>CM057450.1:86530000-87951666 GCA_016271365.2 Neoceratodus forsteri | reverse complement strand
GACCGAATATCCTATGGGAAGCCTTTAAGGCTTATATAAGGGGTATTCTCATTAGTCTAGCTACAAGGAGGAAGAGGGCACAGGAAACGGAGTTACTCTTTTTACTGTCCCAGATACGGGTACTAGAAAGTATTCACCTAGATATAATTTCTCTAGAGGCGTCACAGAAGTTATTAATATATAAAGATAAGTATCTGGGAATGTTAAGAGAGAAGGCTGAGTTGGCAATAATCCGTACAAAGGCTAGTTTTACAGATCAAGGAGAAAAAGCGGGGCTCCTGTTGGCTTTACGCTTAAAGCAGCAAGAGTCAGCAAGATTTATACCCCCTATAAGGTCTCAGTCTGAGGGGACTCTGAAGGTATCCCCCTCAGAGATAGTCCAGGAATTTGCTACCTTTTATGAACAACTATATAGGGATATGGATAGTCCTCCGCCCATTCAAAAATTGGATGAGTATCTCAAGGAAGCTCATCTTCCGTTACTATCTGACTCTCAAAAGGAATTCATATCATCCCCTTTATCACAGGAAGAAATAGCAATTGTTATAAAGGATTTGCCTATGGGTAAAGTCCTGGGTCCAGGTGGGTTTCCTTATTTTATAAAACTTTACGGAGCAACTACTCCCCATGTTGCATCGGCTCTATTTGCATATCTTGTCCAGAGAGGTAGCAGATGCCCATCTGTTTGAGGCATTGATAGTTTTGTTACCTAAACCAGACAAAGACCCAGAAATGGTTCAGAGCTATAGGCCAATATCTTTGCTGAATCAAGATGTTAAAATTCTCTCGAAGATAATGGCAGATAGACTAACCCTGGTTCTTCCGGATCTTGTGGGTATGTCTCAAGTGGGATTTATGAGAGGACGTGCATCTTCAGATCACCTGCGTATTCTCTTTCATGTCTTCTAGGAGACCAGGGATGCCACATATCCTGCGGAGTTGGTCTCCCTGGACGCCGAGAAGGCATTTGACTGGGTTAACTGGACTTTTCTTTTTCAAGTCTTCAAGGCATTTGGATTCCCATCCATGTTCATAGATTGGAGCAGGGAAATTTATCAGTCTCCTATGGTGAGGATTTCAGGTAATGGAACCTTCTCCAAGTCCTTCACACTGTGGTCAGGAATGAGGCAGGGATGTCCTCGCTCTCCATTACTTTTCAGTCTTTACCTGGAACCCCTTATTCAGCATATTCTCAATAATGAAGGGATACAAGGTACTCCCCTTAGGAATGAGGTAGTGAAAGTAACAGCATACGCTGATGACCTACTCCTACATTTGGCTAATCTGTTAATATCTATTCTGAATATGCTAAGGGAGGTTGATAGATTTAGTAGTTTCTCGAATTATAAGTTAAATCCCAATAAAACATCCTTTTTTCCTCTTAATCATAAAGTCTTTAAGACCGATATTATTTCTCTGGGACTATGCTGGTCACCCCGGGCTATTAAATATTTAGGCATAAAATTAACGCGTAATCCCTCTTTGTGGTTCAAGGAGAATTTGGACCCCCTTTTGCAGGGGATCACCCAAGATTTAGAGAGATGGGATAAACTCCCGTTATCTTTATGGGGTCGTATTAATGTTATTAAGATGAATGTTTCCCGCTTATTTTATCCTTTGTCTCATCTTAATTCATTTTCCCCTAAGTTGGTTCCAGAAAACATATAAACTCTTTACTAAGTTTATTTGGTCGAAGAAAACCTCCAGGTTGGCATACCACAAGTTAGCTGCACCTAAGAAGGGGGCGGTTGTGGATTCCTTACTTGCCCATTTACTACTGGGCCAGTCATTTGGCTAAATACCTGAGATGGGCAAGGCCGGGTCCAGATAACATGAACCCGGTTTGGTTTAAGATTAAATTAGATTTTTTCCAATCTATGAACATGGACCCCCTGACTATACTTTATCTAAAAATTTCCCAGATGCAAGATATTAATAAATGTCCCACTATCATGACCTCACTAAGAGTACATTTGCAACTGTGCTCTTTTTTGCGTTACAATCAAAGTAATGATCTTGCTCAACCTATTTGGAATTCCCCGGCTTTCACTATAAACAAACAGAAAATTTCCCGTTCATGGTTCCCTCACTTAGGAGAGGGGATAGTAACTTCATTTCTGGATGAAGTTGGTGAGTGGCTCTCATTTTCTCAGCTCATACACAAGTTCAAAATACCTGAGTCCCAGACTTTTAAAGTGTTTCAACTAAAGCACTTGATAAACACGGTCTTTGGGGCCACTCCACCCCGTCCACCGACCTTTGCATTGGTATCTGAACTTTCCCCTTTACTAGTCTCTTCAGGTGTGATTTCTAAGATTTATCAAGTCTTGCTCCGGTGGAGGTTCGGACGTGGTGGTGGCCCCACCAATTTCTGGGTTTCATTTTTTCCCCACTATATTTTCAAGTGGCCCACCCTCTGGATGTACTGTCATAAATATGTATCCCAAGATAGATTACGTCTCATGCAGTTCCATATCTTGCATAATTTATACTATAACCCAGTTAAGCTGGTGAAATGGGGCCTTCTTGACACCGATAGATGTAATAAGTGTTCCCAGGATGCAGGATCATTTTTTCATTTTTTCTGGTCATGCCCCCGGATAACATCATTATGGGAGCAAATAAAATAATCTGGACCCTTTGCTGGGTCTACAGGATTATTTTACACTGGATATTTGTCTGTTGGGATCTTTCCTCCATCACGTTCAAAATCGGAGATTCCACATATCGGTCAAAAAGTCATTCTCAGGCGGTGGAAGGAAAGGTTCGCCCAACATATAGTGAGTGGCTCCATGAGATCTTAGCAAATATATGCACAGAAGGCTATCACTAGCCTTCAAAACAAACTACATAGATATAAGGATATCTGGATCTCCTTCATACTTTAATTACAGTGGCTATGAAGTAGTGTGTAGCCAAGGTTACCATCTTAATTTCTTTGGCATAGGTAGTTAGCAGGTGATAAAAGGGTTAGAATGAACTGCTGTGCCGGGAGGGGAGGAAGGGTTGGAGGCAGTATGATTTGATTTGCTGTATGAATCCTATGTCAAGTGTTTATTACTGCCTCCTGTAATGTGGAAAATGTGGTGAATAAACTTTGAATTGAAAAACAAAACAATGTGCAAAACGGAATATGTCCTTTCTCAATCCCGTAAACCAGTGTCCCTGGTTAGTAGGGAGCAATTAAAGATTAAATAGAACACCATCAATCTTGTATGCATATCATGTTTACAATAACAATCTATTCCTCCATACAGACCCCAGCCATCAAAGGTGCGAATGTTCAAAAAAAACCTACACAGAATTTATAATACACACTATTATGTACTGCCTTTTCACAAAATCTTAAATATGTAATATTGTTAAGTTTCCCAAATTCTGCTTGAAAGAAGGATTCTTCTAATCTCTGTATCACTGAGCCGGACTTACTGATCAATGTTATTTAATGCATACTATCCAAATTCAAATGAGCTCCACTCATTTTAACGCATTATTTGACTGATGAAACCAACTTATGGAGCCTGTGTTCATCTTTACTGTATTTCCAGTCAACATTTTGCAAGGATCCTATCCTCCTTCATAGTAACCATTTCGTTCCACAGTTAGAGTGCTCTTATTTGTGCCAAAAGTACAACAGATTTTAAATTTAATTCACTCTCCAAAAGGCTGTTGAGATATACCTACATAAGTTAAGAGCTTGTTTGTAAAACACATTTTGGACAGGCTCTAAGAGCTTGATTCTCAAAGCCTCCCTGAATGGTGCAAGGGGCTTGCACCACAATGAATGGCACAAGGTATATCTTGTACCACAAGAGGTAGCATGTCAGCGTGGCAACTGAATTTTGGTGCCACAATTAGGGCCACAACAGGGGCAAGAGTGACAGGTGCCATCTTGATTTTGATTGCCCACCTCAGTTTGTCTTTTGTGCCCTACGATTTTCCCTCTTTTCTCTGTATGCTGTCCCCAGAGTTTGTTATATGTAGTCTGGGGGGCATGCGGGTGGTGAAATCCCCTGCATTGGAGGGTACAGGGGTAAAGCCCCCCACAAAACAAAAATCTTTCCTGCACAGCCCTTTGGTGCTTTACCTCCAGGGAGCTGTGATGCCTGGCACTGCAGAGCCAGGTTTCATATTGCTTTTGCCCATATTAGTGTTGTCAAAATGACTGTCACACCGATAGGGGTGAACCCCACAAGATATGCTGGAAGCAATTCTCAAAAGCAGCCAGCATCATGCACCAAAGTGGGCTTGCACCATCCTTGCATCACACAATGGTGCAAGGAGGCTTCTGGTAGATGCCGGATGCCATATCCCCTAATTTGTGATTCTCAAAACCCTACCAGATGGAACAATTCTAAGTACCAACTGATCTAAGGGTACTTAGAAGTGCATCCTCTGGGAGGGAATAGATCCTTGCGCCACCCACAGAGCCCTCCCTGGGTGGGAGGTAACATGTGCTGCAGACCCCCCCTCCCTATCCCCAATCTGCCCATATTAATATAAATATAACTGTCCCTGCTGGTCTAGTGGATCCCTCTCTATCCCCAGTCAACCTATATTAATATAAATATAACTTTACCATGTGATTTAGCAGACATCCCTTCCTATCCCCAATCCCCCCGTATTAATATAAATATACATTTCTGTTCTGAGGCACTGTGCTTAAATGTAACCTCTTTTACTGAGTCAGTTAGGCCTTTTGAATGCATTGATTGCCACCTGTTAATATCTATTACTGAACACAGTAGATTGCAGCTGATCGGCCTTTCAGTGTTGAAAGGTGCTAATGTGCTAATTGCCGCTAGGTGCCTATGTGTGAATGACTGAAAGTACAGGGGACATGAACAAGTTTCAGATTAATGAGGTTTTCAGTTATCTAGGATTTGGATAAATGGGGTTTTACTGTAACTTTCCCTGGTGGTCTCGGCCGCCCCCCTCCCAAACCCTGATCTGCCTGAATAAACAGAAATATAACTGCTCCTGGTGGTCTAGAGGACCCCCCCCACCCAGGTAGGCTGTGCCCCACCACTCCACTCCCCCATCTCATCCCTGAGCCAGTGACTAGCACAGCCCTCCACTCACCACCATGGCTTGCCACTGAGTGAACTGTCAATGACTGCGTATAGTAACAGCTGATTGTACAGTATGCACTCTTTGGCAGCTCAGTCGTTGGATGGCCTTGGTGGTGAGCAGAGGGCTGTGCTGGTGGTGGAGCACTGCCAGCTGGGTGGGGGTCCACTAGACCACCAGATACAGTTACATTTTTATTAATACAGGAAGATAGGGAGGTGGTCTTCTATACCACCAGGAAAGTTATATTTATATTAATATGGGTAGATGGGGATAGGGAGGGTCCACTTGACCACCAGGGAAAGTTATATTTATATTAATATGGGCAGATCAGAAATAAGGAGGTGGTTTGCTAGACTGCCCGTGAGAAAGTTATAATTGTATTATATGGGCATATCAAGTTGAGGGTCTGCTAGACTACCAGGGATGTGATTACTTGTAATAACATGGGATTGTGGCTGGGGCGGATGCTAGTCACCACCTATTTCTGCCCTTACAAAGTGCTGCTCGGCCACCCCACAGCTTGTTTTAAATCCCTCAGTTGTGCTGTCAGTTCAGCACATGGCTACAGTTGCTGTAAGCTGCAGGACTTAGGTGCTGGGATCCTACCTGACAGAGAATCGGGCACAGGGTCCCTGGTGTACAGTGATCAATGCTAGACACAGTTAGTCTGGCTTGCGTTGAGATTTGAGAATCGAGGCCCAAGTCTCTAGCATTGCTGAAGGCCCACAATTCTGAGATGTATAACAAAACATTAATCACCTTGGCATCGGATCCCTGTTTTAAAGCAACATAAGAGCTGCTAGCAAGCAATTTACTGAATCTTATAATAGCCCTTGATGCCTGTGTTGCCTGTTTTTAACCTAGGCTATATGATTTTTCCAAGAAAATATTTATTGAAACAAGCCCAAGGTATTTTTACTCAGTCTTTCACTCAAATGACATATTGCTAAATGTCCAAGGTATAGAAACCTGCTTGCCTGACTTAACAAAAATAATGATATTAGATTTTCTGGGATTTGCAGTAAGATCCAATTTCTCCAACTGTGCTTACATTTTTATTGATGGCTCTTTTTAAGCCTAGAGGGTTTTGAGAGCACAGTAGACTGTCATCTGCATAAAGCAAACTACTAATCTTACAGTCCTTGATCCCAGGTGCAATGGTGTCTACCATCTGTAATTCTTTAACTAAAGGTTCCAAACATATGTAACCTCAGGCTGGTATGCCATTTGTATCTGACAGCAATACCAGGTGGGCTGGGTTCGGGGAGGTATAGGTCACTCGGCACATAGGTTAGGTTTGGCTACTCTGCACAGGGGCACCCAAGTAACTCCAAACACAGGAAGCAATAACTGAATGTCCAATACCAGAAGTGGGATTCTAAAGTGTGGCTTTTATTCACATCCAAACAGAATAAACAAAGCATAGATGGACCCCATGGGCTACACTCCTGGTAATGCAGATTAAAGGAGACCAGAACACATCCTCATCACTTTAGCCCTCAGGCTCTACAACACACTGGGCACACAGCCCGGACTTGTATGCTGCTTTGGGTTACAGCCTGAACTTGCTGGCTCGGCTCCTTGCCAGCCACTGGACACCTTCCATACTTCATGGAAACATTTTCTGGTGGCTCCTAAACCACCTAAGAGCACCTCGGCTCCATCAGGAATCTTCCTTTCAATCCCACATCTGGGTGCTTCCTCATGCACTAGCCAAGTACCTGAGAGAAAGCAACAGGTGTCTCAAACAAATCCGTGGGGTGAATTTGGTTATTACTGATGGGGGGTTCCCACCTCTCGCTCCCACAATTCATACCCGGCCATTTCTCTGGACTGTAAACACCTCATCCTTTAACACTTTGCTGTGTAGATTCTTGCTAAATGACTTTCACATTCCATCTACTTGTCTTACTTCCCATTTGTGCTAGACTTGAACATATTTAAATTAAGTGTCATTGTCCGTTACTCTAGACCCCCCAAAGAATTAAGCAATCCAATCCCCACATTCTTTCTTTCCATTTGTGCTGGATTTGAACATACTTATTAGTGGTTTTGTTCATTACTCTAGACCCCCTATGGAATTAAGCAGTCCAATCCCCACAGCTTCCTACTGTACTTGGCTGTCTTTTCCTGACCCCACAGTAACAGCCCCTTTAGTTTCCTTCTGTTCAGGTGAAAGCACTTGGCCCTTTTTCAGAGTGAACTCACCCTTTGGTTGCAGGTGCCCCAGAGGCATTTCCTCATCAAGGAATCTTCCTGTTAGAGCTTCTGGTGCCTCAGCACAACTTGAACAGGCAGCTTCTTTCCTTTAGCCGGACCCAGGGGAGTCGCCCTGGAAAACAGGCAGACACTTTCCCCCATCCCCTGAGGGATGGGGCTCTGAACCATTGAGAGCGGTTTCCACCACTTCAATTACCAGTTCCTGTGTTCCTCTTCAGGTGGAAACACACACCTAAACCAAAGTAGCTCTGAAACAGAGCTTAAAGCTCTGAGAGCCTGCATACACTCTGCTGCACTACAGTCTCTCTCTAAGACTGCACACAGACTTACTTCAAATTCCCCAACATTCTACTCTAACCTCCAACTGCAACATTCCAGTGTGGCTTATGCAGCTGCGACAGTTCTAAAATTATGTCATCCCTCAGTCTCAGCTGAGACTGAGAACAGAGTGAGACAGTGTGAAATCCATTTAACTGGAGTTTCACAAGCTGCCTTCTCTGCCTACCACTAGGTCTTACTGGGATTCTAGTAACCCGGGTAGCGGGGTTACATATAGATTGAAAAGCAGAGGGCCAGCAAACAGCCCTGCTTACACCCTTTTCTAGCTCAATTATTGTTATGGAGCACTTTTAGAATAGATAAAAGATGGCCATCTATTCCTTGACACCTTAATATTTCCCATAATATATTGCTGTTCACATTATCAAAAGCTGATTTTAAATCTAAACAGGCTAATGACAAAACCCTTTGCTTCCTGAGAGCATATTTTTCGGTCAGATAATTTAAAATAAACATATTGGCCCAGATATTCAAACTCGCTCAAAAAGTGTGCAACAGCAGGAGCATGCGAAGTCCATTGCGCATGTGCAAGAAGTGCTGGAGACCAAAACCGCGAGGCCAAGATTCGCCACAGCCGACGACTGAATATCAAGCACCTGCTCCATAGCGCAACTAGGGAGGTAAAGCTGAGCATATCTGATGCGCCATAGCCAACCAGAGACGCCCCAGCAGCAGGGCAGCAATACAACAGCACAACCAGGGATGCAGGGCCCACCACCCATGCCACAGATGGGCAGAGAACACACAGCAGAACAGACATCATCCCCTTACACCCCATGCACTGCACAACTGGGGAGGCTGGAATAACCACTGGCCCATGGAGACCAGCAACCAACCCACAGCTGGGCCATGGTGCCCCATCACACCCCTTGGCAAAGCTGTGACCGCACACAAGGGCCGACCACCCTGTGCCACACCATCCCACCAATGCAGAGCACACCCTGCACCGTGACCCCCAGACACCCTGCCCAGGAGCAGCATCCACCAGTGCAGGATACTCCATGCATGCCACCACCCCCACTGTGACAATGCAACCCTGTGCACCGCAGAACCATGCAAGGCAGCCCCACCACAAGCACCCATCAGCGGGTGGCAGCACACAGTGATGCAACGACTGCATATACAGTGCCACCACGCACATCCCCCTGAGGTACAGCTGAGAGACCGACCATGCGTCGGCACACGAGGCACCCCACACGTGACAGGGCATGCAGCCCCACCACCAGTGGTACAGCACCCTGCACACCCTCCCAAGGACACACCCCGACCCAGCACTGGCCACAACAGCCAGCGCAGACACCCACAGTGGTGCATGGAAGCATGCACCACACAGGATGCAACACAGTGCATGGACAAACACCCACCCATACTCAAGGGCACACCAACACAGGGACACAGTAGCGGGGCAACCAAGCCGCCAGCGTGTGGCCATGGAAACTGTGTACACACGGCCAGCACTTCTCCATGGCACAGGAGTGCCAGCCACCCTGCGCAGGCACTGTGGAGCTGTATGCCACCAGCATTTGCCCAGAGCACAAGTGTCAGACAGTGGTGCACATCCCCTGCAACACACACAAGCCACAGCATGGAGGTGAGACAACAACAGCGGAGGCCACAGTGTCACCCGAGGCAGACATGCACCACACCAGTGACAGGAGGCAACCCGGCATTGTGCCGGGTACAGTGGCTGTCCAGCATGGACAGCCACCACTGACATGCCAGTGGACCATGCAGGTCACAGACATGCAAGGGTGTCAGCTGTACAGGCCATGGAAGGGCTGAGAGGTGCGCCATGGACATACAGCATGCACCATGGACCAGTGCACACAGTCATCCAGTGCACAGGGAACAACACACACACACCACAGACAGTGACTGATAGCTACTCCCACACCATAGTCACTTCCCCACGGACACACACACACACGCACATGACTGCACCACCACTGATGCCATGCACACCACTGTAGCTGAGCACCTGTAGCCCGCTGCAAAACAGAGACCACCACATTAGGTATATCAAAGCAAATGTATTGTAAAACATCACACAAAACTATATACATATATTTACAAAAGGTTGGGAGGAGGGCTACAAATAAGGTGGGGGTGGGTAAGGGGCAGGGGTGAACAAATGGTAGAGGGAAGGAGGGTGTGAGGGTGGGTACAGGGGGGTAGGGAAAATCAGGGGCATTAGTATGCTCAGCAGAAGCGCCACTCCCTGCTCTTGCTGCTCCTCCCACCATGCCACCGTTGTACTCCCAGATGGTCTATCCTTTCAAGGATCTCCAGGGAGGCCCTGGCAACTGAAGGATCTCCTGCAGTGTCGCTCTGATTGCCTGCTGCTGCCGTCCACCTAGGACAGGAAGCATAGTCAATAGGTGTGAATGCACAGCCCCATGCAGCCCACCCACTGTGCATGGCATACGGTCATGGGTCATGCCTCTGTGATGGTGTGTGACCACCCACAGTAATTGTGTCCACAAGACCTACACACCAGGTGCACACAGCCATGTGGACCACTGCACACACCCACCGGCCAAGTCCTGTATAGCACCACCATGGCTGTTCAGTGACATGGCTATGGTGCGAAGGTAGTGGCACAGCCAGGTACCCAGTGCATGCATGGACCACCATTGATGCATTCCCAAACATGCAGTGCCACTGGACAGTGCTGACTGTAACAAGTTGCGTGCATGGCAGTGGTGTCAATGGATGGTGGCCATGCCCCACTGCCCGCCCTGTTACACAGCATGCAATAGTAATCATGGATGTAAGGCACTCACCATCATCAGGCTGGTCCCTGCGCCTCTGCAGATGTTCGCCCCTCCCGGACTGATGGTCCTCCTGCTGGTGCCTCCTCTCCCTCGCCAGCCTGTGCTCATCTGGACCTAAGGTGCAAACATGGAGAGATCAGTACAATCCTGTAGCAAAGTTCCCCTCACCCCCATGTGTGTGCAATCCCACACAGTCAGACCCACCTACCCCACACCCTGATAACACCACCACGGCCAACACCGGACGGCCCCCCCCATGTGCCAGACACATGCAACCGTGATACCCATATGGAAGATAAAAGTGTATGGATGTTGCACCTACCTGGCCGTGGCACCGTGCCCCTCCTGGCATGTGCCCGCAGGTGGGTAAGCAGGTCTGGGTCCCTCCACCTCAGGTCCCCATATCTGTGGCAGCACTGCTCCACCGTCTGCCCCATACTGGTGGCCTCCTCCAGGGCATCGGCCACCTTCTGCCACACCTGACTCCTGGCTCTGTCCAGGGGTGCCTCACCAAATGGTGGGCCAACATGTGGCTTCAGAATGGCAACCAAGTTTGCCATCTCCACCTGGCTCCACTGTACTGCTCTCCTCCGCGCCATCTCTACTGCTCAGTTAAGTCAAAATGGTGCTCTGCAGTGTGGTTCCGCCACATGCAGATGCTGCGCAGTACAGCGCTGCCATTCCCTATTGCGCTGTCACCAAACAGCGTGATAGTGGTGCCACCATGCCTGACGCATGGCGCCTAGGGGGCAAAGGTCGGGCACAGAGTCAAGGGTCTCTGGCGCACGGACAGCCACAGCACGATTGGAACCCAATGCGTCTAGCGTGATTGGGTGCCTGTGTGCCACCTCCTGTAGCGGGCCTACTGCACTGTTGTCCCAGAGTGCCTATGACGCCCCAGTGCCACAGTGCCATATAGGTGAACAGCACTGTAGCGCCACTGGCACAATGGTGGCCGTGCCCTGCATTGCCTCCCACGCACAGCACATTAGCAGCGCAGCAGACGCCTGTGTCATCAACCTGGGCATGCGCAGTTAGGTGTGTACTGTGCATGTCACAGAACTGCGCCCTTGGCTGAGCACATTCAACACAATTGCGCAAAGTGCAACAGTGCGATATTCAGCCGTCATATGCAAATCAGCTAATCAGCCATTCAGTGGCGCAGCACTGCAATTTGCATCCACTTAAAGATGCGCCTCGCGCCTCATTTGCATGGGTTTCGCTATAAAAGTGCGACATTGGGCTGCATTGGCCATAGTCGGTTACTGCAGTCTATTGGTGAGTTGCATGCTGTTTGGGAGTGTGGACTGTGGATTTTGGGACATGCATGGGACTGCACAGTCACAGGTAACACCTGTCATTCTCACAGACTGAATCATGACCGAGCGAGTTGTGGAGGAAGAGGAACAGAGTTGTGGGGGGAGGAGGAGGAGGAGGCCAAATTTCACAAAGGCTGAGACGGATGCCCTGTTTGAGGCCTACCTAGACCAGGAGCTGCTTCTCAGCGGACACCAGGGAACACCACAGGCCCATGCTGCTGCATGGGAGGAGGTGGTGTGTGCTGTAAACCTGCATGGCAGCCACCAGCGCTCCGTGCAGGAGTGCAAGAAGAAGATGGCAACAGACAGGAGGAGGATTAAGGAGAAGGTGGCTGCCATCAGGGCAGCATGGTCTGTGACAGCTGGGGGACAGCCAGAGGTACTACACCTGACCCCACAGGAGGAGAGGGTTGCTGGCAGCATGCAGCATTGTGCCATTGAGGGTGTTCCAGGTGGTGGATTCCAGATGGGTGGTAGCCCGTCACTGCATGGTAGGTCATGGTCTGTCTATTGGGGGGGACAGGGTAGGTCACATGCAGTAACACGACTTTGTTTTCCCTTACAGCTCCTGAGTATCTGCATGGGTCAGCGGTGGTGGGCTTCTCCAACAAGGCCGGTCAGATGGAGATGGAGGAGGCCATCCACCTCCACCACGAATATGCGGCTCAGTGTGACAGTGGGCCTGCCTGGACGTCCAGACTCATGTTGTTGGAGCAGGTGTGGAGGAGGCCCTGCCCGTGTCCCAGCATGCCAGCGCCACAGATGCCATCATGCTGGGACCGGGCTGGTGCCAGGTCCATCACCGATGATGATGTCGCTAAAGTCATGGGCAGTGACACGTGTGTGCCACACGATGGCCACACAGCAGGTAACATCGTGGCCATGGCTGTGGGTGGTGCTGCCATGGAGGCCTGTGTGTCATCATAGTCCCAGCCTATGCTTGTCAGCACCGGTGGGGCAGCACTGGTGTGTGTACAGGACAGTGGGATTGTTGCAGCCACTGCAGTGGCACCATTGAGCCATGGGGAGCGGCAGCCAGAGGAGCAGCATCAGCAGTCGGCCAGTGGGCTTGGGGGTACAGTGTCAGGGGGTGGAGTCAGTGCACCACCTGTGGACATGCCCAGGCCTGGCCCTGGTGTGCAGCGCCCACCCTCAAGGGGTGATGGGCATCAGGGCCGTGAACACCCTGAGGGACAGCATGCCGATCAGGCAGATGACCTCTTGGATGAGTACACCCTCGTACTGCAAGCATCAGTCAATCAGCAGATGCGGCTTGTGACGGCGGTGGATGCACTGAGTGCAGCTCTGCAGCAGGTATAGGAATGTCACAGCAGAGAAACTGCTCTGCTCCTGGCAGGGATGGACTGGATGCGGAGGATGTGACCGCTGCCATTGACAGGCTGACACATACACTCACAGTTGCCATGGCCATGGGGCACACAGTTATTGCCCATGCGTGCAGACACCATGCAGTGCAATGTCCACCCCCCATTCCCGGCGTGGTGTGACACCATCCTTGTCGACACCGGGTTCAGCTGTTGGGCATCCCGAGCACGGCTGGCGCAGGCATGTTCAGTGTGCTGCAGACCCCTGCACGAGCATGGTCACATTCACGCAGTGGAACCCCTGGGGGACCATCGGTGCCACCCCTTGAGGCCAGTGGCCAGCCTGTCACTGCTGGCAGGTCTTGGCGGGGCCACCCATGCATCCGTAGAGACCGGGGCACTGTGGCGCGTGACTGACCTGTCTCCCAGCGCGGCTACTGTCTGATGCTGCCCTGTGTGCATTGTGTTATTCAGTGGGCAATGCACGGGTGGGTACCCAGCCCTACACACACACATAGTCCATCTGCACACCCTCCCAGCTGCTGTCTGCAGTTGTGTGTGCATGATGATGCCTGCATTGCGCTGTACACCAATGTGCAATGGTGCCCAGCGTCTGACACATGCACAATGACAGGCAGTGGGCATGGTAGTCTGTGGACATGTGTGTGGCTAGGGGTGGCGTTCTGAGTCGGTGTGCCTCCTACCCTTTGTGCATGTCTGGTGAGTGTGTGTGTGTGTGTGTGTGTGTGTGTGTGTGTGTGTGTGTGTGTGTGTGTGTGCGCGTCTGTCCGTGTGCCATGTTAGAACTCACCCATCCCTGGTGGTGTGTGTGGTTCCAAGCCCGGCCACTTCCCTTGACGGCATGCACCCCTGGTGTGTGTCCATGCATGTTTGTGGGTTGTGCCTCTGCCACTGGTGGTTGTACATGGCCCCATGACTTACCTGGGTTGGCTGAAGTGCTCCTCTGTGATGGTGTCCCAGTGCAGCTGTGCCAGCCGGAGCAGTCGGGGGTCCCGTCACCCAAGGGGGGGCTGCCCATCACCATTGTCACCGGCGTCCTCATTGTCCCCATTGCTGTCCCCCTCTTCGACCTGTACAGCTATCCCACATTCGTTGGCCATGTTGTGCAGGATGCAACAGGCCAGGAATAGCCCGCAGGCTTTTGAGGGGCTGCACTGTAGGGCACCGCCGGAGGTGTCCAGGCAACGGAAACGTGCCTTCAGCATACCGAACACCCACTCGATGACATTACATGTGGTGGCACGTGCCTCATTGTAGCGTTGCTGCGATGGGGTCGTGGGCTACCGATATGGTGTGAGCAGCCAGGGATGGAGTGGGTATCCACTGTCACCTGTGTGTAGAGGGTGGAGGTTAGTTTGGTGATCAGCATCGCCCTGCCCCATGCCATGTAGGCCACTACCCATGTCACCTCTGACCATGCCCCTCCCAATCACTATGTTTGTCCATGTGGTTTGCATACTCACCCACTAAGTGGCCAGTGGGGATGTCCCCACTCTCGAGTCTGTGGCACAGTGCAGACTGGTGCCAGATGAAGGCATTGTGTGCTCCCCCAGGGTGTGTGGCACAGACATTGATTATGCACACCCTGGCATCGCACACCACCTGGCAGTTAATGTTTGCATATCCCTTGCCATTAATGTATGCAGCCACCTCGGGGCCAGGTGGTGTGCGGATGGCCACATGGGTGCAGTCTATTGCCCCTAGCATGCCAGGCATATGTGCTACCCTGTGGAACACCTATATGTTTGCTGTGTGCTCCGCCAGTGTGCTGGGGAAATGGATGTACTCCGCAGCATGTGGCAGCAGTGCGCTGAGGAATTGGGTGAGGTGGCATGACGCGGCCGACTGGGTTATGCCTGTGGCATCCCCTGTTGGTCTCTGGAAGGTATCTGTGGTGAGCAAGCACATGCAAGCTGTCACTTTAGTCTCCACTGACAGAGCACGGCTCCATCGTGTGGGTGCCTGCATCACATCACTTCACAGCTCACAGAGCCACCGCAGAATTGCCCGATTCAGGCGGTACCGGCCCACGATCTCAGTATCACTGTACAGCTAGAAGCTGGTGCAGGCTCGGTACTGCCTGTTGGGGGCATACCGCCGACAGGCCCTTCCACGGCCATGCCCCCCTGCTGCCTGCCTTCTCACCCCCCTCATTACTGCCTCCATCTGGATGGTGGCACTGGCCATGTCCCTGGCTTGTGTTCACGCCCCCTGGCAGCTGTTTCTGTGTTCCCCCCGCTGTCCTGGCTGCTACTTCCCCTACACTGGAAACACCTAACTGTGCTGGCCTCAGTGCTGTGTGGCACTTCCCCATTCTGCACTGTGGCTGTGGCTCCCCACACCTTCCCTGAGCCTGTGGGTTCCATGTGCCCTTTCTCTGTCCTGCCCTGTGTGTTGTCTGTGTGGCTGGCTATAGTTCAGCAACATGTGCCTTCCCTGTAGCGTTCTTGTGCCTCTCCCTTGTTCCTTTTTATTTTGGCTCATTTCCGCTATGGCGCAACTTCCGCTTGCTCCCCTATTGCACATGGCGCATGTTGTTGAACATCGCACTGCGCCATTTATGCATGGTTCCTCCCCCTTCAGTTGTGCATACATTCATTATCATTGCGCTATTGCTCAGCATAATTTGGGGGGCACAACTGCCTCCCACTGAATATCGCAGAATGGCGCATTTTCGGACTTGTGCTGGCGCAACCCTATTGCACATGGCGCAACCCTTTTGAATATCTGGGCCATTGGGCCCAATTTTCAAAAGGTTTGCGTAGCACAAATATGAAATGCACAGCACATAATGGAAATAGTGCAGCGGCACCATATTCAAAGGGGACATATGTGCCCTGCACATACAATAGCGTTGCCACACACAAGTAATGTATTATGCACAGAAAAAGTGGGCATACATCTGCATATATCTTGCACAGGTATATTCAGTGCAACAGCATGATGCATCATCTCACAGCACAGAAATAGGCCATGCAAAATAGGTTCATAAGGGGCAGCCCTTAACCAGGCAGACACACAGAAGCTGGCTGTGGAACTGCAGGCATGGCACACATTGCCTTTCACATGAGCGCCATCATGGCTGACATAAGGCAGGGGAGGAAAGGCAATGCTCCCAAAGAAGGATGGCAAAGGGCTTGCAGGTGTTATGCCCCACAGAGATGGAACCATCCACAGATCACAATTGAAAACCTTAGTGATACTCAAATTGTGGACTGGTACCATCTCAACAGGGCTGTCCTGAGACATCAGTGTGAGCTCCTCCATGAGGAGCTCAAGGCACCCACTCGGAGAAGTCACATCATGATGGTGGGGACAAAGGTTACAGTAGCAGTGTGCCTTCTTGCCCTGGGCACCTTCCAGATACCGATGGGTGACACCACTTGTATCACACAGTCGGCCACCTCACCCCTCTTCAGCCAGTTCCTTGACACTCTGCTGTCCCATACTAATGAGTTCATTCGATTCCCTATCACACCAGCAGAGTGGACAGCAGCCATGCAGCACTTCTACAGGGTTGTGTGCATACCAGCAGTGCTAGGTGCCATCAACTGCACTCATGTGGCCATCAGGGCACCACCTAGCATTCATAAGGTCATCTACATGAATCAGAAGGAGTACCACTCAGTCAACTACCAGGTGGTGTGTGATGCCACAGGGCACATCACAAATGTCCTAGCTTGTTTACCTGGAAGTGTACACAATGCCTACATCTGGTACCAGTCATCACTGTGACAGAGGTTTGAGTCCAGGGACATACCCAGTGGGCATCTTGTTGATGAGTGCAAGCACAGCCAGAAACAAGGTGTACACCTGTCATAACACATCGGTGGTGGTGAAAGTAATGGAATCATCACTGAAAGAAAGGATGGTATCATGAACCCAGTGTACAGACTGGAGGGCAGGAGGAAGGGGTATGTGAGACAGACTGCCAAATACCACAAGGGTATAGCGATGGTCACAGAGGGAATTCGTGACAGGGAAAAGGATGCACAAGAACAAGGGGTCATGCGAGGAAGCTGATGGGTGTAGTATCAGGGAAAATATAAGGAAACACATCACAGAAAGGGTGGTGTATGTCTGGAACATTCACCCTGAGAAATTAGTGGGAGCAAAAACTGCAATGGGATGTAAGAGAGCAGGGGACTGGAATAAAGGAATCACAGAAACAAGGAAAGGGGGTGAAAACAGGAGAGCAAGTATGGGCCATAGTGTGACTGTGAGTGGGAAACACGGGCAGACTAGGTGGGCCATGCGGTCCTGATCTGCTGCCATAGTGCAGATTGCTATGTTACTATAAAGTGAACTAACATGTCACCTTCCTCTACACAGGGGACAGTGCATACCCCCTGCAGCCATGGATGCTCACTCCAATGCTCTGGCCCACATCCAAAGCAAAGGAATGCCACAACAAGGCACACACGGCCATACATAACATTATAAAGCGTGTGTTCAGCATGCTGAAAATGCATTTCAGATGCTTAAATAAGTTTGGGGGTGCCCTACAGTATAGCTCAGACAAGGCCTGTGGCATATTCCTGGCATGTTGTGTCCTACACAACATGACACTTGAGAGTGGAATAGTAGTCCAGGACCAGGAGGGCAATAATGCAGAGGGTGTGGAGTCACTGGACGACGGTGAGCATCAATGGCTCAACAGGCACGACCAAAGACTGGCACTTAGAGGAAGGTGGCTAAGGAACCAAATAGTGGAGGAAACTTTTGGAGCATGATAATGAGTACAACCAGCACACAGGACATGGAATGTATGCACCAAGGCACCACTGTTGGGGAATGCATTGGGGGCTGTACAGCAAGGGTGAGAGGCTACAGAACATGCCCCTGGTACATGAGCATGTGTGTGCAGGGCAATACAGCCAGGACCTCATCTGCGACAACAAGGGAAAGGATCCACTGGTGGCATTTGGACATGGGCCAGAGACATACCATGGCACATACCCACAGTGGTAAGCCACACATTCATCACACCCATGCCAACCCAAGCCACAATAAACCACATCCATGGGTTGAAATGCCATCCATACAAGGTGCCCATGACACTGGGGCTGTGAGGTGAAGAAGTGTAGTTGTGGACACTGTACAACTATTGGCAACACAGGGCAGATGGTGCCCCACCTGCACCATGGAAGTACATGAGCATGCGCGTAATATCCAGACCCTTCATGTGCTGTGCATGCGGCTGCCACAGACACATACCGTGCATTAGCTGGCTGATGAAGCCGGATGCAGTGGGGACAGCAAGCCTGTCTGGGAGAGTCACCCATCTTGGATGGGGTAGACCCAGGTGTCCATACATGGATATGGGGTTTGGTTGTTGTGGCGAAGTGAACAGCACGAGGGGTGGGGGGAGGTGCAATCCCATGGGATAGGATGCATTGGGGGTGTGGTATGCAGGGGCTGTGGAGGGTGCGGCATGTAGGAGGGGCACAGGGGGTTGCACAGCCGCCACATGCAGCACAGATTGTGGTGAGGTCCTATTTGGCTGCTGTGATTCCTGTCAACCCTGCCTCGATGTCCGCCTGTATGCTGCGGAGAACCTCCAAGAGTTCCACATGGTGGACTGGAGCCCATTCCTCCTGGAGGTGCATATATGCATGCAACCCATGCACTGCCTCATGGAGGCACTCCTGGCCATCCACAGTGGCTCTCTGAAGCCACATGTGGTCAGCAAGCCATGGGTCCTGTGGCATGTGTTCTGGGCTGGTGTCAGCCTGCCTCTGGGGAGGTGGTGCCTGCATTTCCAGACATCCAGTCGACACAGAGTGTGATGCCCCATGTCTGCCTGCTGGGGTGGTGGGGTGAGCCAAGTGTATGCCGCACACTTCAAGGTGGTGCCTGATCCCATACACAATCAGGCTATTGCTGGGCACCTTGCACAGATTGTTGTTGCTGGGCACTGTGGCCCTGCCACTGCTCCTGTGCAGGCCATGTGATATCACCCTGTTGCTGCACAGTGGCTGTCTGGCAGTGGCAGTCCTGTTGCTGTGCAGAGGCCAGCCCTGGATGGTGGCTTATGGTATGTTGCAGTGTCAGAGGGTTGACCTGTGGCCCGTGGGAGGAGGTTCTGTGGATGATATCAGTTGTGGTGCTGTCATCCCCATAATCCATGGTGAGTACCTCTGTAGCAGTCAGCAGGACCTTACCAAACAGGGAGGTGATCTCATTGTCATTGTCTGTCTCCCCCTGAGTGTGGAGACTCACGTCAAAGGGCTCCACATTGGCCCTGGAGGTGGCCACCATTACGATGTCATGTTGTTCAGCGGGCTGTACCTGGTGACCACCACCTGTCCTGTGGAGTGATGGTGCTATGGAGAGAGAAGGTAGGAATAGTTAGAAATGCAAGGTCATTGACACACAATACTGTAACATACACACTTAGGTGAACATGCCTGTACTGTCATTGCAAGGGACATAACACACAGGGAAGACATTGCAACAGGGGTATGGGGATGGCAGGTTCAATGAACAAAACATGCCGTAGCATGCATAAACATATAGCAGCAGCACGATGTTGTCTACACAGTTCCAAACAACAGTGCAAGTGTCACACCACATACACAGGACACACCTGGCCAACAACACGTGAAATGCAATATACTTACAGTGCTGAGACAGGCCAACTTGTGTTTGAAACCCCTCCAGGTACACCTTGTACAGCCACCTGTCAGACAGTCTTGGCCATCAGCGTGTCCTGTGGAGTCATTTGCTAGAGCCTAGATGGGCATCCACCTGTGGCCTGGGTGTACAGCACATGTATTTGCCAGGAGTTCTTTGTGTAGATGCAGAGGATACTCGCCCACTTCCTGCACTCATGTGGATCTAGCACCTCTGCCCCTGGGCATTCACAGCCACCATCACCTCCTTCCAGGCCTGTTCCTGCTCCTGGGGTGTACCCCTGCATCTGGACAAAGGTTCTTCAGTGGTCACATAGGCTTCAGTAAGTGCCACAAGTTCCTCCTGTGAGAAAGTAGGATGTCTTTGTCTCTCAGAATACATATCTGGTGAGTGTGTGACAGACAGATGGACACAGGCCCTGTTACATTGTCAGGACCATTAAAAGCAGCCAGAAACCACAAATACCGCCCCCCTCCACACACAAACACACAAACACACACACACACACACACACACACACATATATACACAAACAGAACACCTACTGTCAAGGCTGCAGTACCTATCGGTCACCTCAAGGAGGTGTTTGTGTTGGTGTGCCTTTACCAGTTCTGCGCATGCAAATGAGCTGAATTCATTCAGTAATGAGATGCTAATGTGCTGTTAGGGCACACACTGTGCAATGAGGCTATTTGCATAAGCTGGCTGAATATTGCAAAACTGCAGCTGTGCATATGGCATCCCAACGAGCTAGTCTGGTTGCCCTGCAGATTACATTGGCACACCGGCAGGACATTAATATGATAGAATGTATATATCACAGCATCATGTGCAGACAACAGTGTCATGGTGTCACATGATACAGGAGCCATCACTCATGCGGCACTACACGGACCACATGCTCGATAGTAGCCTGCAGCGCTTGTTCACGGTTGTGCATTATGGTATGCCTGATATGCGGCCATGCATTACTTTCACAATATGGCGTTGTATGTGTGCCCTTCATGCGCTGTAGCCTGTTGCTTGATTCTGCATGTTGCAGCATGGGTACACATTATCACACATGCACAATGTACAGTACATTTAAGCATTTAGATTTATATTATGCAGTCTATCCTGCTGGGTGCATGACACTAAGCTCAATAGCATGAAGCAAAGCAACGTACATCTATAGTGCAAAATACGTGGGTTTCATTGCTTCCCAGACTTGCCAGGTTGTGTTAATGTGCTCCATAGGAAACATCATGCCCAGGCCAAGGAGGCAACTGGCACTCACCCAGAGGGACCAGAGGTGGAGTGACGTTGAGCTGTCCAACCTGGTGGACCTTGTAGTAGCCAGAGAGGGCCTGCTGTTTGGCACAGAAGATTTAGACAGGCCCAGGTGCGAGGTCTGGGCCTCCATTGGCAGGCTGCTCAGCATGAGGACCGGGGTGGTTAGGACAGGTAAGCAGTGCCAACATCATTACAAGAACCTACAGAGGATGGGTAGTGATAGGCTGCAGCACCTCAGAGCTATGGTTCTGGATGGCACTGTGCCATGACCTGGTATGTACATTTAAGTGTGTTACATGTAGGATTCCACTCTATGGCAGGGGTACATCTGTGATATGCAGTGACCTGTGCGCCATGCGGTACATGGGGTATGTTGTATTGCTGGTCCAGTGGTACCTGTACAGTCATGGCATAACATGCTACACACCATCCAGTCGTGGTGTGTACAGACATGCCCCCCCTCCCACTCTGTGGGTACTGTACCAGGTGGGCGTTGTTGGTATCCGTTACACAAATAGGCATCTTCTGCTTACACACCATGGTAACATGCTATGCTGGTGGTTGTTATGTCTTGCTGACAATGGAGTGAGTTCAACACATGACAGCTGCATACAGAGTGGCACTGGGGAGGACACTGACACTGGACACGGGCATATGTGGCAAGCAGAGCATGTCCGGGTATCAGTGACATATGTCACTACTTTGCTCATGTTCCCCTCCATGACCCACATGTTGGTGTGTTGGCACACATACCATTGCTACCTATGTAGGTCAGTGTGTGGTGGTTCACCCACTATGTGTAACTGGAAGACGTGTAGGTGTATAGGTGGGTATTAATGCACATGTACATGTAAACCAGTGGTATGGACCATAGTCATCCTTTATCATCACCATATTTCACTTGTAAATGGTATCACCTCTATTATGTGTTGGAGGCCTCACATGTGTTCCATGGGGCCTGCATATCTGGAGTATGCCAAAACCAATCACTATAGACATACCAATTGCACATGGGCACATGCTTGTGCACAACAGGTGCTACACCATATGGACAAGGGTGCATCTGGGCTACTGCACATGTGGAGCATACAGACAATCCCGGTAGTCCCTGAGCATTGGAATATCATGTGCCCATTGTCATATTAATGGAACAGCAGTCTGGGTGTACATGTCCTTCTGGATCAGCATGTCCACGTTGTCGTTGCATGTCCCCATTTCAACATTTGCAGATGGCCCACATCGGACCCATCATGTACACGCACATCAGTGTTGGTGGTTGCTAACACCACTAACCAGACATTGGGAATGTGTGATGGTCGTGTGTATACATACAGGTATATGCCTCCACTTTGAAGCTACAGCAACAGGTCAGTCCTTGTGTGTGAGCATTGCACATCAACATGGCCCCCAGATTCAGTATACTGGACATTGACATGTGGGTTGTATCACTTCTGGGGTACTGTTCCAGTACACACACACACACACACACACCCTTGGCCAGAGACACAAATGGAATATATGTCCCACCTCCTGGTACTAGCTGGCCAGCATGGCATTGTGTGCTCCAGTGCATGCTCACAGTGCTGTATGGCACAGGTATATTGCCCCCATGGCCTCACCCCTATTCCCATGACCATGTTGTCCAGATGTATACACACATGGTATCCTAAGATTCACCCAGGCCACAGTCCAGGACCATGTCCATGCACCACTCCTGTCATGGCATGCTTGCATGTACTCATGTCACCCTGCACAGCTACATCTATCCCTGTACATTGAATGCCTCTTCATGGTCTGGACTGTTGGGTTGGGTTCCTCAGCTGTCACTTCACATCACACAACATCAAGTACTGGATACCCCTTTTTGCACATCAGTGGTACAGCACGGCACCTGCCATGTCATAGCAACAGATTAGGCAGGCTGTGAGCAGACATACCTGATGTATACCAATGTTCCATGAGGTTTTATCTGTCCAGCCTATCATTGTGCCTGTACTGTTAAACATGCCAACATGTGGCCCGACGATAGTGTCTGATCTGGGTCGATGGTTGCAGTGCCAGCAGGAGCACACCTGCTGTTGTGTATACCACCGTGTCATGTACAGGTGGATCTGTGTAGCCACACACCTGTAGGTGCCTGATAATGCCATGGTGCACATGTTGCATTGCTGCACATGAGGCCATACCTATCACCTCCCCATGCGTCCCTGTGTCAGCCCATGTTGCTCTAATGGTCGACTCATCCCCTGCCATGCTATGCAGACAACTGGTACAGTGACTGCCAGCCAGTGTTGTGCTAAGGTAGCGTCTGTGCAAACAGTTGCCTGCACCACACCACATCTGTACTGGGCAGTGACTTGTGCACCAGGCCAGCAATTTCCCTTTGCTGACCCATCTATGCAGTGACACCCACATGGCTATAGCTAGATGGATCACTGTCTGTCAATTGCGAAGGACACCTATGGTGCAGGATACAGGTGCATAACCTGCTTGGTTTGTCTGATAAATCCTCCAGCATTGTAAGATGTGAGCTACAGGATGCTGCCACTGCATAATACATGCACACAATAAGGTCTGTTACCACCATTGGGGTATCACGCACAATTCCTGCCACACCCACCAACATCATCCACACTGTACCATCAGTAGAGGGTGTATCAGTTGTGTTGGGGGTGTGAAAACTGTGACTGTCCCTGTGCATTGGTTGTGTAATTGTGCAGTGCCATTCCGTCAGCAGTGGTGGGCATTGGTCCACATACTGGTGTTTATATGCAGTCTACCTTGTTGCAGTGTACATGGGTGGGCCTTGATGGACATGTCTGATGCTGCATGACACTGATGGTTTCTATTACTTTGTGTTTCCATTACAGACTGAGGAACCAGGGCACTGGCCAGCAGGGGGCACAGGCACAGGCAGAAAGGGGGCAGAAAGAAGCACATAGCCAATTGCTGAGGTAGAAAGGGCTCAGTGCCCACAGTCATGTGAGTATGCCTGTAACACAGACATTGCTTGTACCAACAATGGGCACCATTGCACCATGATGCATCCACTGTGTCCCAGGGTTACCAGCATGAGGGTTAGCAGCATTTGGACACACATGTTGAATGTCTCCCTTTGTCAGCATGACCTTCCACACTGTGTTAACTGCCATGGTGGACATCTGGGAAACATCCTGGACTATGATGCTGTGCATGGCATTGTCTCAACCTTGGACACAGATGGGGTGCACACTGCATCTGTGACGTCCATGTCCAGGACGTGACCTACCCTGTGTGTCCATGTCATGTGACATGTCGGCAACATGTTGACCATCAGAACACCTGCCCATGGGTGCCACCTGGGCTGTCAGTTGACCCTCCGCTGCTAGGGCGTGTGCAGTCTTGCAGCAGGGACGTGTCCCATGGCCCCTCTGTGCCATGCCCTGGATTGGTTTGACTGAGTGATAGACTGACACAGTGGCACAGTCTGCTTCAGGGGCCACTTCACAGTCCTGTGCGCCTCACCAGTTCCACATGCTGCCAGTTGCGGTGTATCCTTCAGATGCCTGTGGGTGTTCCAAGTCAACCGTGAGCTGGGCACCACCTGTTTGGTGTGTCCCCAGGGGGCGGTGAATCATGCATGGGTGTGTCAATACATGACTCTCCCGGTCTCATTTGTGGTTCCGCCATACTTGTATGGTATGCTGCTGTTATCAGATGGAATTTACCCTGATTCACCTCTGACATCCGCCCCATACTATTGTTCCCCATAGACCTGCACTGTATTCATATCCACCACTTCCTGAGGTAGGCCGTTCCATGCATCCACCACCCTTTCTGTGAAAAAGAACTTCCTCGCATTACACTTTAATCTCATGCTGTGTTCTCTTGTCCTGCTATTTTTCTTATATTGAAACATGTTAGACTCTTTCACCTTGTTAATGCCCTTAAGGTGCTTAAATGTTTCGATCATATCACCTCTCTCCCTCCTTTGCTCTAGGGTATACATACTGAGCTCAGTTAATCTGTCCTCATCTGTCTTCTGATGCAGTCCCTGCACCATTTTGGTTGCCCTTCTCTGGACTGCCTCAATTTGGTTAATGTCCTTGTGAAGATGTGGCCTCCAGTACTGCATGCAGTACTCAGATGGACCTAACTAGTGTCTTGTAAAGAGGGATTATTACCTCCCTTCTGACTTGTGATACCCTACTAATACACTGCAACATCCTCTAGCCTTACCTTACTGCTTTAGAGGTCTGCTTTGGATGATTTCAGGTCATTGGTGATGCCCAAGTCTCTTTCTTCCCTTGTGACTGCCAGCAACTCCCCTCCCAGCCTATAGGTGGCTTCAGGGTTTCTCTTCCCTATGTGCATGATCTTGCACTTCTTTGCGTTAAACCCCAGTTGCCACCTTCCAACCATTTTGCTAGTTTATCCAGATCTCTTCTTATTCTGCCCACCCCATCTGGATCATCTACTCTGCTGCAGATCTTGGTGTCATCTGCAAACAGATAAACCTTACCCTCCAGTCCATCTGCAATGTCACTGATGAAGATATTGAAGAGGACTGGCCCCAGGACTGATCCCTGGGGTACCCCACTTGTGACTTGCATCTCTTCTGACTGTACACCATTTACCACCACTCTCTGTTTTCTGCCCATCAACCAGTTTGCCACCCAGTTGGTCAACGTCTGACCCACCCTGAGCCTACCCAGCTTAATAATCAATCTTCTATGTGTAACAGTATTAAAAGCTTTGCTGAAGTCAAGGTAGGCAACATCAATTGCTCCCCCTTGGTCCACCACTCTGGTTACCCAGTCAAAGAAATCTATGAGATTAGTTTGACAGGATCTTCCTTTGTAAACCCATGCTGTCTTGGATCCTGTGTCTCTATGGATTCCAGGTGTTGCACTATCCTTGTCTTAAGGAGTGTCTCCATAATCTTGCCCACTACTGAGGTAAGACTGACTGGTCTGTAGTACTCTGCCTCCTCCCTGCTACCACTCTTGTGGGGCGGGATCACATGAGCCCTTCTCCTGTCTTCTGGGACCTCTCCTGTGCTCAGAGACTCAGTAAACAGTTCTGATAATGGCTCTGCTAATTTCACTCTTAGCTCCTTTAGTACCCTGGGATGTATACAGTCGGGTCCCATTGCCTTGTCCACCCTGAGCTTATTGAGCTCTTATAGGACCCTTTCTTTTGTGAAGGGACTAGTGCACACCTCCCTCTCCCCTGTCTGCATGATGCTGAGCTGTGGGCCCTGCCCTACCTTCTCTTCAGTAAATACTGAGCAGAAGTATCTATTTAGGATAGATGCTTTTACATGGTACTCCTCCTCACATGCCCCCTTATCCCCTTGGATCTTAGCAATACCCCCTCTGGAATTTCTCCTTTCACTAATCTATGTATAGAAAGTCTTGTCACCTTCTTTTACTGTTCGTGCTAGTGTTTTCTCGGTTTGGGCCTTTGCCTGCCTTACTGCCTTCCCTGCTTCCCTTATGGAAGTTTGGTATGCCTCCCTATCTTCATCCTGCTACGTTTCCTTATATTTCCTGAAGGCCAGCCTTTTGACTCTGACCTTTTCTGCTACTGTGTTTGAGAATCAAAGTGGTTTCCTTCTTCTTTTGCACTTCCTTTTCTCACTAACACAATGAGATGTTGCTTCAAGTATTGCATCTTTAATGCTTTCCCACTTTGTCTGTACCTCCTCACCTGTATTTCTTTTTGCCAGGGCTAGCTTATCTCTGTTGGCCATCTTATCAAAGTCAGCTCCTCTGAAGTCCCATATTTTTGCCTCAGAATCAGATGATTTTGTTCTAGTGGCCAAATTGAACCATACCATGTGATGGTCACTGGCACCCAGGTGACCTTCTACCTGGAGATCTGTGATCCTTTCCCTGTTAGTCAGTACTAGATCTAGGATAGCCCTGTCTCTTGTGGGTTGTTGTACCAGTTGTTTGAGGCCCTCCCCCTGCAGGGAATCTACCATGTGTCTAGTTCTGGCGGATGTTCCTGCTGATATTGACCAATCTGTATCTGTCATGTTGAAGTCTCCCATTATCAGAACCTCACATTTAGCTGTCATGTTTTGCATATCTTCTAACAGTAATGTGACTATGTCCTCCCCCTGGTCTGGAGGCCTGTACACAACCCCAGTTCATAGGGCTGTCCCATTTCCTATTTCCAGGGTGACCCACAGTTCCTCTGGCTCCTTATGTGTATTCTGAGTGTCTGTAGCTTTGTTATTTTCATTGACATAAAGGGCCACTTCACACCCCCTTTTTGCACCTCTGTCTCTTCTGAACAGTACATAGCCAGGTATGAAGTCTACCAAGTGTGGCTACTGGTAAACCATGTGTCACTAATGGCTTCTATGTCCAGTTTAGCCTCTATCATCATTGCCTGCAGGTCTGGGATCTTGTTTCCCAGACTGCGAGCATTTGTGTACATGATTTTCCATTGGCCAGATTTTGGTGTGTTAGTTGTTGGCAAGGTCCAGCATTTTCCCCGTGCATCGGATGGGGAGCTGGACCTTTTTCTTTACCTGGTGATGCAAATGAACTACAAACATGCTGAACTCTTATTTGACCACTAGCTGAGGGGGGAGGGGTGTTCTTCCCATTCGATGTATGGGATGCTGCACCCCTCTCCCCATTTGCTAGTTTAAATATTCTGCAAAGACATCAAACTTCTGCTCCAATGCACTGACTCCCTCCTTAGTCAGATGCAGTCCATCAGATTTAAAGAACTTTCACTCCCAAAACTGTTGCCAGTTCACTACAAATGTGTGTCCTTTTTCCTGGCACCAGCCCTTGAACCACATGTTTAGCTCCCCTATCTCCCCTTCTCTGACCTTCCATCCATCTGCCCCCCTCTCCCAGACTGGCAGGATCTCAGAGAACGAGATGCTGGATGAAATGGATGATAGTTTGTCACCCAGCCTGGTCAAGTGTTCCTTGGTCTCCACAACTGACTGGCTGGTGAGATCGTTACTCCCTATGTGTACCAAGATGTCAATGTTTTCTCCTGCTTCCTGAACAATTTTAGCAATGTGGTCAGTGTCTCTCTACACTGATGTACCTGGGAGACATCTGACCATTACCCCTGGCAGGAGACACGTATCAAGTCCCCGAATCATGGAGTCTCCTATGATCAGAAGTTTTTTGGATATCCTTTTTGCTTATTTTGTTTTGGTTCCTGTTTTGGGCAGGTTTTGTTGTGCTAGCTCCTGTGCTGCAGTGTCCTGCTCTGCAGTGTCCTCTGCCCCTTTGTTTGATTTCGGAGATAGAGGCAGATACCATTTGTAGTTTTATATGGTTTGTGGAGGTGATATGTTGGCACCAGTGATGGGCACCCAGTGTGCCCCTCTAACCACCTGCCAACCTCCTGGACCAACTACCCTCTGTGGGTCGAGGTGCTTCTGTTGGATGTTGGGGAAATGGTGGGCAGTTCTTATAATACAGTTCCTCTTGAATATGCAATTTCAGATGCACAATCTCAGCCCATGCTGCCTGGAGCTGAGCCCTTAGATCTCCAATGACCCAGCATGTAGAACAGTGTCCTAAATCCTGTAAAACTGCCCTTCTGAAAAGTGTTCTACAGTACCTGCAGTTAATGATATCCATTCCAGATAAGTTGCTGGGTATATAACCTGGTCAGAGTAATTAGAAGGAGGAAAATGAAAGCAAACGTTTGATTTTGTGTTTTGTTTGTTTTTGTATAACTTGTTATAACAAGTTAAAGTACTAGTGGATACCCTCTGATCCGCCCTTCCTGCTTTGCTACAGAAATGTCATTGACTGTGCTACCCTATAAAGGACTGTAGTGGGTGTGGGGTGGTTGGGGATGGGGTGGGTGGCTGGGCCCTTCTCCTGATGAAAAGAAGAACCACAGACAAAAAGAAACAAGGAGGTAAGAGAGGAAACAATCATCCAGCAACAAATGCAGTAGCCCGAAAACTAATTCTAATGATAGATAAAACTGTAAAACCTGTAAAGCACCACCTGTAATAATTTCACAGAAGATATACCCTGTAAGAAACACTTTGCTACAGAGAAAAAAAGTAGCAACAGAAGATATACCTTGCAAAAGACAATTTGAATCAGAAGACTACAGCAGTAATCTGTAAGCACACACTTGTAGGCACACCCCTTTGATAATGCAGCAGAAGGTATACCCAGCAACAACAATTTGAATCAGAGAAAATAGAAACATAGAAGTTGACGGCAGATAAGGACCGCAAGGCCCATCCAGTCTGCCCATTTCTTTTTCTACCTTATAAATGTGCCACATCGGCCTTTGCTCTGTCAGTGGCCTATCTATTCATAGTCATTTGTATTGCTCCCTTATGCCTATCCTATGCCTGTTTGAAGCCCTGCACTGTATTCATAGCATAAAATAAAGCAATAACATGTTAGCAACAAACAGTAACAATCCCTGTGAGTACAAAATAAAAATAACAACACACAGTAAATCTGCATAGCCAAAAGAAGCTTAATCCATATCCTTGATCTGGTAAGATTTTTGCTCTGTCCTCTCTAACCTAGAAGAAAAGAGTTCAGATGAAGCTAGGTGCCTTGGCCAGGGAACATAGTCTTCCACCTCCAAGATATCAACTAACCTGACCTTTTAACCCTTCCCTGTGTTGGAAGTTCCTGACAGTTTGCCAGCTCCACCCCAGATACACACCTAATCCCCTGTAAGAGCTGTGGGAGGAAGCAATTAGCTTCTTCAATGTGAGAAGAAGACTGCAACACCTGTGAGACAAACAAAAAAAAATCTTTAGCAAAAATAAAATAAAATAAAACAGTGGCAAACAGTAATTTTGCTTAGCCTAATGATAAAAGTCACAAAATGTAAGCACCACCTGTAATAATTTCACAGAAGATATACCATGCAAGAAACACTTTGCTACAGAGAAAAATAAAGCAGTAACAGAAGATATTCCTTGCAAAAGACAATTTGAATCAGAAGACTACAGCAGTAATCTGTAAGCACACACCTGTAGGCACACCCTGTGATAATGCAGCAGAAGGTACACCCAGCAACAACAATTTGTATCAGAGAAAAAAAAGCAATAAAATGTTAGCAACAAACAGTAACAATTCCTGTGAGCACAAAATAAAAATAACAACACAAGGTAAATCTGCCTAGCAAAAAGAAACCTTAATCCATATCCTTGCTTTGGTAAGGTTATTTGCTGCGTCCTTTCTAGAAACTTAGAAGAAAAGAGTTCAGGTGAAGCTAGGTGCCTTGGCCAGCCCCATGCAGCATCCATGCCACCTGTGGCAGAGGTGAACCGGTGCACCTTGTCTCATATGTTGCTGGGGAGTCTGTAGCTGTGGCTCAAGCCTGTGGACAGGCTCACCCTTGACGGGCAGACATGGCTAAAACTGCCTGAAATACTGTTGCTTCTGTTATTATCATATGACCCTACAGGCACTCAGATTGCATCAATAAATACCCCTGAGCTAATAATTCTAATTTGGTGTCTTCATTTTTTTTTGAAAACAGTCCTGCCACTTAGTCACTGGTATAACTCAAATTGTATTGTACTGCTTATTCCTCATCCCAAAGGTCACTAGGTCCCAGAAGCTATGACTACCCTTTCCGTTATTGCTTATTGTAATGCCTGCTATAAGCTATGTTTATTTGCTGCTTTCTTATGTCCCAGCAGCCTGCCATATTCCTGTTTAATTAATTGAAAGGCTCTTTCAGGGGCAAGATCAATTGAGTTACTAGGTAGTCTATCCATCTTGAGCACTGTCATTTTCATAGATTGACATTCTTTATCAAACCACGCCTGGTGCTTGGTAATTCTTAAACCATGTTGTATACATGGTTTTATAGTAAATATGGACTTCAAGATTGCAATAACCTGTTCATATTTATCAATAGAATCATTTGATAGTAAAAACTTAGAGGAGCACCTTCTGTAAATTTGTTTAGGCTAGAGAATAATTCTTTAGCTTTGGATTCGACATAAAGAACCAATTATATTAGCTTTTGTTTCTGATTGGCATATTTCCATCAGCATTCTGAAAGTCTAGTTGAACCAGGTTATTATGTCTGGGCCAACTTTTATTTCTAATGCAACTGGCAAGTGATCACTGTACCAAATGGGAAGGACTGTAAATTTAATAACATTACTGACATGAGACTATAACTATCAAATATAAATCCAGGACACTGCCATCAGACATAGATGGAAATATATATTTACCTAAGTGGTCACCATGAACTCTACCATTTACTATGCGCATATTGTTGGATGCTGCCACTTCCAATAATTTGAGCCCTTTATTGTTCACAATTTGGTCCCTGCAATTCCTGATAGGGTTAATATATATATATATATATATATATATATATATATATAGAGCTATGTACATACATATATAAATATTTATACCATGGGGGTGAGGCCAATTCCAGTGAGATAAATCATGTTATTTTCATTGCAGTGGAATAAATCATCCTGATGTCAGCAGAGTTAAAATAAATAGAGTTTGTACCTACTGTGCTGACATCAGCCACTTGCATGTGAAAACACTAAGAAACACCTCTATATGTCGACTTCTGAAACACTCCCTACACTCAAATGAACACACTTAACATACATAATCAAAGTCACCTACAGCAGTGCGTCTAAATGTACCAACCTGCACACCTCTCATGCTGCATTTCAAAACCCGTGTTCACTACATCACTGAATCCTGTATTCCTAGATATCGACCTACGAAATGAACACAAAATAAGCAGCATATTGCAAACATGAACCTTCCACATTATCAAAAGACTGCTACAATCACTCCATGGAGCAAGAAACTGACCATCAAAAAGCAAACCAAACAGTAATATGATTAGATTCTGAGTCACATTGAGGCATATGATGGCGGTGAACACTAACAATCACATAACTTGTATCTGCAGACTTACAACATCATATTAAGCATTAAGTTTACCTTAAAATGCTTTAACTCCAGAATAAGCAGTTGCTTTAATTTCACACACTTGTTCCAGTAATAAAAAAATGAACGTAAAAGTCTCACGGAATGCTGAAACTACTATATTAAATGCTTCTGTGAAAGTAAGAGCGTGCAGCAAAACAAATCTAAAATGTACACCAAGGCCCAGATATTCAAAAGAGTTAAGCCATGCACAATAGGGTTGGGCCTCGCCAAGTCAATACGCCATTCTGCGATATTCAGCAGGAGGCAGTTCGCTTCCAGAAATCATGCTGAGCAACAGTGCAATGATAAGGAAGGCATGCGCAACCGAAGGGGGAGGAACCATGCATAAACTGCACAGCCCGATATTCAGCCAGGTGGTGCAGAGTTATGCAGGCGCAACCCCTACCTCCGCCTGCACAAAGTTGAGCCGAAAAAAAAAGGAACAAGTCGAGGGCCACCCACAGGTGAGCTGCCGCTTTGCAGGGCGCAACACAGCAGCTGCTACCTGTGGGTGGCCCTCAACCTGTTCCCACCGCACCAGGCGGCACCCCATTCCCGATCATGGGCAGATGTGTTCCCCACCCCGAGTAGCCCGATCATGGGCAGAACAGTGTCCCCCACCCCCTCGAGTAGCCTGATTGCTGGCAGAACAGTGTCCCCACCCCTGAGTAGCCCGATCGTGGGCATAACTCCCCCAGAGCCAATCGTGAGCATAATGGTAATCTTTCCCCACCCGTAGCCGATCGCGGGCATCCGACCTCCCCAAGTCCAATATCCTGGTGGTCCAGTGGACCGAGAGTAACCCGATCGCGGACGGCATCCTTACCCCAAGTATGATATCCCTGGTGATCTAGTGGCCTCCCACCCCACCCGCCCACGGGCCCCACCACCCGCTCCCCCTCGTCAGCGGCAGGCGGCAGCACCCTACCCACCTGCCATCCCCACCCACCGACTGACAGCTCGGTAGGGCTGCGCGCCATTGGTTCAGAGCATGAGCCAATGGGCGTGCAGCCACTCCGTACAAGGCAGTCCAGATCATTCACATATCTGGAGTGCCTTGTGCGGTTGGGACTACACCCGATGGCTCATGCTCTGAACCAATGGGCATGCAGCCGGGCTGTCAGTCGGGCGGCGAGGCGGCAGGCGGGTGGTGCTGCCACCCGCCCGGCTGATGAGGCGCTGGCGAGTGGTGAGGCTCCGTGAAACAGAGGCAAGGTGAAGGCGACCACCGGAAATATCGCTCGCAAAGGCGCAAGGCCGCCACGATCGAGGCTACTCTCGATCACTGAACTCTATGAACTGAAAGTGCCCACGCGATCAGCAATGAGGTAGGGGAAGATACCATTATGCCTAACGATCCAGCTACTCGGAGTGGGAGGATACCATTATGCCCGTGATCGGGCTACTGGGGAGAGGATTACCATTATGCCCGCAATCGGGCTGCTGGGGGGGGGGACATACCGTTATGCCTGCGATTGGGCTTCTGAGGGGGCAGAATACTGTTCTGCCCGTGATTGGGCTGCTGGGGGGGAACACTACTGTTCTGCCCACGATCAGGCTGCAGGAGGTGTCGGTCCCCAACGGCTGCTGCCTGGCAGGGCGCCAGGCGCAAGTCGCCCGGGGATCGGTGCACCTGCATGCTATTGGCATGCAAATGGGGCCATAATCAGATGAAAATGGCTCCCCCGTGCACCTTGCATAAATTATGGCTCAATTTGCATGGCACCCTTTGAATATCGCAGGTGCTGTGCATGGCGCAATGGAACTTGCGCCACTGCATCTCAATGCTCCACTCTGACCACTTGCGCTGGCGCAGTTCCACTGCGCCATGCACAGTGGGTGTGACCAGGGGGTGATATTCAAACAAGTTGCGCCATAGAGCAACTCCATTGAATATCGCCCTGGCCACACCCCTGCGCAACTATTTTAAGCGGCACAGGGGCTTGCGCCACAGAATGGCGCAGTTTGAATATCTGGGCCCAAGCATACAAACCATGAAGCCTAAAATCTGGAAATAAATCTTAAACATCCAAAGAGAAAGATACAAACCTGCCAAAAGAAACTACCTCTATCTTTCTCACCGACACACAAAAGAACCTCCTCCTTTAACCAACCAATCACGAAAACACAGCACACCCAATCAAACACACACACACACACACACACATATATATCACTCAATAACACCTTTCTACAGAACCCATTCATAAAACCTCACACACACACACTGCCACAGCACCAGTATGATTTAAAGTGACATGGACCTCAAAACAGCAAACATACCTCTCTCACTGGAATTGGTCTCACCCCCATAGTATAAATAGCACACATGATGTGCAGATCATGGAATATGGAAAATGTTCTCACTCCTGCATCGGGAGCACTGTATATTTCACTCGTGCCTTCGGCACTCATGAAATATCCAGAGGTCACTCTGTAGGAGCGAGAATATTTTCCATATTCCACTCCTGCTCATCATGTATCCCCTATATTTAGGGTTATGAAGCCACTTCTATGTTAAGCTCGAACTTTGCCTGTTAATACCTTTGGACCTGTTCAACGGATGTGCATGAAATTTGGCATGCATGGTGGGGCATGGTAGATCTCTTGATTTAAAAATTTTGTTCCGGTCGGACTTACGGTTTTGTGCACCAAAGCGTGAAAAATGCACTTCTGCAGTTATGTGGGCAGTTTTCAGATTTTGTCTGTAGGGCTGCATGGCCATTGTGTGGTGTGCCGCTCTGCAACTTGGCACTTTGAATAAGCTTGAGTCATCAGCTTTGCTTGTTTGGTGGAAAAATATTAATCCATACAAAAGTTATTAAAGTTTTAACTTCCCATTATAAGTCTATGGGAAAATTTATATGGTTATTTTGCGAACAAAGAATGGGGTTTTGGCCATCTGGTCCCTCCTCATGATCAAAGAATTTACAAGCTCACAATCAAAGATTCTTTGATCGTGAGAGAGAGACTAGATGGCCAGATTTGAAGGGACCAGATAGCCCAATTTTAACAACTTTTAAAATTAAATATCTTGGAAACGGTTTGGTCTTTTAACTTGAAATTTGGAGGGTGTTGACGGGATGTCCTGTAGATGTGAATCATGGTATTTAGGTGTCAGAAAATAGAATTGTTGGTGAGATATTGCATGGCACAGTTTACATTTTGCAGACAGCATTTTGCATTGTGGTAGTGGCTTGAAATTTATAGGCAGCTAGCCTTACTGCCATGGATGTACTTTTCAGTCATTAGGTGTGTAAATGTAAACAGATGCAGAATTCTGCCACTCAATGAATGAAAATCTCAAATGTTAAAATGTTATATCTTGGACACGGTTTGGTCTTTTACTTGAAATTTGCAGGGTGTTGAGGGATGTCATAGAGATGTGAACTATTCTGTTTAGGTGTGTTGGGAAATAATTTGTTGCAGAGATATTTAATGATGTAATTGACATTTTTCCCATAGGATTACACTGCAGTCTGTGTCATGACTTTCAGCGCTGTTATCTCAGAAACATAGCGAGATACAGACTTTTCGCTACAGGTGGCTTAGAAAAAGATTTGATATCATAGAGTAAGCCTGCAATAGAATTTCATTTGTACTTTGCACAGTTCATGACAAATTATGAAATTACTGTCACAAGGGTTTAAAGAGTGCCTGCCAGTGCGTTTCGGTGCCCATAGCTCGGAAACGATGTGAGATATGGATACAGTCAGTGATTCTGGAATGATCTACTCACTGTCACTATTACAATGATGCTAGAATTGTTTTTTCTAGTGCTTACAGTTCCCAAGATATGCACAAATTACTGTAACAAGAGTTTGGTGCTCTATAGTGTTGCTGCATGGCTCCGTAGCTTTGCAAGTGGGAGCATGGGCCCAGATGCATATATTTATGCAATAATTGACAACTTGGTGGGAGCTTGGCTCCGCACTCCCACCAATACGTGTTTTTTACCATTTATATTACACTTTTTCAAAAGAAGGAAATTCTATGCAACAAACTGCATTAATGCTTCATTTAGGGTTAAAGCAAAGAAGTCCGGAAATAAGACATTACAGTTGAACCCTAACCACCACACACACCACCCCAATCCTCCACAGTCTGACGGACGCCGGGTGTGTCATTTGATCATAAGGCCTACATCTCCCCCATTCTCCTTTACTGTAGCATGTCAACATGCTCAGACATGGAATATATTAGGAAGTGCAGTCGGCTCCCTATATTTAGGAGTTATGTAGCCACTTCTATATTAAACTCAAACTTTTGCATTAATAACTTTGGACCCTTTCAAAGGATTTGCATGAAATTTGGTATGCATGGTGGAGCATGGTAGATCTCATGATCTGCCAAATTTCATTTTGGTTTGACTTAACGTTTTCTGTGCACAAAATGCTGAAAAATACACTTTTCGCTGGTTATGTGGGCAGTTTTTTGGATTTTGTCTGTGACGCTGCGCAGCCATCATGTGGTGTGCTGCTCCGTGACTTGGCTCATCTGAAAGAGCTTGGGTCAAGGAACATGCCACTTTTGTTTGGTGGAAAAATATTAATCCATTCAAAAGTTATTAAACTTTTAAATTCCCATTATAAGTCAAAGGGAAAATTTATATGGTTATTTTGCGAACGAAGAATGGGGTTTTGGCCATCTGGTCCCTCCTCATGATCAAAGAATTTACAAGCTCACAATCAAAGATTCTTTGATCATGAGAGAGAGACTAGATGGCCAGATTTGAAGGGACCAGATAGCCCAATTTTAACAACTTTTAAAATTAAATATCTTGGAAACGGTTTGGTCTTTTAACTTGAAATTTGGAGGGTGTTGACGGGATGTCCTGTAGATGTGAATCATGGTATTTAGGTGTCAGAAAATAGACTTGTTGGTGAGATATTGCATGGCGCAGTTTAATTTTTGCAGACAGCATTTTGCATTGTGGTAGTGGCTTGAAATTTATAGGGTAGCTAGCCTTACTGCCATGGATGTACTTTTCAGTCATTAGGTGTGTAAAGTGTAAACAGGTGCAGAATTCTGCTACTCCAATGAATGAAAATCTCAAATGTTAAAATGTTATATCTTGGACACGGTTTGGTCTTTTTACTTGAAATTTGCAGGGTGTTGAGGGGATGTCATAGAGATGTGAACTATTCTGTTTAGGCGTGTTGGGGAAATAATTTGTTGCAGAGATATTTAATGATGTAATTGACATTTTTCCCATAGGATTACACTGCAGTCTGTGTCATGACTTTCAGCGCGCTGTTATCTCAGAAACATAGCGAGATACAGACTTTTCGCTACAGGTGGCCTAGAAAAAGATTTGATATCATAGAGTAAGCCTGCAATAGAATTTCATTTGTACTTTGCACGGTTCATGACAAATTATGAAATTACTGTCACAAGGGTTTAAAGAGTGCCTGTCCAGTGCGTTTCGGTGCCCATAGAAACATAGAAACATAGAAGTTGACGGTAGATAAGGACCGCAAGGCCCATCCAGTCTGCCCATTTCTTTTTCTACCTTATAAATGTGCCATCGGCCTTTGCTCTGTCAGTGACCTATCTATTCATAGTCATTTGTATTGCTCTCTTATGCCTATCCCATGCCTGTTTGAAGCCCTGCACTGTATTCATAGCCACCACTTCTTGTGGTAAGCCATTCCATGCATCCACCACCCTTTCTGTGAAAAAGAATTTCCTCACATTCCCCCTTAATCGGCCTCCCTCTAATCTCATGCTGTGTCCTCTTGTCCTGCTATTTTTCTTATATTTAAACATGTTAGACTCTTTCACCTTGTTTATGCCCTTAAGGTGTTTGAATGCCTCGATCATATCACCTCTCTCTCCCTCCTTTGCTCAAGGGTATACATATTGAGCTCCATTAATCTGTCCTCATATGTCTTCTGATGCAGTCCCTGCACCATTTGGTTGCCCTTCTCTGGACTGCCTCAATTTGGTTAATGTCCTTGTGAAGGTGTGGCCTCCAATACTGCACGCAGTACTCCAGATGGGGCCTAACCAGTGTCTTGTACAGAGGGATTATTACCTCCCTCTTACTACTTGTGATACCCCTACTAATACACCCTAACACCCCCTAGCCTTACCTACTGCTTTGAGGTCTGCTTGGATGATTTTAGGTCATCAGTGATGATGATGCCCAAGTCTCTTTCTTCCTTTGTGACTGCTAGCAACTCCCCTCCCAGCCTATAGGTAGCTTCAGGGTTTCTCTTCCCTATGTGCATGATTTTGCTCTTCTTTGCATTAAATCCCAGTTGCCACTCTTCTGACCATTCTGCTAGTTTATCCAGATCTCTTCTCATTCTGCCCACCCCATCTGGATCATCTACTCTGTTGCACATCTTGGTGTCATCTGCAAACAGACAAGCCTTACCCTCTAGTCCATCTGCATAGCTCGGAAACGATGTGAGATATGGATACAGTCAGTGATTCTGGAATGATCTACTCACTGTCACTATTACAATGATGCTAGAATTTTTTTTTCTAGTGCTTACAGTTCCCAAGATATGCGCAAATTACTGTAACAAGAGTTTGGTGCTCTATAGTGTTGCTGCATGGCTCCGTAGCTTTGCAAGTGGGAGCATGGGCCCAGATGCATATATTTATGCAATAATTGACAACTTGGTGGGAGCTTGGCTCTGCACTCCCACCTCGTGTTTTACCACTTATATTACACTTTTTCAAAAGTAAGGAAATTCTATGCAACAAACTGCATTAATGCTTCATTTAGGGTTAAAGCAAAAGAAGTCCGGAAATAAGACATTACAGTTGAACCCCTAACCACCCTCACACACACCACCCCAATCCTCCACAGTCTGACGGACGTCGGGGTGTGTCATTTTGATCATGAGGCCTACATCTCCCCCCATTCTCCTTTACTGTAGCATGTCAACATGCTCAGACATGGAATATTTTATAGGGGTGCGGTCGCTCCCCTATATTTAGGGTTATGTAGCCACTTCTATGTTAAACTCAAACTATTACGCATTAATAACTTTGGACCCATTCAAAGGATTTGCATGAAATTTGGTATGCATGGTGGAGCATGGTAGATCTCATGATCTGCCAAATTTCATTTTGGTTTGACTTAACGTTTTCTGTGCACAAAATGCTGAAAAATACACTTTTCGCCAGTTATGTGGGCAGTTTTTTGGACTTTGTCTGTGGCGCTGCGCAGCCATCATGTGGCGTGCTGCTCCGCGACTTGGCTCATCTGAAAGAGCTTGGGTCAAGGAACATGCCACTTTTGTTTGGTGGAAAAATATTAATCCATTCAAAAGTTATTAAACTTTTAAATTCCCATTATAAGTCAAAGGGAAAATTTATATGGTTATTTTGCCAAAAAAGAATGGGGTTTTGGCCATCGAGTCCTGCTTCACGATCAAAGAATTTGCAGGCTCACGATCAAAGAATCTTTGATCACAAGGAATTATTTGATCATGATGGCCGCCAACTTGTTTTCAGTTTGCGGTCGGAAAAATTAAAATATCTCAGCCCAGGGGGGACTTCTGAGGTGAAACTATGGTGGGTTTTGCTCAGGGGTCTTCTTTCTATCAAGCCATACCTGTGGTTTCTTTCAAAATGGTCAAAAATAGAGTTTTTAACTTTTTTATTCTTTGATCGTAGCTCGCTAACGATCTTTGATCGCGAGCATGCAAATTCTTTGGTTGTGAGATTTTTTGACCGCGATCTTTGATTGTGAGGGCTTGACTAGATGGCCACTTGAAAAAGTCAATTTTCTCAGCTCAGGGGTGGTTTATTAAGCCAAATGGGGATGGTTTTTGCTCAGGAGGCTTCGTTCTATCGAGGCATGGCTGTGGTTTCATGCATTTCTGCCTAAAGATTTACTTTCAACATTTTTTATTGTTTGATCATGACCCTTCAAATTCTTTGATCCTGAGCCTGCAAATTCTTTGATGTGAGATTCTTTGACCATGATCTTTGATCATGAGGAATGCGACTAGATGGCCACATGAAAATTCAATTTTTCTCAACTTTGGGGGTCACTTCTAAAGGCAAATTGGGATGAGATCTGGTCAGGCCTTCGTTCTGTTGAGTCATGGCTGTGGTTTCATATATTTTTTCTCTAAAATTGAGTTTTTATTTTATTCTTTGATGCATTAAGCCTGCAAATTGTTTGATCAACGAGCCTGCAAATTCTTTGCTCATGAGATTCTTTGATCGTGAGGGAGGGACTAGATGCCCAGATTTGGAGGGACCAGATATTGCAATTTTAACAACTTTTAAAATTAAATATCTCAGAAACGGTTTGGTCTTTTAACATGCAATTTGGAGGTGTTGATGGGATGTCCTGATAGATGTGAATTATGTCACTAGAGTGTCAGAAAATACATTCATTGCAGAGATATATGGCATGGCGCAGTTTACATTTGCAGACAACATTTTGCATTGTGGTAGTGGCTTGAAATTTATAGGGTAGCTAGCCTTACTGCCATGGATGCACTTTTAGTCGATTAGGTGTGTAAAATGTTAATAGGTGTGGAATTCTGCCAGTGTGATGAATAGAAAATCTGAAACTTTCATTTTATATCTCAGAAACAGTTTGATCTTTTACATTGAAATTTGGAGGCGTGTTGAGGGGATGTACTGTCCATGTGAGATTATGATGTTTAGGTGTTGGAAAAGGCATTTGCTGCCCCATATTATGTGACACACTTTATGTTTTGCATATGGTGTTTTGGCATTGTGGTACTGGCTTCACATTTTATAGGGTGCCTAGCTTTACTGCCATGGAGGTAATTTGCTAGTGGTTAGGTGCACAGACATGTAAACAGTTGTTGAATTATGCCACTCATGTGACTGACACTTTGGTTTCTTTCAATGTGGTGGGCCCCACACTCCCATCCATATGCTTGGCTATAGCAATACATATGATAATCAGTATATACTCTTATCTTAGGCAAGGAATTTGCAAGTTGGTAGGAGCACAGGGCCCAAAGGGCCCACACTGCCACCGTGTGCAACTTTCTACTTTTCTATTCTTTCTCAAAAAGTAAGGATATCCTATGCAAAAAAAACTTTGTTAATGCATCATTTAGGGTTAAAACACAAAAAGTCAGGAAATGAGACATTTAGGGTTGTCCCATCCCCCTCGTGGACCTGCTCATCATCCCGGGATTGACAGCTGACGGGGTGTGTCATTGGGGTTGTGAGGCCTAAATGTCACCCCATTCTTCTTTACTGTGGCTTTGTGTGAATACGATTACAGATGGAATGAGGTGGCGTTGGGCCTCCACAACCAATGTTCTACCATCAATCTCAAATACATAGGTCAGGACGAAGTAGAAAACCCTAAAGAGTCTCAATTCCTGACTTTTGTGTTTTAACCTCAAATATCATTAAAGGTTTTCATATCAATCAAGGTGCCATGCCTGTGAATTGATGTCAAGATTCCCTCAAATGTGAGCATTAAAGTCACCCATTACAACAATAGGGGTTCCTGGGAAATCTACTTGTAATTGTGATGAGGTAACATCCAATATATGCAGCACATTTTTAGCAGAGGTCATGTTTACAGGAGGAATATAAGTGTTAACCATAATCATACTCATATCATCCTTCATAGAAAGAATGGGTGCTCAATGCAAGACTAAGACTATTACAAAATTTGGTAGTAAGCACCAGTGTGAGCATCCCTCCTCTGGCTCTGCCACACTTGTACTTCTTTTTGGCACCCATTTCCCAGCCAATGTAACCTTCTAGCATAGATACATACATACATAGATACATAGACAGTGTCGGCAGATAGGGCCTATGGCCCACCCAGTCTGCCATTTAAGTTTGTAAGTTCAGTTTATGTTTTCCAGGAAGTCTGTTGCCTTACCCTGACCTCCAGAATTCCTTTATGTCTATCCATGCATTCTTAAATCCGTGATTGTTTCAGCCCCACCACTTCCTCTGTCAGGGTGTTCCACTTGTCCACCACCGTTCTGTGAAGAAATTCTTCCTCACGTTTCCTCTGAATCGTCCTCCCTCCAACTTCATCCCATGCCCTCTAGTCCTGGAACATCTTTTTCGCTTAAAAATAGTGCATTCCTGCACCCTGTTCCTCCTGTAAGATACTTGTATGTCTCTATCTATCTCCTCTCTCCTCCTCTCCTCCAGGGAGTACATGTTCAGTGCCTTCAACCTGTCCTCATAGGACTTGTGATGCAATCCATGCACCATCTTTGTTGCCCTCCTCAGAACCTTCTCTACCCTGTCTATGTCCTTACGTAGGTAAGGTCTCCAGAACTGCACAGTGTACTCCAGGTGCGGCCTCACTAGTGTCTTGTATAGTGGAATTATGACCTCCCTTTTCCTGCTGGTGATGCCCCTGCCTATGCATCCCAGCATCCTATTTGCTTTACCTGCTGCCTTGTCACACTGTTTCCCTACCTTGAGGTCATCAGAGATGATAACTCCAAGATCCCTTTCCTGCTTGGTGCATGCTATATCCTCACCCCCCAACTGATATATTGTGCCAGGGTTTTTGTGCCCTATATGCATTATCTTGCACTTCCTTGCATTGAATTTCAACTGCCAAACCCCTGACCATTCTTTAAGTTTCTGCAGGTCCCTTCTCATTCTGTCTACACCCTCTGGTGTGTCTACTCTGTTACAGAGCTTTGTGTCATCAGCAAACAGTGAAATTCTGCCTTCTAGGTCCTGCATGAATTATTTAACTCAGAACCAGGTCTCCTATAATAATATAATGTCAGATTCCTGCATTTTCTGAATCCAACCCAAATCAATATTTATTTAGCTACCCCAGAGGGTTCCAGCTAACTATAGAGTATTTGTCATGGCATCAGTTCAAAGTAATTAAGATTGTGCTAACATCAGCTCCAGACTCATCCAAGGATTCTTCCCTCAAATGTCTATGTTCAGTACTGGATAATGAAAGTTCTAATGTTGTCCTATTATTGATCCTTTTACAGTCCTACCTCTAATTACTTTTCTTTCTTTCCAAGTCACAAACTCACAGTCCCTCTCTGGAGAGTGGACAAATGCCACTGGTTCCCTGATCATGGTTTGTAATTTATCCTGGTTATGATATTTTGTAACAATCCATCTGTTAATTTTGGGACCAGATTGCTTCTTCTCCCTTTTGTCTTTATTATAAAGCCTGTCTTTTTGTTTGACTCTAATGATCTCATTTTTGCTAAAGTAGCATCAAAAGTGTTTCCTAGAGCCTTGAACTTCTGATTCATCTCAAGAAGCTCTTGCCTTTTCTTTCTTGAGTTTAAAACCAGACATACTATCCCCTTCATTGGAGCATACCTTATATCTATAGGTAGAATAAATGTCATTCCAGTTAAATGTGTTTCCCACCACACCCTTACAGATGTTATATGTCAGCATTCATAATGTTGTGGGGTTTCATTCCTCCTCTTAGGCACCTCATCCGAAACACCATGGCCAGCCTTAAACCTAGTCCAGTCCAGTTTCTTTCTCCCTATCAAGTTCCCTATTCCACTTGTTCTCCCACCCACCCTTACTTGTTCATTCATGTCCAGTTCACTATCTAACTTAGCACCTGGATATGCCATGGCTCTATTTTTCATTTTCTTGTCAGCCTCATTCATACTATGGCCGTTCTTTTTGTTGTCATGTTCAGCTGTGTTTCTGGCTCTTTGTAATTTATCATGTTGTCTCTATTTTGAGTTCCTACTGTTTTATTTTAATTGGGGGGGAAGGGTTTCCCCACTACAACTTTCTTAGCCCTTCCCTAGAGCTCTTCGACTATATGATTAATGACTGTTTCTTTTTGATTAGCTAGCTGTTTTGTAGATTTTCTAATCTGAATTTTATTGTTATCAAATAACAGTTTCTTCTCTAACTTAATTTGTTGTTTTTCCTTAACCTCCTGATCCTCCTTATTTTCCATTTACAGGGACATGAGACACCAGCTGCATTAAATAACCACTGTTTCCCTAATCTCCATTTAATTTCATGTAGAGCCACTTTTACCATTTTTAGCTCAACATCACAATTATTTGTAAGAAAAAGAAAACTCTTAGTTGAATGAGCCTTTCCCTCTTTTCTTGCTTTTTCTCAATCTGCAGATTTGTAAATGGAACCTTCCTTGCTCAAGAGATGTGAAATATCAGGAGGATGTTGTGCGTGTGTGTGTGTGGGGGGGGAGGGGGTCCAAGCTTAAATGCTCAACATATAGAGACATGCAATTCTCTAAATCTAACAAAAATGCTTTTCTGGAAGGAGGGCTAAAATTAACTGTATCTTTCTCAGCCCCTATCGTTATATCATCTGCTCTTCTAAATTCCCATGGCTTCATTCAATAACTGGAGTAACCAGGAATGTCTCTTTCTTCTCTACCGTTTTCCCTATTTTAAGTTAGGTCACTAGATTCTGTGTTCCCCTTCCCCTTAAAGCTCTGAATTTTCAAGATCCCGTGATCTGCCTTCTTTAACAGGACACTAAGTATTTTTAGGGACCAGGGACCCTTTAATACTGACAATACCTTTATAAGAACATAAGAAGTAACCAGCAAATGGAGACTACCTGGTCTATCATGTCTGCTCAATCTGTACTGGGGTTTTGTATTTTACCCTGCACCAGTGTCGGTGTACCCCACTCCTTCCCCTCCCTTTGCCTTTGTCCCATGACTTCTCTGTGTTTGTCCCAGGCTCTTTGAATGCTCCCACTGACCTGGTTGCCATGACCTCCTCTGGCAGCTCATTCCAGGCCAACACCACCCTTTCTGTGAAGAAGTGTTTCCTCATCTCCCTCTATATCTTCCCCCAACAGCTTCAGGCTGTGTCCTCTAGTGATGGTATTTTCTCTCTTGTTGAAGAGACCCTCACACTCTACTTTGTTTACTCCTTTCAGGTAGTTGAAGGCCTCTATCTTATCTCTCTCTGCCTCCTCTCCTCCAATGAGTACATCCTCAGGGCTCCCAGACTCTCTTCATGTATGACCTGTCCTGCTGTCCTCTAATCATTTTAGTCACCCTCCTCTGCCCTTCTAGAAATTTAATGTCTTTCTTTAGGTGCAGGTGCCAATACCTCCTCCATACTCCAAGTGAGGCCTTACCAGAGATCTGTATAATGGCAGAATAACCTCGCTGTGCCTGCTATTGAACCTTACGATGCATCCCAACATCCTGTTGGCCTTTGCCACCACCTTTTGCATTCCGTGGACTGTTTCAGATCACTAGTAATTACTACCCTCAGGTCTTTTCTTCTTCTGACTTCGCCACCTGTACTTTTCCTATGTAGTTCTCTGCTCTTGGTTTCTTGATCAATGTGCCTCACCTTGCACTTTTTGGCATTGAATCCCAACTGCCACATCCCTGACCATTTGTCCAGTCTGGCTAGATCCTCCCTTAACTCTTTTATCTCATCCTGGGTGTCCACCCTCCCACAGAGCTTGGTGTCATCAGCAGATAGACATGTTTTGCCCTGAATTCCCTCCCCAACATCACTTATAAATATATTAAACAAAACCAGGCCCACAACCAACCCTTGTGAAACCTCACTGGTGACCTCTTTTGCACTGGAGGCTACCCCCACCATCACCACCCTTTGTGTTCTGTCCCCAACCAGTTCTCCACCCCTCTTGCTAATTTCTCCCCCACCCCAGCTCCCTTAGTTTTGTTATCAGCCTTTTGTGTGGCATGGAATCAAAGGACTTACTAAAGTCTAGGTAAATTATGTTTACTGACTGACCCTTTTCCACCACCTTTGTGACATAGTCAAAGAACTCTATTAAATTTGTTTGACAGGACCTGCCAGCCACAAACCCATGCTGTTTACTGTTTTGCAGACCATTCTCCTTTATGTACCTCACCAGTCATTCCTTTAGTATGGTCTCCATATGTTTGCATACTATCGAGGTCAGGCTGACTGACCTATAGTTTCCTGGGTCCTCCTTGGGGCCACTTTTGTGGAGTGGCACTACATTTTCTGTTCTCCATTCCTTTGGCATCACACCTGACTTCGGGAACTATTAAATAGAATTGTCACTTGTCCTGCCAGCTCTTCAGCCAATTCACTGGTACCCTGGGGTGTACTTCACCTGGCCCTGGGGATTATCCATTTTCAGTGCCCTCAGTCCCTCCTCACTCTTTCTATCCCAATTACCTGATTGGGTTTGAGTTCCTCCTTTCTTCCCCACCTGTGACATTGGTCCATCCTTTTCTTTCATAAAGACAGAGCTGAAGTATTTGTTTAATACTTCTGCTTTTGTCCTGTCTTCTACTACCCATTCATCCCCTTTCTTTAGTCTGACAATGCCATTCTTCTTGTCATTTTTTTCTTTTATATAGTTAAAGAAGGCCTTTTCTCTCCTCTTTATCCCTTCCATTATCTGGAGTTCTTTCTGTACCTTGGCCTTCTGTACCTCCATTTTTGCTAGTTTGGCCAGCCTTCGGAATTCCTCTTCATCTTCTACCCTGGCAGTTCTGCTTTTCTGGTAGGCTGTCCTTTTTACCTTTGTTGTTCTAGTGACCTCCACACTCAACAAGCTAGGCTGTCTTGCCTTCTTCTTCTTCCCTCTCATTTTTATGCAGCTATCTGTAGCATTTTGAATGGCTCCCTTGATGGTTTTCCATAGTGTTTCCACCTCTGTCCCCTCATCTATGCTACCTAGTTGCTCCCTAATTATTTCCCTCATTTTGTTAAAGTTCACTGTCTTGAAGTCCAGCACCCTAGTCCCTATTGAGATATCTTACTTTCCCATATCTATCTCAAACCACACTGAGCTGTGGTCACTTCCACCCGGGGGATCTCTGATATCAGTTTCCCAAATGTGCTCCCCATTAGTAAGCACTAGGTCCAGGATTGTCTCTCCCCTTGTAGGACCTGTCACCAATTGTGTCTGAAGCCATCCCATATTCCATCAAGGATCACTTGACTTCTGGACCAGGCCATGGTGGAAGTGTCCCAGTCTATACTGGTTAAAATCCCCTGTTACTACTACCTCCCCCCTCCCCGCTATGTCCATCAGCTGTTAACACAGCACCTTGTCCATCTCTTCACCATGGTTGGTGGTCTATATACCACCCCAACCTTATCTTTCTACCCTTGTTGCTCTGAAGCTGCAGCCACAATGCTTCACTGTTCCCCTTTTCCATCTCCACTTCCCTTGCACACACTATCATCCCCCTGATGTATGCCACAACCCCCCCTTGTTCCTGTCCCCCTGTCCTGTCTGTGAGGCTTATACCCTGGGATCAAGAGGTCCCAGTCATGATGGGCTGTGGCCAGGTTTCAGTAATGGTCGCTATGTCCACCTTACCTTCGGTTAAGATGGCATGTAAGTTCGTCTTGTTCCCTATGCTGCGTGCATTCAGCGATATCACTGTCCACCTTGTCTCTTCAGTACTCTCTTTTATTTGTTTCTTTGGGTTGCCCTTGTCCATCCCCCCCTCCCCTCCAACCCCCATTTGGTTTCTTACCCATCCCCCCCCCGCCATTCCTGCCATCATGGGGGGGGCTTTTTGGCCCCTTTTCTGTCTCCCCTAGCAGTTTAAACCCAGTTCTTATGCCATGTATTCCCCAGCTTATCTTTTAGTGTTCTTTTCCCTTCCCAGCTAAGGTGTAGTCTGTCATTGATTTACAGCCTCTTGTTTGACCATGCTTCTCTGCCATTTCCCTATAAAGCCATACCCTCCTCCCAGGCCCGACTACTTAGCCATTTATTGAATTCAGTGAGTCTCCTTTTTCTGGCTGTACTAGCCCTTTGGACTGGGATTATTTCAGAAAAAGTCAACATGTTTACTGACTCCCCACATGACCTAGCTATGTCCCTGAATCTCTCCTGAACCACCTTCACTTCTTCCCAGTTAATTCATTGGTACCAATGTGTAACACACATATATTTAGAGCAATACATGATGAGTGCTTGATGGAAAGCATTGGTATTAGTAGAAGTCAGAAAATAAATAAAAGAACTCGATGGCTGAGATGGACCTGGGGGTGGTGGTGGATGTCAAGATGAACAACTCTGAGACTTGTAGGAGAGCAGCAGCCAAGGCCAACAGGATGCTGGGATGCATTGCTAGGGGGATCACCTCCAGAAGGAGGGAAGTGATACTCCTTCTGTATAACTGCTTGGTGAGGCCGCACCTCGAGTACTGCATGCAGTTTTGGAGACCACACTTAAAGAGGGACATTAAACTCTGGAGAGGGTCAGAGGAGGCAACCAAAATGATTTGGGGCTTGGGGACAGAACCTATGAGGAGGCTCGAAGAGCTAAATATGTACACATTGGAAGACAGAAGGGACCGGGGACATGATAGTGGTCTTCAGGTACATGAAGGGGCAAATAGGGGAGGAACAGTCAGGGTGCTTCAAAGAAAGGAGGGGGTACTAGGCATGGGTGGAAGCTGGAGGGAAGATTCAGGGAGAAAGGAGGACGTGCTACTTCACTGGAGAGGGTGGTGGAGCCATGGAATATGCTGCTAGGGGCTGGTGGAGGCAGAGATGGTGGAGGGTTCAAGAGGGTGGGACAGGTACTGGGGAAGGGTTCTGGAAGCAAAATCAATGCAGCGAGAATATCTGGAACTGGGAAGACAGAATAGAGAAGGTCGAGCAAGGTCAGCTCCCAGGGTGGGGCTGACCAAACGAAGTAGACGGAAAGGCCATTAGGCCTATTCTGCTGGCATTTTAGTATGTTAGTAACAAGATCTCATGGATTTAGACTAGATGGTGAAATTAGCAAAACAAAGAAAAGATGTGATTTTTTTACACAAAGGATTATTCAAAACTGGAACATACTACCACCATATGTAGCTGAAAGCAGCAATATCAAGGAATTTAAAAACAGAATAGATCAATATATGGAGGAAAACAATATATTTTCCACATTTAGGAGTAACAGGTGGCGAGTTTGTAAAGGACAAATTGTTCACAGAACTCGTACCTCACTATGAAACTATGAACACCAGGTTTGGTTTACCCCCTACCTCACTTAACAGCTCCTTGTCACTGAGTGGTGTTCTCCTTGCCTCCATCCCCAGTCTGCAAGTTACTATTGTCCTATTGTGTAGGTTCTCCCTTCTTCCCCATTTTATACCTTTAATAATTGAGTCTGAAGACTATTATTTTTGCGTTTCTAGAGTGTCCATCTCCTGCTACCTTGTCCTCCATTCCGATGCTTCTACCTCCTGCCTTTATTTCATCCTGTTCCATCCTCTCAGTTGTAGTGCTCATTTTAGTGCCCCATCCCTGTATCCCAATTCCCTACCCCTCGTAGTCTGCCCCCTTTGTATTTCTTACTTCTACTGCACTTCTACCCCTTGATGTAAGTAGATCTTGCATTCCAGTCCTTTCTCCTTGTTTCTCGTCCCTTTAGTCTTCACTGCACTCTCTCTGTTACTCTCCTCTTCAGCCATGGTTTCTGCCTCCTGCTTGACCACTGGAGCCAAACGTTCACCCTCCTCTGCCCTCCATTCTCCTCCCTAGCATCCTTTGGTTTTCCTGCCCCTTGTTTCCCTTCCTCTAGAACCTCATACCTATAGGAAGTAGGTACCTGGAATGGTGAGCTATTTTGTGCTTCCCTTATTCTTTTTATTTTAACACTTCTCTGTCCCCTGCTTCCTGCCATCTGCCACTCATCTCCCCTGATTCTATTATTTTCAGGAATGATGCTTTGCTGGTTCCTTTTATGTCCCTCTGTATAATCCTGTCCTCCTTCCCTGCACCTCAATATGTTGTTTCATGCTACCTCAAATCTTTCCCATGTGGTAATCCTGTCTCCTTGCACCTAGCATACTCTCTAGTATCCAACTGAGTCATCTTATTTCGTTCTTTAAAATGTCATTACCCCTGCACTGGGCATCCTCCTAAACTCCATAGTGTTTCCATGAACACTGCAGCTCCTCGTGTGTTACATCCTACTTTCCTTCCCATGCTGCCCTGCTTTAATAGCCATTCCCATTCTACTCACCTACAGTTCCCTCTTCTGTTTTTGTACCCCCACAAGTTGTCCTAGTTCCTATTACAATTCAAGTCTGACTTCCTGAAAAAATACCTGATTTCATGTATGCCACTCTAATACTTTGTTGTCTTGTCCCACAATCCAATACCCTGCTAGCCTGTGATCTGCAGTTTGTTAGACTAGCAGATTTACCTTCAAATTATTACACCTTAAAGCTCCACACTGTTTTATCCCTGCTCATACACTTTTAACACGTATCATAGTCTCAACATGCACTGTAAACAAATATCCACTCTGTCCATTTCCTTTCTCTTAATCCCTTTTGTATCAGTCCTCACCAAAATCTAGTTGTCCTCTTTCCTCAGGTGTTACCAGCTTGGCTTAACTTTCACTATCTCATATCACTCTATATTTGTGATGTACAATCCATTCCAGAACACATTTAAGGTACATACAAAATAAAAGACTAGCACTGTTAAAGTCATACCCACTATAATATATACTTTGTAGGATAGCCCACCTCCTCCACCACTGCTCACTTGGTAGCTTACTCTGGGTGGAGCCCAAGTGGCCTATTTAATTAATGGAGGTGGTGCGGGGAGGGTGGGAGGGAAATTCTGTAAGAACAAGCAAGTACTGATTCCTTCACCAGCCAACTGGGTCTGGCTTTTATAGCCTGGTTGCATTGGTTACAGATTCAAAAGTTGGTGCCTTTGCTTTCTGTGCCCTGATTAGCCCACACACACTGGCAAGCCAGCACAATCCGAGGCTATGGCCACTCTTGTCCCCTCCATGCCAAAAGTGGCAATGGTTGTGGATGTCCCCCTGTGTGGCAATGGCCACAGATGTCCCCTTCAAAGGCGGGAATGGCTGTGGATGTCCTCTGGTGCAGCAACGGTCACGGATGTCCTCCGGTGTGGCAACAGCCACGGATATCCTCTGGTGCGGCAACAGCCATGGATGCCCCCCAGTGCAGCAATGGCTGCCTTCCACCAATAAGAACAAGCAAACTCTGGTTCCTTAGCCAGCTGACTGGGTCTGGCTTTTACAGCCCAGTCACGCTGGTTACAGTTTCAAAAGTTTTCACCTTTGCTTCCTACGCTTTGACTGGCCCACACACATGGGCGAGCCAGCACAATCAGAGGCTATAGCTGCTCTTATCCCCTCCATGCCAAAAGTGACAACAGCTGTGGATGTCCCCCTGTGTGGCAACAGCTGCGGATGTCCCTTCCAAAGGTGGCAATGGCAGCGGATGTCCTCCGGTGCAGCAGTGGCCATTGATGTTCTCTGATGCAGCAACAGCTGTGGATGTCCTCCAGTGCGGCAATGGCCACAGATGCCTCCCAGTGCAACAATGGCCACCTTTCACCAGCAAGAACAAGCAAGCTCTGTTTTCTTTACCAGTTGACCGGGTTGGCTTTTATTGCCCAGTCACTTTAGTTGGTTTAAAGTTGGTGCCTTTACTTCTTGTGCCCTGATTGGCCCCACACACACTTGAGAGCCAGCACAATCAGCGGCCATGGCCACACTCATCTTCTTCATGCCAAAAGTGGCAATTTTATTTTTTATTTTTAAATGACTGCAGCTGTACCCCTGTGCGGTAATGCCACAGATGTCCCCTCCAAAGGTGCCTACAGCTGCAGATGTCCTCCAGTGCAGCAATGGCTGTGGATGTCATTCAGTGCAGCAATGGCCGTGGATGCCCCCCCCCCGGTGCAGCAATGGCCACCGTCCACCAGCAAGAACAAGCACGTTCTGATGTTTCCGTCCTACGATGTCTATTTGGGAGCCTGGAGTAACATAATAATTGGTGATTTTCTTTAGATTGTCAGTTTGATTTAAATGTGTAGTTTTCTTTAAGTCTGGTTTTGATTTAATAGCATTCACCTTAGGACTAACCCCCCCCCTTTTTTTTTTTGCTGTTATGCTGTAATTCTGGCAGGCCTCCAGCAAAGATCTATAAGGCTAAAATCAGTACACAAAATGATTGTACAGCCCAAAACTTCCAATAAGTAATATCCCCAATAATAATAGTGATATACTACAATGATTAACTTATCCAACAAAATATGGATTTCAGGGAATAAAAATAAAATCTTCTGCAGACACATCACAGTTCCAGTTAACAGTTAGTAAAAATCCTATAAGCTTCCAATATCATGCGTTTATGCCATTCAGATTCATAAGAACTAAAAAAGCTTGTTCTTCTGAGAAACGCTGGTTGGCACGCTACTGGGCTGTGTGGGTCCCTTATGGTATCTCCAGGTATACTCCATGACCTTAAAACACAAGGATGGAAATGACAATGAGCGTGTGTACAAATAACTTTAAAACAAGCGATAGAAGACTCTGCAAAACAACTTACTTCAAGTTGCACAATTTCATTCTAAACACATAGAAATAGAGAGCAATAACTGCTGTTCTTTCACACTCAACAAAGTAAATGCTGGTTTCTGAGTTTCCCCTGGCAAAAAAGAAGCAAAAATAAAGGCTGCTGATAAAACCAAGAGAATACAAATTAATTTACATTTAATTTAAAAGGCAGAGTTTGTTAATGTTTACCGCACATTTTCCAAAAAGACCTCAAGCAAACAAGCACAAAAGCATGCCAAACTGAGAACCAAGTGTGCTGACTATGTCTGCAGTTCTACAAACTGAATTACCCTGTGTGCATGCTGAAATTCCTAGCTTTTTAATAATCCCTGATGTCAAAATTAGTGCTGTCATGTAAGAGTGTAAATTTTAAAGGGAAACCCCAGAGCCTAAACTAACTGAGGACCCTACTCCAACAGTAATGGAAAAACACCTACCCTAGCAATGGAGCTAGATACTTTAAAGGCCAAACACTATGAGGGCAAAGCTGACACTACTGCTTTTAAATGATCCACACATGTGGGCCTAGTCAGCCTCTCAAGCACCCCAGACAAATCCCAATCCAAACAAATATGTTCTTAACACCTTAGAATAGCCTAGAGTGTCTGAAAATACCCATTAAAACTTCCTGCTCTGCAAATGCCTACCATCCACAGGTTCCCAAAATACCCATTCAAGTCTACAGTCTGCTGTGTTTGTGTCCAAACACACAGTTCAGTGCTCAATACTTCAAGACTTGAGATTTCTCGAATATTTGTCAACACGGCACGGTTCCTCACTGGGTCATTCTCCCTTGTCCTTTGATCCACTACGTTGCTTGCTGAGTAGCTTTGTCTGTGTCTTGTGCTGTCTCCCTACTTACACTTGCTGCCATGGTCGCTTAGCCATTCAGGCTGTTCTGTCCATTCTGTCCCCACCAACACTCTGTGAGGTGTTACTTGGCTGTTACTCTCCAGCACTGTTCTCCAAGCTCTGTCTGCAATATGGCTTCTTCAGCAACGAGATATCCTGTACACTCTCAATGCCACAATCAGGCAGTCAGTCAGTAAAGCTGTAAAATCAAAACAGCTCCATTTCAAGGTAGAAGAAACCTTATGCTTAAATATATAAAATGCTACTGAGTACCCTCAGCATAGATGGCATTCCTGTCTATATGAAAAAACTAGCAGTAAAAATATCCCAATATCAATAAATGGCTATAAAATATCTTGCCAATCCTGCAGTCCTCCACAACAACAACCACTTCCTCTTCCTGCAACTTTTTTTAACTACTGCACTTTAATCAGCCAGGTTGGCTCCCACCTCAGCCCTTCTATCACATGTGCATCCACCGTCAAGGTGACACCAAGGCCACCCCACCAGGTGTTCCTCCCTGGCTTACCCTCAGGGTGGGGCCTCACTACCCCCTTGTATGCCACACCTGGTGTCCGGCAGAGAACCCTGTGTCAGATACATGGTGGCAGTGGGACAACAGAGGCATCATCGATCTGATCAATGGTGTTTTCCCATAACTACGAGTCATGGCATGCAATGATGCTGCAGCATGAGCATGCCATGCATCTGGCACACCTCCCATTACCAGCTCTAGCTGTGGCTGTGACAGGATGTCTGTGGTCACCCAAGAGCCCTGCACAGGGATACAACCCCTCCTCCTGGAGGTGCATAGGCCACTCAAGCTACCTCCTCTCAACCAGCCCTCTAGCAACCCTGATCCATACCTGAACCGGGTCTCCAGCATCAAAGAGAAATCTACCACTACTCTGGTGGCCCGACTGCCCACAACTTTAGAAGGACCCTCTGAGCAGAGGGGTTTGGAGGGAATTGTACAGGAACTTTCTCACCAAATACTCCAGGCCTTGGGTGACTGATCAGAAATGTGACAGTTTTCCATTGTGTGGTGACTCAAAAGGTTAAACTCCAGAAGACCTCATCTTGTGAAGAGGTTATTCACCAAAGAGGTCAGCAAGTTCCCACTCATGTATCAAGACTGGGACCAACTTACCCTGTCTGCATAAGCATTTTGGACACCTGGGAGAAAAGTTCTCAATTGTAGGCCATGAGAGAATGCCTATTGCTATACTCTCATCTTCCCTACACAGAGGGTATGAGTAAGTGACACCCTGCATGTTGATATAGTGCATCACACTGATGTTTCTATCTACAGGGAACCTGGAAAGAAATGCTTCTAGAAAAGGCCTGGAGCTCAAAATCAGCAGCTCTCATCTAAAGAACATTGACATGGAGATTCTAATCTTGGTCTACCCACATCCCCTGGCTCTGGTATAAAGGCTAAATTGGGCACCTCACCCCTTCTCAGAGGTATCCATTATGAGGATGTGCTCCATTGTTGGGAAAGAGAAGGGGACACCCTATAGAAAGTGTAGGGGTTCCATCCACCACAATAGAGATTTTCTGAGAGTGGACATGATGAGGATCTTGTGTTCCAACTCACCTGTCAATTGGTCCCATGGCACCAGAAGAATCCATTGCAAGATTTTCATATAAAGGCATGTGCATGGGATGGTGACAACAGCAGCTGCTATAAGGCCCAGGAGGCAGAGCATAGTTCTGGCAGACACATAGTGACTCAGTGCATGAGACTGCCTGAGCAATTAAGGCATCTGATCTGTCCTGGAACAGGAACACACTGCCCACTGCTGTGTCCAGTACCTCACCAGTATATTGGAAGCATTGGCATGGGTGAGAACTAATTTCAGCACACTTACTTTGATGCCCAGGTCCTCAAACAACTACTGAGTTTGAGACACTGTGTATAGGACCACTACCCTGGTGAGCTAGTCATCCAAATAGGAAAGGCATAAAGCCCTTTCCTCTGGAAAACTGCTGCTACAACTGTGAAGCATTTGGTAAATATCCCAAGTGCTGAAGATAAGCCAAGGGCAAGATTCAAGTTATAATGGCAGATGGCAGTCCTAGAGAATGAATCTGAGGTATTGCCTGTGGCATGTTCTGATGTTGATATAAAGGTAAACATCCTTCTTATCCAGAGCACAAAGCCATTCTCCTTTATGCAGAAGGAAATGGGATCCTGAAGAGACAGCATTTGAAACTTTTGATTTGAGGAATATGTTCAGGTCTCTGGGGTCCAACATGGGACACAAGTCATCTGTGTTTTTGGGACCAGAAAGTACCTTGCGTAAAACCCACTGTTCTTTTCTTTGGGAGGAACAGGCTCTATAGCTTTTTAAGAAGGACTGAAGTCTTCCTCAACAGGGACCAGTGTCCTGGAGGGCACTGAGAATGGAGTGGAGGATGCACCGAGTTTTGAGATCACTTCCAGTGCATGCTCGTTTTCCACTAGTACATCACCTGTTGCTGAAACCAACCCTGGACACAAAACTTTTGTTGTATGTGATTGACATACAGGCAATCACATCAGCCTTACACAAAAAAAAAACAAACTTCCCTATCTTTCTAAGTCTTACACTGGTTACCATTTTCTTCTATTATGAACACCAAATACCCAATACATTGTCAGATACCCCCCATGCTTTCTGACACTGATATCGATTATAAGCTAGTTTGCTCAGGCAAAGAGATTACCGTGAGGGGCTGAGGAAGAAGATCGCCTCCCAAGCTCCAGCAGCCCAAATCGCGCTCGGATCGCCCACGGAACCCCTCGGTCAGGTACGGCATCCGTGAGCTGAGGATTCTGCTGCCTGAATTTGAATTTGGCCTAAACTAGGACATTGCTCCAAGGCCTACAATATGTTTTTTCTTTGCCTTCCACTGCATATTGACTGCATTTATCAACTCGATCCTTTGCCCATATATTGTTAGTGCTACTGTGAGACTGTGAACTGTTGCCTAGAGAAAAAAAAAAAAAAAAAGGAAAACACTGGCTTCGTTGCTCATTTTGCCTCACCTGGCCCGCCTCCTGTGCTGCAGTACTTAAATTTCCATCTCCTCTTTTCCCAGATTGCTCAGTAGGGTCGTGAGGGCTGAGGAAGAAGATCGCCCTCCCCAAGCTCCAGCAGCCCAAATCGCGGCTCGGATCGCCAGAACCCCCAGTCAGGTACGCACTCGCAGAGCTGAGGATTCTGCTGCTCTGAATTTGAATCCGCCGGCACTGCGTGCGGATCCCCACCACCCCACCACCACCCTTGGTCGGCTCTCCAACTTATAGGCACTACCACGTGAGGCTGTAGAACCAATCAGTCTACTTTACCATCTGCAGGTTATACTAGCTGAACACTAGAGGGATCCTGCTCTTCTAAGCCTCCTATCTCTCACACAAGCTCCATAACATAATGACTCCCTAGGTATTAGATTACTCACACTGCTCCTCTTCGCCCCAACACTGCTACAAAAACACAGCACTAAACTCTCTATGACACTCACGACATATACTGCACATGCTCTATGCTAGCCTCCTGTCCACCTCCCATTCCCACAAACCCTCCCTCAACCCGCCTTTCTCCTCCTACACCCCACACACACTGGCTCGCCTAACTGCCTCCTCTCACCCCCTCCAACACCCATACCCTGTGCAGTCCACAATAGCTGGTGGCATCCACCTGCGCTAGCCTGCTCACCTTAGCTCCCTGCCCATCCCTGCAATACCCCGAAACCCTCCCAACCGCCCAGACACCACCACCATCACAGCTGCAGTCCCTTGCTCGGCTCACCATCTTACTCCTCCTGCTCTCGGTAATGTCCACCCCAACCCTGGCCCAGGACCCGCACACTGCTCTACACAGGGCAAGGCCTCACATTGCCTGCATGAATATCTGCAGTCTGCCTAAAAGGACTGCTGCACTCCAATGCTGGGCCTCCCAGCATAAGCCCTGTCCTTGCCATAGTTGAAACCTGGCTCACCACTGATCCCGGACTCAACCGTCTCCCTCCCTGGCTTCTCCCTCTTCAGAGATGATCGTGTGGGTAAGCGTGGGGGGCTGCGCTGTCTACCTAAGGAACTCCCTCCTGGGTCATGCCCTGCGTACCCCAAAGCTCGATCATGGGGCTCAAGCTATCACCCTAAAAATCTCTCCTAACCCAGGCCGTGGCCCGCTTTACTTCACAATGACATATGTACCCCCACGTGAACAAAACCAAGCTATCCACTCCCTCACTGAATACCTCTCTTCCCTGCCTCACAAGGCAGAACAACTCATAGTGGGTGATCTCAACGTCAACTGGCTCAGTACTACCTCTGCTCAAATCAAAGATACCTTCACTTCCCTTGATCTATCCCAGCTAGTGACTCAACCCACCAGATTTAACCAATCTAGTGGGACTAGCACGCTGTTTGACATTGTGCTCTCCAACCTACCACACAAAAAAAGGATATCAATATATTGCCTAACTCCTCAGTGACCACTCACCAACTTCTTGCCACTGGTCCACCCCACGCCAAAACCCGGGCCCCGCCAACCTCCGTCGTCATTTTCGCCCAGGAGGTCTACATAAACTTAAGCATCACCTTGGGCAGCTAGATTGGTCTCCAATCTCCCTTGCCGGACATAGATGCTGCCCTGCTTCTCACCAATGCCTTCTGCAAGGCCTGTGATGTTTTGCCCCTATCATCCGCTCCATACCAAGAGGCACACGGCCGCCTGGATAACCACCCCCTGATCCAACAGCTGAAGCAACGGTGATAATCTATGGCACATTGCTGTCAATACTGGCAAACTAGCTGACAGACAGGCCTATAATGCAGCACGGAACCAGTGCACATGGGCCATAAGAAAAGCCAAAGCCAGCTACTACCAATCCATCTTGACATCCACTTGGGGCAATGCCCGCACCTTCTGGAACAACATGAAGGAGTTAAGCGGATGACTTGCTCCACTCCTCCATCTCAGATGCTCATAAATGGTGCTGATCATCGCGGACCCTCCCCATATTGCCAACTGCCTCAACGAAACTTTCACTGACCTAAGCTCAGTTCTCCGGCCCACTTCTTTGACCCCATACCGTATGTCGACAACCCAGCTATTGCTCGCTTCCATTTCTCTTTAGGACTATCTCCCACAGGATGCGGCCTATCCTCCTTAACGCTCTTTCTTCCCGCAACCGTAGTGATGACCCTCGACTCCTGGATACTCCGCCTAACACTGGATGTCATGTTAGTCCCCTCACTGACCTCCTCAATCGATCCTGTGTCTCGGACAATTCCCGAGGCATGGAAGCAGGCCGAAATCATCCTACTATATAAAGTGGAGACCGTATCTGTACCTATTAACTACAGACCCATCTCCATCCTCCCTCCCTCCAAAGCGCTTGAAAAAATAGTATCCGCACAACTGTGTAATCTTATCTATCCAGCCACGACATACTGTGCCCTGAACAACATGGATTCCATCCAGGTCACAGCACCACCACAGCCCTTCTGGAATTCTCCCACCATATACACTCTGCACTGGATGGCAGGGAATTGGCTGGGGCAGTTTTCATAGACCTGTCCAAGGCCTTTGACACCGTGAACCACCCACTATTGCTTGCCACCCTCTGTAAAGTAGGGCTGTCTGCTAGCCCGTTAGCCTGGTTCTCCATCTACCTTAATGGTATGTCCCAACGTGTCAAGCTAGCTGGTTGCCTATCCTCGGCCCTGCCTGTCCTCTCGGGAGTCCCTCAAGGCTCCATTCTGGGCCCCACATTATTCAGTCTCTTCCTGAACACCCTTCCCAGCTCATGTACAGGAAAGCTGCTATTATACGCAGATGATGCAGTCCTGCTCTCCTCGCACCCCAATCCGGTCACTCTCCAGAACAGCCTACAAACCTCCTTCAGCCAAGCTGAAAAATGGTTCCTCGACCACCGCCTGGTCCTGAATCTCAAGAAGACAAAGTCAATGATCTTCACACACCACCAAAGTAGCTCCAAAAATGCCCCCCTCTCCATAGTTCCCAACAGCCTCCATCCCCTTGAACAGGTGTCAACTTTCAAATATCTGGGGATCACCTTTGACTTGTCCTTCTCCTTTCATACCCATATCAGTGCCCTATCCTCTGCCATGAACACCCGGATTGGGCTCCTCTATCGCCACAAAGACTGCCTCCCTGACTTAGCCCTGCGGTTGGCATTACTTCCCTCCATCCTGTCACTAGTCGACTATGGCCTCCCCATGTAGCAGCTGCTAGCCCCACTACCCTCACTAAAGTCCAGACCTCCATCAACAAAGCCTGTCGGCTCCTGTCGTGCCCCAAGCAGAACCCACACATGCAAGCTCTACGCCTCATAATATACTCAATCTGGAAGAAGCTGCAATATCACACTGGTATACTAGCAAAAGACTCTTCTAGGTCTGTGTCCCCCTGGTGTCATGGCTCAGCTCCAGCCTGCTTCCCACTCTACCATCACCCATGCCGCTTGCAAGACTGCCTTCCTGGTGCCTAGAGCCAGGACCTCCCTTGCCCAAAGGTCCTTTTATCACAGGGCACCAACCTGGTACAACTCCCTCCCCAAGCCCATGGCTAACACCCCTAAAATTGGTCAATTCAAAACTGCCCTGCGCAACCACCTACTTGGCACTCCAGAGTGTGTACTTCCTCACAGTGAGCCATCGTCTTCTCTCCAGCCTCAATAGCCTGCCCTCACTCCATTTCTCGCTGGAGCTCGGCTCTGCATGACCTACCAGGCTTTAACAGTGTTCTCCATTCTGTACTATGGTAATCTACCTAATCTTTATGCTATGTATAATTTACTGTGTAAAACACCTATGTCTTATGCTATGTATAATGTATGTACACAACTGTATTGTCTCAGCCTGTCTCGCCTCACTACTTGTTGTCTCCCCCTCCCTGTGACGAGGTGCCTTTGTAAATGAGTCTATGACTCAAAGGTTGTAAATCCGATTTATGAACTAAATAAATAAATAAATAAGCCCAAGGTGTCAGCAGTCTGGAATATGCCAATAAAGTGGTAAAATAAATGACTACCAGAATGGTGAAGTACAAACTCTTGGGGAAAATTGATGCACATATTTCTAGGAGCACAAACAAATCAGAGCCTTTTACCCTGTAAGTGCTCTTTGCTCAGAACAACACTCTACCATGTCATGAATCTGTCTTTGTTCATGGCTGAGCTGTACAGTAATACAATTTTGGATGAAACTGTCATACGTCATACATCACAAAAACATTAGTTTGCCACTAAATATGGGTGTGCACAGGTCCACACGTCAGAGTTCAGAGGTTTTCCTACGGTTTGTTATTTCTTCTGGCTGTGTGAAAAGTTGGATGTTTTGTGATGCTGATAGGCTACTATCACAGCACCAAGCCAATACCAGTAGGATGATACTGTTGCTCCCACGTCCATGTCTGAAAACCAGCTATATACATTGCAGTGTGGTGAGCCTGTTTCAAGATGGTTTTTAAACTATTCATTGAGTAAAGAAGCTGCTTTGATAAGTAAGCAATAAGACACAATGGGGTGTGCATTGAACAGTTATTACCAAACGCCTAGGGGCAGCGTGAACTTCAGCCCCTGGAAGAGTGGTAATATCTGTTCAATGCACTTCCCAGAGTGTTTTATTGTGCTTATAGAATGGGTTCCCTTTCTTGCAGTCATTTTTACAAGTTAAAAAAATATTTAGATATGAAAAAAAGGTAAACCATTTACCAATTGTCATGCAAAATAGTCCATCCACCTTGGTGTGTGTGTGTTTAAGACATTTGTCCTTTGTTGGGATCTGTAGGTAATAGAGAACCCTCAAACTAATTCCCCCCATCAGTTTTTTGGTAGCCCATGACATAGGCGACCACGACTGGGTGCTTTCAAAAACAGCGACTCAACAGCAGCACATGTTGACAGGGCTACCAACCAGGGAGGGTGACCAGATTGTGAGGATTTGTGCATATAGCTACAGGATGTTGCTACATGTACCTGCATGTGGGGAGGGAGGGAGCATGCTGAGCGAGGGGCAGAAGGGGAGGGAGGGTTTGTGAGGCGTGATGCCACGCTGGGTTGCCGAGCTGGCCCCATGGCATGGTGTGTTGAGCCCAGCCAGAATTTTTTTAAGGTTTTGCACCCCCACATGCACCCCCGGAGTTGAGAACTTTTAGGGTGCAGGGGCACAGCCCCTGCATAACAAAGAAAGTCCCTTGCACCCTTTGCTGTGGCCAGGGGTGTACATCTCCGAAACTGATTTTCAGTGATGTACATTTACCTTAATGGTGATTGCCTTTCCGTGGTCACTGTTGTGACATGGAACCAGATTTTTCACATTATGTTGTTCCTTTCTGTAGTGTTTTACAATTCTGTCTTTTAATGTTTGGGCATGTTAGAGTGAGAGGTAATATGTACTGCAGCGCCTGCCCCCGAGCAATCATACTGTAGGTATCTTCTGCATTTCTTATCAGCCCCCACCCCCAACACCTCATCTGGAATTGGTTGAATGGAAAAATCTACTTTGCAAAAAAGATTGAGGCAATGGCTTTTTGTTGACACTGAGAGACCGGAAGCTCAATGGCAACAGTGGAAGGAGACAGGAACACAGCAGAAACAGGAAAAAATTGGGAAGTAAGAAACAACACTTTCTGTTAATTGAAAAAAAATCATAGAATTTTGTGTTTTAAATGTGGGAGAGCTAGAGCAGCCAGAGACTGAAAGCACAGCAGTGCGGCATGACAGAAATCACTTGCAGTTTAAACTTAACAGCTGAGAGTGGGTGGGGATTTGGAAAAACAGAAGTGCAAGTAGTGTGACTAGAAACATTTCTTTTGTTTGTTTGAAGTTGACTAGAAGTAAATAATTTATATGTGGAGATTACATTTAATTTAGTTACTTTTTTAGTGTAAAAATCATTAACAAATGTACTTAGTGAGTGTTTTTTGTGCGGTTATGTCTCCTTCACTAATGTAGAAACAAGTGGCGGAATTTTAAAAATGGGCATTCTAACAGCACGATGATTTATTTTTATGATATTGTCCTGCTTTTGAGGACTTATTGTTACCTGTGCATCAAACAGATTTGATGCACAGGTAACAAACAATCAAAACACAGGATTTTCTATCCCCATTTTAGAAGACTGTTTGAAGTCTACTTTATTGGAAAGTGCTGACCAAGCTCCACTGAGAGGAGTAATCTGTATTGTTTAAGGCTCTCTTTTTTTCTCAAGAAAACACTAAATTAAAACATTTTTTAAATACTCAAATTTTAGCTGAACTAAAACATTTTTCTCTCTAATAAAACTGGAAAATGCATGGAATCTTTTGTATTTAAAAAAGGTAGGGTCACATTTTTTGTTGAATTTCATTGCACTGCTGCTTTAAATAAGGAGTATTTAGCTACACACTTCTTGAACAAGAGTCACAGATGGTACCTAGATGATACTACCTATTTGGGGATGAAAAACACAAGGGACATGCAACAGCTATGTACGCTTACCCTAAAATCTTTACTTGCCTCCATTTTGTTTGGCATGTGATAGGTGGAAGGGGATCCAGTGTGTCCTGACTGTTAAAGTAAAGCTATTAAACTCATTACAGTGCCTAAACTGTTTCACTACATATCACACCTCCCTATACATATGCAGAGTTTTTGGCTTGCAAAAAAGATGGCATGATAGGAAGCTTTCTGTGGGAGGGAAAGCCACTGGTATTTCTCAGGCAGAAATGCAGGACCCACTAGTCTCATGTGAGGGGGTGCAACCATGGTTGCAGGGTTATCATATGGCCTTTGTAGGGTTGCAAACACTTCACTGGCTTATGCCTAGGGCTATAATCAGTCTCTATGGATGGAGATCAAACCTGCTCAGATGCGTAATGTCTCTCCTGCTATAGGCCTGTACAACCGTAAGCTATCAGAGCTAAAGTCACACTCCGCTATCACTACATCACTGAAATATTGTCATAAGATGAGCAGCACTGTGGAAGAGGATCTGCTATCATTTGAATATACTGTATGCCACTGGGGTAATCTAAAATTAAAAATAGGAGGTTGCACTTTGCATTAGGGGGCATGAGAACAACTAGGAATATGGAAGGTAGTTGATCTATATACACCGAAGTATGCTTGAATAAATACTGAACCTTCAGTCTCTTGGAGACAAATATGCTCTTCCACAACACAACGTTTGGAGGTTCCATCAGCTCCACAGCACCCTATCGTCAAATAGAAATCATACTAATGTACCCAATGTCCATATGTCTAGCTGCTGGGGTCCAGAAAGGGCAGGGCTGGGCAGGATATTCGGAAGTATATAGTCATTCTTGGAGGATCAAACCATGAAAGCCAGACAAAAATGGCAAGAAGAGCCGGAAACTAAACTGGATGATATAGAATGGGGGCAGTGTCGTTACAGGGCTCATACTGCTTGTAGGAGTAACAGATCCTGACTTATACAAAAACAAGGTGTTGCATCATTGGTACTCAACTCTCCTGCCATCCACTCACTGATATGATAAGACCATGACAAATGCCAGCACTGCACTGTACTTGATGCCAATCTAACTTATTCTTTGGTTCTACCAGCCTTAAAAACTTTTGGCTGGAGGTGATGACTGCTTGCCAGAAGGTCATGGGGGAGTCCTTTCAGCTTGAGGCACCACTTTTTGGTACTTGGTTACACAACAGTAGTTATGCCCCCCATCCCCACAATGTAAGAGGTTGGTGGCAGAGACTAAATGTGGAGGCCAAATGCTTGACCCTGAAAAGATAGAGAACCACAGAATTCTGCACTGGGGTGGAGTGGGTACAAGCTATGGATCAGTTGGGTAGTTATGAGCATCTATCCTAAGAGGAAATTCAATAGACAATAAGCTTTGAAAAAATCTGAGGTACATAGCTGAGGTCAATCCTCAGTGGCCAACATCCCGCCCCACCCGCCTCATAATCTGGGATGCTGGTTACAGTTGGATATCTGCCTCCCTGTCAGTACATGGACCATGAACTGGTGATAACTGTTACAGTGGGTATATGCACCTCTTGGGCACAAGCAGATCTCTGTGATTTGTCTACTGTTTTGGTAGCTTTCGTGTATGAAAGCTGTTAATAAAGCTTTTGACTACTAAATACCACTCCAGGTAAATGCTGGAACAATGTACATGACCAAGCGAGGTAAAAACAAATGCTTTGATTTCTGCCTTTTTTGATAAGGCTGGATGCAGATTAAGTCTAGCACTGCACAGATCAGTTCAGTTCTCACTTACAGTCTTCACATATTGCACAAAACTAAAGTCTGCAAAAACTATACATATTTAGCAAATCAAATATCAAAAACACTCCAACTACTGTGAATGCTAGGAAAATGTTCAACAAGACTGGTAAAAATGCTTTATTTACAGTACTTTTTAAAGCAGATAGATCAATATTAAGTCTAGCACTGCACAGATCAGCTCAACTCTTTCCTATAGTCATTCATAAACTACACACACACAGACACACACAGACATATATATATATATATATATATATATATATACACAACCTTTGGTCACATGGCTGAGATTCTGCAACAAATCACTCGTGACAAATGAGTAAGCACCTTCCACATGTTTCCAGTGAACTGACCAGTGAAGTCTGCAGATGAAGTATGTCCTTAAAAATAGCTCTTCAGGCATAAAACACTCCCTGAGAAGCGTAGTTAATTTGTAAACCTAACATGGCCAGCACACTTCTTTACCCTTCCTTCATGTTGCGAAGTGAAAGCACTTTACCCAACACTAATAATGAGGGCAAGGAGGGCAGCCAAGAGAAAAGTGACAGAAGTAGTTAAGGAGGCACTCCATCTAGCAAAGGTAGAGTTTGGAGTAGTGCTATTCACAGAGTCCCCCATATTCAAATATCAAATTATTTTACAGTGATTTGTAATACAATTGCTTTCCTCAGTTGCATGGGGTTGTGCCATCACTTAGTGCAGCCCAATATGTAATATAGCTCCAGAGGCCTACCTACACACCTTTCAACACTTTGTGATCACATGAGTGGTCATGAGACATATTGTCAGACATGCCAACTTCCTCTCTTCAACACTTCGCATACGTGGAGCTGAATATCCCCTACTTTTTATGTTGTCTTGTGCATGCACAAGCAACATCTTGCGGTAGTAATAGCACAGTGAGAGGTGTGTCAGTGTTGGTGAATGTAGGGCATGCTTTAGTAGGTGCTTTCCTCTTTCCCCAATTAGCCAACATGCTAGCGCTGATGCAAGAATTATGTAAAGTGCCACCAATTTGAAAGAAATGTGCCGCTGCTATCAGAGACAAGCTCGTCATGCAGTGGCAGAGATGACACACCTCCTGTACATGCCTTTTCTGGTGAAATATTTCAGTAAACATGGCAGTGGCTCCTGCCACCACCACACAATCCCCAAACAAAGCCAACATTGGGGGTGAAATCCCCATGTCAGCATGTCCCCCACTCCCCCACATTGTGTGGCACACTAGGAGCCCACCCCAGTGTGCTGCTGCTCACACAAAGCTGACCATGTTGGCACCGCAATGCCTGGGTCCAGTTTTGTCCCCCACCCCCCAAATTGTGTGGCACACTGTGAGCCCATCCCAGTGTGCTGCTGCTCACACAAAACCGACCATGTCGGCACCATGATGTCCGGGTCCATTTTTTTTTCTTTACCTGAAAAAATGAAAATGGTCCCTCGTTGTCCACTGCGCCCTCTCCCCCAACCCACACCCACCCTCTGTGCACCCCACCTCCCCATGCCCCACCCCTCACCGCATACTTACCTCCGGAGATCCGGTGCTGCAATCTTCGGTGGAGCAGGAACACATCTGGACTCATCAAAGCTGAACTGCAAAATGAAGAAATGCCTGTGAGCTGTATAATGGTATCAATGGTGGTGGTGGTGGTGGGGGGGGTCAACTTAGGTTGATATCACAGCCAGTTTTTTAAGTTTTGGTTCCAAATTTTCAGCATGGGGTTCTTGGGACCCCATCTCATGAACATATGCACTGTCATCTCATTATTCTGTCCCGATAGGTGATTTCGAGGGCACTGTGTGGAATCACCTTTTGAGACTGATTAATGAAACAACAGTGCCACTGTTCATGAGGTGGGGTCCTATGAAGCCTATGTTGCAAATTTGGTGAAAGAATTCAAAGAAATGACTGTGTTACGAGCGTGCATTGTGCTGTTTCCATGCACGCTCGTAACTTCGACAATTTTTAATATTTTCACTCCAGATTTTCAACATTGCCATTTTTTAACACCTCCTTATGAACAATACAGCTGTCATTTTTCACATCCTGCCCAAAATCTGTTTCCGCACATGTTGCTCACAATGGTGTGGTGGCTGTGGGAAATCAACTTTTGGGACAGATTAACAAAATCACAGTGCCACAGTTCATGAGCAGAGGTCGCAAAATGCCTATGTTAAAAATTTGGTTAAAAAAATCCCCAAAATAAATGCATTATGGGCATGCATTGTGCAGTTTCTAGACACGCTCATGACATCACCAATTTTTCATATTTTCAATAGAGGAATTTCAACATTGCTATTTTGTTACTCCTCCTTATAAACAGTACAGCTGTCATTTTTCACGTCTTGCCCGAAATGTGTTTTTGCATCTGTGGCACCAAATGGAGCAGTCGCTGTGCAAAATCATCTTTCGGCTAACAAACTGATAGTGCCACTGTTCATGAGGTGGGGTCATAAAAAGCCCATGTTGAAAATTTAGAGTGAAAATACCAACAAACGCCTGAGGCATTAGAATTTCCAACCGTAACGCCCCGCCCTGTAGAGACTAACAGGTATCAGGGGTGTGACCTGGGAATGTCAGCTGTAATGCTCATGCCATTCTACCCCCACCCCCACCCTGCAGCCAGTGAAAGGCATCGAGGTGTGCCTTGGGCTCTTCAGCCCCACAGTTCACCCAGTTCTCCTATACTGCACCCATCTCAGCATATTTCCTTATGGAATGGGTGAACCTAAGGCCCAAAGGCCCCAAGACACACCGCAACACTTGTTGGTGTCTGCAGGGTAGGGTGAGGTGAAATGGCATGAGTGTTATGGCCGATGACCCAAAGGCACACCCCAATGCCTGCCAGTCTCTGCAGGGTGGGGGTGGGGGTGGTAGCTGTTCAATACACTGCCATTCCTATTATGCATCTCTCTAACTCCTGCACTACCAATGCTAATGCCAGCAAGACAACATTCGGCATTCACAAATTCTTGTTATACAGTGCCAAAGTGACTTGTGTGCATCTGGCTCCAACTGGCTGACACACTTTCTTTCTTTTTCTTTTTGTTTTTTTCATATATTTGCCTCTGCACTTCCTACATGCCATTATTGTACCAACACTTATGCTGTTGTTTAGGCCCTTAGGGAAATTTCAAAATAGTTTTTATGGTGGAATAATGGCTCCTCAAAGCCTCCAGAAAAGATTAATAATTATAGCAAATTCTATAGATGAGTTCAAAAACATCTGACAAGGAATATTTTCTGTCTAAAAGTGTTCTTAGATTTGCAGGAGGAATCAAATGATACTGTTTGTACGAATGTTTATTGAATATTTGGAATGTCCCTGGGTAAAGCACCCTTTCACCTTTATACTCTTCGGGGGGTGTTTTCTCTCCACAGTGCTTGCAGCTGTCCTTGTTGGTCCTTACAAGTATTCTGAGGTTTTGTGAGTGTGCACTATAAACATTTTAAAAATGTATTTATATACTGGGGTGATGAGATTTGTTTTGTGTTGCCCCCCACTGCTGCAAGCCGCAAGACTCGCTGAATTTTTAAAAATCAGGGTACCATTTTTAACCCAGAAATACATAACTTGTTTTACGGTTTCTATATTTTGTATCTATTATACTTTGCCCAACATTTTCAGAGCCCTAAAACAATTTCTAATGTTCTGACAGCAGGAGATTTGCATGGGAGATGCACTAAACTTTAAACTGTGCAGGGGGCCTGCTGATCCACAGCCCCCTCTTCCCCTTCCGAACATGAGGGAGGATTTTCTTTCGTCCGATGAGCATCAGGTCTTTCTGACAGCCCACGCTGAGATTTAATGAGGGGCTGCTTAACAGAGCTGTAAGAAGAGGTGGGAAGAGACAAACAAAAAGAAAAGATCATTTATCCAATAGTAAGTAAAGCTGGTAGAAACAACACACTTCTGAAATAGCATTGCCTTGCTCTCAGGTGGCTCCCTATCCCTTCTTTTTAAATGACTGTCCTCTGTTTTCACCTTCAGCTCCAATTCTCCTAGTGGACATTTGTCACTGCTTACATCCGTGTTTTTTTTTATTTTTATCAGAGAGACATATGGGAGCAGAAGCAGAGCAGCAGCATTTACATATTAATGGGATCGTGTCTGTGTCTTTCTGCAGTGTCACCTCCTGCTTTCTTAAGGTGAGAGAACCATCAAGCTAAGCTGAGTGGTTACAGTACCCTAGGGATGTGTGATGTCACTATATGAAGAGACACTGATGTGATCTCTTAATATGCTATCATTCTTTTACATTAATGCATTTAAAACAGAAAATAAATTAGAACATTCTAACATTGTTCTATTTTTTTTAAGAACTAAAACTCTCTTGTTACAGTGGAACAATCCACTTCTTCAAACCCTGAGCATGATGAACACTTGACTGGTTTTGATAATGACCAGCATACAGTATGTTAGGATCCACTAAGTTTTAAAGCAGCAGTGCAAGTTTGGAAGAAAATCTTGAACCTATAACCTTTCTATTCTATTTAAGATCAACCTTTTATCCCTGTCTTGTCCAATGCCCTTTTTTATCCCATTTTGTCATCTGCTTCAACATTTATTCGAGATATAAAATAATTAAAAGGCGCACTCCTGTCAATATGGCTAGCTCCAGGTTTTAATCAGTATTCTGAGCTTCTGTAATTGTGAATGCCTATTGTTTAACATTATGTTTCTTGTGATTAGGATGAACTTACTCCTCTCTCCCCTTTGTCTATCTTTCTCCCTCCAAACACTAAAATGCATTCCTAGGCTCTCTCCTCCCCCATCTGTGTACCTGTCACCCCTCTTTCTGAATCCTCTGTTCCCGTTTCCCAACAGTTTCTACTATCCCCCCAGCCTAAGCCTCCTCTTTCCTGATGTCTGCCCCTCAGTCTTCTCTCTCTCTCTCTCTCTCTCTCTCTCTCTCTCCTGAGGGCCAAACTTAACCAACCACACTTATAAGTTTTTGTATAGCCTAACAAGATGTAGTGTGAGCTTCTTGGCTCATTTGTAATCTTTGTGTAACTGGGTCACTGTGTAACTTTCAGTTACCACCCCTGCCTGAAAAAACACCAGGAGAAAGGACTGCTGTGTGACTGAACTTCTCTGCTGGGACTAAAGTAGAAGAACTTTTGTATTTGGACCTTTAATTTAGGGTAAAAAAACTAACATACAAAACAAAAAAAAAAGTGTGTGTTTGGGTTAACTGAACTGAATGGGTAACTGAAAAGTCATCTAGGTGTAAATCTCAGGTGACTGAAAGGACTTAACTGCTGTGAGGTTTAAATTACTTGTAGAAAGATCTGGTAAGTAGGGGGAGTGGCTTAGCTAGAACTAAGCTACATTTAAAGACTGCCGTAGAAAGATTCTGCTAATAGCTTGGCAGAAGACACCAGGAGAAAGGACTGCTGTGTGACTGGACTTCTCTACTGGGACTATATTGCCCTTCTTCCCTCCCCTCCACCCCCAAAGCTAGTTCTTTTTTATAGGCACAGGATTTGACTGACAACAGGAACTTCCTGTTTAGGGGCAGGAAGTGAGTGATCACAGAACCACCAAGGACCCACCATCCTAGAAGGGCAAGAGTAGCTCTCCGGCCCCCTCTAGCTGCTGGAGGTCTGTCTCTGAACAAGTAAGTGGTCTACTGAGAAATATAGGATATTCTTGTCTCAGAACAGGACAATCAGGAGCTTAAAGGAACACAGGCAGAAAGTAAGGAGACAGAGAAAAAACAGAGGAAAGAGTAAGGATTGCAAACAGTTAAGGGGCCAGAAATAAGACATGATTGAGTGGTGCAGTGCAGTGGCTGTGGAGCAGCAGTCTCCGGGAGATGTTCTGGAGGATGCGGTGTTGTCCCATCTGCAGGCACCTTCTCTGGGCTGAGGGAGGAGGCTGCTCATCTCCAGGCTGAGTTGGCCAGGATTTGTGGTACCTCCTCTTCCATCCAGGGACCACCAGTGCCACTGCCGTTGCCTCAGAGGTTGCCAAGAAAGGAGGCGGTTGGACCACAGTGGGCTCAGGGAGGGTGATGGTGGTGGAACAGAGGCACATCCTCCAGTTGTACCTCTCACAATTCTATGCCATTCTGGCAAAGTGTGGTTCCTCTATGGAGGCACCACAGTGGAGACCAAGGAGGATGCTGGGAACCTCCACAAAGGAGACCCACAGGAGGGTGGCAGGGGACCCTGCAGGGGAAGGAAACAACTCCTGGTGGGGGACTCCATTGTTAGGAAGGTAGAACTGGGCAAGGAAGGGGAGAGGGAGGTAAGGTGCCTGCCTGGTGCCATGGCTTGGAGGGACAGGGAGCGAATCCTCAGGATTGCGGAGCAGCTGCACAGGGGAAGGAGCTGGATGTCATTGTCCACCTAGGGACAAATGACCTGGCTAAGAAAGGGATTAGAGAAGTGCAGGAAGAGTTTGTGGAATTGGGGAGGGGCCTTAGTCAAGTAGCATGCACGGTAACCTTCTAGGAGGTGCTACCCATCTATGGCATAGGAGAGGCTAGGGTGTTCCGTACCATGGGTTTCAATCAGTGGTTGAAAAACTGGTGTGGAGCTCAGGGATTTGGCTTCATTGGGGACTGGGGGTCCACCTGGAGTGATGCAAGCCTATACTGGCATGATGGGCTGCATCTGTCCGGGGGGGAACCAGGATCCTAGGTGATAGGTTTAAATGCTTCATTGGCAAGCTTTTAAACTAGCCAAGGGAGGCACTGGAAAGGAGCAGGAAAATCCTAGCCCCCAAACAATCATAGTAGTAAGTGTGGCAAACACCAACATGGAGGTGTCGATAGGGAGAAGGGCAGTGGTAAATGGAGAAAGTGACAAAGGCAAGAAGGACAGGGATGGGGCAAAAAGGGGTAAGGCCATCAGGAAATGGAGGGTAATGAGTACCAATGCCTATAGTCTGGGCAACAAGCTCCCTGAGCTGGTGGCCTTAATGGAAGAGGGATGCCTGGATATCGTAGCAGTCACAGAAACATGGTACACAGAGAACCATGACTGGGATGTTAACATACCAGGGTACATAACCTACAGGAGAGACAGGCAGGGGAGAAGAGGGTGAGGAGTAGCTCTCTACGTAAAGGAAGGGATAAAAGCAACTGAACAAAAGAGTAAACAGGTAGGAGAGGAGGCACTGTGGGTCACCTTGGAGACTGGAAAGGGCACCACAATCCACACAGGGGTTGTGTACAGACCCCAATGTCAGGGAAAGGAATGGACAAGGATATGATGGAAGGCATTCTTAGAATGGCAGAGAAAGGAGATACTGTTGATGGGAGACCTGAATATGCCAGATGTTAACTGGAGCACATTTGCTGCAGCCACATCCAAGAGCAGGGCCATTCTTGATGCCCTACAGGTGGCAGGCATTAGACAGCTAGTTTTGAACCCACTCGTGAGGAGCAATCTTAGACCTCGTGCTCTCAAATGGGGGGCAGTGAGAGATCTCAGATCTAGAAGTGGGTTGCCATCTGGGGACAAGTGACCATCAAACAGTGTGGTTCACGTTAAACCTCAGCTACAGAGTCAAGCCTACAAAAGTGAGGGTACTGGACTTTAGGAGGCTGACTTTGAAAGATGGAGAGTGCTTCAGAAAGCACTAGCAAACAGGCTAGAAGGAGGTGTGGAGCAACAATGGGAATTATCAAACTGCCATCACAGAGGCAACAAGCCTTTGTGTAAGCAAATAAACAAATCAAATGAAGAAAAGCACTATGGTTCTCAAGAGAGGTGGCTGTGAAAGTCAGGAAGAAAAGATAGCATTCCGGAAGTATAAGGAAACCCAGAAGGAGCAGGACAGAGAGCTGTACCAGTTAAGCAGAAAAGAAGCAGGAAGGGAAGTCAGAATAGCAAAGGCCCAAACTGAGAAAAGATAGCCAACTCAGTTAGAAGGGGATAAAACCTTTATAGGTACATCAGCTGAGCGAAAGACAAAGGAGGGATAGTGAGGCTGAATAGAATGAACGGTGGGTGGCAGAGGGGACAGTGAAAAAGCAGGAATGCTGAATGAATATTTCTGCTCAGTATTCACAAAAGAGGAGGGAAGTGCCTAATCCAGTTAACAGAAGCACTCTTGATAGGGGGTTCGATCCAGTCCTTTCACAGAAGAAAGGGTTCTGCAAGAACTTCAAAACTGAAGGTGGACAAAGCAATGGGCCCTGATGGAATTCACCCCAGCATTCTAAAAGAATTAAGGAAGGAACTAGTGAAACCACTGGCTACTCTTTTAATAAATCATGGGAGGATGGTGTGGTACCGGAGGACTGGAGGAAGGCGATGTGATTCCCTTCACAAAAGTGGGACCAAGACAGAGGCAGGAAACTACAGACCTGTCAGTCTGACCTCTGTGGTAGGGAAAGTGATGGAGTCACTTCTGAAGGAAAGAATAGTTGAGTACCTAGAGGTCAGTGGAGCACAGGATCCAAGGCAGCATGGGTTCACAGTGGGAAGGTCATGTCAGACGAATCTAATAGATTTCTTGACTGGGTGACCAAAGTAGTAGACCAGGGAGGGGCTGTGGACAGCCTACCTAGACTTTGGCAAGGCATTTGACACAGTCCCACACAAAAGATTATTAGTCAAATTAACCAGCCTGGGAGTGGGTCCCAGGGTGGTAGCCTGCAAACATTGGCTGGACAACAGACACAGAAGGTAATTGTAAATGGAGTCCACTCTGAAGAAAGGGCGTTACTAGTGGGGCACCGTGAGGGTTCAGTATTGGTCCAGTCCTTTTAATGTCTTCATCAGTGACATTGCAGAGGGACTGGAAGGAAAAGTATGCCTTTTGCAGATGACACAAGATCTGCAACAGGGTTGATACACAAGGAGGCGTGGAAAGGATGAAAAGGGACTTGGCAAGGTTGGAGGAATGGTCAGACGTATGGCAGCTAGGATTCAATGCAAAAAGTGCAAAATAATGCACCTGGGAAACAAGAACCCAGGGAAGAATACACAATGGGTGGGGAGGTAGTACAACAACAAAACAGGAAAGGGACCTGGGGGTAATCATATCAGATGACCTTAAGGTTAGCAAGCAATGTGAGAAGGTAGTAGGGAGGGCCGGGGGTATACTGGGATGTATAGGGAGAGGCATCAGCAGTAGAAAACAGGAAGTTGTTATCCCTCTGTACAGACAGTTGGTGAGACCCCATCTGGAATACTGTGTCCAGTTCTGGAGACCCCATCTCCGCAAGGACATAGACAGGATAGAGGCAGTCCAGAGGAGGGCAACTAAAATGGTGCAGGGTCTGCAAGAGAAGCCGTATGAGGAGAGACTAAAGGAGCTTAATATGTATACCCTTGAGGAAAGAAGGGAGAGGGGGGACATGATAGAAACTTTCAAGTACCTCAAGGGAATCAACAAAGTCCAAGAGGGTAGCATCTTTCAGAAAAAGAGACTTGCAAGAACAAGGGGACACAATTTAAAGATAGAAGGAGGGCGGTTCAGGGGCAATGTGAGGAAGTATTATTTCACAGAGAGGGTAGTAGATGCATGGAACAGCCTTCCTGAGGAAGTTGTGGGGTCTAAAACTGTGGGAGAATTCAAGAATGCATGGGACAGACATAAGGCAATTTTCTTGTGGGGGGCAGGAAGATATAGGCTGTTGGTTAACTAGGAACTGCGGCCTATCCTGTAGGTAGGGAAGTGGGCAGACTAGATGGGCCTAGCGGTCCTTATCTGCCGTCAAAGTCTATGTTTCTATGTTTCTATGCCTGGTGGCCTCAAACCAGTTTGAAAGGCCTGGGCTCTGATTTGATGGAAAAAGGGGGGTTCTTTCCCGAGTAAAGGTAAATAGTGCAGTGCCCCAATCCAGACTAAAATACAGTGGGCTAGTTGTTGGTGTGATACAACCCCCTAAAATGCTCTACCTCGGTATCCTGTGAGTTGGGCACATCACAAATGGGCACCTACCGAAATAGCGACCCACTTGCAGTGCATACCCAGATGGCGAGGGTGTAGGGAGGGCAACTGGATGGGGAGGGTTCATGAATGGCGATGGGATGTTGCTATACATATGCACACAGGGGGAGCAAAGATGTCAAATGAGGGGCAGGAGGGTTTGTGAGGGGTGGTGCCATGGTGCGCCACTCAGCTGGCTCCATGGTGTGATGGGGTGGGTGCTGGCCGGGGGTGACTGGGATGCAAGTTTCGGGTCTGGGCACAGGTATGTTTTGTTCGCCTGGCCCGAGTAGCTGAAATTTTATTTTGCACTGTTGCACCCTCCCCGGCATGCCCCCCGAGTTGAGAATCAATAGTGCAGGGGCACAGCCTCCGACATAAAGTAAAATTACAATTCCTTGAGCTGTTTTCTGTTGCCAGGGTTGTACATTGCTGAAACTGAATTTTGGTGATGTACACTCGCCATAAGGATGATCGCCTTTCGGCGATTGCCCTTATGACATAGAACCCTGTACCTCCCCACCTCCCCTCACAGTTATCTCACACACAGAATGCCATAAATAATCTATGTCTATCACTATGCATACAATTAATATCTATTGCTAATAATATACTCACAGACTGTATTAAGAACAAAAGTAATAAACAATTTATTAATCGGGGAAAGGGGAATGGGAATGCAAAGTTAAATGGCAATTTGGCAAAATTGATAAATAAGTGAAACCATATAACAGAACATGAACAAGACCCACACCCCAACAGCAACACATAAACCCACCTCCAGTACTGGTACCAGTGCCCGCTACAGTTCAAGTGGGTACCCAGGTAGAGTTGCAGCTGTACGGTGCCGTGGGTTGTCCAGCGTTGATGCACTTTTTGGATAACAAAAGAATCTTTGAATAAGTTTGTTATAACTCCCCAGGTAAAGGTGAACCCTGTGATTATTCATGGTTGTGCAGTTCAGTCTCACAGGGTCCGACAGAGCTAGGAAATCCAATCAATTGACCTGTAGCCTCAAGCTGTACAGACAGGATGGCAGCTGTCCTGATATGGAAACATCTGACAGCTTGTCACCTTCAGGGCTGTTGTAGGCTTGTGCAGCTTGTCTCCTTCTGGGTTGTTTTTCTGTGGATGCTGGATCAAGCCAGTACCAGGGACCAGGGCCACACACCTACCCCACACATCAAGTCATCTAATTCTCAGGGGAAGATGATGGGCAGTGCCTAGGAGTGACAGTACCTAGCTGATTCCCCGGACAGTCTGGGCTGACATGGAATCTCTTCCCATACCTCTGATTCACACAGTCTCTCACTTTCTGAGAGCAACAGACACAGGCACCTCTGTAAGCAGGTCTGATGTACGCCCTGGCTGATGTGGTGAACAGCCTCTCAGCAGTGTTTCTACCCTTTCAGGTGGAAGGTCTCAACACTTTCTGGTCCCCCAGGCAATAAGAACTGAGCGGGTTTCTCCTGATGCTGACTTCAGTCATACTGGACATACCACAGCTTGAAATAAACTCCGATCCAACCCCCATACTAGCTGAGGGCTTTTCTCAGGGTGCCAAATTATCTTATTTCTAACTGAACTGGACACTTAAGTTCTGTCTCTCCTAGTCAATGGCAGATTTCAACAAGCCTCCCCACTGTTGGCTGTGGAAGCCTTGGACTTACTTTCCCAGTGTCTCTCTCCTCACTCTCTACTCCTCTGCCTTCTCAGAGAGCCACAGACACCAACTACTGCAAGCTGCCTTCTCCCGTAATGTCTCAGGGGAAGAACCACCACTCCACATTGAATAACTCAGCTGTCCTTCACAGAAATTAATATGCATTAGGTTTATTCGTTGGCTTATTAGCTGTCACTAAAAGCACCAAGAACACTGTTCACACCCCATACCCAGGAGCCATAGCTGCAGTCCTTAGAACTCCTCAATTATTGATTGGGTAGAATAGGGCAAGGGGTTATCAAGATGGCGTCCATGTAAACAGTTCATACAATGTCCCCACTTAATGTCTTTTCTTGCAGTCAAACCAGGCAGTTTTAACAGGTAACTGTCCCTTGGATTGATAGCTGCACCTCTATTCTGTTATCTGGTTGTAGGCTGGGTTCTGCCAGGGTCCATGTCTATCTGTCGCTGGCGTTGTAGCATTAAGTCCACCTGTGGCAGGCAGAAATACATCCATAAAGCAGTCTAAGCAGTTCTTAAAGCAATAGTGTATGCATAGGCACTTATACATTCATTCACAAAGTATATATCCTCTTTGTTTCCCAAAGATGCATCTGAATCCCCTCTAATATGTTCTGTGCTCCAAGGAATAATAACACACAAAGGGGCTGACCTTAGTCTGCAAGTACATACATAATAAAGGGAGTGCTGTGGCGCTCATAAGAATGCTCAAACTGCACGTCAGCTCACACATTCAAGCAGAAACCATCTCAAATGTGCACACACAGGCTGTGTGACAAATCACTGCTTTCCCAGCACAAACAGCACTGTGCCACTAGTTGGAAAAACATCAATCAGTAACCATCTCCTCCAAACACCATGTAGGCAGACACAAAAGGGCTGGCAGGAGCATCACAGGGACACCAGGGACCTAGGGCTGGTGGAACCAGACACCAGGAGGGAAGCCTAGTAAGCCACACTGGGGGGGCGTATTATATTTGCAAATTCACTTTTTTATATTGTTCTGCACTTGTACCTTGCTCTTATTGAACTTCTTATGATTGTAATGCCTGTACACCTTACTCGCCCCCACATCACATCTGAAAATGAGCTTCGGCTCATTATGCCTTTCCCTGTTGTCAAAATTTTAAAAAAGAAGGAAAGAAAGGAAGGAAGGAAGGAAGGAAGAAGAGAAGGAAGGAAGGAAGGAGGGAAGGAAGGAAGGAGGGAAGGAAGGAAAGAAAGAAGGAGAGTGTGCAAAAGGCACTGCTCTCCGATCTTACAGGACAATAGATATTCAAAAACAACTGAGAATACTGATAAAAACCTGCAGATAGCTATATAAAAATGATTGTTCTTTTTAATTTTTTCAAAGATAAAAAGGGCTGAAACACTGCCACAATGGAGAGAAAATGGGCATCTTAAAAGACAAGAGACAAAGAACAATCTAATACCTAGGTGTACTTCCCAGTGAATGGAAGCAGACTCTGATCATCATGATACACAAAAGCAGTTCTAATAACTTACGTTGTGGCACATGTCTGGCATATCCGGTGGGACTGAAGGTAAGAAGGTGTATTTATGGTAACTGCATTCTGTTGTAATCATTGTTAATGTCAGTATTATCTATATTGAGCCAATATTACAGTGAAATTTATGTTATCATTGTTTAGTAAGACGGAGTTTTAGCTGAATGTACAGTCAACTAATTGTGTGGGAAGTGCTAAATTGTTTGCACAGGAGTTCAACCTTATTACTCTAGGCCTCTGATACTATTGACACAACAACAGATTGAGTGAGGAACATAACTCAGTCTAAGCACAAAAGGAATATAAAATTCATCCAACCCTGAGTTAGGATTTCCCAGTACCAGAGTCAAGGTACCCTTTAACATTGCACTGAAGGAAACCTAAAATAAATATATGTATGTGTATATATATATATATATATTCTTGCTTTCCGTCTCATGTGTCTGGTTGTGAGTTATATACAGTATATAGGACTGTTAAACCAGAATAATAGTTAGAATCATTAAGGCATTAGAGGGAGATATTGGACTTAAATGTGGGGGTTGTTCCATACTCTGGCTGACTGATGTCTATACACCCATGGAGAAGTTCATATGTGAGAAATGCAACCCTATTCAAGAATTGGAGTCTCTGATTAGATTATTTCACAACAAACTGAATTAGACTGAACATAATCAATAAGACTTGTCCAACAAAATCAAGACAATCCATAATAGTACACAAACTGGTAAAAAGGATTGAATTTGAACCATGGCTGACCAGTTAGCACAACATTTGGTTCAAACATAGACACATCCATACCACACCATAATGAGGAACAAAATATAAACCTCCCAAGTTTTTACAAAAATAGGGACAGAGAGGAAGAGGTTGCTGAGGAAACATCAGAAGTAAATAGTTGGGTAACTGAAATCCAAACAAAAGCGTAACAAGGGGCACAGAGCAATGAACTTCATGGTCCCTCTGAACAATCAGTTTTCAGCACTGAATAGCATTAATCAACTGGGTCAGGTACTGTCACCAATTAATAACATTGAGGAGAAAACTGAAAAACAAAGAATGTATCTTTACCCCCCTTCCCCCATACAGACAATCAAGTACTGTCTGGTGCAGAGTCCCCCAAAAGTGGTGGCATGATGGGAGGGAGGTGATTTATGCCGGCGAGAGTGGGATCCCCGTCGGCAGTATAGAGGGGCAGGGTTAACCGACAGGGGGATTGGGCACCCCCAAAGTCAGCAGTTTGGTGGTCATTGTGCCGCCATGCTCATAATGCCAGCGAGCACGTCCAGGGAGGGTCCACTGCATCTGATGAGCTTTGCTCAGATTGCAGAGGACCTTTTCTTAGATGTGCTCACCACATTATGTATACATGGTGTGGCACCGGCATGCAGGCTGATTGGGGAATGAGGGACGCACCCATTGGTGCGTGCCCTGCATTCGTCCAACAGCGACCGTGCCTCCAAATCTGTACTGCTGCAGGATGTTGGCTGTGCAAGTGCACCAACATAAAAAGGGTCTTAAAAGTCAGATCAATAATGATAGACTAATTAGCTTAATGTCAGCTTGTGGTAAAGTACTTGAAAGACTAGTTAAGGGCAACATTGAAACTGAAATTAAGAACTTGGGCTTAGCAGATTCATATCAACATGGATTCACCCCAGCTCGCTTATGTGCCACAAATTTAAAAACCTTCTACAATAAAGTTAGTATGAGCATTGACAATAACATTCCAGTAGACATCATTCTACTGGATTTTGGTAAAGCATTTGACAAAGTACCTAGTCATGAACTGATTGTAAACCTAACAAAACTAGGACTAAACCAGAAACTTATCAAATGGGTTAACAACTGGCTAATGGCTAGATCCCAGAGGGTCATGATCAGGGGCAGCTTGTCTTGTTCAAGGAAGGTTACAAGTGGGGTTCGGCAGGGCTCTGTACTGGGACTGATACTGTTTAATTTATTCATAAGTGGTCAGCCCGGTGGCACTGAGGGTTGAGGCACTGGATGCCACACCTCGCACCACACCAGTGACCAGGTTCAGGAATGAGCCTGGGTCATCACGGGTTGGCAGGGGAGGAGAAGGATTGAGCATCCGTAAGACTGCTTTCCTTCTCCAGGGAGGAGGGTGTGCTGCCATGGGTGTGTTGGGGGCCTCTAGCAATGGTTTAGGGTGATGCAAGGCACTGGCAGACTAGGGGGATGATCTGGGGCTGACACCGGGAAGGAGTGCATGCAGTAGTGCACATGGTCCTGTCCATTGGCGTCATTGCATGCAACAAACACCAAGGGGAGAACAGGGAAAAGGGCACCAGTCACAGCGGCATGATGACCATCTCCATGGGGTGGGGATCTGCTCGGCACCGAGGGTACGTGGCAGTACTGGATTCAGTCCTGTTGGCAGAGTGCAGGGGGGGCTCCACCTCCCCACCATGGGGGTAAGCTGCAGGGACCAAAATGGAGCTGAGGAGTACTCGGGATGGTGGCTGGAGACCCCAGGAGGATGCCTGGATGTGTGAGAGGTAAGGCTGACTGGTTGCCAGGGAGAAAAAGTACTAACAAAAAAAAATGTATTCATAAGTGATATCAGTATGAATATTAGGAACTCGATTATTAAATTTGCATATAATACAAAATAAGGGGTGAAGTAGATACTCTAGCTAACATGAAATCCTTTGTAGAGATCTAAAAAATATTGAGTTATGGTGCAACGATAATAAAATGTGCTTGAATCAAGACAAATGTGTCGTACTTCACTTTGTCAATAAAAATCCAAATTACAGTTATCAATTAATAATCAAGCAATAAAATCCTCAGTTAAGGAATGCGACCTGAGAATTATCGTTAATAACAAGTTTACACCTAGGGATCATTGCAAAAAGGTCACCCATACTGTAAACACAATTTTAAATTAAATAAAATGAACATTTATAAATAGAAGCCAATCCTGTATAATTCCACTATATAGAACTTACATCAGGCCATATTTAGATTTTGGTTCCCCATTTTGGAGTCCTTACCACATTCAAGATATAAAACTGCTAGAAAAAATGCAGTGAAGAACAACAAAATTAATTACTAATTTAAGGAATTTGACCAACCAAGAGAGCCTGGAAAAAAAAGGCCTGGTAAGTCTAACGGACAGAAGAACTAGGGGTGACTTGTTGCAACTGCATGAAATACTACACAATAAAGACCTAGCAATGCAATGTGGATTTAAGTTTGCAACATGAAGCGTAAACTTCAGAAGCCATAACAAGCAGGCAAACATGTGTAAAACAGACTCCTACTATACTATTAGGGTAGCCAAGGCATGGAATGTATTACCACAAGAAGTTGTTGACTCAAAAACATTTTCTGAATACAAAAACAAACTTGATAAACACCTAAACTGAGTGGAAAGCCACAAAAACTGATATACCCACTGGGAGTGGGAGACACTCTCGATGGGCAATTGCCTTCTTTTGTCTTTGGCAGACTGGATGGGCCTTGTGGTCCTTATCTGCCATCATCTTCTAAGTTTCTATGTTTCTATGTCTTAAAAACACCAAGTAAACTTAACTGGTAAATATCACCCTATTACTCTGCTTCTGTGGTTGCAAAAATCTTGGAGAAATTCATGGCCTTTTGTGTAAAAGAGTTTACAAACAAGAGTAAAATCTTTAATCCATATCAGCCAGGCTTTCATCCCATGCACAGCACCACCACAGCCATGCAGAAGGTAACCTCTGACATCCAAACTGCCATGAACAGGAGGTTACTGACAGGTGCCACGTTCATGGAATGTCCAATACATTTATAGTGTATGGTGGAACATCGCTGTCCACCGAAATCCATTGCTGTAGAAATGTTGTTCACCTGCACTAGTGACATTCGCAGTGCAGCAGAACAATTTTTTGTTCTGCTGCACTGCGCACGTCACACAGTGTGTCCTCAAGCAGCATTTGACAGTTAGGACTCACTCCATAGACAGTACACCTAGCGAAAGCATCAATGTCAGCGGCAGTACTGTCAAAGCCACTATTGGAACTGGATAGATTCATCCTCGATCAGGAAAACAAAAAAACGGCAAAAAAAAAAACAAGAAATGACATGCGGCAATTACATAGTTTCCTGAGTGATGAGATGTGACCCTCACTACCGACCCCTTTTCTCTGCTCTTCCCTGCAGATTGTGAATTGCTATTCCAGGTGCTGCTGTATGTGAGTTTTTAAACAGTTTAAATGTTTAGCATTAAAACGTTCAAAATGTAAAGTTCTTCAACAGTTAAAGTCTCAAGCTTGAAAATGTTCAAAATGTAAAATTCTTTTTTCCTTCTAGTACCCCAGTAAAAATGTTTTGAAGCAGAAACATGCTGTAGTGATTTTTTTTTCCAAAAAAAATGACGTTCCACCATACACTATAAAGAAAAGTGCATGGGGAACAGTTGACAACAGGGCTAATCTTTCACCTCGTTGGCACTATGACGACGGATTAACTCTCGAGCTGTGCTCTCGAGGTAATCCATCATCATAGCACCAACTCGGTGAAAGAATAGCCCTGTTGTCAACTGTTCCCCATGCACTATCCTATAGAACTCCTGAGTCCCTGGCCCATGTGCTTCTAATAAACAAGCTGAAAGTGTGGGCCTAACCAGTTCTGTGTAAAACTGACTCAGAAGTTACATTTCAGACAGGAAACAGACTGTATCTTTTAAAGGTGTAAAATCATAACCTGAGCCCACAGTGTCAGGCATTCCCCAATGTTCTTTATTGGGCTCGATCCTGATCTCACTCCTCATCAAGGACTTATGCTATGGGTCTAAGAATGCTTACTTCCAACTATAGCCTGATGTTACCAGCCTATGTACCCAAAGAAGGAATAAGTGTTCAGTCCAAGGCTCTCTTCAGCATGGTTTCAATGAGACCCAATCCTTCTTTGTACAAATTTGCCTGATGCTGAATACAAACCTAGGCCAAATAATGGTTTTGGGCTCCGAGAAGCAACTCAGGTGCATTAACCAAGAGTTGGTTATCACTACCTGAGACAACCACAATCTGTAGCTCACTACTCTACACAAATATCTGGACATGTGGTTGAACCCTCATTTCAGAGGGAACCTACACATTGGAAATCTTATAAAGAAATATTTGGCCCACAAGTTATCTTACTGTACAGGAATAAGAGCTGCATTACCACCCCTACGTGCCTGCACATTGTAAACACAATAATTACTCCTCTGTCGAACATACTATATGATGGAGCCAAACAATCAGTCCCAAGTAAGCTCACTGTCCTGAACAATAAGTTTGCTTGCCTTTCTACTAAATGTATCATATGATAGCCATCACTGCAACCCCTTATAGGAAATTTACTTGACTTAACCTAGGTGGTAAGAGACAACTTTTTCTGCTATACCTCATACACAGTTGTAGCACAGGTAAGGTGCCAAACAACATTATGGCTCTGGCAGTGCCCAGACCAGTCCAGAAGGGAATGAGATTTATAGTAGGACTAGAATATTTTGTCACCCCTGCACATCAGAGCAGGATCCAGCTTCTTCTGCCATGCCATGCTGACCCTCTGGCTTGGAGCAACCTTTGAATTGGCATATGCCTGATCCATGTCCACCACTGTGTTTGCCACTGTTTGCGGAAGGCACAATCCACACTGCTCAAGGCCCAAGCCATGCAGACTGCATGGTACTGGTGACTACACACGGTCATAACCTGTGTCACATGCTTGGTGAGATTGGGTTCATTTATCCATGTAAGACAAATATGGAAGGTAACTGAAATCTTTTTACTGTGTAACAGAGTGCCTTCCCCCCATGTGAGGCATAAGTGATAAGTTAAATATTGTTGAGTGTGTGCTGTAAATACCGGATATGCAATGAGGACCTGTTGGATAACTTATTTATTTGCACTAGTGCAGTTTTCCTCGTGTACCCTCAGGAGTGGTATAAGCCACAAGTGAAGTTCCTGAGGTCAAACTGTATGAGATCAAATAAATAAGTTATCCCACAGGAGTCCCCAGTGCATATTAAATTTATCCAATAGGCTAATACATTTTCTTATTCTGTTTATGTTATTAGTTTTTTTATTTAAATTTGTAAGGGACTTTTTGTTATCTGCTTAGTATAGCTCTACATTGTACAACAGGTTGGTAGGCATGCTGAAATGGATGCTAAAGACTCACCATTGTTACATTTTCACTGCATGATGTAATTGGATGGGACAGAGCAAGTGACAGAGACCGAGGAAGCTGAACCAAGGGGAAAACTTGGCAGTTAATTTATCCAGAGCTGTGGCTGCTTGGTAGATTATTTATTCATGTAATGAAGGGAATGTATTTATATGGTTAATCTTGCTTTGGCTGTTTGGAGAAGATGACTGACATGTTCACAGGTGGGCACAACATTTGTTCTGGTCCTTGGCATTGTGCTGCCATACTTTTTAAATTTAAAATACATTAGGAAATAATGTGGTTTGTGGAACTGTGGAGGGTGATGACAATCTGGGAAGAAATGGCTGTTCGAGCACATTGAGCTTGGGAGCTGCAGTGTGTGAAAAGCATGTGAGGTCAGGAGCTGTAGCATGTAAGAACAGCAAGTGCAGGCAGTGGGCGGCTTTCTAGGAGTATGGAAAGCTACAGTTTATTTAGGTTGATGTTTATTGTGCTGTGTGCCGGGCAGAGTCTGAGATCAACGGTAGCACTGGATGGCCAGAGGCTAGAAGAGGCAGTACGTTATGTTGAGAGAGGTGAGTGAGGATCAGGACAGTGTGAGGGAACTGCTATGGTGCAGCTTGGCAGGAGAGATGAAAAAAGATAAGTGTTTGATTAGCTTTCATTTATTAGCGCATACTGCAAGCTGCATTCTTTGTAAACGTTCTGGCAGTTTGGCACTAGTGTGTGTAAGTACAATCCATGAATTAGTGTTGGGAAAGTCAAAGATTTGTAAATAGTTCCAGTGGGCTGGATGGGATGAAAGTGACATAGAAAGTACATAAATACAAGATGAAGTAGGTACTATGTACATAAATCCTGATGTTGAGTCTACTGTGTACATAAATTAAATTTATTTACACAGTAGCCCAAATAAGAGGATTTTTGTATTGGCTTTTGGGTCCACACCTATTGCATAGATCTGAATTTTTACTCAACTTAGAAGAAAAATGTGTTCTCTCATGCTGTAACCATATCCTGCTGGTACTGGAAATCATTGTAAACTATTCCCTAAATCAATGGTGCATTTCTTTCAAATGAATACAATTATTATTATTATGTTGTTGTAATATCATTATTAAAGTAGAATAAAAAGTTGATGTCAAAAATTGCACTGTAACATGCACTGCTGTTTTGATTTGCAATCATATCAAGAGAACTAGAGCACGCAATGACCAGGGGTTGAATTTCCAGTGAGTGTTACAAAGCTTGCATCAAGCCCCGTGTCAGATCATGAGACTGCCACAGCTGCCCCATGTCTGACTGCTGCAACAACACCCAATTTTATATTCTCAGGTGCAGTTGCAGTGGTCAACCCACTTTATTGCAGCTGGTGACCAATCTGGCCATATGCTGTGTGTTGGGGTCTCTGGTGATGATGTAAACTAGACAAAAGAAGATTGATTTAGCAAGCATCAATTTGATACAAGGGATTGGAAATGCCACTAGTTTGCTACAAGCCCCATATACCACACATTTGACGCACCTGGGGGCTTGTGGCAATTCTGAGCCTTTGAAAACATGACCCCTTGTGTTCATGTCTAATAAACTGACAATTTGCTATTTATTTGTTTTATTTTACTGTGTTAGTATTTACTTTCTACTTTTATAATAAAGTATGTTTTTGTGTAATAAAACTTGTAGGTTTTCAACTTTTTCAAATGAAGAGTAAAAAGAATTCACTAGAATGCTGGCATTGTGATGTAAGAAAATCCCAACTACTTAGGAGCAAAATGCATTTCAGTGGAAATTATATATTCATTTCTGACTTTTTCAAAAGGTACAGATACTTCTGTCAGCAACAATTCGTACATTATATATGTTTATAATGTGGTACATCTGTATAATAATACATTATTTTAACTAAGTAAATAGCTTCTGTTTCTTCCCAAATAAAATCCGGTTAGGAAGAAACTTATACCTGTTAAATGATAACAAAAGCTAACAGATTATCAAACATCACATATTTGACTTGATCTATAACACTGAGGGTGATTACTTAAAGATGACAAGGCACATCACAATGCTACACTGTGCCACACACTATGGTTTATATGTAGCTGACACTAGTCACAAAGAGTAGAACCAAAATTTATAGAACAAACTGTAAAAGTTGGCTTCACTTGTCACCTGTTCATATTATATTACTATACGTTTTCAAGCTGAATTATTTCTTGTTTTTCTGTCTGTTTTCTTCACTTTTTCAGAATAAAACACTAACTGCAGTTGCCAGTGAATGTCATCTAGATGTAAAGTGGTGCTTGACAGTGGTTTACATGCTGCTAACATGCAGTGAGAACTGTTTTTCTAACAAAAATATAGTATACTTTCAAAACACATTGAATGTGATACTGATTGTAAACCTGTATCAGTGTGAACAAACACAAATGAGACATGAAGAAGTTTTTAAAGCTTTTCTTTCACACCTTGTCACAATATAGGTGACATATATCAGCTACATGCAAAGTCTATAGTGTAGCATAGTGTCAGCTGCATGTAAGTTCTCTCATTTTAGGGGAGGAAAGCATTGTTCCTCTGACAACATTTTCAAATAGAAATGCAGTTTCCTTTTGCAAGTAAAGATTTTATGACATCATCATACCAGGATTCCTTTGGATTCTTTTTTGCTACTAGTTGGTGAAATAAAAAATAAATAATAAAAGAAGGTACATAAGGAAAACAAATTGAATACAAATTATTACCAAGGCATCTAAAGGACCAAAACCTTCATTACGAACATATGAAACTGCCAGCAGAAACAGGCCTCATTTTAGATCGAGTCTGCTCGAGTGTGCAGCTAGCACCTCATCTCACAGCTTCCCCTGCCACCCCTCTCCTCCCAGTATGTCTTCCCTTTCCCCTGTCCCAACCCCTCTTGAAACTGCCCACCATCTTACAGGATACTACCTCATCTGGTAAGGTGTTCCATTTGTCCACCACTCTTTCAGTGAAAAAATGTCTTCTCATCTCCCTCCTGAGTCTTCCCCTTCCAATCTCAGTCCATGCCCTCTCATGTCCCTCCCTCTTCTCATCTGGAAAATACCTTCTGTGATGGTCTTGTTTCTCCCCTTCAGATACTTAAAGGTCTTGATCATATCACTCCTATCCATCCTCTCCTTCAGTGAATACATGTTCAAGTCTCCCAGCCTGTCCTCATATGGCTTGCTCTCTAATCCCTGGATCATCTGTGTGACTCTTCACTGCACCCCCTCCAACCAATCTGATGTCCTTCTTCAGGAATGGGCATCAGTACTGCATGCAGTACTCCAGGTGGAGCCTGACCAATGACCTATACAGGGGAAGGATAATCTCCCTCCTTCTGGAGGAGATTCTTCTTGCAATACACCCCAGCATTTTGTTGGCTTTTGCTGCCACCTTCCTACACTGAACAGAATTGTTCACACTTCCTGTAATGATCACTGCTAGGTCCTTCTCCTCTGTGGAGCTCTCTAACTGTACCCCATTCAAGTGATATTCCCTCCCCTGTTTCCTGGCTCTGAACTGCAGAACCTTGCACCTCTTGGTGTTGAACCCCAACTGCCATGTTTCCACCCACTCCTGCAGCCAAGTCAGGTCCTCCTGCAACCCCTTCCACCCATTCACATCATCAATCACAGCTCCCATCTTGGTATCCTCTACTAACAGACTGATCCTGCTCTGGATCCCATGTGAGATATCTGCAATAAAAATCCCAAACAGCACCGGTCCCAATACCGATCGCTGTGGTACCCCACTACTAACCGCTCTCTGTGACGAAAAGTCCCCCAAACCAACACCCTTTGTTGCCTTCCCTTTAGCCAGTTTGTGATTCATTTCACCATTTTTGGTCCCTCTCCCACATATTCCATCCCCCCCCAACCTCCCATGTGGCACTGAATCAAATGCCTTGCTGAAGTCTAAATACAGGACATCCACTGCATGGCTATTGTCCAGTTCCTGCATCACCCAGTTGTAGTACTCTACAAGGTTTGTCTAGCAGGATCAGCCCACTACAGACCTGTGTTGTTGACCATCCTGGAGACCATTTTCCTCCAAGAAGCCCACTAGCCTCTCTATCAGGATGGTCTCCATGAGCTTTCCCACCATCGATATGAGGCTCACTGTCCTATAGATTCCTGGTCCATCCTTTGCACCACTTTTATGGATGGGCACCACATGGTTCATTCTCCAGTCTTGTGGTACACATCCCATGCCCATGGAGGTACTGAATAGGTCAGCTAGTGGCCCTTCCAGGACCTCTGCCAACTACTGTACCTTAGTACCCTAGGGTGAATGCTATTAGGTCCAGGTGCTTTGTTCACCCTTAATGCCCTCAACTCATTGAGTGCCCTGCTCTCCGTAATCCCCACATCTGTTGTCTCATCCCCCTCACCCCACACTTGCCTGGAGTATCCCCCCTTCTCCTGCATGAATACAGAGCAGAAGTATTCATTCAGTGCCTCTGCCTGCTTCGACCCTTTCTCCACCCACCCCCGTCCTTCTTAATCCTTACCAGCTGATCCTTGCTGCTTCTTCTCTCTCTGATGTAGCGGAAGAAGTCTTTTTCTCCACTTTCAACTCCCTGTGCCAGTCTCAGCTCCCTGGACACCTTGGTTGCCCTGACCAGTCTGGTAACCTCACTGGACTTCTCCATGTATGTATCCTTATCTTCACCCCTTCCCGATTTCCTGTTCTTTCGAAATGCTGTCCTCTTGGCCTTCTCCCCTTCATAACCTCCTGTGTCAGCCAACTGGGTTTCTTTGCCCTTCCTCCTTGCTTTTCTTCCTAGTGCAAGTCTCAGTAGCCACCGCCACCCATTCCTTTATGATGTCCTATTTCTCGTCTGCATCCATGTTTGGTTACATACCTGCTGGGTGCCTGCCCAAGATTTCCCCATCTTCTTAAAGTCCAACCCCTCGAACCCAATCACCTTTGTACCCATTCTCCCTGTTTCCCTCCCCATGTTGAGCATGAACCACACCGAACAATGGTCACTCACAGCTAGTGGTTCCTCCATTTCCAGATTCCTTACAACTTCCCCGTTATCCAGTACAAGGTCCAGAGTCCTTTCTAAACAAGTCAGCCCCTGGATCAGCTGTGTCAGGAAGCTGTTTCAAAATGCTTCTAACAGGACCCACTCTCTTGCACTCATGGTGGATGGGTTGCCCCACTCCACCCCACTCCATCACCACTGTGATCCCCTTCCTGCAGACCTTCCTAATGTGTTCAGCTAGTTCCCTGTCCAGGTGACTCCCCTGAGCTGGTGGCCTGTACATCACCCCCATCCTTAGTGTCCTGTTCTTTGCATCTTGGAACTGCACCATAGTGCTTCTGTCCTCCCCTCCTCCCCTTCCTCCCTTACACACTTTATCCCCACCTTACATAGATCCCACTCCCCCCATTCCCCTTAGCCCTATCATTTCTGAATAACCTGAACTCTGGGATCATCATATCCCAGTCCTGGTACTGGGTGGCCCATGTTTCCATAATGGCCACAATGTTCATCCCCTCAACCGCCAAGAGAGCCTGTAACTGTGTTGTTCTATTTCTTAGACTTCTTGCATTCAGTGAGACCACCCTCCAGCCTGTCTCCTCCCTTTCCCTACCCCTATTCTCCCCCCCCTTATCCCTCCCTGTGTTGCTTCCCCACTGCCTTTACCCATAACTGGGGGGGGGGGTGAGCTCACTAGGCTCCCCTTTCCGGACTCTTTTCCCATCATTCTGTAAGACAGATGTCTGCACATTGACCTTTAAACTAAGAAAGCTAGGCTTTCAGACATGTGAGTTTATTTTAAGAAATCAGCTCCTAGAGGCATATGAAAGTTTGCAAAAATTCATCTGGCTATATATAGCACTTACACTTTACAGTAGTTGTGCTTAGTAGGATATCTTCACATGTCAGGCAATGAATGACTCGCCTATAATGTCACTGTATACTCCAGTGCCACCAGTTTATATGGCACATACTTTACTTCTAATGCAATAAATGGCAGTATCTTGGTGAGTGCAGGTACAGTATAGCATGCAAATGTTAAACAATTACTATTTTGTTATGTTTTGTTTCACTGTCATTGCATGGCATTATATTGAACTTTTGTTGCAAAATATTCGTCAACACATCTGGGGAAATAAAAACAATTGAAAGGTTTTAATTTGGAACTTATCCCAGAAAGTTCTCAAGACAGCTGTGCTACTGATGCCACCCTCCAGCTGAGACATTAAGAGTAGACAATGTTCCAAACCTACTATGGTTGTCCTGTGAGTTAAAAATTCCATGACTCTATTTAAGTAGAGAGGGAAATGCCACAGTGTATTAATTTTCTCTCTCTAAATAAAACTGGCTATAGTGGGATTTCCTGTGGCTTAAAGTGGGATATTGTTGACAGCATAAAAACTGTATTTGCATACAGTGCCGCCCACCAGGAGGAAGCACTCTGTAATTAGACATGACAGTACATACATACCAGTCTCACATTTATTAAGGTGCTATGAGGAATGCTTCTCAGCATATTGCTTTCGCAGGGTAAATACATTTAATACATTCTGAGCCCTGAAGGTTTCAGGCTACCCTCTTGCCAGAAGTGGTAGTTGGCACAGTTTGTAATTCTTACACTACAGAGGAGAATACAGCCCCCCCAAAAAAATTTCATTCTGAAGACATTCCTGCCATCATGATACACAAATCTCGGCCGAAGAAAGACGCCTCTCACCCCCAACGCTAACAAGCCACAGCCGGTGGTTTGTTAAGAGGCCAGACAATTGAACTCAGAGTGCCCTGCCATGTGCTGGACTGTCCAGGAAACCCACTCCACATGGTCCCAATCCCTAAGCCCTCCCAGCCCTGCCATAACCAGCGCACCATACGGACTGCTGAACCAGGACAGTGGGCAATACCGCAAACCTTGGCCAAAGAAAGATGCCTCCCACCCCCAGTGCTAACAAGCCATAGCCGGTGGTTTGTTAAGCTGCAAGACAATCAAACTCAGAGTGCCTTGCTGTGGGCTGGACTGTCCAGGAGACCCACTCCATGCAGTCCTAATCCCGGAGCCCTCCCAGCCCTGGCATAACCAGCGCTCCATGCCAACCACTGAACCAGAACAGCGGCAAATGCCGCAAACCTCGGCAGAAGACAGACGCCTCTCACCCCAAATACTAACAAACCATAGCCAGTGGTTTGTTAAGCTGCCAGACAATTGAACTCAGATTCTGAGCCGCTGGGACACAGTTGACTCTTTGTGCTTTTTTTTTTAGAATCTGAACTCTTAAAATTTAGGCACCTAAACTCTCATTGGTACGCTCCTCTCTGGGGACCTATGCGATTGGCTGCCACTCCAACTTGGAAAATTTAAAGATTTGTAACTGCCGTTAACCTGTTTATTTAACCTGTTTAAGAACTTAGCCAAGTATAGTGATTACAGTCCTTTTTAAAGTTAATATTGCTTAACATTTCTGTACTTGCTAATCAGTGATAAACAGGGAGTAGTTTCCAGATGTAACAGCAGTTAAACTAGAATGTGGGAGCTAATTTAGTGTAGTCCCTGAAGCAGCCTAAAGCAGCATCAGGTTACTCGACCACAGCTAGTATTTCCCCAGACCTCTAGCCTTCCTAACTCAAGCTAAATCCCAGTTACGCCCTTCATCCTTTGTCTTCCTTAATACCTGCCTTGTTTCTTTGCCTAAATGAAACACCTCCCCTTTGCAAACTGTACTAAACCCACTTCTCTACCTTCCTCTTCAGAGTGCCCTGTTGTGGGCTGGACTGTCCTTACACCCGCTCCATGCAGTCCTAATTCTGGAGCCTTCCCAGCCCTGCAGTAACCAGCACTCCACACCAACCGCTGAACCAGGAACCTTGGCGAAGAAAGATGCCTCTCAGCCCCAATGCTAACAAGCCACAGTCGATGGTTTGTTAAGCTGCCAGACAAATACCCCGCCTCCCACCCTAACTGGACAATTATCATTATAGCCAATGTAAATCACATGGTCATAATTTACTAAGTACCCAACTGGCCATAAGCACGTTATACTAAGCGCCCATCAGGGGTGCTACTTGCTGCAAAAGCAGCAATTTAATCATTCACCGCCTAATCAAACCAACTGCAGGGCAAACACAGCTTGAAACTAATTTCCACATACCAAACAAAAACCTACTATTCCGCAAGTGGTTTATCAGCTAACCTACACACCACACAAGTGGGTTCAACAGCTGCCTAACACTGAAGCCCCTACTAAAATGGCAACTGGCAGAATAGTAAGTGTATCCTTCTATATCCTTGTAGCACTTAGCTTTGACCACATCCTGCATTGTGTGAGCCAGGGACAGGAACAGGGAACCTCTTCTGCTTATCCCATGGACATGAATGAACCATTCCAGGGTACCCTCATGCAACAGATAATGTGAATCTACAGACACAGGCATCTAGGGACATTGTATAGCATCACATTGTATGTCAGGGAACTAATAAAAGTACCTCACATCCAGATACCAGAATATCCAAACAGATTACTTAAACTCCTAAAACTTGTGCTCGGTGGTGACACTGAAGAAAATCCAGGCCCCCACACCACAAATTAGTCGATATCCACCGAAAACAGACTTCAGTGGGAGACACGAATGAAGGGCTAAAGATAGCCCATATAAACATTACTAGCCTTAGGCCTAAAATCCATGAACTGGAAGCATGGTTTAGCCTATACTCACCAGAGATAATTGCTGTAAGTGAAACATGGGTCAAACCTTCAATACAGGACCACGTGGTTGACCTAACAGGTTACAACTCTTTTGGAAAAAAACAATTAGAAGCACACCTCAAAACAGGAGTCAAAAGTTTTCAGTGCAAAAAGTTTTAATCCAAAGAGAATATTCACAAATACTTCCAGTGCAAAGGTAGCCAGGACAGCGAAAAAAACACAGTACCCCTGAACTTTGACCCTTTGGTCTTCCTAAGGGGGCTAAAGACTGATATGCAGTGCTTCACTTTTAAACCCCTAGTAAATTAATTTAGTCACATGACTAGTATTGGATACAGCTGTGTATCCAAGGCAAAGTGCCTTCTCACAATTATTCTAGACATTAGTGAAGCACTGACTACATTTTAGAGACATTTAGGCCCTGTCCACACTACACCGCTCCGACCCAGTAATGGATACAAACCGCTACGGCCGGTGAGCGGTACAGTGTGTCATCACTGCAGCAGTGTCTGGTAAGAGACTGGTACTGCCGGTCCACACTGCAGGAGCCAGGTGACCATTACGGCGGTACCCGATCCCATAATGCAGCTCACGCTGCGCTATGGGCACTGCAGGGGACCGCTATCACGTGTCCACACTACAGTCGGTAACGGCATACCAGGGATCCGGTTCCATAACCGTTGTTGAAACCACCTCACGAGTGGTTTCGATAATAGTTACGGAAACGCCTCCTGTAATGTTACAGGTGTAAACGCAAACTGTTGCAGTAATGGTTTGGATCCCCCTATAATGTTACAGTGGGGGTGGATCCGGTGTAGTGTGGACAGGGCCAATGATATTGTGGACATTACAGCAGAAAAATATTCTGATAAAGCTGCATATTTCTGAATTACATGTTACATTAAATCACCTATACATAACATATTCAAAGCTCAAAACAATGAATTCCATCACAATATAAATGACAGCAAACAGTGGAGAGGGGGAGGGAAGAGAAAATCAGACAGAGTGGACAATGAAGAGGAAGCCATGTAACAGGGAGCTGCTTCAATAGCATAACTTTTCAGATAGCTATAGCAGGCAGTCCTGTGCTCACCCTTTTTACACATCCTTTTTACCCTATAGAGGAAAAATTAAGGAGGAGGAGGGGGAAAACAAAAGAAAAGACCACATTAATATATCATTTTTCAGAATTCAGCAACAACATTATAGTGGTGTATCACTCACTTAAATTAGGCTTTAGATCAAGTTCATTATTTAGACCCTCCGAGTGTAAACATTTTAGCATAAATATCCAGTAGCCTTCCCTTCTTTGTAATCTATTTAGTCTATTTCCACCCCTTTTAATTACAAATACCGGTACTTGTTCTAAGTTCATAAATTTAAAACTCTCTATATTGCAATCATGATCTGAAAAGAAATGTTCTGTCACAGGGTTAGAAAAGTCCCGGTTCCTTATATCTCTTAGATGTTCTTGCACTCTTACTTTCAGTTTTCTACTTGTACAGCCCACATACAGTTTTAGACATGAGCACCAAATTGCCTAAACCACAAAAGTGGTTATACATGTAATAAACTGTCTAATATTTAATGTACATGTAAGATGTGGCATAGAAAAATCCTTGCCCTGATTGCAGTGTTTACAAACATTACAGTAACCACACTTGTACATTCCTGGTGGTTTACAGAGCAACCAAGTTTTTCAGTTGGGGGTGGGGAGGGTACTAAAGCTACTATAGGTAAGGTAAGGTAATCTTTAAGATTTTTTCCCCTGTGAAATGTGGTGCGTGGCTATCACCAATAACATCCTGCAAAGTAGAATCACTTTTAAGGATTGACCAAAACTTACAGCGTACACTCCCTATTTTACCTGAGATGTTGTATTCACTACTAAAGGTAATTGTATACTGGTCTGATGGTTCTCTCAATTTAGGTTGAAGTAAAGTAGATCTGCCCAGGGAAATGGCCTCAGGAAAGCCTGTTTAACAATTTCTCCATCATAGCCTCTTGCCAAAAAGTGCAATTTGAGTTCCTGGGATTTGCTAACAAAATCCTTCAAATTTTTACAGTTGCATCTAAGGTGCCAAAACTGCCCATATGGAATCGAGTTTTTTAACCATCTTGGGTGGGAGCTCTTAGCATGCAGTAAACAATTAGTGATCTTGGGCTTATGATATGATGTGCTGGAAACTCTGTTATTCTCATCCACCTCTAAAGTGACATGTAGAAAATTGAGATGCTTCTCATGAATTTCTGATGTGAAGCGTAAGTTTAAATCATTTTCATGTAACCACTCCATGAATAGCAGAGCCTCATGTCTTGTCCCTTTCCATATACAGACCACATCATCAATGAAACTAATCCAATGCACAATATTATTGTGGTATAGATTCACCCCATTATCAAATATCAGTGTTTCCTTCCACAAACCCAAAAATAAATTAGTATAGGATGGTGCCATTGCCGACTCCATGGCCATCCCACATCTCTGCAAGTAAAGCTCATGATCAAATTGGAAGTAAGTATGCATCAGCACAAACTGTAAACTGTCAATAATAAACTTTTTTTGGAATCTCGATCCCAGGGGTTCCTTATCAAGAAAATAGGAGCATGCACGCAAACCGTTCCCATGTTGTACAGATGTATATAATGATTCTATGTCTAAACCTAGCCTTAGAAAGTCACTTTGCCATTCAAAATTTTCAAGTTGATTTAGCACGTGCATAGTATCCTTAACATAGGTGGGTAGTTGCACTACATATCTCTTTATGAAAAAATCTACAAAAGTGCATAGGTTGTCTGTAAAAGAGCCCATCCCAGGCAGAACTGGACATCCAGGTGAGTTCTCAGCATTTTTATGAATCTTAGGGATAGTACACAGTACTGATGTAGCAGGGAAATCTACCAAAATAAATTTTAATTCTTGTTCAGTAATATCACCACTAACCTTTGCACTTTCAAGAAGTATCAAAAGTTCACTTTAAAACCTCTTTAAAGGACCCCCAGATAACTTCCTATAGTTGTTCTCATCCTGCAGCAATGCATACACTTGTTGTTTATACTCCTCAATTGTTTGCAGCCCCTGGAATCAAGCATTCGGGCATTCTTGTAGCCCACTCGACTACCTACTGCACCCACGGTTCACCTCCTGCATGCCTGAACACCACTCTGTGCCTTTCTCAGGACCAAGGAGTCTGCTGCTGCCACCAGCCCACTGGAATCAAGCATTCAGTTGTTCTTGTAGCCCACTGGGCTACCTACCGCATCTGCGGTTTGCCTCCTGCATGCCTGGACATCTTTCTGTGCCTCTCTCAGCACCAAAGAGCCTGCTGCCACAAACCATCTGGAATCAAGCATTCAGGCATCCTTGTAGCCCACTTAGCAACCTACCACACCCGTGGTTCACCTCCTGCATTCCTGAACACCCTCTCTGTGCCTCTCAGTGCCAAGGAGCCTGCTGCCACCAGCTCCCTGGAATCAAGCATTCAGGTGGCCTTGTTGCCCACTTGGTTACCTACCACACCTGTGGTTCACCTCCTGCATGCCTGGAAACCTCTCTCTGCCTCTCTCAGTGCCAAGGAGCCTGCTGCTGCCAGCTCCCTGTAATCAAGCATTCAGGTGGCCTTGTTGCCTATTCGGCTACCTACCACACCTGCGGTTCACCTCTTAAATGCCTAGACACCACTTTGTGCCTCTCTCAGTACTAGGGAGCCTACTGCTACCAGCCCCCTGGTATCAAGTATTCAGGTGTCCTTGTGGCCCACTCGGCTACCTAATGCAACCGCGGTTCACCTCCTGCATGTCTGGACTCTCTAAGTGCCAAGGAGCCTGCTGCCACCAGCTCCCTGGAATCAAGCATTCAGGTGGCCTTGTTGGATACTCGGCTACCTACCGCACCTGCGGTTCACCTCTTGCATGATTGGACACCACTCTGAGCCTCTCTCAGTGCCAAGGAGCCTGCTGCTACCAGCCAGCTCAAATCAAGCATTCAGGTGTCCTTGCAGCCACTTTGCTACCTACCGCACCTGCGGTTTGCCTCCTGCATGCCTGTACACAACTCTGTGCAACTCTCAGTGCCAAGGAGCCTGCTGCCACCAGCTCCTTGGAATCAAGCATTCAGATGGCCTTGTTGCGTACTTGGCAAAATACTGCACCTGTGATTCACCTCCTGCATGCCTGGACACTATTCTGTGCCTCTCTCAGCACCAAGGAGTCTGCTGCCACCAGTCCTCTGGAATCAAGCATTCAGGCATCCTTGAAGCCCCCTTGGCAACCTACTGCACCCGCGGTTCACCTCATGCATGCCTTGACACCTCTCTGTACCTCTCTCTTTGACAAGGAGACTGCTGCCACGAGCCCCCTTGTATCAAGCATTCAGGTGTCCCAGTAGCCCACTTGGCTACCTAACACACCCGCTGTTTGTCTGCTGCATGGCTGGACACCTCTCTGTGCCTCTCTCAGTGCCAAAGAGCCTGCTACTACCAGGTCCATGGAATCAAGCATTCAGGTGGCCTTGTTGCCTACTCAGCAACCTACCGCACCTGCAGTTCACCTCCTGCATGCTTGGACACCATTCTGTGCCTCTCTCTGCACCAAGGAACCTGCTACCACCAGCCACTGGAATCAAGCATTCAGTCATCCTTGAAGCCCATTAGGCAACTTACCGCACCCACTGTTCACCTCCTCTATGTCTGGACATCACTCTGTGCCTTTCTCAGGGCCAAAGAGCCTGCTACAACCAGCCCCCTGGGATCAAGCATTCAGGCATATTTGTAGACCACTTGGCTATCTACCGCATCCGCAGTTTGCCTCCTGCATGCCTGGACAGCACTCTGTGCGTCTCTCATTGACAAGGAACCTGCTGCCACCAGCCCCCTGGAATCAAGCATGCAGGCATCCTTGTACAAACTCAGCCAACTACCGCACCAGCGGTTCTCCGCCTGCATGGCTGGACACCTCTCTGTGCCTCTCTCGGTGCCAAGGAGCCTACTGCCACCAGCCCCCTGGAATGTAGCATTCAGGCATCTTTGTAGACCACTCGACTATCTCCCTCACCAGCAGTTCACCTCCTGCATGCGTATACACCTCTCTATGCCTCTCTCAGTGCCAAGGAGACTGCTACCACCAGCTCCCTGGAATCAAGCATTCAGGTGGCCTTGTTGCATACTCATCTACAAACTGCACCTGCACTTCACCTGCTGCATGCCTGGACAGCACTCTGTGCTTCTCACAGCGCCAAGGAGCCTGCTGCCACCATCCCCTTCATATTAATCATTCAGCTGTCCTTGTAGTCACTCGACTACCTACCGCACCCGTAGTTCACCTCCTGCATGCCTGGACACCAATCTGTGCCTCTCTCAGCACCAAGGAGCATGCTGTGACCAGCCCCCTTAATCAAGCATTCAGGCATCCTTGTAGCCCAATCATCTACCTACTGCACCCGAGCTTCACCTCCTGCATGCATGGACATCACTCTGTGCCTCTCTCAGTGCCAAGGAGACTGCTGCCACCAGCCCTCTGGAATCAAGCATTCAGGCAACCTTGTAGCCCACTCATCTACCTACCACAGTTACGGTTCACTGCCTGCATGCCTGAACATCACTGTGTGCCTCTCTCAGTGCCAAGGAGCCTGCTGCCACCAGCTCCCTGGAATCGAGCATTCAGATTGCCTTGTTGCGTACTCGGCTACTTGCCGCACCTGCGGTTCACCTCCTGTATGCCTGGACACCACTCTGTGCCTCTCTCGGCACCAAGCAGCCTGCTGCCACCAGCCCCAAGGAATCAAGCATTCAGGCATTCTTGCAGCCCACTTGGCAAACTACCGCACCTGCAGTTCACCTCCTGCATACCTGGATACCTCTCTGTGCCTCTCTCAGTGCCAAGGAGCCTGCTGCCACCATTCCCATGGAATCAAGCATTCAGGAGTCCTTGTAGCCCATTCGGCTACCTACCGCACCCACGATTCACCTCCTGCAATCTGGAACACCACGCTGTGCCTCTCTCAATGCCAAGGAGCCTGCTGCCACCAGCCCCCTGGAATCAAACATTCAGGCATCCTTGTAGCCCTCTCTGCTACCTACCACACCTGCGGTTCACCTCCTGCATGCCTGAACACCACTCAGTGCCTCTCTCAGTGCCAAGGAGCCTGCTGCCACCAGCCCCGGGAATTAAGCATTCAGGCATTCTTGTAGCCCACTGGGCTACCTACCACACCCATGGATTGCTCCTGCATGCCTTGACACCTCTCTGTGCCTCTCTCAGTGCCAAGGAGCCTGATGCTACCAGCTCCATGGAATCAAGCAATCAGATGGCCTTGTTGTCTTCTCGGCTACCTACCACACCTGCGGTTCACCTCCTGCATGCCTGATCACCTCTCTGATCCTGTCACAGCACGAAGGAGCCTGCTGCCACCAGCCCCCTGAAATCAAGCATTCAGGTAGCCTTGTACAAACTTGACCACCTAGCGCACCAGCGGTTCGCTGTCTGCATGACTGGACACCACTCAGTGCCTCTCTCAGTGCAAAGGAGCCTGCTGCCACCAGCTACTGGAATCAAGCATGCAGGTGTCCTCGTAGCCCTCTTGACTACCTACTACATTCACAGTTCACCTCCTGCATGCTTGGACACCTCTCTGTGCCTCTCTCAGTACCAAGTAGCCTGCTGCCACCAGCACCCTGAAATGAAGCTTTCAGGCATCTTTGTAGTCCACTCGACTACCTCCTGCACCTGCAGTTCACCTCCTGCATGCCTATACACTTCTCTATGCCTCTCTCAGTGCCAAGGAGCCTGCTACCACCAGCTCCCTGGAATCAAGCATTCAGGTGGCCTTGTTGCATACTCAGCTAAAAACTGCACCTGCACTTCACCTGCTGCTGCCTGGACACCACTCTGTGCCTCTCTCACCGCCAAGGAGCCTGCTACTACCAGCTCCCTTGTATCAAGCATTCAGGCATCCTTGTAGTCACTCGACTACCTACCACACCCACAGTTCATCTCCTACATGCCTGGACATCAATCTGTGCCTCTCTCAGTGCCAAGGAGGCCGCTGCCACCAGCTCCCTGGAATCAAGCATTCAGATTGCCTTGTTGCATAATCGGCTACCTACTGCACCTGCAGCACACCTCCTGCATGCCTGGACAACACTCTGATCCTCTCTCAGTGCCAAGAAGCCTCCAGCCCCCTGGAATCAAGCATTCAGGCAACCTTGTAGACAACTCAGCTACCTACCGCATCCACAGTTCACCTCCTGCATGCCTGAACACAACTATGTGCCTTTCTCAGAGCCAAGGAGCCTGCTGCCACCAGCTCCCTGGAATCAAGCATTCAAGCACCCTTGAAGCCAGCTCGGCTGCCTACCACACCCGCAGTTCACCTTCTGCATGCCTGGACACCACTCTTTGCCTCTCTCAGCGCCAAAGAGCCTGCTGCCACCAGTCCCCAGGAATCTAGCATTCAGGCATACTTGTAGCCCCTCTTGGAACCTACCGCACCCACAGTTCATCCCCTGTATGCCTGGGTGCCTCTCTGTGCCTCTCTCAGTGCCAAGAGCATGCAGACACCAGCTCCCTGGAGTCAAGCATTCAGGTGGCCTTGTTGCCTACTTGGCTACTTACCGCACCTGCGGTTCACCTCCTGCATGCCTGGACACCACTCTGTGCCTCTCTCAGTGCCAAGGAGCCTGCTGCCAGCAGTCCCCTGGAATCAATCATTCAGGCATCCTTGTAGCCCACCGGGCAACCTACCGCACCCACGGTTCAAGTCCTGCATGCCTGGACACCACTCTGTGCTTTTCTCAGGGCCAAGGAGCCAGCTGCCACCAGTCCCCTGGAATCAAGTATTCAGGCATCCTTGTAGCCCACTCAGCTACCTACCGCATCTGCGGTTTGCCTCCTGCATGCCTGGACACAATTCTGTGTGTCTCTCAGTGCCACGGAGACTGCTACCACCAGCTCCCTGGAATCAAGCATTCAGGATTGCCTTGTAGCCCACTCGGCTACCTACTGCACCTGCAGTTCACCTCCTGCATGCCTGGACACCACTCTGTGCCTCTCTCAGTGCCAAGGAGCCTGCTGCCTCCAGCCCTGGAATCAAGCATTCAGGAGTTGTGCCCACTCAGCTACCTACCACATCCATGGTTTGCCTCCTGCATGCCTGGTCACAACTCTGTGCCTCTCTCAGTGTCAAGGAGCCTGCTGCCACCAGCTCCCTGGAATCAAGCATTCGGGCATCCTTGTAGCCAGTTGGCTACCTACAGAACCCGTGATTCACTGCTTGCATGCCTGGACACCACTCAGTGACTCTCTGTAGGCCAAGGAGCCTGCTGCTACCAGCTCCCTGGAAACAAGCATTCAGGCATCCTTGTAGCCCACTCGGCAACCTACCGCACCAACGGTTCACCTCCTGCACACCTGGACACCATTCTGTGTCTTTCTCAGTGCCAAGGAGCCTGCTGCCACCAGTCCCCTGGAATCAAGCATTGAGGCATCCTTGTAGCCCACTCAGCTACCTACTGCATTCATGGTTTGCCTCCTGGAGCCTGGACAGAACTCAGTGTGTCTCTAACTACCACAGAGACTGCTGCCACCAGCCCCCTGGAATCAAGCATTCAGGCTTCCATGTAGCCACTTGGCTACCTACTGCACCCGCGATTCACTGCCTGCATGCCTGGACATCACTCAATGCCTCTCACAGGGCCAAGGAGCCTGCTACCACCTGCCTCCTGGCATTAGGCATTCAGGCATTCTTATAACCCACTCGGCAACCTACCACACCCACGGTTCACCTCCTGCATGCCTGGACACCACTCTGTGCCTTTCTCAGAGCCAAGGAGCCTGCTGCCACCAGCCCCCTGGAATCAAGCATTCAGGTGTCCTTGTAGCCCACTCGGTTACCTATCGCACCCGCAGTTTACCTCCTGCATGCCTGGACACCTCTCTGTGCCTCTCTCAGTGCCAAGGAGCCTGCTGCCACCAGCCCCTGGAATCAAGCATTCAGGCTTCCTTGTAGCCCACTCAGCTACCTACTGCACCTGCAGTTTGCCTCCTGCATGCCTGGACACCACTCTGTGCTTCTCTCAGCACCAAGGAGCCTGCTGCCCCAGCCCCCTGGAATCAAGCATTCAGTCATCCTTGTAGCCCACTCGGCTACCTACCGAACCCGCAGTTCACCTCCTTCATGCTTGGACACCACTCTGTGCCTCACACAATGCCAAGTAGCCTGCTGCCATCAGCCACCTGGAATCAAGCATTCAGGCATCCTGGTAGCCCACTCGGCTACCTACCACACCCACAGTTCACATCCTTCATGCTAGAACACCACTCTGTGCCTCTCTCAGCATCAAGGAGCTTGCTGCCACCAGCCCCCTGGAATCAAGCATTCAGGCACCCTTGTAGCCCACTCGGCTACCTACCTCTCCCATGGTTTGCCTCCCGCATGCCTGGACACCACTCTGTGCCTCTCTCAGCACCAAGGAGCCTGCTGCCACCAGCCCCCTGGAATCAAGCATTCAGGTATGGCCTATACACAGCTCCAGCCTTGCTAGTTTCCGCTCTGCCTGCCAAATTTTTTGAGAACCAGCACCTTTACCTGGAAAGTTCTCATTGGCTGCTCCTGAACGAGGGCATTCTGACTGTCTGCCAAATGGACTGGCTCTTTGCTGTCCCGGTACTGGACTCATGTTTATAGCTCCCCCTCCACCGACTTCATTGGACTTGTACTGGCAGTCTTTGTTTGCATTGTATTTACCCTGCTACCTCAGTTGCTGTGTCTATGTTTATTAATGTACTGAATTTACAGTCAGGATTCAGAGTTTAAGGTTTCTACATAGCATACTGAATTGTTGTATTTTAATCCATTGCAGCTACCATTTTAATTTCTCCTTTTGTTGCCCCCCCTCCACTGTTTTACAAATCTCAGTTACAGAGCAGGTGCCTGTCTGTCTGCTTCTTGACCCAATATTTGTCCCTCTTTAGAAAATTGCAGCTCTTTTGTCTCTGTGCTAATCTTAGGTTTATTTCCACCCCTTAACTGGTCTATAAATCCCTGTTCTGTCCCTTTTCAACAGGCATCCTTGTAGCCCATTCGGCAACCTACCGCACCTGTGGTTCACCTCCTTCATGCTTGGACACTACTTTGTGCCTCTCTCTGTGCCAAGGAGCCTGCTGCCACCAGCCCCCTGGAATCAAGCATTCGGGTCTCTTGCAGCCCACTTGGCTATCTACTGCACCCGCAGTTTACTTCCTGGATGCCTGGACACCACTCTGTGCTTCTCTCAGTGCCAAGGAGCCTGCTGCCACCAGCCCCATGGAATCAAGCATTCAGGCATTCTTGTAGCCCACTCAGCTACCTACTGCACCAGCGGTTCACCTCCTGCACACTTGGACACAACTCTGTGCCTCTCTCGGTGCCAAGGAGCCTGCTGCCACCAGGCCCCTGGAATCAAGCATTCAGGCATCCTTAGTAGCCCACTCGGCTGCCTACCGCACTCTGCAGTTCACCTCCTGCATGCGTGGACACAATCTCTGTGCCTCTCAGTGCCAAGGAGCCTGCTGCCACCAGTTCCCTGGAATCAAGCATTCAGGTGGCCTTGTAGCCTACTTGGCTACCTACTGCACCTGCTGTTCAACTCTTACATGCCTGGACACCATTCTGGGCCTCTCTCAGTGCCAAGTAGCTTGCTACCACCAGCCTCCTGATATGATGCATTCAGGTGTCCTTGTAGCCCACTTGGCTACCTAACGCACCTGCAGTTCACCTCCTGCATGCCTGGACACCACTCTGTGCTTTTCTCAGGGCCAAGGAGCCTGCTGCCACCAGCTCCCTGGAATCAAGCATTCAGGCATCCTTGTAGCCCACTCAGTTACCTACTGCATCCGCAGTTTGCATCCTGCATGCCTGGACACAATTCTGTGTGTCTCTCAGTGCCACGGAGACTGCTACCACCAGCCCCTGGAATCAAGCATTCAGGCATCCTTGTAGCCCACTCAGCTACCTACCGCACCTGCGGTTTGCCTCCTGCATGCCTGGACACCTCACTGTGCCTCTTTCAGTGCCAAGGAGCCTGCTGCCACCAGCCCCCTGGAATAAAGCATTCAGGGATTCTTGTAGCCCACTCAGCTACCTACCACACCTGCAGTTCACCTCCTGCACGCCTGGACACAACTCTGTGCCTCTCTCAGCGTGAAGGAGCCTGCTGCTTCAAGCCCCCTGGAATCAAGCATTCAGGTGGCCTTGTAGCTCACTCGGCTACCTACTGCACCTGCAGTTTGCCTCCTGCATGCCTGGACACCACTCTGTGCTTCTCTCAGCACCAAGGAGCCTGCTGCCACCAGCCTCACCAGAATCAAGCATTCAGGCATGCTTGTAGCCCACTCAGCTACTTACCGTACCACGATTTGCCTCCTACATGCCTGGACACCACTCTGTGCCTCTCTCAGCACCAAGGAGCCTGCTGCCACCAGCCCTCTGGAATCAAGCATTCAGGTGGCCTTGTAGTCCACTTGGCTGCCTACCGCACCTGCAGTTTGCCTCCTGCTTGCCTGGACACCACTGTGTGCTTCTCTCAGCACCAAGGAGCCTGCTGCTACCAGCCCCCTGGAATCAAGCATTCAGGCATTCTTATAGCCCACTTGGCTACCTACCGCACCCACGGTTTGCCTCCTGCACACCTGCACACCACTCTGTGCCACTCTCAGCACCAAGGAGTATGCTGCCACCAGCCCTCTTAAATCAAGCATTCAGGTATGGCCTATACACAGCTCCAGCCTCACTATCTGCTGCCCCGGCTGCCAAATTTTTCGAGAATCAGCACCTTTACCTTGAAAGTTTTCATTGGCTGCTCCTGAACTGGGGCATTCTGACTGTCTGCCCAATGGACTGGCTTTTTTCTCTCCCAGTACTGGACTCATCTTTATAGCTGCCCCTCTACTGACTTCACTGGACTTGATCTGGCAGTCTTTTTTCATTGTATTTACCCTGTTACCTCAGTTGCTGTGTCTATGTTTATTAATGTACAGAATTTACAGTCAGAAGTCAGAGTTTAAGATTTCTACATAGCATACTGAATTGTTGTATTTTAATCCAGTGCAGCTACCATTTTAATTTCTCCCTTTGTTGCCCCCCTCACAGTTTTACAAATCTGTTACAGAGCAGGTACCAATCTGTCTGCTTCTTGACCCACTATTTGTCCCTCTTTTAGTAAATTGCAGCTTTTTTGTCTCTGTGCTAATCTTAGTTTCATTCCCATCCCTTTGCTGGGCTATAAATCCCTGTTCTGTCCCTTTCCAACATGTATCCTTGTAGACCACTCAGCTACCTACCGCACCTGCGGTACACCTCCTGCATGCATGGACACCACTCTGTGCCTCTCTCAGTTCCAAGGAGCCTGCTGCTACCAGCCCCCAGGAATCAAGCATTCAGGCATCCTTGTAGCCCACTTGACAGCCTACCGCACCCGTGGTTCACCTCCTGCATGCCTGGACACTTCTTTGTGCCTCTCTCAGTGCCTTGGTGCCTGCTGCCTCCAGCCACATGGAATCAAGCATTCAGGTATCTTTGAAGCCACTCGACTACCTACTGCACTCGTAGTTCACCTCCTACATGCCTGGACACCACTCTGCACCTCTCTTAGTGCCAAGGAGCCTGCTGCCTCCGGCCCCCTGGAATCAAGCATTCAGACAACCTTTTATAGAACTCAGCTACCTACCACAACCGCAGTTCACCTCCTGCATGCCTGAATACCACTCTGTGCCTTTCTCAGGGCCAAGGAGCCTGCTGCCACCAGCCCCCTGGAATCAAGCATTCAAGGGTCCTTGTAGCCCGCTCGGCTGCCTTCCACACCCGTGGTTCACCTCCTGCATGCCTAGACATCTCTCTGTACCTCTCCCAATGCCAAGGAACCTGCTGCCACAAGTACCATGGAATCACGCATTTAGGCATCCTTGTAGCCCACTTGGCTATCTAATGCACCCACAATTTGCCTACTACATGCCTGGACACCACTCTGTGCCTCTCTTAGTGCCAAGGAGCCTGCTGCCTCCAGTCCCCTTTAATTAAGCATTCAGGAGGACTTGTAGCCCACTCGGCTGCTTACCACACCTGCAGTTTGCATCCTGCATGCCTGGACACCAGTCTCTGCTTCTCTCAGCACCAAGGAGCCTGCTGCCACCAGTCCCCCAGAATCAAGCTTTCAGGCATCCTTGTAGCCCACTCGGCTACCTAATGCACCCACAATTTGCCTCCTGCATGCCTGGACACCACTTTGTGCCTCTCTCAGCACCAAGGATCCTCCTGCCACCAGCCCCCTGGAATCAAGCATTCAGGTGGCCTTGTTGCCTACGTGGCTGCCTACCACACCTGCAGTTCAGCTCCTGCATGCCTGGACACAACTCTGTGCTTTCCTCAGGGCCAAGGAGCCTGCTGACACCAGCCCCCTGGAATCAAGCATTCAAGCATCCTTGTAGCCACTCAGCTACCTACCGCACCCGTGATTAGCTGCCTGCATGCCTGGACACCACTCAGTGCCTCTCTCAGGGACAAGGAGCCGGCTGCCACCAGTCCTCTGCAATCAAGGATTCAGGTGTCCTTGTAGCCCACTTGGCTACCTACCGCACCTGCAGTTTACCTCCTGCATGGCTGGAAACCTCTCTGTGCCTCTCTCAGTACCAAGGAGCCTGCTGCCACCAGCTCCCTGGAATCAAACATTCAGGTGGCCTTGTTGCCTACTTGGTTACCTACTGCACCAGCGGTTCACCTCTTGCATGCCTGGACACCACTGTGTGCCTCTCTCTGTGCCAAGGAGCCAGGTGCCACCAGCCCCCAAGGAATCAAGCATTCAGGCATCCTTGTAGACCACTTGGCAGCCTACAGCACCCACGGTTCACCTCCCGCATGCCTGGACACCACTCTGTGATTTTCTCATGGACAAGGAGTCTGCTGCCACCAGCCCCCAGGAATCAAGTATTCAGGCATCCTTGTAGCCCACTCGGCATCCTATCACATCCACGGTTTGCCTCCTGGATTCCTGGACACCACTCTGTGCCTCTCTCTTTGCCAAGGAGCCTGCTGCCACCAGCTCTCTGGAATCAAGCATTCAGGTGGCCTTGTTGCCTACTTGGTTACCTACTGCACCAGCGGTTCACCTCCTGCATGCCTGGACACAACTCTGTGCCTCTCTCAGCACCAAGGAGCCTGCTGCCTCAAGCCCCCTGGAATCAATCATTCAGGTGGCCTTGTAGCTCACTCGGCTACCTACCGCACCTGCAGTTTGCCTCCTGCATGCCTGGACACCACTCTGTGCTTCTCTCAGCACCAAGGAGCCTGCTGCCACCAGCCCACCAGAATCAAGCACTTAGGCATGTTTGTAGCCCACTCAGCTACTTAACGTACCCATGATTTGCCTCCTACATGCCTGGACACCACTCTGTGCCTCTCTCAGCGATAAGGAGCCTGCTGCCACCAGCCCCCTGGAATCAAGCATTCAGGTGGCCTTGTAGCCCACTCGGCTGCCTACCACACCTGCAGATGCCAGGACACCACTCTGTGCTTCTGTCAGCTCCAAGGAGCCTGCTGTTACCAGCCCCCTGGAATCAAGCATTCAGGCATCCTTGTACCCCCTCAGTTACCTATCACACCCGCGGTTTACCACCAGCATGCCTGGACACCTCTCTGTCTCTCTCACTGTCAAAGAGCCTGCTGCCACCAGCCCCCACGAAATGGACATTCAGGCATCCTTGTAGCCCACTCGGCTACCTACCACACCCACAGTTCACATCCTGAACACCTGGACACCACTCTTTGTCTCTCTCAGCACCAAGGAGCCTGCTGCTACGAGTCACCTGGTTTCAAGCATTTAGGCATCCTGTTACCACACTCAGCTACCTACTGCACCCGTGGTTCACCTCCTTCATGCTTGGACACCACTGTGTGCCTCTCTCAGTGCCAAGGAGCCTGCTGCCACCAGCCCCGAGGAATTAAGCATTCCAGCACCCTTGTAGCCCACTCGGCTACCTACCGCACCCGTGGTTCACCTTTTGCATGCCTGGGCACAATTCTGTGCCTCTCTCAGAGCCAAGGAGCCTGCTGCCACCAGCCACCTGGAATAAAGCATTCAGGCATTCTTATAGCCCACTCAGCTACCTACCACACCCGCGGTTTGCCTCCTGCATGCATGGACACAAATCTGTGTCACTCTCAGCGCCAAGGAGCCTGCTGCCTCAAGCCACCTGGAATCAAGCATTCAGGTGGCCTTGTTGCCTACTTGGTTACCTACCGCACCAGCGGTTCACCTCTTGCATGCCAGGAGACCAATCTGTGCCTCTCTCAGCACCAAGGAGCCTGCTGCTACCAGCCCCCAAGGAATCAAGCATTCAGGCATCCTTGTAGACCACTCGGCAGCCTACAGCACCAGCGGTTCTCCTCCTGCATGACAGAACACCAGTCTATGCCTTTCTCAATGCCAAGGAGCCTGCTGCCATCAGCTCCCCTGGAATTAAGCATTCAGGTGGCCTTGTAGCCTACTTGGCTATGTACCGCACCTGCTGTTCAACTCTTACATGCCTGGACACCATTCTGGGCCTCTCTCAGTGCCAAGGAGCCTGCTGCCACCAGTCCTCTGCTATCAAGCATTCAGGCATCCTGGTACCACACTCAGCTACCTACTGCACCCGCGGTTCACCTCCTTCATGCTTGGACACCACTGTGTGCCTCTCTCAGTGCAAAGTAGCCGGCTGCCACCAGCCTCCTGGAATTAAGTTTTCTGGCACCCTTGTAGCCCACTCCTACCTACCACACCCGTGGTTTACCTCCTGGATGCCTGGACACAATTCTGTGCCTCTCTCAGTGCCAAGGAGCCTGCTGCCACCAGTCACCTGGAATAAAGCATTCAGGCATTCTTATAGCCCAGTCAGCTACCTACCACACCTGTGGTTTGCCTTCTGCATGCCTGGACACAACTCTGTGCCACTCTCAGTGCCAAGGAGCCTGCTGCCTCAAGCTGCCTGGAATCAAGCATTCAAGTGGCCTTGTAGCCCACACAGCTGCCTACCGCACCTGCAGTTTGCCTCCTGCATGCCTGCACACCACTCTGTGCTTCTCTCAGCACCAAGGAGCCTACTGCCACCAGCCTCCTGGAATCAAGCATTCAGGCATCCTTGTAGCCCACTCGGCTACCTACCGCACCCACGGTTCTCCTCCTGCATGACAGAACACCAGTCTATGCCTTTCTCAATGCCAATGAGCCTGCTGCCATCAGCTCCCTGGAATTAAGCATTCAGGTGGCCTTGTAGCCTACTTGGCTACGTACCGCACCTGCTGTTCAACTCTTACATGCCTGGACACCATTCTGGGCCTCCCTCAGTGCCAAGGAGCCTGCTGCCACCTGCCTCCTGATATGAAGCATTCAGGGGTCCTTGTAGCCCACTTGGCTACATAACACACCTGCTGTTCACCTCCTGCATGCCTGAACACCTCTCTGTGCCTTTCTCAGTGCCAAGGAGCCTGCTGCCACCGGCCCCCTGGAATCAAGCATTCAGGCATCCTTGTGGCCCACCCAGCTACCTACTTCATCCGCAGTTTGCCTCCTGCATGCCTGGACACAACTCTGTGTGTCTCTTAGTGTCACGGAGACTGCTACCACCAGCCAACTGGAATCAAGCATTCAGGCGGCCTTGTAGCCCACTCGGCTACCTACCTCACCTGTGGTTTTCCTCCTGCATTCCTGGACATAACTCTGTGCCTCTCTCAGTTCCAAGGAGCCAGCTGCCACTAGCAACCTGGAATCAAGCATTCATGCATCCTTGTAGCCCACCCAGCAACCTACCACACCCGCAATTTGCCGCCTGCATGCCTGGACACCACTCAGTGCCTCTCTCAGGGACATGGAGCCAGCTGCCACCAGTCCTCTGCTATCAAGCATTCAGGTGTCCTTGTAGCCCACTTGGCTACCTACCGCACCTGCAGTTTGCCTCCTGCTTGGCTGGACACCTCTCTGTGCCTCTCTCAGTGCCAAGGAGCCTGCTGCCACCAGCTCCCTGGAATCAAGCATTCGGGAGGCCTTGTTGCCTACTTGGTTACCTACCGCACCAGCGGTTCACCTCTTGCATGCCCGGAGACCACTCTGTGCCTCTCTCAGCACCAAGAAGCCTGCTGCCACCAGCCCCCCAGGAATCAAGCATTCAGGCATCCTTGTAGACCACTCGGCAGCCTACAGCACCCACAGTTCACCTCCTGCATGCCTGGACACCACTCTGTGCCTTTCTCATGGACAAAGAGCCTGCTGCCACCAGCCCCCTGGAATCAAGCATTCAGGCTTCCTTGTAGCCCACTCAGCATCCTATCGCATCCACTGTTTGCCTCCTGGATTCCTGGACACCACTCTGTGCCTCTCTCTTTGCCATGGAGCCTGCTGCCATCAGCTCCCTGGAATCAAGCATTCAGGTGGCCTTGTTGCCTACTTGGTTACCTACTGCACCAGCGGTTCACCTCCTGCATGCCTGGACACAACTCTGTGCATCTCTCAGTGCCAAGGAGCCTGCTGCCTCAAGCCCCCTGGAATCAATCATTCAGGTGGCCTTGTAGCCCACTCAGCTACCTACCACACCTGCGGTTCACCTCCTGCATGCCTGGACACCACTCAGTGCCTCTCTCAGTGCCAAGGAGCCTGCTGCCTCAAGCCCCCTTGAATCAATCATTCAGGTGGCCTTGTAGCTCACTCGGCTACCTACCGCAACTGCAGTTTGCCTCCTGCATGCCTGGACACCACACTGTGCTTCTCTCAGCACCAAGGAGCCTGCTGCCACCAGCCCACCAGAATCAAGCATTCAGGCATGCTTGTAGCCCACTCAGCTACTTAACGTACCCATGATTTGCCTCCTACACGCCTGGACACCACTCTGTGCCTCTCAGCACCAAGGAGCCTGCTGCCACCAGCCCCCTGGAATCAAGCATTCAGGTGGCCTTGTAGCCCACTCAGCTGCCTACCGCACCTGCAGATGCCAGGACACCACTCTGTGCTTCTCTCAGTACCAAGGAGGCTGCTGCTACCAGCCCCCTTGAATCAAGCATTCAGGCATCCTTGTACCCCCTTGGTTACCTATCGCACCTGCAGTTTACCACCAGCATGCCTGGGCACCTCTCTGAGTCTGTCTCATTGTCAAAGAGCCTGCTGCCACCAGCCCCCAGGAATCAGACATTCAGGCATCCTTGTAGCCCACTCGGCTACCTACCACACCCGCAGTTCACATCCTGAGCACCTGGACACCACTCTGTGTCTCTCTCTCAGCACCAAGGAGCCTGCTGCTACCAGTCAACTGGTTTCAAGCATTCAGGCATCCTGGTACCACACTCAGCTACCTACTGCACCCGCGGTTCACCTCCTTCATGCTTGGACACCACTGTGTGCCTCTCTCAGTGCCAAGGAGCCTGCTGCCACCAGCCCCGAGGAATTAAGTTTTCTGGCACCCTTGTAGCCCACTCAACTACCTACCACACCCGTGGTTTACCTCCTGGATGCCTGGACACAATTCTGTGCCTCTCTCAGTGCCAAGGAGCCTGCTGCCACCAGTCACCTGGAATAAAGCATTCAGGCATTCTTATAGCCCAGTCAGCTACCTACCACACCTGCGGTTTGCCTTCTGCATGCCTGGACACAACTCTGTGCCACTCTCAGTGCCAAGGAGCCTGCTGCCTCAAGCCGTCTGGAATCAAGCATTCAAGTGGCCTTGTAGCCCACTCGGCTGCCTACCGCACCTGCAGTTTGCCTCCTGAATGCCTGCACACCACTCTGTGCTTCTCTCAGCACCAAGGACCCTGCTGCCACCAGCCTCCTGGAATCAAGCATTCAGGCATCCTTGTAGCCCACTCGGCTACCTACCGCACCCGCGGTTCACCTCCTGCATGACAGAACACCAGTCTATGCCTTTCTCAATGCCAAGGAGCCTGCTGCCATCAGCTCCCTGGAATTAAGCATTCAGGTGGCCTTGTAGCCTACTTGGCTACGTACCGCACCTGCTGTTCAACTCTTACATGCCTGGACACCATTCTGGGCCTCTCTCAGTGCCAAGGAGCCTGCTGCCACCAGCCTCCTGATATGAAGCATTCAGGGGTCCTTGTAGCCCACTTGGCTAGCTAACGCACCTGCTGTTCACCTCCTGCATGCCTGGACACCACTCTGTGCTTTTCTCAGGGCCAAGGAGCCTGTTGCCACCAGCTCCATGGAATCAAGCATTCAGGCATCCTTGTGGCCCACTCAGCTACCTACTGCATCCGCGGTTTGCCTCCTGCATACCTGGACATAACTCAGTGTGTCTGTCAGTGCCACGGAGACTGCTACTACCAGCCCCCTGGAATCAAGCATTCAGGTGACCTTGTAGCCCACTCAGCTACCTTCCGCACCTGCAGTTTTCCTCCTGCATGCCTGGGCACCTCGCTGTGCCTCTTTCAGTGCCAAGGAGCTTGCTGCCACCAGCCCCTTGGAATAAAGCATTCAGGCATTCTTATAGCCCCCTCAGCTACCTACCACACCTGTGGTTTGTCTTCTGCATGCCTGGACACAACTCTGTGCCACTCTCAGCGCCAAGGAGCCTACTGCTTCAAGCCGCCTGGAATCAAGCATTCAAGTGGCCTTGTAGCCCACTCGGCTGCCTACCGCACCTGCAGTTTGCCTCCTGCATACCTGCACACCACTCTGTGCTTCTCTCAGCACCAAGGAGCCTGCTGCCACCAGCCTCATGGAATCAAGCATTCAGGCATCCTTGTAGCCCACTCGCTACCTAGCACCAGCCATTCTCCTCCCTGCATGACAGAACACCAGTCTATGCCTTTCTCAATGCCAAGGAGCCTGCTGCCATCAGTTCCTGGAATTAAGCATTCAGGTGGCCTTGTAGCCTATTTGGCTACGTACCGCACCTGCTGTTCAACTCTTGCATGCCTGGACACCATCTGTGTCCTCTCTCAGTGCCAAGTGCCTGCTGCCACCAGCCTCTGAATCAAGCATTCATTCATCCTGTAGCCCACTTGGCTAGCTAACGCACCTGCTGTTCACCTCCTGCATGCCTGAACACCTCTCTGTGCCTCTCTCGGTGCCAAGGAGCCTGCTGCCACCAGCTCCCTATAATCAAGCATTCAGGAGGCCTCGTAGCCCACCCGGCAACATACCGCACCGATGGTTCTCCTTCTGCATGCCTGGACACCACTCTGTGCTTTTCTCAGGGCCAAGGAGCCTGTTGCCACCAGCTCCCCGGAATCAAGCATTCAGGCATCCTTGTGGCCCACTCAGCTACCTACTGCATCCGCGGTTTGCCTCCTGCATACCTGGACACAACTCTGTGTGTCTGTCAGTGCCATGGAGACTGCTACCACCAGCCCCCAGGAATCAAGCATTCAGGCATCCTTGTAGCCCACTCGGCTACCTTCCGCACCTGTGGTTTTCCTCCTGCATGCCTGGACACCTTGCTGTGCCTCTTTCAGTGCCAAGGAGCTTGCTGCCACCAGCCACCGGAATAAAGCATTCAGGAATTCTTGTAGCCCACTCAGCTACCTACCACACCCGTGGTTCACCTCCTGCATGCCTGGACACAACTCTGTGCCTCTCTCAGTGCCAAGGAGCCTGCTGCCTCAAGCCCCCTGGAATCAGTCATTCAGGTTGCTTTGTAGCTCACTCAGCTACCTACTGCACCTGCAGTTTGCCTCCTGCATGCCTGGACACCACTCTGTGCTTCTCTCAGCACCAAGGAGCCTGCTGCCACCAGCCCACCAGAATCAAGCATTCAGGCATGCTTGTAGCCCACTCAGCTACTTACCGTACCCACGATTTGCCTCCTACATGCCTGGACACCACTCTGTGCCTCTCTCACCACCAAGGAGCCTGCTGCCACCAGCCCCCTGGAATCAATCATTCAGATGGCCTTGTAGTCCATTTGGCTGCCTACCGCACTTGCAGTTTGCCTCCTGCATGCCAGGACACCACTCTGTGCTTCTCTCAGCACCAAGGAGCCTGCTGCTACCAGCCCCCAGGAATCAAGCATTCAGGCATCCTTGTAGCCCACTTGGCTACCTACCTCATCCATGGTTTGCCTCCTGCATGCCTGCACACCACTCTGTGCTACTCTCAGCACCAAGGAGCGTGCTGCCACCAACCCACTTGAATCAAGCGTTCAGGTATGGCCTATACACAGCTCCAGCCTCACTATCTGCTGCTCCGGCTGCCAAATCTTTCGAGAACTAGCACCTTTACCTTGAAAGTTCTCATTGGCTGCTCCTGAACTGGGACATTCTGACTGTCTTCCAAATAGACTGGCTTTTTGCTCTCCCGGTACTGGACTCATCTTTATAGCTTCCCCACTGCTGACTTCACTGAACTTTTTCTGGCAGTCTTTTTTGCAATGTATTTACCCTGTTACCACAGTTGCTGTGTCTATGTTTATTAATGTACAGAATTTACAGTCAGGATTCAGAGTTTAAGATTTCTACATAGCATACTGAATTGTTGTATTTTAATCTAGTGCAGCTACCATTTTAATTTCTCCCTTTGTTGCCCCCCCCCACTGTTTAACAAATCTGTTACAGAGCAGGTGCCTATCTGTCTGCTTCTTGACCCACTATTTGTCCCTCTTTTAGTAAATTGCTGCTCTTTTGTCTCTGTGCTAATCTTAGTTTCATTCCCACCCCTTTGCTGGGCTATAAATCCCTGTTCTGTCCCTTTTCAACAGGCATCCTTGTAGACCACTCGGCTACCTGCCGCACCCACGGTTCACCTCCTTCATGCTTACCACCACTCTGTGCCTCTCTCTGTGCCAAGGAGCCTGCTGCCACCAGCCCCCTGGAATCAAGCATTCAGGTCCCTTGTAGCCCACTTAACTATCTACCGCACCCGCGGTTCACTTTCTGGATGCCTGGACACCACTCTGTGCTTCTCTTAGTGCCAAGTAGACTGCTGCCAACAGCTCCCTGGAATAAACCATTCAGGCCTTCTTGTAACCCGCTCAGCTACCTACCACACGCGCGGTTCACCTCCTGCATGCCTGGACACAACTCTGTGCCTCTCTCAGTGCCAAATGAGCCTGCTGCCACCAGGCCCCTGGAATCAAGCATTCAGGCATCCTTGTAGCCCACTCGGCTACCCACTGCATCTACAGTTTGCCTCCTGCATGCCTGGACACAACTCTGTCTGTCTCTCAGTGCCACAGAGACTGCTGCCACCAACCCCCTGGAATCAAGCATTCAGGTGTCCTTGTAGCCCACTCGGCTACCTACCTCACCTGCGGTTTTCCTCCTGCATGCCCGGACACCTCTCTATACCTCTCTCAGCACCAAGGAGCCTGCTGGCACCAGCCTTCTGGTATGAAGCATTCAGGTGTCCTTGTAGCCCACTTTTCTCCCTAATGTACCTGCAGTTCACCTCCTGCATGCCTGAACACCTCTCTGTGCCTCTCTCAGTGCCAAGGAGCCTGCTGCCACCAGCCCCCTTTAATCAAGCATTCAGGCATCCTTGTAGCCCACCTGGCAACCTACCCCACCCACGGTTCACCTCCTGCATGCCTGAACACTTCTCTGTGCCTCTCTCAGTGCCAAGGGGCCTGCTGCCACCAGTTCCCTAGAATCAAGCATTTAGGTGTCCATGTTGCCTACTCGGCTACCTACCGCACCTGTGGTTCTCCTCCTGCATGCCTGGACACCAGTCTATGTCTCTCTCTCAGTGCCAAGGTGCCTGCTGCCACCAGCCCCCTGGAATCAAGCATTCATTCATCCTTGTAGCCCACTCAGCTACCTACCACACCCGAGGTTCTCCTCCTGCATGCCTGGACACCTCGCTGTGCCTCTCTCAGTGCCAAGGAGCCTGCTGGCACCAGCTCCCTATAATCAAGCATTCAGTTGGCTTTGTAGCCCACTCGGCTACCTACCGCACCCGCGGTTTACCTCCTTCATGCTTTGACACCACTCTGTGCCTCTCTCAGTGCCAAGGAGCCTGCTGCCACCAGATCCCTGGAATCAAGCATTCAGGCATACTTGTGGCCCACTCAGCTACCTACTGCATCCGCGGTTTGCCTTCTGCATGCCTGGACACAACTCTGTGTGTCTCTAAGTGCCACAGAGACTGCTACCACCAGCCCATTGGAATCAAGCATTCAGGCATCCTAGTAGCTCACTCGGCTACCTACCGCACCTGTGGTTTTCCTCCTGCATGTCTGGACACCTCGCTGTGCCTCTTTCATGCCAAGGAGCTTGCTGCCACCAGCCCCCTGGAATAAAGCATTCAGGCATTCTTGTAGCCCACTCAGCTACCTACCACACCTGCGGTTCACCTCCTGCATGCCTGGACACAACTCTGTGCCTCTCTCAGCGCCAAGGAGCCTGCTGCCTCAAGCCCCCTGGAATCAATCATTCAGGTGGCTTTGTAGCTCACTCAGCTACCTACCGCACCTGCAGTTTGCCTCCTGCATGCCTGGACACCACTCTGTGCTTCTCTCAGCACCAAGGAGCCTGCTGCCACCAGCCCACCAGAATCAAGCATTCAGGCATGCTTGTAGCCCACTCAGCTACTTACCGTACCCAAGATTTGCCTCCTACATGCCTGGACACCACTCTGTGCCTCTCTCACCACCAAGGAGCCTGCTGCCACCAGCCCCCTGGAATCAATCATTCAGATGGCCTTGTAGTCCATTTGGCTGCCTACCGCACTTGCAGTTTGCCTCCTGCATGCCAGGACACCACTCTGTGCTTCTCTCAGCACCAAGGAGCCTGCTGCTACCAGCCCCCAGGAATCAAGCATTCAGGCATCCTTGTAGCCCACTTGGCTACCTACCTCACCCATGGTTTGCCTCCTGCATGCCTGCACACCACTATGTGCCACTCTCAGCACCAAGGAGCGTGCTGCCACCAACCCACTTGAATCAAGCATTCAGTTATGGCCTATACACAGCTCCAGCCTCACTATCTGCTGCTCCGGCTGCCAAATCTTTCGAGAACCAACACCTTTACCTTGAAAGTTCTCATTGGCTGCTCCTGAACTGGGGCATTCTGACTGTCTGCCAAATGGACTGGCTTTTTGCTCTCCCGGTACTGGACTCATCTTTATAGCTTCCCTTCTACTGACTTCACTGAACTTTTTCTGGCAGTCTTTTTTGCATTGTATTTACCCTGTTACCTCAGTTGCTGTGTCTATGTTTATTAATGTACATAATTTACAGTCAGGATTCAGAGTTTAAGATTTCTACATAGCATACTGAATTGTTGTATTTTAATCCAGTGCAGCTACCATTTTAATTTCTCCCTTTGTTGCCCCCCCCACTGTTTTACAAATCTGTTACAGAACAGGTGCCTATCTGTCTGCTTCTTGACCCACTGTTTGTCCCTTCCCAGACTGACATGAAGTGTTCAAATAGTCACTATATGGTGTTATTTCAGTGTTACAGTAGCAGTGTACACTTCCTGCACACTTCATTTCATAATGCAGTCCATCAGTGTTTAATCAGTGCATCTTCAGGTCTCTTTTGGTGTACATGCAGTGCAGATACAGTGTGTGTGAATTATGTTAATTAGCACTGTAATCACACTGCAAAAGTACTGCAATTAGCAGTGTTTTCAACACTGCCTGAAGCAGTGTTCTGTCAGCAGCACTGCCTGAAACAGTGTTGCATTGCTTTTTCAGTGTGTGCGAAGTATGTTAGTTAGCACTATAATCACACTGCAAAAGTACTGCGATTAGCAGTGTTTTCAACACTGCCTGAAGCAGTGTTGCATTGCTTTTTCAGTGTGTGCGAATTATGTTAATTAGCACTGTAATCACACTGTAAAAGTACTGTGATTAGCAGTGTTTTCATCACTGCCTGAAGCAGTGTTGCATTGCTTTTTCAGTGTGTGCGAATTATGTTAATTAGCACTGCATCAACACCTGTAGTGCACGTCAGTGTGCAGTGTGATTTTGGTAGCACTCCTGTCAGCAGTGTTGCAGTTCTGTTTCAGTGTATTAGGCTGCATTAAAGATGGCCTCGCATAAAATTCAACAAAAACAAAACAGTATTCATCTGCAAGTATCTGCAACCTCAGCAGAGGAAGCTTTGTTTAAGGGTTCCTGAGTGAGAAAGTCATTTGTGAATTCCAAAGAAGATGGAGATCTTGGGGGCTATGTCTATAGGAGGTACTAAAGTCTGTTACCCCATGTTTGACTCAAAGTCACAAGGAAGGGGGTGGACATTTAGGTAACGGAATGACCAACAATAGTTCTGGTTTGAAAAATGGTATGGGAGCCTCCTGATATGCAGGTCCTCACCAGTATTTCCAGGTTTATCTTCAAAAGGAGAAGAGAGACTCTTCGACTGGGAGCACATGCATGGTGTGGAAAATTATTTTTGATATCAAGGGGCTGTTCAAGTGAAGTGTGTGTATGTATATGTGTCTGTGTGTGTATATCTCTCCTCTCTCTCTCTCTCTCTCTCTATATATATATATATATATATATATATATATATATATATATATATATCTATATATATATATCTATATATCTCTATCTATCTCTATAATGGGATTATCAATCGCATTGGACAAACACCATTAGGTGACTGTGCGTATATCGTAGTGCAACCATACACCTGCACTTTTGCTCTCCTCCAAAACAATTTTGCCATTTTATAAGCTAGATAACCCACTGTGTGGTGTGTGGAAGCGCAGTGATATACACACGGCTTGGGTGGTTGATGCACTCGGCCTGCGGCCTCATGTGCAACAACACACACCAAGGTGTGCGTATATCACAGCGTGACTGCACACCCTACAGTGGGTTATTACACAGACACACACACACACATAGACAGTACTTGTTGCAAAACAAAAACACTACATTAATGCAGGCATTAGAATGCAAAGCACACAAAGCAAGAAAATGAAAAACAGGGTTTGATCCTCACGAGTCTTGGCAAATTGATTGTGTGGTGTTTCCTGGAGTTCCCAACCTTGATGCCCATCCCATACCCCCCACCAGCCCATAGTCTCCTTTCTAAAGCACAAGGTACAGCTCCAACCCAGTGCCTCCCATAGCAGCCATTCGTACCTGTAAAATAAGAACAGCAATGGGCTCACAAAGGATCTGCAGCTCGTTATGAACTATTATATGACAAACAATGTAGGGTAAACAAAAAACAATACTTATCTGATACATATGGTCAGTGTCCTCCTACTCCCAGTCAATGTCCTGTCAGACCTGTAGATATAAAAGGGAAAATGGGTCAGTATGAAAAATAAAAATACTGATCAGCTGGGTCAGTTGGGAAGGCTCTGTAGAGGTTAAAATAAAAAAGTGGGTTGGGGGAGATACCAGACCTGTACCACACCATCAACCTGGCTTTTAGAATGGACTCAGTCACTCAGGGGATGTCATGGTTGGGGGAGGGAGGAGGAGGAGGAGGAGGACTCCTTGCCCGTGCCCCTAGAACTGATCTTTTTTGGGGGTAGGTCGTCATGTTGCTCCACACATCAACCAACACAGGGTAGGATAAAGACACCAAGGAACAGATATTCAAGGCACAATGGACTTCCGGTGACGTCAGCAGCCCGAATGGCAGCCTAGATCAGAGAGCCTCCTAGCCCTGATATCCAATCAACTGGCATCTACAGTACTCAGAAATGCAGTCGCCAGAAAAAACGACCAGATCGAAAGTGGGAGTGACCAGAAATGCTCAGACCCTGGTCCAGAAATTGCAGCTCTTATTACAAGGAGAAAAGATGCTAAAAAGCTCAGGGCCTACTGAAGATGAAGATTTCATGGTAACGGAGCCAGGCGCAGAGGAAGAAAATTTGCAGTTAATCACCACAATAATGCAGACCGCCAAGACGGTACAAAAGATAGATGTCTCACTAACAAAGCTGAGAGCTGACATTGGCAAAACAGAACATAAAACAGACAAAGTGGAACTGGGACTCACATCAGTCAAGGAGCAGTCTGACCATCATGACTGCCTTTTGCTGTTCTTGATGGTGAGAGAGCGGGAACTGAGGAGCAAGCTGGATGATATAGAAGGCAGGACAAGAAGACAGAACCTTCGAATTTACGGTGTTCCTGAGGGTGCTGAAGATGGGACCATGGATGCTATCACCTTTACTCAAAAGATATTAAGGGAATTGCTAAAGTTACCTGAGGATTTCGACTTATCAATGGATCGGGAGCATCGCTTCCTTATTCAGCGCCCCACGAGCCCTGGCGCTCGCCCGAGGTCCTTTGTAATCCAGATGTCTAACTATATTTTGAAGGAGAAAATACTCAGGAAGGCGTGGAGACAAAAAAAAATTTATGTTGGGTGCACACCGAATAACGATTGACAATGACTATACTGCAGGAGTGCAGGAGGCGCGACCCGCCATGTGGCCAGTTGTAGAACAGCATAGAGCCAGGAACTTAAAGGCACAAATGTTGTTCCCAGCATGCTTAAGAGTGGAAACTAAGCAGGGCCCTAAGGTATTTGAAGATCTTTTGGAAGCAAAAAATGTCTTAGAGGACAGTGGAATACCAGTTCCTGGTCTGGAAAAAGAAAGGATGGAAAAGGAGTTACGGCATTCGGCCTGGATGGTGGCACACAAGGGGCTGACACGCTCACACCAGCCAGAGTCAACTAACCTCCGAGCAGATATCACGGCACTGCTGAGACCGTACGTTCCTGCTGCGAAACTGATGGGGTTGGCACAGCAAGAAGTCCCTGCCACAGAATTGCAAGAACAAGCGATGACCTCCACGATGGAAAAAGCTTCCGGAGATTGAAAGAAAAAATAAACATACAGAGGACGGTAACAATATAATTTGCTTGCCTGGTTGGGCCGGATGGTAGAAAGGGACTTAGCAGAGGAAACGAGTAGTATTGGACATTTGAGTGCTTTAAGAGACTTAATCTATGGGGGAGGGGTCCTGGTTGGAAGGGGGTGGTCGGGGAGGAATGAAGGGGTTGCGGGGGATCAGGGAGGGTTTCTTGGGATCCCTATTGTAAGTGTGGAAGGAAATGCTGGTGAGGATCTGCAGAAAATCTGAACGTTTTAAAGACATTAATAGTGTGCTGCAGAAGTTTGTTGCAATTCACCAACATAAGACAAGATTGTAAAAAAAAAGAGGGAAGGGCGTATTGAGAAGGGAAACAATATATGCTTGTCCTTGGATGATTTCGGCCTCACAGGCATTCAGCTGGCAGATCAGGTTTTTTGGTGGTTTCCTCCTGTGCTTTCCCACTGCTATTCAGGCGGGGGGGGGGGAGACAATAAAAAACAGTGCCGCACAACTAATCGAACCGGGAAGAGGAAGAAATCCCCAGTATACATCTAGGATGGGGGCTGGGGGGGGAGGAGATGATTTAGAAAGCTGGAGACCGAAAAGGTCACCTTCTGCCTTCTGGCTTTTTTGACGTCAGCAGTACCTTTGAGCTCAGGGTGGGTACCTGGAAATGATGCTCTGATAAGATTTAGCCCACAACAGCATAAAGGGCAATGTGTCCCAAATGGGGCACAAACCAGTCCTTCCATAGAAAGATGGACTGACCTAGGAAGTTACGATTTTCTGGAAGCATTTATTCCACCTCCTCTCAACATCTACAGAATAAAAGAGGAACATACAATGAATGGAGGGTGGGGAGATTTATACTTTTCAGAAATGTTTGTTATCAATCTTTGAAAGCTGTAAAATGTTTACTTACAAAGTTATTGATATGTAATGTTACAGGTTTGGTCTCCCCACTAAAAAGAGACAAAATTACATGCGTTGTCTATAATGTTCAGGCTGGTCAGTGGTTGAGAACCAGCAGGTTAGTGATCTTCACGAGATATTTTCTCTGGCACAAAGCAGGATATAGAGGGGTGCAGGTGTACATCAGGGACAATACAGAAAGACAGAAAGTAATCTTGGAACAGACAGAAAGGATAAAGGCTGGAAAGATGAAAGCTATTTCAAACAAAGCTAAGTTGGGGCATAAGACAGGGGAAAAATCTCAAAACCCAAAGCATGGCTAAGGTAAAATCTAAAATAATTTCTTATAATGTTAATGGTATAAACCATCCTATCAAAAGAAAACAGCTTCATAAGTTTCTTAAAAAGCAGAACTGTGAGATACACTTCCCACAGGAGCCACACCTCTCCCCTAAAGAAGCTATAAAATTAAAAACCAGGGAGCTTCCAACTGTTTATCATGCATCCCTGATGGGTGGGAAAAAGAGGTGTTGTGATACTATTATCGGCATCTCTCCCCTTTGAGGAGGAGGAGGAGGTAATAGTGGATGCAGGGGCCTGATATGTACTGGTGGTTGGGTGGATTCAGGATATATAAATAATGCTATTATATGTCTATGCTCCCCCCGGGTTCACCCATGGCCTTCTTTGCAGAAATGTTTAAGTTACTGGTGGACAGGGCAAGGGGAGTGGTGATTGAGGGGGGTGACTGGAATGTGGTTATGGACAGGTCCTTAGACACCACCTCATACGTCCCGTCTCCTAATGGGAGGATCTCCAAACCCCTGAAAAGGCTTATGGGAGATACGGGACTGTTGGACATCTGGAGAGAAAAATACCCACTAGCTCGTGACTACACGTACTATTCCCCAAGATATAAAATTTTCTTGAGATTAGATATGTTCTTTACATATGGAAAGGATATATCGATGTTTGATTCCATGTGGGTGGGGACGGAGAGCTTATCGGACCAAAAACCTATTTATGTGGAGATTGACCTTCAGCTTCCTAAAAAGCCTACACAATGGAGGCTGAATACCAGCCTACTTAGAGATGAGAAGGTGAAGGAAGAGATCAGGGAGGCAATAAAGCAAGCCACCCAATGGAATGAGGGCCCAGACACCACACCCCAAATTCTATGGGATACGGTTAAAACAATGCTTAGAGGGAGACTGATTTCAATAGCCACATATAAAAAGAGGGAAAGGGTTAAACAAAAAGAGCAGTTAAATCAGGAACTTAAAATGTTAGAAGACCAACAGAAATTAAAGTACTGTAGAGATACAGAAAACCAAATAAAGAAACTCAAGGCATGACTTCAACGGATGTTGAGGGTTGAGACTGAGAAGGCTCTGCTGTATACAAAACAGGCTTATTATGAGGGCGGTCCGAGGGCCACCCGCTTCCTAGCATACTGGTTGAAACAACAATCTGCCCGGGCACATGTTATACGCCTTAGACACCCTATTACAGGGCAGATATCCCATGAATGGGAACAAATAGCAGATGCATTAGTTACTTATTACAAACAGTTATATCGCCCACAGCCTGACTCATGTACGGGTGCGGCATGGGAATTCTTGGAAGCCTTGAGACTGCCCAGACTTACAGAGGCCCAGAGTCAAAATATGGAATCTCCAAATACTCTTAAAGAGATATCGAGTATAACTGGGGACCTTAAGGTTGGAAAATGTCCAGGCCCAGATGGATTTGGCGGGGAGTTATATAAAACATTCCGGGGGGAATTAGCGCCTGTATTGCAATTGGTCTACAATCAGATCTGGTGGGGGGGGAAGCAGTCCCTCCATCATGGAACTATACTACCATAACCGTGATCCCAAAAGAGGGTAAAGATTTGCAGGACTGTGGCTCATATAGGCCAATTTCACTACTTAACATAGATTACAAAATTTTCATGGCTGTAGTGGCCAAGAGACTACAATCCTTCCTCGTGACTTTAATCCACCCAGATCAGACAGGCTTTATAGAAGGTAGGTGGGCCCCTGAGGGTGTCAGAAGGACCATAAATACAATTGACATTATTAATAAACAACGTATCCCCACCTGTCTTATGAGCCTTGACGCAGAAAAAGCGTTTAACAAAGTAAATTGGAACTTCCTGTTTATGGTATTAAAAAGGATGGGTTTTCCACCATCATTTCTAGATGCGATCAAGGCTCTATATGCTTCTCCGCAGGCATTTGTCAGGGTAAATGGTGACATCTCATCTAGGTTTGATCTTGGGAGGGGTACCAGACAGGGCTGCCCACTGTCCCCGCTTCTTTTTGATATATACATAGAGCCCCTGGCACAGGCAATAAGAGAAGCTAAGGAGGTGAGGAGTGGGGTGAAGTAGGAAGAACGAAGAATCTCCTTTATACGGATTATGTCCTTCTATATATAACCAACCCGAACACAACCATTCCCAAGATTTGGTCCATAATTGATAAGTTCAGCCAATTTTCGGATATACTTAAACAAAAGCAAAACTGAAGTTTGAAATGTTATTATAACCCCCCACCTAACGTTACACAGCTTCTGGATACGAACTGGAACGGGGGAAAATAAAATATCTTGGCACCCAGATCTCAAAAAATTTAAATATGCTATATGCATATAATTTTGAGCCCATAGTGACATAAATAAGGCAAGATATTAAAAGATGGGAGGCCTTAAACCTACCCTTATATTCAAGGATACAATCAGTATCGATGAACATTCTTCCTAAATACTTGTATTTATTCCAATGTCTCCCAACAAAAATACATAAGAATCAGTTTCAAATTTGGCAGAAGTTGATCTCAAAGTTCATTTGGAACAACAGGAGGCCCAGAATCAAAAATACAATATTACAAAAGAATAAAAAACAAGGTGTCAGGAATCTCCCTAACTTGGAAGACTATTTTTTGGCCACTCAGTTAAAATGGGCCCTTCTGTGGTCGGCCAGATCATATACAGCCCGATGGCAGGTGATAGAGGAAGAACTAACAGACGGGGCGCCCCTGGGAGCACCAGTCCTGACACCTGGAACTCAGGCTGCAGATGAGAGGACACTCTTGTGGTCAGTCAGGAACACTTCAGGCTCCCTGAGAGGTCTATGGACCAAGCATGGGCTAGATGGGGAGGCCTGGCCACTGAGATGGTTCGCCTGGGACCCACAGTTCTCCCCACCCAGACAAGATCTTACCTTTAAAAGATGGGGGAGATTGGGCCTGTACTCCCTAGGCCAGTTTATGGAGGGAACGGTTGTTCTGGAATTTACCCAGATTAAGGATAAATTTTCCCTAAGGCAGGTGAATTATTTCAGGTACCTACAGATAAGAGCCCATATACACAAACTGCCAACTTTTTACAGACAAACTAAACCCTCAGAAGTCCTGCTGAAAACGATGACTGAAATAATGAATTTAACAAAAGTGAGCTGGCAGGTGTCGGCTATCTATGGAGCCTTGAGGGATAGAGGAGGAAATAGGGCTTCCCAAATTAAAAGCAGATGGGGGCGAGAACTGGAGAGGACATAGGAGAGGATGAGTGGACCTTTGCTTTGGCAAGAGATTTCTGGACCACGTCTCCCATTGTGGAAAGAGTCTGAGTGGAAAGTAAGAATGAGGTTCTTCTCTCAAGCTGTCCAATGTAAATGGGACAGGAATCACAGGGGATGCTGGAGAGTGGGACAGCTAAGGCAGATTATCTCCATGTCCTCTGGTCATGTCCGACCTCAAGAATTACTGGGTGGAAATTAATCAGACAATAAAGCAGGTTTTTCTATAGAATCTATCTTGGGCCCTAGACATTTGATACTGGGAATAAAACCAAAAGAAATCAGGGAACGGACAAGATTTATCTGTGGAATGTCCTTCTTACAGCGCCCATAAGGCCCTCTGACCAGAAGATGGCTCTCTCGGTGCCCACCTAGTCCTATGCAACTGGGTCTCTTATTATAGATGAAAAGAACAGAGGAGATCACCCATAGAATAAACTTGAGAACACAGAGTTTCTTGAGAAGATGGACTCCATGGATCCTGTTGCCGGTGATTAGGCAACAGATCGGGGGACGCGAGAGGACTATGGAGATAAAGGGCCTTATTAGGGAATGCCTGAAAGACATAATCTAACTAGCATTGTATAGTAAAACAAAAGAGATATATACTGTGAAACAAGATCCAGCTGATGAAATATGCCTTTGTACAATGAGATCCCTGCTGCTGCCTGTATGTACTTGACAGTGTGAAAGAGATGCTAATGATTCTTAACTTAATGTATAATTGTGCCGAAATAAGCAATAAACATGAATTAATAAAAAAAAGGCACAATGAATGCTTCCCTGGTGGTGTAGTGGATCCCTCCTCCCTTTTCCCAATCTGCCTGTAGAATACACAGGAACACAGGTATGTGATGGCAGAAAGGGACCGCAAGCCCACCTAGTCTGCCCAGTTCGCCTAGATATCCACTAGGCCTTTTCTGTAGTCCCCCCATGTCAGTTGCCCTCTGTGCTTATCCCATGCCTCGTGAACCCTTCCACCATTTCTCTCAGCAGCCCATTCCAGTTGTCCACCACCCTCTCAGTGAAGAAGTACTTCCTAATCCTCTCTAAGTCCTCCAACTGATTTGAATTTCCAACTCACCATCCATTGCAGTGCAGCACACCGTAGCAGCCAACTTTGACCATCTCTAGGCAGATATACGCAGACACAACCAGTCCCAGAACTCCCTGCAGCTGGCAACAGGCAATAGAAGTTCCAATAGCCTGCAGTGCACATTTGAGCCTACACAGTCTTTTATCAGATGTTTTCCACTTCTGCTCTTCTCCAGGAGGATAAGTCAGTCTATGACAGAACTTAGCTCAGGGAGTTCAGTGGGGCCAGTAAACCAAAGCTGAGAGCCTATATAAACTCTTAACATGCACTGTAGGACAATCTCACACCACAAAGAACTCCAGGATCTGCTGTAAATGAAGCTGTCAGTGCAGAATCCAGCAAAACCAGACATCATAATCCACTACACTACAGCACACAGCAGGCAAACCAAAATGTTTCCACATGCAAAGTGCATGTTGGCACCAGACCCACACTTATGTAGGACCCTTGGCACAAGCCAGCCAGTGGATATTGTGGTAAGGAGGGACAAAACCTTTTACATGCAGGTACATCAGGGAGAAAAGGAAGGCAAGGGGAGATATTGAGTATCTGAAAAGGGTGGATGGAGGGAGGGTAAAAGATGACTGCCAAAAAGCAGAAATACTGAACAAATACTTCTGTTCGGTTTTTACAAAGGAAGGGGCAGGAAATGGGCCAACATTAATAAGGATGGAGAGATCATAGGAAAGGACACAGCTCCCTTTGCAAAAGAAAGGATCCTCATGGAACTGGCAGCAATAAGGCTATGGGCCAGATAGATGCATCCCTGGACACTGAGGGAGCTAAGGGAGGTGTTAGTAGGGCCTCTGACTACCCTGTTCACCCTATCTTTGTAAACTGGTGACATGTCCAGGGATTGGAGAAGGGCTGATGTGGTCCCACTATACAAAAGTGTTAACAGGGAGGATGCAGGAACTACATACTGGTCAGCCTGACCACAACAGTGGGAAAAGTAATGGAAATACTGCTGAAGGAAAGAACAGTGGAGCATCTGGTTGTCAATGGTCTATAGGGAAGTGGGGAAGGGAACATTGTCTAACCAGGAGTAGCACACTGTTGAAGTTGTTTCCAGATGCAACCTGGAGCACAAAGAAGTTAGTAACTTGCTCAGAATCACACAGTATGCACTTAGACGGCTGTTGGATTCAAACCCAGGTCTCCAGATCTGTAGTTCAGAGCCTTTACCCATCATGCAAATGTCTGCCTCCAGGACCCAAGGCAGTTTGGTTTTATGGGAGCAGTTTGTGCCGCACAAACGTAACTTGAGTTTTGACTGGTAACAAGGAAGGTGGATGGAGGAGGATGTGGCCACCCAGATTTCAGCAATGCCTGTACACCTTCCATAGAAGGCTGGTAAATGAGCTGGAAGACTTAGGGTGGAAACAGAAAATAACAAGGTGGGTGGAGAACTGGTTCAAAGACTGAAACCAGAGGGTGGTGGTAAGGCAAATGGGGTGCATTCCAGGGTGGCAGCGGTGTGCCCCAGGGGTTGGTGCTGGGACCCATCCTTTTAATATCTATAGCAACAATCAGCCCAGTTCCAATCAGGGAGGAGCTGTTCTTTCCAGACGGGGCTGTCACTGGAAGTGGTCTGGCAGGCATTCTGGGGCTACATCGGCAGTGGGAGAAGATGGGATCACATTGGTGATCGACAAGGAAGCTCTTGCTGGTGGGGGACAGGCAATGCATACCGAGTCCACATCAGCCACAACTTTGCAAGCCGGCGACTCAGGAAGGAGCAGCCAATCAGTGAATAGGGCACGAACCTTTGACTGTGTGACTGGGCCATAAAAGGCAAATAATACAGTCGCAATCAGAGGAGGAGAGCTGTTCTTTGTTCCACACCACCTACCCTGGCCCCGACCTCTATTAAATGATTGGTGAGGGCGGAGCCTTGGAGGAAGACAAGTCTAGATTGGGTGAACTGGAACACTAGGAAGCTGGATTGTTATTGATTGGGGGAAAAGGGTCCTGTACACTGTGCTGCTTGGGCAACACTGACTACTACCAGGAAAGGGCATAATGAAGCAGACTGTATAAATGACTGTGTATGCCAACTACATCTGAGGGAGTAGGCAAACTGTGTGTGAATCGATTACTGCTAGGGTCTCTGAGCTGGCTAGTGTTGTGATGGGCTAATTTTGTTTGTGAACCATCTACTGCTAGGGCTAGAAAACTGGCTACTGTCAAGAAAGAGGGAAAACTGCTGTAATCAGAGGGGGCAAACTGCTTGGGTTTTAGTGCAACACTGACTGAATTATTTCTGTTAGAGGGCCGCATTGCTCACCTAAAATGAGGGTAGACTTGGGGGTGGCCAAAGCAGGCACCTTCGGTAGAGTGATTGGGTGTATAGGGTGTGGGGGGCAATAATATTAAATGGGCAAGGAGGTTCAGAGGGTGCCCAGTGTGTTTTCAGTTGGCAGGTCTTAGGGAGGAAGTAGAGAGGATCAGAAGGTAGCTGGAAGGCGGGAGGGGTGGGGAGGAAAGGTGTGGAAAGGACCTCATGAGAGTACACAAGGCCAATATGGCATAATCCAGGGAACAGGCAGACAAGGATCATATGGTTACCATGAGGGGTAAATGAAATGCTAATGTAATGGAAATCACTTCTGTAGGGAGGTGGCTGATCAGAAGGAGGGGGGAACAGGAGAGAGAGCAGGTCTGGGAAAAGCATCACACTTACTAATCTATTTCGCTTTGCTGTAGCATGTGGAGATGAGGTGAAGAGGCTGGCGAGGAGGGGAGCAGGCAGACAGAGAGGGTTTGGTCATGCAAGCTGGGGGAGATGGGGCAGGAGAGAGAGCCAGAGCCACAGAATGAGAGGTGGGGGAAGAGACATTAGTCTAGGTGGGAGGGAGGTGGGGAGGAAGGGGGAGTGCAGAGTAAAGCCAGGGTGGGAGGAGGGAGGACTAGGGTTGGGCAAGCATCCAGGTTAGGGAAGTCAACCAAGGATAAGGAATACTCTAGATAGGCCAGCTTCAGGGTGGGAGAAATCAGATGAGGTGGAAAGGAGGGGGGGGAGACGGGGGGTAGGAGAAACACAGCAGATGGGGTGAAGGATGCAGAACTTGGAGGGGGAGGCAAGGAGGGAAGCAGTAGAAGGGAGCCTGGGTGGGGGATCTGAGGATACCAGCCCAGAAAGAGTCCACAGAGATCTGGGTGGGGGCAATCTGTGTCACCCAGGAGGTTGGGGGGCAAGGAGCAAGCTGGGAGCTACAGGTAGAAGAATGAGCAAGTAGGGCAAGCACAGGCTTGTGATCCCCAGGCTGAGGGGGACAAGAGAAGTAAGCTGGGGGTGGATGACAGAAGGAAGAGCCTGGATGGAATCTAACGGGCCAGTAAAGTGGGGTGGAGAAGGTGATCCTGCTGGGTGACTCCATGACCTGGGGTATCCAGTGGAGGGGCGGGAGGGAAAAGTAGCTCAGTCAAGGCTAAATGTATCCCAGGCCTAGCCATAACAGGGCGGCCAAATTCCAGCTATACTGAGTAGCATTGAATGTTGGTAATCCCCAGAAGAAACATCTGGGAACAAATGACTTAGAGGAACAGTGAATCCAGAAACCAGGCAAGATTCCGAGAACTGGCCAGGGTCTACCACTCTATAGAAGTGCAATCTCCTTCTTTGAGATTCTGCCAGTACCTAGGGTGTCCAGGGAGACCAAACATAAACTTAGAGGTGTGAACCAGTGGCTCAGGGACTGGCGCAGGGCAGAAGTGTATGGGCTGGTGAGGGACTTGGGGATACATGGGAGGACAAGGGGTTATATGCCAGGGATAGGCTACACCTCAACTTGGAGGGGAGGGAGATCTTGAAACCAAATCTTGCTGGATTCATAGTCGAGAGGTGGAGTTTAAACTTGTAAAGGGTGAGGTTAAGTAAAAGAGTGGCTCCAGGAGGGCTGCTCGAGGGTCCAGGTCCAGGGCATAAAAAGAAGGCAGGTAACTGCGATCTAAATCCATCCAGAGCTGTGCAAGAAAGGGCATCTAGGGACTGCTCAGGGTCGAGATGACTGGAGAAGGGAGAGGGGTCAGGATGGAGGACAGCCCTGATCAATGCTAGGAGCATGGGCAACAAAATGCCCAAGCTCCAGGTGATGCTGGTTGATGGATCAGTGGATGCGGCAGCAATTACTGAGACATGGGCCACTCAGAAAAATGAATGGGACCTAAATTTGGTGGGCTACAAAATATTCAGGAAGGATAGAGGAGAGGGAAGAGGAGGGGTTGTAGCGCTGATAGTCAAAAATGGCATAGCAGTTAGTGGAGTGGAGGAGGCTGTAGGGGGAGGTGGAGGAGATCTGGGTAACCCTACAAAAGAAGGGAGGTAAAAGATTGAAAATAGGGGTGGTGTACAGAACCCCCAACGATGGAAGAGGCCCTGGAGGACAAACTAGTTAAGAACATCAAGGGGCACTGTGGACCGTGGAAAGGGAATGATGGTGATCATGTGTACCTTAATATGCTGGGGACAGACTGAACACTATGGCATCCCTCTGTGGCCAGGAACAGAGACTGATGGATATGTTCCAATATGCCTTCCTGGTCCAGCAGGTGGGGGAACCTACTAGGGAGGAGCGATACTGATTGTGGTCCTAGCAGACAGTGACCAGATAAAGGGCCTGAGTGCAGCCCACTGGCAGGTGGTGATCACCTACAGTGCTGTTTCTGCTGTATCTGGGGATAACCATTCTAATACAGTAGTAGTAGTGGACTTCAGGGGAACAGACTTCGTGGGCATGGGCAGGATTCTACAGGGGAGCTTGGACAAGATTAGGCTGGACATGGATGTTGGCAGCTTGCGGGAGGCCATTAAGAAGGGGGGTGCAGGAGACTACTAACTCCTGTACAAAGGTGAGGCGTAAGCATGGTAGAGCCAACAAGCTGTGTTGGTGGACCAGGGAGGTGGAGGAGGCAGTGAGGGATAAAAAGGCTGCCTATGCATGTTTTAAGCGCTCTAGGGGATAGGGAGAGGGGTATGAGTTGATGGCTGGAAGGGTCACCACAGTGGTGAGGGGAACCAAGGTGAGGAGGGAGCAAAACCTGGCTAGGGATATCTGAAGGGGAAAGGGATTCTATAGATACACAAGGGAGAAGAGAAAAGGGAGGGCACGGATCAGCATGATTAGGACTGAGGAGGGATGGACCGAGGCAGGAGAACTAGCAGAGGTGCTAAATGAGTACTTTGCCTGATATTTATGGAGGGGAGGCAGGGATCCTCCAGCCCAATGGGAAGGAAGGGAGCCAGCAGAGTCGAGAGGTCAGATGGAGTCGAGAGGACTGAAAGAAGTTTAGGTACAGGCTGGGCCAAGTCTAGAAGGGATGGGTGGTTAAATGAGGGGTGGGCTGGGAGGGGGAGAAATCACAGTGGAAAGGGAGAAGGAGCCCTTCAGACACTAAAACTGATAAGGCACCAGGCCAGATTGGTTGCATCCGAGGGTTACGAAGGAATTAGCCGATGAGCTAGCAGCACCACTGGCAGCACTCTAACACCTCTCTGCTGACAGGATGGGTGTTTCAAGACTGGAGGGTGGCTCTTGTGGTGCCTATCCACAAATGGGGGGTCTAGAGAGGAGATGGGGAATTATAGGCCTGTCAGCCTAACGTCTGTGGTAGGCAAAGTAATGGAGGGCATTATCAAGGATAGGCTCAGGAGGCAGCTGGAAAGGTTGGGGCAACTGGATGACAAACATTATGGTTTCATCCGGGAGATCGGTTAGACCAACCCATAGATTTTTATGACTGGGACCCTGGACCGGTATAGACCGGAGGACGTCCTATACCTGGATTTCAGTAAGGCATTTTATTCGGTACCCCAAAATGGGCTGCTATTAAAGCTGGGGGTGGGAGGACAGTTGCTCAGATTGGGGGGGGGGTGAGAGGAAGGTTGCTCAGATGGGTAGAAAATTGACTAACAGGGCAAATACAGAGGGTAGTGGTGGGTAGTCTCCTCCTCCTCCACGAAGGTTACCAGTGGGATCCCCCAAGGTTCGGTACTGTGGGCACTCCTGTTCAATGCCTATGTCTTTGATATGGGGAGGGCGGTTAAGAGTAGGATGAGTCTCTTTGCGGATTACTTAAAACTGGGAGCATTGGTGGATGGAGACGAAGTGAGAGAGACAGTCCAGAGGGACCTGGATACCCTAGAGGGGTGGTTAAGGAGGTGGGGACTGAGGTTTAATGCAGGGAAATCTTGGGTGCTGCATCCGAGGGTCAGAAACCCGGGCCATGTATACACCCGAGGTTGTCATGCTGCAAGCCACAATGAGTGAGCGGGATCTAGGGGTGGTGGTAGATGTCAAAATGAACAACACTAAAAATTGCAGAAGAACTGTGGCCAAAGCAAACCGGATACTGCATAGCCAAGGAGATTACGTCCAGGAAGAGGGAGGTGATCCTCCCTCTGTCTAATGCCTTGGTCAGACCACATCTCGAGTACTGCATGCAGTTCTGGAGACCTCACCTCAAGGATGACACAACACTGCTGGACAGTGTCCAGAGGAGAGCAACCAGGATGCTTCAGAGCATGGCAGCAAGGTCCTATGAAGAAAGGCTGGAAGAGCTTGGGCTGTACTCGCTGGAGGAGAGGAGAGACAGGCGGACATGATAGGGGTCTTCAAATATGTAAAAGGAATAAACAGGAGTGTGCCAAAGAGTTGTTCAGACTAAAGAAGGTGGAAACAACCAGGTGACATGAGTGAAGCTAGAGGAGGGAAATTACAGGGGATGCAGGAGACCTTACTTCATTGAGAGGGTGGTGAGCCCTGGAATGCACTGTCCAGGAGTCTGGTGGAGGAGGCACAGTGGAGGGCTTGAAGAGGGAGGGACAGGTTCAAGGGTAAACTGAAGAAGAGGATGACCTCTCTGGGGCTGGGTGGGAAAGAAAGAACCCATTAGGAGGCTGGCTACCGAGCAGACACAACAGACCTCCGCCTATTCTGATGGCTTTTAGTATGTTAGATATAGCGGAGGAACCGCAGGGGAAGGTGTGCCTATTTGTAGATGATACGAAGATCTACAATAGGGTAGACACCCTGGTAGGGGAGGTGGAGGCAGTGAGGGAGGGCCTAAAGATTCTGGAGAGGTGGTCGGAAACTTGGCAGCTGAAATTTAATGCCAAAAAGTGCACAGTAATGCACAGGGGTGTAATAACCTGCAAACCATTTACACACAGGGTGGGGGTAAGGAAACTCAGCAGGACAGAGATCTGGGGATTATAATTTCAGATAACCTGAAGACGGAGAACCAGCAGCACAGTGGTGGGCAAAGTGAATAGAATGCTGTGTGCATATGGAGAGGGGTATAAACAGAAAAGGGAGGTGCTGATGCACCTTTATAAATCCATGGTGAGGCCTCACCTTGAGTATGGGGTTTAGTTCTGGAGGCCTCTCACACAAGGATATAAGACAGGATTGAAAGGGTTCAGACAAGGCAACCAAGATGGTGCACACTATGCATAGGCAGCCCTATGAGGAGAGGTGGAGGGAATCTGATCTGTACCCACTGAGACTAGTGTTTCTATTTGCAAGGAAATAAGTGCTAGAACTAGGGATCAGAAACTAAGATTAGAAGAAGGAAGGTTTAGGGGCAATGTGAGGGGGCATTACATCACTGAGAAGGTGGAGGAGTCCAGGAACTGACTACCAGAAGAGGTGGTATGAGCAAAAATGGTGAAAGGATTCAAGGGGGCATGGGACAGACACCAGGAGCTGACCAGTGGGCAGAGTGAGGTGTCTCTTGACAAAGATGATGATTGGGGGTGGGGGTAAGGGGCAGACTCGACTGGCCAAAATGGTCCTTTTCTGTCACCAGATTTCTATAGATTCTAAGGCAGTTAAGTAATTAGGACTTACCTGTTCCATCAGAGTAGGGGAGTCCAGAGTTGGGGTGTCCTTGGTTTGGGGTATTCTGGTAGGACCTGAAAGGGAAGAACAGAGAAGGTTGAAGGGACACAAAGGTTCGGAGGTGCTAGAGAAGAGATTAGAGTGTTAGAATTAAATAAAGATACTTATCTGATTGGTATGTTTGGCCAGACCTGTGAAATAAAGGGAAAATGGATCAGTATGGGAAGTTATAGTAGCAAGAGCAGAGAGATACAAAATGGTATATAGCACAGGAGTAAAGGAAGAAGTTTCAGAGGAAAAAGACAAACTAGGCCAAAGTAGGAAACTAGAGATGGAATAAAAATACAGACAGCTAAGAAGAGAGAATAAAGTGGTATTTGGGACTCGGCAAAACCCCCCCTTAGCGCCCCTAGGTGACCTGCAGGTAGCCAATAAATTTAAGAAGTAGTCCAGATGGGCAGGTGGGAATGCATTTGGGCTAGTGGCCCCTATATTATTTAAAAAAGGGGACACTGGTGGTTCAGGAGTCTTCAGTTGTCCCAGGAGGCCAGAGGTTTGAAAAGTATAGCTCTGGTGATATAATGGGTCACCCCTCATGGACAGTGGCAATTTTTTTTTTTATATTATCTTCCCTGGAACCTAATGGGGGGTGATGTCCTTGGCCCAGACTGTATGTAGCAGGCAGGAGGCTGTTCAGAAAACTGCTGACCAGAAATGCTGCGGCTGTTGATAGGCAGACAGTTTACATAGAAACATAGAAACATAGAAGTTGACGGCAGATAAGGACCGCAAGGCCCATCCAGTCTCCCCATTTCTTTTTCTACCTTATAAATGTGCCATTGGCCTTTGCTCTGTCAGTGGCCTATCTATTCATAGTCATTTGTATTGCTCCCTTATGCCTATCCCATGCTTGTTTGAAGCCCTGCACTGTATTCATAGCCACCACTTCTTGTGGTAAGCCATTCCATGCATCCACCATCCTTTCTGTGAAAAGAATTCCTCACATTCCCCTTTAATTGCCCTCTAATCTCATGCTGTGTCCTCTTGTCCTGCTATTTTTTCTTATATTTAAACATGTTAGACTCTTTCACTTTGTTAATGCCCTTAAGGTGTTTGAATGCTTGATCATATCACCTCTCTCCCTCCTTTGCTCAAGGGTATACATATTGAGCTCTGTTAATCTGTCCTCATATGCCTTCTGATGCAGTTCCTGCACCATTTTGGTGCCCTTCTCTGGACTGCCTCAATTTAGTTAATGTCCTTGTGAAGGTTGGCTCCAATACTGCACCAGTACCTCCAGATGGGGCCTAACCAGTGTCTTGTAAAGAGGGATTATTACCTCCTTACGACTTGTGATACCCCTACTAATACACCCTAACACCCCCTAGCCTTACCTACTGCTTTAGAGGTCTGCTTGATGATTTCAGGTCATCAGTGATGATGATGCCCAAGTCTCTTTTCTTCCTTTGTGACTGCTAGCAACTTCCCTCCCAAAGTGCTAAAGTTTAGTGCTACTGAACTACAGAGACAGTAATGGCAGGCACTTTCAACTGCCAATCCAGAGGAGGGCAACTAAATAGCGTAAGGGTCTACACCAGGCTTCCAAAGAGAGATTTAGCTGAATATGTATGCCCTTGAGGAAAGGGCTGTGAGTAGGACAGAAAATTTCAAGCACTCAAGGAACAACAAAGTCCAAAAGAGTAGCATCTTTCAGAAAAGAGATGTAGAAAAAGGGGCCACATTTGAAGATAGAGGAGACGGCTCAGGGGCAACATGAGGGAAGTATTTTTCACAGAGAGGGTGGTGGAACACATGAATGGCCTTCCTAAGGGTAGGTTGTGGGGTCAAAATAGTGGGGACTTCAAGAATACATGGGACAGACATGAAACAATTCTATTGGCAGGTAGGAGGATAGTCAGCTGTTGATGTAACTAGGATCTGCAGCTTATACACTAGGTAGGGAAATGAGCTGACTGAGTGGGCCAGCAGTCCTTATCTGCTATCAAGGTCTATGTGTCCATGATTCTGCCCACAGAGCTAGGCTGAACTCTGCCCATGTGTGTGGGAATGAAGATGGGATATTTTTGGGAGGGGAAGAAGACTAGAGCAACATGTCTCTCTCTACTTCTCAGCCACAAAGTGGCATGAAGAGCCCCCAAGGAAGAGGGTCTGGAGGTGGGCAGCTGCAGTAGTTGCAGGAACTTTAGCTAAGTCGTCATGGTGGTGAGACTGTGGTGCTCTGAGGGCCTGGTAGAAAGGGACCGGGAGAGCAAATGAACAAGATAGGGAACACAAAGGAAAATCCACAGTGCAGCTGAAGGGCAATGCCTGAACTGACTTAAAAGTAGCTGTGGGTGGAGGCAAACAGAGGAAATCAGTGGCTCTTGATGGGACCATGAAAGGCAAGCACTGCATACAATAGAGTCGTACAGCAGCATGTCAAAGTACTAGGGCTAACAAAAGGATTTGGGGAGGAAAACAACATAAGGTCCAGGACAGCCTACAATTAAAAACACAGAACACTAAAGAGAAAGAGCTCTTGATGGGTTATAAATATTAAGTAAATTTATGCAATAGAGGGACATAAATGGAGTGTGATAAACTCTTTTATCCAAGCATGTACGTGTATGTTGCAGAATCTTACATTGCTATTTATATTTATTATGGTCATCCTGGATTAATGTGCATGGTGGACTGCGCTCACACATCCCCATCCCTCACCCCGTTGTTTGACACTGCTTACTGTTGGTATCTTGCTTTTAGTTTTGTTTCTTCTAAGTTGACCGTCTCTCAGCCACGCCACCTGCCACTTACTCATACTTCTCCCCTTCTTCCCACTCATCGTTACAGTCATACAGTGATCATTTGTTTCGTTTGAGTTTTTTTTGCTTTTCACCAAACCTTTTTTCAACTGGCTGCTCCAAGCTGTCGCACTCCTCTGCATTCTGTTGTTGTCCTCGCACACCTCTCTATATAAAACCAGAATTTTTTTTTACGCTGCTTCTCAAAACTGCTAAGCTCTTCACTCTTACTCTCCACTCTGGTTTCCCTGTCTCGCCACAACTGCCACCAGAGCTCCCCCAGCACATAGAAACTGTCAGATTTTTTTTCCAGAACTGCTTGCTTGCAAACCCCACTGCTGATGGAGCCCTCACTCTAGGTCACACTTGCTGTGGTTTGCAGACCTCGCCACAACTGCAAACCATAGGCTCCTGAAGTCCTTTCTGTAAACCCCAATGGTCTCTCAGTGCCTTATGGTGTCCTCTTCCCTGCTTATTTACTGACATTTCCCTCATGTCTATATACCACACATGTTTTAAGCTCCCCCACCACATTTCACCCCCTGACCTCCAACACTATAATGCTGTCAGTCTGTTCCAGGTGTCTACTACCCTTTCAGTGAAGTGTAGTACTCACATCCATCTTACCCCCATTATTAGCTTCGTCATGTCCCATGGTCCTTTTTCCTATTTGAAGGAGCCCCCCAGCACCCTGTTCATCTTTTTAAGGTACTTGTGGTCTCCATCATGTCCCCTCTTTTCAGGGTTTATATGTTGAGATCCCAGTTCCTCACGGGGCTTTTGCCACAGCCCATGTACAATTTTAGTTGCCCTTTATACTGCCTACACCTGGTGGCCTTCTATGGTGCAGCCTCCAACCCTGGACACAGGACCTTTAGGCCCTGTCCATATACTCTCTGTAATGTTACAGAGTGCCCAAACCATTACCGTAATGGTTTTACGCTACACCTGTAACGTTACAGAAAGAGCTTGTGATCGCTGTTGAGAAACCACATGAGGTGGTTTCAACAATGGATATGAAAGTTAGATATAGCGGAGGAACGCGGGAAGGTGTGCCTATTGGTAGATGATCACGAAGATCTACAATGAGGTAGACACCCTGGTAGGGGAGGTGGAGGCAGTGAGGGAGGGCCTAAAGATTCTGGAGAGGTGGTCGGAAACTTGGCAGCTGAAATTTAATGCCAAAAAAGTGCACAGTAATGCACAGGGGTGTAATAACCTGCAAACCATTTACACACAGGGTGGGGGTAAGGAAACTCAGCAGGACAGAGATCTGGGGATTATAATTTCAGATAACCTGAAGACGGAGAACCAGTGCAGCACAGTGGTGGGCAAAGTGAATAGAATGCTGTGTGCATACGGAGGGGTATAAAACAGAAAAAGGGAGGTGCTGATGCACCTTTATAAATCCATGGTGAGGCCTCACCTTGAGTATGGGGTTTAGTTCTGGAGGCCTCGCCTACACAAGGATATAAGACAGGATTGAAAGGGTTCAGACAAGGGCAACCAAGATGGTGCACACTATGCATAGGCAGCCCTATGAGGAGAGGTGGAGGGAATCTGATCTGTACCCACTGGAGACTAGTAAGCTTATTTGCAAGGAAAATAAGTGCTAGAACTAGGGATCAGAAACTAAGATTAGAAGAAGGAAGGTTTAGGGGCAATGTGAGGGGGCATTACATCACTGAGAAGGTGGAGGAGTCCAGGAACTGACTACCAGAAGAGGTGGTATGAGCAAAAATGGTGAAAGGATTCAAGGGGGCATGGGACAGACACCAGGAGCTGACCAGTGGGCAGAGTGGGGTGTCTCTTGACAAAGATGATGATTGGGGGTGGGGGTAAGGGGGCAGACTCGACTGGCCAAAATGGTCCTTTTCTGTCACCAGATTTCTATGATTCTAAGGCAGTTAAGTAATTAGGACTTACCTGTTCCATCAGAGTAGGGGAGTCCAGAGTTGGGGTGTCCTTGGTTTGGGGTATTCTGGTAGGACCTGAAAGGGAAGAACAGAGAAGGTTGAAGGGACACAAAGGTTCGGAGGTGCTAGAGAAGAGATTAGAGTGTTAGAATTAAATAAAGATACTTATCTGATTGGTATGTTTGGCCAGACCTGTAGAAATAAAGGGAAAAATGGATCAGTATGGGGAAGTTATAGTAGCAAGAGCAGAGAGATACAAAAATGGTATATAGCACAGGAGTAAAGGAAGAGAAGTTTCAGAGGAAAAGACAAACTAGGCCAAAGTAAGGAAACTAGAGATGGAATAAAAAATACAGACAGCTAAGAGAGAGAATAAAAAGTGGTATTTGGGACTCATAAAACCCCTCTGGCGCCCCTAGGTGACCTGCAGGTAGCCAATAAATTTAAAGTAGTCCAGATGGGCAGGTGGGAATGCATTTGGGCTAGTGGCCCCTATATTATTTAAAAAAGGGGACACTGGTGGTTCAGGAGTCTTCAGTTGTCCCAGGAGGCCAGAGGTTTGAAAAGTATAGCTCTGGTGATATAATGGGTCACTCCCTCATGGACAGTGGCAATTTTTTTTTTTTTTATATTATCTTCCCCTGGAACCTAATGTGGGGGGGGGTGATGTCCTTGGGCCCAGACTGTATGTAGCAGGCAGGAGGCTGTTCAGAAAACTGCTGACCAGAAATGCTGCGGCTGTTGATAGGCAGACAGTTTACATAGAAACATAGAAACATAGAAGTTTGACAGATAAGGACCAAGGCCCATCCAGTCTCCCCATTTCTTTTCTACCTTATAAATGTGCCATTGGCCTTTGCTCTATCAGTGGCCTATCTATTCATAGTCATTTGTATTGCTCCCTTATGCCTATCCCATGCTTGTTTGAAGCCCTGCACTGTATTCATAGCCACCACTTCTTGTGGTAAGCCATTCCATGCATCCACCATCCTTTCTGTGAAAAGAATTTCCTCACATTTCCCCTTAATTGGCCCCCTCTAATCTCATGCTGTGTCCTCTTGTCCTGCTATTTTCTTATATTTAAACATGTTAGACTCTTTCACTTTGTTAATGCCCTTAAGGTGTTTGAATGCCTCGATCATATCACCTCTCTCCCTCCTTTGCTCAAGGTATACATATTGAGCTCTGTTAATCTGTCCTCATATGCCTTCTGATGCAGTTCCTGCACCATTTTGGTTGCCCTTCTCTGGACTGCCTCAAATTTGGTTAATGTCCTTGTGAAGGTGTGGCCTCCAATACTGCACGCAGTACTCCAGATGGGGCCTAACCAGTGTCTTGTAAAGAGGGATTATTACCTCCCTCTTACGACTTGTGATACCCCTACTAATACACCCTAACACCCCCCCCTAGCCTTACCTACTGCTTTAGAGGTCTGCTTGGATGATTTCAGGTCATCAGTGATGATGATGCCCAAGTCTCTTTCTTCCTTTGTGACTGCTAGCAACTTCCCTCCCAAAGTGCTAAAGTTTAGTGCTACTGAACTACAGAGACAGTAATGGCAGGCACTTTCAACTGCCAATCCAGAGGAGGGCAACTAAAATAGCGAAGGGTCTACACCAGAAGCCATACAAAGAGAGACGAGCTGAATATGTATGCCCTTGAGGAAAAGGGCCGGTGAGACAGGACAGAAAATTTCAAGCACCTCAAGGGAATCAACAAAGTCCAAAAGAGTAGCATCTTTCAGAAAAAGAGATGTGCAAGAAAAAGGGGCCACATTTGAAGATAGAGGAGACGGCTCAGGGGCAACATGAGGAAGTATTTTTTCACAGAGAGGGTGGTGAACACATGGAATGGCCTTCCTAAGGAGGTTGTGGGGTCAAAAATAGTGGGGGACTTCAAGAATACATGGGACAGACATGAAACAATTCTATTGGTGGGTAGGAGGAAGTCAGCTGTTGGATAACTAGGATCTGCAGCTTATACACTAGGTAGGGAAATGGGCTGACTGAGTGGGCCAAGCAGTCCTTATCTGCTATCAAGGTCTATGTTCTATGATTCAGCCCACAGAGCTTAGGCTGTAACCTGCTCCATGTGTGAGGAATGAAGATGGGATATTTTGGGAGGGAAGAGACTAGAGCAAATATCTCCCTCTACCCATCAGCCACAAAGTGGCATGTGAAAACCCCAAGGGAAGAGGGTCTGGAGGGTGGGCAGCCAGCAGTAGGTGGCAGGAACCTTTAGCTAAGCCGCATGGTGGCAGACTGTAGGTGCCCTGAGGGCCTGGTAGAAAGGGACTGGGAGAGCAAATGAACAAGATAGGGAACACAAAGGAAAATCCACAGTGCAGCTGAAGGGCAATGCCTGAACTTGACTTAAAAGTAGCTGTGGGTGGGAGGCAAACAGAGGAAATCAGTGGGCTCCCTGATGGGACCATGAGCAAGCACTGCATACAATAGAGTCGCACAGCAGCTAATGTCAAAGTACCAGGGGCTAACAAAAGGATTTGGGGAAGGAAAAAAACAACATAAGGTCCAGGACAGCTCACAATTAAAAACACAGAACACTAAAGAGAAAGAGCCCTGATGGGTTATAAATATTAAGTAAATTTATGCAATAGGAGTGGACATAAATGGAGTGTGATAAATCCATTTTATCCAAGCATGTACGTGTATACATGCAGAATCTTACATTTACACATATATTTATTATGGTCATCCTGGATTAATGTGCATGGTGGACTGCGTCACTCATCCCCATCCCTCACCCCCGTTGTTTGACACTGCTTACTGGTTGGTATCTTGCTTTTAGTTTTGTTTCTTCTAAGTTGACCGTCCCTCAGCCACGCCACCTGCCACTTACTCATACTTCTCCCCATTCTTCCCACTATCGTACAGTCATACAGTGATCATTTGTTTCTGTTTAACAGTTTTTTTTTGCTTTTCTACCAAACCTTTTTCAACTGGCTGCTCCAAGCTGTCGCACTCCTCTGCATTCTGTTGCCGTGTCCTCGCCACACCTCTCTATATAAAAACCAGAATTTTTTTTTTTACGCTGCTTCCTCAAAAACTGCTAAGCCTTCACTCTTACTCTTCCACTCTGGTTTCCCCACCTCGCTACAACTGCCACCAGAGCTCCCCCAGCACATAGAAACTGTCAGATTTTTTTCCGTAAACTGCTTGCTTGCAAACCCCACTGCTGATGAGCCCTCACTCTAGGTCACACTTCTGCTGTGGTTTGCAGACCTCGCTACAACTGCAACCATAGGCTCCTGTGAAGTCCTTCTCTGTAAACTCTAAATGGTCTCTTGTGGCCCTTATGGCCCTCCCTCTTCCCTGCTTATTTACTGACATTTCCCTATGTCTATATACCACACATGTTTTAAGCCCCCCCACCACATTTCACTCCTGACCTCCAACACTATAATGCTGTCAGTCTGTTCCAGGTGTCTACTACCCTTTCAGTGAAGTAGTAATTCCTCACATCCATCTTACCCCCACTATTAGCTTCGTCATGTCCCATGGTCCTTTTTCCTATTTGAAGGAGCCCCCCCCAGCACCCTGTTCATCTTTGTAAGGTACCTTGGTCTCCATCCTGTCCCCCTCTCTTTCAGGAGTTTTATATTTGAGATCCCAGTCTCCTCACGGGGCTTTTGCCACAGCCCATGTACAATTTTAGTTGCCCTTTATACTGCCTACACCCTATGGCCTTTCTATGGTGCAGCCTCCAAACCTGGACACAGGACTCTTAGGCCCTGTCCATACTACCCCTCTGTAATGTTACAGAGTGCCCAAACCATTACCGCAATGGTTTACGTTTACACCTGTAACGTTACAGAAAGAGTTTTCGTAACCGTTGTTGAAACCACATGAGGTGGTTTCAACATGAGATATAAGCTTCCGTTAAACCAGTAGCGTTACTGTGCGTGGTGTGGACACGTGGCACTGGCCCCTAGTGCAGCATGAGCTGCATTGTGGGATCGGTGCCCGCGGTACAATCACCAGGCTTCAGTGTGGAGCGGCGGTGCGGTCCCGAAATGAACACTGCGGCAGTGTGGACACACTGTACCACTCCACGGTTGTAGCGGTTTCTATCTGTTACGGGGTCTGAGAGGTGCAGTGTGGATGGGGCCTTAGTTGGATCTGCAAATGAGGGATTACTTGCAGCACCACCACCTCCCTCCTCCTGCTGAAAATGCCTCCTATACAGCCCCAGCATCCTTCTAGCCCTACCCACTGCTTTGTCACACAGCCCAGCAACTTTAAAGAGACTTACCAAGGTAAGGTAACTGAGTCAGCCCCTGCACCATATCCATCGGTGCCTTGCTGCTAGAGGACCCCAATGAAGTTAACATGTCCCCAAATTTTTAAGCCATTAAAAAGTTCTGTCCTTCTTAAAATTTACAAACCAGGTCCCAAGAACTTCCCTGTTGCTTGCTGCCACCCCAGCTCCGCTCCCACACTCTCTAGCAGGATGATGAGATGCCAGTGAGAGTGCAGGGGTGCTCGTCTTTATCTGTAATGGGTGGCAGCTTTTCTATTGATTTTAAATGATTTAGTGACCACCTGGCAATGAGCGTGGGCATCAGTCAAGTAACAAGGCCCTTGTTAGTTGAACAGTGCCCACATTTGATTGCCAGGTAGCCATTATATAGTTTAAAAATCAATAGAAATGCTGCTGCCTATTACATATAATGGAGTGCGCCCTCACGCCCTTACTGGCATCTCGTCATCCTGCTAATGAGCATGGGGGTGGAGCTTGTGCAGCAGAAAAAAAAAAAACAGGAAGTCCTTGGGACCCAGTTTGTATATTTTTATGAGGGCAGAACTTTTTAATGGCTTATAAATTTAGGGACATATTAACTTTCCTTGAGTCTCTACAGCAAGGCACAGATGAGTATGGTGCAGGGCAGTATCTTGGCAAGTCTCTTTAAGATCATAATAACCTGTCCCCTCATTAGTGATAATCAGTACCAACCCTATAAAGCAGCTCCTGGTTTCCTATGCCCTAGGTGCAAAATTCTGCACTTTGTCATTGAACCTAACTGCCCCAATCTTGACCACTTTTCGAGTTTCTCCAAGAGGCATGTGCATGCTCTCTGCTCCTTCTTAATGCCCACCCTACAAATTTGGTATTGTCTGCAAAAGGCATTCCTTGCTTTGCCAGTTTTACTGCAATGTCACTTATGAAGACACTGAAGAGGATCTGCGCCAGTACTGAGCTGAGCTGCTCACTGTCCCATCACTGTAATAAATGCCATTAACCATCACCCTCTGATACCTTAACCCCCACCCCAACTACTACTCCGTTTTCCAACCTGCATTTCTGGTCGCCCCCTCCCCCCGTTCAGCTACCACAACACCATCACTCTGGCATCTGCCAGGACTTGTTCCACCACAGAATGAATACAATATGTGGAGCAGCTGCCTAGGTAGTCAGGATACATTTACATGTTCTTCCATTCCCTAGGACATAAGCGGCAAAGGTGCACAAACACATGCACAGACATGTGTGGCACAGCACCAGTCAAGGCCTTCCCACCCATGGGCTGCTCCCACCTGCACTGCCACTTGTGGTCACTCAGTTGGCAGTACTACAGCTGAGCTGGCTGTCCTCCTTCCCCAGAAGAAAGCCTCTTGTATAACAGTTGATCCTCCTCCTCTCCCAGAGCCCCTGATGCAAGCTCGTTTCCTGAACTAAGGTCACCTCACACACCGAGTCATAGTGCTACTATTAAGCTGAAGGGCACACATGTTAACCAGTTTCTAATTAATTTTCACACTTTGGATCCCTCCTAGACTGATCAATCTCTTTAGTCTAGCCACCCCCAAAATAGTCCACCCTCCTCTCTGCTAGATCACCTTCCAGGCACCAGACTATCCTCAATGCAGCTGGACAGCCCTTCTGGCCCCAGCCTTTCAAATAATGAGCACTGAGCTAGAGCACCACACAGGCCCGGGTCAGCCACTCTGCAGCCAGCCACCCTCCCCACATCTGACCAGCCTCCAACTACATTCTATACAACCTCCATGTAGCTGGGCACCACCCAAACCTCCACTCTAAACAGACCATATATCTGAAGCTGTCCTCAAGCCCATGGACCAGCAGTCCCCCACATAACCACTCAACCTACAGCTAGATCCACCAGAAGCACCATACCAGCCTCACCATCAAACCACCCACCCTGCAGCTAGACCTCACTTCCAACCTTGAACTAGCCCCACCACCACCACCAGCTACCCTCCCTGCTGCTGGTTCACTCTTTCATGCCCTGGACTAGCCTCCCCCAGCAGACAATCCTCCCTGCAGCTGGACCCCTCGGTTCATTCCCACCCACAGACCAGCCTCCCTCCCCTCTGCAGGTTGAGTAACCTCCCCAGAGCTGGACACCCTTTCCAAAAGCTGGACACACCCACTGTCCAGAGCAGAACCTCCTACACCCTAGACCCCCAATCACCCTTCCTCAACCGTGGACCCCATACTTCTCAACAGTAGTATTTTAAAATAAATAAATTAAAAATTGTGACACTAACATATTGCATTTGCAGTGTCAGTGGCTCAGCAGTGCTATTTCACACCTCCGAGGCTGAGAGAGATCAGAGGCAGTGGGTTCTATTCCCATACCAGGCACTTATGTTAATATCCAATACTGATGCTGTAGTGCAGCATGAGGGATAGCTGCACTCCTGAGGCACTGTCTTTCAGATGAGACATTAAACCAAGGTCCCATCTGCCTGTTCTGGTGGTAGTTCAGGTGGATGTCAAAGATCCCATGGCACTTCTCGAAAAAAGCAGAGAAATTTTCTCCAGTGCCCTGGCCATATTCCACCCCCCCAACTCATTAAAAATACCACCAACAGCTTAATCTGGTTCAAGGTCAGTTGGCCTTCATCTGTATTCCTCTCCCTCCGGGTCGTGCCTGAAAATAGGCAAGAATCTGTCTAGTGCACTTAGCCGGTCAACAAAAATGAAATAAAATATAAATTAATGCAGTCTTCAGCAAAAGAAGAAAAAAATACACTGATCCCCAGATTACAAAATGGATTAACACATGCAACTGTTAAATACAAATATTAAATGCAAAAAAACAGTTCCCCCACAAACACACTCAAATATCTGCAGTAAATAATTCTTCCTTTAGGGTAACTCCAGATTTTCTCAAATTAAAAAAGTTGTAATCTTTTCTCTATACATTCTGAATTTGCTCAGTTATACAATCTTCCTGCTGTTCATTCTCCTGCCCCCACCAACACTACTTTAAAGTAACTAAATCAGCAAAAATTCCACAAATAACAAGTAATCTAGAGGCACAATGCATCCTAAACACTTTGGGGGGGGGGGTTGATTGAAAATAAAATGGGTATTTCAAAGTTTAGCCAAGAGTTCAGAGAAGAGAAAATGTTTTCAAGACAAAACATTGAAAGTGAAACTTGCACAGCATTTCATTTTGGAAAAAAAAAAAAACCTGAGTGATAATTCCTTTACTGTATTTAACATTTTAGGGAGTTAAAAAGATGTACTTTTTAAACATAAGCTCTTACCTTAACATGTAAATCTTAGCGGAAGGAAACCTCAGTTGTTCAAAAATGGAGATCAGAGCGCACTCGTGCAGTTTCATCACACTGGACACAGAGAGGAAGAGAGCTGGGAAATGTAGGCCTCTGACTGAGTAGACCTATGGGAGATGAAGGTTAGAATAGACTTTTAAAGGGACACTGCCAACTTTTTTTGCACCTTATTATTTCCAGGTAAAAATCCACATTTTGTTATTGCTTACCTTCTGTAAAATTCATTGGTGTTGCTGGTTGTTTTATCTGTCTCCTTGTTTAGTAGAACTGAAATGCATGGTAATGTACCCAGCCTTGATTGGCTAATTTAAATTCTAAAACTACTCTGCTGACTGTAATCTTCATGTATGATTCAGTTGTATTAAAATAAATTGTACTTTTAAGAGCATTGCAGATCTATTTCTAATCCTCATTTAGCAATAACTTACTCTTAAACAACTAGTCTGCTGAAATACTTCTTAGAATTTAATATTCTTAGCAGTTGTATTTTTGAATGATGATTAAAGATTATTAAAAACGACTAAAATTAGTCTTTGAAGGCAAATTAATAAATGCTTAAATACTAAATTTAGTATTTGACTTCAGTGAGGATTCCCAAGTACAGCCCTTTGGGCCTGCACCTCCCATGAACACTCACATCTTGAACACCCCCTGCCCAGATGACCACCCAGCTGGACAACCATATCAACATCCCAATAGACCTCTCCCAAGTTGTGTACTTTGCCTGCAGCTAGTCCACCCTACAAGCCTCAAACCAGCCTCTCCCCATCTACTATCACCCCTCGCTGTAGCTGGCTGCTCCAGGCCATTCTTCCTACCCTCAGACACGATCCCCCTGTAGATGGAACCCTCCAGACCTGCCTCCCCACCTCAGTAGACCACCTCCCTGCAGCTGGACCAACCTCCCAGTCTCACCAAATAAAGCACCTTCCTTAGAGCTGGACCAGCACCCTCTAGATAACAACTCTTTCTGCAGCTGGACCCACCCACATTACCCATCTTGCCCAGATACCAGCTGCCCATCCCACCACTGACCACTCTGTTTGCACATAGAAAACCCTGCCCTGCTAGGTACCCTTTTATAATCCCAATGCTTATTAGTCTGACATGCTGCATCCCGCACACAACAACCTTGAGCCCCAGCAGCCCAACACACAATGGCTGACCCAGGACAGCGCCTGACACACTGTCAGGTCAGGAGAGTTGGGATGCTGTGCAGCTGTTGAGTGGATTTTCCACAAACACATGAAGCACCTGTCCCGACCTATGCCACCCATCCCAGGACCACGAGACACTGCTACTGAACAGCACAGACAATGTAGAAAACACCACCACCTATGTGGTGCACCCTCTGAGGACACACTGACCTGATTACGGACCCCCTATGTAGTGGAGATGGCTATCTCACCATCCAAGTGAGACAGGGATGAAACAAATAGCCGTGCATGCCCCAGTGTGTTGACCAGCCATCCCAGGCAGCATGGTGGATTGTCCTTGCATCCCTGCATGCATGATTATGTCAGCTGACAGCCAGCCAGCTGGGCATGCATGAAGGAATTGGAATACCTTGCCTGTTGGTCGGTGCATGCATGACACTGCAGGCACACAGCAGAGTGGCACAGCGAGAGCGTGGATAGCTACACCAGGAAATAGTCCACAGCAACACCACATGTGGATGCCAGGACACAGAGCAGCATGCCATCGCACCAACCGTGCAATGTGCGCATGTGGCCGTGTGATGCTAGCCCATTATGGGCCTGCAGTAACCACACAGAAAAAGTCTGGAGGGTGTTTTGTGGGGGCCTGTGCCACAGGAGCCCACTGTGGCATGAAGGCTGCCAGGTGTGTTGTGGGGGGTTCCACAAGGGCCCATTGTGGGAATGCTGTTACTGCACAGTTGCACAGCTGGAAGTGTTGGTGGGCACTCACACAGCTTCAGACCTGTGCGACATGGCGACACACAGTGCAGATGTGGCAGTGTGCAGTGGGCTGCTTGGTGATACCCAGCAGTGTTGTGATGAGACATCACCACCAGGTTGGGGTGCATGTTAAATGTAGGGGTGAAACTTTATTCAACAGTAGGGGGCCACAGTGGCAACCCGGTGGCTGTGCATGATGTGTACTGTGAGTGTACAACTGTCAGGTGCCAAGTCACCATGGAAACCCTACAGGGTGGTGTTGTGTGCCATGCCACAGAGGAACTTCAGGAGCTTGCCCTTGTCCTTGGATGCTAGTACCATCTTTATCCACTCCTCATAGCTCTTTTTGGGTGGTGTCCATGGCAGTCCACAACAAATGCCTTCCCTGGTGACATAGGTCCATTGCTGTTCCCTGTGGAGTTCTGCTAGCATTGTCATGACCCCCTACATGCACCTTCCTGAGCAGGGCATGGAGATGGCAGTGCCAGGTCTCGACATTGCTTTGGGTCCACGGCATACTTCGCTCATTGAGATCTGCAACCAACCACAACTGAGTGGGAACATGGGGTCGTATCTCGTGGGCATCTTGGTCACCCTACTGTACAGCCATATCCTGCCCAGCACATGTGTCTGCTCGAAACAATAGAAGAGTATGGTAACATTGGGTGGAATGGTTGACTTCAGGAGGCTGAATGCTGCTGGAATGTCCTGTGCCAGAAGATGGGTGAGGGCCACGAGTTCATGGATCTTCAGGCTGAAGTCTGGGTCACTTCTGTATTGTGGTGCAAGGCCAAAGCTCTGGACCTTCCACCACAATCTGCCAAAGTGGAACAGGTGTCCCTTGTTTATGGTTTGTGGAAATTCCATCTTACAGGCATTGATCACAGCCTGCTCAAAGTCAGTGATGATCGTAGGTGGTTTGAGGGTGCAGGACTGTATACTGGCATATTTATTCAGCTCCTGGAACAAGGTGCAGTAACATTGCAGGCTCTTTGTCATCATCAGTGTATACACCAATGACATAATGAGGTTGTTAGGACCCATCCCCATGGGTGCATGGATGGTGTGCAATGAGTGAACAGATGTGGCACAGTCTTGAAAGTACCATCCATCATCCAGAAGGGTGCCTGTGCTAGGTCCTTGATGTTGTCCTCTGTGGTGAGTAGAAGAACCTGGTGGGTGGTGCTGCCGGTGATCCTGCTGTACCATGGCCATCCAGTCACCGTCTGTAGCTGCTTGGGGATAGTGAGGTCAGCCAGTGTCACTGGTTCTGGTTAGAGGTCCTTGCGGTGGGTCCTGTTCACAATCTGCAGCAGGGCCCTCTTGCTTGGCAACTGTTGCCACAGCTCAGTGGTCATTGCAGTTGCTTCACTCTGCAGTAGCTATGCGGGGCTAGCCACGGTGCTGTGTGCCTTCTACTTGATGCCTGCCAACACCTGTGCTGGTAGAGCATCTGTCACCTCCAGAGCATGACTGTGCTCATTCTTTTTCTTTAGGTGGTGCTGGCCATCCTGGAGCACTGTGATGGCCTGGCCAAGGCAAGACTTGGACTTATGGTGCTGGCAGCACCATTACATTGTTTCATGCCATCCCGGTGGTGCTGAGGGTTGAGGCGCTGGATGCCATACCTTGTGTCACGCCAGTGACCCGGGTTCAGGATTGAGCCTGGGCCATCGGGGGTCGGCAGGGGAGGACTGGGATCAAACATCCACAGACTGCTTTCCCAGTCCTGGGGTGGACTGGGGAATTTCACTGTGCTGTAGCAGCCCCCCCGGGGATGCTCAGGGACACTACTAGTGTCAGTGACACTAGATGGGGAGCATGGCAGATGTTGGTACATTGCTCCTGGATGTCATTGCACATCCGTGCTACTGGGGCCAATCGAAGGAAAATGGCTGGGCATGACCTTTCAGCTTGATGGCTGTGCTCTGAGCTACTCAGAGGACTTTGGTGGAGTCCTGTTGAGGAGGGTCTGGGGCTGTTCTGGCTGGTAGAGGCAGAGGGGAAGCTCTCCAGCAAGATGGCATGATGGCCATCCCTGATCCTCCTGGGTGCAGTTTGAGCTACCCAGCTCTCCAGGTGGGTGGAGCTGGTTGCTGGATGCCCCAAGCCGGAGTGTGTGCCGCAGCAGGTGAAAAATATGATATGTTAAAAAACAGTACACTGTCTCATTGCAGGTCCATTCATGGACCAGGAGGAAGCCATTCACATTTAGCTTGGACTTTTCCTTCCTGGATGGTACCACCTCACAGATTGTCCATGTTGTTGGGGTTGCAGTTGAGCACCCTGGCCCCTCCATGGCTTCCACGCTGTCCTCCATTGTGCCAGTGGACTGTGCAACATGACCGGCTTTGGTTCCAGCTCAGGCATGCGGGTGTGATTGCAGTCCGTTTGCACATCACACTCCATGGGCCACACCTGTGGCAGTTGCTACTTGTCTGTGGGTGGTTTGTACCAGTACTGTAGTGCCACTGTCTGCCCACATCCCAGTGCTTCAAGGCTGTGCTGTGCACCATGGTCACATTCAAGTTCTGTGTCCACAGTGTCCTGGGCCCCCATCAGCTACTGTGCTGCAGTGGGGCTATGCTCCATGGCACACTTCCCTGCTGTCCAGCATGCAGGGATGCAGGGGTTCCTGTGTGTTGTGCACTCTGCCTACAGGTCAGTGTCCACCTACCTAAGCTGGCCTTTGCACCCCCCAGCATTGGCATCCGTAGTTCCCATGCATGCCTTCATGAGTCCATGTCTGTCTGCTGCCCCCATGCATCATTTTCTGATGCCTACCTGTTCTCTATGTTCTCTTCAGCTGTAGTTCCCTGACCTGAGACTTCTCCAGTAAATGATCTATTGTAGCCCTCACTGTGCTCTTTCCTATGGGGCTTGCATTTTCTGCCCCTCTGCCAGTTTGTTTGTCAGAGTTTCAGTTCACCTGCTTTGTTTACTAACCACTCTCCCTGCATCTGAAATGGGTCCTGCCCAGCCAACCATTCTCCCTGCAGCTGAATCACCCTTTCGGCCCCTGGAGAAACCTTCCCCAAGGAAAGCACTGTCCATGGACCATTCCACAGTTACAAGGAGGGAGGAAGAGGCCCCCAGCTGAGTAGGAAGCAACTGCTGGTGGGGGACTTAATTAGGGGGATAGACTTGTGAACAGGGTGGGGTAAAGGAGAGGGAGGTGAAATGCCTGAGAGGTACTTTGGCTTGGAGGGATGAGAGCAGATGCAGTGGATCATTAGGCAGCAGGAGATGAGAGGGAGCTAGATGTTATTGTCCACCTGGGGACAAATGACCTAGCAAGGGACAGGGTAGGGGTAGTGCAGGGAAATTTCAGGGATAGGGGGAGTGTCCTCAAGCATGCATGGTGGCTTTTGCCAAAAGGTTGCCTATATACATCTTGGGAGAAGATAGGACTCTCCACACGGCTTTCAACAGTTGGTTAAAGGCATGGTGCAAGGTGGGGCTCAGTACTAGGAGTGGGCCTCTTCAGTGTCTTCATAAGTGAAATTGCAGAAGAACTGAATGGGAAGTTATGTCTTTTTGCAGATGCCACCAAAACCTGTCATAGGGTCGACACTCAGGAGGGTGTGGAGAAAGGGTTCACCCATGCTGGTGTGACAGCCATGTTGCTGATGCCGATTACAGCACAGGCCACATTACAGCACCAGGCAAAATGTATCCTAGGAGTTACACTACCAAAGAGCCCTCCTGGGAAACAGTCTTCATTGGGCCCCTTCCCCTAATTATCCCACAGGTCCAGGTTCTTAATTTAGCTGTTCTCCAGTCCTACCCCATCCTACAATCACCCCGCAGGTATACAGTAGATTGTTACTATCCCTGATGTTCAGTGGTTCCCATTTGTTTATTTATTCATTTATTTGTTTACCGAATAGGTGCACTGGTCCGAGAACCATTTTCAGGCATGACCTGGGCCATTGAGGATGGCACAGGAATACAAGCAAGTACAAAGGAGGCTGGGACAAGACATACAATAGACAGTAATAAAAATATACAGGATATTTATATAAACATATATATAAACTTGCAGTGCAATAGATAAATAACATTTATGACAATAGCAGGCACAGTAGTAGCCAAGTTGTAATACAAATTAGGCATGATCAGAGATGAGTAAAGGAAAAAGTGCATCATGGCAGTGTAGGTATGGACCAAGAAGGAAAAGGAGGAAGGAAGTAGAGGCATGATAATAAGTTGGGAGGGCAGGAGCAAGTAGTGGAGGACAGAAGGTGAGATCCAAGGAGAGAGTGGAAGAGTCTTGGAGAGTCAGTGGTGCTAAGTGGAGTGGGCAGGTTGTTCCAAAGGAAAGGGGCTGCAGATGAGAATGCACATTTACCCATACGGTGGAGACTAGGGGGCACTCAAGCATGGGGCCAGCAGTGAGGCAGAGGTCTAGAACAAACACTTTTGGCCAAAGAAGGTGGGATTGTGGAGAGGTAGCTCGGTTTTGGATGGCCTTATTGACTGTGCTGGCCAGGAGATAGATCTGTTGGGCTGATGGGGGAAGCCAGCCCAGGGTCTGATAGAGTGAGCAGTGGTGTGTTGAGTGAAAGTCCTTGCCTTCTGTATATCCAAAGTCCCCACCATGACCCAGTTAGTTCTTTCAGCAAATACTACCCCCTGGTCCCCAGCCTTACTATATATTTGACACCCTTCCACATTTGGCACAGACCATCCTCTCAGCTCCTTGATCAGGCACAAAATGGATGATAGTTCACAATCATGTGCTAACTGTATACAGCTGTTTATACAATAGGCACATGAGAGCAAAACTGGTATTCTGTCCTCAGTTGGTCACAGAGGTTAGCAGAGTGTCTGTGCCAATTGCCACTGTGGGAAGAGTGCATAAACATATGGTGGGGGCCATGAATGGTGCAAGCGGTGGGACTGGGTGGGCAGGTAGTTATTGGCAGTTTCCAGTGTGTGGAATGGACAGCAGCACCACTGAACACCAAGAGAAGTGTGATATTACTGATGGTGGGAGCTCAAAGGGGCAGTGGTAGGAGGCAGAGGTGATACTACCTGGTTTAGGGAGGCAACATCTTGTAGAGCCATTTACCAACTGGTCAGAGACTCACTAATTATGTTATTCAAGATATTGTTTTGTGATCCTACCCTGTTTTTGGGGTGCAAAGTGTTGTTTGAGAGTCACTTACCCATTTAGCGATCGCAAATGCTCTTTGAATGTTCTGGTCTATGTGAACAATAACAGTCCATTACCAGAAAGATAAAGACAAGTGAACAAATACAAATATGGAATTGATAGCTGTTCTCCATGAGGTTGATAATGTAATTTATCTTAACAATGTGTTAGAATACAGAGTATGATGAGATTAATACTGGTACCACTGTGCTACCACATGAGTCTAGGGTTGCTGTGAGAGGTACCAAATACTGAAATGTCAAAATAACGCAGTACCATTGTGCTACCAGTGTACCAGTATTTGAGGGAGCCGACAAAAATCTCAAAATTTTGTGATACCATCGTATTACCAGTGTATGTGTGAGAGACAGAGAAAATGGTAAAAAATGCCATAGGGATACCATTCTGCCAGTGCACTACCAATGCACAGAGGAAAATCTATATATCACCTACCACTGGGTAGTACTATTGTGGATTTTTCAGCTGACCACAGTATTGCCATTGCTATACCACTATAATGCCATTGTGACAAATTCAGTAAGGGTAACCAGATTGCTGAGACAATGCAGTGCTAAAGAAGTGTGATAAAAATTATAAAGTGTTGCCAGTACTACTGCAGTGTGCAGCAAAAATTTGTGAAGGAAATACAGTGCTAAAGAAGCGTGCATGAAAATCTAAGAATTATTTGCAGTGCTCTTACAGTCTGCATCAAAAAATAAGAAATATTGAGCAGTACTACTACAGTGTGCAGCAAAAATTAGTGAAGGAAATACAGTGCTAAAGAAGTGTGCATGAAAATCTAATAATTATTTGCAGTGCTCTTACAGTGTGCATCAAAACATAAGAAAGATTGAGCAGTGGTACTACAGTGTAGCAGAAAGTCAGTGCAGTGTATTAACAGTGCACTGATGAAAAGCAGTGCTTTGTCAGTCTGGACTGAAATAACACTGAAATAAGACTGAAGCTGGAAGTGTACACTCCACTTCCCTCTGGGTCTTTTAGTAAATTGCAGCTCTTTTGTCTCTGTGCTAATCTTAGTTTCATTCCCACCCCTTTGCTGGGCTATAAATCCCTGTTCTGTCCCTTTTCAACAGGCATCCTTGTAGCCCACTCGGCTACCTACCGCACCCACGGTTCACCTCCTTCATGCTTGGAGACCACTGTGTGACTCTCTCTGTGCTAAGGAGCCTGCTGCCACCAGCCCCCTGGAATCAAGCATTCAGGTCCCTTGTAGCCCACTTAACTATCTACTGCACCTGTGGTTCACTTTCTGGATGCCTGGACACCACTCTGTGCTTCTCTCAGTGCCAAGGAGACTGCTGCCACCAGCCCCCCTGGAATAAACCATTCAGGCCTTCTTGTAGCCCGCTCAGCTACCTACCACACACGCGGTTCGCCTCCTGCATGCCTGGACACAACTCTGTGCCTCTCTGAGCGCCAAATGAGCCTGCTGCCACCAGGCCCCTGGAATCAAGCATTCAGGCATCCTTGTAGCCCACTCGGCTACCTGCTGCATCCACAGTTTGCCTCCTGCATGCCTGGACACAACTCTGTCTGTCTCTCAGTGCTACAGAGACTGCTGTTACAACCCCCTGGAATCAAGCATTCAGGTGTCCTTGTAGCCCGCATGGCTACCTACCGCACCTGCGGTTTGCCTCCTGCATACCTGGACACCTCTTTATACCTCTCTCAGCACCAAGGAGCCTGCTGGCACCAGCCTCCTGGTATGAAGCATTCAGGTGTCCTTGCAGCCCACTTTTCTCCCTAAAGCACCTGCAGTTCACCTCCTGCATGCCTAAATACCTCTCTGTGCCTCTCTCAGTGCCAAAGAGCCTGCTGCCACCAGTTCCCTGGAATCAAGCATTCAGGTGGCCTTGTTGCCTACTCAGCTACCTACCGCACCTGCGGTTCACCTCCTGCATGCCTGGACACCACTCTATGCCTCTCTCAGTGCTAAGGAGCCTGCTGCCACCAGCCCACTTTAATTAAGCATTCAGGCATCCTTGTAGCCCACCTGGCAACCTACCACACCCACAGTTCACCTCCTGCATGCCTGAACACCTCTCTGTGCCTCTCTCAGTGCCAAGGAGCCTGCTGCCACCAGCCCCCTGGAATCAAGCATTCATTCATCCTTGTTGCCCACTCAGCTATCTACCATACCTGTGGTTCTCCTCCTGCATGCCTGGACACCCCTCTGTGCCTCTCTCAGTGCCAAGGAGCCTGCTGCCACCAGCCCCCTTTAATTAAGCATTCAGGCATCCTTGTAGCCTACCTGGCAACCTACCGCACCCACGGTTCACCTCCTGCATGCCTGAACACCTCTCTGTGCCTCTCTCAGTGCCAAGGGGCCTGCTGCCACCAGTTCCCTGGAATCAAGCATTCAGGTCCCTTGTAGCTCAGTTGGCTATCTACCGCACCTGAGATTCACCTTCTGGATGCCTGGACACCACTCTGTGCTTCTCTCAGTGCCAAGGAGCCTGCTGCCACCAGGCCCATGGAATCAAGCATTCAGGCATTCTTGTAGCCCAGTTGGCTACCTACCGCACCCGCGGTTCACCTCCTGCACACCTGGACACCACTCTGTACCTCTCTCAGCGCCAAGGAGACTGCTGCCACCAGCCCCCTGGAATAGTCCATTCAGGCCTTCTTGTAGCCCACTCAGCTACCTATCGCACCCGCAGTTCACCTCCTGCATGCCTGAAGACAACTCTGTGCCTCTCTCAGCACCAAGGAGCCTGCCACCACTGGCTCCCTGAAATCAAGCATTCAGGCATCCTTGTAGCCCTCTCAGCTACCTACCGCATCCACAGTTTGCCTCCTGCATGCCTGGACACAACTGTGTGTGTCTCTCAGTGCCATGGACACTGCTACCACCAGCCCCCTGGAATCAAGCATTCAGGCGTCCTTGTAGGCCACTCGGCTTCCTACCACACCTGCAGTTTGCCTCCTGCATGTCTGGACACCTCTCTGTGCCTCTCTCAGTGCCAATGAGCCTGCTGGCACCAGCACCCTGGAATCAACCATTCAGGTATGGCCTATACACAGCTCCAGCCTCGCTGGCTGCTGCTCCGGCTGCCAAATATTTCAAAAACCACCACCTTTACCTGGAAAGTTCTCATTTTCTGCTCCTGAACTGGAGTATTCTGACTGTCTGCCCAATGGACTGGCTTTTTGCTCTCCTGGTACTGGGCTCATCTTTATAGCTTCCCCTCTACGGACTTTTCACTGTACTTGTACCGGTTGTCTTTATTTGTGTTGTATTTAGCCTGCCACCTCAGTTGCTGTGTCTATGTTTACTAATGTACAGAATTTACAGTCAGGATTCAGAGTTTAAGGTTTCTACATAGCATACTGAATTATTGTATTTTAATCCAGTGCAGCTACCATTTTAATTTCTCCTTTTTATGCCCCCACTGTTTTACAAATCTCAGTTTACAGAGCAGGTGCCTATCTGTCTGCTTCTTGACAAACTATTTGTCCCTCTTTTAGAAAATTGCAGCTCTTTTGTCTATGTGCTATTCTTAGATTCTTTTCCACCCATTTGCTGGGCTATAAATTCCTGTTCTGTCCATTTTCAACGGGCATCATTATAGCCCACTCAGCTACCTCCTGCACCCGCCGTACACCTGCATGCCTGGACACCACTCTGTGCCTTTCTCAGTGCCAAAGAGCCTGCTGCCACCGGCCCCTTGAATCAAGCATTCAGGTAAAGCCTATACACAGCTCCAGCCTCGCTGGCTGCTGCTCCGGCTACCAAATGTTTTGCATCCCCCCCCCAGGCCATCCTTAAATACACTTAAGCTCTTCCCCTACCCCATTTGCTCCCAGTACTAGTGTTCAGAGCTTAAAACTTTCTGTCTCCCTACCCCCTTTGTTGATCTTTCCTCCTGTGCACACACTCTACCTAATCTTCGCCATGCCCACCCTCTATACCCTGTTCCCACTTCTACTGGCCCTCTCCTTTCCGCCTCCCCTCTTCTACCTCCCTGGTCCGTGCCACCCTTCCCCCCCACACAAACCACTTAGTCACTACCTACCACTACCAAGGTACGCTCTACTATGTGCCCTGCCCATCCCTCGGACCTCCATTTGCTACTACCTGGATGCTCCTAAATATCCCTGTGTTTGGCCTATGGGCCAGCCTATCTCCACTCTCAAACAAAGCATTGCACTGGGACCTTTTCCAGGAACCTTCTATTGGCTCATACACACAACGGCGACACAAATTCTCACTCAAGGAACTATGCCTATGCTCCATGAAGCTCCTGCTCCTCCTCCTGCTGATGTCGGGTAACATCCATCCAAACCCTGGTCCAATCTGCTCCAGTTATGTGAAACCTTCTGGGGCTCTCATCCTTGCAATCTTCAACATTTGCAGTTTACTACCTAAGCCTGATGCTCTCCAAACCTTTTGCAAGCCAACATAACCCTGACATCCTTGCTGTTGTCGAAACCTGGTTGATGCCCAAAGTCCCAGATCTGGCTATCGTCCTACAAGGTTACATTGTATTCAGGCTGGCTCAAATCTGTAAAAGAGGTGGGGGTTGTGCCATCTATATTAAAGGCACTCTCATGGGTCACCCCATTGCAACTCTCCCACTTGACTCTATGGCTCAGATTCTACCTATCAAAATTCTCTTAGGGACCAATAATAAAACCCTCACAATCATCTCAGTTTATATCCCCCCAAAAGACCAAGGAAATGGCCTCAGTGATGTTCTCAGCTTTATCAGCACCCAACCTCCTGGCTCGAAACTTATCCTGCTAGGCGATTTTAACATAAAGTGGCTTGCCTCGGATGCAGGTGTACACAAGTATGCCATCACAGCAGCCAATCTTATGCAGATGGTTGCCTTCCCCACAAGGACAAACTACAAAATAGGCAGTAATACTCTCCTGGACTGGGTCCTTGTCAGCCACCTTGCCCATCTCTCCCGCACCACTGTCCTCCCAGATTCACTCAGTGACCACTCCCCTGTCATCTGTGAATGGTCTAACAAATTTTTCAAGCCCCCCCTAAAACTATCACCAACAGAGTCCTCCCCCGTGAGCAACTTATCCATCTTAAATATTACCTGAGTCTGCAAGACTGGCTACCCATTTTCAAGGCGATGGATGTTAACGTGGCTCTTGACTACTTCATCACCACTTTCAATGTGGCCTGTGACTACTTTGCTCCATTCAAAAAATGCAAGGCCAAGGCTCTCTTTAACCCATGGCTCACTGCGGAGCTCCTTGCTCAGCTCAAATCAAGGGACCACCTTTGGGCACTGTCAGACGCTACTGGCAGGCAATCCGACATACAAAAATACAAGCTTGCCCAAAACAGCTGCACAAAATCTATCCGGCTAATGAAAAGTACATATTACAGGGATGCTCTCACCAATACCTGGGGAAATGGGAGAGCTTTCTGTGACAATATTAAAAAAGTAACAGGGAAGCAACCAAAAACCTCCCCATCTATGTTAAACATTGATGGGACCACTGCTCTACACCCTACGGTCCTTGCCAATACCTTCAATGCCACCTTCACTGACCTCAGTTCCATTCTTCCTCTGGCATTTTTTGCAGTAAATGACACTCCCTCAGTCATAAACCCCATCACCCACTCTAAAAACCCTCCTTTCTACTTCAAAGAGGTAAAATTGAATGAAGCCTGCAATTACATTACTAAAGCAATCTCCAAGTCCAGAACTAGTGGTGACTCCTTGAACTTTAAGCTGCTGTCTCTAATCCTTGAAGAGGTACTACTTCCATTAACTAGTATTCTTAACCTCTCCCTTAGCTGCAGTCAGTTCCCTGACAAATGGAAATCTGCCACTGTTATCCCAGTTCATAAAAGTGGTGACAAGACCAATCATACAAACTATTGGCTGATCTCCAAATTGCCCCCACTCTCTAAGGTCCTCGAGCATATAGTTGTGGACCAGCTCACTGACTCCCTGGGCAAATATAATATTCTGTGCACACAGCAACATGCTTTCAGAAAAGGTCACATCACCACCTCTGCCCTCCTGGAGTTCACTGGAGCACTGGACAGCACTCTGGACAGTGGCCACCTATCTGAGGCAGTCTTTATTGACTTGACCAAGGCATTTGGTACTATCCATCATTGACTGCTTATAGACCAGCTGCTAAATGCTGGGCTCTCTGATAACTCTACAGTGTGGTTTAAAAGATACCTTGAAAATCATTCATAAAGAGTAAAACTTGCCGACGTACTCTCTGATACTTAACCAGTTCGCTCTGGTGTATCCCAGGGATCCATACTAGGTCCACTTCTTTTTAGCCTTTTTCTAAATTCCCTTTCACAATCCTGCTTGGAAAAATCATCCTGTATGCTGATGATGCAGTTGTTCTCTCTTCACACAAAGACCCTACACCACTACAACTCAATCTACAACATGGTTTCACCTCTGTTGAGAATTGGTTTACTAATCGTAAACTTGTCCGTATTCACAAAAAAACGAAGTCTATGCTTTTTAGCAGCTCTCACAACCAGCATAGGCTACATCCCCTGACTATCTCCTCCAGGCAGGGGAATACCCTTGAACACGCCCAATCTTTCAAATACCTAGGGATCCTGCTTGACTTCAACCTATCCTACAGAGCCCACATTGACAGTGTAGCAAAAGCTGCTAATACATGACTAGGCTTATTGTTCAAGCACAGGCAATATCTCACCACAGAAGCCTTGAAGATCGCTATCCAGAGTTCAGTGACCTCCATCATTGATTACGGCCTAATCATTTATGGCTCAGCCATGGTAACTACCCTCAGACGCATATCAACATCCCTCAACAAGGCCTGTCGGCTTATCACTGGAGCCCACCATCTCACTCATACCTGTGATCTTTACACTCAATCTGGAAGGTTCCAACTCTCCAACTGTATTAAGTATCTGACCTGCACCATGGCGAAAAAAATTATCCTGGGCCTCGCTCCTCCTGGTGTCCAAGCTCTACTGAGACCTAGCACTATTCTGCGAAGCTCCAGGAGATCCAAATCACAGCTCTTGCAAGTTCCCTACTGCCAGACTACCCAGGGTCAATGATCTTTCACCCATGGTGCTCAGTCATGGCTGAATGGACTCAGCTCCACCATCTCCAGTGCTCCCAAACTTGGCATGTTTAAAACCAGGCTCCAACTCCATCTTACCGCCTCCAGCTCCTGTGATTGCCGCACCTAATCAGAATTACTTGCCACCACCAACAGCCGTGCCTTGCCACCCCCCTCATAGCAGTTATCTCCTATTTTACCTCTGCTCCCATGACCCTCCCCTTCCCACCTCCCTCCCTACCCACCCCTCTCCAGCACTTCTCCCAGTGATGTTTGACAATGCCTCCAGCTGCTACTACTCCCATCTTGCCATCCTGTTCCTCCTCCATGGTTCTTTACCCCTCTCCTAGTTGATGCTGCTCAGGGCCATTCTACGTACTGCGCTCTCTAATGTGTTGCCTTCTCCCTTAATTAATAATTGTATAATGTACTGTTTACCTGCAATGTTGTTATTTCTGTTGTATCCCCATGTATTGTACTTCAACTGGCGTGGAACCTTTGTAAAAGAGCCTGGCTCAAAGGTATTTGTAATCCTAGAACCAAATAAATAAAAATTAAAAATAAACATTCCCACCCTTATGGAATTGTTTTATTATTATGGCTTTATTATTTTTTAATTCATGTAGAGCTATCTTTTCTGCTTGGTTTAGGTTATTACATTTTGGTTGCTGCCCCTTCAATAAATCAAAAACTTCCTTTGTTACTGTTATTTTTATGGGAGGTTACAGCTGTATTTGGTAGGTAGGTACAAATGTGGAACTTTGCTTAAACAGACTCTTCCTTATTTTTTTAAATTCATTTTTCTCATATCCCATTTCCATAATCACACTAGTAGATTGTTCATACCCATAATTCCCTAATTTTCCTCATTCAAGCATTCCTGGAGTGCTTCAAGGCTGATACAGTCAATTATTGATTCACCCTGTGCTAGAATAGAATCAGTGCATTCCTCCACATCCTTCTGTGTGAAGTCCCAAAGTCCTGGATCTAATCCATGGCATCCATAGGAACATCGCCCAACACACTGGTATTAAAGTCATGTCCCGTTTTAGGATTTTTCACAAAATGGTCCTTAAGATGTAACTTTCTGAAGAACTTTTCTAAATCAAGGTAGATGTTAAAATTATTTGGAGGGGTAGACGAAACAAAAGAAAGTCCCTTCTTCAATAAAGAAATTTGTGCAGCAGTAAGTACAAGTGGTGTTAAGTTTATTATTTGCCACTCCATGCCCTCATCCCTGGATCCTGTTCTGTGTTGTTTCCTTCCTCCTCTTCTACCTCTCTTTGTGTTTTTCCTTTTCTTTGTTGTTTTGCTTTACTTTTGTGCCCGGTGTAGCCTCGGAAAAAGAAACAATCTTAGAAGCTGAACAACTACTGCTAGTCCCTTGATTAGCAATTAGTATCTGTCTCGAAGATGTTTCCTGCCCAGCAACTTGTTCTATAGTGCTTGCTTTATTAGGGCTACTGCTCCAGTTCTTGTTAGTTTCAGTGTTGTCAATATTGGTGTTTCTTCTAGTCCATGTTCTACCTCTTGATCTACCTCTTGACCATGATCCTCCTGCCTTATTACTGTTGAAGCAACACCATGTCAATAGTGCCAGAAGAGCAGCAGAGTACCTTTCAGTGATAGGTGCAGCAATGGATGTTGAACAGCAGGTCTCGTAAGGCAGCTTTGAAGGGGGGCAATTTTGGCGGTGTTGGAAATGGCTGCGGGGAGTGAGCTGAACCATGTAGGAACTCTGTAGCTGAATGACCTGTGAGGCCAGGTGGTCCTAGTTCTGGGCACTAGTAGAGTGACCTTGTCCGAAGTGTGGGAGGTGGCTCTGGGGGGTGTAAATTGGATGGAGGCAGACGGGGGGGCGGGTACCAAGTAGAATCTTCTTGGTTAGCAGGCCGGTTTGGTAGCGGATGCGTTCATCGAGGTCTAGGAGTTTGGCCATGTCATAGAGTTGACAGGTGTGGCTGAATCTAGGGGCACTGGTCAGTAGCCTGCAAGCCTTATTTAACATGAGTCTAATCTTGCTGAGGGCAGTGGAGTCAGCAGCACCATATACTGGGAGGCCATAATCAATAAGGGACATTACTGCAGATGTGATGGCAAGCCTGAGGGCATCAGGTGGGAGGCAGTCCTTGTGCCAGTAGAGGATGCCAAGGAGTGTGTTTGCAGCGGAAGCAAGGGCAGTAATGTGGGCATGAAATGTAAGGGTCGAGTCAAATGTGATTCCAAGGTATTTGTATGAGTAAACTTGTTTGAGTGGTTGACAAGTGCTGGGGAAGATTTGGAGGGGACTTTTGCTGGCTTTGTTCTGGTGGTGGGAGAAGGCCATTGCCTTAGTTTTTTGAGGTTAATTACTAGTCTGCTCTTCTTAAACCAATTCTCAGCATCATTGAAAGAGTGCTGGAGGGAGTCTTGGAGGGAGGTGAGATTTTTGTGAGCTGCATAGATCACGGCGTCATCAGCATATAGTAGAATATTGCCAGAACAGGTGCTAGGCAGGGCATTTAGGTACAGGCTAAAGAGTAGTGGGCCCAGGATAGAGCCCTGGGGAACCCCTGAGCAGATGGGATGGGTTTTTGAGAGCACCCCATTGTTTTTGACATGCTGGGAGCGGGCTGATAGATAGCTCACACACCAGGAGAGGGGGCCAGCAGAGAAACCCACATGGTTGAGGGCATTTAGTAGGAGTGGGTGGGAGACAGTGTCAAAGGCCTTAGAGAGGTCAATGAACACTGCCCCAACTAGGGAACCGAGGTCCAGGGAGGCATGTCGAAAGTTGGAGAACTCCATTAAAGCTGTGTCTGTACTGTGACCAGCATGGATGCCATGCTGTTCTGGACACAGGATGTTATATTTTGCTAGATATTTGGTGAGTTGGGTGGCCACCAGTTTTTCTAAGGCTTTGGGGGGGAGAATGGAAATTGGCCGATAGTTGCTGGGGGTGGACTGGTCACCACCTTTGTGAATAGATGTGACTATTACAGTTTCCCATGCTGTGGGGAATTGCCCCAGACAGAGGGATTGGTTCAGTAGATCTGTGAGTGGGACCAGGACTTCATCCAGGACCAGCTGGAGTATTTTTGGATCCAGGGAGTCACTGCTAGGACTGAAACATAGAAACATAGACTTTGATGGCAGATAAGGACCACTTGGCCCACCTAGTCTGCCCATTTCCCTACCTAGCGGATAAGCTGCAGATCCTATTTAACCAACAGCCTATTTCTTCTTACCCCCCACAAAAATTGCCTTATGTCTGTCCCATGCATTCTTGAATTCTTCCAGTTTTAGACCCCATGACCTCCTCAGGAAGGCTGTTCCATGCGTCCACCACCCTCTCTGTGAAAAAATACTTCCTCACATTACCCTTGAGCCGTCCCCCCTCTATCTTCAGATTGTGTCCCCTTGTTCTTGCACATCTCTTTTTCTGAAAGATGCTACCCTCTTGGACTTTATTGATTCCACTGAGGTACTTAAACATTTCTATCATGTCCCCCCTCTCCCTCCTTTCCTCAAAGGTATACATATTAAGCTCCTTTAGCCTCTCCTCATATGGCTTCTCTTGCAGACCCTGCACCATTTTAGTTGCCCTCCTCTGAACTGCATCCATCCTGTCTATGTCCTTGTGGAGATGGGGTCTCCAGAACTGGACGCAGTACTCCAGATGAGGTCTCACCAACTGTCTGTACAGTGGAATAACAACTCCCTGTTTTCTGCTGGTGATGCCTCTCCCTATACATCCCAGTATCCCCCCAGCCCTCCCTACCACCTTCTCAAATTGCTTGCCAACCTTAAGGTCATCTGATATGATTACCCCAGGTCCCTTTCCATTTTTGTTGTTGTTACTACCTCCATCCCCACTGTGTAATCTTCCCCTGGGTTTTTGTTTCCCAGGTGCATTACTTTGCACTTCTTTGCATTGAATCCAAGCTGCCATACTTCTGACCATTCCTCCAACCTTGCTAAGTCCCTTCTCATCCTTTCCATGCTTCCTTGTGTATCAACCCTATTGTAGATCTTTGTGTCATCTGCAAAGAGGCATACTTTTCCTTTCAGTCCCTCTGCAATGTCACTTATAAAGACACTAAAAATGACTGGACCCAGTACTGAACCCTGTGGTACCCCACTAGTAACTCCTCTTTCTTCAGAGTGGACTCCATTTACAATTACCTTCTGTGTCCTGTTGTTCAGCCAATGTTTTACCCAGGCTACCACCCTGGGACCCACTCCAAGGCTGGTTAATTAGACTACTAATCTTTTGTGTGGGACTGTGTCAAATGCCTTGCTAAAGTCTAGGTAGGCCATGTCCACAACCCCTCCCTGGTCTACTACTTTGGTCACCCAGTCAAAGAAATCAGTTAGATTCGTCTGACATGACCTTCCAGCTGTGAACCCATGCTGCCTTGGGTCCTGTGCCCCACTGGCCTCTAGGTACTCAACAATTCTTTCCTTCAGAAGTGATTCCATCACTTTCCCTACCACAGAGGTCAAACTGACAGGTCTGTAGTTTCCTGCCTCTGTCTTGCTCCCACTTTTGTGAAGGGGAATCACATCAGCCTTCTTCCAGTCCTGAGGTACCACACCATCCTCCCATGATTTGTTATAAAGGGTAGTCAGTGGTGTCACTAGTTCTCTGCTAAATTCTTTTAGAATTCTGGGGTGAATTCCATCTGGCCCCATTGCTATGTCCACCTTCAGTTTTAGGGGTTCTTTCAGAACCCTTTCTTCTGTGAAAGGCTGGGATCAACCCCCCCCCTCCAGAGTGCTTCTGTTAATTGGATTAGGTACCTCCCCCACTTCCTCTTTTGTGAATACTGAACAGAAGTATTCATTTGGTATCCCTGCTTTTCACTGTCATTCTCTGCTCACCCACCATCCATTCTATTCAGCCTCACTATCCCTCCCTTTGTCTTTCTACTCTCCCTGATATACCTATAAAAGGTTTTATCCCCTTTCTTAACCGAGTTGGCTATCTTTTCCTCAGTTTGTGCTGTTGAGAGGTCTAAACCTCACTTTCAGATTCTTGACGATATTGGGAATGCAAGTAATCACAAACACATTGCATTAGAGTAATAAACAAGTTTATTACTACCAAAGGGATAATTCACAGTTGCCATAAGCATTTCTTACCAATATGAACAGGGAGCCAGTGCTAAGTGTTCCCTACACCTCAAGGTTTCTCAGTAGTCTCTTGGGGTCTCTCGGGTCTCCGAGGTGTAAAGCTTGTGCATTACATTATATACCTATGGTAATTACTATGGTTACCAAAAGATAGAAACATTTCTAGTTACAGAGATGAGCCTTATTGACTAAATTAGAGGTGGCTCCATGATCCCAGATAACATTATACAATTTCTGTAAAGTCATCAGTTTGAGAACAAAAGAGTTCTTATACAGATTCTTACATAACTAAGTGTAGTAGTACAAATCACCAAAAGATGGCAATGCTGTCTTACATATTATGATTACTTCAAGGACGGGTGTCTTGGCATCTGACAAGTAAGAAATAGACAGAAAATACCTGGTAAAATATATGTGTATTAGCAAGCAAAGTGGATTACAACAATATGCATTCATATCCTGATGTCTACTCTTATACGGTAGATGCCCTTAGCCCTAAGTATTAGTATAACCTATGCTTAAGCATTAGCTGTCTACGGTGTACCTCTGAGGGTACCAATTAGGGTGCAAGGACCTTGTGTAACAATTCCCCCCTTGTTGCCTCCAGGGGCAACAGAGGCAAATATCTAGGGAGAGGAGAGGAGCAGTGGTCATTTACAATCCCGATGTGTGAGCCTTGTAAAGGAACTAGAGCTGCTCACGGTGTTGGTGTAGTGTATGTCGTAGGCAGCAAAGCATAATAATCAAAGTGAAAATCAAAAATGCTTGTATAATAACAAAACCTTTAAAAGTAATTTCTAACCAAGTGTTAGTTAATGCGTTATTCATATCTCCATCATTAATCAAGTCAAGAACAGCTTCATTGGCTTTAGTAATATTATTGCTGATGTGGATGAGATGTGTGTCTTTCCTGTCTAAAAGTGATTTCAGTGTAAGTGTAAGTGGGTCTATGTGTACATTAAAGTATGGCAAGTACTCTGATAGTGTGAGTAGATAATCTAGGTTATCATCAATAATGTCTGCATCCATAAGGGGGACGGGGGTTATAACAGTATGTCCAATAACAGTCTTCTGGTGGGGAACAAATCAATAACACAAGTAACAGAACCATATGTGTAAGTCTTATGATTGGTGACAATGCAATATTCTCCATCAGAATTGTACTGTGAGTGCACAGTAGGCAGTCTTCACTTTTGCAACTGGACAAGGCAGGTGTATGTCATCTTCGAAATCCGTGTTGACAGGTGATGAACCTCCTCATGATAGGATTAGTACAGTTGATCCAGAGCCAAAGTTGAGTCGAAAGAGTTGGTGCCATTCTCAGTGATGTCATCATCCATGGTGAAAGTCCAATCAATGCTGTCTGGAAAGTAGCCACAAACATGCCGTATAACATCAAACACAACACAGTTGCACAGATAGATATATTGCTTTTTCACACAGCAGTCCATGTGTGGAGCCACCCAGGCATCCAGGAAAGAATGGTAGACCAGTAGAGGTGGTAGATCCAAGCGTTCTCTGTAGATGTTGTTGTCCAAATGCCCTATGGAGTGTACCAGTGCAAGCTTGTCGAACAAAGCTGTAGTAGGATCAAAATGTGGTAAGGAGACAGTGAAAGAAACAGACATGGTATCTGTTATGGAACACTTCTTAGCAGTGAAACAAGGACCAGTATTAGGGTGTCTGGTCACAAACCCCAAATTCCTAGCTGTGGAGAGAGGAATAGTCAAAGTCTGTTGCATACACATGGAAACACAGCTAGTGGTTTTACACCTGGGACAATACCATTTGGAAATGCATCTATCATGTATGATGCCAGGAATTCTTCCAGATTCTAGGTCATGGAAGAGGTTGTTGATGGTAGTGATAATGTAGGAACCATAAGCAGAGCAGAGTATCTCCCTAGCAATGTATTGTTTATCTGCTTCTCTGTTGTTCTGTTGTATGAGTGCGTTGATCTTATCTTTAGAATCAGTAACTGCCTTAGCAATGTCGTGCATGTAGTATACAGTGTATCTTTCTTCCTGACTAAGGCCATCCACACCATGCAATAATGTAGGTAAGATGTTATTAACCAAGCCAGTGGAGAACTTGGCAGAACGACTTTTGATAGCAGCAATGTCTGCTTTATTCCATATAGACATAGCAGTACCAAAAAGACCTGTGACAGTACCTGTGGCACCTTTGACATCAGAATTGTCAACTTCACATTTGTTATGTTTATGATTCAGATTATCAGGAGAGGTCCTCCTCCTGAAGTTGCCTCTATGTTCAGTAGAATAGACCCCAGCAAAAGCATCCTGCATACAAATCTGAAATGCAGCTAAACTATCAAGCAATAATGTACTATAAAATGCTGATGTGTTAGAATTGTGACACAAACCAAACTCTTTCAAATTCCAGTAGGTAAGATTAAACAAAACAGGTATATGCATAAACTGTAAGTTATTAATTAAAGAACCTGGGAGGGCAGTGGCTGTGAGACCACTAACGTGGACCAGGGTTATGCTTTGGACATTCCAAAAGCTGCTTATCAATAGGTGGTAACACAGAGAGGTACATGGCTGCAAAAGCCAAGTGGTGTATAGCACAAAATCTGCGAGCGGAATCCTTAGACAAAGAATTACAGTAAGAAGGATCTATTAAGGCAGTTATATCGTACAAACCCGAATGTCTTAATGCAGTTTGTAACAAGGACAATGAACCATTTGGGGATAATTTAGCATTGGGCCAACCCTGAAAAGTTCCTTTGGAGAGTTTGGCCACATGGAGAATTTGTCCTTGTGATGTGGTTTGCCACTCAATTTGAAGGGTAGATTTATCAGGAGCAACAACCGAGGCAGTGAGGTAAGCATCGGAACCTTCCTGGACAGTGATCATGCTATCTGGTATATTGATGGATACTCCCTCTGGAGGAGGTGCTGGAGGGTTGAGGTGTCGTAGGAGGTCTGGTACCGTGCCTTGGATGCAGAGGATCACTCCTGAGAGGAGGAAATAAAGGAACAAGATAGCCATCTTGTCAGTGTATCTGTAAAGGAAGATCAAAGATTAGTACGTTAGTACAATTCCGCCCAATGGGGTGAGGAAAAGTAAGTTAAGCTCCTTTATACAGTTTCAGCTGGTTTGCATGTAACCATTTGTCAGTCAATTTGTTGTTGTGGAGGAGTCTAACCTGATAGACTGCCGGACTGAGCTTGTTGACAATGGGGTATGGGCCTTCCCACTTGTTGGAGAAGGAGTGGTTGGGATGTGCAAATTGAAGTACCATTACCTGATCTCCAACTTGCCAATCCACTTCTTGTGCGTGTTTGTCAAATTGTATCTTGGATTGTTGCTGGGCTTTGCCCCTGCAATTTGCTGCATACAAGTGTGTGTGTAAAAGGTCTTTTCTGAGTTTTTCCACATACTGATCCACAGACATGCGATCTGCAGTAGGGGTGTGCAGGTCAAACAGCAGGTGTTCAGGTAATCTTATCTGTCTACCAGTCATCACCTCAAAAGGCATGAGCTGGGTGGTGGCTGAGGGTGTGCCCCTGATTGCCATAAGGAGTAAAGGCAATAGGGAATCCCAGGTTTTGGGACTGTCCTCAATGAATTTGGAAAGCATTTGCTTAATCCGTCTGTTGGCTCTTTCTACTTGACATGAAGATTGAGGATGATAAGGTATGTGGAACTTCTGCTGGACTCCAAGGAGTTCAAGGGATTCTTTCATCAACTCACCTGTAAAGCTAGTTCCTTTGTCAGAGTCTACCTTGAGAGGTAAACCCCACCTGGAGAAGATCTGTTCCACCAGGATTTTGGCAGTAGTCTTCGCTGTACATGTCTTAGTGGGGAAAGCCTCTACCCACTTTGAGAAAAGGTCAGTTACCACAAGAGCATACTTATTATTTCTGCTGGTATTAGTCAGAGGACCAATGAAATCAATTTGGATGGCATGCCAAGGGCCAGAATGTCTCTGAGGTAAAAGTTTGGCATTTTGTTTGGTAGGGATGGGATTGTTTTGCACACAAACAAGGAAGTTGTCTATGTACTGTTTAACTTCTTTAGTGATACCAGGCCACCAGGCAGTGGTCTTGAGTCACTGGAGGGTATTTTCTGCTCCCTGGTGTCCACCAGTAGGTGTGTCATGCACTTGGTGCAAGAATTCAGATCTGAGGTGTCTGGGGACAACCCACAACTTGTTGGGAGAGTTGTCTGGTTGAAACCAAATGAGCTTGTCATCTGGTGACAAGCATAGCTTACCTTCATGTCTCCGATAAGGGTTATGTGTAGGAAGTTTTTCTTCAGTACCTTTGTCAAGGAATCTGAACACCTCTTTGAGTTCAGTGTCCAGCTGTTCGGCTGCGGAGAGGTCCAAGGGAGAAAAAGATTCAGATTTCTTCTTGAGTGCTGCAATGTGTACAGCTGCATTAGCTTCTGGATGGTCCATCATCCAGACATCCCCCCTCAGGCCCCTTCCTTAGCAAGGGTGTCTGCTGTGTCATTGAAAGCATGATAGGGGTCATGGAGAGAGTGGGCTTTAACCTTGTGTACATAAAGTTTGTGCGCAAATTTCTGTGCCAGTGCATGTATGTATATTACCAATTCTTTGTACTTCACTGGACTGCCATCAGAAGAGAGGAAGGAGTTCTTCTGCCAGAAGGGAAGAAATTCTGCAAGGGAACAACAAACCCAGTTAGAGTCTGTAAAGATGATGGTATCCCGGGTTCCATGTTAGATGAACTCAAGGGCACAGGCCACCGCTGCCATCTCTATGTACTGTGATGAAGCTACACTACAGCATTTAGATATCTTGACAGTGTTCCCATAAGGGTAGATCACCAAAATACCCATCCCTGCAATCTGTTCTCCCTGATAGTAGGATGCTGAACCATCAGTAAAGATATGGCACAAAGAGGTACTTTCGAGTACTTGTGGCATGGCAGAGAAGAAAGGACCTGGATCTGGAAGATCAGGTGACTGTAGTGTACAGTCATGGGGTTCTCCCTGGAAAAGGAGGCCATGGGCTAGCATAGATGGAACTTTAGTCAGGTGGACCTGTATGTCCCTGTCCTGGAGAAGAAGTGACCAGTGTGTCAGCCTGGTGTTAGAGACTGACCCATACTTCACTCTGTCTGACAGCAAAAAGGTAGTTGGTGTATGGTTAGTATTAATGATCAGTGGCGAGTACCCAATTATATACAGGAAGTGCTTGACAGCCCAGTAGGTGGCCAGAAGGTTCCTTTCGCAAAGGCCGTACTTCTGTTCCACTGGGATCAAAAGCTGTGAGGCATATGCAATGGGTCTCAAGGTGCCATGCACCTTCTGGGCCAGCACTGCTGACATGGCAATGTCAGAGGCGGCACACTCCAGATGGAATGGTAGTGCTGGATTGGGGTTCACCAGCGCGCTGGGGAGGAGGCCAAGGCCTGCTTCAGTGACATCACAGCCTGGGTGTGAATAGGGCCCCAAGTCCATGGTACATCCTTTTTCAGTAATTCATACAGAGGAGCAGCTTTCTGAGCAAAATCACAAATTAAATCTCTCGAATAGTTTACCATACCTAGGAACCTTCGAAGAGTTGCCACACTGGTAGGTAATGGCAAGTCTTGCAATCCCTGTACCTTTTTCCAGGTAGGGCTTCAACCTTGGTCAGTTATTTTTAGACCCAGAAAGAGTACTTCTTTCTGACACAATTGTGCTTTTGCTGGGTTACATTTCAGGCCTGCTTTCTGGATGAGAGTCAATAGTTCACCCAAGAGATCCGGATGTTGTTCCTGTGTGGCTGTGGCCAGCAACAGATCATCCACATATTGTAGGAGACATTGAGGGGGTAGAGAAACTGTCTAGGGCATCCATCATATGGGGATGGAAGAGGGATGGACTGTTATGGAATCCCTGTGGCAAGCAAGTCCACGTGTACTGTCTTCCTTCAAAGGTGAAGGCAAATTTATATTGACTATTAAGGGCCAATGGCAGTGACCAAAAACTATTGGAAATATCCAGGGCACTGAACCATTTTAGGTCAGGGGTTAGAAGTCGTAGCACATCTGGTGCTGATGCCACAGTTGGGGAACAACTGGGAGTGACCTGATTCAGTTTCCTGTAGTCAATAGTAAGTCTCCAGGTGCCTGTGGGTTTCTTCACGGGCCATACTGGCAAGTTGGCAGTGGAAACACAAGTTCTGATTACTCCTTGCTTGAGGAGGGACTTGATTATCTCTCTAAGGGAAGGCAAGGCCTCAGTTGGGAAAGGATACTGCCTTTGTCTCTCATGTGCCGGGCCTGGCACTTCAATGACGGTATACATTCTACCGCAGTCATGTTTGTTAACTGCAAACACTTCCAAATGTCGTTGCAGAATAGGTAGGAGTTTTGGAAAAAGTTCATGATTCTTGAACAAATCTATGACGTCATACTCTTTGTCATTGGCAGATATCGTTGTCACAACGTGTGAGTCAGAAATCAAAATGGTATGGTATTGACCTTGAATCTGTATCAGTAGCATGTTAGCTAGGTCCACCACACAGCCGTGCAGTGCAAGGAAGTCGATTCCTATAATACTAGGATGATCATGCAATACCATCAGTTGGAAAGTGTGAGATGCCTTTAAGTGGCCTAACTCTACCGGTAAAGGTAGAGAACGGTATGCAGGCAGCCTAGTACCATCGACTTTTGACATATTGGTCTTCCATCTGGTAGACCAAGGGGACGTGTCTGGGTGTTCATCATGTAGCACAGATACAGCTGCACCTGTATCTAGCAAAACTACTAATTGGCAGCCCCTGACCTCGGCCTCGGTGCAGGGCCTTCCGTTTGTATCCAAGACCAGCTTGTTTACAATACAGACTGGGGCCTGTAATTGTCAATCCGTATTGCCGGAAGCATGCAGAGGTTGGGACTGACTTTCGTGAATGACTTCACTATGCTGTAGTGATGCTATATAGGGAGGAGCTTCTGGGTTCAGGCCTGTATGGGTCTGGGGGCCTGTACCTCTGGTGTCTCCATGGCCAGTTGTGGCCTGGGCTGCTAGTTGTACCACTGCAAGGGTCTGAGCAGGAACAGCATCCGCCACAGAGCGCACTTGTCCCAGGAGCTCTCGAAATTTCCGATTTTCTTCAGCTATCTCCCTATATGAAGGACCCGTTCTCTGTTGTGGTTTACCTCTACCCTTATGCTTCCTGTTTTTGTGCCAATTCCGGTTCCCACTCCATTGCTGTTGTTGATGCGGTTGTTGTTGGGCCTGTTGGGGTGTTGGTTACCAGCTGGAGGGGCTGGTGGATGTTGAGCCTGTTGGCGTTGAGCCTGGCCCTCCACTGTGTAGTGTGTCATGGTCCCCGAAGCGGGTTCCACGGCAGCTACCTTCTTGGAACTGAAGCCCAAATCATGAATATACAGTTGATACACCCTCTCGATTTTCTGAAGAATATCAGCAAACTTATCCGTATTTGGGTAAGTGGTTGGCTCTACCTTTTCTCGTACTCCTGGAATCATGTTCCTAAGGAATAAGGTCTTATATTCAATAAGATCTACACCCGCAGCTTCTTGTGCCAGATGCTTTCCTGCTCGGTAGACCATCCAGAGTCTCTGGTGGTAAGTCACTGGACTTTCTTTCGCATTCTGCTTCACAGGATATGCTAGCATCACTCCTAGTACACCTGGGCTGTGAGCAGAAATGAGCTCAGCTGCAACCTCGTCAAAGGTAGCATTCCCATCCTGGTGAACAGCTTCAGGGAGTTTGGCCCACAAACCAGGATCGATGGTCTGGTGTAGTATTTGGACCTGATATTCTGCAGTGAGGCTGTGCATCTCGCATTTAGAACGAACCTTTTCCAAGTGACAGCTGAGGTTGTCTGACGGGCTCAACCGACTGATACTGTCAGCAATTTGCTGAACAGATAGGCCATTTGTAGGGAATTAGTGGGTCAATCAGGCACAGGTAGAGTGTCTCGAGCACCATCCAAGGCTGCACGAGCTGCAGCTTCAGCCACAGTGTGGACAATACCTTACTGAGTGCCAGCTTCTTGAAAAAGCTGCCTAATCTGGTTTTTAATAGCCTTCATGCTTCTTTCAGGAAGGGGAACATTGCCTAATGCTCTATCAATCATGGTTTCTATCTCTTGCCTGTCTTCCACATTAATAACGGCTACAGGAGGTGCTGTCGGGACCAGGCTTGAGCCTGCTCCCCACCATCATGGACACCACCATATTGGCGTTTCACATGATAAGCATCACGACGTCGTTGACGTGTGACCTGGGGAGTTGGGGGTGGGGACCCGCCATGCTGTGGATGGCTGGGTGGGGTGTCTGCACCATAGTAGGGGCGTGACTGGGCATTGTACTGTGAAACATCATCATCAGATAACTCCCCTTCTGATGATGAATGAAAGGCAGGGGCTACGCCTCCCATTGCCTTAACATGTCCAGCCAGAACCTCTCACTGATGGTGCAGTGTCACCATCCTAGTTCTACATTCATCATGATTCACACTTGCAACATCCATATCAACCTGTTCTTGCTTTCGCTTTTGCAAAATTTGATACGCGGCGCTCAATTCGCGATTGTCCCTGTAAGCTACTTCTAAGTCATTACGTAGCTGGTTGATCTCGTCCTGAAGCTCACCCATTTCGTCACTCAACTGAGCATTTACAGCACTCAGCAAATCATTCATTTGCACAACCTGACTCTTATCCTGTCTCAAACTTTCACACTCCTGCTTCAACATACATAGTTCCTATTCACCCGCCTGGGCTGAATGATGCAATAGTGAATCCTTTTCGTTACGCAGAGGTTGGAGTTCAGACTCCAAGTTCTGCTGCAATCTAATACATTCTGTTTCCTGCAAACTCATCTCTTGCTTAAGAGACAAAATTTGCAGATCAAGGGTTCGAAACCTCTCTTCGGAGGCTTCCAAAGCAGCATAGAGAGCCGCGACCATCAACCCTTTAGCGTGTCGCTTATTGGTTGATTGTCTCATCTCTGTGTACTGGGTTGAGATCCCCAGTACAGGGTTATCGGATTGACTTGCATCCCACGCGAAGTCAGCCCATCCTCCATGGGAGGCAAGGAAATTCGAGACATCGAGTCACAGTTCTGCGCAGATATCTGATACTGTGGCCATTACGTGGAAGGGAACAAAAATTCAAACTGTGAAAAAGACAGCGTGCTGCGTATCGATCCACAGCACAAGCACTTTAAACACAGCTGGGCTACTGTATTAGCTGCAGGCTTGCAATTCAAAGCTGCTATGGAGTGGGTCGAGATGGCATCGACCACACCCAAAAAGTCAGCCAGACTTTGCAAGTAACTACAAACTGGTTTTGAAATGGGAGAGGTGATACGGGAATGTACACCTACTGTCCCCGTGAGAAAGGGAAAAGGTTTAAGCAACAAGCGAAAACTTACAAATACCAAATATCGCCTGCACACGGTCACCAATTTGTTGAGAGGTCTAAACCTCACTTTCAGATTCTTGACAATATTGGGAATGCAAGTAATCACAAACACGTTGCATTAGAGTAATGAACAAGTTTATTACTACCAAAGGGATAAATCACAGTTTCCCTAGGCAGTTCTTACCAATACGAACCGGGAGCCAGTGCTAAGCATTCCCTACACCTTGAGGTTTCTCTATAGTATCTTTGGGTCTCTCGGGTCTCCGAAGTGTAAAGCTTGTGTATTACATTATATACCTATGATAATTACTATGGTTACCAAAAGATAGAAACATTTCTAGTTACAGAGATGAGCCTTATTGGCTAAATTAGAGGTGGCTCCACGGTCCCAGATAACATTATACAATTTCTGTAAAGTCATCAGTTTGAGAACAAAAGAGTTCTTATACAGAGTCTTACATAACTAAGTGTAGTAGTACAAATCACCAAAAGATGGCAATGCTGTCTTACATATTATGATTACTTCAAGGACAGGTGTCTTGGCATCTGACAAGTAAGAAATAGACAGAAAATACATGGTAAAATATATGTGTATTAGCAAGCAAAGTGGATTACAACAATATGCATTCATATCCTGACATCTACTCTTATACGGTAGATGCCCTTAGCCCTAAGTATTAGTATAACCTATGCTTAAGCATTAGCTGTCTACGGTGTACCTCTGAGGGTACCAATTAGGGTGCAGGAACCTCATGTAACAGTGCCTTTGCTATTCTGACTACCCTCCCTGCTTCCTTCTGCCTTAATGGGTACAATTCTCTGTTCTGTTCCTTCTGTGTTTCCTTATACTTCCTAAATGCTATCTTTTTTTCCCTAACCTTCACCGCCACTTCTTTTGAGAACCATAGTGGCTTTTTCTTTAGTTTTGATTTGTTTATTTGCTTCACACAAAGGCTTGTTGCCTCTGTGATGGCAGTTTTGCTAGTTCCCCATTGTTGCTCCACCCCTCCTTCTAGCCTATTGGCTAGTGCTTTTCTAAGGCACTCTCCCATCTTGCCAAAATCAGCCCTCATGAAGTCCAGAACCCTCACTTTTGTATGGCTTGACTCTGTAGCTGAGTTTATCATGAACCACACTGTTTGGTGGTCACTTGTTCCCAAATGGCTACCCACTTCTAGATCTGAGATCCTTTCACTGTCCCCATTTGAGAGTACAAGGTCTAAGATTGCTCCCTCATGAGTAGGTTCCAAAACTAGCTGTCTGAGGCATGCCACCTGAAAGGCATCAAGAATGGTCCTGCTTTTGGATGTGGCTACAGCAAAGGTGCTCCAGTTAACATCTGTCATATTAAGGTCCCCAATCAACCTTATCTCCCCTTTCTCTGCCATCCTAAGTATGCCTTCTATCATATCCTTGTCCATTCCCTCCCCCTGACATGGGGTCTGTATACAACCCCTGTGCGGATTGTGGTGCCATTTCCAGTCTCTAAGGTGACCCACAGTGCCTCCTCTCCTCCCTGTTTACTCTTTTGTTCAGTTGCTTTTATCCCTTCCCTTACATAAAGAGCTACTCCCCCCCTCTTCTGCCCTCCCTGTCTCTCCTATAGGTTGTGTACCCTGGTACGTTAACATCCCAGTCATGTACTCTGTGTACCATGTTTCTGTGACTGCTATGTTATCCAGGCATCCCTCTTCCATCAAGGCCACCAGTTCAGGGGGGCTTGTTGCCCAGACTATGGGCACTGGTACTCATTACCCTCCATTTCTTGATGGTCTTACCCCTTTTTGCCCCATCCCTGTCCTTATTGCATTTGTCACTTTCTCCATGTACCTCTGTGCTTCTCCCTATTGACATCTCTATGTTGGTGTCTACCTCACTTAGCACCCTGATTTTTGGGGTGAGGCTAGGATTTCTCTGCTCCTTTCCAGTGCCTCCCCCCTTAGCTAGTTTAAATGCTTGCCACTGAAGTATTTAAACCTATCATCTAGGATCCTGGTTCCCCCTCCTGGACAGATGTAGACCATCATGCCAGTATAGGCCTGCATCCATCCAGGTGGACCTCCAGTCCCCAATGAAGCCAAATCCCTGAGCTCTGCACCAGTTTTTCAACCACTGATTGAATCCCATGGTGTGGAGCACCATAGCCTCATCCATGCCATAGACAGGCAGCACCTCCGAGAAGGTTACCATGTGTGCTATTTATCTAAGGCCCCTCCCTATCTCCACAAATGCTTCTTGCACTGCTCTGATCCTTTTCTTAGCCAGGTCATTTGTCCCTAGGTGGGCAATGACATCCAGCTCCCTCCTCTGTGCAGCTGCTCCTGTGATCCTGAGGATTCGCTCCCTGACTGGTGCCTTTTAGTGCTTTAAGCAGGAGTGGTTTGGCTTCCTGAATGGATACCTTGTGTAGGTAGAACCAGAAGTGCTGTGGATCTGAAGGTGGCATGTTGTGAGTAGGGTCAAAAAAGTTACTCGGGAGGACAGGGCTAAGATCAATAAGGAGGAGTTAAGGCAGTTGGCAATGTTGGTGGGGTCAATGATGGTGGTGCCATTGACTGTAAGGTGGGCTGGGGGTGGAGTGTGATTTCCAAGTTATTTCTTTTATATTGTCCCAGAAGTTCTAGTCACAGCCCAATGAGAAGGTGAGGGTGGCCTGGTAGTGGTTAGCCTTGGCTTTGCGAATGGCCCATGTGCACCTCTTCCAGGCAGCATTATATGCCTGTCTGTCGGCAGCCTGACCAGTCTCAGTGGCTATATGCCAAAGGTTGTCCCTGTCCCAGAGTAGTTGGAGTAGGGCAGGAGTGACCCAGGGTGCATTTTGTTTTTTGGAGCGGATCATGGTGAAGGGTGCAAAAAGATCACAGACCTTGGTAAAAGCTTGTAAGAATAGGCTGAGGGCAGTGTCAACTCTCGTTGCATGGCGGATGGGAGACCAATCAATGTGAGCGAGGAACTGCCTGAGTTTTAACAGTACTCCTGGGAGAAGGAACCTAGGGTGAGTGGTTTGGGCTACGGGTTTGGGGGTGGGGGTAGACCAGAGGAATAGGAGAGGGGACTGGCCGCTTAAGGAATCTGGGAGGACTTGAATATCTTGAATCTTTTGGGGGCGGTTTGAGACAATGACGTCTAAGAGGGTGCTTGTCCCTGAATTTTGGTTATGTCTGGTGGGTTGTGAGACAATTTGGGTCAGGTCCAAGGCAGCAAATGTGTCTCTTATCAGTGAGGCAGTGGGACTGAGCCAGTCCTACTAGGACTTGTTGAGCCTTATGAGGGAGGGAGGAGAGATATTCGGTGAGAGATGATATTGCAGGGGTCTAGTTCCTTGGGGGGATATAGGAGACTGTGAGATAGAGAGGGTTCTTGGATGGGTCTGGGGTGAGTTTAAGGGTAAGGGCCTGGGCACCATCTAAAAGCTTGGGGGTAGGGAGGGCATGGCATACGCTGGTATCACGAGCATAGAACGCACAACTGCCTCCACGTTTACCTACTCAATTCTCGTGATATAGAGTGTAGCCTGGAAAGGAGACTAAGGAGTCTGGGGTGGACTAAGTTAGCCAGGTTTCTGCTAGGGCTAAGATGTCTGGGTGGTGTGATATAACCCAGCACTGAACGGCAGCAAATTTTTTAAGCAGACTGCATACATTCATGGAGGCAATGTGGAGTCCGTTGGACTTAGTTGGTGGATTGGTGGGGGCAGGGCCTGGGTTTGGGTGGATATTACCAGAGAGGAGTAATAGTATGGCTAAGGCTCTAGCCCTGGGGTGGCAGTTTGTTAGTTTCCTGTGGGTACATGTGGGTATGCTTAAAAGTTTCTTCTTTAATCAATGTTTCTATAAATGTTCGGCTACACAGAACAGCTGCCTCTTCCCATTCCGTTCTATATTTAAGACTTTCAAAACCTCCTGATGGCAGCATTGTGACCCTCAGCCCTCTCGGTGCTAAATCCAGGCCCAAGATATTGTATGTCAGGTTTAGTTCATGAATAAGCAGTTTCTCAAGGGAGGTAAAAAAGTGTTTTTAGCTCACCAGTTCCTGCTAACAAAATTCTGGGTTTATTACCAAGCCTTGATTTTAAATATCATTTTCTCTGCTGTAAGTACACAGTGTCTGTCAGGCAACCTGGCTGGGGGTCATTATTCACTGAATCCCATTCACTGCTCACTGCAATAATTGAAGGACCTTCTGACTGGCAATGTGCACGTGCTGTCCATTTGTTATGCACTGGATATATCATGGACCACAAAAAAACAAGACAAGTGTCCAGTACAGGAGCACTGGGCTAAGGTAAGTCACTGACAGCAGACACAAAGAAAAAAAGCCAGCGCTACACTGTGGTTGTGGAGGGTGCACACTGGGCTTACCAGCCAACAGGAACCAGAAAAAACAAATAATAGCACACCTCAAAACAGGAGTCAAAAGTTTTTTTTTTTTTACAATTCAAACTTTATTAACAGATTTTCCATAGTACAGGGGACAGAAGTAGTAACATTTACAGAATAAGCATAGGATCAGACATGTTCTGCCCCCTCCCCCCACCCCTCCTCCCCCGGTACAGCAGTACCCCAAAACATTGTAGTATAATACCATGTTACAAAACCTTGATTGACCTAAGATAAGCAATTGCCAACAACTCATTTATCCAAACCAACCACCATGATTAGAGTGTGAAAGGGATCCCAGATATGCTTATAACTCCATTGCCTGTTATAGAGACTCGCTATAGCTTTCTCAGTACGAAGATTAGTGAGGATTTCATTAACCCATTCTTGGTTTGATGGGCTAACATCATCCTTCCAATGCTTAAGTATGATTTTTTTTAACAGATAATGTTATCATAGACATGTGAAATCTCCAAGCTTTAATCTTTATAGGAGTCAGGTCTCCCAACAGGCAAATTTTGGGAGTAAAACAATCCTGCAAACCAGTAAGGGGTCCAATCTGGCTTTAATAGAATCCCATAGTGGGATTATTTTAGGACACGACCAGAATATATGGAGAAGTGTTCCTTCTTCCTTGGAACATCTGGTACACAGTCCTGATTCAAGAAGGCCCCATTTTGCCAGTTTTACTGGGGTATAATACATATTATGTAAGATATGGTATTGCATAAGTCATAGTCTGTCTTGTGACACGTACTTGTGACAATACCTCCATAGTATAGGCCAGTTGAAGGTATGCTGGGGAAAGAAAGAGACCCAGAACATGGTAGGACCATGGGAACCTCCATATCACCAATGAAACAGAACTTGATATAGTTTTGAGATTACCTTAGAGGGTCCTAGTAAGGAGGAAAGCTTCGATATCAAGGAAAAGGCCGGCAGACAGGGAGGGGTATTACCCAATACGGTAGTAAGGAGATGCTTTAATTGAAGGACCCTGAAATGATGGGCTACTGGGATATTACATTTTCGGATAATGTTAGTGACAGAGAGCCATGCCCCCTCTCCATCCAGGAAAGTGGACACTGTCCCTTCCCCCACTTGGGGCAACCATGTGGGGGAATCTTCTGTTTATTTATAGTAAAGGACAGGGAATTCCATATGGACTGAGACAGGTCCAAATGCAGATTGTAGTGCAAAAAAGAACAAAGCTGTGCATGAACTTTTAAGGAGGTCATAAGAGTTGGACATTTATGGACTTCTTGTCTAGAGGAAATCTTGACATAAAACATGGTCAGGGTGTCCATGTTCATAGCCTGGATAAAATCTAATTCAATATTAAGCCAAACTGGCCTCAAGCCTTTGGGTCCCAGATTCACCCACTTAAGATATTTTACTAGATGGCTAGCCCAGTAATAGATTGCCAGGTGAGAAATCCGCAATCCCCCATCAAATTTGGAGCCACCAGCTTGTAGTATGCCAATCGGGGGTGTTTGTTAGACCAGATAAAATTGGTAAAAATTCTATGCATTTTCTGAAACCTGGATAATGGGATAAATGAATTAAGGTGCAATAGAGGATAAAAAAGGTGGGGAAATACATTCATTTTAATTATACTGATATGGCCCCATAATGAGACAGGAAGCTTCGACCATCTATCAAGATCCTGAACGATCACCTGGGAAAGGGGCTCCAGGTTTTCTTTAAACCATGAGGAAGGATTACATGTCAATCTGATACCCAAATATTTGAGAACAAGAGGTGACCAACACAATCCAAAGGGAATAATATCATTCTTAAAGACCTTGTGGTTAAGGGAAAAAATAGACGACTTATTGGCATTTAATTTGTAGTTCGAAAAGGAACTAAACTTGGCAATCTCTGTTAACATGGCTGGGATGGACGTAACCGGATGGGACAAATGAATAAGAAGATCATCAGCGTATGCCGTAATCTTCACTACCATGTTCCATATCGGTATGCCTTGTATATCCAAATTATCTAAAACATTTCAGATAAGGGGTTCCAAATATAAGTTGAATAACAGAGGGGAAAGGGGGCAACCCTGCCTTGTTCCCGAATGTAAGAGGAAGGGTTTTGAAAATGCCCCATTACCTGAAATCCTAGCAGAGGGGGTCCTATATAGGGCACGAATGCAGTCTATAAACATGGAGGGAAAAGCAAATGCCCTGAGAACCTGAAATAAAAAGTTCCAGTTCACATGATCAAATGCCTTCTTGGCATCCAGGGACACCAGCATGGCAGGAAAGGTGGCATCCCTGGACTCCAAGAAGACATGTGAAAAGGTACGTAGGTGATCTGATGATGAGCGTCCCCTCATAAATCCCACCTGTAACATGCCAATCAGATCCGGAAGGACCAGAGTAATCCTATCAGCCAATATCTTCGAGAGAATTTTAATATCCTGGTTCAAAAGGGATATGGGCCTGTAACTCTTTACCAGCTCAGGATCTTTGTCAGGTTTGGGGAGGAGGACAATCAGGGCTTCAAACAGATAGGTATCAATGGCTACCCCAAAAAGAATGTGGAGATACAGCCAATGAAGTGCTGGCACTAACTGTTCCTGAAAGACTATATAAAATAATGAGGGAAAACCGTCTGGCCCCGGGACTCTGTCTGAGGGCAGGGCCTTTATTACCTCCGTTATTTCCTCCAAGGATATAGGGGAGGACAGAAATCTCCTCTGCGAAGCTGACAGGAAGGGGAGATGAGACTCCCGGAGATAAGCCTCCAATGTCTCTAAAGAAGGAGGACTGTCCATGTCCGTATATAATTGCTCATAATACAACGCAAACTCCTGCACAATCTCTGAAGGGGACGCCCTCAAGGATCCATCCGTTTGAGCCCTCACGGGCGGGATAAATCTTGCTGATTCCTGCTATTTTATCCTTAGAGCAAGCAAACGTCTCACCTTTTCTCCCTGATCGGTGTAGATAGCTTTGTTGCAGATAATGGCTAACTCTGCCTTTTCCCTTAACAAGTCTAAGTACCTATCTTTAGCTACCAAAAGCTTCCGCCTGTCTTCTTCCAGGGTACTGGAAGATAAGTTGGCCTCTAGGGACCGCACTTGGGACAATAGAGATAATAGTTCAGCCTCTTGGCCTCTTTTCCTCTTTGTGGCTAGACTGACAAGAATCCCCCTCATATAGGCCTTAAAAGCACCCCATAAAATATCCAGCGCCGTGCCTTCTGTTGAGTTAGTTGAAAGAAACAGATCGATCTGCTCTTTCACTTGGTTAAAAAAACGAGCATCTTTTAATAATTGTTCATTTAATTTCCACCGAGTCTCTTTCTTAGCGATATTAAGGAAAGCCAGGCTACATACCACCAGGGAATGATCAGATACGGGCCTGGCTGAATTGAAGCAGACGTAATCCCTGGCAAGAGTGATTGGGATATTAATAAATAGTCAATGCGGGAATGCGATCCATGTACTGGTGAAACAAAAGTGTATTCCCTAGTATTGGGGTGCAACACTCGCCATACATCGCATAACCCACACTGATCTAATAAGTCCCTAAACGCTCTCTGCCCAGGGGAAAGTCCCCTCAACACCGTGCCAGACCTGTCCATGTTAGGGTCCGATACTAAATTGAAATCGCCTCCCATTATGATCGCGATAGGAAGCAAGGAAAGTATAATGGTAATTAGCTTCATAAAGAAACCAGGGTCGTCAGTGTTGGGCCCATAGATGCTAAAAAGTAATAGTGGCATGGAACAAAGGGTGCCTTGGACCAAAACATATCTACCACCCGGATCCCTGAAGACCTGCGTGGAGATAAAGGGAATGCCTCTATTGACAACTAGCATGGCCCCACAGCTGTTAGTGGACTCTAGGGCAGTAAAAACCTGTCCCACCTGTTGCCTCCTGAGTTGTAAAGCTCCGGAGTCTAACAGGTGGATTCTTGTAAAAACGTGACCTGGGATCGCAACAGATTCAGGTGTTTAAGCACCTGATAATGCTTAGACTTTTTCCTTATCCTCTTCACATTCCAGGTTGCAAAATTGATGTTACTAACCATCTAATCTAATAATAAGCGAACACATGTGTAATATTCAGATATCACTACAACGAGTATCAAAGATCCAAGACCCCCTGATTACTGCTGTACCACCCTTTCAACCCCATTCCCTCCCATCCAGACTCAATCCCATACTGTCCCCCCCATTATAATCCCCCATATACCATAACATAGGTAAGCCGGATCCTTTATATTTAGTCATAACCCCACCCACCCTACCTCCCTCACTGTCACAAACAACGATCAACGAACTACCACTTCTCTTCCCTTCCCCCAGCCTCCCAACATTACCCCAATAAACCCAAACAGATCCTATAGCCATTCCATATGAAAAACAGGCAACAGCTGAATATATAGAACAGTAAATTCAACACATCAACCAGCAACACATTAAGTGCAAACCTCAGATCACCAGAAGGAAATGCTGAGCTCTTTGGAGCCAGAAATCCAAATAATATTCTAAATTAATATGTTAGCTGCTTATAACCTAAAGAGTAAGCACAGGTAAATGCGTACTGAAAATAGCAGGCAGTTAAAAGTAATACATAACCACCTCAGAACCATGACAGCAGCCAAACCACATGCCCTACTGTAAGACATGTTAAGTAATGCCAGGCACCTGGTAAAAGTATCCTGCCTTGAAAGTAAATTCCCGACATATCTGACTGCACTGGGCTACGAATTGAATGTCTGGAGCTCCCTCTAGCGATACGAAGGCAAACGCACACAACCATACCCTGTGTGAAAAAGAAAAACGGCTGTACTGCAAATCACTCCCTCATTTAGATGAATAAAGTTAAGGAACCAAGGGGCGAAAGCCTGGGAAATAAATCCAACCCTAAGCCTGCCTTATACCTATGTTATTAAGCGCATATCGAGTGCTGTCCAGAAAGAACCGTAGACCAAATAACTCTGTCCTTAAACTGCAGCAGCCCACTGGGAAAATAAACTGCACCAGAAACATATTAAACTCCTAAATACTGTAAGAAGCAAAATAAATGCAGCAGCCTAATGTCCCTTCAGCCTTCAGTAGCAGGCTCTCTTGAACCAGAACGGAAAATGACACTCTTCCCCTTCTTCTAATCAAAGAACAGCAGCATCTCTCCAGTTTGGGCATCTTCAGCCCAAATTATACTGATCATGGATCACGGAATAAATCAGGAAGGGCTGTCTTCAACCCCACAAGTGCAGCATCTGGGTCTTCGTTAAGATAACCAGGTACCAGCCACTTGCACTTGCAGCCTGGCTGGGTACCCAGTCTAAAACCTGAGTCCCGCAGCAATAATCTTCGAGACTATAGGGTGGAATGCTGTATGTTTCTGCCTGATCGAACCCGGTAGATCTTGGGCAATCCTGATCTTTGCATTTTCCCATCTGACTTCCTGCAACTCCTTTATCTTTGCCAGAAAATGCTGTCGTTCTAAAAAGTTCAAAAATCGGCAGATAATGGGAAGAGGCAGTGCTCCAGGTTGAGGCTTTGGTCGCAAGGACCTATGTGCCCTCTCGATGATATATTTGGCACCAAAGGGAGAGGGGCCAGCAATCTTTTCACCAACTTTTGGACAAATCCAGTGGTGTTCTGTCCCTCTTTTCCCCTCTGGAAGCCCGAAAATAACAACATTGTTCCTGCGGCTGTGACCCTCGAGGTCTTCCACTTTTAACTCTAGATGAGAACATTTCTGCTGCATATTTACAAGCCCAGGATCAATTTTCTCCACCCGCTTCTCAAGCGAACAAATTCGGGCAGTGTTATCCAAGGTTGTTGTAGAAACCTCCTCTATTTTTTTGGTTAGGGATTTAAGCTCCGAAGAAATGTCCTTTATTTCTTCACAGAAGGGCTTGAATTCCTCTAGAAACCTGCTCAAGGTCAATGGCTCATGATCCATGGCAACATTAGAGTGCTCTGGCCTTTCTGAAGCACCTAAGGCCCGTGATTTCTTCGGGGTCTTCTCAGGAGTAGCCGGGGGAGTATGTTTCTGTGGCGCCGTCTTCATAGGAAAATCCATCTAAGCAACGAAACACCATGCAGATACTCAGGGTGGAAAGGAAGAGTCATAGAGTAGTTTCTGAGGGTTTAAGGAGGTTTGGTTTTGTATGAACAAAACACGAAAATAGAGAGTCAGGAGGCTGGAGCTACTAAGAGGAGATACTACCTGGTACCCTGCATTACATGGTCTCCGGGAGTCAAAAGTTTTAATCCAGGATAGACTAAAAAAGAACAGGGGGGAGGAGTCCTGACCTAAGTCAAATCGACTCTTAATGCTAGGAGGATAGCCACCCCAGACCTAACCACTTCTAACTGTGAGGCTCTTTTCAGTAACATCCTACTTGGGGGAACAACCCCCCCAAAATCTCCCCATGATTCACTGAACACGCTGCTAAAAGCACTTCCAAACCTACCTAAAAGGGAAAAAATAATCACAGGGAATTTTAACATTCACTGGGGGTCATCCAATATTGGGGAAGTGAAAACGGCACTCCAAGTGACTGGCCTGACCCAGCAAACACACGACCCCACCAGGACAGACAAAAAAACTGATAATCATATGACGCTGGATTGGCTACTCACCACCAACCCTGAGAGAGTCAAGCTAGTAGGCACCTTTTCTGACTCCATGAGTGACCATTCCCCCATGTATGGAATATGGAGAAATGCCTTCCCCACCCCACACCCCCAGAATAATCAGGGCACAAGACTACTCAAATTTTGACCTAAACGCCATCCTCTGCTCCCTATCGGGAATTGATTGGAGGCATATCAAATGGGCCCCCAGCCTAGATGACTCCCATGATTTATTCGTTGTAAACTTCCTATAAGCGGCCAACAAATGTGCTCCTCTAAAACAGTTCAGGTTGAAAGGTCAGGATTCCAAATGGCTATCCCGTGACCTAAGAAAACTCATGAGGAGTAGAGATGCTGCATGGGGTAAAATCAAGTCCACTGGCCAGATCGCTGATTGGCAAACATTCAGAGAATTGTGCAACAAATGTAAATTCAAGATAAAATGTGCCAAAGTTCAACATCTTCATAAATGTCAGAATAACAACTTATCCGATCCCAAGAAACTCTGGAGTCAAATAAACAACCTAATCAAGGGCCAAACCACCCAGGAGGATGGAGATATAGTAGCAGACTAAAACTGTCATAAGACCCTGCAAGCTGCTGCAGATGCTCTTAATACCTTCTTCACTGAACTAGACAGGTTTAAGACATACGCCCTGGGACCACCCGCACCTCCACAAAGCCTGGGCAAAAAGAATCCCCTCACCCTGGAATTCCACCTCAAATTGACTACCGAAAAAGAAGTACTGAAGCTCCTAAAGGCTATCAAACCCTATGGATCAGTGGGCCATGATAAACTCGAACTGAAACTTCTTCACCTAGCCGCACCTGCCATTGCAGGACCTGTATCATGGCTAGTAAATCAGTCTCTCCTCAAAGGGCAAGTCCCTTCACTATGGAAAGTGTCCCCGGTCTCCCGCATCCTAAAGGATGGACCGTTGGAGCAGGTTGTGAATTACTGCACAAAATCCATCCTATCCATCCCCAGCAAAGTGCTAGAGAGGGTGATTTACAATCAAATAGTTGAATTTATAGACAGCTACAACATTTTTACTGTTCAGCAACATGGCTTTCAAGAAAATCATGCACGGATACAGCACTGATAGCCCTGACCTCAGAAATATTCTCAGCACTGGATAAGGGGATGCTCACTGGCGCAGCCTTCATTGACCTCACCAAGGTATTCGACCAGGTGGACCACGAACTCCTCCTATCCAAACTCAGACGGATTGGGCTGGATAACCACACAACCCAATGGTTCACCTCTAGGGAAGGACTCAGTTAGTGAGATGACAAGGCTGTGTGTCTGATAAGCAATTGATCCTAGATGGTGTGCTCCAAGGATCTATCCTGGAGCCCCTGCTTTTCTCATTATTTGTAAATGAACTGCCAAAAGTCTGTGGCAGGTCAAAGGTTACCCTATATGCAGATGACGCAGTACTATACAGGTCTTCATGTGATGCAGCTACACTAAGTAATCTCCTAAAAAAAGGCCTCTTGGTGCTAGAGAGTTGGCTAAACTGTAACAAAATGGTGCTGAATGGCAAAAAACCAAAAGCCATGCTATTCGGTCCCAAAAAAATAGGACCAGATAGGTCTAAAATGCTAGATCTTTCTCTAGCAAGTGGGCACAAAGTAAGCACAGCTGAGTCCCTGAAATACCTAGGGATCACCCTGGACCAGGACTGCACCTTCCAGGAGCACATAGCACAACTCAATAGGTCCTTGAACCAATAAATCAGTCTCCTATACCACTTCAGTCAGTATCTCACCCTGACCTCCAGACGCAATATAGCACAGGGCATCCTCCTACTTTCCCTACTACATGGCTCTACGGTTCTGTCCTCAGCCAAAAACAGCAAACTGCAGAAGTTGAGAACTATGTACAACAGAATAAGCAGGTCTGCAGCTGGTGCTCCAGCTAGAGAACACCACTGTCATGTCCTTCAGACACTATCATGTCCCTCTCTGGATGACAGGCTAAAATACTCATCCCTCTGCCTTGCTTATAAGCTCAGACAGCCAAATGCCCCCCCCCCCCCCGAGTACGGCAAAGCTCCTAGAGCCCAAGTTAAACAATCGTCCTCTAAGGTCATCGACAAGGCAGCTCCTAACAACTCCCATAACCCAAACTGCACAAAGGTCCAGGGCATTCTCTAACATTACCCACCCCTCTGGAACGCTCTCCCAGCTTCCATACAGTAATGTACCTCCCTAGGTTGCTTCTAAAAAAGGCCTAAAAACCTACCTACTAAGTCTTAACCAATGCAACTGCTTCTGCTGACACCCCAGCTCAGGTTCCTGTGCACCCACACTGTCTCAGCAGCTATGACTGTTACCACTAATATACTCTATTTGACATGCACTAATGTTATATCCATATTAGTTTTTAGTGTAGGGAAAAACACTCTATTTTAGATTGCAGTGTAGGAAAAAACATTCAGATTGCCGTATGATATCAACACCTGCATGTGAAACAGAGATTGTACATAATGTCCTGTAAGAATTTGTCCATCAGACTGCCAGTATACTCTTGTATCTTACATATGACTGTATGTGCTACAACTTTGTACATAGTGTCCCACAAGAACTTGCCTATCGGACTACTTGTATAAATCTTGTATCTAACATGTGATTGTATATGTTGCAATTCTCTTTTGTACATAGAGTCCTAGTATCTGTCTATCTGACTACCTGTATATTCTTGTAACTAACATATGACTGTAATCTATGTCTCTTGCACTTTACGAAATTTAAATGCCATGTTACTCCTATGCCTCATTTGTATGCAACTAATCCCGGGTCGCCCCTGAAAAAGAGACCTGTATTTGTCTCAGTGGGCCTACCTGGTCAACAAAGTTAAATAAATACAATAAATGAGCACAGCCTCTAGCAAGCACTATCTAGACACAGGTTACCTTACTGAGTCTGTGTCCTTGCCCTAAGGCCACTTGGGGACACTGTGTTTCTAAGATCCTTATTCTGACAGGTGTTCTTTTCAATTATCACTTCTCTTGTTATACTACACCAGGCTTCTGGGGTATCCTCCAATCCCCCTGGACTGTCCCCAGGCCTGAAGGCCCTCAAAACGCCTCCCTTGAAGGGGAGGTCACCCACACTCCTCCTGCTTAAGTGTCATGCTCTCTGCTCTCCAAGAACTCTGAAACTTCTGTGCAGAGCCATTGTAATTGACAAGTTCCTCCCTCAAATAGGCTGAAAATATTAACCCTTGCCTGGAATTTCCAACTCTCTACAGGCAGGAGAGCAACTGGCAACTGGCAGCCATTAGCACACTCACTCTACCTAGTTATGCAAACTCACTCCCTCTAGAGAGGAGGGGCTTATACACAAGGGTCCAGCACTACTGTACAGAATGGAGATGCTGACTCATGTCCCATATATAGTAACATACAGTAGCACTGAATCCACTGGGCTAGCTGGATCCCTCCAATTTGAAGGGTATTGACCTCACTGATTAGCAAAGCACTCTGAAATACTTTGGTTATGAAAGCAGCTTCCAAATCCACTCTCCCAGTATCTCGGATGTTTCCATAGTTATTTCCTTTATGATTATTCAGTTAGCCACTGTTGCACCCTTAGCCCCCTTGTGAGTCACTGCTGATCCCCAAAATCATCATTTGTCTTTCACCTGGGACTTATCGCAGTCCCCACATTACCCCTGTGGCTTGCCTTCGCCATGGGGCCCTTCTGCTGTGCCAGGTCCTCTTGGGAATACCTCAGCTGGTCATACAGGGAGAGGGCCCAGGTTAGTTAGTGTGGAGTCTGCAGGCATGGCAGGGCTGTCATGCAGCACAGCTGGAAGATTTTTGTTCCTGTTAGCCCATAAGGATGCTTCATGTTCAGCTGTCATATCCATCCCATGCTTGCCTGTGTCTGATGATATTGAATATATCCTCCAATCCTTTGCATTTCAAGCAGTGTGACCTAACTTCAGACCATGGTGGATGCATGTACTGGGTTCCCCAAGGCACAGCTAAAATATACAGCATAAATTGAAGTCTGGAAGCTTCAAGACACATATTTTATTGAAGGAGCACTTACTTAACTGATGGCAATGACAAAAGTTAGGAAATGGTAGGCAACTTTGTCTTTTGAAGGCACTACCCAACAGAACAGTCCAACAGTGGATTGCCACACATTTTCCCACGTGATGGCAGCTGAGGCAGGAGTGGTAAAAGATACTCAGGGCGGAGTGGTAGTTGCATAGCCATCTCTCATCACTCATCACCAATCCACAACAAGAAGTAAAGGCAAGCTTCATCAAAGTCACTGCCCAACTAATGCACCTGCAGTTCAAGATAAACAGACTTGCTGAGACGTAGGCTTCACTTACTGCCTGCCTTGATAAGCCAGAGAAGCAAATTAGCAAGCTACAGGACAAAGTAACTGATCTCACCTGAGACAAAGCAACCTCATGGAGAGAGTAGCATCATTATGTGAGAGGGAGGAGGAACAAGAAAACAAAGTGTGGAGGTCTAATCTATGACTAATTGGTCTCCTAAATGGTATGGAGGGGAAAGAGGGGGGCCAGACTGTACAATAGTGGTTGACCGAAAAGTTCAGTCTTGAGCCAGCTGTGGCTAATTTTGAAATACAATGGGCATATTGTACAGCTCCAAAGCAGAGACTGGGTGATAGACCCCATCATTATTTATTTATTTTTTTTAAATTTGTACTTTTTTTTACCTCTGTGATCCTGACCAGCCCCCTTCAGCGCCACCTCACACCCTGCCCCATAACTGCCTTCTCTGGGACATGCCCTTCCCATGTTCCTCTCTTGCTTGCATCCTAACACGGGGCCACCAGGGGGGCACCAAACACCAACAGAGTTAGAGTGCAGTGTCAGGAGTGCACAGCGGCCAGTGGTGCATGGCCTGCAATGTGAGGCAGTCATCATTCTGTCACAGTCAGAGGTGTTTTTCCCTATTCTTCCCTGAATCCAGTGATGTTAATGGCACAGATGACATGCACACACATGCACACACTCCCATACTGAAGTCACAGATACACAGAAGATGAAGGCAGATAAGGACCATGTGGTCCACCTAGTGTGCCCCTTTTCCCTACCTAATGCATTACTGCAGACCCTAACTGATCTGTGGCTTATCCTTGCTTCCCTATTGCTTGAGTACTATGTATATCCCATCCATTCTTGAATTCCCTTATTGTTTTTGCCCCCACCACCTCCACAAATAGGCTGTTCTGAGCATCCACTACTTTTTTTGTGAAAAAGTACTTCCTTACATTGCCCCTGAGGCTACCCCCATCTAGCCTCCTATCATGCCCCCTTGTTCTTGAACATCTTCTCTTCTGAAAGATGCTACCCTCCTGTACCTTGTTTATATCCCTGATGTACTTAAATGTCTCTGTCATATCCCCCCTCTCTCTCCTCTTCTCCAGGTATACATATTGAGGTCTTTTAGTCTTTCCTCATATGACTTTTGGTGCAGTCCTTGTGCTATTTTTGTTGCCCTGCTCTGGACTGCCTCTATTTTGTCAATGTCTTTCCAGAGATGTGACCTCCAGAACTGGACACAGTGCTCCAGATGAGGTCTCACTAGTGATCTGTACAGTGGAATAACCTCCTCCTGTTTTCTGCTGGTGATACCTCTCCCTATGCACCCAAGCATCCCACTGCCTCTCCCCACAACCTTCTCACATTGTTTGGTTACCTATAGGTCACCAGATATGATTATCACCAGGTCTCTTTCTTGACTGGTGGCTGTCAGTACTCTACCCCCCCCAGCATCTTGTACTCCTCCCTTTGATTTCAGCACCTCAAGTGCATAACTTTGCACTTCTTTGCAATGAATCTTAGCTGCCACACTCTTGAGCACTCTTCAAGCATATTTAGGTCCTTTCTCATTTTTTCCACCCCCTGGAGTGTCGACCCAGTTGCAAATCTTAGTGTCATCTGCAAAGAGGCCTACCTTCCCCTCCAGCCCCTCTGCAACGCCACTTATGAAGACATTAAAGAGTACTGAGCCAGCACGGATCCCTGTGGCACCCGACTGGTTATCCCCCCCTCTCCTTGGATTGAATGCCATTACCACCACCCTCTGTGTCCTGTCACTCAACCAGTTTCTGACCCAGTTTACCACCTTGGGGCCCACTTCCAGGCTGCCCAACTTATTTATCAACCTCCAATGTGGGACAGTGTCGAAGGCCTTGCTGAAATCTAGGTAGACCGCATTCACTGGCCCTCCCCTATCTACCTCCCTCCCTGTTCACCCAGTCAAAGCTTCACACAAAGGGGATTAAGGTGCAAGGGGGCTGTGAAGCCCATATCCGCACCTGATTAATTGAGATAGCTAATTCTGGTTTTGTTAATAATAAAGTTATCCAGAAAAGTTTTAAATGTTATCTTATTATCACTAGAGACTACTTCAAGAGGTAAGTTATTCCAAGGGTTAACAATCCTCTGAGTATAAAAGTACTTGCGTGATGTGTGATGAAATTTTGCCCTAGTTATCTGGAAGTGGTGTCCCCTAATGTTGTATGAGTTATTTTTAAACTCAAATCCCATTTGTGAAAATAGATAAGGATCCTTGACAATGTCAAACATAAATTAGGTCACCCCACAGACGTCTGAGCTTAAGTGGCATGCATTTGAGGTCTTTTAGACATTTTTAATATGGTACAGTAAATAGTCCCCTTACATTTTTGGTAAATTTCCTCAGGATTTTTTCCAGAGTTTCAATCTCCCCTATTTTGTAAGGGCTCCAGAGTTGTGCAGAATATTCAAGGTGGGGTCTAGCATAAGCTCTAGACAAAGGGAGCATTACTTCAGAATTTCTGGATTTGATGTTTCTTTTAATGGACCATATAACTCTGTTTGTTCTATTAATGGCCTCATTAATGTGTTTACTGTAACCCATATCATTTGCAATGAATATACTGAGACCTTTTTCATTGGAAGTACTTATCAGTGGGGTCCCATTAAGTAAGTAGACAGCTGATGGGTTATTGAAACCAATGTGCATCACCTTACACTTGGCGGCATTTAGCCTCATGCTCCAAGCTCGACCCATTGGGATATACTATTTAAGTCCTGTTGAATTTTACAAATGCTATCTTTATTGTTGCATGGCCAACCTATCTTAACATCATCGGCATATTTAATTGATGTAGACAAGCAATTTTTTGTGAGGTCAGCTATAAAAATTTAAAAAAGACAAGGGCCCAATACTGACCCCTGAGGGTCACCACTAGTAACCAGACCTGTCACCGACAACTGACCGGTAACTAGGACCCTCTGGTATCTGTCTGCCAGCCACTTATCAATCCATTTAATAATGTGTCTATTAATGTTGGTATCAAGAAGTTTAAGTACCAAGGCCTGATGAGCCATGACATCGAAGGCCTTGCTAAAATCAAGATAAATTATATCATAAGGGATACCATTATCTATGTTCTTACTGACGTTTTCATAGAAACACATCAAATTGCTTAGACAGCTTCTGCCCTTTTTAAATCCATGCTGTTCCTTATCAATTGTGTCTGTGATGTCACTTATTAGATCTTTGATAATACTTTCAAGAATTCTACAAACTGATGAAGTTAGACAGATTGGCCTATAGTTTTTCCAGTTGGAATGAGGGCCCTTCTTATGAATTGGTATAACATATGCAGTAGTCCATTCTTTAGGAACAAAATGGAACTGTAAACAATATTCAAAAAATCGATGTAATGGGTGAGTAAGTTGCTCAGCTAACAGATATAATAAATGATCACTAATTTCACCCAGCCCAGGTATATATTTATTTTTCAGCATTAGAAGTTTGGCATCAGTCAAATAAATCTATCAGATTTGTTTGACAAGACCTTCCCACTGTGAATCCAGGCTGCCTTAGATCCTGTGCTCCACTGGATTCAAGAAATATCACAGTCCTTTCCTTTAGCACTGACTCCATTAATTTCACCACCACTGAGGTCAGGCTGACTGACCTGTAGTTGACAGCCTCCTTCCTGTTGTCACTTTTGTGAAGAAGGACTACATTTGCCCTCCTCCAGTTCCCTGGAACAACCCCTGGCTCTGTCAATTTGTTGAATAGGGATGTTAGTGGTGCTGCCAGCACCTCTGTAAGTTCTTTTAATATTCTGGGATGTATCCCATCTGGCCCCATAGCCTTGTCCCCTTTCAAATTCTCGCATTCCTTTAGGACTCTTTCCTCCATTAATGGGCTGGTGTCCTCCTCTTTCCCACTGGTGCTCCTATCCCCCAATAGTGGTCCTTCTCCTTCCCCTTCTTCTGTGAATACTGAGCAAAAGTATTTGTTCAGGACTGCTGCTTTTTCTAGGTCTCCCTCACCCCCTCACTTTTAACCTCACAATCCCACACGCTGGTCTTCGATCTATCACTAATGTACCTGAAAAAGGTCTTGTCTCCCTTTTTAATTGCCTTTGATATTTTTTCATCAGTTTGTGCCTTTGCACTCCTGACTGCTTTCCCTGCCTCACTCTGCTTTTCCAGATACAATTCCCTGTCTTCCCCCATTTGTATTTCCTTGTACCTCCTGAAAGCTAACTTTTTCTCTCATACCTTCCCAGCCACATCCTTTAAGAACCATAGTGTTTTTTTCTTTGTCTTTGCTTTGCTTAATTGCTTAACACAAAGGCTTGTTGCCTCTGCTATGGCTCCCTTAAGGTTAGCCCATTTTTTCTCTACGTCCCCCCTTCTTCTTTCACTGCCAGAGCTTCCTTGAGATACTCCCCCAGTTTTTACAATGTCAACCCATCTGAATTCCAGGACCCTTGCTTTTGTGTGGTTTGACTCCTCCACTGTTCTCACATTGAACCACACCGTACGATGATCACTGGACTCCAGGTGGCTACCCACCATTACTTCAGTGACTCTGTCCCCATTGATGAGTACCTGGTCCAACATTGCTCCTTCTCTGGTGGGTTCTGCCACAAGTTTCTTGAAGCACACCCCCTGCAGGGCATCCAGGATGCCTCTGCTCCTGGCTGTAGCTGCAGCCTGGGTGCTCCAATCCACATCAGGCAAATTGAAGTCTCCCAGTAGCAGCAGTTCACTTTTGGCTGTCATTTTGTGAATGGCTTCTACTAGTACCCCATCCATCTCCTCCCCTTTTACTGGAGGTCTGTATATCATGCTTGTGTGAATGGCAGTGCCATTTCCTGTCTCCAGGGTGACCCACAGTGCTTCTGCTCCATTCTGCTTTCCCTGAACTTCAGTTGCTTTAATTTCCTCCCTGATGTAGATAGCCACCCCTCTACCCTTTTTTCCCACCCTATCTTTTCTAAATAGAATGTAACCTGGTATGGCTATATCCCATTCATGGTTCCCCATGTACCATAACAGTGACAGTGTCCAGGTTTGCCAATGCCATCAAGGCCACTAGGTCTGAGATTGTATTTCTCATGTCTGTGGGCATTTGTGCACCTGGTCTTCTGAGTTTTGCAACCTCCCCTTCTGGTAGCTCCCCTCCTATACCCATATCTTCCCTCCCTCCCTTCCTCTCCTGTTTTTACTCCCATTCTTCCTTATCTCTGCCATTCTACCCATCTTGGTTTTAGGTTTTAGTGTCAATTTCCCAATCCTAGGTTCCTTTCTACTGACTGCTTCATCCTGTGGGGGATTAGCTTCTTCCTGCCTACTACCATCTCCACCTTTGGCTGGTTTAAATGCTTGCCAATGAAGCATTTAAACTTCTCACTAAGCATCTTGGTTCTCCCCAGAAAGGATGCAGTCCATCCCACTTGTATAGGTCTGCATCCCTTCAGGTGGGATCCCAGTCCCAAATGAAGCCAAAGCCCTCTGCTCTGCACCAGTCCTTCAACAATGCACTGCATCTTTTGGTGCAAAGCGCCCTGCCGTCCCCCTTGTCCTTGACTGGTAGCACCTCTAAAAAGGTCACAGTGCATGCCACTTGTCTAAGATCCCTCCTCGTCTCCCTGAAGTCCTCCTGCATGACCATAAATTCATCACCAGCCAGATCATTTGCCCCCAGGTGGACAATGATGTCTAGCTCTCCCTCCCATTTTGCTACCCCAGCGATCCTCTAAATATACTTTCCATCTCTCCAAGCTATGGCACTGGGTAAGCACTTAACCTCCCTCTTTCCCACTGCAACTTCCCCCAAGACTATCCCCCTTAACAATAGAATCCCACACCAGGAGTTGCTTTCTCCTCCTTCTCTGGGGTCCTCCACCATGCAGGACACCCACATCCTCCTTTGTCTCCACTGCGGATGCCTCCATGCGACAATCCAACCCTGCCAGTGCAGTATAGGAGTTGTGGAATTTAATCATAGGAGGGATGTGCCTCTGCCCACCACCCTCATCCTTCCTGAGCCCACTGTAGCCCAGCCACTCCTCCACCCAGGCAACCTTTGAGGCAGTGGGGGTGGATTTGGTGGTCTCTGGAAGGACAAAATTTCCCCTGAATCCTGGTCAACTTGGTGTGAAGATGAGCAGCCTCCTCCCTCATCCCAGAAAGGTGCCTGCAGATGGGACAGCACCGCATCCTCCAGAAGGTCTCCAGGAAGACTGCTGCCCCACAGCTACTGCACTGCAATATGCCCATCATGTCTTATTTGTGGCCCCTCTCCTGTCACTTTGTATGCTTACTCTCTCCTCCCTCTGTATATTTATTTACTTTTGTTTTTTCTCTCCCTACTTTCTTACTGCCTTTGTGCCCTTACAGCTCCCACCCTTCCTGTTCTGGACAGCAATGTCCTGTATTCCTCGGTAGTCTCCTTCCTTGCTCAGAGTCAGACCTCCAGCAGCTGGGGGGGGAGGGAGAGCTACTCTTTTCCTTCAAGGATGACGAATCTTTTGTGTCTCTGTGAATCTTCCCTCCCTGCTCCCAAATAGTATGTTGCTGTTGTCAGTCAAATCTAATGCCTATAAAAGTGGAACTGGTTAAGGGTGGGAGGGTGGAGGGAAGGGCAGGAGGGCAATACCAATGTGTAACAGGCTCTCTTGCTGAGTCAGAAGTGTTTTAGTAGTAATGTTCTAGCTCCTTAGTCAGCTGCCTCCTTGATCTGGTAGTAAGATTGCTTTCTGCCAAAAGCTAGCAGCAAGGAAGTCTATCTGCAGACACCTGGTTTTATTCTGCCTAAGCCACACACCCCAATTAACAGCTCTCCTCTTGGCTTAGTAAACTTCCAAGATGATACAGTTCCCTTCCACCAACTCAGAGAAGCGCACTAACTCTTTTTTAACCCTAATTGAGATCTTACACTTCTAATAAAGTATCTGTTTGCTTAATCTCAACAGGCTCTGACTGTCTTGCTGAGTCAGAAGTGTTCTAGTAGTAACGTTCTAGCTCCTTAGTCAGCTGCTCACCCTGAGCCTCAGCTCTGGCTGCACCTCCACCTGTGGCCACCCAGGTGGCAGTACTACACTGAAAACACAACCCTTCCTACCCTGAGGTGGAGAGCATTCTGAGGGGATGCTGAACCCACATCCCTTGGCTGGCTCTCTGACTTCCCAGGCAAGTTCCCAAACCAGGGTCATCACCATCACAAGTGGTAGCACTACCACAGTGCCAGCAGGTCAGCCGTTCCTTCATTATCTAATTAAGTATTACCCAGAAAAGGAGTAAATGTTTTGGCAGCTAGAACCCATGGTCCCAGCAGTTGGAAGGAGGAAGAGTCCAGATATTTCAGGATTTTAGCAAAGATCTCCATGTGCAAAAGCAGAAATTAGCCAGTGTCAAGATGAAATTGCACAGAAGGGACTGGGACTTCACCCTACTATATGTAGCTAAGCTCTGAACAAGCTGACCTGGGAGACACCCCCTCCAACTTATTTAACAAACTGCAAGTACAGTAGCTGAAGAGTTCATTAACACTGAGGATGCTGCAGTTGTGGAATGTTGCAGCAGTAGAATGTACCTCTGGCTCATTGAAAGGCTGTGAGCAATTAACTGTGGACTCTTGTGGACTTTTATCTGTGTTGGGGCTGTAGTAGTTCTTCAGCAAGCCTGGAATAAATTTTATACCTTTTTCCTACTAAGCAATCGTTCATCTGGTGTTTTTTCAGAGTTCAGACCTTTGCGCGTTTATCTCTATCCGGGTTAGCCACTATTTTCCTGCATCCCCACATTCTCTCCAGGGTGCACTGCTCTTTGTTTACTTGTGTACTTTCATCCTGTGGACTGGTCTATTCTAGGAGCTCAGTCTAACTCCCTGATCTTGACTCATTACTACCTTTTCCCTACTTTTAGTTACTAATATTCATGAACTGTGAAGGAATGTGAGGTGCCCAAGCTAGAATATAAATGTGCTTTGTCTTCTTTGCACAATGAGCTATGTTTGGCATCTCAGAGCACAAAATAAAATGGCACATGGGTGGGAAAGTTCTGAAAATCTCTAACTGCCACAAGGGAGCTGGCATCAACTCTTCTTACAACAAGTCCATGCTCAGAATTTATGGAGGCTCTTTCCTCCCAGCTGTCTCTGGAATGTGTTCCAGGAAACCCTACTGGTTGGCTTCCTCTCAAGTGGCCCTGTGTAGATATGCAGTCTAGGTTGCTGTGGAAACTCCCCCAGGATGGCCAGCTCACATGTTCATGTAGCACACCACCGCTCATCAATACTTTTTACTGCACATATAGAATACAGCTAGATGGAATGAAGTGCAGGAAGAAGAGATGATGGTGAGGAAGTCAGCAAGGCACTCTCAATCGGCTCTGATAACTCTTTAGTTCTGAAATTTAAAATGATTGCTGTATGTTTCTTCATGCCTACATAGTTTGGGAGTGGATTGCGCATTTAGGAGAATGAAGGTCTCATGTTCGGAGCCCACCATCACTCCTTCTGATCACAGCTGGGGCTGTGAATACCTGTGTAGGGAGATGGTCTTGGGGAGTCCTGAGGGAGACAGTTTTTTGCCAGAGATCAGGAAATCTGGGAGCATATTTGGAGTTTACAGTATTTTGTGATCTGTTCCTAAAATGAAACAAAATATATAAATTTGAGATCCTAAATTGTTTGCACCAACACAATAGGGGATAGACTGGACAATAATTGGGGTTAGACTGGAAAAATAAGTAGGGGCGCGCATGTGTCTGGAAAAGAACTTTGTAAATGAGTTAAGCAATCTAAATCTGGACCAATTTGTAAATGAAGGAACAAAGGCAGAAGCATTTTCAACCTGATACTAACTGATATGATAGACAAGGTGGAGGAATGTACAGTAAGAGAGCACTGCGAGGAGAAGTGACCACAGTATGGTGCAATTTAGTATTCTGTAACCAATAGTTTAGGATGTGGAAAAACATTCAGAAGATGTTTTAATAAAGAAAACTGAAAATTTTTCAGAGGAGTTGAAGTTATGGGAGTAAGAAACAGAGTAACCAAATAAACCATTTGAACAAATGTGGAGGTGCCTAAGAGTTAAAATTATTCAAGGATAATCATATTCCAACAAGGAATACATATATTTGTAATGATAAAATTCCCCCATGGCTGAGTAAGGCGATTTGGAACAAAATGCACATGAAAAAGAAAACTGATCTTAGAGCAAGAAAGGAGAAAGATGAGCAACTGTGGACACACTATATGAAGCAAATTAACAAAAATGCAAAAGGGCTATAAGAATAGCAAAGAGTAATTTGTAAAGGAAAATAACTTTAACCACTAGGATAATTATACAGCATTCTTTAGATATATAAATGCAAAAAAAAAAGGAATAAGTCAAACTAGTGGTTCACTACAGGTTGGTATTGAGGTTATCACAAGAAAGGATATGGTACAGGTTTATGATGTGTTTTTCATTTGTTCTGTTTTCCTTAAAGATAGTACAACTGGGAAGCATATTGAAACAAGCAATTGTCCAGATACAATATTGGATGTGGATAAGGTAAGGGACACACCAAGTGAATTGAATCCAAATGTATACAGAGGGGCCTGATGTTATACACTGAAGAGTGGTTAAAAATGTGGCCGATGCATTAGCTGGGACACTGAATAATTCATATATGCATATATGCATATATATTCCAGTATAACATACAGTACAAGTCACATTAAAGTGTCCCTCCAACTCATTGGTTGAGCATTTTTCAATGAGTTGCTTAATGTGTGCACTACTCACTGTATTTAATTAATAAAAGTTTCCTAATGGTTTATTTCTAGCTGCTGTTCAGTTTCAGCTTACTGTACTTTGCAGCTCTCTGGAAACTTGTATCAATGCAGAGCATGAGCAGTGCACACGTTAAAGGGACACTGTCAGATTTCAGCAGGTATACTGAAGTTATGTGACCAGTGTGCCTGTAAGAACATCTATGACAAAATTAACTATTCATGTGCCGCAGTATGAGTAACAGTAAGATCTGTTACCTAAATTTTAAAAATGTATACTTTTGCTCGGATCAAGCACATTACCTTAGTGCTTGGCCGATCTTCCACTGCCGGATGCCTGTTCTCAATGTGAACACGCATTGCGCATGTGCGAATTTCATGAACAAGTGTAAGTGATAGTTGGGGCTAAAGGTACATGCTCTTCTGAGCATGGGGATCTTTGTAAGAATAATGAAGAGCATTGCAATTCTTACTTTTACCACTTTGAAAAACAGGACAGTGATCCTGAGCATGCATGTCACGTCTATGTCAATGTCAAGCGCATGTTCAGGATTGCGGTCTTGTTTTTCAAAGTGGTAAATGGTAAAGACTCAAAATGCTCTTTTTTATTCTTACAAAGATCTCCATGCTCAGAAGAACATGCATTTTTAGCCACAACTATCACTTTCACTTGTTCAGGAAATTTTCACATGTGCAACACGTGTTCACATTGAGAAGAGGCATCCGGTGGCAGAATAAATAAGATTGGCCAAGCACTAAGATAACGTGCTTAGTCCAAGCTAAAGTATATATTTTTTAAATTAAGGTAACAAGTCCTACTGTTATTCGTACTAGGACACATGAATAGTTATTTTGCCATAGGTGTTATTACAGGCACACTGGTCACACAAGTTCAGTATAGCTGCTGAAAGCTCCCTTTAAGCAACCCATAAAAACAGGCAAAGAAATGTATTGGACTTACATAAAAAGCACCCCATCTGTGTCATACAGGAATACTGCTCTTCATCAAATTCAGCCAAAATAGCATTCACCTCGTGTCAGCATGAACATTTTACTGCTGTGTCCATGATAGCACAATGATTACAGGAACCCCAAAATAAACAAAAAAGAGGTTATGGAAAAGAAGTTAACATGCTGCTAAGGTACACACAGACGCAAAACCAACAACCACAAAGAGTATATGTAACAATATGTGAAGCAACGAAAGTGACATGCATCTGTCATGTCCTTATGAAACTGCTTTCTTCACATTTTTTTTATTACAACCTAACTCTAATTACATAAGCTTCTGTTTAGTCATTCCCAGTGAGGGATGGGGAAACATGACTACCCCAGTGGTGGTGGGAAACCTTGGAGGAGAAAAGTAGCTGGCAGGTAGGTGCCATTGTATGTCAGGGTATCAGGACTGTGGTGTTCGGCAGATGTGGGGCCATCCAGTAAGGGTGAATAAAATAAATTAGCAGGAAAAAAACAACAACCACACAAAATCATTGTGCACACCTGATGCACCCAGCCTACAACATGAAACAATTAAATGCCAACTTGTCAAGCTTATCCAAGCACTATCACATGTGGTCACCAAGGTGATGGCACAGAAATGAACAGCCCCGCCAGCATGACAGGGATTTAGAGTACATTGTACTCTGGGTACATACTGTACATATACTCTCTCTAAAGCCTGTCAGAGGGGGGCACACCATGCTGGTTATGGCTGCCTCCCATCAAGTGGTGGTGGGGGGGCAATGTGTCTGGGGACCAGGGGGCAGAGACCTGCCAGTTAAGGGAGAACAAATAGAATACAAAACAGAAAAATCCCATCTCAGGCTGATCCATGCAGGGGTCAAATTAACTTTTGCAGCCACTAGCCAGCAGGGTAGTGACTTGAAAAATCTACTAGCCCTGCAGAGTTTTCTACTGGTCCAGCTGATGTACTGATTGAAATATTACCTTTTGCAGTACAAGCCCTCAGGGCTACTTAAAAGACTTTTAACTATCCCAACAATATCTAACAGAATTTGACTAGTGGGGATGGTGCCAGTTTCGACCCCTGTCCATGAACTTCCACATGTGGTCACAAAGGTAACAGTACAGGAAGACACAGTCAGGACCATCCTTACAATACACACACACACACACACACACACACACACACACACACACACCACCATAAACAGTATGAATTAATGCAGTTTTTCAGGAAGAAGGCACATAACCAGCATGGACTAGCAAACTCCTTTTTCAGTACTTTAGCAACAGAATTTCAACAGCCTGGTAAGTTTTCAGATAAAAAAGTGCATATGAGCAATCCATTTCAAACTTTCACTGTAAAAAAAAAAAAAACTAACTTAAATGAACTGCGTTTAGAGGTCCTTTAACTTATTTTCAGTGAGAGTTGTTACATTAGCTGATTTACTACATAAACATTCCATTCTGTGACATTTGACTTACTCACTGGTATATTGCAGTCCCAGGGTTGTCTGCTTATCTCCCTTTGACGCTGACTGAACAGACATGTTTATGAGCTATGAACCTTAGAATGTCTACACTGATTGAAGGTAAGGACACAAAATAATGCTTTGAAACCCTGCTCAGCTGAATGAAAGTGGAGTAATACTACGAAAGCTTTAATTTTTTATAGTCCGTTAGGAGTAAAGAGAGCTCCCTTCCTCTACGGTAATAATAAAATGACTGCAGGGCAATGCCCACAGCAGCTGGAAGAAGAGATCAAATGCTGATTATAGGAAATGTAGGCCTGTAAACTTAACATCTGTGGTTGGAAACATTTTGGAGACAATCAAAAGAGAATAACTTGAGGGATACAGTATATTGAGGAAAAGTGCCTGGAAGATGAAACATAACATGGTTTTTGCATGGGGAGAGCATGCCAGACAAATTTGACATTTTGTTTACCCTGTGAGCAAGGCACATTATATAGGGATACCAATGGACATTGCATTTTTATTCTTTAGTAAGGATATTGACACTATGCAACATCAAAACCTAATTGTGGAAGTAGAAAACACAAGTCTGGGCAACTTGGATACAGTCATGGCTGCTAGATAGAAGACATATGGTGGGAATAAAGGGATTTCTGTCTGACTTGGCTGCAGTTACCAGGAGGGTGCTGCAGGGATTGGTGCTGGGACCCACTCTCTTTAATATATATATATATATCCTCAACAAGATGCAAATTTAGAAAATGAATATGTACGTTTGCTGATGATAGCAATATTTGAGCTATGGTGGATAGTGTGGAAGCGATTAAACAAATGAAGAGGGAAATGAAACAGACTGAGAAGTGGGCAGTCACAACAAAACACAAGTTTAGTATAGACAAGTGCACAGTAATGTATCTAGGACCCAGGAATCCTAGGGTTACACATCAGTAGTATGGAGTAGATCTTATGGAAACTAGGCATGAGAGGGAGAGGGATCAGGGTAACAAGTGACCTGAAGTTTGAAACACAATGCACTGAAGCAGTTTAAAAGTGCAATAGAATCCTTGAGTGTATTTCCAGGAACATCACAAGTAGAGACAGAGGGGTGACACTTCCACTGTATAGAGCACTGGTGAGGCTGCAAGCTCAGTACTGTGGGACATTTTGAGCACAATAACATAAAAGTGAGGTAAAGAAATTGGAAGTTATTCAGTGGAGATCTAGCATGATGATTAGGGGCATAAGGGGTAAATCATACGAAGAAAGGAGAAATGAAACAGAATTATACAGACTTGAAAAGAAAAGACCAAGAGGAGATGTAAGGGATATCCCATGGGCAGTGTGAAAATAAAAGATTTATTTTTCCCTTCAGGTTTTGATCTCTGTTGACCTCATGAGTGGCGGGGCACATATGCACTTGAAGTAAACATCACTCCTCCTAGAAGGCTAAGCTGCATTCAGTACTGTCTTTGGTGGTCATGCGTCTTATCCCTGCTGCTGGAAACTGCTGTATCAATGACTGGCAGCAGCCTGAAGCATTGCTCAGTGTGCTGAGCACATTGGATGCTCTCTGTGTTTTTTGTGACAATATCCAAAGTTCGGATACCTTTCTGTGGCGAACAGGGAAATGAATATTGTGAAATATCACCAATTTAGCTATCAAAAGTGAGATAATAATGGATCTTTCTGGTGAATGCTATGTTGTGACACCAGTAGTAGTAGTAGTAGTAGTAGTATATTTTATTCAAAACATTGAAAAGTATGCATTCCGTTGAGCAGAACTCATTTCAAAGGTGGTCCTACAAGCAAACATTCAGTTTCCAGGGTCTGTGGTTGCTGAACAACTTATGGAGTACATCCAGGCCCATAAGCTGCTGTCACCTGAGCAGCATGGCTTTCAGAAAGGGCACAGTATGTCCTCAGCACTTGTTACTGTCTCCTCTGGGATCAGGGCAGCTATGGACCAGGGGAAGCTCTCTGATGCCATTTTCATTGACCTATTTAAGGCCTTTGACCCAGACGATCATGCCTTACTCATCTCTGAGCTCTGGTCTCTTGGTCTGTCCCCCCCACCCTAAGTTGGCTTTCCAGCTACCTCCATGGAAGAAATCAATTAACCAAACTCAGCAAGGTTCTCTCTAATACCTCCCCCGTGACCTTGGGCGTCCCCCAGGGATCAGTCCTGGGGCCTGTCCTCTTTTCCATCTTTGTTAACAACCTTCCCTCCATTGCTGCCCACTGTAGCTCCTTTCTATATGCTGATGACCTGGTCATCCTCACCCATTCCCGTGATATCAGGATCATCAGCCACCACTTGAATTCTGATTTTAGGAATATCCAGTCCTGGATTATGGCAAGTAAGCTTATCCTCAATCTCAAAAAAGCCCAGGCCATGCTCTTTGGGTCCCCGGCCAAGATAAAGTCCTCCCCTGCCCCCCTTTGCATCATTGGATAAGATGGCTCTCCTGTTATGACCACTGATTCCATTAAATACTTGGGGGTGACACTTGACCCCCCAGCTGGACCTTGGTCATCATATCCTAAATGCATGCAGGGCTGTCAACTGTAAGCTTGGTCTAGCCTATAGAGCGAAGAACAACTTTACATCTGCTGCCCATAGGGCACTGGACAGAGGTGTGTTTCTTCCGACTCTCTGCTATGGGCTCATCCTGTTTGCACACACTTTCAAAGCTCACTTCGCAAGGTGGAATGTAACCTATAACAACATTTGTCATTTTGCACTTGCTGCTCCCCGTCTCACCCACCACTGTGACCTGTACAGTAAGCTTGACTGGCTTTCCCCTTCCAACTATAGGAGTGTTGTCCTGGGTTGCTTCATGGGTAAGGTGCTCAGAACTGGCACCCCCCCAAGGACTGGCTGAGCTCCTCATACCTGCTGCCTCTTCTTACTCCCTCCAGTCTTTGGGCTCTGCTGTTCTCAAAGTCCCAGCCACTCATATGCAAATGGGGATAGGGGTTTTGCTGTAAAATGCTCCCAGAGTTTGGAACTCCTTTCCCTCCCAGGTCTGCTCTTCACCCTCTCACTCATATCTTCAGAGCTCCCTCTGGACTCACCTGAAGCTTTCCTCCGCATGTGGTTGTCCTAAACTGCCATAACTCAATCATGGTTCCTGTACTGGGCTACTACTTCCCTGCATTTCTGGTGGCTCCTGAGTGTGCCTTGAGGGTGGTTCTCATTTGCTAAGGTCCTGTTTGTATTATATTGTACCTACTCTCTGCTCTAGGTGGAGTTTTGTCAAATGCACTGTTCGGTGGTCCTTGTCTGTATAGAAATGTACTCGCTTTGTGCTCCCGGGTGGTGATGTGTTGATGCACCATTCTTTTCCTTATGTGATCCTATGTATGTTCTTTCCTACTCAACTGTATTATATTCTTGACTGCTTATGTTATGTGATGTCATCTGTTTCTACCTGATCCTGTACAATGCTTAACTGTATTTTATTGTTCCTTATATGGACTTTGTCCCTCTTTGCACTGTCCTGGGTCGTACCTGAAAATAGGCAATTGTTTTGTCTAGTGTGCTTACCTGGTCAACAAAAGCTAAGTAAGCAATAATACCCGACAGGATGGGTATTATTGGGAAATACAGGACCGCCCAGGGGCGTAATGAGGCCCGACGCCACAGGCGGAGGGCCTTATACCCCCTAGAAGGTCCAGTATTTCCCAATAATGCCCACCCTGGAGGGTATTATTGTACTTAGAAAATGGGCCACTGTATCATATGTGTTTGAAAAAAAATCCTTTTTATATTTATACAGTATGTTAAAACTCTTGGCTGTTTGAGTTGTTTTGTAATAAAATAGTTCCTCCGTCTTTACCTAGAGACTTCATCCTAAGTTGTACCTTTTGTGCTGGTTTCCATGGTTACCTCCCCCACACACAAGTTAAAATCCTTTTATTTTACTATTTTTTTTTTATATTTGTTAATTCATTTTAAATTATCCATCAAGTAATTTATTCACTCACTGGATAATCTGGCCAAGGAGTGGTGGTGACAGTTGGGCGACCTGGGAGCAAAAGACAGTAGTTTTGTGTTTTTGTTAATTTGCTGACCATTCGTACTGTTACCGCAATTGAGAAGCACTTGCTGACCATGATAGGAAAGAAAAGCATTGAGCTGCGCCATTTAGATTGATGGCGGGTTCAGATTGAAGTACTGTGAGGATCCCAGTAATTTGAAGGGTAGGCAGTGGAAACTGTGGGCATTCATATTAGAGAGAGACGGAGAGGGAACATTTAATCCATACCAGCCGACTCCTCACCGCAAACGCTGTCACCGAGCTGCTCTCGATTCTTCCCCTGCACACAGCTTATTCAAATTTAATCCCTCTCAATGCCACAAGCACAAACAGACAAAAAATGAGTAACTGTCAGGGGAAACAGCATGTCAACAGCTCAGACAGCCCCATAGTGTGACATAGAGAAAACTGCCATTATTCGTAAATCCCCCCTCCCCTGCGCATGTCTGGACAGAAAGTGAAACAGTATTCGAGTAAGGTAAATAGAAAAAAAAGTCACAACAGAAAGGGTTCCTTTTTTTTCCAGGGCACCAGAGATGGGCATGCTTTCCATAGAGAACTTTTGATCCCTGCTATCTGCTCTAGGGATTGGAAGTAACTGCTTTGTTGTTTTTTTTTTAAGTTTCCTGGTCCTCGCTGCCTGCCCTGAGGACCAGGACTGAGTTACTGCAGTTTTCTTTTTTCAGGGAAGTGTGAAGAGGAGCGGTACATGGGGAGAGAGCCAGAGCGGCATGTGGAGAGAGACACAGTCAGCCCAGAGCAGCATGTGGAAACTAAGGGAGATGGAGGAGCCCCAAAATATAGCAGGTACTGCTGCATTTCCTACTGCAAGATGGATGATCATTATTTAAGTAGGGTACTGGGGAGTGGGGACACAGACTGCAAACTACTGAAAAGGGGCATAGGTGCTTTGAACGTCTCACTCCCGTAACCTTGCCACCAGTCACTTTTGTGCTCCAAGCTTCTATCCCGATGGTTTTTCCCTCTGAATTGAATGAATTTCTTTTTTTTTTTTTAAAGCAGGCTAGGTTTTAGGGATAGGGCACTAGAGTTGTGGGCAGGGTTGTACGTGTGTTTCTGTGTGCCTAGTCGGTCTTTCCTGTCACTTAGCGAGGGCAAAAAATGGCGCCGATTTTAAATTTCAGTTATGTGGTTTTAGCCAGTTAGGAAGCAGGGTGGGCACTAGGATTCTTCAGTGGGTGAAGGGACACTTGTGCTGGAACTTTTTCTTTGCTGGGAGTCTATTGAAAGTTAATATACCCCCCTGGCAGGGGTACCAGACAATCAGAACCCAGCAAATAAAAAGCCCATTTTCTAATAAATAAATAAATAATAGCTCAGTTATGGACAGGAAAATTAACCTGCTAAGGATCTCCCATGGGACTGCATCACTGCACTGGACAAGGGTTTCTGATTAAAAATTGTACTTTTATAGTTTTTAATCAAAGCAGGACTGAAACAGCAGTTACAGGCACACTTTTCAGTGAGCTGAAAGTTTTGGTATACAAAACAGACATTCCAAAGTTGGTCCAGCAATGCTTGAATTTCAGCTTAGACTCCTGCTGCAGTCTGTATTCCAGATGATGCACCTACAGTGTACATAAATGTTGAAGACATGCCTTGCATGTAAATAAATTACTTATTTACACTCCAGGCATGTCATGACTTCAAATACATTTATTTCAATTTCTTTATTAACTTCCCCATTGTATCAATGTTCTTAGTTTACAAAGTACAAAGTAAGGAGGATCTTTGGAACTGTCTAGGTCTGGAATGTAAAGATAATGTAACCACCCAGTCCCCTGGGGTTACTAGAATCCCATCAGTTTAGCCTTAGGAAAGTACTGGGCAGCTGGTAAATGTGCTTAAGAGCCCTTTACAGATGACATAATTGTTTACTCAGCTAGGCTGAGCAGAGTATGGATTATGTCATTTAGAATTCTCACAGCAGCATAAGCCACTTTGGAATTAGCTGCTCTGGGGAGGTTTAGAATGTTCAGATGGGAGTCAGTCAGTGTGTCTGTAGTCAGCAGTAGTGTGAAGTGGAGCTCTGAATGAGCTGCAGTGCTCAGAGTTTGGGGGTGCCTGCCAGTCTCCTGTGGGACTGGGTGAAGGACTGCCAGCAGTTTCTCACCCTAGTGTGTGATATCCAGCAGAACCAGAAGAAGTGGTGAAGACCTTTTATCGACAGGACCCCAGTGGGTCATTTTACACAGAACAATGTGGTTTGGGCTATGTTTCAATGGGTCCAAGGGGAAAGACCCTGAACCTCTTGAAGAGTGTCAGCTGCTCAGAGAGAAAATGTGTGCAGTTGAAGCTGCGACAAGCTACCTGTGAAGGGAAGAGGATGTTTTCCTTCATGTTTCCATTATCTGTATCAAAGGGACTAACAAAGTCATGAGTACAGATTTATGGGACTGTTCTTAGGGGTTGGTCTAAGGTGTATGTACCCAGAAATAAGGCTAGAGTGCACCAGGAGGATTTTGAAATGCGTTTTTAAGTGTGTGGTAACTACCACAAAACATACACTTTTTGGAAAGTAAAAGTCCAGAGATTCTGAGTACAGAAGGGTGGACAGTTTGAAATGTGTGTAAGAAAAAGTTTGTTTTAAAGTGCCCAAACAGATGTTGTTCTGGAAAGAAAAGCCTTGCTCTTGTGTAAACAGTACCAAACCTGGGGGAACCACCTTGTTCTGCATTTGTTACCAACTTGTGTGAATAAAGCCATACTGTACAATCCCAATTTTCAGTAGTGGACATTACATCTGTGCTTCCTGAGTGTGAATTGTTATGCCCCCCCCCAAGAAGTTTGACCTAGCATAGTCCTAGCACCTCTGTCCCAGAATCTCGAGTAAATATAAATGTTATTTTATACCCTAAACCCCCAACTCCTTTAGACTGCCAAGCTAGGTATTTGCCCCAGTGCCAGGGGTGATACCTATTGTTTTTGTTAACTTGTGGCCTGTTGCCTAGTCTGTGTACAACTTGGGGGGGGGTCTTGGTTTCCAGATGCTGCTCTTGGCTGGAGCATGGGTTGAAGAAATGGAGGCTCATCCAAAGGTCTTGTGGAAGAGTATAATGTTGAGGGTATGTCTAGTTTTTTTCTGTCTGTTGGCAGTGCCCCATGACAGAAATCGTTACCAAGTACCACTAAATTTGTGCCTAGTAAAGTGCCATCCAAAATTAATTTTTCTGCCTGTATTTTACATGGAGAAATGTGCTGAATGAGTGCTATAAAAGCTACCATACAAAGTGTTTAACGACTGATAAACTGGGCAATGTGTGCCCCTGCCATACCAAGTGCTTAATGATTGATAAACTGGGCAATGTGTGCCCCTTCCATACAAAGTGCTTAACGACTGATAAACTGGGCAATGTGTGCCCCTGCCATACAAAGTGCTTAATGACTGATAAACTGGGCAGTGTGTGCCCCTGTCATACAAAGTGCTTAATGACTGATAAACTGGGCAGTGTGTGCCCCTGCCATACAAAGTGCTTAACGACTGATAAACTGGGCAATGTGTGCCCCTGCCATGCAAAGTGCTTAATGACTGATAAACTGGGCAATGTGTGCCCCTGCCATGCAAAGTGCTTAATGACTGATAAACTGGGCAATGTGTGCCCCTGCCATGCAAAGTGCTTAACGACTGATAAACTGGGCAATGTGTGCCCCTGCCATACCAAGTGCTTAAAACTGTTAAAAAGTAAAGATTTCAAAGCTAAAAAAATTTGTGGACTTTACGAACATTATTGCCTAAGTCTCCAGAAAAGGTTCAAATGTTTGTGATGTAAACTGGGGGTGTTGCTAGAGGAAATGTACAAAACACTATGCTAAATTGCCTAAAAAGCACACTTGCTATTGAAATTTCAAGCCGAGGAAAATAGTTTGCTGTTTAAATTTTGCCTGCTTGATGAGTGTCATGAAGGAAAGTGAGCAAAGAGAGAGCTCATTGGCATGGCATCATGTGATTGGTGAAACACAACCAAGTACTGCCCATTGCCTGGAGTCTCACAACCAGAGGAATGTTTGAGGAGGACAGCGTGGAGCATGTGAGCAATGAACATCAGCAGAGAACCATCATGTAGGAGAAAAAAAACCTTTGTACTTTGTTTTTGGACTTTGAAAGTAAATTCAGGCTTCTCCTGACTTCCAACCACTCAGGCAGCAATCGCGGTGCATGCAGTATGGATCTGCTGGTTTGAACAGCCCAACCGACATGAAAATCCCTCAAATTCGGCAGCAGGCTGCACAACCATCCTTGCAGCAAACCAACTACTTTCTGCAGTAAGTAAATGCCTGTGAACAAACTAACTGCATGCAAAGCAATACATCTTATACTAAAGAGTCAGCAAGGAGTGAACAAAGCAAAATGTTGGGGGCTAATGGACTGACTAGCCGGTAGCAAGCAAACAAGCTTATAGTCTAACCATGGTCAGTGCTAAACAAGGTCTCAAAAAGTGTGCCAGAGATTTAAAGATTCTGCTGATTTTTTACAACAGTGAAAATTGCAAGGTTGTGCATAGATGCAGCAAAACGTTAATTCAGAGAGCAATTGCAAGTTAAAGCAATGTGTGTGTGTGAGTGTGTGTGTGTGTGTGTGTGTGTGTGTGTGTGTGTGTGTGTGTGTGTGACACAGAAAAGTCTTTGGTGGCCATGTTGGGGTGTAGTCTGTAAGAAAGTAAACAAACCACCAGGCACCATGTTGGGCAGAGAGTGCAGTGGCAGAAAACACCAGAAAATGTGTGAAACCAAATGCGAGTCAGGACACAGTTTCAGTAAAGAAAAGAACAGCGTGTGTTTGAAACAGAGTGCAAAGTCAGGCAGCATGTTTCAGCAGTAGCAGAAAAGCAAATCAAATTGTGCAAGTGTACCAAGTTAGAAACAATACTAGATGCAAAGCATAGAGCAGTAATTGGGACTTGTGTGTTTGTTTTTCAGAAAATGATAGGTGACAAAATGGGTTACACCCTCCATGCTAGAGTGTGGGTCAACCCACGAGAAAGAGAACTTGCTGAATATGAACAGATGTATAATTGAGCAGGAGCCCCAGCCGATGAAACTCTCCCAAACTTCCCGGTGAATGTCTGTGTGGTTTGCCTGAGGCCAGGAAGGGACGTCCTAATGGTACCAGAAGGCAGTATGGAATGTGCATGGAAGGTGGTGTTCTGCAAGCAAAAGCCAAGGCAATTTGTTTAGTCCCTACATGGACACTGGTAGCAGGCCCAGTCTGTACAGTGTAGCAAAAGGCTGATGGTAAACTGGACCCAGAAGAGCTAATTAGAGTTTTTTGAGGGTGCAGTTCAGAGTAACTTGAAGTGCAGGAAGAAGAGGTCTTTTCCACACCAGAAAAGGTGGAAAGAGACACCTCAGAGACTGAGTCTGTCAATCCGTGGACAGCAGGCCCAAGTCCGAGCCACTGCAATGGGAGGCAACCATCTAACATGGCAGTGAGCAATGGACTGTGGCTGGGACTGAACCAGCTATCAAGTCCTGGACAGAAACTGTAGAGCAAGCAGAATTGGAGCAAGTTGGTAAGGTGACTGGCAGTGAGACTGCTCAGTCGGGGTCCCAATTGCAAGTGAGCCACAAGAGACTGTTCGGGGATCAAAAGTAGTAGAAATTACAGGGATGGGCTGCTTTTTCCCTTTCCCGAACATCTGTAGTTGGCTTGACCAGCTCTGGCCACCCCCCAAGTCGGGTCGTGGGTTTGTGTCTGCCCAAAAGCAGCAAGCAGGAACGTCTAGTTAGATGCAAGATTGAGACCTATTATGGAAACCTATCCATATTTTTGAGAGTTGAATATGGCAGGCAATTAAAGAAAACAGAGCTACATGGCTGTGGAAAGAAGCAAGTGCTAATGTAACCCCTAGGTGGCGCTATCCCAAGGGCTACTTCCCCTGCTTGCTTGGCTAGTAGCAGGTTAAGGGGCCTGAGTTCTGAAATGGGTGCCTCCATCTGGAGGTCTGGGTTGGTAGTGGTCAAGCTAACCTGGGCACAGTCCTCTGGGACACTGTAACCCCCATCTTTCCTTACTAGTGGCCAGAACAATACACAATAATCACTTTCACAATACCCCTGATATGCCACACAAGTACCCACACTATTTGCACTTACCACCAGGGCTTTCCTAAGGCCCTGCCCTGGGGACCCCCTGTAAAACAAGGTTATACACAGCCAATAACAGCAGCACAGTACTCTTGCACAAACTGGAACCACAGTCAGGGTAAATGCCAAAAAAAGAGTTAGATCTGATTTATTTAAGGGACTTGAACAAGGGAGGAGCATAATCAGGTTAATTTGCTTAAAGGCTGTAGCAATCAAACAGTTATTCATGCACTTCAGGGTCCATAAACAGTCACACACTCTGGGTACCCAGATGGAGAACAATGGACTAACCAGGAACATTGCAGCTGGTTGGGGCCCTGTGATGGAAGAAAACAACATGCACAATACACACTATTTGTAATCCGGAGCAGGAGGGCTCAGTTTGTGAAAAGAAAAACAACAAGACAATCAGATGACACAGTTTTAGATTAGGCTGTTGTTGCAGGGAGCTACCCTGATGATTACTCACGATACCCAAGAATGGACACTGGCTGGACAAAATTCGAGACAGCAGGTGGTTAATCTGGAGTCCCAGGAGAAGCAAGGCCCACATGAATCACCGAGGCGTCATTCCTGTTCAAGTGTGGAGCAGGGGGCTGATCCCAAGGCAGGTCTCTCATTGATGGCTTTCTCTGTGCAGTGGGTAGTCTGGCTGTGCCAGTGTGGCAAGGCCCCGGCCAAATGGAGACAAATTCAGATATAGTCCGTTTTGGGCTGGATACAGCTTCCAACAAGCAGAACACAGTTCACACAGTGGGGAACAAAATCACGACTCACTCACAACTCACAGCACATTTACATGTAAAGAAATTCTACTGTACCAAGCAAACTGCTCTCCGGTCACTATCGCAGAGTCTCTGCACAAACCGGGGATTCAAAAGCAGCTGGAAATCCTGACAGGCTGATCGCATTCAGCTAAATCTTTGGACTTCTTCAGGTATGAGCCTGGTAAAAAATCAGTGGCTTACTTCATTCTCACAAACTCGGATTTAGTCTGAAATAATTCTCTTTTCTCCATCTCAGGGGCAGCAGGCAGACATGCAGACCCCAACTCAGGCCTTTCCACAGTTCTTCCATGCGAAACTACTCGGACAGCTGCTTGACTGTCTCAAGCTGTTGCTTCTTCAGCTCCCAACTTAGATTGACTCAACTGCCAGCAAGCCTGGGACTTTCTCCAAAATCCAAAAGGTTCGGTTGGCTGATCTGTCTGTCAGTCACAACAAAGGCTCCCCCTTCAGGTGCAAAAAGGTGCCAAAAGCCCAAAACTACAATTCCTACAGATTTTGACTGTATATAAATGCCTTCAAGATGCTTTATTTCTGTACAATCAGAGAAGTAAGTAACTGCTTCACCCACTCAGACCCAGTACCGGTGAATGCACTGGTATATAGTCATGTCTAGACCCAGTTTTAAGTACTGACCCCCCAGCTTGCTCCTCACCAGCCTAATTGTTCTCTCTCTTATCCCCCTGTCTTATCAACACTCGGTCCATCCATCCCCTTATTCTTCCTTTCCCAACCTCGGATAGGAGCTCACTAGCCTGGGTTGTGACATCCTACCATGCCCCATACTTTATAGCATTCAATCCTGGGGCTCACACATACTCCTTTTCTCCATCCACCTTCTCTACATCCCATTTTACCAACTCCTCTCTGTGCACCATGCCTTCCTAGCCTTTCTTCTCCTACCTCCTTCCCTTCCCCCTACCTTCACCTCTACCTGGTGTATATTTTTATTTTTATTTTTTTTCTTCTGTTACTTCCTCCTGCAACCTTAGGTAACCTGCTTTATCTTCCTATAGACACTTCTATGTATGTAAATACCATGTAATCTGTATAATTCTATGTAAATATGAACTTCTTTTTCTTCCTCTCTGTAAAGAGTATTATCTGTATTGCCTTGTAAATACCTGTGTTGACCTGTATATACAATTGTTCATGCTCCACCCAGGTCCATCTTGCAAATGAGCTTCTGCTCAACGATGAACGCCTGGTTAAATAAAGACTTGATTGATTGACTCCAGAAAAGTCCTGTAGTCTGGCTCCATTTTAGGTCCCACCAGTACTGATTGGTCCAATTTGCAGTCCCGGGCCAAATGGTGGGGATATACAAAACAGTCCTTGCTGCAAAGAAGGCAGGTTAGACAATCTACATTATCATTATCGCTCTGAATGATTTTCAACAAATAGTTACATCTTTCAACAGAGCTCCCTCTCAGATTACTTATGCCTGCAATCCAGGCAGCTCTTAAAGAGACAGTACACAGAGGCTATACAGGCACTCTCTGGCAATCACATTGAAACTGCTAAAACGCAGGACACCAGCCTGGCAGTGAGCATTTAGGCAAGCTCAAAGAAGAATTTTCAGGAACCCACATTTGTAGGGGGGGTTATACCCTTCCCTGCCTGGAGAAAACTTGGCATCCTAGTCAAGTCTATACCATCAAAACATTGCAAATGCAAACTATACGAGCCATTTATACCATTAGCATGTTATGCAAGTGACATCTGATGCATCAGCCAATGTAAACTTATACCATTACTATACATATTCTCTACACTTCACAATACTATATCCATTCTGACAATACATCATGTATATTTCACACAGGTTATTTACACATTACTATGCATAATCATGTAATAACTTCTTGTACATTGAACAATGTAAGAGGGGGCCCTTCCCTATCAGCTAACTTGGGGCTAGTTGGGGCAGAAGCAGCATACCTAGAGGGCAGAACAATCAACTTGGAATTGGTACTTAGACTCAGTTTGGACAGTGAGCTCTGGGACACATAAACCCCTTTGTGGACCACATTGAGAGGCAAATCCACTGGCCTCTCAGAAGAATCATAACTGAAGTGTACTACTGGCTTGACAGCTCACCCAGTCCTTCTGGGGGGAACAACCACAGTCTCTGTACTCTCAGCACTGGTCCTGGGAATTTTATCACTGGTGAGGGGTGCCTCTGCCTGGGTAGGAATGTCCAAACTTAGAGCACAGTCATCCCCTTGCTCTGTATGCTCTGTTTCTACAACACTTTGCTCACTTTGCAAGCACTCTGGCACTGAAAGGGACTGGTCAGCACTCTCATAGTGTAGTTCAAGTTCTGGTATGTCACCAGAAAGACTCAAACCATCAGCCCCTCCTTTAGCCAAATCATACAGTTCCACAATACACAGGGAATCAGCATCTTCAGATGTGATACTTTGCACTTCACTTTCAGGGAGCATTGGCTCCAAGTACAAAGCTGGGGGTTAGACAGTCCAGAAGGCCCAGCTTCATCCCTGCAATTAGTTATAGGGTTTCCTCAAAACAACTGACTCAATTCATAAGAGGGGTAATAGGCACTGTCACACTCACTATCATCAGAATCTGACTGACAATCACTATCTGTCTGGACCTGCGGGGGAAACCCTTAAATCTGTATCCACTGGGGTAGGTTGACTCTGTCTCTTCCTGGCAGCAGCACAAGTCACCGGCCCAGGGGAAGCCATCTCTGATTGTTCAGCCTCAGTTATGACTTGGCCAGTAGGTAGCAAGTGGTTGTGGTGCATGGTCTTGACAGCTTTGGAGTTGTTCTCTGGGTGCACCTCGTACACAGGTAAATCATCCAACTTTCCAACTACTACATGGGGAAGATGGTGCCACTGATCAGCAATTTTGTGTTTACCATGCAGTCTCAAATTGCTTAACAACACACAGTCTCCAGGTCAAAGCTCTTGAGCCTTTACTTTTTTATCATGCCTCTCTTTGTTGGCTAGATTTCTCTTGGTGGCTATTGTCTGGGCCAGTTGATAGGCATGGTTCAATTGAGCTTTCAGTTTTTGTACATATTGCAAACAGTTTTTGGCTCAGACCCCATCTTGAGAGACCTCAAAACAGACATCAACTGGCAGCCAGGCCTCTGTCTCGAACATAAGGCAGTAGGAGGAGGACCCAGAAGCATAATTTTTCATACAATTGCATGCGTGTACCAAGGTGCTAATCTGCTGACTCCATTTATGCTTGTCTTTTGGGTGGAGGGTGCCTAGCATGTCTAGCAGGGTGTGGTTAAAGCATTCTGGTTGAGGGTCCCCTTGTGGGTGACAGGGGCTGGTTCTTGACTTTCCCACCCCCTATAGAGATAGCATTTCTTTAATTAGTTGACTCTAAAAGTCTCTGCCTTGATCAGAATGAATCCACTGGGGAGCACCATAATAAACAAAGACATTTTCCATTAACACCTTTGCCACGGTAGATGCCTTATGAACTTTGGTGGGAAAAGCTTGTGCATACCATGTGAAATTATCTGTAACCACTAACACATTGCCAATGTTTTGCTGATCAGACTCTAAACTCAAGAAGTCTATGCAGACTAGTTCCATTGGGGTGCTGGTATTAATGTTGACAAGGGAGTCAGCCTTCTGAGGCAGGGCTTTTCTCTGCAGACAGCAACTACAAGTCCTTACATGGTGCTCAACATCAGCCCCCATCTTGGGCCAATAGAATTGAGATCATACTAGGTTAAGGGTCCGATCGATGCCGAGGTGACCCATATGATTGTGGAGGGACCACAGAACTAAATCTTTGAAGGCTCTGGATAGGACCAATTGTTGCTTGCCTACTTGGCCACCCCAATCTAATGTCTCTCTGTATAACAACTGATTAAGCAGTTTCAACCCAGGGCCTTCTTTAAACAATAAAGCAGTTAGCAAGTCAGAGGAACACAACTTGAACACATCTTTCACTGCACGAAGGATATCAAGTGCTGGCTGACTCACAGAATCTTGGGATTGAGCCCACTGAATGCTGTCACTGTCGAATTGAGGTAGTGCACTAATATCTAGAGCAGGGAAGTGGCAATAAGCAGCTGGTATGCAGGTGTCAGAAGGGCCCTAGCAATCTACTAAACTGTCCACTGTATAGGCAGACATCTGTTCATCTCTATCAAACTTTTGGCACAATGCTCGAATGTCAGGTTCAGACAGCCTGACCCAATCACTCTTGGAATTGGGCCTTCGTGATAGGGCGTCAGCATCAATATGGTTCAGGCCTGGTCTGTATTCAACAGCATAATCATAGGTTGATAATGTGGAAAGCCACCGGTGCCCAGTGGCATCTAACTTAGCTGAAGTCTGTACATAGGTCAATGGGTTATTGTCAGTTTTCACCAATATCTTTGCCCCACAGAGGTATTCATAAAACTGGTCAATGATGGCACATTTTAATGCAAGGAACTCCAACTTATGCACAGGGTAGTTTCATTCAGACGGGGCCAAGCTCCTACTGGTGAAAGCTACTGGTCTCAGCCCATCCTCATGGTCTTGATACAGCATTGCTCCCAGACCCTGCGGACTAGTGTCCATATGCAGCACATAGGGTTTGGTGGGGTCAACATAGGAAAGGATGGGGGTGTGGGTGAGCTGGTATATGATCTCATGGAAGGCTGCTTCACTGTCAGGCATCCATCATGGCCCGAAGATTTCCCCTGGGTGGAAGTATACTTTTTCTGGTTCTTTAACGGCCTCTTTTTTATATTTACAATTGGTAGGAGGGTAACCCTGGGTAAGGTTCAAGAGTGGGTGAATCACCTTGGAATGGTCTTTCATGAACCTGCGGTAGTAGCCACAGAACCACAGGAAATGTTGCAGTTCTTTGAAATTATGGGGCTGGGGCCAAGTAGTTAGTGCTTTGACCTTACTGGGATCAGTATCTATTCCTTTTGTAGATACTATGTGCTCCACATACTTTGCAGAGGTTTGGAAAAACTGGCACTTGTCAAGGGACAGCTTGAGGCCGAAGTCTTCCAGTCAGTCTAGGACTTTAAACAATAGGTTCTCATGCTCCTCTAAGGTGCTCCCAAACACAATGACATCATCCAAGTACACCAGGCATTCCAGCAAATTCATATCTCCCACCACATGTTCCACCAGTAGCTGAAAGGTGGCTGGGGCACCCAATATCTCCTGTGGCATCCTCAAAAATTCATTGAACCCCAATGGACAGATGAAGGCTGTTTTCTCATGGTCTTCTGGAGCCATCGGGATCTGGTAGTATCTGCTGTGAAGATCCAACAACGAGAACCATTTGCTCCCATTCATGCAGTCCAGGGCATCATATATATGAGGCATAATATATTGGTCTGGGATGGTCCGCCAGTTTAGGGTTTGATTATCAACACACATTCTAACAGACCCATTCTTCTTATGCACAACCACAATGGGAGAGGTGTATGGGCTTCTGGATTCTTGTATCATGCCAGCAGTGAGCATTTCCTGCAGGTGTCTTCTCACATCATCTATGTCTGCTGGGGCTAGGTGTCGGGACCCCTCTCAAAATGGCCATTCATTGTGCAGGCATAAGTGATGCTTCACACCATGGACACATCCCACATCCCATTCCTGCAATGAAAACACTTGGTCTCTCTGGGCAAGTCTCTTGATAATTCTAGCCTTCCATTCAGCTGGCAACAGGGAGTCACCAAAGTTAAACAAGTCTGGGGTCACTCTCTCCTTCTCACCAGGGTGCTTGTTGCTGGGCAATACTGCAGTGTCTGTGCAGTGTACTGTAGCTAGGGTGTACCCTCTGTTCACCCGGATCTCCCGATCTGACACATTGTGAATCTGGACCATCACTCATCATGCACAGGCATGTTCATGAGCAGGCAAGATGCTATACTTGACCTATAATCCTTCTGGCAATTTTCCATCACCTGGTGCATCCAACATCAGTATATTGTTCTTGACATCTTTCCAAAGGTGGACCTCCACTTGAATGATACACTGGGCATTAGGGACCAGTACTACTGAATCAGGATCCTTCTTCCACATGATCCCCACCAGTTCATCCTGGTCTACTTCCTTGGGTTTCTGTTGCAAATCATTGGCCCTCTTGTTCAGAGCCAGAATTCTCAAGGCCCTCCAAGTCCATCGTCCTTGTTTCTCATGACAGAGTTGCACCAGTTTCCCAAACATATGGGCGTTTGTCCCAATTAACAGGGGTCTTTCATCTTACAGTCCAGTGGGGGGGACACTAGGGACAATGTCTCTACTTGCTCCTCTACACCAGGTACAGTTGCAAGAAAAGACAACCAGAGGCAGATATACACTAGGTAGGGATAAGCCTTGTCGCTCAGGCCCCACACATGTAGGCCTTCGAGGGACTGCAAAGGCACATCAGATAAACGTTTGTCATACCAGTCCTCAAATACAATGGTAACTTGCGACCCACTATTGAGCACATCCCAAGCATGGATACCATTGACAGTCACCAAAGTCTCCATCGAAGGGCTCACTATTCTGGACCAGTCTGGAGAGGCAGTAGCAAAGGCCTGGATAGATGATTTAGCCACAAAGAAATTTGAGTTAGTATTTCTTGAACCCTCACTACGGTCATTACGGGGACTCCTCGGCCACTGATTTGCTTTTAGGAGCTCTCCTTGGAGTCTGTTTGCTACCTTTTCTAAGTCTTTCTGAGACTGGCACTCTCTCTTCATATGGCCATCCTTACCACAGTTGTGACAAGTGATAGACCCCTGGGTCACCCTTGGAGAGAACATTGCATGAGGGACTGAGGCAGTAACAAGGGATCAGGGTCCAATATCTGCTTGCAGCGGTGAGAGTGGTGCAACGTATCTTAACAGTTCCTTTAGAGTGGAAGTCAATTCTTGGATTTCAGCCTGGGAGCTACACTCAGTAGAGGATGCCTGAGGGTGCACCCCCACCCCATGGCAATCACGTCCTGAGAGGGACCAGAATCTTGTTCCATGGGGGAAACCCTTGCAGAAGCACCCATCTTCAACTCTCTGACTTCTTTCAGTAGCTCATCTTTCCAATGCTGGGCCCAGGGCAGGAAGTCCTTTGCATTCTCAGAGTGCTCGTTAGGTACCGACTTTTGCCCCTTAGCCTCACTTGGCTGATCACTCTCAGTCACTTGTGCAGCAGCAGCAGATAAGGGTGCAATTCCCCCATGGGGGTGCCTTTGCTTATATCCCCCAAATTTCTTTCATTAGCGCATCATAGGAGGGGGGCGATTCCAGTCGGGTGTCAAGGCACAACTGAAGCAGTAACAATTCTGAAAATGGAGCAGACTTAAGGATCCCATCTAGCCTAGTTCAATCTAATTCATTTGATGGCAAACTACCTTTTCTGAGGCACTCTTGTAGCAGCGTTTCAAGCCGAGGTACATACACAGACAATGGCTGCCCTGGGTACTGCTGAGGGTTTCTTACTGTCCACCACAGATCCTCATCTGAATCCAGGCTCCATACACATTCTATAATGCATCATGATAGTCCTGTGCAGTTGCATCAGGGTTATTGGCCTGCTTGGTACAGATGGTAGCCAGGGCAGGACCACAGAGGCTCTCACTCAACCTCTTTCATTTCTCTGCTTCTGAGCATTGCCATTCAAGCACTAGAGGGGCAATATAGTCTATCCATGTCTCCTAGTCATCCTCACCCTGGGGGTTGGGGAGGGTGCCTGAGAAGATTCTCAGCCTTCGGTAGGAGTCGTGACTAATGGCAGGAACAGATATAGGGGCCAGCATTAGCACGGGCACAGAAGGTGGGGCCATAACATGTGCTGGAGTGGGAGGGGGTGTTGGGGAAGGAGTACCCCCAGGTGGCAGGAATAGTTTCTTGAAGTCATTTACGGTTTTCCCTTCCTCCAGCAACAACTTAGCAAATTTCTCCTCAAAAGTCTCAGATAATAGTGGGAGCTCATCCTCCCTGGGGTCTTTACTGTCTTTTGTTATCACTCTACAGGCAGCTAGAACCCCTTCTGGGGCAATAGCCTGTGTCACTTTAGAGCTGTCTATGAGGTCACTACACTCTACCAAGGCTATGAAAGTTCGAACAATCAAATCAGCCTGTCGACCCACCACTGCAGGGTTTTTTAAACATTAAACTTTGGAGAGTGCACCCTCTACAGTGTCTTTACTGGTACCCAGGGGAATATTCTGAATAAGTAGAGTGTTTTGGGGGTCACTCTCCTGCCCCCTACACCACCCCACCAACTGGTGTACAGACGTTTCTACTGGGGTAGCCATTAATCTTTAATAATAATTCATAATATTTGGCCACTAGAAGGCACAAAATCCCAGTGGTGCCTCCAAAATGTAACCCCTAGGTGGCACTATCCCAAGGGCTACTACCCCGTCTGCTTGGCTAGTAGCAGGTTTAGGGGCCTGAGTTCTTAAATGGGTGCCTCTACCCAGAGGTCAGGGTTGGTAGTGGTCAAGCTAACCTGGGCACAGTCCTCCAAGACACTGTAATCCCACTCTTTCCTTACTAGTGGCTGGAACAATACACAATAACCACTTTCACAATACCCCTGATACACCACACAAGTACCCACACTGTTTGCACTTACCACCAGGGCTTTCCTAAGGCCCTGCCCTGGGGACCCCCTGTAAAACAAGGTTATACACAGCCAATAACAGCAGCACAGGACTCTTGCACAAACTGGAAACACAATCAGGGTAAATGCAAAAAAAGAGTTAGATCTGATTTATTTAAGGGACTTGAACAAGGGAGGAGCATAATCAGGTTAATTTGCTTAAAGGCTGTATCAATCAAACAGTTATTCATGCACTTCAGGGTCCATAAACAGTCACACACTCTGGGTACCCAGATGGAGAACAGTGGGCTAGCCAGGAACATTGCAGCTGGTTGGGGCCCTGTGATGGAAGAAAACAACATGTACAACACACACTATTTATAATCCGGAGCCAGAGGGCTCAGTTCATGAAAAGAAAACAACAAGACAATCAGGTAACACACTTTTAGATTAGACTGTTGCTGCAGGGAGCTACCCTGATGAATACTCACGGTACCCAAGACTGGACACTGGCTGGACAAAAATTGAGACAGCAGGTGATTTATCTGGAGTGCCAGGAGAAGCAGGGCCCATACAAATTGCAGAGGCATCATTCCTGTTCAAGTGTGGAGCAGAGGGCTGATCCCCAGGCAGGTCTTTCATTGATGGCTTTCTCTGTGCAGTGGGTAGTCTGGCTGGGTCAATGTGGCAAGGCCCCGGCCAAATGGAGACAAATTTGGATACAGTCCATTCTGGGCAGGATACAGCTTCCAGCAAGCAGAACACAGTTCATACAGTGGGGAACCAAATCACAACCCACTAGCAACTCACAGCACATTTACATATAAGGAAATTCTACTGTACCAGGCAAACTGCTCTCCGGTCATGATCGCAGAGTCTCTGTACAAACCAGGGATTCAAAAGCAGCTGGAAATCCTGACAGGCCAATCTCATTCAGCAAAATCTTCAGTCTTCTTTAGGTATGAGCCTGGTAAAAAAAATCAGTGGCTTACTTCATTCTCACAAACTCGGATTTAGTCTGAAATAATTCTCTTTTCTCCATCTCAGGGGCAGCAGGCAGACATGCAGGCCACAACTCAGGCCTTTCCACAGTTTTTCTGCATGAAACTACTCAGATGGCTGCTTGACTGTCTCAAGCTGTTGCTTCTTCAGCTCCCAACTTAGATCTGACTCAACTGTCAGCAAGCCTGAGACTTTTCCCAGAATCCAAAAGGTCCGGTTGGTTGATCTGTCTGTCAGTCACAGCAAAGGCTCCCCCTTCAGGTGCAAAAAGGCACCAAAAGCCCAAAACTACAATTCCTTCAGATTTTGATTCCAGAAAACTCCTGTAGTCCAGCTCCAGTTTAGGTCCCACCAGTACTGATTGGTCCAATTTGCAGTCCTGGGCCAAATGGTGGGGATAAACAAAACAGTCCTTGCTGCAAAGAAGGCAGGTTAGACAAACTACATTATCATTATCACTCGAAATGATTTTCAGCAAATAGTTACATCTTTCAACAGAGCTCCTTCTAAGATTGCTTATGACTGCAATACAGGCAGTTCTTAAAGAGATGGTACACAGAGGCTATACAGGCACTCTCTGGCAATCACATTTAAGCTGCTAAAATGCAGGACACCAGCCTGGCAGTGAACATTTAGGCAAGCTCAATGAAGACTTTCTGGGATCCCCCATTTGTAGAGGGTTACTCTAATGTCAACCCCAAAGTGAACAAGTTTGTAAAAATCAAATTGTGTCATGAAAGGTTGCAATTTTGGAAGCTTGGCAGAACTCTCTACATTAATACAGTCAGAGTATTTGACAAGACTGGAAAAGTGAAAATTCACAACATGAGAATGACTCATCTAGATGGGACTATTGCCTATGCCCCCCCCATCCTGAGTGGTACTATCCCTGAGTGCCACTATGCCAGCAATGTCTGCTGAGATAGCTACAGCAACATGGATGCAGTGGAAGGTGTATGTTACTGCCCATCCGAAGTGGCAGAAACCCTCCGGGGTGCAACTCTAATGGTGCATGTCTCTGGCCCGTCCGAAGCGGCCGAGACACACAAGACTGCAACTTTACTGGAAGATCCAGGTCATGTCCAGCAGCAACCAGGTCCAGCAGGTGGTGTGGGAGAGCTGATTGAAAGATTTTTTCCAGCCCAGATCCAGAGAAGTGATCCAGATTGTCAACCTGCACCTGGAATCTAGTAAGACATAGACTTTCCTCTTTGATTTTTTCTGTTTATTAAATGTGCAACATAAGTGAAGATGTCCATGGAACTATTGGTTCAGAAGAGACACTCCTGGTATCTAGACTATAGTGTCAGCAGGCCTTCAGCCTGCCCAAGAACAGTTTTTGCAGGCTTCAGCCTACAGAGACTCTTCTTTCACAGAGTGACTTGTGCATTCAGAACATTTTTCCCTTAGAGTACAGACTTTGTAGGGACCCCTTCCCCACAAAATGTTATTGTGAATGTGTTTATTTTATAGTTTTATACCCCCTTTTGTAGAAAACCCTTTTAAATCTTTTTAGGATTGGATAATATCTTCTGGTGGGAAGTTTTGTTCACTATGTTTTTCTTATAGGATGCGTTTTAGAATGTTTTCTTTTGCAGGTGTTCCTGAAGGAAGAAAAGAAGACAAGAAGAGGATGTTTAGGGCTCATTGGAGTCCCCTTTTTTAGAGTTATATGGGCATTGGGAATGCTTAACTAGAAATGTTAACCATTTTTTTCTGCCTTTCAGGTTTAGAGTATGTAGTTCTGGGGTTTGGGAAATGCATAGCAATGTCATATGCATGTTTCTAAAGCAGGCTACAGTTTAGAATTGTGAGAAGTGTAGGGGATAGTTTTCCCTGGTAGGTAGCATAGGATAGATAGCTTTTCCCTAGATGGTAAAAGGGATAGACAGACTGGAGATCTGAACTTGAGTATGGGCCTTCAGTGCTGTTCTGTCAGGGCATGCATCAGGCAGTCTCCTGGAGCCACTGTAAGTTCCAAAGTAGTTGTTAGGTGAAGTTGAGATGCTTCAGTGGTCCTCTGTTCTGTGGTGGAACCTGCCTAGGTTTCAGCCTAGGTAGGGGTGAGCCCGGCCACCTCACCCCATAGGGTGCCCAGAGGTTTGGATGGCCTGCGTTGCAGACCATAGCACTTGCTGCAGACAGCAAGCTTCATCTGTTGGTGGTGAGTGTAACCGCCCTGTCCTCTGGGGTTAATAGAATCCCATCAGTTTAGCCTTTGGAAGGTACTGGAGAGCTAGTAAAGTTGCTCATTAGGACCCCTTTATAGATTACATCATTATTTACTCAGCTAGCCTGAGCAGAGAATGAATTATGTCATTTAGAATTCTCACAGCAGCATAAGCCACTTTGGAATCAGCTGCTCTGAGGGAGCTTTAGAATGTTCAGATGAGAATCAGTCAGTGTATCTGTAGCCAGCTGTAGTGTGAAGTGGAGCTCTGAGTGAGCAGCAGTGCTTAGAGTTTGAGTCTGCCTGCCAGTCCCCTGTGGAACTGGGTGAAGGACCCCAGTGGTTTCTCACCCTGGTGTGTGAGACCCAACAGAACCAGAAGAAGTGGTGGAGACCGTTCATCTGCAGGCCCCCAGTGGGTCATTTTCCACAGAATAATATGGTTTGGACTGTGTTTCAGTGGGTCCAAGGGGCAAGCCCCTGAAGATCCTAAAAAGTGTCAGCTGCCCTGAGAGAAAGTGTGTGCTGCTGAAGCTGTGACAAGCTACCTGTGAAGGGAAGAGGATGTTTTCTGTCATGGTTCCATATATGTATCAAAGGGACAAGCAAAGCCATGAGTACAGATTCATGGGACTGTTCTTAGGGGTGGGTCTGAAGTGTATGTGCCCAGAAATAAGGCTAGCGTCCACCTGTCATGGCCCCAATTTCACCACAAAAATGCACTGAATGCTTTAATTTAAAGTGTGGGATTCCTTTTCAATCCAGGTGTATTGGAGGATCCATGGGGTGTAACCCAGAAGGAATGGCAGAGACTGGGCATGGGGTAGGATTGGGCATAACCCAAGTCTGATTCCTCAGTCAGGGCTATCTGGTTCACATATGGGTACCAGGTTAACTAGGCATGTTATCAGATGTCATCACACCAGGAGGATTTTGAAATGTGTTTTAAGTGTGTGCCAACTACCACAAAATATACACTCTTTGGAAAGTAAAAGATCAGAGATTCCTAGTACAGAGGGATGGACAGTTTGAAATATGTGTGAGAAAAAGTTTGTTCTAAAGTGCCCAAACAATTGTGATTCTGGAAAGAAAGTGCTTGCTCCTGCGTAAACAGTACTAAACCTGGGGGATCACCCTGTTCTGTGTTTGTTACCAACTTGTGTGAATAAAGCCATACTGTACAATCCCAGTTTTCAGTAGTGGACATTACATCTGTACTTCCTGAGTGTGAATTGTTATGGGGCCCCCACAGAAGTTAAATATAGCATAGTCCTACCACCTCTCTCCCAGAATCTTGAGTAAATATAAATGTTATTTTGTACCCTAACCCCCGACCCCTTTAAACTACTGAGCTAGGTATTTGCCCCAGTGCTAGGGGTGGTGCCTACTATTTTTTCCAACTTGGGGCCTGTTGCCTTGTCTGTGTACAAGTTAGGGGGGATCCCAGTTTCCAGATGCTGCTCTTGGCCAGGGCATAGTTTGCAATAACACTTTTGACTGAAGGGGCCATGGGGTGATCTCTTTAAAATCACTGGGGGAGGAGGGCTTGGATAACACAGAGGGTTGCCACAATATGGAATAACTTACCAAGTAATATTGTTGACAGCAGTTCATTAAGCTGTTTTAAGAGTCAGTTTGACAGGCACATTACAACACAAGACAGGTACATTATAACACAAAGAGTTACAGATTATACCCATTGAGCATGGTAAGCATATTTAAGGGCACATTTGCCTTCTTCTGCTCATAGCACCTATGAAATCTATAAAATAAAAACATTGTTATTGCTGACGTGACTTTATACTCACTGACCTAACACTCCTTTTGGTTTCCTTATTTGAATTTATCTGCTATTTGTAACTAAAACTTTTGTCTATATGTACATTAATTGTTCTACTTTTGTTAATGCACTACTAACGTAATTTGCTTTTCATCAGTATAAATGTACTTTTCCACTGTATGTAACAAATCCCAGGTCACCCTTGAGAAAGGGGCTTTAATGTATCAGTGGGCCTACCTGGTTACTAAAATTCAAGTACATCAGATAATAAATAAATAAATAAACAGATATGTAAAGGTAGTAGAGACACTAGTGTTTCCCTCCAACAAATAAGCAGTCCTTAATAATTCATTGATCCTTTTTTTATTTCTTTTCCCCATCCTCTCCTCAAATATAAGAGGAATACTTTTCATTTTCCCAGTTTTTTAGTTAATTTGTTCTGTTTTCACTCTCCACGGTCATTCCCTCCACATAAGTATTACAGTATAGTAAGATTCATATATCTTTTTGATTATTTGCTGCCAGTTGATATTGCAATCCAAAATAAACCTGGCTTGCCATGTCATGTCACCCACAGGGATTGCATATTTATATTCCAAAGCGTTTATAGGTGAAGCCTTCAAATGCAAGAAAGATCAAGGATTACTGAAAGGAAGAGAAAAATGTTGGGAACCCAATTAAGGTATAAAGCCATGCATAAAATGTTACAAACTACAAAAAACTGAGTGAAATTATGTATACTATTATCAAAATTCAGAAAACTTTAAAAAGGTTTCCACAATATATATTTTTTTAAATCTCACATTTTTATAGCACTATATGAAATTGGTATGGCAAGGTACAGTTCAAAACCTCATGCACACCACCACACCCCACCATAACTGTGAAATTTAAATTTACAGCTCAAACAACTATATTGCTATAACTACATAGAAACATAAAACTTGATGGCAGATAAGGACCACCTTGCCCACTTAGTCTGCCCATTTCCCTACCTACTGTGTACCTACCCAGTGGATCTGTGGCCTACCTCATCTTTCCTCCCACTAGTTTTGCCTTCTGCCTGTCCTATGCAGTCTTGAATTTGACAACTGTTGTCTCCCCTCACAACCTCCTCTGGGATGCTGTTCCATGCTTCCATCACCCTTTCTGTGAAAAAAATACTTCCTCACGTTGCCCCTGAGTCTTTCCCCCTCCAGTCTCATATTGTGACACCTTGTTCTTGCACATCTCCTTTTCTGAAAGACACTGCCCTCTTGAACTCTGCTGATCCCCTTAAGGTATTTGAATGTCTCTATCATATCCCCCTCTCCCACTGGTCCTCCAGAATATACCTAGTGAGTTATCTCAATCTCTCCTTGTAGGGTTTTTTGGTTTTTGGTATAGCCCCTACACTATTTTCATCACCCTTCTCTTAGCTGCCTCCACCCAGTCGATGTATTTTCGGAGATGAGGTAGGTAGGTTACCAAGAAAGTGTTGTGATTTACTTTTTTAATATGAAATACATTTATTGATATAAAAACATTTTATGGTCAGAACCCAAACAGCTGTATTGATATAGCTGCAGCTAGGATAGGTCTCTATGCATGCTGGTTTGATTTTATTTTATTGATATGAAACTAATTTATTGATAAAGAAACACTATTCAACAATTGGGTATCAATAAATTACATTTTATATTAATATGTCTTGCATGCCAAAACATATCAGCAATATTTATTAACCTATACTTTTACAATGCAGAGAGTGTGTCTCTTCTGACATCTAACATAACATTATATCTTCATTGAAGATATCTCCTCCTTTGGGCCACACCTTTGGAACTGTAAGCTGTCAGCACCAGGACATTCTGGAAACTTCTGCCTAGCTGGGGACCACCCATGATGATGCACAACATCAGTACCTACTGTATAAAACATGGGTGGCCCCATGACTCCTCAAGTTCTTTCTTTTGCCATTGACACTCTTGTCAGACATGCACAGAAACAACACCGTCAGTTTGTAAATTTGTTTGTATTGACATTGTCCCTGTATGCTGCTGTCGAAAAAAAACTTTGTTTAGGTTTTGTACCTGCAGTTACTAAATCTACAAGGACAGTGCTCACCCCGTGTGTGTTTGTTGCTTGGGCTGGTCTCACAACATGGAGGTATGCAAGATCTGCCAGGGATTTAACCAGTTCCCAAGAAGGCACCAAAAGAAGGCTTTGGAGACTTTCACTGCCATTAAGACTATGGAAGATCAGGTGAAGGCTTCAAGATCCAAACCAGATTTTCCCTCTCAAACACCTGCCATGGATAAGGAAGCACCTCAGTGGTCATCGCTTGCACTGCCACAGAGGTTAGGGAGGAAGGTGGAGAAATCCAAAGAAAAGGAGAAATTGTTCTTGAGTCCCTTCTCTTCTTTCAGTCACCATAAGCATAAGGAAAAACCTAATTCACTGGTGCGGTAGAGGTCTTCATTTTTATTTTATTTTACAGTTTTTGACCAGGAAAGACACAATAAGTAGAGGCTTGTTTCCAGGTGCATCCTGGGAGCACAGGGAAGTTGAGTGACTTGCTCATGGTCACATAGTATGCAAGTGGTGGCCGTGGGATTCAAACCCTGTTCTCAAGGTTTTCAGCTCAGTGCTGTTAATCACTATGGAGGGTAAGCCCTCACTGGAGTCTTCTCTGGTGGCATCAACTACAGACCTCCTAACTGTTGTTAAGACACCGAGGTCAGAGTCTGGCTCTGGCACTGCTGAACTTACTATCGATAGTATACAGCCTTCTTGATAGGTTCCATCCTGATGACATTAGTAGTCCCAGCCTCTAAACCAGGCATCTTTAACTCACAGGTAATGCTAGCATCATTCTCAGTAATGTTAACATGCCTTTTCCAGTTGCTGCAAGTGGTGGTGTTGGTTCCATTAACAGGGCCTCCCCCTTTGGCACAGTCATCTTTATTGGGATCAAAAGCATACCTGTTGCACTAATGGTACAGCTGCCACTGCCGTCACTGAATCCATTGATTACCCCATCATCATACAAGATGACAAAGTGGTGGAGTACAATCTTGACCTCCTAGAAATGGAAGCGAATTTGAAAGATGAAGGTGGGGATGTGAAACCCTATGGTGGAGGTTTCCCTTCCAGCTCAACCTTATCATGCAGTGAGGATTCTGCAGTATATAATTCCAGGTCCCCTCCAGAGGATCCCTTCTTCCAGGCTTGGTTTAAACAAACAGAGGATGTGATGGGATTTGAGGGTGAAAAAGATGACTCCAATAAAAGAAAATTAATGGAGTGCTTTGAATTAACACCTGATCCCACTACTGTGATGCCCTTTGTTTACCCTGCATTGGAATATTATATATTTACAGTCTGGCACAGATATGGCACTCTGTCAACAATCCCCAGAAAGGCTGATGAACAGTATCCTGAGCCTTCTGTCAAGCCCTCAGCCTGAAACCAACACTGTGGTTTTCATTGCTGCCCTTGATCACACTATGGCTCCTAGAGTGATGAGCACCCTGCTTCTGACAAGGAGTCCAGAAAATTGGATGCAATGGATAAGAGGACCTATGTCTCTTCCACTTTGGGCCTTTGTATTGCAAACTGCCAAACTTTTACACCTTGGCGTGCTGATCCTAGACCATCCCGTTGTTCACATCTTTAATTTTTTTATTTATTTATTTATTGAAATGTTTCACCAGGAAGGCACACTGAGCAACAAGCTGTTGGTATCCCAGTGTGACCTGGGGGAAAGTGGTACAACTGGAATGAGACACTATACATTCAAATTACAGGATCAACATTAACATACAGTTGTAAGGCAGGTGTTGCAAACAGTGTTACAATAGTGTTGTGCATAACATGTTGAAAGAGGGGACAATAATAAGTGCTGAGTTAATAAGTAAACAAGTGCTTACATGAAAGAAAAGGGGGAAAGGGGGAAAGGCAGGGAGGGGTGAGGTGGGGAGGGGGAAGAGTCATGCCCCTAGGGACCTCTTCAGGATTCGAGTAACCCTGTAAGGGGACTGGTGGGACCAGAGAGAAGGGGAAAAAACAGTGTCCCAGAGAGACCCCTTTAAGATGGTGGGGGAAAAAAGTAGATGAGAGATACAAGTCCCTTGGGGGGGCAGGAGAGGGATCCATGGAGAGCATTCATGGTCCTTTACATTCTGTGAGAGATCAAGGGAGGCCAATAAGGGAGAGCAATTAGGAGGAAGGGGAGAAGGGAGTGGGTGTGCACAGGGTAAAATGAAGGTGAATATAGTGGGGTAGGATTTGTGTAGGTCTTAGAGGAGGGAATTATGAAGGGACATGGCAGGAACAGCTAGGTGCAAGGTAATTATTGAGGGCAGAGCAGAAGGAGAAGGTGAAGGATGAGTGCCAGATTTGGGGGGGGAGAGAGGAAATTCCACATTTTTGGGAGGTGGTGCAAGTAACTGGATTGGCTGATTTGGGTGGACTTGCGGGGGACAACCAGAGTATGGGAGTCAGTTAATCTAAGGGAATGGGCTGGTGGGGGATATTACAAAGGAGGGGGTGAGTTAGGAAGGGAGCTCACCCAACCAGTGCTTGGAGGTGAATTTTGCACATGGGAGAGTTTCCTATTTGTAAGAGAGGGGAAGGAGAGGGCACAATAAAGATCGCAGTGATGGGTGCGAGGGGGGGGGCATCCAGGACAAAGAGGCAAAAGGAATTGAAGAGGGTGTCCAATCTGACCAGGGAGGACTTAGTGGCAACACCATAGACCACATCACAGTAGCTTGAAATGGGCAGTATCATCTTCTGAACAAGTTCATGCCTAGCCGTAGAAGGGATGCAACTACAGTTCCTGAACAGGGTACCAAGCTTGAGGCACAGTTTTTTCTGGATGGCATCAATATGTCCAGAGAAGTTTAGGTGTTGGTTCAACCAAACATCTAAGTACCTGAAGGAGGATGTGTCCTCAAGTAAAGTCCCCTCAAGGGTGTGAAATGTGGGTAGGGAGGGAAGCCTAGAGAGTCTCTGCCTTGTGCCAATGGTCATGGAGACAGTCTTTTTGGCATTGAGGAAAAGTTTATGGTTAGCAAACCAGAGTTGAACCTTGTCAAAGTCTTGCTGTAAACTAGTTGTAACCTCAACAGGACAGCAGCCAGAAGCATACAGAACGGTATCATCTTCATACATATGTATAGTGAGGATGGGGAGCAAGCAGTGGGAAGGTTGTTTAAGAAGATAGAGAATAGGAAAGCCCCTAATACCGAGCCAAGGGGGACTCCAGTGCTAATTGGGAGGGTGAGGAAGTGGCATCCTGATTGGGTTCTACCAATAAGGAAGGCCTTGAACCAGTTTGTGGCAGAAGGAGATAGGCCAGCTGCTGGGAGTGACTTGAGGAGTAGGGAGTGAAAGACAGTGTCGAAGGCCTTGGCCAGGTTGACAAAAATGGCAGAGGTAATTTTCCCATTGTCCATCCCAATTAGGATGGAGTCTGTGAGTCGTAGGAGAGAGGTGGTGGTTGAGTGGTTTTTCCTGAAACCAGACTGGAAAGGGGTGAAAAAGGAGGTGTCAGATGGAAAAGAGGTGATTTGGGAGAGGACAATGTGTTCTTGAAGCTTGGCAAGGGTAGGGAGCAGAGAAATGGGATGATAGTTGCCGGGGATGAAGGGTCACCCCCTTTGGGTAGTGGGAGGACCACAGCATGTTTCCAAGAAGAGGGGAAGGAGATAGTAGAGAATGAGAGATTTAGGATTATTGAGAGGGGGTAGGCAATGGCCATAGCAGAGCTTGTCACTCTTCTTTGGTATTGCCCTGATGTCTGGAAAACTACCAAGATTATACCAGTTCTAAAAAGAGGATCCAAAGCTTTAGAATAAATACCTACAAACTGCATTATGTCCTATCTTTATAAACTGCTAGAAACAGTCATTGCTTCAAAGTTGACTGAATTTCTCCAGTCATGCAACTGTGTCTCATCAAATCAGATTGGGATCAGGAAGGGACATAGCGTGACTACTGATTTGACATTTTATTTATTTATTGAGAGAATCAGAATTACAATCCTTTGAGTCATAGACTCCTTTGCAAAGGCTCCACATCAGTACAGGAAAGCACAAACATTACATTTAATAACAGTTATATATAGGTCATACAGTACAGTGTATTTACATTACATATTAGTTACCACCTCTAGGGCTTAAGAAGACCTTGAGTCATAGTTTTGAGACAAGTCTGGTTACAGATTCGGAGGGTCATTAGCAGAGCCCTGAGTCAGAGTTTATTTACAGCTGGATTGTGGGACCTAAGGATGTAGTCATAGGATGAGCTAGACCTTTATCCTTAACTTTGCCTTCTTTTGGGATACCGACAAAGGGGAGGAGTATTGGCTACAGCCACAAGAATCAGAGTCAAGGAGAAGGTTCAAGATACCAGTTTTGAATTGTCCAAGATTAGGGGCCAGGGAGATGGAGGGTGGTAGGTTGCTGAGCCAGAAGGGAGCACAATAACGGAAAGAGCTTTGCCCTAGAGAGGTCCTACAGTGGGAAACTAGGTGGGAGGTACTTGCAAGGTGTCTAGGCACCCTTCTGTGTGGGACTGGCTGGATGAGGGGGTGGAGGCCTATGGGTGTTAAATTCATAAGTATTTTTTTGGCTTGGAGGCAAATGTGATACTTAAGCCTCCCTTCGAAGGTCAGCTAGTCCGCAAGCTTGTAGAGCTCACATGTGTGGGTTAATCTATTGCAGCCTGTAGCCAGACAGCAAGCTCTGTTGAGAGCTAAGTTGATGCAATGTAGGGTGGTTTGGTCTGCAGTGCCATAAATTACAATTCCGTAGTCCACCATTGAGAGGACTGAGCAGGATACAGCGAGACGTAGGGCTTGAAGGGATAGACAGTGTTTATGTCTATATAGAATCCCCAGCCTGGTGTTTATAGCAGAGGAAAGGTGTTGAATGTGTGTGTGGTAGGTGAGGGAGGTGTCCAGTGTGACACCCAGATATTTGAAGTTTGAGACCTGTTCGAGAAGGAGTCCCTGTGAGTTGGATATGATTAGGGGGCAGTACTGAGAGGGTTTTGGCGATGGGCAAAGATCATGGATTTCATCTTGTAGTAGTTGAGTGCTAAGCGATGCTCAGTGAACCAGGACTCTATTTCTCTGAAAAAACCTTGTAGGGCAGTTTGGAGGGAGTGAGGATGGGTGTGTTTCCAGAAAACTACTGCGTCGTCCGCATAGAGTAAGAGCTTTCTGCTGCAGGATTGAGGGAGGGAGTTTAGGAAGAGAGTGAAAAGCAATGGCCCTAGAATAGACCCTTGTGGGACACCCGTTAAGACTGGTTTATTGGAGAAGAGGGTGGTGTTGATTTTGACCTGTTGCATCCAGCCAATGAGATAGTCTTTGAACCAGGAGATGGCCTCAGGGGAGAAATAGTAGGAGGGAAGGGAGTGGAGAAGTAGAACATGATTGACTGTGTTGAATGCTTTTGTCAAGTCGGCGTAGATTGCACCTGCTACTGAACCTTGTTCCAGGGCCTCGTGTATGTACTATGAAAATTTGAGGAGGGCAGTGGTTGTGCTGTGACCCCTCCTGAAGCTGTGCTGTTCTTAGCAGAGCAGATTATGTTTGGCTAAGTAGTCTGTGAGTTGGTCTGACACAATTTTCTCTAGAGCCTTTGAAAGGGGAGGTAGGATCAAGATGGGTCGGTAATTACTAGGGGAAGTGGGATCACCACTCTTCAGGATTGGTGTTATAATTCCTCTTTTCCATAGGGCGGGGAATTGGCTGAGGCGTAGCGACCAGTTAAGTATTTTGGTAAGATGTGGCAAGGTCACATCCAGCGTTAGTCAGAGAATTTTGAGGTTGAGGGAGTCACTGCTATAGCGCGAGTTTGCCAAGGCTTTGGATAGGTAGCACATAGCCTCCCTGCAGGAGATGATTCACAGCCAGAAGGGAGGGGGGACCTTAGTGTCTGAGGTGCTCGAGGGGCAGCTAGGGGCCGGGTCAAAGAAGTTTTACGGGAGTATGTGACTAAGGTCTGAGAAGGTGGTGTTTAGGGTGTTGGAGATGATAGTGGGGTCCTGGGATAAGGCCCCCTCAACTTGAAGCTGCGCAGGGGCAGGTGAGAAGGTTTCCCCACAAAGTTCCTTAATATTGTTCCAGAAATTTTTCCCTGAGCCCCATGTGGTGGTGAGGGTTTGCTTATAGTAGTTTGCCTTTGCTTGCCGGATGGCCCAGGTGCATTTGTTTCTGGCCGCTCTGTTGAGTTGTCTGTTCCGGGGTGACAGGGAGGGCCCTGTGCCAGAGGTTGTCTCTATGATGCATCTGGCCAAGCAGGGACTGCGAGATCCATGGGGTATCCCTGTTTTTTAGGATCTGCTTTGTGAAGGGAGCAAAGATATCACAGGCAGCATTAAAGGTGGTGATAAAGGAGATAAGGGCAGCATCTACAGTTTGGGCAGTGTGGATGGGTGACCAGTCACATGAAGTAAGGTACGTTTTGAGACATGAGAAGGATCCTTTTTTGAGATGCCTTTGGACTGTAATGTTAGGGAGGCTGGCTGGGAGTTTATTAGACCACCAGCAGGAGACTGGGGAGTGGTCACTTATCGTGTCTGGGAGTACTTTAACCATGGAGAGGTTGTTGGGGTGGTTAGTAAGGATGAGGTCGATGAGGGTGGAGAACCCAGTTCTGGGGTCATGTCTGGTGGGGGATTAGACAACCTGGGCAAGGTTGTAAGCAAGGATGTCATCTTTGTAGGTAGTAGATGTGGGGGATAGCCAGTTCACGTTGAAGTCTCCCGTTATAATTACTTCACTCCTAAAAGGGAGATGGGTGATGCTGGTCAGTATAAAATCAAAGTCAGGCTTTTGGTTCATGGGGGGATGTATACAGACATAATGTATAGTTTTACCAGGATTGCCCTGGGTGACCTTAATGGCTATGGCTTGGGCACCATGGGCTGGTGGGGGAAGGGGGACTGAGAGGGCGTGCAGAGACGTTTTAACGTAGATGGCACATCCACCTCCCAGCTTGCCTAGCCTGTCTGTTCAGAAGATGGAGTAGCCACTGAGAGTGACAGAAGCTTCAGGGATGTTTTCTGAGAGCTAGGTTTCTGATAAGGCAAGGATGTCAGGGTCGTGTTGTGTGATTCAGCCCTGGAAAGGAGTGAATTTCCTGAGTAGGCTACAGATATTGAGGGAGGCCAGCAGTAGGCTGCCATGTCTATCCTCCTTGGAAGCTTCAGCAGCAGGGGTCCTGGATTAGGATGCACATTACCTGAAAGTAGGAGGAGGAGGAGAGTATGCTGAAGAAGAGCTATCCATCGCAGTTTGGGTGTGGAGCAACGGAAACGAGGAGCAGAGTGGATTTTGGTGGGCCAGATCGGTATTGGGAGGGTGCAGACAAGGTGGGCTATCAGAGCTGGAGCCATAGCGGGTCCAGCTTATGAAATCAAATGGGCCATGGATGCTAATTCCCTTCCTAGAGCTTTTTTATGGACATCTCTAAGGCTTTTGACACTGTGGATCACTCGCTGCTCTACTTCAAATTACTTGTCTTGGGTTTCTCTCTCTCTCTCTCTCTCCTTGCAGCCTCTTGGTTTGGGAGCTATCTCTCCAGGACACAGCAATTTGTGTACTTCAACAACATACAGTAGTCTCGTCCCTCTCCCCAATAAATTTAGGTGTCATACAGGGGTCCGTACTTGGTCTCCTGCTCTTCTCAACTTTTATAAATGACCATCCCTCACTGGCCAGCCCAGTGGTGTGGAGGGTTGAGACACTGGACACTTTACCTCCTCCCATGCTGGTCACCCAGTTTCAGGAACAAGCCTGAGTTGCCGGGGGTCAGCTGTGGGGGAGGGGGAGGAGCTGGATTGAGCAGCTACAAGGCAGCTCTCCTCTCCCAGGGAGGGATGTGGGCTTCCTCAGCTCTTGGCTGCCACCAGGTATAGGCTAGGTGGCAGTGCCAGGTCAATAAGGAAGCCAGGCATTAGACTGGGTGGGAGCAAAGGGGGTCATCTTCGGATCCACTGAGGGCATGTGCACCTCCACACATATACATGACCATGTTCTGGGTTGTCAGGATAACAGGGGAGAAAAGTGGAAAATGGGACACCGGAGGAGGCTCAATAAAGCCCTGAGAACAGGGCAGATTGGTACACTCTGAGGAAGGACCACAGCCTGCCTGTCCCAGAGCCCCAACAGTAAAAAGCTATTTGAAAAACAAAAAAAATTACCCTCCCTCTGTTCTGTTTCACTGCTCCTCAATCATATATTTGAATGCTATTGTTCTGTACCTTAGCTCTCCCTCCATTGCCACAGTTCAGTCTGAACTACAGGAGGACTTCTTCTTGGTCCAGTTGTGGCTCATCAGAAATAAATTAATCCACAATTCCTCAAAGACCCATGCCTTGCTATCTGGATCACAGGCCACAGTTTGGTCCTGCTCAGGTCCACTTTCCATACTGTGCAAGAATGGTTCTCCCCTTCCTATTGTAACAGCCTTAAAATATCTTGTGGTCACCCTTGATTCAGGCCTTGACATCTTCCTGCATATCTCCAAGACCTTTAAAGCAGTCATCTCTAGCCTTGACCTTGCTTACCACGTCAAACGTTTCCTCACACCCAAGGTCAGGCTTGAAATTGCCCAGGGCGTCCTCCTTCCCTGCCTGCAATACTGTCAGATTATTTATTCCTATGCTTCCAAGCAGCCCTTAACTAGTGTGAGGTGTCTTATAATAGCATCTGCCATTTCTGTCTTTCCTCCTCTCACCTCACACATCACTGCTCCCTTTCTGCTTCCCTGGATTGGCTCTCCTCCTCAGGGGCCCAATTATACTCCCTGGGGTGTTTTATTGAGGAACTGCTAAGATCTCCTGCCCTGTCATTCTCCTGCTTCCTGCACCACAACATGTCTATTTACTTAGATCTGTGGACACAGCCCTGCTACATGTTTCAAAATGTGCATCCAAGATGGGGGAACAGGCTTCTCCGTCTTTTCCCTGAAACTGTGGAACTCCCTTCCACCTGAAATTTAGTCTCCCCTCAGAGGGTCTTTCCAAAACTGTCCAGCATAAGCACTTGATGAGTCTGTCAGCCTGTAACTGTGCAGAATGACTCCCAGGATTTCCTATTCCATGTAGTAGTATCTGATCTGGGTTCCATTATTACCAGAGGCGTGCACAGTCAGTGAACAAGGGGACCAGAATCCTCACAAAGCTAGGGGGGTATGGGGGCGCATATATAATTATATTATAATTTAGTTGGAGGATGATTTTTAACAGGTGGGGCCAGGGTCAGGGTAGCCCCGCCCTGTGCACACCTATGATTATTACGTACATGTTTTTCCTCTTGCTAAGTGCTATTGTATGTTCACATCTATGGAGGGTTTTATATCTATGTATTATTCATTTGGTTGTATATTTTCTGCACTCTAGACCATGCTTGTTCCACGATTTCACTATTTATCATTTGTTCCATGACCCTGGCTGCAATTTGTATCTTGTGTTCTTCTTGCTTCATTGTACCTTGATGTGCTCTCCTGGGTTGTTCCTAAAAACTAGCGTTTACTTGTCTATTGTGCCTTACCTGGTAAACAGTAAATAACTAGATAAATAAATAAATAAATTATCAAGTAAAGAATATTCTCTGGAAGTCAGATATGGCAATGGCACAGACAAGGCTGGAAAGCCCTGCAAAGACAGAACTGCTTAAAATGACCTCTGCTGCCCTAGATACTGGTAAACATTTACTAAGGTCAGCATATGATACTTCAGTCACTGCTGCTAAGTTAACTGCTTCTCGTATATGTCTCAGAATGTACCTCTGGCTCAGTGTAGCAAGATTTGCTTCAGTTGTGCAACAGACCATGCTCAATGTCCCCTTTAGGGGCTCTAAGTTGCTTGACTACAATGTAGATAATGCCTTGAAGGACACAGTCATCCAAAATGACTCTGGTCTGTAAAATCCCTGACCCCCCCAGAATATATATAGGGGACACAGTAGAGGTGCTTTTCAGAAGCCTGCCAGCTGAGAAGGCTATAGCTACCATCAGCCCTACTGTGGCAGTAGATATGGCCCTCCAGTTGGACCCACCTGCTGCCCAGGCTTGCCACTCCAAGGCCCCAGAGGTTCCAGTTCAGGTGGCCCATCCACCCTGGCACCTTCTGACTCCCCACTTCCCCGCCCTCCACAGCTGTGCCAAGGGTAAAAGTGGGTAGAAGTATCTCCCTTCACCTGCAAAAATGGAGAGAGATCACCTCAGAAAAATGGGTAATTGAAATAGTGGAAAACGAGCATGCACTGGAAGTGATCTCAAAACCTCGGGTGCATCCTCCACTCCATTCTCAGTGCCCTCCAGGACACTGGTCCCTGTTGAGGGAAGACTTCAGTCCTTCTTAAAAAAAAGCCATAGAGCCTGTTCCTCCCAAAGAAAAGAACAGTGGGTTTTACGCAAGGTACTTTCTGGTCCCAAAAAACACAGATGACTTGTGTCCCATGTTGGACCCCAGAGACCTGAACATATTCCTCAAATCAAAAAGTTTCAAATGCTGTCTCTTCAGGATCCCATTTCCCTTCTGCATAAAGGAGAATGGCTTTGTGCTCTGGATAAGAAGGATGTTTACCTTTATATCAACATCAGAACATGCCACAGGCAATACCTCAGATTCATTCTCTAGGACTGCCATCTGCCATTATAACTTCTGAATCTTGCCCTTTGGCTTATCTTCAGCACTTGGGATATTTACCAAATGCTTCACAGTTGTAGCAGCAGCCTTCCAGAGGAAAGGGCTTTATGCCTTTCCCTATTTGGATGACTAGCTCACCAGGGTAGTGGTCCTATACACAGTGTCTCAAACTCAGTAGTTGTTTGAGGACCTGGGTATCAAAGTAAGTGTGCTGAAATTAGTTCTCACTCCATGCCAATGCTTCCAATATACTGGTGAGGTACTGGACACAGCAGTGGGCAGTGTGTTCCTGTTCCAGGACAGATCAGATGCCTTAATTGCTCAGGCAGTCTCATGCACTGGAGTCACTATGTGTCTGCCAGAACTATGCTCTGCCTCCTGGGCCTTATAGCAGCTGCTGTTGTCACCATCCCATGCACATGCCTTTATATGAAAATCTTGCAATGGATTCTTCTGGTGCCATGGGACCAATTGACAGGTGAGTTGGAACACAAGATCCTCATCATGTCCACTCTCAGAAAATCTCTATTGTGGTGGATGGAACCCCTACACTTTCTATAGGGTGTCCCCTTCTCTTTCCCAACAATGGAGCACATCCTCATAATGGATACCTCTGAGAAGGGGTGAGGTGCCCAATTTAGCCTTTATACCAGAGCCAGGGGATGTGGGTAGACCAAGATTAGAATCTCCATGTCAATGTTCTTTAGATGAGAGCTGCTGATTTTGAGCTCCAGGCCTTTTCTAGAAGCATTTCTTTCCAGGTTCCCTGTAGATAGAAACATCAGTGTGATGCACTATATCAACATGCAGGGTGTCACTTACTCATACCCTCTGTGTAGGGAAGTGATGAGAGTATAGCAATAGGCATTCTCTCATGGCCTACAATTGAGAACTTTTTCTCCCAGGTGTCCAAAATGCTTATGCAGACAGGGTAAGTTGGTCCCAGTCTTGGATACATGAGTGGGAACTTGCTGACCTCTTTGGTGAATAACCTCTTCACAAGATGAGGTCTTCTGGAGTTTAACCTTTTTGAGTCACCACACAATGGAAAACTGTCACATTTCTGATCAGTCACTCCAAGGCCTGGAGTATTTTGGTGAGAAAGTTCCTGTACAAATTCCCTCCAAACCCTCTCGTTCAGAGGGTCCTTCTAAAGTTGCGGGCAGTCGGGCCACCAGAGTAGTGGTAGATTTCCCTCTTTTGATGCTGGAGACCCGGGTTCAGGTATGGATCAGGGTTGCTAGAGGGCTGGTTGAGAGGAGGTAGCTTGAGTGGCCTATGCACCTCCAGGAGGAGGGGGTTGTATCCCCTGTGCAGGGCTCTTGGGTGACCACAGACATCCTGTCACCAGCGACCCAGCTAGAGCTGGTAATGGGAGGTGTGCCAGATGCATGGCATGCTCATGCTGCAGCATCATTGCATGCCATGACTCCCGTAGTTATGGGAAAACACCATTGGATCAGATCGATGATGCCCCTGTTGTCCCACTGCCACCATGTATCTGACACAGGGTTCTCTGCCCGGACACCAGGTGTGGCATACAAAGGGGTAATTGGAGGCCCCACCCTGAGGGGTAAGCCAGGGAGGAACACCTGGTGGGGTGGCCTTGGTGTCACCTTGGACGGTGGATGCACATGTGATAGAAGGGCTGAGGTGGGAGCCAACCTGGCTGATTAAAGTGCAGTAAGTTAAAAAAAAGTTGCAGGAAGAGGAAGTGGTTGCTGTTGTTGTGAGGACTGCAGGATTGGCAAGATATTTTATAGCCATTTATTGATATTGGGATATTTTTACTGCTAGTTTTTTCATATAGACAGGAATGCCATCTATGCTGAGGGTACTCAGTAGCATTTTATATATTTAAGCATAAGGTTTCTTCTACCTTGAAATGGAGCTGTTTTGATTTTACAGCTTTACTGACTGACTGCCTGATTGTGGCATTGAGAGTGTACAGGATATCTCGATTGCTGAAGAAGCCATATTGCAGACAGAGCTTGGAGAACAGTGCTGGAGAGTAACAGCCAAGTAACACCTCACAGAGTGTTGGTGGGGGACAGAATGGACAGAACAGCCTGAATGGCTAAGCGACCATGGCAGCAAGTGTAAGTAGGGAGACAGCACAAGACACAGACAAAGCTACTCAGCAAGCAACGTAGTGGATCAAAGGACAAGGGAGAATGACCCAGTGAGGAACCGTGCCGTGTTGACAAATATTCGAGAAATCTCAAGTCTTGAAGTATTGAGCACTGAACTGTGTGTTTGGACACAAACACAGCAGACTGTAGACTTGAATGGGTATTTTGGGAACCTGTGGATGGTAGGCATTTGCAGAGCAGGAAGTTTTAATGGGTATTTTCAGACACTCTAGGCTATTCTAAGGTGTTAAGAACATATTTTGTTTGGATTGGGATTTGTCTGGGGTGCTTGGGGGGGCTGACTAGGCCCACATGTGTGGATCATTTAAAAGCAGTAGTGTCAGCTTTGCCCTCATAGTGTTTGGCCTTTAAAGTATCTAGCTCCATTGCTAGGGTAGGTGTTTTTCCATTACTGTTGGAGTAGGGTCCTCAGTTAGTTTAGGCTCTGGGGTTTCCACTTTAAAATTTACACTCTTACATGACAGCACTAATTTTGACATCAGGGATTATTAAAAAGCTGAGGAATTTCAGCATGCACACAGGGTAATTCAGTTTGTAGAACTGCAGACATGGTCAGCACACTTCGGCAGTTCTCAGTTTGGCATGCTTTTGTGCTTGTTTGCTTGAGGTCTTTTTTTGGAAAATGTGCGGTAAACATTAACAAACTCTGCCTTTTAAATTAAATGTAAATTAATTTGTATTCTCTTGGTTTTATCAGCAGCCTTTATTTTTGCTTCTTTTTTGCCAGGGGAAACTCAGAAACCAGCATTTACTTTGTTGAGTGTGAAAGAACAGCAGTTATTGCTCTCTATTTCTATGTGTTTAGAATGAAATTGTGCAACTTGAAGTAAGTTGTTTTTGCAGAGTCTTCTATCGCTTGTTTTAAAGTTATTTGTACACACGCTCATTGTCATTTCCATCCTTGTGTTTTAAGGTCATGGAGTATACCTGGAGATACCATAAGGGACCCACACAGCCCAGTAGCGTGCCAACCAGCGTTTCTCAGAAGAACAAGCTTTTTTAGTTCTTATGAATCTGAATGGCATAAACGCATGATATTGGAAGCTTATAGGATTTTTACTAACTGTTAACTGGAACTGTGATGTGTCTGCAGAAGATTTTATTTTATTCCTGAAATCCATATTTTGTTGGATAAGTTAATCATTAAGTATATCACTATTATTATTGGGGATATTACTTATTGGAAGTTTTGGGCTGTACAATCATTTTGTGTACTGATTTTGTATATAGATCTTTGCTGGAGGCCTGCCAGAATTACAGCATAACAGCAAAAAAAAAAAGGGGAGTTAGTCCTAAGGTGAATGCTATTAAATCAAAACCAGACTTAAAGAAAACTACACATTTAAATCAAACTGACAATCTAAAGAAAATCACCAATTATTATGTTACTCCAGGCTCCCAAATAGACATCGTAGGACGGAAACATCAGAACGTGCTTGTTCTTGCTGGTGGACGGTGGCCATTGCTGCACCGGGGGGGGGGCATCCACGGCCATTGCTGCACTGAATGACATCCACAGCCATTGCTGCACTGGAGGACATCTGCAGCTGTAGGCACCTTTGGAGGGACATCTGTGGCATTACCGCACAGGGGTACAGCTGCAGTCATTTAAAAATAAAAAATAAAATTGCCACTTTTGGCATGAAGAAGATGAGTGTGGCCATGGCCGCTGATTGTGCTGGCTCTCAAGTGTGTGTGGGGGCCAATCAGGGCACAAGAAGTAAAGGCACCAACTTTTAAAACTATAACCAGTGCGACTGGGCAATAAAAGCCAACCCGGTCAACTGGTAAAGAAAACAGAGCTTGCTTGTTCTTGCTGGTGAAAGGTGGCCATTGTTGCACTGGGAGGCATCTGTGGCCATTGCCGCACTGGAGGACATCCACAGCTGTTGCTGCATCAGAGAACATCAATGGCCACTGCTGCACCGGAGGACATCCGCGGCCATTGCCACCTTTGGAAGGGACATCCGCAGCTGTTGCCACACAGGGGACATCCACAGCTGTTGTCACTTTTGGCATGGAGGGGATAAGAGCAGCTATAGCCTCTGATTGTGCTGGCTCGCCCATGTGTGTGGGCCAGTCAAAGCGTAGGAAGCAAAGGTGAAAACTTTTGAAACTGTAACCAGCGTGACTGGGCTGTAAAAGCCAGACCCAGTCAGCTGGCTAAGGAACCAGAGTTTGCTTGTTCTTATTGGTGGAAGGCAGCCATTGCTGCACTGGGGGGCATCCATGGCTGTTGCCGCACCAGAGGATATCCGTGGCTGTTGCCACACCGGAGGACATCCGTGACCGTTGCTGCACCAGAGGACATCCACAGCCATTACCGCCTTTGAAGGGGACATCTGTGGCCATTGCCACACAGGGGGACATCCACAACCATTGCCACTTTTGGCATGGAGGGGACAAGAGTGGCCATAGCCTCGGATTGTGCTGGCTTGCCAGTGTGTGTGGGCTAATCAGGGCACAGAAAGCAAAGGCACCAACTTTTGAATCTGTAACCAATGCAACCAGGCTATAAAAGCCAGACCCAGTTGGCTGGTGAAGGAATCAGTACTTGCTTGTTCTTACAGAATTTCCTCCCACCTCCCCGCACCACCTCCATTAATTAAATAGGCCACTTGGCTCCACCCAGAGTAAGCTACCAAGTGAGCAGTGGTGGAGGAGGTGGGCTATCCTAAAGTATATATTATAGTGGGTATGACTTTAACAGTGCTAGTCTTTTATTTTGTATGTACCTTAAAATGTGTTCTGGAATGGATTGTACATCACAAATATAGAGTGATATGAGATAGTGAAAGTTAAGCCAAGCTGGTAACACCTGAGGAAAGAGGACAACTAGATTTTGGTGAGGACTGATACAAAAAGGGATTAAGAGAAAGGAAAATGGACAGAGAGTGGATATTTGTTTACAGTGCATGTTGAGACTATGATACGTGTTAAAAGTGTATGAGCAGGGATAAAACAGTGTGGAGCTTTAAGGTGTAATAATTTGAAGGTAAATCTGCTAGTCTAACAAACTGCAGATCACAGGCTAGCAGGGTATTGGATTGTGGGACAAGACAACAAAGTATTAGAGTGGCATACATGAAATCAGGTATTTTTTCAGGAAGTCAGACTTGAATTGTAATAGGAACTAGGACAACTTGTGGGGGTACAAAAACAGAAGAGGGGAACTGTATGGGTGAGTAGAATGGGAATGGCTATTAAAGCAGGGCAGCATGGGAAGGAAAGTAGGATGTAACACACGAGGAGCTGCAGTGTTCATGGAAACACTATGGAGTTTAGGAGGATGCCCAGTGTGCAGGGGTAATGACATTTTAAAGAACGAAATAAGATGACTCAGTTGGATACTAGAGAGTATGCTAGGTGCAAGGAGACAGGATTACCACATGGGAAAGATTTGAGGTAGCATGAAACAACATATTGAGGTGCAGGGAAGGAGGACAGGATTATACAGAGGGACATAAAAGGAACCAGCAAAGCATCATTCCTGAAAATAATAGAATCAGGGGAGATGAGTGGCAGATGGCAGGAAGCAGGGGACAGAGAAGTGTTAAAATAAAAAGAATAAGGGAAGCACAAAATAGCTCACCATTCCAGGTACCTACTTCCTATAGGTATGAGGTTCTAGAGGAAGGGAAACAAGGGGGCAGGAAAACCAAAGGATGCTAGGGAGGAGAATGGAGGGCAGAGGAGGGTGAACGTTTGGCTCCAGTGGTCAAGCAGGAGGCAGAAACCATGGCTGAAGAGGAGAGTAACAGAGAGAGTGCAGTGAAGACTAAAGGGACGAGAAACAAGGAGAAAGGACTGGAATGCAAGATCTACTTACTATCAAGGGGGTAGAAGGTGCAGTAGAAGTAAGAAATACAAAGGGGGCAGACTACGAGGGGGGTAGGGAATTGGGATACAGGGATGGGGCACTAAAATGAGCACTACAACTGAGAGGATGGAACAGGATGAAATAAAGGCAGGAGGTAGAAGCATCGGAATGGAGGACAAGGTAGCAGGAGATGGACACTCTAGAAACGCAAAAATAATAGTCTTCAGACTCAATTATTAAAGGTATAAAATGGGGAAGAAGGGAGAACCTACACAATAGGACAATAGTAACTTGCAGACTGGGGATGGAGGCAAGGAGAACACCACTCAGTGACAAGGAGCTGTTAAGTGAGGTAGGGGGTAAACCAAACCTGGTGTTCATAGTTTCATAGTGAGGTACGAGTTCTGTGAACAATTTGTCCTTTACAAACTCGCCACCTGTTACTCCTAAATGTGGAAAAATATATTGTTTTCCTCCATATATTGATCTATTCTGTTTTTAAATTCCTTGATATTGCTGCTTTCAGCTACATATGGTGGTAGTATGTTCCAGTTTTGAATAATCCTTTGTGTAAAAAAATCACATCTTTTCTTTGTTTTGCTAATTTCACCATCTAGTCTAAATCCATGAGATCTTGTTACTAACATACTAAAATGCCAGCAGAATAGGCCTAATGGCCTTTCACGTCTGCTCGTTTGGTCAGCCCCCACCCTGGGAGCTGACCTTGCTGCCCCCCTCGCCTTCTCTGGCTTCTGTCTTCCCAGTTCCAGATATTCTCGCTGCATTGGATTTTGCTTCCAGAACCCTTCCCCAGTACCTGTCCCACCCCCTCTTGAACCCCTCCACCATCTCTGCTCCACCAGCCCCTAGGCAGCATATTCCATGGCTCCACCACCCTCTCAGTGAAGTAGCACGTCCTCCTTTCTCCCTGAATCTTCCCCTCCAGCTTCCACCCATGCTCTAGTGCCCCCTCCTTTCTTTGAAGCACCCTGACTGTTCCTCCCCTATTTGCCCCTTCATGTACCTGAAGACCACTATCATGTCCCGGTCCTTCTGTCTTCAATGTGTACATATTTAGCTCTTGAGCCTCTCCTCATAGGTTCTGTCCCCCAAGCCCCAAATCATTTTGGTTGCCCTCCTCTGGACCCTCTCCAGGAGTTTAATGTCCCTCTTTAAGTGTGGTCTCCAAAACTGCATGCAGTACTCGAGGTGCGGCCTCACCAAGCAGTTATACAGAAGGAGTATCACTTCCCTCCTTCTGGAGGTGATCCCCCTAGCAATGCATCCCAGCATCCTGTTGGCCTTGGCTGCTGCTCTCCTACAAGTCTCAGAGTTGTTCATCTTGACATCCACCACCACCCCCAGGTCCATCTCAGCCATCGAGTTCTTTTATTTATTTTCTGACTTCTACTAATACCAATGCTTTCCATCAAGCACTCATCATGTATTGCTCTAAATATATGTGTGTTACACATTGGTACCAATGAATTAACTGGGGAAGAAGTGAAGGTGGTTCAGGAGAGATTCAGGGACATAGCTAGGTCATGTGGGGAGTCAGTAAACATGTTGACTTTTTCTGAAATAATCCCAGTCCAAAGGGCTAGTACAGCCAGAAAAAGGAGACTCACTGAATTCAATAAATGGCTGGCGAGTCGGGCCTGGGAGGAGGGGTATGGCTTTATAGGGAAATGGCAGAGAAGCATGGTCAAACAAGAGGCTGTAAATCAATGACAGACTACACCTTAGCTGGGAAGGGGAAAAGAACACTAAAAGATAAGCTGGGGGAATACATGGCATAAGAACTGGGTTTAAACTGCTAAGGGGGGAGACAGAAAAAGGGGGCCAAAGCCCCCATGATGGCAGGAATGGCGGGGGATGGTAAGAAACCAAATGGGGTTGGAGGGAGGGGGGGATGGACAAGGGCAACCCAAAGAAACAAATAAAAGAGAGTACTGAAGAGACAAGGTGGACAGTGATATCGCTGAATGCACCAGCATAGGGAACAAGACGAACTACATGCCATCTTAACGAAGGTAAGGTGGACATAGCGACCATTACTGAAACCTGGCCACAGCTCATCATGACTGGGACCTCTTGATCCCAGGGTATAAGCTCACAGACAGGACAGGGGACAGGAACAAGGGGGGGTTGTGGCATACATCAGGGGGATGATAGTGTGCAAGGAAGTGGAGATGGAAAGGGGAAACAGTGAAGCATTGTGGCTGCAGCTTCAGAGCAACAAGGGTAGAAAAGATAAGGTTGGGGTGGTATATAGACCACCAACCATGGTGAAGAGATGGACAAGGTGCTGTGTTAACAGCTGATGGACATAAGCGGGGAGGGGGAGGTATGTAACAGAGTTTTAACCAGTATAGACTGGGACACTTCCACCATGGCCTGGTCCAGAAGTCAAGTGATCCTTGATGGAATATGGGATGGCTTCAGACACAATTGGTGACAGGTCCTACAAGGAGAGACAATCCTGGACCTAGTGCTTACTAATGGGGAGCACATTTGGGAAACTGATATCAGAGATCCCCTGGTGGAAGTGACCACAGCTCAGTGTGGTTTGAGATAGATATGGGAAAGCAAGACATCTCAATAGGGACTAGGGTGCTGGACTTCAAGACAGTGAACTTTAACAAAATGAGGGAAATAATTAGGGAGCAACTAGGTAGCATAGATGAGGGGACAGAGGTGGAAACACTATGGAAAACCATCAAGGGAGCCATTCAAATGCTACAGATAGCTGCATAAAAATGAGAGGGAAGAAGAAGAAGGCAAGACAGCCTAGCTTGTTGAGTGTGGAGGTCACTAGAACAACAAAGGTAAAAAGGACAGCCTACCAGAAAAGCAGAACTGCCAGGGTGAAGATGAAGAGGAATTCGAGGCTGGCCAAACTAGAAAAATGGAGGTACAGAAGGCCAAGGTACAGAAAGAACTCCAGATAATGGAAGGATAAAGAGGAGAGAAAAGGCCTTTTAACTATATAAAAGAAAAAAATGACAAGAAGAATGGCATTGTCAGACTAAAGAAAGGGGATGAATGGGTAGTAGAAGACAGGACAAAAGCAGAAGTATTAAACAAATACTTCAGCTCTGTCTTTATGAAAGAAAAGGATGGACCAATGTCACAGGTGGGGATAAGAAAGGAGGGAACTGGGGCAGACCCAATCAGGGTAATTGGGATAGAAAGAGTGAGGGAGGGACTGAGGGCACTGAAAATGGATAATCCCCAGGGCCAGGTGAAGTACACCCCAGGGTACTCAGTGAATTGGCTGAAGAGCTGGCAGGACAAGTGACAATTCTATTTAATAGTTCCCTGAAGTCAGGTGTGATGCCAAAGGAATGGAGAACAGAAAATGTAGTGCCACTCCACAAAAGTGGCCCCAAGGAGGACCCAGGAAACTATAGGTCAGTCAGCCTGACCTCGATAGTATGCAAACATATGGAGACCATACTAAAGGAATGACTGGTGAGGTACATAAAGGAGAATGGTCTGCAAAACAGTAAACAGCATGGGTTTGTGGCTGGCAGGTCCTGTCAAACAAATTTAATAGAGTTCTTTGACTATGTCACAAAGGTGGTGGAAAAGGGTCAGTCAGTAAACATAATTTACCTAGACTTTAGTAAGTCCTTTGATTCCATGCCACACAAAAGGCTGATAACAAAACTAAGGAGCTGGGGTGGGGAGAAATTAGCAAGAGGGTGGAGAACTGGTTGGGGACAGAACACAAAGGGTGGTGATGGTGGGGGTAGCCTCCAGTGCAAAAGAGGTCACCAGTGAGGTTTCACAAGGGTTGGTTGTGGGCCTGGTTTTGTTTAATATATTTATAAGTGATGTTGGGGAGGGAATTCAGGGCAAAACATGTCTATCTGCTGATGACACCAAGCTCTGTGGGAGGGTGGACACCCAGGATGAGATAAAAGAGTTAAGGGAGGATCTAGCCAGACTGGACAAATGGTCAGGGATGTGGCAGTTGGGATTCAATGCCAAAAAGTGCAAGGTGAGGCACATTGGATCAAGAAACCAAGAGCAGAGAACTACATAGGAAAAGTACAGGTGGCCGAGTCAGAAGAAGAAAAAGACCTGAGGGTAGTAATTACTAGTGATCTGAAACAGTCCACGGAATGCAAAAAGGTGGTGGCAAAGGCCAACAGGATGTTGGGATGCATCGCAAGGGGGTTCAATAGCAGGCACAGCGAGGTTATTCTGCCATTATACAGATCTCTGGTAAGGCCTCACTTGGAGTATGGAGTGAGGTATTGGCACCTGCACCTAAAGAAAGACATTAAATTTCTAGAAGGGGTGCAGAGGAGGGTGACTAAAATGATTAGAGGACAGCAGGACAGGTCATACGAAGAGAGTCTGGGAGCCCTGAGGATGTACTCATTGGAGGAGAGGAGGCAGAGAGGAGATAAGATAGAGGCCTTCAACTACCTGAAAGGAGTAAACAAAGTAGAGTGTGAGGGTCTCTTCAACAAGAGAGAAAATACCATCACCAGAGGACACAGCCTGAAGCTGTTGGGGGGGAAGATATAGGAGGGAGATGAGGAAACACTTCTTCACAGAAAGGGTGGTGTTGGCCTGGAATGAGCTGCCAGAGGAGGTCATGGCAACCAGGTCAGTGGGAGCATTCAAAAGAGCCTGGGACAAACACAGAGGGAAGTCATGGGACAAAGGCAAAGGGAGGGGGAAGGAGAGTGGGGTACACCGACACTGGTGCAGGGGTAAAATACAAAACCCCAGTACAGATTGAGCAGACATGATAGACCAGGTAGTCTCCATTTGCTGGTTACTTCTTATGTTCTTATAAAGGTATTGTCAGTATTAAAGGGTCCCTGGTCCCTAAAAATACTTAGTGTCCTGTTAAAGAAGGCAGATCACGGGATCTTGAAAATTCAGAGCTTTAAGGAGAAGGGGAACACAGAATCTAGTGACCTAACTTAAAATAGGAAAACGGTAGAGAAGAAAGAGACATTCCTGGTTACTCCAGTTATTGAATGAAGCCATGGGAATTTAGAAGAGCAGATGATATAACGATAGGGGCTGAGAAAGATACAGTTAATTTTAGCCCTCCTTCCAGAAAAGCATTTTTGTTAGATTTAGAGAATTGCATGTCTCTATATGTTGAGCATTTAAGCTTGAACCCCCTCCCCCCCCACACACACACACGCACAACATCCTCCTGATATTTCACATCTCTTGAGCAAGGAAGGTTCCATTTACAAATCTGCAGATTGAGAAAAAAAGCAAGAAAAGAGGGAAAGGCTCATTCAACTAAGAGTTTTCTTTTTCTTACAAATAATTGTGATGTTGAGCTAAAAATGGTAAAAGTGGCTCTACATGAAATTAAATGGAGATTAGGGAAACAGTGGTTATTTAATGCAGCTGGTGTCTCATGTCCCTGTAAATGGAAAATAAGGAGGATCAGGAGGTTAAGGAAAACAACAAATAAGTTAGAGAAGAAACTGTTATTTGATAACAATAAAATTCAGATTAGAAAATCTACAAAACAGCTAGCTAATCAAAAAGAAACAGTCATTAATCATATAGTCGAAGAGCTCTAGGGAAGGGCTAAGAAAGTTGTAGTGGGGAAACCCTTCCCCCCCAATTAAAATAAAACAGTAGGAACTCAAAATAGAGACAACATGATAAATTACAAAGAGCCAGAAACACAGCTGAACATGACAACAAAAAGAACGGCCATAGTATGAATGAGGCTGACAAGAAAATGAAAAATAGAGCCATGGCATATCCAGGTGCTAAGTTAGATAGTGAACTGGACATGAATGAACAAGTAAGGGTGGGTGGGAGAACAAGTGGAATAGGGAACTTGGATAGGGAGAAAGAAACTGGACTGGACTAGGTTTAAGGCTGGCCATGGTGTTTCTGGATGAGGTGCCTAAGAGGAGGAATGAAAACCCCACAACATTATGAATGCTGACATATAACATCTGTAAGGGTGTGGTGGGAAACACATTTAACTGGAATGACATTTATTCTACCTATAGATATAAGGTATGCTCCAATGAAGGGGATAGTATGTCTGGTTTTAAACTCAAGAAAGAAAAGGCAAGAGCTTCTTGAGATGAATCAGAAGTTCAAGGCTCTAGGAAACACTTTGATGCTACTTTAGCAAAATGAGATCATTAGAGTCAAACAAAAGACAGGCTTTATAATAAAGACAAAAGGGAGAAGAAGCAATCTGGTCCCAAAATTAACAGATGGATTGTTACAAAATATCATAACCAGGATAAATTACAAACCATGATCAGGGAACCAGTGGCATTTGTCCACTCTCCAGAGAGGGACTGTGAGTTTGTGACTTGGAAAGAAAGAAAAGTAATTAGAGGTAGGACTGTAAAAGGATCAATAATAGGACAACATTAGAACTTTCATTATCCAGTACTGAACATAGACATTTGAGGGAAGAATCCTTGGATGAGTCTGGAGCTGATGTTAGCACAATCTTAATTACTTTGAACTGATGCCATGACAAATACTCTATAGTTAGCTGGAACCTCTCTGGGGTAGCTAAATAAATATTGGATTTGGGTTGGATTCAGAAAATGCAGGAATCTGACATTATATTATTATAGGAGACCTGGTTCTGAGTTAAATAATTCATGCGCAGGACCTAGAAGGCAGAATTTCACTGTTTGCTGATGACACAAAGCTCTGTAACAGAGTAGACACACCAGAGGGTGTAGACAGAATGAGAAGGGACCTGCAGAAACTTAAAGAATGGTCAGGGGTTTGGCAGTTGAAATTCAATGCAAGGAAGTGCAAGATAATGCATATGGGGCACAAAAACCCTGGCACAATATATCAGTTGGGGGTGAGGATATAGCATGCACCAAGCAGGAAAGGGATCTTGGAGTTATCATCTCTGATGACCTCAAGGTAAGGAAACAGTGTGACAAGGCAGCAGGTAAAGCAAATAGGATGCTGGGATGCATAGGCAGGGGCATCACCAGCAGGAAAAGGGAGGTCATAATTCCACTATACAAGACACTAGTGAGGCCGCACCTGGAGTACACTGTGCAGTTCTGGAGACCTTACCTCGTGAAGGACATAGACAGGGTAGAGAAGGTTCTGAGGAGGGCAACAAAGATGGTGCATGGATTGCATCACAAGTCCTATGAGGACAGGTTGAAGGCACTGAACATGTACTCCCTGGAGGAGAGAGGAGGAGAGAGGGGATATGATAGAGACATACAAGTATCTTACAGGGAGGAACAGGGTGCAGGAATGCACTATTTTTAAGCGAAAAAGATGTTCCAGGACTAGAGGGCATGGGATGAAGTTGGAGGGAGGACGATTCAGAGGAAACGTGAGGAAGAATTTCTTCACAGAACGGGTGGTGGACAAGTGGAACACCCTGACAGAGGAAGTGGTGGGGGCTGAAACAATCACGGGATTTAAGAATGCATGGGATAGACATAAAGGAATTCTGGAGGTCAGGGGTAAGGGGCAACAGACTTCCTGGAAAACATAAACTGAACTTACAAACTTAAATGGGCAGACTGGGTGGGCCATAGGCCCTTATCTGCCGACACTGTCTATGTATCTATGTATGTATGTATCTATGCTAGAAGGTTACATTGGCTGGGAAATGGGTGCCAAAAAGAAGTACAAGTGTGGCAGAGCCAGAGGAGGGATGCTCACACTGGTGCTTACTACCAAATTTTGTAATAGTCTTAGTCTTGCATTGAGCACCCATTCTTTCTATGAAGGATGATATGAGTATGATTATGGTTAACACTTATATTCCTCCTGTAAACATGACCTCTGCTAAAAATGTGCTGCATATATTGGATGTTACCTCATCACAATTACAAGTAGATTTCCAAGGAACCCCTATTGTTGTAATGGGTGACTTTAATGCTCACATTTGAGGGAATCTTGACATCAATTCACAGGCATGGCACCTTGACGTATACAAAAAACTTTGTTAATGCATCATTTAGGGTTAAAACACAAAAAGTCAGGAACCGAGACCTTTAGGGTTGCCCCATCCCCCCCTTGGACCCATGTCATTTCTGAGATTGACAGCTGGCGCAGGGTGTGTCACTGGGGTTGTGAGGCTTAACGTCACCCCATTCCATCTGTAATCATATTCACAAGCCACAGTAAAGAAGAATGTGACATTTAGGCCTGGCTAACCTCAATGACACACACCCCGTCAGCTGTCAATCTCGGATGATGAGCAGGTCCACGAGGGGGATGGGACAACCCTAAATGTCTCATTTCCTGACTTTTTGTGTTTTAACCCTAAATGATGCATTAACAAGGTTTTTTTTGCATAGGATATCCTTACTTTTTGAGAAAGAATAGAAAAGTAGAAAGTTGCACACGGTGGCAGTGTGGGCCCTTTGGGCCCTGTGCTCCCACCAACTTGCAAATTCCTGCCTAAGATAAGAGTATAAGTACTGAATATCATATGTATTGCTGGCAGCGCATATGGATGGGAGTGTGGGGCCCACCACATTGAAAGAAACCAAAGTGTCAGTCATCAGAGTGGCATAATTCAACAACTGTTTACATGTCAGGCACCTAACCACTACAAATTACCTCCATGGCAGTAAAGCTAGGCACCCTATAAATGTGAAGCCAGTACCACAATGCAAAACACCATATGCAAAACATAAAGTGTGTCACACAATATGGGGGCAGCAAATGCATTTTCCAACACCTAAACATCATAATTCACATGGACAGCACATCCCCTCAACACGCTCCAAATTTCAATGTAAAAGATCAAACTGTTTCTGAGATATAAAATGTGAAAGTTTCAGATTTTCATTCATCACACTGGCAGAATTCCACACCTATTAACATTTTACACACCTAACGACTAAAAAGTGCATCCATGGCAGTAAGGCTAGCTACCCTATAAATTTCAAGCCACTACCACAATGCAAAATGCTGTCTGCAAAATGTAAACTACGCCATGCCATATCTCTGCAATGAATGTATTTTCTGACACCTAAGTGACATAATTCACATCTACAGGACATCCCATCAACACCCTCCAAATTGCAAGTTAAAAGACCAAACCGTTTCTGAGATATTTAATTTTAAAAGTTGTTAAAATTGGGCTATCTGGTCCCTCCAAATCTGGCCATCTAGTCCCTCCTTCGCGATCAAAGAATCTCATGAGCAAAGAATTTGCAGGCTCGTGATCAAACAATTTGCAGGCTTGCGATCAAAGAATAAAAATGTAAAAACTCAATTTTTAGAGAAAAATACATGAAACCACAGCCATGACTCAACAGAACGAAGGCCTCTGACCAGATCTCATCCCAATTTGCCTTTAGAAGTGACCCCTGTGCTGAGAAAATTGAATTTTTCATGTGGCCATCTAGTCGCACCCTCGCGATCAAAGATCATGGTCAAAGAATCTCGCGATCAAAGAATTTGCAGGCTCAGGATCAAAGAATTTGAAGGGTCATGATCAAACAATAAAAAATGTTGAAAGTAAATCTTTAGGCAGAAATGCATGAAACCACAGCCATGCCTCGATAGAACGAAGCCTCCTGAGCAAAAACCATCCCCATTTGGCAATAAACCACCCTGAGCTGAGAAAATTGACTTTTCAAGTGGCCATCTAGTCAAGCCCTCACAATCAAAGATCGCGGTCAAAAATCTCACAACAAAAGAATTTGCATGCTCGCGATCAAAGATAGATCTGAACTACGATCAAAGAATAAAAAGTTAAAAACTCTATTTTGACCATTTTGAAAGAAACCACAGGTATGGCTTGATAGAAAGAAGACCCCTGAGCAAAACCCACCATAGTTTCACCTCAGAAGTCCCCCCTGGGCTGAGATATTTTAATTTTTCCGACCGCAAACTGAAAACAAGTTGGCGGCCATCATGATCAAATAATTCCTTGTGATCAAAGATTCTTTGATCGTGAGCCTGCAAATTCTTTGATCGTGAAGCAGGACTCGATGGCCAAAACCCCATTCTTTTTTGGCAAAATAACCATATAAATTTTCCCTTTGACTTATAATGGGAATTTAAAAGTTTAATAACTTTTGAATGGATTAATATTTTTCCACCAAACAAAAGTGGCATGTTCCTTGACCCAAGCTCTTTCAGATGAGCCAAGTCGTGAGCAACCGCCACATGATAGCTCGCAAGCGCCACAGACAAAGTCAAAACTGCCCACATAACTGGCGAAAGTGTATTTTTCAGCATTTTGTGCACAGAAAGCGTTAAGTCAAACCAAAATGAAATTTGGCAGATCATGAGATCTACCATGCTCCACCATGCATACCAAATTTCATGCAAATCCTTTGAATGGGTCCAAAGTTATTAATCTTAATAGTTTGAGTTTAACATAGAAGTGGCTACATAACCCTAAATATAGGGGAGCGACCGCACCCCTATAATATATTCCATGTCTGAGCATGTTGACATGCTACAGTAAAGGAGAATGGGGGGAGATGTAGGCCTCATGATCAAAATGACACACCCCGGCGTCCGTCAGACTGTGGAGGATTGGGGTGGTGTGTGTGAGGGTGGTTAGGGGTTCAACTGTAATGTCTTATTTCCGGACTTCTTTTGCTTTAACCCTAAATGAAGCATTAATGCAGTTTGTTGCATAGAATTTCCTTACTTTTTGAAAAAGTGTAATATAAGTGGTAAAAAACACGTATTGGTGGGAGTGCAGAGCCAAGCTCCCACCAAGTTGTCAATTATTGCATAAATATATGCATCTGGGCCCATGCTCCCACTTGCAAAGCTACGGAGCCATGCAGCAACACTATAGAGCACCAAACTCTTGTTACAGTAATTTGCGCATATCTTGGGAACTGTAAGCACTAGAAAAAAAAATTCTAGCATCATTGTAATAGTGACAGTGAGTAGATCATTCCAGAATCACTGACTGTATCCATATCTCACATCGCTTCCGAGCTATGCAGATGGACTAGAGGTAAGGCTTGTCTGTTTGCAGATGACACCAAGATGTGCAACAGAGTAGATGATCCAGATGGGGTGGGCAGAATGAGAGAGATCTGGATAAACTAGCAGAATGGTCAGAAGAGTGGCAACTGGGATTTAATGCAAGAAGAGCAAAATCATGCACATAGGGAAGAGAAACCCTGAAGCTACCTATAGGCTGGAGAGGAGTTGCTAGCAGTCACAAAGGAAGAAAGAGACTTGGGCATCATCATCACTGATGACCTAAAATCATCAAGCAGACCTCTAAAGCAGTAGGTAAGGCTAGGGGTGTTAGGGTGTATTAGTAGGGGTATCACAAGTAGTAAGAGGGGTAATAATCCCTCTGTACAAGACACTAGTTGAGGCCCCATCTGGAGTACCGCGTGCAGTATTGGAGGCCACACCTTCACAAGGACATTAACCAAATTGAGGCAGTCCAGAGAAGGGCAACCAAAATGGTGCAGGGACTGCATCAGAAGACATATGAGGACAGATTAATGGAGCTCAATATGTATACCCTTGAGCAAAGGAGGGAGGGAGAGGTGATATGATCGAGGCATTCAAACACCTTAAGAGGCATAAACAAGGTGAAAGAGTCTAACATGTTTAAATATAAGAAAAATAGCAGGACAAGAGGACACAGCATGAGATTAGAGGGAGGCCGATTAAGGGGAATGTGGAAATTCTTTTTCACAGAAAGGGTGGTGGATGCATGGAATGGCTTACCACAAGAAGTGGTGGCTATGAATACAGTGCAGGGCTTCAAACAGGCATGGGATAGGCATAAGAGAGCAATACAAATGACTATGAATAGATAGGTCACTGACAGAGCAAAGGCCGATGGCACATTTATAAGGTAGAAAAAGAAATGGGCAGACTGGATGGGCCTTGCGGTCCTTATCTGCCGTCAACTTCTATGTTTCTATGTTTCTATGGACACAGCACACTGGACAGGCACTCTTTAAACCCTTGTGACAGTAATTTCATAATTTGTCATGAACCGTGCAAAGTACAAATGAAATTCTATTGCAGGCTTACTCTATGATATCAAATCTTTTTCTAGGCCACCTGTAGCGAAAGTCTGTATCTCGCTATGTTTCTGAGATAACAGCTGAAAGTCATGACACAGACTGCAGTGTAATCCTATGGGAAAATGTCAATTACATCATTAAATATCTCTGCAACAAATTATTTCCCCAACACGCCTAAACAGAATAGTTCACATCTCTATGACATCCCCTCAACACCCTGCAAATTTCAAGTAAAAAGACCAAACCGTGTCCAAGATATAACATTTTAACATTTGAGATTTTCATTCATTGGAGTAGCAGAATTCTGCACCTGTTTACACTTTACACACCTAATGACTGAAAAGTACATCCATGGCAGTAAGGCTAGCTACCCTATAAATTTCAAGCCACTACCACAATGCAAAATGCTGTCTGCAAAATTAAACTGCGCCATGCAATATCTCACCAACAAGTCTATTTTCTGACACCTAAATACCATGATTCACATCTACAGGACATCCCGTCAACACCCTCCAAATTTCAAGTTAAAAGACCAAACCGTTTCCAAGATATTTAATTTTAAAAGTTGTTAAAATTGGGCTATCTGGTCCCTTCAAATCTGGCCATCTAGTCTCTCTCTCATGATCAAAGAATCTTTGATTGTGAGCTTGTAAATCTTTGATCATGAGGAGGACCAGATGGCCAAAACCCATTCTTCGTTCTTAAAATAACCATATAAATTTTCCTTTGACTTATAATGGGAATTTAAAAGTTTAATAACTTTTGAATGGATTAATATTTTCCACCAAACAAAAGTGGCATGTTCCTTGACCCAAGCTCTTTCAGATGAGCCAAGTCACGAAGCAGCACACCACATGATGGCTGCGCAGCGTCACAGACAAAATCCAAAAAACTGCCCACATAACCAGCGAAAAGTGTATTTTTCAGCATTTTGTGCACAGAAAACGTTAAGTCAAACCAAAATGAAATTTGGCAGATCATGAGATCTACCATGCTCCACCATGCATACCAAATTTCATGCAAATCCTTTGAAAGGGTCCAAAGTTATTAATGCGCAAAAGTTTGAGTTTAACATAGAAGTGGCTACATAACCCTAAATATAGGGGAGCGACCGCACCCCTATAATATATTCCATGTCTGAGCATGTTGACATGCTACAGTAAAGGAGAATGGGGGGAGATGTAGGCCTTATGATCAAAATGACACACCCCGGCGTCCGTCAGACTGTGGAGGATTGGGGTGGTGTGTGTGAGGGTGGTTAGGGGTTCAACTGTAATGTCTTATTTCCGGACTTCTTTTGCTTTAACCCTAAATGAAGCATTAATGCAGTTTGTTGCATAGAATTTCCTTACTTTTTGAAAAAGTGTAATATAAATGGTAAAAAACACGTATTGGTGGGAGTGCGGAGCCAAGCTCCCACCAAGTTGTCAATTATTGCATAAATATATGCATCTGGGCCCATGCTCCCACTTGCAAAGCTACGGAGCCATGCAGCAACACTATAGAGCACCAAACTCTTGTTACAGTAATTTGTGCATATCTTGGGAACTGTAAGCACTAGAAAAAACAATTCTAGCATCATTGTAATAGTGACAGTGAGTAGATCATTCCAGAATCACTGACTGTATCCATATCTCACATCGTTTCGAGCTATGGCACAGCTACACTGGCAGGCACTCTTTAAACCCTTGTGACAGTAATTTCATAATTTGTCATGAACTGTGCAAAGTACAAATGAAATTCTATTGCAGGCTTACTCTATGATATCAAATCTTTTCTAAGCCACCTGTAGCGAAAAGTCTGTATCTGCTATGTTTCTGAGATAACAGCTGAAAGTCATGACACAGACTGCAGTGTAATCCTATGGAAAAATGTCAATTACATCATTAAATATCTCTGCAACAAATTATTTCCCCAACACACCTAAACAGAATAGTTCACATCTCTATGACATCCCCTCAACACCCTGCAAATTTCAAGTAAAAAGACCAAACCGTGTCCAAGATATAACATTTTAACATTTGAGATTTTCATTCATTGGAGTGGCAGAATTCTGCATCTGTTTACATTTTACACACCTAATGACTGAAAAGTACATCCATGGCAGTAAGGCTAGCTGCCCTATAAATTTCAAGCCACTACCACAATGCAAAATGCTGTCTGCAAAATGTAAACTGTGCCATGCAATATCTCACCAACAATTCTATTTTCTGACACCTAAATACCATGATTCACATCTACAGGACATCCCGTCAACACCCTCCAAATTTCAAGTTAAAAGACCAAACCGTTTCCAAGATATTTAATTTTAAAAGTTGTTAAAATTGGGCTATCTGGTCCCTTCAAATCTGGCCATCTAGTCTCTCTCTCACGATCAAAGAATCTTTGATTGTGAGCTTGTAAATTCTTTGATCATGAGGAGGGACCAGATGGCCAAAACCCCATTCTTTGTTCGCAAAATAACCATATAAATTTTCCCATAGACTTATAATGGGAAGTTAAAACTTTAATAACTTTTGTATGGATTAATATTTTTCCACCAAACAAAAAGCGGCATATTCCTTGACTCAAGCTTATTCAAAGTGCCAAGTTGCAGAGCGGCACACCACACAATGGCCATGCAGCCCCACAGACAAAATCTGAAAAACTGCCCACATAACTGGCGAAAAGTGCATTTTTTCACGTTTTGGTGCACAAAAACCGTAAGTCCGACCGAAACAAAATTTTTTAAATCAAGAGATCTACCATGCCCCACCATGCATGCCAAATTTCATGCACATCCGTTGAACAGGTCCAAAGGTATTAACAGGCAAAAGTTCGAGCTTAACATAGAAGTGGCTTCATAACCCTAAATATAGGGGATACATGATGAGCAGGAGTGGAATATGGAAAATATTCTCGCTCCTACAGAGTGACCTCTGGATATTTCATGAGTGCCGAAGGCACGAGTGAAATATACAGTGCTCCCGATGCAGGAGTGAGAACATTTTCCATATTCCATGATCTGCACATCATGTGTGCTATTTATACTATGGGGGTGAGACCAATTCCAGTGAGAGAGGTATGTTTGCTGTTTTGAGGTCCATGTCACTTTAAATCATACTGGTGCTGTGGCAGTGTGTGTGTGTGAGGTTTTATGAATGGGTTCTTGTAGAAAGGTGTTATTGAGTGATATATATGTGTGTGTGTGTGTGTGTGTGTTGATTGGGTGTGCTGTGTTTTCGTGATTGGTTGGTTAAAGGAGGAGGTTCTTTTGTGTGTCGGTGAGAAAGATAGAGGTAGTTTCTTTTGGCAGGTTTGTATCTTTCTCTTTTGGATGTTTAAGATTTATTTCCAGATTTTAGGCTTCATGTGTTTGTATGCTTGGGCCCAGATATTCAAACTGCGCCATTCTGTGGCGCAAGCCCCTGTGCCGCTTAAAATAGTTGCGCAGGGGTGTGGCCAGGGCGATATTCAATGGAGTTGCTCTATGGCGCAACTTGTTTGAATATCACCCCCTGGTCACACCCACCGTGCATGGCGCAGTGGAACTGGCGCCAGCCAGTGGTCAGAGTGGAGCATTGAGATGCAGTGGCGCAAGTTCCATTGCGCCATGCACAGCACCTGCGATATTCAAAGGGTGCCATGCAAATTGAGCCATAATTTATGCAAGGTGCACGGGGGAGCCATTTTCATCTGATTATGGCCCCATTTGCATGCCAATAGCATGCAGGTGCACCGATCCCCGGGCGACTTACGCCTGGCGCCCTGCCAGGCAGCAGCCGTTGGGGACCGACACCTCCTGCAGCCTGATCGTGGGCAGAACAGTAGTGTTCCCCCCCAGCAGCCCAATCACGGGCAGAACAGTATTCTGCCCCCTCAGAAGCCCAATCGCAGGCATAACGGTATGTCCCCCCCCCCAGCAGCCCGATTGCGGGCATAATGGTAATCCTCTCCCCCCAGTAGCCCGATCACGGGCATAATGGTAATCTCCCACCCCGAGTAGCCCGATCGCAGGCATAATGGTAATCCTCCCCCACCCCAATAGCCTGATCGCGGGCATCAGACTTCCCCAAAGTCAATATCCTGGTGGTCCAGTGGACGAGAGTAGCCGATCATGGCGGCATCCTTACCCCCAAGTATGATATCCCTGGTGATCTAGTGGCCTCCACCCCACCACCCACGGGCCCCACCACCCGCTGCCCCATCAGCGGTGGGTGGCAGCACCACCCGCCTGCCGCCCGCCCGCCCGCCGACCGACAGCTCGGTGGGGCTGCATGCCCAGTGGTTCAGAGCAGCAGAGCCAATGGGTGTGTCCCATACCGTACAAGGCACTCCAGATATGTGAATGATCTGGACTGCCTTATCACCGAGTGTACAACTGTTCAGCTCATGCTCTGAGCATCTGAGCTGTCAGTCGGTGGGTGGGGATGGCAGGTGGGTAGGTGCTGCCGCCTGCCGGCTGACGAGGGGAGAGCGGGTGGTGGGGCCCGTGGGCGGGTGGGGTGGGAGGCCACTAGATCACCAGGATATCATACTTGGGGTAAGGATGCCGTCTGCGATCGGGCTACTCTCGGTCCACTGGACCACCAGGGATATTGGACTTGGGGAGGTCGGATGCCCGCGATCGGGCTACGGGTGGGGGAAAGATTACCATTATGCTCACGATTGGCTACTGGGGGAGTTATGCCCACGCATCGGGCTACTCAGGGGTGGGGACACTGTTCTGCCAGCAATCAGGCTACTCGAGGGGTGGGGGGACACTGTTCTGCCCATGATCGGGCTACTCGGGGTGGGGAACACATCTGCCCATGATCGGGGAATGGGGTGCCGCCTGGTGCGGTGGGAACAGCTGAGGCCACCCACAGGTAGCAGCTGCTGTGTTGCGCCTGCAAAGCGGCAGCTCACCTGTGGGTGGCCCTCGACTTGTTCCTTTTTTTTTCGGCTCAACTTTGTGCAGGCGGAGGTAGGGGTTGCGCCTGCATAACTCTGCACCACCTGGCTGAATATCGGGCTGTGCAGTTTATGCATGGTTCCTCCCCCTTCGGTTGCGCATGCCTTCCTTATCATTGCACTGTTGCTCAGCATGATTTCTGGGGCGCAACTGCCTCCTGCTGAATATCGCAGAATGGCGCATTTCGGACTTGCGCAGGCCCAACCCTATTGTGCATGGCTTAACTCTTTTGAATATCTGGGCCTTGGTGTACATTTTAGATTTGTTTTGCTGCACGCTCTCTTACTTTCACAGAAGCATTTAATATAGTAGTTTCAGCATTCCGTGAGACTTTTACGTTCATTTTTTTATTACTGGAACAAGTGTGTGAAATTAAAGCAACTGCTTATTCTGGAGTTAAAGCATTTTAAGGTAAACTTAATGCTTAATATGATGTTGTAAGTCTGCAGATACAAGTTATGTGATTGTTAGTGTTCACCGCCATCATATGCCTCAATGTGACTCAGAATCTAATCATATTACTGTTTGGTTTGCTTTTGATGGTCAGTTTCTTGCTCCATGGAGTGATTGTAGCAGTCTTTTGATAATGTGGAAGGTTCATGTTTGCAATATGCTGCTTATTTTGTGTTCATTTAGTAGGTCGATATCTAGGAATACAGGATTCAGTGATGTAGTGAACACGGTTTTGAAATGCAGCATGAGAGGTGTGCAGGTTGGTACATTTAGACGCACTGCTGTAGGTGACTTTGATTATGTATGTTAAGTGTGTTCATTTGAGTGTGGGAGTGTTTCAGAAGTCGACATATAGAGGTGTTTCTTAGTGTTTTCACATGCAAGTGGCTGATGTCAGCACAGTAGGTACAAACTCTATTTATTTTAACTCTGCTGACATCAGGATGATTTATTCCACTGCAATGAAAATAACATGATTTATCTCACTGGAATTGGCCTCACCCCCATGGTATAAATATTTATATATGTATGTACATAGCTCTATATATATATATATATATATATATATATATATATATATTAACCCTATCAGGAATTGCAGGGACCAAATTGTGAACAATAAAGGGCTCAAATTATTGGAAGTGGCAGCATCCAACAATATGCATAGTAAATGGTAGAGTTCATGGTGACCACTTAGGTAAATATATATTTCCATCTATGTCTGATGGCAGTGTCCTGGATTTATATTTGATAGTTATAGTCTCATGTCAGTAATGTTATTAAATTTACAGTCCTTCCCATTTGGTACAGTGATCACTTGCCAGTTGCATTAGAAATAAAAGTTGGCCCAGACATAATAACCTGGTTCAACTAGACTTTCAGAATGCTGATGGAAATATGCCAATCAGAAACAAAAAGCTAATATAATTGGTTCTTTATGTCGAATCCAAAGCTAAAGAATTATTCTCTAGCCTAAACAAATTTACAGAAGGTGCTCCCTCTAAGTTTTTACTATCAAATGATTCTATTGATAAATATGAACAGGTTATTGCAATCTTGAAGTCCATACTTACTATAAAACCATGTATACAACATGGTTTAAGAATTACCAAGCACCAGGCGTGGTTTGATAAAGAATGTCAATCTATGAAAATGACAGTGCTCAAGATGGATAGACTACCTAGTAACTCAATTGATCTTGCCCCTGAAAGAGCCTTTCAATTAATTAAACAGGAATATGGCAGGCTGCTGGGACATAAGAAAGCAGCAAATAAACATAGCTTATAGCAGGCATTACAATAAGCAATAACGGGAAAGGGTAGTCATAGCTTCTGGGACCTAGTGACCTTTGGGATGAGGAATAAGCAGTACAATACAATTTGAGTTATACCAGTGACTAAGTGGCAGGACTGTTTTCAAAAAAAAATGAAGACACCAAATTAGAATTATTAGCTCAGGGGTATTTATTGATGCAATCTGAGTGCCTGTAGGGTCATATGATAATAACAGAAGCAACAGTATTTCAGGCAGTTTTAGCCATGTCTGCCCGTCAAGGGTGAGCCTGTCCACAGGCTTGAGCCACAGCTACAGACTCCCCAGCAACATATGAGACAAGGTGCACCGGTTCACCTCTGCCACAGGTGGCATGGATGCTGCATGGGGCTGGCCAAGGCACCTAGCTTCACCTGAACTCTTTTCTTCTAAGTTTCTAGAAAGGACGCAGCAAATAACCTTACCAAAGCAAGGATATGGATTAAGGTTTCTTTTTGCTAGGCAGATTTACCTTGTGTTGTTATTTTTATTTTGTGCTCACAGGAATTGTTACTGTTTGTTGCTAACATTTTATTGCTTTTTTTTCTCTGATACAAATTGTTGTTGCTGGGTGTACCTTCTGCTGCATTATCACAGGGTGTGCCTACAGGTGTGTGCTTACAGATTACTGCTGTAGTCTTCTGATTCAAATTGTCTTTTGCAAGGAATATCTTCTGTTACTGCTTTATTTTTCTCTGTAGCAAAGTGTTTCTTGCATGGTATATCTTCTGTGAAATTATTACAGGTGGTGCTTACATTTTTGTGACTTTTTATCATTAGGCTAAGCAAAATTACTGTTTGCCACTGTTTTATTTTATTTTATTTTTTGCTAAAAGATTTTTTTTTGTTTGTCTCACAGGTGTTGCAGTCTTCTTCTCACATTGAAGAAGCTAATTGCTTTCCTCCCACAGCTCTTACAGGGGATTAGGTGTGTATCTGGGGGTGGAGCTGGCAAACTGTCAGGAACTTCCAACACAGGGAAGGGTTAAAAGGTCAGGTTAGTTGATATCTTGGAGGTGGAAGACTATGTTCCCTGGCCAAGGCACCTAGCTTCATCTGAACTCTTTTCTTCTAGGTTGCTAGAGAGGACAGAGCAAAAAATCTTACCAGATCAAGGATATGGATTAAGCTTCTTTTGGCTATGCAGATTTACTGTGTGTTGTTATTTTTATTTTGTACTCACAGGGATTGTTACTGTTTGTTGCTAACATGTTATTGCTTTATTTTATGCTATGAATACAGTGCAGGGCTTCAAACAGGCATAGGATAGGCATAAGGGAGCAATACAAATGACTATGAATAGATAGGCCACTGACAGAGCAAAGGCCGATGTGGCACATTTATAAGGTAGAAAGAAATGGGCAGACTGGATGGGCCTTGCAGGTCCTTATCTGCCGTCAACTTCTATGTTTCTATTTTCTCTGATTCAAATTGTTGTTGCTGGGTATACCTTCTGCTGCATTATCAAAGGGGTGTGCCTACAAGTGTGTGCTTACAGATTACTGCTGTAGTCTTCTGATTCAAATTGTCTTTTGCAAGGTATATCTTCTGTTGCTACTTTTTTTCTCTGTAGCAAAGTGTTTCTTACAGGGTATATCTTCTGTGAAATTATTACAGGTGGTGCTTTACAGGTTTTACAGTTTTATCTATCATTAGAATTAGTTTTCGGGGCTACTGCATTTGTTGCTGGATGATTGTTTCCTCTCTTACCTCCTTGTTTCTTTCGTCTGTGGTTCTTCTTTTTCATCAGGAGAAGGGCCCAGCCACCCACCCCATCCCCAACCACCCCACACTCCACTACAGTCCTTTTATAGGGTAGCACAGTCAATGACATTTCCTGTAGCAAAGCAGGAAGGGGCGGATCAGAGGGGTATCCACTAGTACTTTAACTTGTTATAACAAGTTATACAAAAACAAACAAAACACAAAATCAAACGTTTGCTTTCATTTTCCTCCTTCTAATTACTCTGACCAGGTTATATACCCAGCAACTTATCTGGAATGGATATCATTAACTGCAGGTACTGTAGAACACTTTTCAGAAGGGCAGTTTTACAGGATTTAGGACACTGTTCTACATGCTGGGTCATTGGAGATCTAAGGGCTCAGCTCCAGGCAGCATGGGCTGAGATTGCGCATCTGAAATTGCATATTCAAGAGGAACTGTATTATAAGAACTGCCCACCATTTCCCCAACATCCAACAGAAGCACCTCGACCACAGAGGGTAGTTGGTCCAGGAGGTTGGCAGGTGGTTAGGAGGGGCACACTGGGTGCCCTATCACTTGGTGCTTTCCAACATATCACCTCCACAAACCATATAAAAACTACAAATGGGTATCTGCCTCTATCTCCGAAATCAAACAAAGGGGCAGAGGACACTGCAGAGCAGGACACTGCAGCACAGGAGCTAGCACAACAAAACCTGCCCAAAACAGGAACCAAAACAAAATAAGCAAAAAGGATATCCAAAAAACTTCTGATCATAGGAGACTCCATGATTCGGGGACTTGATACGTGTCTCCTGCCAGGGTAATGGTCAGATGTCTCCCAGGTACATCAGTGTGAGAGACACTGACCACATTGCTAAAATTGTTCAGGAAGCAGGAGAAAACATTGACATCTTGGTACACATAGGGAGACGATCTCACCAGCCAGTCAGTTGTGGAGACCAAGGAACACTTGACCAGGCTGGGTGACAAACTATCATCCATTTCATCCAGCATCTCGTTCTCTGAGATCCTGCCAGTCTGGGAGAGGGGCAGATGGATGGAAGGTCAGAGAAGGGGAGATAGGGGAGCTAAACATGTGGTTCAAGGGCTGGTGCCAGGAAAAAGGACACACATTTGTAGTGAACTGGCAACAGTTTTGGGAGTGAAAGTTCTTTAAATCTGATGGACTGCATCTGACTAAGGAGGGAGTCAGTGCATTGGAGCAGAAGTTTGATGTCTTTGCAGAATATTTAAACTAGCAAATGGGGAGAGGGGTGCAGCATCCCATACATCGAATGGGAAGAACACCCCTCCCCCCACAGCTAGTGGTCAAATAAGAGTTCAGCATGTTTGTAGTTCATTTGCATCACCAGGTAAAGAAAAAGGTCCAGCTCCCCATCCGATGCACGGGGAAAATGCTGGACCTTGCCAACAACTAACACACCAAAATCTGGCCAATGGAAAATCATGTACACAATGTCTTGCAGTCTGGGAAACAAGATCCCAGACCTGCAGGCAATGATGATAGAGGCTAAACTGGACATAGAAGCCATTAGTGACACATGGTTTACCAGTAACCACACTTGGTAGACTTCATACCTGGCTATGTACTGTTCAGAAGAGACAGAGGTGCAAAAGGGGTGTGAAGTGGCCCTTTATGTCAATGAAAATAACAAAGCTACAGACACTCAGAATACACATAAGGAGCCAGAGGAACTGTGGGTCACCCTGGAAATAGGAAATGGGACAGCCCTATGAACTGGGGTTGTGTACAGGCCTCCAGACCAGGGGGAGGACATAGTCACATTACTGTTAGAAGATATGCAAAACATGACAGCTAAATGTGAGGTTCTGATAATGGGAGACTTCAACATGACAGATACAGATTGGTCAATATCAGCAGGAACATCCGCCAGAACTAGACACATGGTAGATTCCCTGCAGGGGAGGGCCTCAAACAACTGGTACAACAACCCACAAGAGACAGGGCTATCCTAGATCTAGTACTGACTAACAGGAAAGGATCACAGATCTCCAGGTAGAAGGTCACCTGGGTGCCAGTGACCATCACATGGTATGGTTCAATTTGGCCACTAGAACAAAATCATCTGATTCTGAGGCAAAATATGGGACTTCAGAGGAGCTGACTTTGATAAGATGGCCAACAGAGATAAGCTAGCCCTGGCAAAAAGAAATACAGGTGAGGAGGTACAGACAAAGTGGGAAAGCATTAAAGATGCAATACTTGAAGCAACATCTCATTGTGTTAGTGAGAAAAGGAAGTGCAAAAGAAGAAGGAAACCACTTTGATTCTCAAACACAGTAGCAGAAAAGGTCAGAGTCAAAAGGCTGGCCTTCAGGAAATATAAGGAAACGTAGCAGGATGAAGATAGGGAGGCATACCAAACTTCCATAAGGGAAGCAGGGAAGGCAGTAAGGCAGGCAAAGGCCCAAACCGAGAAAACACTAGCACGAACAGTAAAAGAAGGTGACAAGACTTTCTATACATAGATTAGTGAAAGGAGAAATTCCAGAGGGGGTATTGCTAAGATCCAAGGGGATAAGGGGGCATGTGAGGAGGAGTACCATGTAAAAGCATCTATCCTAAATAGATACTTCTGCTCAGTATTTACTGAAGAGAAGGTAGGGCAGGGCCCACAGCTCAGCATCATGCAGACAGGGGAGAGGGAGGTGTGCACTAGTCCCTTCACAAAGGAAAGGGTCCTATAAGAGCTCAATAAGCTCAGGGTGGACAAGGCAATGGGACCCGACTGTATACATCCCAGGGTACTAAAGGAGCTAAGAGTGAAATTAGCAGAGCCATTATCAGAACTGTTTACTGAGTCTCTGAGCACAGGAGAGGTCCCAGAAGACAGGAGAAGGGCTCATGTGATCCCGCTCCACAAGAGTGGTAGCAGGGAGGAGGCAGAGTACTACAGACCAGTCAGTCTTACCTCAGTAGTGGGCAAGATTATGGAGACACTCCTTAAGACAAGGATAGTGCAACACCTGGAATCCATAGGAGCACAGGATCCAAGACAGCATGGGTTTACAAAAAGGAAGATCCTGTCAAACTAATCTCATAGATTTCTTTGACTGGGTAACCAGAGTGGTGGACCAAGGGGGAGCAATTGATGTTGCCTACCTTGACTTCAGCAAAGCTTTTAATACTGTTACACATAGAAGATTGATTATTAAGCTGGGTAGGCTCAGGGTGGGTCAGACGTTGACCAACTGGGTGGCAAACTGGTTGATGGGCAGAAAACAGAGAGTGGTGGTAAATGGTGTACAGTCAGAAGAGATGCAAGTCACAAGTGGGGTACCCCAGGGATCAGTCCTGGGGGCCAGTCCTCTTCAATATCTTCATCAGTGACATTGCAGATGGACTGGAGGGTAAGGTTTATCTGTTTGCAGATGACACCAAGATCTGCAGCAGAGTAGATGATCCAGATGGGGTGGGCAGAATAAGAAGAGATCTGGATAAACTAGCAAAATGGTTGGAAGGTGGCAACTGGGGTTTAACGCAAAGAAGTGCAAGATCATGCACATAGGGAAGAGAAACCCTGAAGCCACCTATAGGCTGGAAGGGGAGTTGCTGGCAGTCACAAGGGAAGAAAGAGACTTGGGCATCACCAATGACCTGAAATCATCCAAGCAGACCTCTAAAGCAGTAGGTAAGGCTAGAGGATGTTGCAGTGTATTAGTAGGGTATCACAAGTCAGAAGAGAGGTAATAATCCTCTTTACAAGACACTAGTTGAGGCCCATCTGAGTACTGCATGCAGTACTGGAGGCCATCTTCACAAGGACATTAACCAAATTGAGGCAGTCCAGAGAAGGGCAACCAAAATGGTGCAGGGACTGCATCAGAAGACAGATGAGGACAGATTAACTGAGCTCAGTATGTATACCCTAGAGCAAAGGAGGGAGAGGTGATATGATCAAACATTTAAGCACCTTAGGGCATTAACAAGGTGAAAGAGTCTAACATGTTTCAATATAAGAAAAATAGCAGGACAAGAAGACACAGCATGAGATTAAAGTGTAATGCGAGGAAGTTCTTTTCACAGAAAGGGTGGTGGATGCATGGAGCGGCCTACCTCAGGAAGTGGTGGATATGAATACAGTGCAGGTCTATGAGGGAACAATAGTATGGGGCGGATGTCAGAGGTGAATCAGGGTAAATTCCATCTGATAAGCAGCATACCATACAAGTATGGCGGAACCACAAATGAGACCGGGAGAGTCATGTATTGACACACCCATGCATGATTCACCGCCCCCTGGGGACACACCAAACAGGTGGTGCCCAGCTCACGGTTGACTTGGAACACCACACAGGCATCTGAAGGATACACCGCAACTGGCAGCATGTGGAACTGGTGAGACGCACAGGACTGTGAAGTGGCCCCTGAAGCAGACTGTGCCACTGTGTCAGTCTATCACTCAGTCAAACCAATCCAGGGCATGGCACAGAGGGGCCATAGGACACGTCCCTGCTGCAAGACTGCACACCGCCTAGCAGCGGAGGGGTCAACTGACAGCCCAGGTGGCACACCCATGGGCAGGTGTTCTGATGGTCAACATGTTGCCGACATGTCACATGACATGGACACACAGGGTAGGTCACGTCCTGGACATGGACGTCACAGATGCAGTGTGCACCCCATCTGTGTCCAAGGTTGAGACAATGCCATGCACAGCATCATAGTCCAGGATGTTTCCCAGATGTCCACCATGGCAGTTAACACAGTGTGGAAGGTCATGCTGACAAAGGGAGACATTCAACATGTGTGTCCAAATGCTAACCCTCATGCTGGTAACCCTGGGACACAGTGGATGCATCATGGTGCAATGGTGCCCATTGTTGGTACAAGCAATGTCTGTGTTACAGGCATACTCACATGACTGTGGGCACTGAGCCCTTTCTACCTCAGCAATTGGCTATGTGCTTCTTTCTGCCCCCTTTCTGCCTGTGCCTGTGCCCCCTGCTGGCCAGTGCCCTGGTTCCTCAGTCTGTAATGGAAACACAAAGTAATAGAAACCATCAGTGTCATGCAGCATCAGACATGTCCATCAAGGCCCACCCATGTACACTGCAACAAGGTAGACTGCATATAAACACCAGTATGTGGACCAATGCCCACCACTGCTGACGGAATGGCACTGCACAATTACACAACCAATGCACAGGGACAGTCACAGTTTTCACACCCCCAACACAACTGATACACCCTCTACTGATGGTACAGTGTGGATGATGTTGGTGGGTGTGGCAGGAATTGTGCGTGATACCCCAATGGTGGTAACAGACCTTATTGTGTGCATGTATTATGCAGTGGCAGCATCCTGTAGCTCACATCTTACAATGCTGGAGGATTTATCAGACAAACCAAGCAGGTTATGCACCTGTATCCTGCACCATAGGTGTCCTTCGCAATTGACAGACAGTGATCCATCTAGCTATAGCCATGTGGGTGTCACTGCATAGATGGGTCAGCAAAGGGAAATTGCTGGCCTGGTGCACAAGTCACTGCCCAGTACAGATGTGGTGTGGTGCAGGCAACTGTTTGCACAGACGCTACCTTGGCACAACACTGGCTGGCAGTCACTGTACCAGTTGTCTGCATAGCATGGCAGGGGATGAGTCGACCATTAGAGCAACATGGGCTGACACAGGGACGCATGGGGAGGTGATAGGTATGGCCTCATGTGCAGCAATGCAACATGTGCACCATGGCATTATCAGGCACCTACAGGTGTGTGGCTACACAGATCCACCTGTACATGACACGGTGGTATACACAACAGCAGGTGTGCTCCTGCTGGCACTGCAACCATCGACCCAGATCAGACACTATCGTCCGGGCCACATGTTGGCATGTTTAACAGTACAGGCACAATGATAGGCTGGACAGATAAAACCTCATGGAACATTGGTATACATCAGGTATGTCTGCTCACAGCCTGCCTAATCTGTTGCTATGACATGGCAGGTGCCGTGCTGTACCACTGATGTGCAAAGGGGTATCCAGTACTTGATGTTGTGTGATGTGAAGTGACAGCTGAGGAACCCAACCCAACAGTCCAGACCATGAAGAGGCATTCAATGTACAGGGATAGATGTAGCTGTGCAGGGTGACATGAGTACATGCAAGCATGCCATGACAGGAGTGGTGCATGGACATGGTCCTGGACTGTGGCCTAGTGATCTTAGGATACCATGTGTATACATCTGGACAACATGGTCATGGGAATAGGGTGAGGCCATGGGGCAATATACCTGTGCCATACAGCACTGTGAGCATGCACTGGAGCACACAATGCCATGCTGGCCAGCTAGTACCAGGAGGTGGGACATATATTCCATTTGTGTCTCTGGCCAAGGGTGTGTGTGTGTGTGTGTGTACTGGAACAGTACCCCAGAAGTGATACAACCCACATGTCAATGTCCAGTATACTGAATCTGGGGGCCATGTTGATGTGCAATGCTCACACACAAGGACTGACCTGTTGCTGTAGCTTCAAAGTGGAGGCATATACCTGTATGTATACACACGACCATCACACATTCCCAATGTCTGGTTAGTGGTGTTAGCAACCACCAACACTGATGTGCGTGTACATGATGGGTCCGATGTGGGCCATCTGCAAATGTTGAAATGGGGACATACAGCGACAACGTGGACATGCTGATCCAGAAGGACATGTACACCCAGACTGCTGTTCCATTAATATGACAATGGGCACATGATATTCCAATGCTCAGGGACTACCGGGATTGTCTGTATGCTCCACATGTGCAGTAGCCCAGATGCACCTTGTCCATATGGTGTAGCACCTGTTGTGCACAAGCATGTGCCCATATGCAATTAGTATGTCTATAGTGATTGGTTTGGCATACTCCAGATATGCAGGCCCCATGGAACACATGTGGGCCTCCAACACATAATAGAGGTGATACCATTTACAAGTGAAATATGGTGATGATAAAGGATGACTATGGTCCATACCACTGGTTTACATGTACATGTGCATTAATACCCACCTATACACCTACGTCTTCCAGTTACACATAGTGGGTGAACCACACACACTGACCTACATAGGTAGCAATGGTATGTGTGCCAACACACCAACATGTGGGTCATGGAGGGAACATGAGCAAAGTAGTGACATATGTCACTGATACCGGACATGCTCTGCTTGCCACATATGCCCGTGTCCAGTGTCAGTGTCCTCCCAGTGCCACTCTGTATGCAGCTGTCATGTGTTGAACTCACTCCATTGTCAGCAAGACATAACAACCACCAGCATAGCATGTTACCATGGTGTGTGTCAGAAGATGCCTGTTTATTGTAGCGGATACCAACAACGCCCACCTGGTACAGTACCCACAGAGTGGGAGGGGCGGCATGTACACACCACGACTGGATGGTGTGCATGTTATACCATGACTGTACAGGTACCACTGGACCAGCAATACAACATACCCCATGTACCGCATGGCGCACAGGTCACTGCATATCACAGATGTACCCCTGCCATAGAGTGGAATCCTACATGTAACACACTTAAATGTACATACCAGGTCATGGCACAGTGCCATCCAGAACCATAGCTCTGAGGTGCTGCAGCCTATCACTACCCATCCTCTGTAGGTTCTTGTAATGATGTTGGCACTGCTTACCTGTCCTAACCACCCCGGTCCTCATGCTGAGCAGCCTGCCAATGGAGGCCCAGACCTCGCACCTGGGCCTGTCTAAATCTTCTGTGCCAAACAGCAGGCCCTCTCTGGCTACTACAAGGTCCACCAGGTTGGACAGCTCAACGTCACTCCACCTCTGGTCCCTCTGGGTGAGTGCCAGTTGCCTCCTTAGCCCTGGGCATGATGTTTCCTATGGAGCACATTAACACCCTGGCAAGTCTGGGAAGCAATGAAACCCACGTATTTTGCACTATAGATGTATCGTTGTTTTGCTTCATGCTATTGAGCTTAGTGTCATGCACCCAGCAGGATAGACTGCATAATATAAATCTAAATGCTTAAATGTACTGTACATTGTGCATGTGTGATAATGTGTACCCATGCTGCAACATGCAGAATCAAGCAACAGGCTACAGCGCATGAAGGGCACACATACAACGCCATATTGTGAAAGTAATGCATGGCCGCATATCAGGCATACCATAATGCACAAATCCGTGAACAAGCGCTGCAGGCTACTATCGAGCATGTGGTCCGTGTAGTGCCGCATGAGTGATGGCGCCCTGTATCATGTGACACCATGACACTGTTGTCTGCACATGATGCTGTGATATATACATTCTATCATATTAATGTCCTTGCCGGTGTGCCAATGTAATCTGCAGGGCAACCAGACTAGCTCGTTGGGATGCCATATGCACAGCGTGCAGTTTTGCAATATTCAGCCAGCTTATGCAAATAGCCTCATTGCACAGTGTGTGCCCTAACAGCACATTAGCATCTCATTACTGGAATGAATTCAGCTCATTTGCATGCGCAGAACTACAAAGGCACACCAACACAAACACTCCTTAGAGGTGACCGATAGGTACTGCAGCCTTGACAGTAGGTGTTCTGTTTGTGTTTATATATGTGTGTGTGTGTGTGTGTGTGTGTGTGTTTGTGTGTTTGTGTGTGGAGGGGGGCGGTATTTGTGGTTTCTGGCTGCTTTTAATGGTCCTGACAATGTAACAGGGCCTGTGTCCATCTGTCTGTCACACACTCACCAGATATGTATTCTGAGAGACAAAGACATCCTACTTTCTCACAGGAGGAACTTGTGGCACTTACTGAAGCCTATGTGACCACTGAAGAACCTTTGTCCAGATGCAGGGTACACCCCAGGAGCAGGAACAGGCCTGGAAGGAGGTGATGGTGGCTGTGAATGCCCAGGGGCAGAGGTGCTAGATCCACATGAGTGCAGGAAGTGGGCGAGTATCCTCTGCATCTACACAAAAGAACTCCTGGCAAATACATGTGCTGTACACCAGGCCACAGGTGGATGCCCATCTAGGCTCTAGCAAATGACTCCACAGGACACGCTGATGGCCAAGACTGTCTGACAGGTGGCTGTACAAGGTGTACCTGGAGGGGGTTTCAAAACACAAGTTGGCCTGTCTCAGCACTGTAAGTATACATGTTGCATTTCACGTGTTGTTGGCCAGGGTGTGTCCTGTGTATGTGGTGTCGACACTTGCACTGTTGTTTGGAACTGTGTAGACAACATCGTGCTGCTGCTATATGTTTATGCATGCTACGGCATGTTTTGTTCATTGAACCTGCCATCCCCATACCCCTGTTGCAATGTCTTCCCTGTGTGTTATGTCCCTTGCAATGACAGTACAGGCATGTTCACCTAAGTGTGTATGTTACAGTATTGTGTGTCAATGACCTTGCATTTCTAACTATTCCTACCTTCTCTCTCCATAGCACCATCACTCCACAGGACAGGTGGTGGTCACCAGGTACAGCCCGCTGAACAACATGACATCGTAATGGTGGCCACCTCCAGGGCCAATGTGGAGCCCTTTGACGTGAGTCTCCACACTCAGGGGGAGACAGACAATGACAATGAGATCACCTCCCTGTTTGGTAAGGTCCTGCTGACTGCTACAGAGGTACTCACCATGGATTATGGGGATGACAGCACCACAACTGATATCATCCACAGAACCTCCTCCCACGGGCCACAGGTCAACCCTCTGACACTGCAACATACCTAAGCCACCATCCAGGGCTGGCCTCTGCACAGCAACAGGACTGCCACTGCCAGACAGCCACTGTGCAGCAACAGGGTGATATCACATGGCCTGCACAGGAGCAGTGGCAGGGCCACAGTGCCCAGCAACAACAATCTGTGCAAGGTGCCCAGCAATAGCCTGATTGTGTATGGGATCAGGCACCACCTTGAAGTGTGCGGCATACACTTGGCTCACCCCACCACCCCAGCAGGCAGACATGGGGCATCACACTCTGTGTCGACTGGATGTCTGGAAATGCAGGCACCACCTCCCCAGAGGCAGGCTGACACCAGCCCAGAACACATGCCACAGGACCCATGGCTTGCTGACCACATGTGGCTTCAGAGAGCCACTGTGGATGGCCAGGAGTGCCTCCATGAGGCAGTGCATGGGTTGCATGCATATATGCACCTCCAGGAGGAATGGGCTCCAGTCCACCATGTGGAACTCTTGGAGGTTCTCCAGCATACAGGCGGACATCGAGGCAGGGTTGACAGGAATCACAGCAGCCAAATAGGACCTCACCACAATCTGTGCTGCATGTGGCGGCTGTGCAACCCCTGTGCCCCTCTACATGCCGCACCCTCCACAGCCCCTGCATACCACACCCCAATGCATCCTATCCATGAGATTGCACCTCCCCACCCTCGTGCTGTTCACATAGCCACAACAACCAAACCCATATCCATGTATGGACATCTGGGTCTACCCCATCCAAGATGGGTGACTCTCCCAGACAGGCTTGCTGTCCCCACTGCATCCGGCTTCATCAGCCAGCTAATGCACGGTATGTGTCTGTGGCAGCCGCATGCACAGCACATGAAGGGTCTGGATATTACGCGGCATGCTCATGTACTTCCATGGTGCAGGTGGGGCACCATCTGCCCTGTGTTGCCAATAGTTGTACAGTGTCCACAACTACACTTCTTCACCTCACAGCCCCAGTGTCATGGGCACCTTGTATGGATGGCATTTCAACCCATGGATGTGGTTTATTGTGGCTTGGGTTGGCATGGGTGTGATGAATGTGCCTGTGGCTTACCACTGTGGGTATGTGCCATGGTATGTCTCTGGCCCATGTCCAAATGCCACCAGTGGATCCTTTCCCTTGTTGTCGCAGATGAGGTCCTGGCTGTATTGCCCTGCACACACATGCTCATGTACCAGGGGCATGTTCTGTAGCCTCTCACCCTTGCTGTACAGCCCCCAATGCATTCCCCAACAGTGGTGCCTTGGTGCATACATTCCATGTCCTGTGTGCTGGTTGTACTCATTATCATGCTCCAAAAGTTTCCTCCACTATTTGGTTCCTTAGCCACCTTCCTCTAAGTGCCAGTCTTTGGTCGTGCCTGTTGAGCCATTGATGCTCACCGTCGTCCAGTGACTCCACACCCTCTGCATTATTGCCCTCCTGGTCCTGGACTACTATTCCACTCTCAAGTGTCATGTTGTGTAGGACACAACATGCCAGGAATATGCCACAGGCCTTGTCTGAGCTATACTGTAGGGCACCCCCAAACTTATTTAAGCATCTGAAATGCATTTTCAGCATGCTGAACACACGCTTTATAATGTTATGTATGGCCGTGTGTGCCTTGTTGTGGCATTCCTTTGCTTTGGATGTGGGCCAGAGCATTGGAGTGAGCATCCATGGCTGCAGGGGGTATGCACTGTCCCCTGTGTAGAGGAAGGTGACATGTTAGTTCACTTTATAGTAACATAGCAATCTGCACTATGGCAGCAGATCAGGACCGCATGGCCCACCTAGTCTGCCCGTGTTTCCCACTCACAGTCACACTATGGCCCATACTTGCTCTCCTGTTTTCACCCCCTTTCCTTGTTTCTGTAGTTCCTTTATTCCAGTCCCTGCTCTCTTACATCCCATTGCAGTTTTGCTCCCACTAATTTCTCAGGGTGATGTTCCAGACATACACCACCCTTTCTGTGATGTGTTTCCTTATATTTTCCTGATACTACACCCATCAGCTTCCTCGCATGACCCCTTGTTCTTGTGCATCCTTTTCCTGTCACGAATTCCCTCTGTGACCATCGCTATACCCTTGTGGTATTTGGCAGTCTGTCTCACATACCCTTCCCTCCTGCCCTCCAGTCTGTACACTGGGTTCATGATACCATCCTTTCTTTCAGTGATGATTCCATTACTTTCACCACCACCGATGTGTTATGACAGGTGTACACCTTGTTTCTGGCTGTGCTTGCACTCATCAACAAGATGCCCACTGGGTATGTCCCTGGACTCAAACCTCTGTCACAGTGATGACTGGTACCAGATGTAGGCATTGTGTACACTTCCAGGTAAACAAGCTAGGACATTTGTGATGTGCCCTGTGGCATCACACACCACCTGGTAGTTGACTGAGTGGTACTCCTTCTGATTCATGTAGATGACCTTATGAATGCTAGGTGGTGCCCTGATGGCCACATGAGTGCAGTTGATGGCACCTAGCACTGCTGGTATGCACACAACCCTGTAGAAGTGCTGCATGGCTGCTGTCCACTCTGCTGGTGTGATAGGGAATCGAATGAACTCATTAGTATGGGACAGCAGAGTGTCAAGGAACTGGCTGAAGAGGGGTGAGGTGGCCGACTGTGTGATACAAGTGGTGTCACCCATCGGTATCTGGAAGGTGCCCAGGGCAAGAAGGCACACTGCTACTGTAACCTTTGTCCCCACCATCATGATGTGACTTCTCGAGTGGGTGCCTTGAGCTCCTCATGGAGGAGCTCACACTGATGTCTCAGGACAGCCCTGTTGAGATGGTACCAGTCCACAATTTGAGTATCACTAAGGTTTTCAATTGTGATCTGTGGATGGTTCCATCTCTGTGGGGCATAACACCTGCAAGCCCTTTGCCATCCTCTTTGGGGAGCATTGCCTTTCCTCCCCTGCCTTATGTCAGCCATGATGGCGTTCATGTGAAAGGCAATGTGTGCCATGCCTGCAGTTCCACAGCCAGCTTCTGTGTGTCTGCCTGGTTAAGGGCTGCCCCTTATGAACCTATTTTGCATGGCCTATTTCTGTGCTGTGAGATGATGCATCATGCTGTTGCACTGAATATACCTGTGCAAGATATATGCAGATGTATGCCCACTTTTCTGTGCATAATACATTACTTGTGTGTGTAGCGCTATTGTATGCAGGGCACATATGTCCCCTTTGAATATGGTGCCGCTGCACTATTTCCATTATGTGCTGTGCATTTCATATTTAGTACTTTCATAAACCTTTTGAAAATTGGGCCCAATGGCCCAGATATTCAAAAGAGTTCGCATCATATTTAATGAGGGTTGCGCCAACTAGAATCCGAAAATGCGCCATTCTGCGATATTCAGTGGGAGGCAGTTGTGCCCCCCAAATTATGCTGAGCAATAGCGCAATGATAATGAATGTATGCACAACTGAAGGGGGAGGAACCATGCATAAATGGCGCAGTGCGATATTCAACAACATGCGCCATGTGCAATAGGGGAGCAAGCGGAAGTTGCGCCATAGCGGAAATGAGCCAAAATAAAAAGGAACAAGGGAGAGGCACAAGAACGCTACAGGGAAGGCACATGTTGCTGAACTATAGCCAGCCACACAGACAACACACAGGGCAGGACAGAGAAAGGGCACATGGAACCCACAGGCTCAGGGAAGGTGTGGGGAGCCACAGCCACAGTGCAGAATGGGAAGTGCCACACAGCACTGAGGCCAGCACAGTTAGGTGTTTCCAGTGTAGGGAGTAGCAGCCAGGACAGCGGGGGAACACAGGAAACAGCTGCCAGGGCGTGAACACAAGCCAGGGACATGGCCAGTGCCACCATCCAGATGGAGGCAGTAATGAGGGGGGTGAGAAGGCAGGCAGCAGGGGGGCATGGCCGTGGAAGGGCCTGTCGGCGGTATGCCCCCAACAGGCAGTACCGAGCCTGCACCAGCTTCTAGCTGTACAGTGATACTGAGATCGTGGGCCGGTACCGCCTGAATCGGGCAATTCTGCGGTGGCTCTGTGAGCTGTGAAGTGATGTGATGCAGGCACCCACACGATGGAGCCGTGCTCTGTCAGTGGAGACTAAAGTGACAGCTTGCATGTGCTTGCTCACCACAGATACCTTCCAGAGACCAACAGGGGATGCCACAGGCATAGTCGGCGCGTCATGCCACCTCACCCAATTCCTCAGCGCACTGCTGCCACATGCTGCGGAGTACATCCATTTCCCCAGCACACTGGCGGAGCACACAGCAAACATATAGGTGTTCCACAGGGTAGCACATATGCCTGGCATGCTAGGGGCAATAGACTGCACCCATGTGGCCATCCGCACACCACCTGGCCCCGAGGTGGCTGCATACATTAATGGCAAGGGATATGCAAACATTAACTGCCAGGTGGTGTGCGATGCCAGGGTGTGCATAATCAATGTCTGTGCCACACACCCTGGGGGAGCACACAATGCCTTCATCTGGCACCAGTCTGCACTGTGCCACAGACTCGAGGGGGACATCCCCACTGGCCACTAGTGGGTGAGTATGCAAACCACATGGACAAACATAGTGATTGGGAGGGCATGGTCAGAGGTGACATGGGTAGTGGCCTACATGGCATGGGGCAGGGCGATGCTGATCACAAACTAACCTCCACCCTCTCACACACAGGTGACAGTGGATACCCACTCCATCCCTGGCTGCTCACACCATATCGGTAGCCCACGACCCCATCGCAACAACGCTTCAATGAGGCGTGCCACCATGTAATGTCATGAGTGGGTGTTCGGTATACTGAAGAGCGCGTTTCCGTTGCCTGGACACCTCCGGCGGTGCCCTACAGTGCAGCCCCTCAAAAGCCTGCGGGCTATTCCTGGCCTGTTGCATCCTGCACAACATGGCCAACGAATGTGGGATAGCTGTACAGGTCGAAGAGGGGGACAGCAATGGGGACAATGAGGACGCCGGTGACAATGGTGATGGGCAGCCCCCCCTTGGGTGACGGGACCCCCGACTGCTCCGGCTGGCACAGCTGCACTGGGACACCATCACAGAGGAGCACTTCAGCCAACCCAGGTAAGTCATGGGGCCATGTACAACCACCAGTGGCAGAGGCACAACCCACAAACATGCATGGACACACACCAGGGGTGCATGCCGTCAAGGGAAGTGGCCGGGCTTGGAACCACACACACCACCAGGGATGGGTGAGTTCTAACATGGCACACGGACAGACGGCACACACACACACACACACACACACACACACACACACACACACACACACAACTCACCAGACATGCACAAGGGTAGGAGGCACACAGACTCAGAGCATCACCCCTAGACACACATGTCCACAGACTACCATGCCCACTGCCTGTCATTGTGCATGTGTCAGACGCTGGGCACCATTGCACATTGGTGTACAGCGCAATGCAGGCATCATCATGCACACACAACTGCAGACAGCAGCTGGGAGGGTGTGCAGATGGACTATGTGTGTGTGTAGGGCTGGGTACCCACCCGTGCATTGCCCACTGAATAACACAATGCACACAGGGCAGCATCAGACAGTAGCCGCGCTGGGAGACAGGTCAGTCACGCGCCACAGTGCCCCGGTCTCTACGGATGCATGGGTGGCCCCGCCAAGACCTGCCAGCAGTGACAGGCTGGCCACTGGCCTCAAGGGGTGGCACCGATGGTCCCCCAGGGGTTCCACTGCGTGAATGTGACCATGCTCGTGCAGGGGTCTGCAGCACACTGAACATGCCTGCGCCAGCCGTGCTCGGGATGCCCAACAGCTGAACCCGGTGTCGACAAGGATGGTGTCACACCACGCCGGGAATGGGGGGTGGACATTGCACTGCATGGTGTCTGCTACGCATGGGCAAATAACTGTGTGCCCCCATGGCCATGGCAACTGTGAGTGTATGTGTCAGCCTGTCAATGGCAGCGGTCACATCCTCCCGCATCCAGTCCATCCCTGCCAGGAGCAGAGCAGTTTCTCTGCTGTGACATTCCTATACCTGCTGCAGAGCTGCACTCAGTGCATCCACCGCCGTCACAAGCCGCATCTGCTGATTGACTGATGCTTGCAGTGCGGTGTACTCATCCAAGAGGTCATCTGCCTGATCGGCATGCTGTCCTCAGGGTGTTCACGGCCCTGATGCCCATCACCCCTTGAGGGTGGGCGCTGCACACCAGGGCCAGGCCTGGGCATGTCCACAGGTGGTGCACTGACTCCACCCCTGACACTGTACCCCAAGCCCACTGGCCGACTGCTGATGCTGCTCCTCTGGCTGCCGCTCCCATGGCTCAATGGTGCCACTGCAGTGGCTGCAACAATCCCACTGTCCTGTACACACACCAGTGCTGCCCAACCGGTGCTGACAAGCATAGGCTGGGACTATGATGACACACAGGCCTCCATGGCAGCACCACCCACAGCCATGGCCACGATGTTACCTGCTGTGTGGCCATCGTGTGGCACACACGTGTCACTGCCCATGACTTTAGCGACATCATCATCGGTGATGGACCTGGCACCAGCCCGAGTCCCAGCATGATGGCATCTGTGGACGCTGGCATGCTGGGACACGGGCAGGGCCTCCTCCACACCTGCTCCAACAACATGAGTCTGGACGTCCAGGCAGGCCCACTGTCACACTGAGCCGCATATTCCGGTGGAGGTGGATGGCCCCTCCTCCATCTCCATCTGACCGGCCTTGTTGGAGAAGCCCACCACCGCTGACCCATGCAGATACTCAGGAGCTGTAAGGGAAAACAAAGTCGTGTTACTGCATGTGACCTACCCTGTCCCCCCCAATAGACAGACCATGACCTACCATGCAGTGACGGGCTACCACCCATCTGGAATCCACCACCTGGAACACCCTCAATGGCACAATGCTGCATGCCAGCAACCCTCTCCTCCTGTGGGGTCAGGTGTAGTACCTCTGGCTGTCCCCAGCTGTCACAGACCATGCTGCCCTGATGGCAGCCACCTTCTCCTTAATCCTCCTCCTGTCTGTTGCCATCTTCTTCTTGCACTCCTGCAGCGGCTGGTGGCTGCCATGCAGGTTTACAGACACACCACCTCCTCCCATGCAGCAGCATGGGCCTGTAGTATTCCCTGGTGTCCGCTGAGAAGCAGCTCCTGGTCTAGGTAGGCCTCAAACAGGGCATCCGTCTCAGCCTTTGTGGAATTTGGCCTCCTCCTCCTCCTCCCCACAACTCTGTTCCTCTTCCTCCACAACTCGCCGGTCATGATTCAGTCTGTGAGAATGACAGGTGTTACCTGTGACTGTGCAGTCCCATGCATGTCCCAAAATCCACAGTCCACACTCCCAAACAGCATGCAACTCACCAATAGACTGCAGTAACCGACTATGGCCAATGCAGCCCAATGTCGCACTTTTATAGCGAAACCCATGCAAATGAGCGAGGCGCATCTTTAGTGGATGCAAATTGCAGTGCTGCGCCACTGAATGGCTGATTAGCTGATTTGCATATGACGGCTGAATATCGCACTGTTGCACTGCGCCAATTGTGTTGAATAATGCTCAACCAAAGGCGCAGTTCTGTGACATGCACAGTACACACACCTAACTGCGCATGCCAGGTTGATGACACAGGCGTCTGCTGCGCTGCTAATGTGCTGTGCGTGGGAGGCAATGCGGAGCACGGCCACCCATTGTGCCAGTGGCGCTACAGTGCTGTTCACCTATGGCACTGTGGCACTGGGCGTCATAGGCACTCTGGGACAACAGTGCAGTAGGCCGCTACAGGAGGTGGCACACAGGCACCCAATCACGCTAGACGCATTGGGTTCCAATCGTGCTGTGGCTGTCCGTGCGCCAGAGACCCTTGACTCTGTGCCCGACCTTTGCCCCCTAGGCGCCATGCGTCAGGCATGGTGGCACCACTATCACGCTGTTTGGTGACAGCGCAATAGGGAATGGCAGCGCTGTACTGCGCAGCATCTGCATGGCGGAACCACACTGCAGAGCACCATTTGACTTAACTGAGCAGTAGAGATGGCGCGGAGGAGAGCAGTACAGTGGAGCCAGGTGGAGATGGCAAACTTGGTTGCCATTCTGAAGCCACATGTTGGCCCACCATTTGGTGAGGCACCCCTGGACAGAGCCAGGAGTCAGGTGTGGCAGAAGGTGGCCGATGCCCTGGAGGAGGCCACCAGTATGGGGCAGACGGTGGAGCAGTGCTGCCACAGATATGGGGACCTGAGGTGGAGGGACCCAGACCTGCTTACCCACCTGCGGGCACATGCCAGGAGGGGCACGGTGCCACGGCCAGGTAGGTGCAACATCCATACACTTTTATCTTCCATATGGGTATCACGGTTGCATGTGTCTGGCACATGGGGGGCCGTCGGTGTTGGCCGTGGTGGTGTTATCAGGGTGTGGGGTAGGTGGGTCTGACTGTGTGGGATTGCACACATGGGGGTGAGGGAACTTTGCTACAGGATTGTACTGATCTCTCCATGTTTGCACCTTAGGTCCAGATGAGCAGGCTGGCGAGAGAGGAGGCACCAGCAGGAGGACCATCAGTCCGGGAGGGCGAACATCTGCAGAGGCGCAGGGACCAGCCTGATGATGGTGAGTGCCCTACATCCATGATTACTATTGCATGCTGTGTAACAGGGCGGGCAGTGGGGCATGGCCACCATCCATTGACACCACTGCCATGCACGCAACTTGTTACAGTCAGCACTGTCCAGTGGCACTGCATGTTTGGGAATGCATCAATGGTGGTCCATGCATGCACTGGGTACCTGGCTGTGCCACTACCTTCGCACCACATAGCCATGTCACTGAACAGCCATGGTGGTGCTATACAGGACTTGGCCGGTGGGTGTGTGCAGTGGTCCACATGGCTGTGTGCACCTGGGTGTGTAGGTCTTGTGGACACAATTACTGTGGGTGGTCACACACCATCACAGAGGCATGACCCATGACCGTATGCCATGCACAGTGGGTGGGCTGCATGGGGCTGTGCATTCACACCTATTGACTATGCTTCCTTGTCCTAGGTGGACGGCAGCAGCAGGCAATCAGAGCGACACTGCAGGAGATCCTTCAAGTTGCCAGGGCCTCCCTGGAGATCCTTGAAAGGATAGACCATCTGGGAGTACAACGGTGGCATGGTGGGAGGAGCAGCAAGAGCAGGGAGTGGCGCTTCTGCTGAGCATACTAATGCCCCTGATTTTCCCTACCCCCCTGTACCCACCCTCACACCCTCCTTCCCTCTACCATTTGTTCACCCCTGCCCCTTACCCACCCCCACCTTATTTGTAGCCCTCCTCCCAACCTTTTGTAAATATATGTATATAGTTTTGTGTGATGTTTTACAATACATTTGCTTTGATATACCTAATGTGGTGGTCTCTGTTTTGCAGCGGCTACAGGTGCTCAGCTACAGTGGTGTGCATGGCATCAGTGGTGGTGCAGTCATGTGCGTGTGTGTGTGTGTCCGTGGGGAAGTGACTATGGTGTGGGAGTAGCTATCAGTCACTGTCTGTGGTGTGTGTGTTGTTCCCTGTGCACTGGATGACTGTGTGCACTGGTCCATGGTGCATGCTGTATGTCCATGGCGCACCTCTCAGCCCTTCCATGGCCTGTACAGCTGACACCCTTGCATGTCTGTGACCTGCATGGTCCACTGGCATGTCAGTGGTGGCTGTCCATGCTGGACAGCCACTGTACCCGCACAATGCGGGTTGCCTCCTGTCACTGGTGTGGTGCATGTCTGCCTCGGGTGACACTGTGGCCTCCGCTGTTGTTGTCTCACCTCCATGCTGTGGCTTGTGTGTGTTGCAGGGGATGTGCACCACTGTCTGACACTTGTGCTCTGGGCAAATGCTGGTGGCATACAGCTCCACAGTGCCTGCGCAGGGTGGCTGGCACTCCTGTGCCATGGAGAAGTGCTGGCCGTGTGTACACAGTTTCCATGGCCACACGCTGGCGGCTTGGTTGCCCCGCTACTGTGTCCCTGTGTTGGTGTGCCCTTGAGTATGGGTGGGTGTTTGTCCATGCACTGTGTTGCATCCTGTGTGGTGCATGCTTCCATGCACCACTGTGGGTGTCTGCGCTGGCTGTTGTGGCCAGTGCTGGGTCGGGGTGTGTCCTTGGGAGGGTGTGCAGGGTGCTGTACCACTGGTGGTGGGGGCTGGGGCATGCCCTGTCACGTGTGGGGTACCTCGTGTGCCGACGCATGGTCGGTCTCTCAGCTGTACCTCAGGGGGATGTGCGTGGTGGCACTGTATATGCAGTCGTTGCATCACTGTGTGCTGCCACCCGCTGATGGGTGCTTGTGGTGGGGCTGCCTTGCATGGTTCTGCGGTGCACAGGGTTGCATTGTCACAGTGGGGGTGGTGGCATGCATGGAGTATCCTGCACTGGTGGATGCTGCTCCTGGGCAGGGTGTCTGGGGGTCACGGTGCAGGGTGTGCTCTGCATTGGTGGGATGGTGTGGCACAGGGTGGTCGGCCCTCCTTGTGTGCCGGTCACAGCTTGCCAAGGGGTGTGATGGGGCACCATGGCCCAGCTGTGGGTTGGTTGCTGGTCTCCATGGGCCAGTGGTTATTCCAGCCCTCCCCCAGTTGTGCAGTGCATGGGGTGTAAGGGGATGATGTCTGTTCTGCTGTGTGTTTCTCTGCCCATCTGTGGCATGGGTGGTGGGCCCCTGCATCCCTGGTTGTGCTGTTGTATTGCTGCCCTGCTGCTGGGGGGGGGGGCGTCTCTGGTTGCGCTATGGCGCATCAGATATGCTCAGCTTTACCTCCCTAGTTGCGCTATGGAGCAGGTGCTTGCGATATTCAGTCGTCGGCTGTAGGCGAATCTTGGCCTACGCAGTTTTTGAATATCGCACTTCTTGCACATGTGCGCAATGGACTTGCGCATGCTCCTGCTGTTGCACACTTTTTGGGCGCAGTTTGAATATCTGGGCCAATATGTTTATTTTAAATTATCTGACCGAAAAATATGCTCTCAGGAAGCAAAGGGTTTTGTACGTAGCCTGTTTAGATTTAAAATCAGCTTTTGATAATGTGAACAGCAATATATTATGGGAAATATTAAGGTGTCAAGGAATAGATGGCCATCTTTTATCTATTCTAAAAGTGCTCCATAACAATAATTGAGCTAGAAAAGGGTGTTAAGCAGGGCTGTTTGCTGGCCCCTCTGCTTTTCAATCTATATGTAACCCCCCGTTACCCGGGGTTACTAGAATCCCAGTAAGACCTAGTGGTAGGCAGAGAAGGCAGCTTGTGAAACTCCAGTTAAATGGATTTCACACTGTCTCACTCTGTTCTCAGTCTCAGCTGAGACTGAGGGATGACATAATTTTAGAACTGTCGCAGCTGCATAAGCCACACTGGAATGTTGCAGTTGGAGGTTAGAGTAGAATGTTGGAGGAATTTGAAGTAAGTCTGTGTGCAGTCTTAGAGAGAGACTGTAGTGCAGCAGAGTGTATGCAGGCTCTCAGAGCTTTAAGCTCTGTTTCAGAGCTACTTTGGTTTAGGTGTGTGTTTCCACCTGAAGAGGAACACAGGAACTGGTAATTGAAGTGGTGGAAACCGCTCTCAATGGTTCAAGCCCCATCCCTCAGGATGGGGGAAAGTGTCTGCCTGTTTTCCAGGGGCTCCCCTGGTCGGCTAAAGGAAAGAAGCTGCCTGTTCAAGTTGTGCTGAGGCACCAGAAGCTCTAACAGGAAGATTCCTTGATGAGGAAATGCCTCTGGGGCACCTGCAACCAAAGGGTGAGTTCACTCTGAAAAAGGGCCAAGTGCTTTCACCTGAACAGAAGGAAACTAAAGGGGCTGTTACTGTGGGGTCAGGAAAAGACAGCCAAGTACAGTAGGAAGCTGTGGGGATTGGACTGCTTAATTCCATAGGGGGTCTAGAGTAATGAACAAAACCACTAATAAGTATGTTCAAATCCAGCACAAATGGAAAGAAAGAATGTGGGGATTGGATTGCTTAATTCTTTGGGGGTCTAGAGTAACGGACAATGACACTTAATTTAAATATGTTCAAGTCTAGCACAAATGGGAAGTAAGACAAGTAGATGGAATGTGAAAGTCATTTAGCAAAATCTACACAGCAAAGTGTTAAAGGATGAGGTGTTTACAGTCCAGAGAAATGGCCGGGTATGAATTGTGGGAGCGAGAGGTGGGAACCCCCCATCAGTAATAACCAAATTCACCTCTACGGATTTGCTCTGAGACACCTGTTGCTTTCTCTCAGGTACTTGGCTAGTGCATGAGGAAAGCACCCAGATGTGGGATTGAAAGGAAGATTCCCTGATGGAGCCGAGGTGCTCTTAGGTGGTTTAGGGAGCCACCAGAAAATGTTTCCATGAAGTATGGAAGGTGTCCAAGTGGCTGGCAAGGGGGCCGAGCCAGTGTACAAGTTCAGGCTGTGTAACCCAAAGCAGCATACAAGTCCGGGCTGTGTGCCCAGTGTGTTGTAGAGCCTGAGGGCTAAAGTGATGAGGATGTGTTCTGGTCTCCTTTAATCTGCATTACCAGGAGTGTAGCCCCATGGGGGTCCATCTATGCTTTGTTTATTCTGTTTGGATGTGAATAAAAGCCACACTTTAGAATCCCACTTCTGGTATTGGACATTACAGTTATTGCTTCCTGTGTTTGGAGTTACTTGGGTGCCCCTGTGCAGAGTAGCCAAACCTAACCTATGTGCCGAGTGACCTATACCTCCCCGAACCCAGCCCACCTGGTATTGCTGTCAGATACAAATGGCATACCAGCCTGAGGTTACATATGTTTGGAACCTTTAGTTAAAGAATTACAGATGGTAGACACCATTGCACCTGGGATCAAGGACTGTAAGATTAGTAGTTTGCTTTATGCAGATGACAGTCTACTGTGCTCTCAAAACCCTCTAGGCTTAAAAAGAGCCATCAATAAAAATGTAAGCACAGTTGGAGAAATTGGATCTTACTGCAAATCCCAGAAAATCTAATATCATTATTTTTGTTAAGTCAGGCAAGCAGGTTTCTATACCTTGGACATTTAGCAATATGTCATTTGAGGTGAAGACTGAGTAAAAATACCTTGGGCTTGTTTCAATAAATATTTTTCTTGGAAAAATCATATAGCCTAGGTTAAAAAACAGGCAACACAGGCATCAAGGGCTATTATAAGATTCAGTAAATTGCTTGCTAGCAGCTCTTATGTTGCTTTAAAACAGGGATCCGATGCCAAGGTGATTAATGTTTTGTTATACATCTCAGAATTGTGGGCCTTCAGCAATGCTGCCAGAGACTTGGGCCTCGATTCTCAAATCTCAGCGCAAGCCAGACTAACTGTGTCTAGCATTGATCACCGGTACAACAGGGACCCTGTGCCCGATTCTCTGTCAGGTAGGATCCCAGCACCTAAGTCCTGCAGCTTACAGCAACTGTAGCCATGTGCTGAACTGACAGCACAACTGAGGGATTTAAAACAAGCTGTGGGGTGGCCGGGCAGCACATTTGTAAGGGCAGAAATAGGTGGTGACTAGCATCCGCCCCAGCCACAATCCCCATGTTATTACAAGTAATCACATCCCTGGTGGTCTAGCAGACCCCCTCCCAGCCTTGATATGCCCATATAATACAATTATAACTTTCCACGGCAGTCTAGCAAACCACCTTCCCTATTTCTGATCTGCCCATATTAATATAAATATAATTTTCCCTGGTGGTCAAGTGGACCCCCCTCCCTATCCCCCATCTACCCATATTAATATAAATATAACTTTCCCTGGTGGTATAGAAGACCACCCTCCCTATCTTCCTGTATTAATAAAAATGTAACTGTATCTGGTGGTCTAGTGGACCCCCCACCCCAGCTGGCAGTGCTCCACCACCAGCACAGCCCTCTGCTCACCACCAAGGCCATCCAACGACTGAGCTGCCAAAGAGTGCATACTGTACAATCAGCTGTTACTATACGCAGTCATTGACAGTTCACTCAGTGGCAAGCCATAGTGGTGGTGGAGGCTGTGCTAGTCACTAGCTCAGGGATGAGATGGGGAGTGGAGTGGTGGGGCACAGCCTACCTGGGTGGGGGTCCTCTAGACCACCAGGAGCAGTTATATTTCTGTTTATTCAGGCAGATCAGGGTTTGGGAGGGGCGGCCGAGACCACCAGGGAAAGTTACAGTAAACCCCATTTATCCAAATCCTAGATAACTGAAAACCTCATTAATCTGAAACTTGTTCATGTCCCCTGTACTTTCAGTCATTCACACATAGGCACCTAATTAGCACATTAGCACCTTTCAACACTGAAAGGCCGATCAGCTGCAATCTACTGTGTTCAGTAATAGATATTAACAGGTGGCAATCAATGCATTCAAAACTAACTGACTCAGTAAAAGAGGTTACATTTAAGCACAGTGCCTCAGAACGAAATGTATTTATATTAATCAGGGGATTGGGGATAGGAAGGGATGTCTGCTAAATCACATGGTAAAGTTATATTTATATTAATATAGGTTGACTGGGGATAGAGAGGATCCACTAGACCAGCAGGGACAGTTATATTTATATTAATATGGGCAGATTGGGGATAGGGAGGGGGTCTGCAGCACATGTTACCTCCCACCCAGGGAGGGCTCTGTGGGTGGCGCAGGATCTATTCCTCCCAGAGGATGCACTTTAAGTACCCTTAGATCAGTTGGTACTTAGAATTGTTCCATCTGGTAGGGTTTTGAGAATCACAAATTGGGGATATGGCATCCGGCATCTACCAGAAGCCTCCTTGCACCATTGTGTGATGCAAGGATGGTACAAACCCCTTTGGTGCATGATGCTGGCTGCTTTTGAAATTACTTCCAGCATATCTTGTAAGGGTTCACCCCTATGGTGTGACAGTCATTTTGACAACACTAATATGGGCAAAAGCAATATGAAACCTGGCTCTGCAGTGCCAGGCATCACAGCTCCCTGGAGGTAAAGCACCAAAGGGCTGTGCAGGAAAGATTTTTGTTTTGTGGGGGGCTTTACCCCTGTACCCTCCAATGCAGGGGATTTCACCACCCGCATGCCCCTCAGACTACATATAACAAACTCTGGGGACAGCATACAGAGAAAAAGAGGGAAAATCCGTAGGGCACAAAAGACAAACTGAGTGTGGGGCAATCAAAAATCAAGATGGCACCTGTCACTCTTGCCCCTGTTGTGGCGCCCTAATTGTGGCACCAAAATTCAGTTGCCACGCTGACATGCTACCTCTTGTGGTACAAGATATACCTTGTGCCATTCATTGTGGTGCAAGCCCCTTGCACCATTCAGGGAGGCTTTGAGAATCAAGCTCTTAGAGCCTGTCCAAAATGTGTTTTACAAACAAGCTCTTAACTTATGTAGGTATATCTCAACAGCCTTTTGGAGAGTGAATTAAATTTAAAATCTGTTGTACTTTTGGCACAAATAAGAGCACTCTAACTGTGGAACGAAATGGTTACTATGAAGGAGGATAGGATCCTTGCAAAATGTTGACTGGAAATACAGTAAAGATGAACACAGGCTCCATAAGTTGGTTTCATCAGTCAAATAATGCGTTAAAATGAGTGGAGCTCATTTGAATTTGGGATGAGTATGCATTAAATAACATTGATCAGTAAGTCCGCTCAGTGATACAGAGATTAGAAGAATCCTTCTTTCAAGCAGAATTTGGGAAACTTAACAATATTACATATTTAAGATTTTGTGAAAAGGCAGTACATAATAGTGTGTATTATAAATTCTGTGTAGGTTTTTTTTATGAACATTCGCACCTTTGATGGCTGGGGTCTGTATGGAGGAATAGATTGTTATTGTAAACATGATATGCATACAAGATTGATGGTGTTCTATTTAATCTTTAATTGCTCCCTACTAACCAGGGACACTGGTTTACCGGGATTGAGAAAGGACATATTCCGTTTTGCACATTGTTTTGTTTTTTTCAATTCAAAGTTTATTCACCACATTTTCCACATTACAGGAGGCAGTAATAAACACTTGACATAGGATTCATACAGCAAATCAAATCATACTGCCTCCAACCCTTCCCTCCCCCTCCCGGCACAGCAGTTCATTTCTAACCCTTTTATCACCTGCTAACTACCTATGCCAAAGAAATTAAGATGGTAACCTTGGCTACACACTACTTCATAGCCACTGTAATTAAAGTATGAAGGAGATCCAGATATCCTTATATCTATGTAGCCTGTTTTGAAGGCTAGTGATAGCCTTCTCTGTGCATATATTTGCTAAGATCTCATGGAGCCACTCACGATATGTTGGGCCGAACCTTTCCTTCCACCGCCTGAGAATGACTTTTTTGACCGATATGTGGAATCTCCGGATTTTGAACGTGATGGAGGAAAGATCCCCAACAGACAAATATCCAGTGTAAAATAATCCTGTAGACCCAGCAAAGGGTCCAGATTGTTTTTTATTTGCTCCCATAATGATGTTATCCGGGGGCATGACCAGAAAAAATGAAAAAATGATCCTGCATCCTGGGAACACTTATTACATCTATCGGTGTCAAGAAGGCCCCATTTCACCAGCTAACTGGGTTATAGTATAAATTATGCAAGATATGGAACTGCATGAGACGTAATCTATCTTGGGATACATATTTATGACAGTACATCCAGAGGGTGGGCCACTTGAAAATATAGTGGGGAAAAAATGAAACCCAGAAATTGGTGGGGCCACCACCACGTCCGAACCTCCACCGGAGCAAGACTTGATAAATCTTAGAAATCACACCTGAAGAGACTAGTAAAGGGGAAAGTTCAGATACCAATGCAAAGGTCGGTGGACGGGGTGGAGTGGCCCCAAAGACCGTGTTTATCAAGTGCTTTAGTTGAAACACTTTAAAAGTCTGGGACTCAGGTATTTTGAACTTGTGTATGAGCTGAGAAAAGAGAGCCACTCACCAACTTCATCCAGAAGTGAAGTTACTATCCCTCTCTCTAAGTGAGGAACCATGAACGGAAATTTTCTGTTTGTTTATAGTGAAAGCCGGGAATTCCAAATAGGTTGAGCAAGATCATTACTTTGATTGTAACGCAAAAAGAGCACAGTTGCAAATGTACTCTTAGTGAGGTCATGATAGTGGGACATTTATTAATATCTTGCATCTGGGAAATTTTAGATAAAGTATAGTCAGGGGTCCATGTTCATAGATTGGAAAAATCTAATTTAATCTTAAACCAAACCGGGTTCATGTTATCTGGACCCGGCCTTGCCCATCTCAGGTATTTAGCCAAATGACTGGCCCAGTAGTAAATGGGCAAGTAAGGAATCCAGAACCCCCCCCTTCTTAGGTGCAGCTAACTTGTGGTATGCCAACCTGGAGGTTTTCTTCGACCAAATAAACTTAGTAAAGAGTTTATATGTTTTCTGGAACCAACTTAGGGGGAAAAATGAATTAAGATGAGACAAAGGATAAAATAAACGGGGAAACACATTCATCTTAATAACATTAATACGACCCCATAAAGATAACGGGAGTTTATCCCATCTCTCTAAATCTTGGGTGATCCCCTGCAAAAGGGGGTCCAAATTCTCCTTGAACCACAAAGAGGGATTACGCGTTAATTTTATGCCTAAATATTTAATAGCCCGGGGTGACCAGCATAGTCCCAGAGAAATAATATCGGTCTTAAAGACTTTATGATTAAGAGGAAAAAAGGATGTTTTATTGGGATTTAACTTATAATTCGAGAAACTACTAAATCTATCAACCTCCCTTAGCATATTCAGAATAGATATTAACAGATTAGCCAAATGTAGGAGTAGGTCATCAGCGTATGCTGTTACTTTCCTACCTCATTCCTAAGGGGTACCTTGTATCCCTTCATTATTGAGAATATGCTGAATAAGGGGTTCCAGGTAAAGACTGAAAAGTAATGGAGAGCGAGGACATCCCTGCCTCATTCCTGACCACAGTGTGAAGGACTTGGAGAAGGTTCCATTACCTGAAATCCTCACCATAGGAGACTGATAAATTTCCCTGCTCCAATCTATGAACATGGATGGGAATCCAAATGCCTTGAAGACTTGAAAAAGAAAAGTCCAGTTAACCCAGTCAAATGCCTTCTCGGCGTCCAGGGAGACCAACTCCATGGGATATGTGGCATCCCTGGTCTCCTAGAAGACATGAAAGAGAATCATGGGTGATCTGAAGATGCACGTCCTCTCATAAATCCCACTTGAGACATACCCACAAGATCCGGAAGAACCAGGGTTAGTCTATCTGCCATTATCTTCGAGAGAATTTTAACATCTTGATTCAGCAAAGATATTGGCCTATAGCTCTGAACCATTTCTGGGTCTTTGTCTGGTTTAGGTAACAAAACTATCAATGCCTCAAACAGATGGGCATCTGCTACCTCTCTGGACAAGATATGCAAATAGAGCCGATGCAACATGGGGAGTAGTTGCTCCGTAAAAGTTTTATAAAATAAGGCCGAAAACCCACCTGGACCCAGGACTTTACCCATAGGCAAATCCTTTATAACAATTGCTATTTCTTCCTGTGATAAAGGGGATGATATGAATTCCTTTTGAGAGTCAGATAGTAACGGAAGATGAGCTTCCTTGAGATACTCATCCAATTTTTGAATGGGCGGAGGACTATCCATATCCCTATATAGTTGTTCATAAAGGTAGCAAATTCCTGGACTATCTCTGAGGATACCTTCAGAGTCCCCTCAGACTGAGACCTTATAGAAGTATAAATCTTGCTGACTCTTGCTGCTTTAAGCGTAAAGCCAACAGGAGCCCGCTTTTTCTCTTGATCTGTAAAACTAGCCTTTGTACGGATTGTGCCAACTCAGCCTTCTCTCTTAACATTCCCAGATACTTATCTTTATATATTAATAACTTCTGTGACGCCTCTAGAGAATTATATCTAGGTGAATACTTTCTAGTACCCGTATCTGGGACAGTAAAAAGAGTAACTCCGTTTCCTGTGCCCTCTTCCTCCTTGTAGCTAGACTAATGAGAATACCCCTTATATAAGCCTTAAAGGCTTCCCATAGGATATTCGGTCTTACACTGTCTATTAGGTTGGTAGAAAAGAAAAACTCTATCTGCTCTTTCACCTCTCTTCTATACTTTTCATCCTTTAATAATTGTTCATTTAATTTCCATCTAGTCTCTCTTTTGGGGATATTGAGAAAAGCCAGATTACCCAAAACTAAAGAATGGTCTGATATTGGACCAGGTTGGATCAAGGTGGATAGAACCCCTGGCAAGAGCTCGTGAGAAACCAAAAGGTAGTCAATGTGAGATTGCATGCCATGAACTGGTGAACGATAAGTGTATTCCCTAATATTGGGATGCGTGACCATCCAGGCATCGCACAATCCGCCTGATCCATCATCTCCTTAAAGGACCTATGTCCAGGTGTCATTCCCCTTGATCCAGTGCTTGATCTATCCATATTCGGATCCAAAACTAAATTGAAATCTCCCCCTAATATAATTGGAATAGAAAGTATAGAAGAATCGTGGAAATCAATTTCATAAAAAAAGAGGGATCATCTGTATTTGGACCATATATGCTGCCTAAAACCAGTGGCATGGCCCAAATAGTGCCCTGCACTAGAACATATCTGCCTTCTGAGTCCTTAAATACCTGAGAAGGGACAAATGGGATATTTCTATTAATCAGTATCATGACCCCACAGCTATTGGTTTCCCCTGAAGCATGAAAAACCTGACCTATCTGTTGTCTTCGAAGTTGTTTTACTTCGGAATCCACTAAATGAGATTCTTGTATAAATGTTATCTGGGCACGTAGCAAACTCAGATGTTTAAGTACCTGATATTGTTTCAGTTTTTCCTGATCCCTTCACATTCCACATGTAATATTAAGATTCTGAGCCATCTGTTATATCAGATATTATCCAGATAAAATATCTAACATATCCTGCTGACATGTAACAGGTGATTCTATTCCCTGAATCTGCTGTGCCGGGCTCCCACCCCCATTGAACTCCTGTCCCTCCCCAATTACCCCCGAACAATCCACATCATCCGTATTTCCAAGACATAATCCAAAAAAAATCCACCCAAACCCCTCTCTTATCACTAACAACGTTCAGCAATGCTCCATTTGCTACTCCTCCCCAGTCCCCAAACTCTGTATTCTTTATAGTACATTCCCTTTCTTGAAATGCCAGTAACCAATAAAGAGAAACCACCTTCCCATTATACAAGCCCTTGTATCTACCACCTGTCCCCTAGTAGAGGCTATTAGAAATAAACCAATATCAATAAAACATCACCCCCATTAAAATCACGGCTTACAAGGGCATATGTATAATTGAGTGTGATAAGGTGCCTCGTGGCACAAAATCAGGACGTCGGCCTCAGCCGAACATAAGATGCATTAAATGGGCCTTCGTCTCAGCATGCTCTCCAGCCTTGTAGGTAGAAGCCCCCAATCTTCTCCTGCCAATTGTTATGCCTTTGTCCCAGTAAGTCCCAGCTCCTTTCTTACTTTGGGAGCTCTAAACACATCCACGTATGTGGAGCACAGGCTCCATCCTTTGTTCTGAATGCGTAACAGCACCCTGCTGCCTTGTAGTGGAAGGGCAACCTTATGATAAAATTTTCCAAAGACTAAAGCCTACCACCAAACCCTTCCTCCTAAACTTCCAGAGAGAGAGAGAGAGAGACCAGGTATTGCTAAATAGGCATTATTTTCTGCCAATACTAAAACTAACGAGAAATCGCTTGATTATTTGAGACCCCAGACCCAGACAGGATGAAACCGCAGACCCAAACAAGACAAATAGAGTATGCATCCATAACTAGATTACTGTAAAAGAAAGAAAGTCCTTTATTCACAATATTCGGGGTGAAATGAGAGTCAAGAATGTGTAACCGTTGATTTCAGAAGATCTCTTTACATGAATACCAAGCCTTCTCAAAGCGGTTCTCATCTTGTTGAGAAAGCCCTAAGGCCTTTCATGTATCCCTGAAGAGATCTGGCAGTGCTAATTTTAAACCAGCAAGCGCTGCCTCCGGATCTTCATAAGTAGCCCAGGAACCAGCCACCAGTACCTGTAGCCTGGCTGGGTATCCCATTCGAAATTTAAGTCCAGCCGCAATAATTTTTGAGACAACAGGATGAAAAGCAGCTTGCTTCAAACGGACTGAACCCGGGATATCTTGGGCTATTCTAAGTTTAACTTGCTCCCAACGAACCTCTTGGAGTTCTCTCACTTTATACAGGAAATGTTGTCGCCTTAAAAAATTTAAGAAATGACAGATTATAGGTCGGGGTGTTGTTCCGGGAGGGGGCTTTGGTCTTAATGACCTATGGGATCTCTCAATAATATATTTAGCCCCAAATGGAGAAGGGCCTGCAATCTTCTCGACCAACTTCTGGATGAAAGCTATGGTATTCTGGCCTCTTCTCCTTCAGGTAACTTGAGGATATCAACATTATTTCTCCTGCTTTCGACCTTCAAGGTCTTCAATCTTGACCTCGAATCTAGACAGTTTCTGACGCATTGCTGCCATCTCAGGCTCGAACCTCTCGATTTGTTTCTCTAAAGAGAAGATCCTAGTTGTGTTGTCTGAGGTAGCGAGGGTTATTTCTTCTATATTTCTCATGGCGATTTCATTTCTGCTGCCATCTCTTTGATCTCATCTCGGAAAGGTTTGAATTCCTCCAAAATCTGGACAACGTGGCGGCTCTTAATCCACCCCAGATTCAGACTGTCTCCCTTTTCTGTTCCACTCAAGGCCCAGAATTTTTGAGGCCTTCTCTGGTGTAACTGGCAGGGTGTGTTTCTGCTGTTGTTTTTCATATAAATGTCCATTCTCTCGAAATTGCCCTGAAAGGGCACAATGTTATAGGGAACCAGAATAACTCGAAATTCGAGGTTTAGAGATCGAGAAAGTATACCAGAAATAAAAATATAGAAATGGGAGGCTGGAGCTATACAGAGGAGTGACTACCTGGTAGGTTGCATCACGTGGTCCCCCTCCCATTTTGCACATTGTAAAAAATGGTACAGTCACCGGTGTCTGCTAAGTCAAAATCCAGTTTTACTGGTGTTTGGTTTATGTACTTTATTTAACAATTTTAACTCTGCTAACATGCATTTTAGCACTTTTGCCCTCCACTATTACACATCCTTCCATCCTTGTACCCATTTAAAGTTATTTTAGGTACACGATGTGATGTGGCAACAACACTACAGCCCCATCCCTAATGTGTGATGGAAGCAGCACTATGGCCCCATACCTCTGGTGTGATGGCAGCAGCAACAGCACTATGACCTCCTTCCTTCAGGTGTGACAGAAGCAGCAGTACTACGTTCACCATTCCTCATGTGTGATGGTAGTATGAGCACTATAGGCCCCCATTCCTTAGGTGGGATGGCAGAAGTACTACATTCCCCATCCACCAGTGGTGGCGAAGCACTACAGCAGCCACCCTCGGTGTGAGGCAGTAGCAGCAATGCAGTCCATATCCCTCTGGAGTTATGGCAGTAGTGACAGCACTATGATCCCCTTTCTTCAACACCCACACCCCACATGCATAAGTTACAAATGACTTGGTCTCTTTGCTTGTTAGAACTCAGAAGTGAATTAATCTAAACTATCACTGATAAGGTGGACTACCTTTGTTTTTTCCCATCTATAATTTAACTGCCTGAATTGGATTTCTGCCTATGACACTGCTGACCAGGGTTAGGGAACAGACTTGGGTGTTGGAGGGCCAGCTGGTGAGTGAAGGCTTGAGTGTCCAACAACCACTTACCTTCTCCTTTCATGGCTCAGCATTTGCTGGCCCATGGTGGAGGCCAGAGGCACAACAACATGTCAGCCCTCACTGCAGGAGGGAGCATGATGGACGTTGGCTTGTGCCTTGACATCATGTGGCCTGTCACACTCATAGGAAAATGGGAAAACACCTGCTGACCAACCGAAGGATGGCTGTTGGTCCCTCCATAAACCAGAAGCCCCAGACATGTGTCTGGTCTAACCCCTGCCATGCCCAGGATACACAGGAAGCTCTTTGGGGCAATTATCTTCCCCTGGTAGCCTCCCACAGGGGTAGGGGCCCACTCAATGAAGGGTTACTTTGGGTTACCTGGTAGCACAGCAGTAAGGGTCAGTGGATGATGGTCGTGACTCAGCAGGTGGTAGAGGGCCTTGGCAGGCCTGAAGGACTAGATGGCCAGGGGATAGGAGGAGCAAAAAAAAAAACTGCTTGAATTTGCTTCTTTGAAATAAAGTGTCTTCATCTAAAAAATCCACAAGTGACTAGTGGAGGACCTTCAAATGGATTCATGCATCTCCCAGACATGTGGATGTTTTTTTTTTTTTTACTTGGTGTCCATGAAAAGGGTGTCTCCCAGTTTTCACGTCTTTGTTCAGATGTGAATTGAACACTACTCTGCCCACCAACATCATACAGCCCCTAGGGTCTTACCTTCTGAATGTCATTGACTGTGCTTTCAAAATCCACTGGCCAAACTTAAGTACTCTTAAATACTTAATATTTGTTTTTTGTGGAAGCAGTCTATTAGAAAACTTTTTGTTGTCACAGAGACTGAAATAGCGGGTGGGGGAAAATGTGTAAATGATCCAATTCACCTAAATGGGGTGTTAACTGTGAAGTATTTTCATAAGTAGTAAGGCAGTTTCTTCTTTGTGAACATATTTTCATTCAGATTAGTTTTCATTCAAACAATTGAGGATTTTGGATGGCCCTACTGATTATAAACTTGAATAAGTTAGTTGGTAACAGTGATCCTGCATTTAGCAATCTACAACCTAGATGCTTATATACAAAGAATACAATAAAAACTTGAAAACAATCTAAAAACAAGCTTATAAAACACATAAAATGTATCTGAACATTTATCTTTACCTATACAAAATCATTGCAGCCCAAGTAAAACTCAGGTAAATTACATGGTACCCTGACTACTATTCTATGATGTAGTAAACATATATTGGTATTTTTTTTTATATTCTTTGTAAAGCAGGTAAGGTCCACTAGGTAGAACTGTCTGTTTTAAGGAGTGACCTAAAAGCACTGAGAGGTTAAGTGACTTGCATGGAGTCACACAGTATGCAAGTGGAGGCTGTGGAACACAAACCAAAGTCTGCTGGATGTTCCCAGTTCAACCACCATTTGTTACTCTAACCACTAGGCATGGGTGGTTAAACTGAATGGCTGATTACAACAAAGTAGTGCAGATCATTTCCTTACTGACTCTATATGCAGCAAAGCAGAAAGAACGCAAAGCACAGCAGCGTTCATTTTAAGATGCTGAAATCTGGGTCAGCCCACTGGTGCTGCGGTAGCACTATTGCTTGCCTTGCAATTCCAGCGACCCAGGATCTGAAGCCAAACTCGGGGTTGCTGGAAGTCTGGCCAGGGGAGTAGGATTGAGCACCTGGGGACTGCTCTCCTCCTCCAGGAGAGTGGGCTGTCACGTCCTGCTTCTTTATCACCACCTGTGTGACCACGGGTGGTGGTGGTCTAAAGGTGTTGCAGAGTGATCAGGAGGGAGGACACTAGCCAGGATATGGAGCAGTGGCATGTCTCTGTGACCTACCTCCTTTGATCTCTAGTGCTGGTGCCCTCAGGGACAGAGACCAGAAAACTAGAACAGTCACTCCACATTGGCCACTGGCAGAAAGGGACCCAGGTGCCCAGACTTCATAACCAAGCTTCACGAGGGACCCACTGAGCTGTCCGACACACACTAAGTGGTGTGGAGGGGTGACCTGGGTCCCTCCTTTCCACCTGGGGATACAATCCAGGCAGGATACAGGCAGGCCCACAGGAGCTCCTGAACATTACCTGGGGATGAAGCTAGGATACCCAGCCTAGGGATCTCTGAAAAATGGAGACTAGGCTGATTTGTTGTTCTACATTTTATATCTCCTGTCCATGTAATTGCGAACTGTATGTGTATGTGCCTCAGGACCTCCTTGAGAATGAGCTTGCTCAACGGAGTCTTTCCTGCAATAAACTTGAACTTGAGAAGGGGACATAGAAAAAGAAAATAAAAAAAATTGAAGATACTGAAATCTTAGAGATTCTGTGCAGTGACATGCAATTTCCGTGAGGCACTGGTACAAGAATTCAAAATCCGCAAACCAAGCAGGATTCTGTGATTGTTATCGGAGTTACCAGTAAAAATGGAAAACCAGGGTCCCTACCTACTAACTAAAATCAGGGACAGAGGCTTCTATTTGGAAGGACATGGTATCATGTAATAATAGAAGCAAATTAATTGAGTGTATGTTGTTTTGTGACGTCTCTAGCCACATTTTTGCCAAGACAGCTTTTCATATATTGCACTTTATTCATGGTAATGTATTGGGATATTCAGGAATATTTTATTTTGCTTTTTATATGTTGGAATTGTTTTGAATTTCAAATATTGTATGTGATAACGTTGTTTTATACATACTAACATAAATATACTTGAACTTGACAAGAAAAATTTGTAGGCAAAGGGCACCACCCTAATACTGATTGCCCCCTTGCCTCACCGGATATAAATTCTGCTTCTGCATCTCTGGCAGTGGAACTACTATTTCAGTTGACTCTGTGTCTGGGTCTACTGGTATCACTCTGAGGGTCATGTCTTGTTAATATTGCACTTGCCATCTCCTGTCTATATCAAACTCCAGTCTGCAGCACTCTTCTATTAAGATGCACTTGGCTACCATATCAGCTTTCCATGCCCCTACAGATGGATGCATAGTGGCATAACTGGAAATGTTCCATACCTTCCTGAACCAGTTCTACCATGGAACCTTAATTTTATACTTGAGAAATTGACTTTGGCTCCTTTTGAGACCACTGTAACTTGTGAACTATGCTTTCTTTTTTGGAAGGTGATTTTTTTTTGGTTGCTATTACCTCAACCCAAAGGATTTCTGAACTTCATTTTTTTTTCATTTCAGTTACTTGAATTGCAGGTAGGTACACTGGAATAAAAACATTCCGTTTTCAAGTATGACCTGAAGTCAGAAAGGTATGACACAACAATATACAGTTTGTACAAACAACATTAATGACAATAAAAACATAAAACATAAGAAAAATCATTACAAATTACATGAGCATGCACTTGCTTTTCTAAAATGCTGAGACACAGTTGAAACAAATAATTTAACATATGCTAGGTGCTTGAAATTAGTTGGTAAAGAATTCCATAATGTAGCAGCATAATAAGCAAACATTCTTTTCCAGTCTTTGAACAGACAAATGGAATAGTTAACTGTAGTTTTTCAGATGAGCGTGAATCATAAACAGAGATATGGTCTTTTAGTTAATCTCACAAAGAGACAGGAATGCCAGTATTCATTGTATTATACGTAAGGAGTAATGAAGATATCTTATAATTATTCAACACAGAGGGCCAGTTAAGTCTTCCCAGAACTAGACAGTAGTGAGTCCTACATGGTGCTAAAAGTGCAAATTTATCAATTTTTTGAAGTAGTACCTCTTTCCTTGAAATAACAAACAATGGTGCTGTGTCAATGATAGTAGAAGCATAATTTAAAGTTATTAGAAGATTTTGTTTTGCAATAGCCAGCCTAGTTTCCTGAGTTAGGAAATGTTTTATATGACAAAGTGTACCAATTGTTGAATGAGTCTTTACAGTTACTTTATTAAGATATACATTAAAACACAGCGCTGGATCCAAAACAACTCCTAAATATTTCAATGAGCTTATAGAGTCGATAAGGCAACCATTACAAGTATATATCTCAAAATTACTAGAGGACTGTTTCAATTAGGGAGATGAACCAAATAACGTAGATTTCGTTTTTGTTTTGTTTAAAAAAACATTGTTTTAACGAAACCAGTTTTGCAGTTTAGCAAATTCACCACTCAACACAATATTGATTTCAGTAATTTTTGGGTTATGTGTAGGGTTGGCAGTTTTCAATTTTTATTTTTTTATAATTTCGATGGAAAATATCGATTTTTATTTTTAAACCTTTTTCCCAAGTTTTCTCGATTTAAACTTCACCAGTTGCACGAAATTATGGGTTTTTAAGCTCTTATTTCAATTTCTATCGATTTAATTTTCACTGTTGCAGTTAATGACAGCTAATGCTGTGGATTTACAAACTGAAAAAAGCACAAATTATCTTCACATGTCAGAATAGCAACAGAACTTACGTTTTCTATCTGTAAATTTAGATTATTATCGATGGAAATATTGTTTCATCTATTTGTGTGTGTGCAGTGAAATTGACATTTATCTACACTTACCGATTTAAATGTAATACTGCCAAGCCTAGATATGGGTCATTAACACTGCATCATCTGCATATAAAACTAAGTTGCAATTACTGGTTACCTGTGTAATGGGATCAATGAATAATGAAAAAAGCAGAGGGCCCAGTATGGAGCCCTGAGGGACTCCACACTGGACCCTCCTTTAAGATGAATAAACTCCATCAAATTTAACACACTGAAACCTATCCATAAGATAATTTTCAACGGTTCTTAGGAGTGTACACCCATACCTAATTTTCTGAAAGGATAGGGTGGTATTGCATACGAATCCTCATTTTTATCCTAAGGTGGTTTCTGACTTCATACTGAATCAGACCATTAACTTACCAGTGTATTATTCTGAGCATACTAACAAGGGTGAGGTTACTCCATACCCTTGATATACACAAGTTTACATTTCTATCTGGAGCACACAAAGGACTGCAGGAAGTCCTCTCAGCTGTTTGTCTCATTCACCCCATGAGAGGGGGCATGCCAGTGACTAAGCAGTGCATGTCCAAATGATTGGCTAATTGTATTATGTGCTGTGATAGGAAGTACAGTAAGGAACTTCCTGAGGCTGAGTGTGGCCATTCCACTCATGGTATGGCCACCTCTGTCACCTGTTTTCAGTGTATGTCTGCTTCTGACATTTGTGTTGCTGCACATGGATTGTTGTCTACACTTTTACTAAGCATTACAGTCTGGACATTATCTCATGCAGACATACTGGCCTTAGTCTTGTTGTCCTGCAAGGCCTTCTGTCCTGATTGTATCTCAGACTATTCTAGACTCTCTGGGTACTTTGTGCTTCTTGGAAGACATTCCAAAGGAGTGTCCCAATGGAAAAGATATCCTTGATAAAGGTAAAGCAGTTACTTATGAATAAAAGCAGATCTTTGGGAGAATCTCCTCCACTGTACTACAATGCACTCACCCTCCTTCCCCCTTTGTGAGATCCTAGCTAGCTGGCTGTCCCATTGCCTTTGTGGAACGTATCATTATTTGTGCTTGTTATATCTTGTGGCACTAGTACCAATCTCTCCTTGTCTGTCTAGTCCTGCTGTGGTCTCCCGGTTCCTCTTGGTAAGTGTCCTCTGAGCTTATCTCCAGCAGGAATTTAGGAGTGAGGCCACCCAGCTTACAGGCACCAACATTGTATGTCATCATGGGTGGCCCCAGCTAAGCAAGTGTTGCCAGAAAGTCCTGATGCCTACAGCTTACTGTTTCAAAGGAGTAGCCTAATGGAGAGAGTTTCTCAATTATCTACTGGTACTGGTAAGTAATTGTTCTTTACTTCCATTTAAATGAGAGAGCATAAACTCCTGTATCTCTCTGCCCCAGCTTTAGTGGTATCTATTTCTGACCTCCTTAATCACTGCTTTCATATGGGCATTGTTCTTGGTACTTGGAAGAAGGCTAAGGTCATTCCGCTACAAGGTTGTTGGCACTTCCATACCAGGTGACTATCACCCCATCTTGCTCCACCCTGCTATTGCAAAGCTACTGGAGCACCATGTACTTCCTCAACTCTTCTCTATTCTTGAATCATCAGCTTCTCCCAGTCGCTTCCAGTCTGAAGGTAGCAAATCCCATTCCACTGTTACTTCCCTTCTGCAGTTCATTAACTCCCTTCTGAGGGGGATGGATCAGGGTCACATTACTTTGGTTCTCATTGTTGACCTAGCCAAAGCATTCAGCACTGTTGCCCACTCCTTCTACTGAACAAGCTTACAGGTTCTGGTCAGTCTGATTTCATAGTCAGTGACAGATTCCAGGAGACCTCAGCCCCCTTTCCAGATTGAATTGGGTAAACCACAAGGCTTAGTTCTCATTTCCATCCTATTGTCCATCTCCTTGGATGCCATGCCTATGCCTGTGGCTCATCATTTATATACATGTATGCAGATGATACACTGCTGTTTGTATCAAAACCTTCTGACCCACCTTGGATATGTAGCTGCAGAGTGAATTTTGTAATGTCCCATTCTGGTTCGGAACCAGTCACCCAAACCCGAATGTCTAAAAGAGTGTCTCAATGACCTTTGTCATCAGGCAGCATTTGGCTGACACTCACCCCCCTTGTCTTTATGATGTTGGATGGCTCCCAGTTGTAGAGCGTCTTCTCTTTTAAATAGTTTCAACTTCTGTCATGCTGCAGGAAATTGTCAGTCCACTGATAATACTGACCTATGTCTCTCTGCTTTTGACAAAGCACACTATGGACAGTGAGTTTCACCATTATCATCTTTCATTTTTCTTGTTTCTCCTGAATATTTCACCTGGTCAACTTCTTCAAGAGACTTCTGGAATATATACAGAAATTCAAAATGAATATATTTTATATTTACATAGCTTACATACCTTACATATGCCTTAAAAGTGAATTGTCACATGAGTTTCTAAATACCTTTCATTCATCTTAGATACTGTAATAGTGCAAATTCATACTTGTATTAGGCTTTAGCTACCTACAAAGAAAAGTTGATTGACATTTTATAAAATGGCAATTAAAAATCTAGTAATTTCATTGGTCAAGAGATTTCAGCTGACCATACATTAAATTCTATAAATGAACAGTCAGCAGCTGAATCACATTTTTAGCTTAAAAGACCTACTCACTAGCACATATCACTAAACCTCTGGAAAAAACAAACCTTGGTAGCAGCCATCTTGAAAATGTTATCCATTACTACCACCATACTTTAAATTTATTTACGTGTACTATTCACAATGACAAAGCAAAGTACAAAGCCAAACTTAGCACACATCCCAAAAGATTCCAACATTACTTTCATAAAACACCACACTTTTCTGAATCTTAAAATAATGTCTTTGGACTCTGCCTAAATCACTACAGTTTACCCTGATCCCCTCTATCTCACATAGCTCAGTATATGGCAGAGCTCCACATTGTCACTACAGCACAGCAAGCTGTTTTTTAAACAAGTAAATGATACAATTAACCCCATTCAGTTAACGCTGTCAAACTTTCTCTGACCTGCCATAATTTCCCATAACTGGCAGATCAGCAACATGGCACTAGCGCATAGCTGAGCAAGCTGTTGGACAGTAATCGTCTCTGTTATCAAGCCACCAGCTTCCAAGCCCATCCTTTTCCAAACTGCTGACAGTCAGCTGCCATCATCCTGCTCGATTCTGCTCCCCACTTTTTCTCTACTAAAGGGAACCGCTGAACCAGACAGTGGTACACGTGCAGGAAAAAGGAAAAAGCAAAAACCATCCCCCTTTATTTTTTGTAGTTCCCTCTCACACACCTTGCATTCCAAATCTGAATCATAAGGACACCAGGCTTCTGTATCCATTAAAGTAACAGCACTTACCAAATACAGTATTTCTCTGTACATTGAAATGGGGGGGGGCTATCTGTACAAGGCATTCAACAATCATCAATTGAAATCAAAAGAATCAAAAGCATCCCTTTCTGCACTTCAGTTTTCAAGCACAGCATTTTATGTATTGAATGTAAACTCATAGCACCACCTGCTAACTGGCAGTGCTAATGAACAGAACACCTACTAACAATACAATACATAACATTGAACAAGGACTTTTTAATACACCAATAAAATCAAATGCAAACATTTAATCACATTTTAAACTAATTAACAAACATAGTTGCTTAATTAAATTATCTTCTTACAGAAAATATACATTTAGAGTCATTTTATAAGTATGATAACCCACTCCAGGGTGTGCATTAAATAATTTCAATGCACTTTTCAAGGATGTAAAGACACTTGGCCTTCAGCCTCATGCCATAGCATGCCATTGGAGCATGCATTAAAATCCTTTAATGCACACTCTGGCATGGCTTATTACTTACATATATGAGTCTACAACATGTGTGGTGCTACTATCACACAGAAATAGAGCATAAATTCATTAAAGGCATGAATGCTTGACTTTTATAACATGCCTACAGTATGTGGATGCCTGTTTTGGCATGGCTGCCTCTGTGCTGTTGAAACCTTGCTTCCAGTTTCAGTTGCTTTTAGTATCCTTTTATTGTATCTGAAAATATAATTAAACAGCTTTTTCCTCTCTTTATGTTCACTTACTATTTTAGTTCACTATCTAATTAAATTACAGCTTGTAAGCTCTAATACAATCATCCTTCACCAACCTCATTTAATTGTGTTAGGTGCTCCCATTCAGCTTCAAAACTTATAGCACACAGCACCAGTATTACTCATGTAAATCACATGTTTTTTGCTGTTTTAAAGCAATCAGCTTCACCATGCTGCCCTACCCTGTTTTTGGCCAGTGTTTGAATAATGTGCATCTGTGTCGTGATACCATTTCTTAAACACATCATTTTACCTCAGGGGTTCACACCCTTGAAAGTCCAATGTTTCTGAAAGATAAGTATCAGAATATTAAGTTAATAGCTGGGTGAGGAAGGATACAATTTGCTTATGAGAAAAGCAGGATTTTTGAAAAAAAAACTTACTGAGCTCTTATGGCAGCTTGTTTGGGGTGGGACAGGCAGCAAGAGGCATCTGGAGGTTGACCTCTATAACAGTGACAGTGGAGTACAGTGGCATCAGAGTGATGCCATTGGGATGCAAGTCAGTACCCGCACTGAGCCTATGTGTTTCACACACAGCCTTCACTGTGGGTGTGGGTGTATCCTGCTCCATTATATCCACCATATGAAGATTCTGGTGCTTTTTCTCCACAGACACTGATTGTACAGTCTCTGAATCAAGTAGGTGAGCACTGTGCCACACAGTGAGGTAACCAACTGACAGACCCTTTGTAATGCATTACAATCAGGAGGGATTATGAGTGTGATGGCTTACTTTTTTATCGCAAAATAAGATCAATATAAAAAATAACGAGCATTTGTCTATGCTAAATGTTTGCTTGCATTAAACCTTGTTCATTCAAGGGAGTCTTTTCTGCAGGTAGAAAGTAAAGTAGATTTGCAAGGGAGGGGTAAGGCTTGGGGCAGAGACCAGTGGCTTCTTTGCTTCATTGTCCTGGGTTGTGGCCCCAAAAGCACTAGAAACACAGATTAAACAATTACCACCCAACTTCAGGGTCACTTTAGTCTCTCCCTCACTTTATACACAGTTTCCCATAGTCAATAATATAGCCATTTATGACTTTGCAAGTCTATCAGATTTAACCAAGATAAGTACGCTGGAGTATAAGTTGCTTATTATTGTTTGCATGGTTCTTTCTTGTCCGCAGATTGGGCTGAGACCTGTGTGAATAACTCATAGGATTCTTTCAGGTCCAGAGCACTTGTGCCATATCATTATGTTAAGAAGAGGCATGTGCACAGGAAGATGTGAGTTTTAGAAATTATTTTTCACAGATTTAACCTTAAAACAATTAAATCATGTACCCACTCCAGAAAATGTATCACAGATGCTCCTTACAGAGGGCAATCAAAAGTAGATAGTGTTTGTTGGGCAGCTAAGATTCTCCTTTATGATATTTTTCTTTTAGGAAATGAAAGAAAATATACAGCTTTCAGAAAATCCCATTCTGCCAAAATACCTTATGGTTTGTAATGACATAGGCCCCTATGTACAATCCCACAGATTGGCTACATGCTGCATAACTGCAGTGCTTAGCCACTCCGTCCCAGTGCACCCCCCACGCTGGATGCACTACCAGGGGGTGCACAGCCCCAATGCACCCAATCCCCCTTATCTGTGGACCACACCACGCGGGGGGCTGGGCAGGGAGTATGCCGACACTATGTACCATGCACAAAGGCACATAGTGCTGGCCACGGGGGGTGCATGGGGGGGTGCAGGGTACACCAGGAAGAACCCTGCCGTAAACTCCCTACATGCCCTTATGCGCACACACACACACACACTGTCATCACCCAGACTCAGGCGGATTGTCTATACAGCCCCCACTGGGTCCACTGCAGCCACTCCTAATGGCCACCCAGCATCACCCACCTCAGCACACATCGGTGTGCAGCTCCTACCAAGCGCTCTCCCATCCAACACACACCCCACACAGCGGCACCAGCCCAAGGATGCTGGCCCCCCCAAACAGCACCACCGACCCACACCTGCCACCAGCCTCTCCAGGCATAAGGCGGGGGACAGTGCCCCCCGGCACCACCAACAGACCCCCTCATCCCATTCCTGTGTGCTGCTCTAGTGTCACATTGAGGGATGGCTAGAGGCTTTGCCCTCCTCTCACCTCCACAGCTGCCAGCCATCGGCCATACATGGGGCACACTGCCAATGCAAGCCCTGCTGCATAGGGGCTCTACTGAGTGACCTGGTCTAGGCCCAGCCGGGTCCGTGACTCTACCTTCAGCTGCCATGCAGAGTCCTGTGCACCAAGGGGCAGGGCCATGGACAGGTGGTGGCTGGTGTTGAATTCCACTGACATGCACCTGTCTTCAGTTGCAGACCTACATGGGCAAGATATGCGCCTCCAGTGTGGACTTCCCACCTATTGGTTAATAGGGTCCTTAGTGCTCAAATCAAAGGATGTCAAATCAGGAGATTATGGTTTGAATCCCAGCTCACCTGTTGGTTCACTATGTGCCCACAAGAAGCATTTTGCCATCCTTAGGATTCAATCCCTCTAGCTATAAAAGAGGATATAAGCAGAACCCTGCCATAAGCAAGATGCTACATCTTAGCTGGGCTCTACTTCGTACTGAAATTCAAACTACATCAATTTAAATGGTTAAGAATGACAAATGTGGGTGCAGCAATAAATTTCTCTGCCCTCTGACCTATAATCTTAAGTCACAATTTGGAATCATGGAATCTTAAGACTTCAGTTGATGAAAAATCTAGATTACATATGTTATAAGTGGGCTAGAGTGCATCACTGTTCTATCCTCCAACATAAAACAAAGAAGCAAGCCACAGTATGTTCCACAAAGAATTTAAAATACTGCATTCATATTCTTTTTGCCACAGAATTTAGGAGCCATCATTCAGTACACCCATATACACAGTGAAAGCCTGTTAATGAAAGTACTGTAGCAGCACACAGAAAGTTGTTCCCATTAAACTGAGATATAGTACAAGTACTATACAGACAGGATTGGTTGCTGAATAACTGCTTGCCATATAGACTGCTCTGATCATGTAAAATGCAAAGCTGGCATTACAATCAGGCACCCAGATTGCCTAAATACATACCTGTTTCACTGTAGGTTTCAAACCCATCTGACTCTGCCTGATTGATCTCACAATTTCTGTTTTTGTATATAATCTGTTGCCATGGTAAGCACTATGATGTTATTATAAAAGCTTTATGATGTCTGAACAGTCCAATAAAAGCTTTTACACATATTTCATTGCACAAACATAATGGAAAAGGGGGTGTGTGGCTTGGCACCAGAACATGGCAGTCACATCTTAGTGAAGGTCTGAATGGCACCAATCATTTTGAGCAATTAAAGTGCTTTATTTCCACCAGAAGCTAAATACAGCATATCAAGTACAGATTGCAGAGGACACCAATGGCAGTGGGATGAAGTGACAAGAGGCAGACTACTATCCCATTTGAGCCCACAATCAAAGTTGCCAATTCTATCAGTGATACTCATACCTGAGCTCAAAGCAGGGCAGTGGAGGCAGGAAAAGGAAAGGAGAAAAGTGGACAGGATTCCGCACTAGCAAACCTGCTCTGTAACCTTGAACAAGTGGTGTGAGCAGGATTTACATATGTATGTGCTTCAATAACACATATGCAGAATGTGGTGACAGGACTGGCGAGATATCTGCCATTCACATTTGAGGCTTGATGAGGTGGAAAAAGGATTTGGGAGCTTGAGGACATTATAGCTGATCTCTTCAGAGACTGAAACATAACTATTGGAAAAGTCCAATATTTATCTGAAAGAGCCAATGATCAAGAGAATCAAGGGTGCGCCCAACATTAAGCTGATCGATCTCCCCAAAAATATAGTGGGCAAGGAAGGTGGTAGGGCAGTCCAGTGATTGCTTGCTGAGAAGCTGGGTATGGAGACGGAAGCCACTGACTTCAAGATTCAGAGGGTCCATCAGACAGACTCAAACCCAAAAAAGGTGATCGACCCTGGCACTATTTAATAAAATACCTGCTGTATCCAGAAAAGAAGTGTATGCTCCGTGATGCCTGAAGGAAGGGACCCCTGGATATTAATGGGGCAAATGTTTTCATTTTTCTGGATTTTAGCCAGACGCTCCATAGAAACATAGAAACATAGACTTTGATCGCAGATAAGGACCGCTTGGCCCACCCAGTCTGCCCATTTCCCTACCTACTGGATAAGTTGCAGATTCTAGTTTTACCAACAGCCTACTTCCTCCTACATCCCACTAGAATTGCCTTATGTCTGTCCCATGCATTCTTAAATTCCCCCACTGTTTTTGACCCCACAACAACCTCAGGAAGGCTGTTCCATGCATCCACCACCCTTTTCATGAAAAAATACTTCCTCACATTGCCCTTGAGTTATCCCCCCCGTCTTCAAATTGTGCCTCCTTGTTCTTGCACCTCTCTTTTTCTGAAAAATGCTACCCTCTTGGACTTTGTTGATTCCCTTGAGGTACTTGAAAGTTTCTATCATGTCCCCCCTCTCGCTCATTTCCTTGAGAGTATACTTATTAAGCTCTTTTAGTCTCTCTTTATATGGCTTCTGGTGCAGACCCTGCACCATTTTAGTTCCCCTCCTCTGGACTGCTTCCATCCTCTCTATGTCCTTGCAGAGATGGGGTCTCCAGAACTGCACATAGTATTCCAGATGGGGTCTCACCAACTGTCTGTACAGAGGGATAACAACTTCCTGTTTTCTACTGGTGATGCCTCTCCCTATGCATCCCAATATCTCCTGAGCCCTCCTTACTGCCTTCTCATATTGCTTGCCTATCTGTAGGTCATCTGATATGACTATCTCCAGGTCCTTTTCCATTTTTGTTGTTGTTAATACCCCTCCCCCAATTGTGTACTCTTCCCTTTGGGGTTTTATTTCCCAGGTGCATTACTTCACACTTCTTTGCATTGAGTAGAAGCTGCCATACTTTTGACCATTCCTCCAACCTTGCCAAGTCCCTTCTCATCCTTTCCACCCCCCCCCTTGTGTACCAACCCTGTTGCAGATCTTTTTGTCATCAGCAAAGAGGCATACTTTTCTTTTTACTCCCTCTGCAATATGACCTCTAAAGACATTAAAGAGGACTGGTCTCAGTACTGAACCCTGTGGTACCCCACTAGTAACCCCCCTTTCTTTGGATTGAACTTCATTTACTATTACCCTCTGTGTCCTGTTGTCCAGCCAATTGTTTACCCAGGTTACCAATCTGGGACTCACTCCCAGGCTGGCTAACTTGTTTATTAATCTTTTGTATGGGACTGTGTCAAATGCCTTGCTAAAGTCTAGGTAGGTCACGTATACAGCCCCTCCCTGGTCTACTACTGTGGTCACCCAGTCAAAGAAATCTATTAGATTCTTCTGACATGACCTTTCCACTGTGAATTCATACAGCCTTTGGTTCTGTGCACCACTGACCTCTAGGTACTCAACAATTCTTTCTTTCAGAAGTGATTCCATCTACCCTGCCCGGTGGCACTGAGGGTTGAGGTATTGGACACCACACCTTGTGCCACACCAGTGACCTGTGTTCAGGAGTGAGCATGGGTCACTGTGGATTGGAAGGGAGGAGATGGATTACGTGTCCAACAGACTGCTCTGCATACCCGGGGGGGGGGTGGACCTGGGCACGTCTGATCCCTAGTGGATGCTGGGGGTTGGCACACAAAGCCACAGTCACAAGTGGTGGGAGCATAGCAGAAGCTTGACATGGCACACACGGGACCATGTGGCGACCCCATCACAGGCATCATTGAACACCATGCCCCTACAACAAAGGGCACAAGGAAACGGAAAATGGCACCTCTAGGTCGTGGCAGCTTGATGGCCATCCAATGGGCACCCCAGCTTCAGGGGCATCACCCGAACTGGATCCGTACCTGATGTGAGAATCCCCACTGACCCACCATGGGGGAAGAAGGCAATGGCTCTAAGGAGCTAGGGACAGACTGGACTGTGGCTGGACCCAAAGAGAAGTGCAGACAAGGGTGCTGACCAGGAGCAACAGAAGAAAAAAGAGTAAGAAAAAAAGAAAAAAGAAGTGATTCCATCATTTTCCCTACCACTGAGGTCAAACTAACAGGTCTGTAGTTTCCTGCCTCTACCTTGCTCCCAATTTTGTGAAGGGGAATCACATCTGCCCTCCTCCAGGTACCACACCATCCTCCCATGATTTGTTAAAAAGAGTAGTCAGTGGTGCCACTAGTTCTCCCCTTAGTTCTTCTAGAATTCTGGGGTGAATGCCATCAGGCCCCATTGCTTTGTCCACCTTCAGATTTAGGAGTTCTTTCAGTACCCTTTCTTCTGTGAATGGACTGGTATTAACCCCCCTATCCAGTGTGCTTCTATTATTTGGTTTAGGTACCTCCCCTATTCTTATTTTGTGAATACTGAGCAGAAGTACTCATTCAGTATCTCTGCTTTGTCACTGTCACCCTCTGCCCACCCTTCCCTCACCTTTATTAAGCCTCACTATCCTTCCCCTGGTCTTTCTTCACTCCCTAATGTACAGTACCTATAAAGATTTTATCCCTCTTAACAGAGTTGGTTATCTTTTTTATTGCTTTGGGCCTTTGCTATTCTGACTGTCTTCTCTGCTTCCTTCTGCTTTAACTGGTACAGTTCTCTGTCCTGCTCCTTCTGTGTTTCCTTATACTTCCTGAATGCTTTCTTTTCTCCCTAACCTTCCCTCACCTCTTTTGAGAACCATAGTGGGTTTTTTCTTTGTTTTGTTTATTTGCTTCACACAAAGGCTTGTTGCCTCTGTGATAACAGCTTTGATTTTACCTATTGTTCCTCCACCCCATCTTCTTGCCCATTTGCTAGTGCTTTTCTAAGGCACTCCCTCATTTTGCCAAAGTCAGCCCTCCTAAAGTCCAATACCCTCACCTTCGTGTGACTCGACTCTACAGCGTTTATCGTGAACCACACTGTTTGGCGGTCACTTGTAACCACTTCTAAAATTGAGAACCTCTCTTCATCCCCATTTGAGAGCACCTGGTCTAAGATTGTTCCCTACCTACTGGGTTCCAACACTAGCTGTCTGAGGCATGCCCCCTGTAGGGCATCGAGAATTACCCTGCTCGTGGATGTGGCTGCAGCAAAGGTGCTCAAGTTGAGATCTGGCATATTCATGTCCCCATCAACAATATTCTACCTTTTCTGCCATTCTAAGGATGCCTTCTATCATTTCCTTGTCCATTTTTTCCCCGAGATGGGGTCTGTCTACAACCTCCATACGGATTGTGGTGACCCACAGTGCCTCCTCTCCTCCCTGTGTCCCCTTTAGTTCCATTGCTTGATCCCTTCCTCATGAGAGAACTACTCCTCCTCCTCCTCTTTACCCTCCCTGTCTCTCCTGTAGATTGTGTACCCAAGTATGTTGACATCCCAGTCATGGTTCTCTGTGTACCATGTTTCTTTACTGCACAATATCCAGGTGTCCCTCTTCCATCAAGGGCACTAGGTCATGGAGCTTGTTACCTACACTACATGCATTGGTACTCATCGCCTTCCATTTTTTGATAGTCTTACCCCTTTTAGCCCCATCCCTGTCCTTACTGTATTTGTCTTTTTCTCCATTTACCCCATGCCCTGCTCCTTATCGACTTTTCTACCTTACTGTTTACCTCTCTAACTACCTTGCTTTGTGGAGGGGGGCTGGGATTTCCATGCTTCTTTTCAGTTCCTCCCCCCTTGGCTAGTTTAAATGCTTGCCAATGAAGGCTTTAAACTTCTCACCTAGGGTCCTGGTTCCCCTTCCGGAGAGATGCAGACCACTGCACCAGTATAGGCCTGCATCCCTTCAGGTGGACCCCCAGTCTCCAATGAAGCCAAAACCCTGAGCTCCACACCAGTTTTTCAACCATTCATTACATCCCATGGTGTGCAGTACTCTAGCCTCACCCATGCCATAGACAGGCAACACCTCCGAGAAGGTTAACGTGCTTGCTACTTGTCTAAGGCCCCTCCCCAACTCTACAAACTCCCCCTGCACTGCTTTGATCCCATTCCCAGCCAGGTTATTTTTTCCTAGGTGAACAATGATGTCCTGCTTCCTCTCCTGTGCCGCTGTTTCCGGGATCCTGAGGATTTGCTTTCTGTCCCTCCCAGCCATGGCGCCAGGCAGGTATCTTACCTCCCTGTCCCTTCCCCCCAGTTCTATCCTCCTAATGATTGAGTCCCCTAGCAGGAGTTGTTTCCTTCCCCTGTTAGGTCTCATGCCACCCTCCTTTGGGTCTCCTTTGTGGAGGTTCACACAATCTGCCTTGGTCTCCACTGCGGGTACCTCCATAGAGGAACCATGGCTCCACCAGAATGGCATATGAATTGTAGAGAGGCACAACTGGAGGGATGCACCTCTGATCCACCACCCTCACCCTCCCTGAGCCCAGTGTGGTCCAACTGCTCCTCTTTCTTGGCAACCTTTGTGGCTACGGCAGTGAACCTGGTGGTCCCTGGGTGGGGGAGGAGGTTTTCTGAATCCTTGCCAGATCAGCCTGGAGATGTGCAACTTCCTCCATCAGACCAGAGAGGTTCCTACAAATAGGGCAGCATCGCAACCTTAAGAATGTCTCCTGAAAGACTGCTGCCCCACAGTCAGTGCATTGCACCACTCCCCACATGTCTCTCTCCCTTCCTGTTTATTTTATTTTTTTTTATTTTTTGTTAGTGTGTGCGAGCGTGTGTGTGCATCTACCCCCTATGCAGCGTGCTCGGCTGTTAAGGCTATGACAGGTGTATGTCCTTTGCCCTTTTGGGAAAGTGATGTCAGAACCTCTGGTATAAAGGAAATGATGGGCTTGGTGTGGAAGGGGTGAGGGGCAATGTGGGTGGGACCAAGCCTGTGCCTTCCAGGAACAAATCAACTGCAGCTCTGACCCACCACCCTGGTGAGTATTTTCCTTACTTTCAGCAGGACAACCTGAACAACAGTTTAAAAGAAAATATACCCTTTAAAAAATAATTTCAATCAGAGAAAAATAAAGCAGTAAACTACAACCTGTAAGCACAAAACAGTAATAAAACCTTTAAGAACATCCTGTAAGCACAAAACAAAATAGTAACACAGCACTAACTCTACTTAGCCAAAAGAAGACAATGTTTCTCCTTGCTCTGTCAATGTTGCTCCTTGCTCTGTCTTTCAAGCACACCCTAGAAGAAAAGAGCTCAAGTGGAACTAATTGCTTTATGCCAGAAAAGCTAGTCTTCCAGGTGCAATGACAGAAATTTGCCAGGGTAAAAATTAAGCTCCTTGGGCTGGGATGGAAATTCGCCTTCCAGTATCCAGCAAAGTTGCATATCACCTGTCCACAACGACTTCTGAAATTTTTCAGCAAACACCAAGAAGCCAAGGATTTTGTAATAACAGTGGAGGTAGCCCTTGAAGGCAGACCACAAGTCAGGAAACAATCATCCAGCTTGATATTTACTAGCATGTTGTACCATGAAATGAGGTTTTGACTGTATGCATTTAGACTGTAGTGGATTGAAATACTCTATCTTATTCATTACTGCAATGTGATCTGTAACAGAGATTGTCAATAGTATCTGCCTCGGGGTATCTTTATATCACTCTGCAGACTTTGGGGGAAGGGGAGGTCAGTGGATCCTGCATACATGGACATCTGTGAATTTTTCCTAGTTATCACCCTGTAGAAATCACCCCAGATGTCTGCTTGTCTCATCCGTGAACTGTGATTTAAATGCCGGACTGAGACAGTTGTACTGTAATTTACTAATTTCTTTCCCGCCCTTTCAAATTAGGACTGAATTTGGGTCTTCCTGTCAGCTGTATTGGGAAGCCCCATGCCATCTGCCATGTAGTCTTTCTATCTTCATTACATGGCAACAAAATCCATGTTTATGCCAGCCAGAAAGTTTGACAGTATGCCTTTGACAGCCCAATATTTTCTGATACGGTGCAAGTATTGAAGTGCAGATGCTTATTGGACTTAGCTGTCCTCATACTGTAGGACCCTAGATTCTGGAGGTACAGTGTTATCAAATCATGGCATGAGCAATTCAACCTTCTCCTTCATTGATGATTAGGTTCGTGAGCCACATCACTACTTCACCTCTGACTGTGGCTGGGGCTACAGGTATTGATGAAGGGGGCATCTGTATGAGCAACAGACATCCTTCTAATTGGCCAGCTGATTAGGAATCTCATACCTGGCATATCGCTGATCCTCCTTTTTACTGTCACTTTTATTAAATTGCAATGCTAACTGTTGGGGTACTACAGCCGTTGTCCTATAATATGAGGTTACTAATGTTCTTAAAATCTCAATGAGGGCAATTTAATTCCATTTCGAGATGGCTGGGTCCATGAGTTGGACCATTGACTGACCTTGCAGGCTTGAGCCACTCTCTCCCACCCTGCTGTGGCTGGGGCTAGAGATATGTGGAGGAAGGCTGTATAAACACCTTTCATTCCTCAAGTTTACCTGGGGATTATGGAACTTACATCTTACATATCACAGATCACCCTCATTGCTTTAACTTTTCTTAAATTAATATGCTGTTTAATGGGGTTCATGCAAAGGGGAATGAGGAGCGGAGGGTGATCTGGTGGTGGCCCAGTTAACTCACTTCATTATTATCAGTTCTGCTAGCCTTTGCAATATCTCTGCGGAGCACCCACTAACATCCTGGAAAGGCCCAGGAATCTGATCGGTCAAGTGGTTACACTGGGAAAATTAGTAGTCTTTGTCTTTCTCTTTAAGTCCACGTTTTTCCAATTGGATTGTGGACTGTGGGTTGGCACCCTGGGGTCTTTTCCTCACTCTTTGGAATTCAGTCATGGGGCCTGGTCTGGTTGCCATCTGAGCCATGGGGTGGTAATCCAGGTCACTGCTCTCTCTGCAGCATTTTTAATGTTCTTGTGTGCAGATGTTTCTCTCTTAGAAGTTGCTGGGGGGGGGTGGAGGACTCCCTCTGATGCTTGTTGAGCAAGGCGTCCCAAATCTTCCTGCAAGATATATACAAATTGCCTAACAGACTACTTTTATATGTGTGTGCACATAATGCATAAAGGTGCTAGCCAGACCTTAAAATCTTCTTGTCTGCTAAGGTACTTGTGGGATGCTGCACTTTTCAATTGTGGAATCAATTCTTGGCTTATGTAAGTTGATCCATCGGGCGATTCTCCTTGGGGTTTATAGTTTTCTGGGGATGTATTCTGTCTTTGGGGTTGGGGGAGGGCAATTTCTAATTGTGGTTATGGCTTACCTCAAATTGACTTTGTAATTAATGTTGACTTAATTTGTCATGTAATTAATCTTTGGGGGTACAGGTGGGATGAGGCAGATGTTATGGTGTCTCATTTCTTAAAATTTTACATTGTATGTATTGTTATGTTTTTTTTTAAATGGTATTGCAAGAGTTACTCTACAGGATGCACACTATATTCCAATAGTAATATTAGGTCCTGAGCTACTCTCCTTCAGCAATGACTGATATCACTTTTAAAATCAGGCTCTGGAATATAAATGGGTTAAAGTCTCGCATCAAATGAATGAGGGTACTAATTAAATTGATATTATATGCTTACAAGGAACTCATATGACCAAAAAGGAAGGTGCACATATGAACAAGAACTGGCGAGGTGAGTGGTTTGGAGCTTACTTTTCCTTGAAAGACTGAGGCGCAGCCATTTGACTACACCCAAGATTCCCCGGGACAGTTACTAAGGTCTTCTCAGACCAGGGGGGGGAGATATGTTTTGTTACAGGTGTTACTGAGTTTACACAGGCTACAAAGTGGACATTGACTCTGTGTATGGTCCCAGTGTGGAATCTCCAGAGATCTTCCAGTGGCTAAAGATGCAAATGGCAGATTTTGAAGGACACTGGTTCTTATGTGTGGATTATAACTGTGCAGGACACTGCACTAGATAACTCTTCCAGGTAATGTTACCTGTGTCCAAAATGCTAAAGCACTTATGGATATGATAACAGACTACAGCCGGCTAATTCAAGGCAGTTTCTATTCCCAACAGGTAGGTAATACACACATTATTCACACTCAGCGGGTAATTATGCCAGACTAGATGCTATCTTAATCTCCCATGCCCTAGCGCCCTCCACACAATCAGCTCAACATGGCCCTATAGCCATAACTGATCATACACCAGTCTTTCTCGATTTAAATAAATGGGGAAGACCTGTCACCAGCAGGCCTTGGAAACTTGAGCCAGTATTATGGCAAACATCTGAATATTTAACATTCATTTGGGAGCAGATAGTGCAGTTTCTTAACAATAACCCAGAGGGGACACCTCTGCATCTACCAGATGGGAATCTCTGAAGGCTGTCCTTAGGGGAGTCATTTATATCATATGTCAGGCATGAAAGGAAGAACAAAAAGGAGTAGATCTTAGATCTGGAGCAGCAAAATACCCAAACTGAAAAAAGGCACATGACTGACACTACTCCCATGGTGTACCATAGCTTCCAAAAATTTAAATGGTAATATAATCAGTTATCTAACTCTAAAATTGAGCATCATATATTACTTAATGAGGCCACCTCTCATTTTGAAGGAGACTCTGGTGGCAAATGATTGGCTTGGCAGGTTAAGCATAGAAATAGTATTAAAATGTTGTTAGTATCCAGGATACAAATAGAGAGCTTAAACACACAGATGAGAATATAGGCGAATGCTTTAGGGGTTTCTACCAAGAACTATACACCTCGAAAGTGCAAGCATGAGAGGCCAAAATTCAAAACTTTGCATCTCGTGCAGCCCCCCCAGTTTTAAACTCTGAGGACAGGGAGAACCTCGACAAGGATTTTGAGTGGGAGAAGATTAGGCTTGCTATAACACACCTAAAGAGGGTGAGGGCCCCTGGGCCTGATGGTTTCCCAATTGATTTTTATAAAGTTATGTCTGAGGGAATTGAAAGAGCCACTAGGTGACACGATTGCTGAATGCGTGCAATCAGGTGTGCTTTCCTCACCATGCAGTTTGCTACCATCACTGTTCTCCCTAAACCTGGCAAGGACTTAACATTGTGCTGGTCTACAGACCAATCTCACTGCTTACAGCTTGACTAGAAAATTATGGCCCAGATGATGGCAAGCAGACTGAAGAATATTCTTCCTTGTATAATAAATTCAGACTAGGCTTGGTTTATCCAAGGGCATCATGGTAAACAAGACCTTAAATAGTCTATTATCATAGGCCACTTGGGGTTGGGGGGGGCAGGTAAGGGACCAGCTATTCTTGGCTTGTATGCTGAAAAGGCCTTTGACCACCTATAGTAGGGTTACATGTTTTCTACATTTAGAAAATTTGATTTTGGTAACAACATGTTCAAATGGATAGCCGCCTTATATCAGCAACCAGTGACTCAAGTATTGGTAAATGGGAGGTTATCTCAACCCTTGGCATTAACCAGAGAAACACATCAGGGGTTCCCCCTTTCCCTGCTCATATACATATTCTTACTGGAATCCTTGCATTGGTTATCTGTGAAGATCTTGGAGTTCTAGGATTTCAAATTAATAGGCATCATTACAAAATCTCACTTTTTGCTGATGATCTACTGATCTTGGAGAAATCTGCTGAAGGTATCCCTAGAATACACCAAATCTTGACTGACTATAGTACAATATCTAGTCATAAAATGAATTGGTCAAAGAACGAGATTTTACCTGTGGGAAAGGGACCCCATCAGACCCTGATCAGCAAACCCTTGAATATGAAAGTAGTTAGCTCTGTAAAGTATTTGGGTGTTCATATCACTAACAGTTGGCCAAAGCTGTTTAATGATAATTAAACCAGGCTAGTGCCTTCTCTAAAAATGGACTGTGAGAGATGGGAGGGCTTATTCCTTAGCTTAATAGGACAAATCAGTTCTATCAAAATTAATATATTACCTAAATGTCTCTATCTCTTTCAAAACTTGCCCATTACTGTACCAGAAACATTTTTAAATCCCAAGACAGTATTTTGCACAGGTTTATGTGGGGTGCATATCCCAAGATCTATCCTTCAACGTCCACTAAATAAAGGTGGGCTAGCCCTACCGAATCTGAAGTACTATTATTGTGTGTCCCAACTGGCCCTACTGAGAGGAAGTGCTAGGGTCAGTCCTCCTGATTGGATGAATCTGGAGGGTGAGATGCATAATGGTGGCCTGCTCCATGGGCTTTTGTTGCCAGCACTAAATTAACTTTCCTTTCCTAGTAGCGGAAACCCTTACGCTCACCAACTACTCAGAATTTGGATAGGTGCTCATAGATAAATTCATCAATCTCTGGGTGTGTCCCAAAGGGCAGGATTGGTGGCAACACTAAGAAGAATGAAATGCTATAATGTACCACTCCACCAGGCCTTGCTCAGATGGAGAAAGAAGGGATTTGAAAGAGTATCAGACCTTTATGAGGGTGGTGTTCTGAAATCTTTTAGCTCTGTCAGACAGGAATTCTCACTAGAGGCAGGTGATTTTTTTGCTTACTTAAAAATTAGGCAATATCTTTCCAGCACCACACTTGTAGCTTAACCAGTTGAAGAAATTCTATTTTTCCCACAGCCAGGGACCAAACTATTAGCTTCTATTTATAAACTTCTTGTATGAGCTACTCCACACATGATCTTTAGAGTGATGATTTGGGTATGGATTTTGGAGAAAAGGAATGGATGATTGCTATAAGACATGTCCACAACTGCTCTTCTTCTAATGACTTAAGAAGGATACAACAAAATTTCTTGTATAGAACCTATTATACCCCACAGAAATTCCACCAGTTCAAACCCACATATGACCCAATATGTTCTAAATGTCACACTGAAGAAGGTGATTTCTTACATATAGCACTTCTGTGTAATAAGATTACCCTTTTTGGCACCAGGTACATCAATACATGGAGAAAACTTTACAGTGTGATCTACTTTGTGTACCCTCAGGATTTGTGTTGGGGATGTGGCTCAAGCTGCATCCAGGGCATAAGGTAGGGGTCCATTGGTAACCCGTGAGGTGGGTGCATGAGGAAGGGCACCATCCATTATGGTGACTCCTTCCCAGCGCAATCCCGCATGGTGATGGGGAGGGTAGGGTGACCGGATGAGGCTATGGGAAAACTGGGTAACAGGATGATGCTATGCATACACACATGGGGGGGTTGGGAGTGAGCACGGTGAGCGTGGGCTGGGACGGGGTGGAGACGCTATAGGGGGTGGCACTGTGGTGGCTGGCCAAGCTGCATCGTGGCATTGGGGGTTCACTAGTGGTTGCACTGAGAGAGGTACCGGGTTTGGATCTGGCACCGGTGAGATTTTATTGCACCTGGCCCGAACTTTATTTTTTTCCTGCTTTCACTTCCGACATGCACCCCCTGGAGTTGAGAATCCTTATAGGGAGGTGCGGGGTGAAAGCCCTGCAGTGAGTGTGGTGAGGGCGCAGCCCCCCCCCACAGAAAGCAGTAAAATACTGTCCTGGAGCTATTGTCCTGAGGCACCAGGGTTGTCAAAGTGCTGAAAATGTTTTTGGCACTCTGACTGAGCGATAATGGTGATCACCTTTAGGCATTTGCCATTATCACACAAACCTGGGCCCATCACCAGTTTTGGGCATTGTTCTGGTTACTGCCCATAAACCTATAACCCAACGTTGGCTTAGCACCTTGCCCCCACTATAGTTCATTAGCTTAACAATTTGCTTTTATGTATGAAGCTTGAAAGCTTTCATCTCAAAGCCAATGGTTGGCGTGCAATATTTAAGCAAACATGAGACTCCATGCTTCGAGCCATTGGCAACAATGTACAGTAATTGCAATGTACAGTAGTTAGGTTGAGTGCCATTGGGAGCCACTGTATGGTCTTGATGCTGGGGCATAAATCACCCTGAGACTGTCAGCCACTAAGGTTACTTTCTTGTCATAACTTATCCAATGGATCAGGACCTAATGGTTCTGCGAAACTGGGATTGTGGAGAAAATGTTTATCCTCAATTTGTTATATGCTATTATATGGATCTATCTTTGTACATTTACATTTTGATGTCATCCTGTGGGTTTTATGTGATATGAGTGACTTCTAATAGTCACTGACCACAAAGAGCTACACAAAAACTGCCCAACAGAACAGGGTGGCAACACATTACACTAGAGGTCACAAATAGTGATGGTGACTTAATACAAGAAAAAAAATTTATCATGTATTTTTATGTGGGTGCTATGCCTTCACACCCCCGCCCCCTGCACCCCAAACTAATTATAATCAACTCCACGGGGAACAGACTAGGGGAAAAAATCAAAACAAAATTTCTACTACTGGGTGCTAGATCTGAACCCTGGTCGCTGGTTTCAGGAGTGGTAGCGTATACCTCTAGGCTAAATGGCCAGCTCAGCAGGGCTTGGCCATACATGGTCCTATAACCTATTCTAGCAAGTTTAGCTCTCTGCTACACTTGCTATACAGGATATAGTGACCTATAACACCTGTTGCTGTACTTTAAAGCACTATTATTGAGTCACTCAATAATAGACACTCATATAGGGTGCTACCCATCAGGAGTCAAATCCAGATATGTATCTATTTATGTCTGTATTTTTATGCAATACCTCAATAAAATATGTTTACAAAAAAGAAATCCTGAAAAAGCTGTACATATCAAAAGAGTATCTTAAAAGGATGTTCTCTAGAAAATTGCAGCTGAACAATTCAGTATATTTATGAAGGTTTATGCTGACCACAACGCCTACTCTTCACCAAAATGGAAAAGGAGATATGCTGCACAAGAAGTGAAAAAACTGATACAGGTTAGAAGCTCACTTCCGCCTTCTCTATAGAATATTTATTTTCCAGTTAATAGTTTTTATTAAGATTTCCAAATTTACATGTATTACAGTTAGAGCATATAGACAAAGGTGCACCTCAGTTTTCCACACATGTACATATACAATATATGACACACTCACTTACAGTACCTATCATGGTATCTCTTTAAAACAGAGAACAACAACTAAGCAAGAACAAAGCTAGCATACATTTATAATTCTTGAATGCTGACTTTGCAATATTTGACTATGTGAGCAAGTTTTACTGCTTCTCTGGTCTAAGTCAAATAATAGAATGTGACATATAAGGTTACACAACATGGGGGTCTTGGTTAGGAGGACTTTCTGCCCTTCAGTGGGACCAGAGGTGGATTCGCCCTGCTCGGTGGAAGTAAGCCTTCTTATGCAGGAGCATGCTCATCACTGAGGGTAGGGATGAATCTGGATTCATCAGCACTGTTGTGAAGGGGTTGAAGCTGTACTTTTAGGGGGCTTGCACCAAGGGGAGGCTAGGCAGCAGGCCCAAAATATTTATTATTTGTCTTTTATGCCTTGCAATGTGTGACACAAGCTCATGGTTCACTAGTTTGCTCATGGCTGACGTCTACTGTTCCACTGAGGGGAACCAGCTTAAAGCTAACATCAAAAAGAGTGTGTCTATGACCATTGGCACCTCACAGAGATTAGCTAGGTTATCACCTTCTCCAGTCTTCTCCACCCTGGATGGCACCCAGCCAGAGGCCATCCCTGCCTTCAAATACCTTGGTGTGTGCCTAGATAATAAATTAGACTTCTCTATACACATTAATGCTATACACGCCAAACTCTTCCCCAAGCTTGGCATCCTTTACTGTAACAAGGACTGCCCCCACCCAAGTCCACTGAGAGCTTATAACCCAAATGATCCTCCCAATCTTCAACTATGCAGACATGATCTATGATAGCTATGCCCCTCTCTCTTCTCTTGCCAGACTGGATACTCTCTGCAGTGTTTTCTTTCGCTTTGCCTCCAACTCTCCTCTTTGCACCCATGACTGCTCCTTCTATTATAGGTTCATAGGTTCACAGGTAGAAGGTTCAAGTCAAGTGGCTACTAGAGCTATAACAGACTTGCCAAGTATCAGTGGAAATATTCCCTTGTTTTGTCTCCCATATGTTTGTCTAATAACTTTTTAAAGAGACCATACTAGAGGGGTGGAGCCTGGCAGCCAACATGGTGGCACACTAATTCCTTCTAGAGAGACCCTGTGAACCCCTAAGCACCCATCCAGTTGTTCCATTCATTTGTCTTGCTTGAGAAAAACTAAAATTTGTACACCAGAATATATGAACTGCAAAACAAGCCATTTCCCATCAAAATCAGACTAGGCATCGGGAACCTGTGTCGTGTTCAGCTGGACTGGTATCTCTGCACGGTGCCCACATTTTAGGCCGCGATAGCAGTGCCACCCAGCCCTCATTGCACCCATCCTGAAGCATGAGAGCTGGGCAGAAATCTGGAGAAGACAGAGGGGACAATGGGCACACCAAACTCCTCCACCAGCATGGCTCAAGACATTGCAAAAATGACAGCAATGCTGAGCAAAGTCTTGCAGGACACAGCCGAATTAAAGCTTTACTCCTTGAAAATAAATGAGGACTTACAGCTACTAGCCTTTTGGGTGGAGGGCTCAGAGAAATTAACTAAGATGCAGTCTGACAACTGTCCCAACACGATGAATATATACGGGAACACCATGGGCAGATCCAGTGCTTGCTGTCTAAAGTGGACAATATGGAAAATAGGGCTAGGAGGCAGAATGTAAGGATATTGGGCATCCCGGAAGGCATGGAGGGCAAGGACATTTCTTTTCTTGAAAATTCTTTGCCAGCGATGTTAAAACTGGAACATGAGGCACCACCAGAACTCGAGAGGGCCCACCACTTGCTAGCCCCCAAACCTAAGCAAAGTGAGTGTCCTCACCCCATATTGTGCAAGTTCTTAAGGTACCCTGTGAAGGAATGTTATCTTTGGCTGGCAAGAGTTCTGAAAAATGTGACATGGCAGGGTTGTTCAATTCAGCTATACCTGGACTACTCGCAGGAGCTTGCAAGGCAGAGAAGGGCATATGCAGGAGTGAAACAACAGCTTTACAAGATGGGCATCACCACTTCCTTGAGGTACCCGGCTATGCTGGGAGTCCAGTATAATGGGGTTTTCATATGTTTAATACCCCAGGGAGGTGGAGCAATTTTTGCTGGCAATCCAGCCTAAGGGGCGAGATCTGAGGCAACCCCTGCAACTGCCATGTGGCACTGTTTCGCAGAACATGGAGGTCTCCCCTGTGCCCATGGAACTAAGCTCTGGAGTAGTGCAGAAAGAAACAAAACCAGGAGAAGAATGGCATAAAGTCCAGAGGGGCCAACCAAGAAAACCTGGAAGGGACACTCCTAGTAAAAAACCCATGCCCAAGAGGAACTGATCCAGGAGTCGCTAGAGGCTACAAAATTTATCGGATGATAGCACAATCTCCACTTCGGTTACACCAGTCAAGGTCTCTAATAGATATGAGCCCCTAAGAGATCTTGCCCCAAATCGCCGTGGATTTAATGGGAAACCCTGAGTGCTTGGCGCCCGAAGATCTCACAGACCAGAGCTTGCTGATAGACTGGGTCCCCCTCTGCAAGGACTGGGTTGAATGTGGAGGGGAGCCACCAGAAGAAACTCTGTCACCAGTCTGAACTGTAGGATTTGACTGCTCTTAGCCCAAGCACTATAAGAAGGTTTCTCAGTGCCGATGGGGGGAACTTCCTCTCCCTCTGGGAATATAGGCACACACCACTAGGAGCTGGTTGGCATTAGGGAGCTCACATGGGTTTAATTCTCCTCAGTGAGACTTCTCTTGAAAGCTCGGCCTTGAGCACGCCCTGATCATCTTCATTATGCGACCAGCAGAAGTTAGCAGGTGCTTTGACAGTTATTAACACCTGCTGGTTAATGTTAACAGTTTGCTAATTCCTGCTTCTGTTGTGCCCTGCCTCACATGTTTTTCTTGCAGGAGTCCCCCCCCCCATAGTTAGAGGTTGCTCGCCGGAGTTTCTGTTGTCCCCAGCTCAGCAGTTGTTGCTCTGTTGTGCCATGCGGCAATACGATCTGGGGATAGCACCATATTTGCATGCGCCCAAAGGGACTCCCTCTGCTGTTTTTAAAGGAATGTTGATTTCTTAGGAGTGGGCAGTCCCTCTCTTATGCCGTCCACCCCATGCTCTAGGTCAGTAAATGGAGGCTTGATCCCCTACTGTTACAGGAGATAGAGTTTAGGGAATGGCTTAAGAGGGAGGCAAAGACTTACTTCTCTGATAACTCACAAGGGTCTTCCTTGGTGGCTGCCATATGGGAGGAGTTTAAAGCCACAGTGCAAGGCTGAATTATAAGCTACGCCTCCCATCGCAGGAAGCACAAGGAAAAAGAGACCAGAGAGTTGGAAAAAGCACTGGGGGATAAGGAAAATCAATATATGAGAGACCTCAAAACTCTTCACAATCCAGAGCTCTTGCATGAACTTCTAGTATTGTTTGTTTGTTTATTTATTTGAAAGTTGGATTTACAACCTTTGAGTCGTGGACTCATTTACAAATGCACCTCATCGCAGGGAGGGTAGACATAAAAACAATGTGAGGTACACAGAGGTAACATACAGGTGCAATACAGATAACAATAAGAATGCCTTTACAACAGTGGTTTACAGATAAGGTTGCATACAGTAAGTTACAATCGTATAAAATATTACTATATTAGAGATTACAGCCCTGGACATACCAGGGAGGAATACCTATGAGGAAAGGTTGAGGGGAAAAGCAGGGGTGGGAAAAAAGGGAAGGGGGGGAATAGCAGTCCAATGGACATTGTCAAGGCTAAAGGCCAGGTGGGAGGGACCCCATCATTACTTTAATTAGGGGCAATTACAGCTTTGGGCGTCAAAGAGGAGGTTACGGAGAGCGACTTTGAAAGGACCAATATTGGAAAGATTAGTGAAAGAGGGCGGGAGGGAGTTGAACCATGTGGGGGCACGGTAGTGGAAGGACTTTTGGGCTAAAAAGGTCTTGGTATGGGGCACCTGGAAGGTGGTCTTAACTGGACTCCGGGTGGCAGTAGATGTGGATGCATGCTGCAGGGATGCAGTGAGCCTTGGGGGGGGGGAAGAGACCTAGCAGGGATTTTTTGGCAAGAAGGCAGGTTTGGTAGTGCAGGTGCTCCTCAAACGTGAGCAGGCTGGTAGTGGAATAGAGCAGGCAAGTATGAGTGCGGTGGGATGCACCGGTCAGGGACCTCCGGGCCTTGTTTATCGAGGTCTGAATTTTGGTGAGGGCGGTATTGTCAGCCATGGCATAGATGGGTAGGCCATAGTCCACTAAGGGCAGGACAGAGGAGTTGATGGCCAGTCGGAGGGCGGTTTGGGGGAGGCAATCTCTATGTCGATAGAGAAGGCCAATCCGAGAATTTATAGCTGAGGACAGGGTATTGATGTGAGTGTGGAAGGTAAGAGTCAAGTCGAAGGTGACAGCCAGGTATTTGTAGGAAGACACCTGCTCAAGAGGGTGTGGATTACTGGGGAGAATGCAGAGGGGGGGAATTTTGGTTTTCTTGAGGTTAATGACCAGCCGATGGTCAAGGAACCACTTTTTGGCTTGGTTGAATGTATGTTGCAGGGATTCCTGTAGAGATGCAGTGTCAGTGTGGGAGGTGAAGAGGACCGCATCATCGGCATAGAGGAGCATATTGCCAGAGCAGGAGATGGGGAGAGTATTGAGAAAGAGGTTGGTGTTGGACAGGGTGCCGTTTACCTTCACAAGCTGGGATCTGGTACAGAGGTAACTGGCAAACCAAGCAAGGTGGCCAGGAGAGAAGCCAAGTTGATGAAGGGAATCAAGTAGGAGGGGGTGACAGACAGTGTCAATGGCCTTGGAGATGTCAATGAACACTGCACCCACAACGTGACCAGAGTCGAGAGCAGAGTGGAGGTGCTGGGAGAACTCCAGAAGGTCTGTAGTGGTGCTGTGTCCAGGGCAGAATCCATATTGTTCCGGAAACAACAGGTCATATTTGGCTAGGTACTCCGAGAGCTGTATGGCCACTATTTTTTCTAGTACTTTGGAGAGCAGGGGGAGAATGGAGATGGGCCTGAAATTGTTAGGGGAGGTTCTATCCCCACTCTTATGGATTGGGGTGATTTATGCAATTTTTCAAGCACTTGGGAACTGGCCAAGACATAGTGACCGGTTTAAGAGGTTGGTGAGAGGGGATAGTACAGTATCCAAAACTAATTGGAGGATCCTGGAGTCCAGGGGATCATAGCTGGGGTTGTTGCTAGCTAGGGCTTTTTGCAGATGAGGCCAGGCTTCAAGGGGGGATATGGCACGCAGGTAGAAAGGGGGGCAGTCCAGGGTGGGGGAGTGGAGGCAGGGATAGGGTCGAAAAAGTAGTTGGGAAGGACAGAGCTTAGATGTGAGAAAGCCATACTGAGGCACTCAGCTATGCAGTGTGGATCAGTAGTGACGGTACCATCTATGGAAAGTTGTGATGGTTGGGGGGAGAGCAGGTCTTTCCATAGAGCTCCTTCATATTGTCCCAGAAGGCACGGGATGAGACCCAAGTGGATGCAAGGGTAGTTTTATAATACTCAGCCTTAGCCTGCTTTATAGCCCAGGTGCACCTATTACATGCTTCATTATAGCCTTGTCTGTCAGCCAGTTTGCCTGTTGGGATAGCAATATGAAAGAGATTATCTCTTTGTTTCAGTTTTTGGATAAGGGATGGGGATATTCTTGAGGCATTCTGTTTTTGGTACGGATTCTGTTCAGGGGGCCAAAAAGATCACAGGCCTTGCTGAAGGCACTGGAGAAATAGGCTAGGGCAGAATCAATATCTGCTGCGAGTATGATTGGGGACCTGTCAAGCTGGGCTAGGTGCATTTTTAGCTTTCTGAGACCCCCGGGGCAAAAGCGCCGGTGCAAGGTGACCTGGGACACTGGTTTCGGTGCAGGGATGACCAGTGACAGAGGACAGGAGATTGGTCCCTAAGGAAGTCTGGTAGTACATTAATATCCCTGATTTTATGAGGGAGGTTTGACAGAGGTATATCTAGGAGGGTGCTGGAGCCACTTGACCAGTTAAATCTAGTAGGCGAGGTAACTAGTTGGGTCATATCTAGAGCAGCGAAGGAGTCCCTGAAATGGGAGGCAGTGGTACCCAGCCAATTGACATTAAGGTCACCTAGGATGAGCTGCTCTGCCTTGTGTGGGAGTGTGGTGAGGTAATCAGTGAGGGATTGGACAGCTTGTCCCTGGTCTCTCGGGGGTATGTAAGTGACTGTGAGGAAAAGGGGGCCACCTGACCAGGTCAGGGGTAACCTTAAGGGTAAGGGCTTGGGCACTAAAACCGAGCTTGGGGGCTGGGAGTGCATGGCCTAAAAGTGTGTCACGCATAAAGACTGCACACCCGCCACCATGTTTGCCTATACGGTCTTCCCTGAACAGAGTGTAAGCAAGGAGGAAGATAACAGAGTCAGGAGTTTTTTTGGAGAGCCAGGTCTTGACTAGCACTATAATATCCAGTTGGCGCTGTACAACCCAGCACTGGAGAGCGGCGGATTTTTTTAGGAGGCTGAAAATATTCATAGAGGCAACACGGAGGCCAGTTCCAGTGGGGGTGTGTGGGGTGGCTAGTTGACAGCGGCCTGGGGTTGGGGTGTATGTTCCCAGACAGCAGAAGAAGTAGAGCAATTAAACTGATGAGTGGACTGTGGTGACTAGGACCCTTAGCCAGGTACCGATACAAGGTCCTATTAGTGGGGGTGCAGGGGATGGGTAGGGAGTGGAAGGTAGATATAGCAAGGAAGGGTGGGCCCAGAGTGTCCGAGAGGGGGATGGGGAGGGATATTGGTTGGTTGGTGGTGGGTGCCATGGAGTAATAGGGTGGCCAAGGTGGGGGGGTTGGCTGCTGTGAGGTGGTAGAGGGGGGTGGGGCTCAGGGTTGGGGGTACTGGAGCAGGATGGGACATGGGCTGAGTGAAAAAGGTAACCAAGAGTAGGCTGAATGTGATAGCTGTGGTTCCCATTGCCATTTCCTATTGGGGGTATAAGGGGGATAACTGACCATCAGTGAGAGTGACTGCCGCTGTGGAGTAGTGGTAGTGCAGCTGCCTTTGGTGCCAAGGATACCAGGTTCAAACCCCAGGGGGGTTATGGGACCTTGGTATAGAGGCTGGTGGGCCTGGCTAGTAGGCAATAAGAGGCTGGAAAAAGGTGCTCAGAGGGAAGTGAAATAGAGACTCCTAGTGGCCACTCTGGGTACTTAAAAAGGCATGAGGGGGACAGAGAGGGGGTAGGAGGTGGAGAGGTAGAGGAGAGGAGAAGAGGTGGCAGAGAAGGGTGAGGTGGAGAGGGTGGCAAGAGGAGCAGAGAGGTACTGGGCAGGGAAGTGGGCAGCAGAGTGGCTGGGAGAACAGAGTGCCTGCAAGTATTAGAGACGGGAGATATAGAGAGGTTGGTATAGACAGGAAGGGAGCTTCCTCTGGTGGCTGAAGAGTATAAGCTGCAAATGGGAAAGTGGGGACTTAGTTTCTGAAGGGTACAGGAAGTCACGTGACAGGATAAGGAAATAAATTGAGGGTTAGACTTGGGTTGGAGGGAGGCTGGGGCAGTAAACCAGCGCTAAATACGCTAACTTCACCTAAGGCAGAATTTCATATCTTAAGACTGAAGCACAAATATTGGTCGGGAGGGGATAAAGCTGGGAAGTTACTGGCATACAGATTGAAAAAAACAACAGGCCGACAGGTATATAGTGCAACTGCAGAACAAAAAGGGGGAAAAACACAGTAAACCTGACTCCATTAACATAATCATGCTATCTTTCTATGACTCCCCATACAGCTCTCACATTACCTGGGACAAGACCAGATTTGATAATTTTATGGAAGGCACAAAGCTTCCCAAGCTTACTACTGCCCAGTGTAAGCAGCTGGAGGGGCCAATAGAAGTGCAGGAAATCAGAGATGCAATTAATAAGATGGCTCCCAAGGAAAGCCCGGGGGATGGTTACTCAGCTGACTTTTACAAGGTAATACAAGACACCGCCTATCTCCCCATGAGGGAAATGCTACAAGAGTCTCTGCTAAAGGAGGTACTCCCTACCACCCTTAGAGAGGCAATTATCACAGTCCTCCCAAAAGAAGGGAAGGACCCCACTCTTCCAGCAAGCTATAGGCCCATTTCATTTATTAACGTGGATACCAAAGTCCTTGCAAAAGTGCTAGCAGCCCGTTTGGAAAAAGTCCTGCAATACTTAATCGACACCTCTCAAGTGGGCTTTGTGAAGGGCCGTGCCAGTACTGATCACCTCAGATCCCTGGTCTCCCTTATACAAAGAGCAAGGCAAGTCCCTACTCCTGCTGCAGCTATTTCAGTAGATTTCGAGAAGGCCTTCAATTCAGTCGAGTAGGACTTCCTGCATGCGATACTCCCAACACTACAACTTTGGCAGTATTTTTAGGAGCAGGATTAAAACTCTCTACACATCCCCCAAGGCCAAACTGTTGACTAATAATATTCTCTCAGATCCAATTGAACTACACAAGGGTACTAGACAGGGGTGTCCACTGTCTCCAATGCTGTTTGTGCTAGTCATAGAAGCCCTAGCTAGTGTGGTCAGGGAGCACCCCAATATTAGGGGTGTAAGAATTGGGAATGCCTCACACCATGCCCTGCTGTGTGCGGATGATTGCCTAATTTTAACTGATGATTTCCTTGCCAGTGCGAAGCACATTGTGGACTTATTGCAATCCTTTTCAGACATCTTAGGCTTAAGGGTCAACCAAGCTAAAACAGAGATCCTCCCCTTAAATGCTCAACTTACCTCTGAAGACATTTTGAAAGTAGGTCTACTATGTGCTAAAGGGGGTATTAAATATTTGGGCATAAGGATCAATTTTACTGTGTCCTCCCTACCAGAGGTTAATCTCTCTCCACTAGTCAATAGTGTAAAGGAGGTAGCTCACAGATCGAAACAGCTAAATCTCTCCCTGCCTGGTAAGGTGGCGGCAATCAAAATGATGATGGCACCAAGGGTTTTCTATGTACTATCCCATCTCCCAATTGAAATCCCGAAGAAATGGTTCCAAAAATTGGACAATATAATGAATATCTTTCTGTGGGAGAATAAAATCCCTCAATACAGTAGAGCTAAACTTCGAGCTCCATGGAATGGGGGGGGTGGTGCCTTCCTCATTTCCAACACTATGCCTATGCCTTCTCAGTGGCTAACACCTGTAAGTTGTTTCAGGGGAAAAATGAAACCCTTCCAGCCTGGGAAGCAATTGAAAGAAGTGCCCTTCTCGGTAATCATCTTACAGGGTACCTGGGCAGCCCTCGTCCTCCCACATTTCGACATTGGTTGACTATTAAGGCATCCCATGGGGCCTGGCACCAGTTAGAGGCCATTAGTAAGACATCCCTGAACCCAAGGAAGTTCCTTAACCTCTGGAATAATTCCAGCTGGACAATTGACCAGAGACCAGTTCTGTGAGAGGGCTGGAAGGCGAATCAGCTCAATAGGTTGAGTGACATCTTAATGGGGGATGGGTACATAGAAACATAGAATTTGACGGCAGATAAGGACCGCTTGGCCCACCCAGTCTGCCCATTTCCCTACCTACTGGATAAGCTGCAGATCCTAGTTAACCAGCAGCCTACTTCTTCTTACTCCCACCCCCCAGAATTGCCTTATGACTGTCCCATGCATGCTTGAATTCCACCACTGATTTTGACTCCACAACCTCCTCCGGAAGGCCGTTCCATGCATCCACAACCCTCTCTGTGAAAAAATACTTCCTTAAATTACCTCTGAGCCGCCCCCATCTTCAAATTGTGCCCTCTTGTTCTTGCACACCTCTTTTTTTGAAAGATGCTACCCTCTTGGACTTTGTTGATTCCCTTGAGGTACTTGAAAGTTTCTATCATGTCCCCCCTCTCCCTCCTTTCCTCGAGGCTATACATATTAAGCTCCTTAAGTCTCTCTTCATATGTCTTCGGTGCAGACCCTGCACCATTTTAGTTCCCTCCTCTGGACAGCTTCCATCCTGTCTATGTCTTTATGGAGATTGGGTCTCCAGAACTGCACACAGTACTCCAGATGGGGTCTCACCAGCTGTCTGTACAGAGGGATAATAACTTCCTGTTTTCTACTGGTGATGCCTCTCCCTATGCATCCCAGTAACCCCCAGCCCTCCTTGCTGCCCTCTCACATTGCTTGCCCACCTTTAGGTCATCTGATATGACTACCCCAGGTCCCTTTCCATTTTTGTTGTTGTTAGTATCTCACCCCCATTGTGTACTCTTCCCTGGGGTTTGTTTCCCAGGTGCATTACCTTGCACTTCTTAGCATTGAATCTAAGCTGCCATACATTTGACCATTCCTCTAACCTTGCCAAGTCCTTCTCATCCTTTCCACCCCACCCTGTGCATCAACTCTGTTGCAGATCTTAGTGTCATCTGCAAAGAGACATACTTTTCCTTCCAGTCCTTCTGCAATGTAAACATAAAGACATTGAAGAGGACCCGATCTAATATTGAACCCTGCGGTACCCCACTAGTAACCTCCTTTCTTCTGAGTGGACTCCATTTACTATTACTCTCTGTGTCCTATTCTCCAGCCAATTCTTTACCCAGGCTGTCATCTTGGGACCCACTCCCAGGCTGGCTAACTTGTATATTAATCTTTTGTGTGGGACTGTGTCAAATGCCTTGCTAAAGTCTAGGTAGGCCATGTCCACAGCCCCTCCCTGATCTACTACTTTGGTCACCCAGTCAAAGAAATCTATCAGATTTGTCTGGCATGACCTTCCTGCTGTGAATCCATGCTGCCTAGGGTCCGGTACACCCTAGATAACTTTACTTCTTTGCAAGAAAGCTACAAACTGGAGAAAAAGGACTTTTGGAGATATTTACAGTTGAGACACATTTATTCATTCTGGCTTAAAAGAGGATGTCCTTGTGTTATATGTCAATCCAATGAAAGGGCCACTACTAAGAAACTGCCTTTAGATAGATGGTTACAGTTAGTAGGCCACATTTATAAGTTCATGACAGAGGACCTGCCAGACCCCTCTTTGCCTGCCAAAAGGAAATGGCAAAGTATGCTGAGCTCTTCCATAGCAATGGATGAATGGAAGAGTAGTTGGATTACAGCTAAAAAAGCCTGTGAAGATCCCCAGAGCTTTCTCATCCAAAATAAAACACAACACTTCTGGTACCACACTTCTGCAGTCCTATAAAAAATGGGCTTAATACACGATGACATATGTTGGAGGTGTGACGCCAAAGGAGCAGACCTACTACATGTGATTTGGCAATGTGACCCCATTCGTTCCTTTTGGTCTGAAGTAATTCAATGCTGCTTCATTATTCTTGGCTATCAGGTCCCTAAATTTCCATTGTTCTGGGCACTGGGGAGCCCTCCTTCTGGGTGCAAGCTAATGGGCCCACACCTTGCATGGCTCTTAAAGGCCTCTGTGGAAGCCAAACGGCTCCTACTTTGTAAGTGGTGAACCAAGGAGGTCCCTTCTCTCACGGCTTGGCTGGTGGCCATGGCTAAACTGGCTAGCTACTCCAGGCTTACATCCCTAGCCAGTGACACACCTCAAATCCACTCAGATAGATGGTCCTCTTTTATGCACTATATTTAGTGCTCATCTCCCACTTCCATTGTCCCCATAAGCAAGAACATGCTAAAGCCCCTGAAGGCCACACCCTACTTACCACCCTTTCATCGCCACTAATAGCATATAGGGTGAGAGAGGCTCTCCTCCACAGTGCCACTCTTCCTTAGATGTCCTCTTGCTTTCCTACTATTTAACCAGACTTGTCCCATTTCCATACTGTTGGTTTAGGGTTTTATAAAATGTATGTGATTTCTTGACTGTGATTCAGTGTGTATTGTATGTATTGTATGAATTGTTGCTTGTATTTCCATTACTGTTGAGATATATGTTGTGTCTCTATAATGCAATAAAAATTTAACTACAAAAAATAGAGGCGTACTAGCTGATTCTACTACCTCTGCTGGAAGTACATTCCATACATCCACTACTCTTTGATTGAACCACTGTCCCCTCCTAGTGGTTTTATACAGTTCTCCTTTTTATTGGAGGTGATGATGAGCTCTGGTTGCCCTTCCCATGTTTTATTTTTCCATAGCCTGGCAGATTACAAAATTACTTCATTATTACATGCCTATACACATAACATAAATCCCATCTGGTTTTCCAATAAGCCATGTACTATAATACAAGCCCAGTTCCATTAAACTATCGTGATATGGTTTATTTTTGATCAATGTAACTTTCTTTGTCAACCTTCTATGTACTCTTTCCATCATCTTTGTACAACCTATACTTTGTGAGGTAGAAAAGGGGCCCCCATATTCCAGTAGTTGTCTGACCTTGGTTCTGTACAAGGTCACCAGCACCTCTCTCCTTCTACTTTTTATATTTCTTAAAATCTTACCTATAATCCTATTTGCCCTTTTTACTGCTTCTCTATTATGTATGTCAAAACTCAAGTTATTAGTAATAATCACTCCCAAATCATTTTCGTTAACAGTAGTAGATATGATTTTGTTGGTAATTTTATACTGTGTGTAACAGATGGGGGGGGGTACCCACCCCTGCCTTTTTACTAAAACGACAGGTGGCATGCTGTTGGCATTTGGCAGCAATACCTGGTGGGGGGCCTGGGTGCGGGGAAGGATGAGGTGACCTGGAACAAGGGACCTAGGTTTGGCTACTCTGCACAGGGGCACCCAAGTAAATCCAAACTACAGGAAGCAATAACTGTAATGTCCAGAACCAGAATTGGGATTTTTCAGTGTGGCTTTATTTATTAACTAACTGAACATAAACAAAGCATTGCATGGTCCCCCAAAGGGCTACGTTACTGTATGTGCAGATTAGAGGTTAACACAGCGGTCCATTTGAGGAATGAACACATTACTACAGATGTCTGGCTTTGGACACACCAGGCACTCAGCCGGACTTTGCATGATTGGATACATAGCCCGACTGGCCCAGCTCCTGCCGGCCACTCGGACTGACGGTCCACTTGATGAATGAACCCAAACTTTACTTGGAAAGACATCCCATCAAACAAGGAGACTCCCAAACTGTGGCTCCCACTCCCCACACCACTTAGAGTCTGCGACTCCTAGAGAATTTGTTTCTTACTTCCAAACGAAACTCCCATCAGACAAGGAGTAATTTTCCATCCTGTGGCTCCCCACACCACTTAGAGTCTTTGACTCCTAGAAAGATTTTCAAGTTGCGACCCACTTCTGGGTACCCACCCCATCACTGGCCAAGTGCATGAGGCAAGTAGCAAAAACACAGAAGAAATCCATAGAGGTGGACCTGGTTACTACAGATGGGGTATTTTCCCACCTCCAGCTCCCACAGACCATACCCGGCCATTTCTCTGGATACACACAGAAAACTTTAGGACTTTAAAATGTAGATTGAACGGTGGATGACCTGAAGCACCCCCTCTACAGCGAACTTTAAATCCATTTAAAACTTTAAACTGTTTGACTGCTCTATTTGTTTGTCCTAGTGAACATAGTCATCCCAAATAGCAGTCCACATCCATTTCCCAACTGAAGAAAACAATATGTTTGCCCCTTCAAATGGAGCCAAACACTCACCCATTCATTGCAGGTGCCCCACAGGCGAAGTACTGTAACCTTTGCTGTTATACAAGAACAGACAAAACAAAATCAGGCAGCTTCCTTCCATGGTGGGAGAAGGGGATTGCCCCGGGAACCCACAGAGAACTTTTCCTCCCCCCCCCGGAGGGGGGGGGCACTGAGACCGGGGGAGCGGTCTCCACCACTTTTAAAAAAGGTAAACACAGGAACACTTCCTTTTTCTTAGTGAGAGATCAAACAGCAGACTGATGCTTCCTTCTTGCTTAAGGACAAACGGAAGACTCACTTTGAATTTCCCAAAGTTCTAAACTCACTCCCTGAGCTGTAGATTCGAAAGTGGCTCATGCAGCTGCGACAGTTCTATAGTGATATCATCTCTCAAGTCTCAGCTGTGACTGAGGACAGAGTGAGACAGTGTGAAACCCATTTAACTGGAGTTTCACAAGCTGCCTTCCCTGCCTACCACTAGGTCTTACTGGGATTCTAGTAACCCCAGGTAACAAAGGGGTTACACTCACTCTTGACCAGGAAAATGACTGTCCCCAGTCATTATGCACCCGGCCTTAGACCATCCCACCCTATGTGCTACCTGCGGAGGGGGGTGATCAGGCCCCCTCCTACCATGTGCGAGCACAGGTAGGCAACACTAAGGGCCTAGAGGCCTATAGCTGACAAATCAGCCTCTACTCTACTCTATCCACTTACTATGGACACCTAGTGGCTCTGGTAGAACCATCCAGAGCATAGCCCTGATAGATCAGCACTGCAGTCCCTATGGCCACTGAGGACCACAGCCTGTATATCCCCCCTAACCCTCTAGGGAAAACCTATCTGCCTCTTAACATAACATTCCCAAACAAAACAAAACCGGGGACCTCCCGACCTTGGGCAGCCTGCAACCACAACCATTAGCAATAATAACACAGTACATTTAAATTCTACACCATAGCACTGACGAGGAACTCCGATGAGCCCTCCTCTTCTTGTCTTCTCTTCTGTCTTCCAGGAACACCTGTAAGAAAAGACAAAAACAAAAAAAAAAACACATCCTAATCTGCATGTACAGTCTATCTAAACAACAACAATGACAACAACCCTTACCGTACAGAAAAAAGCACTGAACAATCCCAAAAAGAAAATAATTTTTTTTTTTTTTTTTTTAGAAAAAGGTAGAAAAACAGTATTTAAATTAAAGTACAGTAATGACATTGGTAACAATACACCTTTGGGGGGATGGAGTGCCCTAAAAGTCCCAACTAGTGACCACAAGGCCCGAAGGCCAGTCCATTAAAGAGTCTCTCCTGGGCTGGAGCCCTGTGAAACATGGTTCTTTAAGGCAATAATCCCGAAGGGGAGAGTCTTTGCGGACAGTTCACACACTTTTGAAGTCTGTAGTGTAGGGTGTGTATTGCAATGTCATAAAGATAGAATAAAAAGATTTTTTCTGACTTACCAGCCTCTTGAAGTATTCGGATTTCACAAACCTGGTCCCTTCCGAAGACTCTCCCTGGCAGCATTTCTTCTGATACAGCTGGGCGAACATCTTCTGGGAACCCACAGGAGTGCACATCTGGAAACAGCTGGGCTGATGTCATAACTGGAGAAGGAACCTTAGAACAGGAACAAAAAGAAAACAGCTGGTCCGGCGTCATCTGATTACCAGGCGATGAACAGGAAACAGCTGGGCTGGTGTCCTCTCTGGATCTGAAGTCATCTGGTGGTGCCAGTAGATGGTTGCTGAACAGGACAGTACACTGTGGACTGAAGAATATGGGGCACCTGATTCCTGGTATATTCATATTGGCAGTTCAATAAGGGCACTTCACAGTTTAGATGTGGCAGTATTGACTACCACTGCTCGGCTCTCCATTTTGTAGGCACGGGCTTAATTACTGGGAGGTCCTTGCACTGAGGCCAATAGTAGAGGGGGTCAGGGGCTTGAATTATTACTCCATCTGGACGCACATAATTCACGCAGTGGGAGACTTCACGTCCCTCTCCGTTCACTATTCTCACTCTGTCCATAAACAGTGTCCTGCCTCTCTTCCACTGTGTATACTTTTCGTGGAACAGTCTATTCTTTACATGCTGGTTAGCCCCAGGATGCACATGTTTCATTGCTTCATCCCAGATCCAGGATTTCCTGCAGTTCTCAATCTCCTCCCAGACTCTCCGAGGAAAGGTAGGAAAGGTCATACCAAAGATTTCATTGGCCTTTCTACAAACCAGTCTCTCCTCTTTACTTGCTTTGGTCAATCTGAGACCGCTGGCCTGGCCTGGCTTGGGGGTGGCCAGTCCTGGTTCTGCCAGCTTCGCATCCTCAATGAAATTAAAAACGGATCCCTGACTTCTTCTTCTTCTTCTTCTGGTGAAGCCAGGGCAGTGGCATCACCACCTTCTTCGATACATTCCTCCGAGGCAAGATCTTGAGGCTGTGTACCCTTTCCTTTCTCACAAGGCCACATAGGTTCCCCCTCATCTTCCTCTTCACTGAGGATTTGAGCCAGGAGTGAGCAGTAGTTCTCACCCCCGAGACTATCCATTCATCACTGGGAGCGGAGGTCGACACCTCCCATTCAAAGGCCTCCCGCATCTCATCTTCACCTTCGAGATTTGGGCTAGGCCCCCCCCACCCAGGGGACTATTGATGCTTTATCTGAACTTGCTTTCTGAGATCCAGCGTCCAATGCTTCAATTTCAGATTCAGTCTCTAACTCTGCACTCTCTAACTTTGTGCCACACTCCCCTGAGGGACCTTCCTCCACAGGCTCTGCCTGATGCTGTGTGCTGCCAACTGCAGATTCTTGAAGTTGTGTCCATGTGGGAGCCAAACGAATTTGAGGCACTTTATACAAACCATATTTTTGTAGACATCCAGCACAGTGAGGAATCCTGAAAACATCCCTTCCAGCGCTCAAGCATATCTGGCATACACGCACTGGATAATTAGGAATTGCCACATCAGGAGGGAGTTGCCCTCTATAGCACCAATTTTCAATATCTCTCAATCTATTTACTGCTGCTGGTAGTGCAACCCGGGCATGATCCGGGTAAAGAGCTGGTCCTGAGTCCATAACTGCAGAAAAATAAACAAAAGTTCACTGTAACTGAAAGTCCCACTTTAAATGAACACACTCTGTAGCTTTAAAATGGCTCCTCTGCTGCTGTGTTTACTTTACTACCCCACCCTGTAATGGCGGCGCAGCACTCCTATGCATCAACAATCAGACTCTGGTCAAACCATCATGCGCTCCCGATTTACATCAGCTACTGATAACCTTTACTCAAACTGCACAACTTGCTCTGTTCTGGCTGTTCACATTTACAGGATTTTCCTTGGACTTTTCACATGCTGGCAACATTCATTTAATTACAGTCCTTTAACTTCAGGTTTCAGCACAGGATTGCCTGCTTCTACTAGTGTTGCACTTATTTTACAACCCACAGTCTCTCTCTGGCTGAAAACTTTAAACTGAGGCTACTTTCATTGCTATGCACACATTTAATGGCTTTACAGACTTGCACTTGCCAGCAGGACATCACACAATCGTTACTTGCAAAGCGACTATACAGCTGCACACACATTTTATATGGCATTACAGAAAATCACTGATTTTGAGCAGTTTTATTTATTTACTCACTGTTATTGTAGCAGATTGCTGCGATGGGGTGAAACGGCCTGCAGCCAGATTTTGGAAGGCCTCAGATTGCAAACGGGCGGGCAGTCTCCGTGATCGTAGTATTAACCACACAATTCACTGATCCCACGATTGATTGGCTGTTTGAGTTCAATTTTAACTAGAAGTCAATTTTACTGTTTACAGCGCTTTGAACACTTTGCTAACGCCTCCTCCACTGCCAGTACACGCACTACTCTCTGTCTTCCTCTCGAATGCTGAAGCAGACTCTGAAGAGCTGGCTGAGGGGGGACTAATGGCAAACTGACCAACCACACGATGCCATGCAAATGAGCCTCTTCTTCCTCATGAGGGCTCCTCTCCTCATGGCGATCGTCGAGCAGGCAAATTTAAACTGAAAAATGCACTTTTTTTTCAACTGACTCCACGACGGGAGCCCATTTCAACCATGTAACATTGCCATTAACTCTGCAGTCTCTAGTATTGCACAGAAAGCATTTCCAATGTCCAGGCATAATTTCTCTGTTGCTACCCTAGTTTTCCACACTTTCCTTCACAGAACTTTATTTTAAAACTGACAAACGCTGTAAACTATGTTGATGCAGGACAAGGACACACACTTTGGCTTTACAGCTCCTTGGTAAACAGTTGGCATTTTTTTAAACAGCAGCACAAGATTCACAGCACACAGCAACATACTAGGAAATTGTTCAACTTTGGCTACCGACTGCCAGATAGCCAAAACGCTAGCCCACTAGCCCAAGCACCTTCCTTCCCGAACAAATCCAAAGCGGTGCCTCCATTTTTGTAACAGTTGGGGGGTCCCCACCCCTGCCTTTTTACTAAAACTACAGGTGGCATGCTGTTGGCATTTGGCAGCAATACCTGGTGGGGGACCTGGGATCGGGGAAGGATGAAGTGACCTGGAACAAGGGACCTAGGTTTGGCTACTCTGCACAGGGGCACCCAAGTAAATCCAAACTACAGGAAGCAATAACTGTAATGTCCAGAACCAGAATTGGGATTTTTCAGTGTGGCTTTATTTATTAACTAACTGAACATAAACAAAGCATTGCATGGTCCCCCAAAGGGCTACATTACTGTATGTGCAGAATAGAGGTTAACACAGTGGTCCGTTTGAGGAATGAACACATTACTACAGATGTCTGGCTTTGGACCCACCAGGCACTCAGCCCAGTCTTTGCATGTGCATTGGATACATAGTCCGACTGGCCCGGCTCCCCTGCCGGCCACTCGACTGATGGTCCACTTGACAAATGAACCCAAACTTTACTTGGAAAGACATCCCATCAAACAAGGAGACTTCCAAACTGTGGCTCCCCACACCACTTAGAGTCTGCGACTCCTAGAGAGATTTGTTTTCTGTTTCCAAACGAAACTCCCATCAGACAAGAAGTAATTTTCCCATCCTGTGACTCCCCACCACTTAGAGTCTCATGCACTCCTAGAGAGATTTTAAGTCATGACCCTCTGTCTGGGTACCCACCATCACTGGCCAAGTGCATGAGGCAAGTAGCAAAACACAGAAGAAATCCACAGAGGTGGACCTGGTTACTATAGATGGGGGGTTTCCCCACCTCCAGCTCCCACAGCCCGTACCCGGCCATTTCTCTGGATACACACAGAAAACTTTAGGACTTTAAAATGTAGATTGAACGGTGGCTGACCTGAAGCACCCCCTCTGCAGTGAACTTTAAATCCATTTAAAACTTTAAACTGTTTGACTGCTCTATTTGTTTGTCCTAGTGAACATAGTCATCCCAAATAGCAGTCCACATCCATTTCCCAACTGAAGAAAACAATATGTTTGCCCCTGCAAATGGAGCCAAACACTCACCCATTCGTTGCAGGTGCCCCACAGGCGAAGTACTGTAACCTTTGCTGTTATACAAGAACAGAGAAAACAAAATCAGGCAGCTTCCTTCCATGGTGGGAGAAGGGGATTGCCCCTGAACCCATTAGGAGAACTTCCCCGGAGGGAGGGGGCAATCGGTGACTGGGGAGCAGTCCCCACCACTTTTAAAAAAGGTAAACACAGGAACATTTCCTTTTTCTTAGTGAGAGATCAAACAGCAGACTGATGCTTCCTTCTTGCTTAAGGACAAACGGAAGACTCACTTTGAATTTCCCAAAGTTCTAAACTCACTCCCAGACCTGTAGATTCCAAAGTGGCTCATGCAGCTGCGACAGTTCTATAGTGATGTCATCTCTCAAGTCTCAGCTGTGACTGAGGACAGAGTGAGACAGTGTGAAATCCATTTAACTGGAGTTTCACAAGCTGCCTTCCCAGCCTACCGCTAGGTCTTACTGGGATTCTAGTAACCCTGGGTAACAAAGGGGTTACACGTGCTCTTGTATTATTTGACCCAAAATGCATAACCTTGCACTTACGTTCGTTGAACTTCAGTTTGTGTTTATTTGCCCATATCTCCAACTCTTTAAGTAGCTTTTGAAGGTTCTCAATTGATTCGGTATTATTCAGAATAGCCCTTATATTTGTATTTAAAAAGCCTGTTTTTCTACTTTATTTTAGGGATCCAGCGAGCCTTGACAAGGCCAGGGACCCCTCAATTTCTTGAACCTAAACAGTGGTTCAGAAATCCTCCATGAGCTACAGCTCAGCTTATTCTGCAAGGTACTAGCCCGGACTTTTAGATTTGGTACCAGTGGAAGCTGATTTCCAAGTGGCCCACACTATCTCCTGCTGAACACATCTCTAACTACTGTATCTCCCTCTGTGTCTCTAGTTGAATTTATGTGCCAGAGTTTAATAATTTGTTTAATCCTTGCAGTCATTTTAAGTTCTGAGTTGATATTAGAAGTGAATTTTGAGCTTTTTTTTTACTTTTCCATTAGCAGATTATATCCTCTCACCACTAGAGGGCTATATCTCTGGTAGTAGCTCCTGTCCTATCTGGCACATCACACACTCTTTTCTTTTATCATCACAATGCTCCCTCCTCACTTGTGCTTCTAGCTCCTGTCTACCTACAGGGGTTAAACGCAGATGCTCTCCCACCATCTGTAAACACACCTCTCGAACAGTAGCTGATTGGCCGGCCCTGTCTTCACTGCCTTTCTTTGCTCTCCGGGCGCTGCGCCCATTAACTTTGCATTAGTTTTGCTACAAAATGTCATCCGCTCCCCCTCCTACCTTACTTAAATAGACCTCTAACCCCACCCTCCCTCTTACATACCCCACCTCCCACTGCCTATTGGCCAACACTTGTAGCTTTCTCTGCTCTGCCTATGCCTCCCATCCCCCTTCTCTCATCCCACTTAGTGCTTACTGATTGAGGTGCTCCCTTTTTCAGTCTTTCTATCTGCCTTCTGCTAGCCAAGTTACTCCCTCCTGTTCAACTCGCTTCCCCCCACTCCTACTGTGCTAGTACCCATGAGTATCCAATTCTCTTGCCTTTCTCTCCACCTCTCCTCCTCCTCCTTGCCCTGCACCCTTCTCTCCTGGACCTAGCCACCCCTACCCACCCCGCCCTGCCACCCTCTACTCTGGTTTCCACTGCTACTTCAAGGAACCATCCACTTCCACTCGAGACTTGTGCTTGGTCCACCGTTTGGATATTTCTGGTTACTTACCCTGACCACTACTCTCAACAAGTGTGGCCACCTCTCTACACTGTACCACCTTGCAGTCCATATGGGGTACCGCCTGGAACCTTGCAAGCTCTACTCCCAGAAACAATGATCAAAACTCTCTCTCACAGAGCTGCGACTCTGCTCCTTAAAACTCCTACTCCTCCTCCTTTTCATCTCAGTCAGCATCCATCCCAATCTTGGCCCTAGAAGCTCAGGCCACACACAAACTCCAGGTGCCCTTATCTTTGCAACCATCAATATCTGCAGCCTACTACCAAAGCTGGATGCACTCCAAGCCTTCATATGCCAACACAACCCTGACATCCTTGCAGTGGTGGAAACTTGGCTGACGCCTAAAGTTCGTGGCTCAGCAGTAACAATACAGGACTACAATGTCCACAGGCTGGACTGGATATCCAAAAAAGTGGTGGTTGTGCAATATATATCAAAGACTCCCTGTCATGGCACCCTGTAGCAACTCCATCACTTTCTGCCTTGGCCAGATTCTGCCAATAAAAATCATCCTAGGTCCCAGCCATAAAGCCCTGACTATTGTCTCCGTATACATCCCACTCAGGGACCCTAAACATGGCTTCAATGACGTTCTAAACTTCACCAACTCTCATCCTCCTGAAGCTGAACTTATTCTACTAGGGGATTTCAACATAAACTGGTTAGCATCGGGCACCAGTGCCTATACAGACTCCATCTCAGCTGCTAACCTCACGCAAATGGTAAACTCCCCTACTAGAATTAACTACAAGACTGGCACCAGTACCCTCCTGGATTGGGTCCTCACCCCACAAGGATTTCTTGTACGACCATTCTCCCAGTCTCTCTCAGTGACCACTTCCCAGTCATATGTGCATGGTCTAATAAATTCCTCAAGCCCCCTCCAAAATTATCACTAGCAGAGTCCTTCCTCCTGGAAAGCTTCCAGATCTCAAACAATACCTGCTTCTACAAGACTGGCTACCCATCTATGAAGCAACAGATGTTAACTTGTCACTTGATCAGTTGATCTCAATTTTCAACACAGCCTGCGATCTCTTTGCCCCAGCTAAAAGGCGCAAAACAAAATCTCTCTCTAACCCATGGCTTACCGTGGCTCTTCTCTCACAGCTGAAACTAAGGGACCACCTCTGGGCAGTTGCGAGGGCCACTGGCAAACAACTGGACATCCAAAATTACAAACAAGCATGAAATGCCTGCACAAAAGCCATCCGGCTCACGAAATCCACCTATTACAAAGACGATCTCACCAATACATAGGGAAATGGTCATGCTTTCTAGGACAGTATCAAGGATGTCACGGGGAAGCAGCCAAAAAACTCTCTGGCCATGTTAATGGTTGATGGATCCTTAACCCTCGACCCCAAGGTGATCGCAAACATCTTTAACACGTTTTTTTCAGACCTTAGTGCTGTCCTACCTCATGACTTTTTCAATAACAGAGCCTATCCCCCAAATACCTCAGCCCCACAGACTAACCATCCCCTCTTCTACTTCAGGGAGGTAAGACTGAATGAAGCTCACCGCTATATTACTGCAGCTATCTCTAAATCTAGATCTAGTAGTGACACCCTGGACCTTAAGCTTCTATTGCTCATCCTAGATGAGGTAATTCATCCTCTAACAAAAATCCTAAACCTCTCTCTCAGCTGTGGAAAATTCCCAGACTTATGGAATACAGCCACCATGACACCTGTCCATAAAAGTGGGGATAAGACGAATCACTTAAATTATCGCCCTATCTCCATACTGCCCCCACTCTCTAAGGCACTCGAACGCATCGTGGCTGATTAACTTACTGACCACTTAGTTAAATACAATATACCTTGTCCACAACAACACGGTTTCCAGAAAGGTCACAGCACCACCACAGCCCTTCTTGAGTTCACTGGAGTTTTTCACAAATCCCTTGACAACGGCCTTCTCACAGGGACCGTTTTCGTTGACCTCTCCAAGGCCTTCGATACAGTACACCATGGACTACTAATTGACCAACTATTGAATGCCGGGCTATCACATGACTCTTCTTTCTGGTTTAAAAGCTACTTAGAAAACCGGTCACAGAGAGTAAAAATTGCTGATGCTCTTTCTGACACCCTGCCTGTTCACTCGGGTGTCCCACAGGGATCCATACTGGGCCCCCTCCTTTTTAGCCTTTTCTTAAACTCCTTCCCTTACCACTGCCCTGAGCAGATCATACTATATGCCGATGATGCTGTTGTATTCTCCACTCACAAAGATCCTGCAACCCTTCAACACAACCTTCAACTTGGTTTCAGTTCTGTAGAGACATGGTTTCTTAATCATAAACTGGTCCTCAATGACAAGAAAACCAAATCTAAGTTCTTCTGCATCTCTCATAACCCACACAAGCTACACCACTTGGCTATCTCCACCACCCAGGGGAATACTCTAGATCAGTTGGGGGCCTCTTCAAATACTTAGGGATACAGCTTGACCCTAATCTCTCCTATGGACCTCATGTAGATAATGTAGCTAGAGCTGCTAATACATGGCTTGGTCTCCTCTACAAACACAGACAACACCCCATGCCAGAAGCTTTGAATGTTGCAGTCCTGAGCTCTGTGATCTCTGTAATAGACTATGGTCTCATCAAAATTTATGGCTCGGCCACAACCACAACCCTTAGAAGCCTCTCAACTGCCTTAAATAAGGCATGTTGGCTCATCAATGGTGCTCACCGTCTCACCCACACATGTGATCTGTACACCCAGACTGGCTGGCTCCAGCTATCAAACCGCATAAAGTTTCTCACCTGCTCCATGGCGAAAAAAATCTACCTTGGCATTGCACCTTCTGGGGTCTCAACTCTGTTACAACACCGAACCAACAAACGGTGCCTTCAGAGATCCACGCTACAGCTACTGAAAGTCCCCCACTGTCACACTTCACAGGGACAGCGATCTTTTGCTTATCGAGCGCCACTCTGGTTCAATGGCATCAGCCCCACCATCTCCTCTGCCCCGACAATTGGTATGTTGAAAACTAGGTTCTAGGACTATCTCACTACCAACAGCTCCTGTGACTGCCCAACTTAACCTTGTTTCTCCACTTCCCTGCCCGCTCTAGTGGTCCCCCCCACTAGATTCTACCCTCACATTTTGGTATACCCAATGCTGCACTTTTCACCCTCTCCCCACCCTACCTACATTCCTTCTTCCTCCCTCCCCTCTTCCCTTTCCCTATGATTCTGGCACTTCTTATCTCTTGTCTGTTTTCTCTGACAAATGCCGCTGGCTGCCTTGCTTACAATGTATTAATCTGTAATCTGTTTGCAATGTTCACATTGTTGTAATGTCTGTCTCGATGTTCCCCATAATTTGTATTTCTCTGACATGGAACCTTTGTAAAAGAGCCTTGGCTCAAAGGTATTTGTAATCCTAAACTTGATAAATAAATAAAAAATAAATGTCATTGGTGTACCTCCATAACCAGGCCCAGTTAGATATTTGCATACTAGATACAAAGGTAGCAAACAAAAGTGGTCCCCAAACTGAACCTTGAGGCACCCCATTTGTAACCCTCCCCCAGTCCAATAGGTGGCCTCTGGTTTGAACCCTTTGCACCCTGTCCTCCAGCCAAGATTGTATCCATAACACTAAACCTTTATCCACCCCTATTTCAAGCAGTGCCTCTATTAAATTTTCATGGCAAACTGAGTCAAAAGCTTTAGTGTAATCCATGTACACCACATCCACAGGATGACAAACTCTGATGGTCTCGCGATTCTTCATCTCTTGCTATCTCTCTGCTGTTTCTGTCTTTTTTTCCTCCTTGCATATCTGTGGTTATAAAAGTATATGTGAATCTTTATGTGAAAGTGGGATCCCTTGGTTTGAAATGTATGTAATTATACTGTTGAAATGATTTCAAAAAGCTATTTGGAATTCAGGGGGTTAACCTGAGGTACAGTTTGAGCTCATATCATGCTAATTTGCAAACCTTTTGCAGAACTACCAGCAGGAAGTCAGCTTGGTACCCTGTTCTATATGCAAACCTGCTCTACAAAGAAACTGACAAGAACATTTTGTGAAAAGCAGGATATCTCCTTAATGACTTCCAAGGCAAAGACTTGTTACAAAAAGAGCAGCAATATTTTTGCTGGAGAGACTCAAAATTGAAATTAGAGATACCCTTAGATGAAGGAATTTTTTTTCTCTGTACTGCCTTTGTAAATAGTTATATTAAACAATTTTTATTTTTTATTTTACTGTTATTGGTAATAATAAAAGGTTGTCTGTGAATTTTACAACTGCTCCTGGTCTTCCTATGCTTCCTGATCTGTACCTCGATGACAGTACTGCCTACCCATTTTTTGTGTTAGCTTCTTGGACATTTGCAACACTTGTATATCCACTGTTCTACATTGTTACCATCTGAGGTTCTGCACTGGTTTTTGCTATTATTGAACTTTTGATGATTGTAATTGCCTGTATGCTTACTCCCTCCTACCTCCCTTCCCCCAGTTGCACCTGGAAATGAGCCTCGGCTTAGTTTGCCTTTCCCGGTTATCAAATTTGCAGTCGGTTAGTAGGATTTTCATGAACTTTAAGACAGCCAACATCCTGTACAAAAGTGCATGACCTTGTTCTGTATTGACAGAGCCCTACTATCAGAACATGCTGTGTGGGCCAACTTCCAGCTGTCAGACAATTATTCCTCAGTAATGTGGATTGACAACTAGGTGGACTATTTTTGCCTAGCTATTTGTGATAGACCAATGACCTCTTCTGCTATACTTTTGTATATTGCCCTCGCCTTACCCATTTTTAGATGAAAACTTTCTATCCTTTGTTTCCTAATGCCACTTTCTATCCTGACAGGCATTGCATACATATGGAATAAACAATGGCCAGACTCAGAATATGCCATTTATCAACATGAGTGAGTGGGCAGAATCATAACTTACAAGTGGCAAAGCCATGAGTGAGTCATGAAAGTCCTGCCCCTCACAAGTGATGATAAATGTCTTATTCTGAGTGAGGCCATTGTGTATTCAATTTATACAATGCATTTTAAATTGTAATGCTTTCAGATCAGTTCTTTCTCTGAAGAATAGACTGTTTTTGTTTGATTTCCCCCTCTGTTTTGAGTGTAGCAGAGGTCATTGTAATGTCATCAGGCATTGTTCAAGCTTCCATTGGTTAAGAGCTCCATTATGACTAACCTTAAGTAATGATAAGTACATGATTTATCATCACCGAGGTCCTACTGCCATGTAAATATTTCATTTATCTGTACATTTTTGTCTCACTCCCTTTGTACAAATATATAGATAAGGGATATGCCATGGGCTGGCTAAAAATATTGCATTTATTTCTGTAGGCAGGTTTTGAACGCTATGAACTCACAAGTGGTAGAGCCATAAATGAGGTTTATAGAGGTCAAACTAGGCAGATAAAAACAAATGTGATATTTTTAGCCAGACCATGGCATGTATAATTTATATAATTACAGTGCCTCTCTGGCAAGATTAGATCTTTCAATGGATATTTAGCTGTTTCTGTTTGATTTCATTGTTCTGTTTTTATTTTATTTTTTCCATAATCTGTTTTCCATCCCTGGCCAAGGCAAACTTGGCCCCTTCTGCCCTGCGCTACCAACCCCCACCATCCACCACCTCCTCAGGTATCAGATCCAGGTAGTGCAAACAATGCAAAATATAGCAAGCCCCACAAGTCACAAGGGACCACACTTGCCCCTAACACGTTTCACTCAAATGAGCTTTATCAAAGGGGTCCTGGTGGTGAAGTGGGTGGGGGCTCAGTGTCTGGAATGTCACTGTCGCCTGCATCATCATATTTTCCTCTGCAGTTTTCTTCCTCCTCTAGCTGTGGTGGCATAGGCTGTGCATGCATGTTGAGGTGCACATGCATCACAGAGCCATGACTCCCTCTCCCCTTCTTACTGTCTGCCACTCATGTAGAGCACAACCACCAGGCCTCTACCTGGTGGCAGCCAAGAGCCACTTCAACCCACAGCCCCTATGCAGGAGAGGAAAGATGCCTGTCAGCTACTCAATCCACTCTCAACCCTCTCCCCCACTGACCCCCATGACCTGAGTTTCTGTGCCACTGGGCTGACTCTAAAGCTCTGTTTTTAATTACAGCAGATGGTGTTGTGATGTCATTAGGCATTATGCACGCTGTACTCCCATTGGTTGAAAGCTCCATTGTGAGAAACGTGAAGTGGAAATAAATGCTGATGACCCACATAACATTGAAAGAATAAAAATATTTCCACTTTAAGCCTATAATAGATGAAAATAAATGCATTTATTAGCTAAATTGTTTTCTCACAGTCATTACATAAATGTATTTATGCAATGCATACGAAATTGACACAACACAAATTAATGGATTATTTTCAACTAGGTAAAAATAAAGGATGTTTCATATGTAAAATGTTATTAATGTATACGTTGCAGTGTTGTTTTGATTGGCAGCTTCAGCTATAAATTATCTTTCCAATACTGCACTCCTATGAACAAGTATGAGTATAACAGCAAAGCAAACATAAGCACAAAATCTATGGCAAGCCGTTAGGGACATAATTCAGAATCTCTGGCTGTATAGTAAAACACACACTATATGGTGAAATACATACATCATATAGTGAAATATATACATTATATAGTGAAATGCGTACACAATGTAGTGAACCACATACAGTATCTACTGAAATATATACATTGTATAGTGAAATACATATTCTGTATACTGAAATACATATATTATATAGTGAAACACATACACTATATAGTGAAATGCTTACATTGCATAGTGAAATACATACACTATCTACTGAAATCCACATACTGAGTACTGAAAATCCATACACTATATACTGAAACAAATGTACTATGTACTGAAACATATACACTACCTATTGAGATCCATACACTACAGACTGAAACATCCATATAAACTATCTACTGAAACAAATACTCTATAGATTGTAACACATACACTATATATTGAGAAAAAACTGCATACACTATATACTGAAACAAATACACAATATATTGAAATGCATACACTACACACTGAAAAAAAGCATATACACTATATACTGAAATAAATACACTATATATTGAAACATCTACACTTTATATTGAAATACATATACTATCTATTGAAATAAATACACTATGCACTGAAAAATCTGTATACACTATATATTGAAACAAATACACTGTATATTGAAATACATACACTATCTACTGAAATGCATATACTACACACTGAAAAAAGCACATACACTATATACTGAAACAAATACACTATATATTTAAACATCTTCACTTTACATTGAAATACATACACTATCTGTTGAAATAAATACACTATGCACTGAAAAATCTGCATACACTATATACTGAAACAAATACACTACATGGTGAAACACATACACTGTAGACTGAAACACATACACTGTAAGTATTGAAACACATAGACTGTAGACTGAAAAATTCACATACTCTATATACTGAAACAAATAAACTATATACTGAAATGGACTATGTTCTGAAACTACCCATCCCCCTGCCCCTTCCCCATGAATGCCCTACAGCTGAACTCATTGCCTGTTGCATTCAGTTAGCTGCTAGCTTGATGAGAGGATGTCTAAAACTGCAGAGCTGAGGTAAACAAAACAGGGCTCTCTCTTATTCTACTTCTTTATGGGGGTTTTCCTTTTGTTTTGCTTGCACACCTTTAGTCAAATTTCAGACCATTGTGATGTGACAATAAACTTTTAAAACTAATTTAAATGCTGTAGTTTATTCTTTTAAATAAGTGCTGCCTTCATTTACTGTCAGACAACACATTTGTATAGGAAGCTAATACAGGATATTCCTAACATACCTGTTTACAGAGGGAGCTGCATGCATTTTTCCAAGTTAAAGTGTTGAATTGTTTTATGTGTAATTAATTACTGTGTTAAGTCCAGCAACTTATCTGAGTTGAATGCTTGGGAAGCACTTCAGGAGCTGTGGAAGTGTAAGCCAAAATCATTGCTAGTTTGTACTCTATGGACTATGTTTTAAGTTTTTATTTTAAAATATATATTTTTGCTGCAATCCCTCAGTATTCAGTTTTCATCCGGAATTTAGCTGGCATATGCAATTAATTTGCATTGTTTTACTAAATAACTTTACTGTGAATCCTCACTGGAGGCATGCACAGTCTGTTTTGGGGTTTGAGCTTCTCATACTGTGTTTTATTTATTTATTTTTTCCCAAAGAGATTTTTTTCTCCTTAGTCACCCTGCTATCCCTTTGCCCACTGACATCTCCAGCCCAATCACTTACCATCCACAGGACATATTTGCTCTGAGATCCCCCCCACTCATATTCCCCGTGTTGGGGCCAGGAGGGGGAGGGCCATTGACAAGGAGACACATATATGAGCAGAGCCTGGTTAGCAGTGCAAAATCTGCGGCAGGTTGTTGGATCATTTTGCCATTAGGGGGCTTCTACCTTTGGTTTCATCCGCTAGGCAGCCAAGCATGGAATGATGCAACTGCATATAAAGACACGTGCTTGCTTTGTGCCTGCCTGAGCCCTCCCCCTTATGCAACTCCACTGAGCTGCCAGCCCTCCTCATCTAGGTGGATGTTGAAGAGTGGGGTGGTCAGACTTCCCCTCACTGAGAGGAGAGCATTCCCAGAGATGCTCAATCATATCTCCCCCCCAGCTAACCCCTGTGCAACTCAGGTCCACCCCCAAAACTGGGACACTGGCATGGGAGGCAGTGCAATCACCAGCAAGCTGCTAGGCTGGCCCACCAGACTGTGTTTTTATAAGTAAATAAAGACTGCATATAAGTAAAAGAAGAAAACAAACTGTATTTTTAACTAGTTTGTTATAAACATTTTAAGTCACATCACAATGTTTTGAAATCGGATAAAGGTTTTGCAAGCAAAATACGATAAAACAATACATAACGAGATAGATAAGATAAACCTTTTATGTTTACCTTCTGCATCTTAGGAGGCATCAGCCAGGATTTTTAGTGAGTTAGGGCCCCATTTTCAGAAGGTTAGCGTGCAGAGCTAAACATTACACTGTGGGAACAGCATGGTTGGATCGCTGTCGTATTCAGCATCACTTGATGCTAACCTGATCATGTGCATGTGCATATATATACTACCACGGCCATGTAAATGAGTAATCCTCTCCTGCATACAGAGCACAGTGCTGTATAAAAGGTTTCCTTAGTGACCATGAGTACCTCCCTTTACATTTTATACTCAGCCTCTAGGCTTCTAGTTCCTAGATGCTTGATTTTGCACTTTTTGGCTTTGAACCCGAACTGCCATGTCCCATAGCACTCTTTAAGTTTTCTAATGTCCCCACTCATTCTCTCCATCTGCACCTATCAATGCTATTACAGATTGTGGTGTCATCTACAAAAAGGCATATCTCGCCTTCCAATTTTTATGTTTGCTTGCACGCATGTGCAAGAAACATAGTGCCATCATCCAAGTTTTCGGAGGTGTGTCACCCCCTCCTCCAATTCAGTCAGTGCATTGGCAGACGCGGCCCCTGTCCGCAAATGCATGGTGGAGCTGTCTATGACAAGCTCCAAAATGCAGTGGCATACAGTTGAAAGGGGAAGCTACGCTTCAGTGAGCAGCAATAAGATATCGCCTGCTCGTGCAGCTCCTCCACACACACACGCACAAGATTCTGCTACTGTGTGCTGCCCCCATGCACACTTCATAGCCGACTGGGTGCCCAATCCCCGCCGGCTGTGCCTGCCCTCAAAGCCTTCCAAATGCCATGCTGGGTGCCCACCCCAGCATGGCAACCATCATATAGCCGACGGGTGCCCAACTCCCCCGTCGGCTCCACTGTCCTCCCCCCCAAAAGTACCGGGTGCCACGCTGGGAGCCCACCCCAGCGTGACAACTGATGGTATGGCTGATGGGGTGCCCAATCCCCTGTCGGCTTCACGCCCCCCCAGCCATCCTTGTGCCATGCTGGGAGCCCACCCCAGCATGGCAAACGTCCCTCGTCATCTTTAAAAAAAAAAAAAAACACCTGTAAAGCAAAAACGGTCCCACACAGTCTCCCAGCCCCCTCCCACAACCCGCACCCACCACTGCGCACCTACCTCCCATTAACCCCCTTCACCCCATACTTACCTTCGGAGCATGGCATGCGACTTCGTGGACTGGAACACGCTTTGTACTTCTTCAAAGTCGATCGCGAACTGAGGAAATGCCAGTAAGCTGTATAATGGGCTAGATAGGGGTTTTTCAACTTTATTGCATATCTCAGGCATTTTTTGGAATTTTTAAACCAAATTTTCAACATGGGGTTTTTGGGACCCCTCCTCATGAATTCTTGCACTGTCATGGCGTTACTCAGGCCCAAAGGGTGATTTTGCAGCCACTGCACTAAAAATGACTGTTTTACGAGCGTACGTTGCTCAGTTCCTACGTCCGCTCATAAGTTCGCGAATTTTCAATATTTTCACTCCAGATTTTCAACATTGCCATTTTACCACACTACCTTATGAACAGTACAGCTGTCATTTTTCACATCTCACTCAAAATGTGTTTCTGCCCATGTAGCGCACAATGGCACAGTTGATGTGTGAAATCAATGTACGGGACACATTAAGAAAATCACACTGACACTGTTCATGAGCAGAGGTCTTAAAATGGTTATGTTGAAAATTTGGTGAAAAAATTCCAAAAAATGACTTTTACGAGCGTGCGTTGCGCAGTTCCTACGCACGCTCTTAAGTTCGCAAAATTTCAATATTTTCATTCCAGATTTTCAACATTGCCATTTTAACACACCTTCTTATGAGTAGTACAGCTGTCATTTTTCACATCTCACCCACAATGTGTTTCCGCCCATCTAGCGCACAATGGCGCAGTCAGTGTGCAAAATCAATGTACGGGACAAATTAAGAAAATCACAGTGACACTGTTCATGAGCAGAGGTCTTAAAATAGCTGTGTTGAAAATTTGGTGAAAACATTCCTAAAATGACTGTTTTACGAGTGTGTTGCGCAGTTTCTATGCACGCTCGTAAGTTCGTGAATTTTCAATATTTTCACTCCAGATTTTCAACACTGCCATTTTACCACACCTCCTTATGAGCAGTACAGCTGTGATTTTTCACATCTTGCCCAAAATGTGTTTCTGCCCATGTAGCGCACAGTGGCGCAGTCTATGTGCGAAATCAATGTATGGGACACAGTAAGAAAATCAGAGACACTGTTCATGAACAGAGGTCTTAAAATGGCTATGTTGAAAATTTGGTGAAAAAATTCCTAAAAATGACTGTTTTACGAGCGTACGTTGCGCAGTTCCTATGCATGCTCGTAAGTTTGTGAATTTAATATTTTAACTCCAGATTTTTAACATTGCCATTTTATTACACTTCCTTATGAACAGTACAGCTGCCATTTTTCATATGTTGCCCAAAATGTGTTTTCGCACATGTAGCGCACAATGGTGCTGTTGGTGTGCGAAAACAATTTTTGGGACAGATTAAGAAAATCACAGTTACACTGTTCATGAGACGAGGTCTTAAAATGGCTATGTTGAAAATTTGGTGACAAAAGTCCATAAAATGACTGTTACGAGTGAGCATTGCGCAGTTTCCACACACCCTCGTAAGTTCATGACTTTGTAATATTTTCAGTCCAGATTTTCACCAGTGGCATTTTTCCACTCTTCCTTATGAACAATACAGCTGTCATTTTTCACAACATGGCCGAAGTGTGTTTTCACACTTTCAGCGCAGAGATGCGTGGTCATTGTGGGAAATCATTGTTCCGGACAGATAAAGAAAATCACAGTGACACTGTTCATGATCGGAGGCACCAAAATGCCTGAGTTGATAATCTGCTGTAAAAAATCCTCAACCTAATTATATTACGGGTGTGCGTTACACAGTTTCTATGTACGCTCGTCACTTCACCATTTTTTTAAATATTTTTACTGCAGATTTGCAACATTGCCATTTTTTACACCTCCCCATGAACAGTACAGCTGTCATTTTTACATCCTGTTTGGAATGTTTTTGTACCTGTGGTGCTTAATGCCGTAGTCACTGTGCATAAGCAGCTCGTTAAAACTGATATTCCCCTGTTCATGAGGTGGGTCACAAAAAAAAACATGTTGAAAATTTGGAGTGAAATACCAACGAATGCCTGAGGTATTAGGGTTTCCAACCATAACGCCCAACCCTGTAGAGAATGACAGGCATCAGGGGTGTGACTTGGGATTCTTGCCTGTAATGCTTATACCATTCCACACCTGCAGCCAGTGAGAGGCATCGAGGTATGCCTTGGACCTTTTGGCCCCAAAGTTCAATTCATTCTCTATATCGCACCCATCTCACCATATTTTCTAATGGAAGCAAGCATAAGAGCCAAAGACCCTAAGGAACACCTTGACACTTGCCAGTGTCTGAGGTGGGTGTGTGAATGGCATGGCTGTTATGCCTGACAACCCAAAGGCATCCCCCCAAATGCCTGTCACTCTCTGCAGGGTGGTGATGGGGATGGCTTCAGTTTAATACTTCACTGCCATTCCTATTACGCAGCTCTGTAACTTCTACAATACCACTGCCAATGCCAGCAAGCAAACATTCGGCATTGACAAATGCTTGTTCTGTTATGCCACTTATAAAGACACTGAAGAGGATGTGTCCTATTACTGAGGCCCTGCACTACTGGTCACTCTCTCCTCACTGGAGGGAGTGCCATTTACCACCATCTTCTGTGGCTGTGCGCTATCTCAGGTGCAGCACTTAGGAGTGCACAACACTAATCTGAAAATGGGGGCTCACATACCACTGTAACAGAATTAGCACTGCATTGTGATAAGCATGGCTGGTACTGTTTTAAAAAGCATTCTTCTGTGCAGAGCTAACCTGTTAATGTGGCACTATTTTTTTTTTTTGCACAGGATTACTAATTGCAACCAGGTGCTCATACAACTGGGGTTACTTTAATGCATATAAGGTGTACAGGTATACTAAATGCTTCCTTGAAGTGTTAACACACTGCATGGTTAGTGCTAGTTAATGATTCTGGGAATCGTGTTTTAACTGCACACACACAGCCTGCCAGCAACCCCCCACACACATACACACACAGTCAGTTCTGGACACAATAAAAAAACAAGCATTTGTCAATGCTGAATGTTGATTGCGTTGGTCCGTTGAGCTTGCTCACTGGCCCTCTGTCACTCACTCACTCATTCTGTTTCTCCCGGTGCTGCAGGCTGCTGTTTTGTACGGAGCTCCTTCCTGCGTTGGTACCCTTTTCTGTCCACAAAGAAATCCGCAGATGGCCTGACAGAGCTCTGTTGAGGTGGGTCATGCTCCCCTCTGACTTCCTCATTCTGTTTCTCCTTGTGCTGCAGGCTGGCCTTTAATACTGGACTCCTGCCTCTGTTGGTGGCTTTTTCTGCCAACAAAGAAATCTGCAGTAGTCCCAACACAGGCCCATTGAGGTTGCTCACTCCCCCTCTGTCACTCACTCGTTCTGTGTCTGCCGGCGCTGCAGGCTGTCCTCTTGTGTTGGGCTCCTGCCTGAGTTGCCACCTTTTTCTGCTCACAAAGGAATCCACAGCAGTCACGATAGAGCTCTGTTGAGCTCACTCACTCCTCTCTCTCTCACTGACTCGTTCTGTTTCTGCCACCGCTGCAGGCTGTCCTTTTGTACTGGGCCCGTGGGTGCATTGCTGCCTTTTTCTACCCACAAAGAAATCCACAGCAGTCCCAACAGAGCTCTGTTGAGCTCACTCACTCCACTTCTCTCACTGGTTCTGTGTCTCCTGTGGGTGCAGGCTGTCCTTTTGTACAGGGTTCCTGCCTGTGTTGGTGGCTTATTCTGCCCACAACTAAATCTGCAGCAGCCCTGACCCAGGTCCATTGAGCTTGCTCACTCCCCCTTTCTCAGTCACCCATTCCATTTCTGCCTGCGCTGCAGGCTGGCCTTTTGTACTGGGCTCCTGCCTTCACACTGCTGCTTTTTTCTGCCCACAAAGAAATCTGCAGCTGTCCCGACAGAGCTCAATTGAGGTCACTCACTCCCCTTGTCTCACTCGCTCATTCTTTTTCTCCTGGTGCTGCAGGCTGCCCTTTTCTACTAGGCTCCTGCCTCAGTTGGCACCTCTTTCTGGTCACAAAACAACCTGCAGCAGTCCCGACAGAGCTCCATTGAGCTAGCTCCCTCTCCCTCTCTTGTTCCGTTTCTGCCAGTGCTGCAGGCTGCCCTTTTTACTGGCCTGCCAGCATTGCCGCCTTCTTCTGCCCACAAGAAGTCTGCAGCAATGATAGAGCTCCATTGAGCTCTCGCCAGTCCCCTCTCACCGCCGTTTGTTTCTCACGCTAATGCAGGCTGCCTTTTGTACTGGGCTCCTGCCTGCATTGGCGGCTTGTTCTGGCCAGAAAGAAATCTGAAGCAGTCCTGACACAGCTCAGCTTGAGCCTAACCCCTCTCTCACTCACTCATTCTGTTTCCTCCTGGTGCTGCAGGCTGGCCTTTGTACTGGGCTCCTGCCTGCATTTGGCGGCTTGTTCTGGCCAGAAAGAAATCTGAAGCAGTCCCGCCACAGCCCAATTGAGCCTGCTAACTCCCCTCTCTCACTCACTCATTCTGTTTCTCCTGGTGCTGCAGGCTGGCCTTTTGTACTGGGCTCCTGCCTACACTGCTGCTTTTTTCTGCCCACAAAGAAATCCGCAGCTGTCCCGACAGAGCTCAATTGAGGTCACTCACTCCCCTTGTCTCACTTGCTCATTCTTTTTCTCCTGGCGCTGCAGGCTGCCCTTTTCTACTAGGCTCCTGCCTCTGTTGGCACCTCTTCTGGTCACAAACAACCTGCAGTGAGTCCCCACAGAGTCCGCTGAGCTAACCCTCTCCTCTCTCACTCTCTTGTTCTGTTTCTGCCAGTGCTGCAGGCTGCCCTTTTTACTGGGCTCCTGCCGGCATTGCCGCCTTCTTCTGCCCACAAAGAAATCTGCAGCAGTTATGATAGAGCTCCGTTGAGCTCGCTCAGTCCTCCCTCTCACTCGCTCATTCTGTTTCTCACGCTAATGCAGGCTGCCTTTTTGTAGTGGGCCCCTGTGTGCATTGCTGCCTTTTCCTGCCCACAAAGAAATCTGCAGCAGTCCCAACAGAGCTCCGTTGAGCTCACTTACTCCCCATCCTTCACTTGCTCATTCTGTGTCTCTTGCTGCTGCAGACTGTCCTTCTGTACTGGGCTTCTGCCTGTGTTGGCATCTATTTTTGCCCACAAAGAAAATCGCAGCTGTCCTGACAGAGCTCTTGTTGAGGTCGCTTACCTGCCTGTCTCATTCGCGTCATTCTGTTTCTCCTGGTGTTGCAGGCTGCCATTTTGTATTTGGCTTCTAAGCTCTGTTGGTGCCTTTTTCTGCCCACAAAGAAATCTGCAGAAGTCCCAACAGAGTCTGCTGAGCACGCCTACCCCCTCTCTCTACGAGATCATTCCGCTTTCTGCTGGTGCTGCATGCGCCCTTTTGTACTGGGTTCCTGCCTGCATTGCCACCTTCTTCGGCCCACAAAGAAATCTGCAGCAGTCACAATACAGCTCCATTGAGCTGGCTCACTCACTCCCCCTCTCTCACTCATTCGTTCTGTTTCTTCTGCCGCTGAAGGCTGCCCTTTTGTACTGGGCCCTTGCGTGCATTGCTGCCTTTATCTGCCCACAAACAAATCTGCAGCAGTCTCAAAAGAGCTCCGTTGTGCTCACTCACTCCCCCTCCCTCACTCACTTGTTCTGTGTCTCCTGTCACTGCATGCTGCCCTTTTGTACTGGGCCCCTGCCTGCATTGGAGGCTTGTTCTGGCCAGAAAGAAATCTGAATCAGTCCCGACACAGCTCAATTGAGCTCGCTAACTCCCCTCTCTCACTCACTCATTCCGTTTCTCCTGGTGCTGCAGGGTGGCCTTTTGTACTGGGCACCTGCCTCCGTTGCTGCATTTCCTGCCCACAAAGAAATCCACAGCAGTCACAATACAGCTCTGTTGTGCTCACTACCATTCTGTCACTCACTCACTCATTCTGTTTCTCTTGGTGCTGCAAGCTGTGCTTGTGTACGGGGCTCCTGGCTGCATTGGCACCTTTTTCTGTCCACAAAGAAATCTGTAGCTGTCCCAACAGAACTACATTGAGGTCGCTCAGTCTCCCTCTATCACAAGCTCATTCTGTTTGTCCTGGCGCTGCAAGAGGCCCTTTTGTACGGTGCTCCTGCCTGCATTGGTGCCTTTTTCTGCCCACAAAGAAATCCACAGCAGTCCTGCTAGAGATCTGTTGAATTCACTCATTCCCCTGTCTCACTCACTCGTACTGTTTCTCCCACCGCTGCAGGCTGGCCTTTTCTACTGTGCCCCCACTTGCTTTGATGCCTTTTTCTGCCCACAGAGAAATCCGCAGCAGTCCTGATAGCACTCCGGTGAGTTCACTAACTCACCCTCCCTCACTCGCTCTCTCGTTCTGTTTCTCCCAGTGCTGCAGACTGCCCTTTTGTACTGGGCTCTGCGCTAGCCTTTTTCTGCCCACAAACAACCTCAAGCAGTCCCGACAGAGCTCAGCTTCAGCTCAGTCACCCCTCTCACTTGTTCGATCTTAATCTGTCCCAAACACTGATTTCCCACAGCGACCGTGCTATTCTCTGCAGGAGTGCAAAAACATATTTAGACCGGATGTGAAAAATGACAGCTGTACTGTTCATAAGGAGGTGAGAAAAAAGTGACACTGTTGAAAATGTGGTGTGAAAATATTACAAATGTGCGAAGTTACAAGGGTGCGTGAAACAGTTCAATGCACGCTTGTAACACAGTCATGTTATGGAGTTTCGTCACCAAATTTTCAGCATAGGGCTTTTAGGCCCTCTGCTCATGAACAGAGCCACTGTCATTTTCTTAATCTTTCCCAAACACTGATTTACCACAGCGACGCTTTATTGTGTAGGCAACTGTGAAACCACATTTCAGTCAGGATGTGAAAAATGACAGCTGTACTGCTCAAAGGAGGTGTGAAAATGCCACTGTTGAAAATCTGTCAGGACAATATTACAATCTAGCGGTTACAAGGTGTGGAAAGTGTGCAATGCACTGTATAATAGTCATTTGTTGGCTATATCACCAAATTTTCAACATAAGCATTTTAGAACCTCTGCTCATGAACAGTATCATTGTCATTTTCTTAATCGATCCCGACAGTGATTTCCCACAGGAGGTAAGTATGGGGTGATGGGGGTGTGTGGGGAGGAAGGGTGCGCAGGGGTTGGTGCAGGTTGCAGGTGGGGCTAGGACACTACGAAACCGTTTCCTTTTTTGCAGGTAAAAAATTAAAAATACTTCACTGACCATTTTCCCTTACACAGGGGCATGTGGCACACTGGGATGGGCACCCAGCGTGCCACCAATGGCTTTGGGGGCAGCAGTAGCCGTGGGGATTGGGCACCCCGTTGGCAGGAGTGCATGGGGGAGGTTGGTACAGAATGCCGTCGGTGAGTGGGCTTCCTGTCGGCACCAGAAACAATGAGGCACTGATGCCGACGGGGTTTGGGGACCCCGTGAGGCACATAAACACGGTGGGATGATTGTTTGAGAACAGGCAGCAACCCGCCGCCCTGTTCACAAACAATATCAGGGTTTTTACATCCCACCCTGCAATGATGGGTCGCTTTCTCATTGCAGCAGATGGCTGACGCTGCAATGACGAGGTGGCCTTGATTGCAGCGGGCAAATTAGTCAGTAGTTGGTACAATTATTCCAACTACTGTCACTAGCAGTTTGCACATGTTGTTTGCACTGTGCGCAATCAACATAAAAATTGTACATCCCATCTGCCCCATTTCCCATGATTAAACCTAGTACCTACTGTCCATGCAGGGTAATAGCCTTCACTGTCCGCTCCCTTGTTCCCTTCCCTACTACTATCAGCATGAGTAACCATTATACCCTTCACTTTGTCAGAGCCATGCTTGAAACCAAGTATGGTTTTGGTGCCTGCCAACTCAGTTGGCAAACTACTCCACATTTCCACCACCATTTCTGGAAAATAAAACTTTCCAGTATCCCTCTTGAACCTCCCTCCCATCAGTCTCTAATTGTGCCCCCATAACCTTGAACTGTTAATCATGCTAAGTAGTTCTGCATTCACCTTGTTTATTCCTTACAGGAACTTGAAGGTCTCCATCATATCATTCCTCCCTTGTCTGGTCTCCAGTGAAGACCTGTTCAGTGCCTTGAGCAGATCCTCATACGATCTGTCCTGTCAGCTCTGAATCATCCTGATCACCCTTTGTCCTTATCTTTCCTGAGGTGAGGTCTTCAGAAGTTCAGAACTCTGAAGAGTATACCCAGTGCAGCCTCACCAATGATCAATAAAGAGGCAGTAAACCTCTTTTCTTCTACTATCAGAACCCCTTCTGGCACATCCTAGTATCCTATTTGCCTTACTAGATGCCTCACTGTGCTAGCATGATTGTTTAAGGGAGTCATTAATGATGAATACTAGGTCCCTTTTCTCAGTTGTACTGCTCAGCTCTACCCCTCCTATCCAGTTCTCTGTCCTGGGGTTCTTGTCTCCTAAGTGACTCACCTTGCACTTTTTGGCATTGAATTTCAGCTGCCAAACCTTAGGCCACCTCTCTAATCTTGACATGTCAGTCTGCAATTTCCTACTTCCCCATCACTGTCTACCCTCCCATGAGCTTGGTGTCATCTTCAAAGAGACACAACCCCAGATTCATTCTCAAATGTTGTTAATGAGCATATAGAAGAGAAGAGAACAAGAGTCAGGATGGATCCCTGTGGCATTCCACTCTTGACTTCCCTCTTTTCTGATTTGATACCATAACCACAACCCTCTGATGCCTCTCAATCAATTAAAGCCCCTTCACCCCCAACAGAAGACTGCTTATATTTTCCTTAAAATCCCTGGACCTCACCCCCTTGCGCCGTGACCCAAATCACTCTGATTGGTCCCCTATCTCATTGGTCTGCTCCAGTGATTCCGTGCTAACATATTTCAAAACAAAATTACTCTAAATATATATATATTTTTAGTTGTTTAACCAGGAGTAGCACACTAAGCTGAAATATTTTTTTACAGGAATGACCTTGGAGCACAGGGAAGTTAAGTGATTTGCTCAGAGTCACACAGTATGCAAGTGGAAGCTGTGGGATTCAAACCCAGGTCTGGTCTGCTGGATGTCGCCAGATTTGCAGCTCAGAGCCTTAAACCACTGTGCTATACTGCCCCTCCAGAGCAGGACATGAGAAAAGGTACACCACATCCCCTAGATCATGGCTGACCTCATAACTTACTTGCAAGTGCATGATTTGGCCTGGTCAAAAAATAAATGTAACCCATCTCCCTTGGCTTCCAGAGGTATCATCATCTCCGCAGCACCTGTACCATGGCAATAAGCTTGCCAAAGGTAAGAATTTTACATCTACCTTCAGTACCAACATTGGTTACCTGTCTAAATTTTAAAAGGCTGACACAATCTCCCTCCCCACTCCTTTGCCTGTCCTCAGAGTCAGTGACACCCCTGTCTCTAACCTCTCCTTCATCACTATAGAAATGTAATTTCTTTTCATCACCTGCACCTCCTCTCTCCTCTCCTCCCTCTCCCCTTCCTCACCTCCCTCTCACCTCTGCCAGCCTGCATGATTGTCATCTCCTTCCTTAGGTGTCGGCATGGCTCAGTTGGTAGCACATCCACCTCTGGACCAGAAGGTTGTGGGTTCTCGTCCCACACTGGGATTGGACTTGTACCTAAAAGTCGCTGGCAACTGAGTGCAGTATTGGGGGGTGGTGTACTGCTGGGGTGTGCTGTCCTTCAGATGGGACGTTAAACCGAGGTCCCTTCTGCCCATCCTGGTGGGTGTCCAGGTGGAAGTAAAAGAACCCAGGGCACTCTTCGCAAAGAGTAGGGAACATTCCCGGTGTCCTGGCCAACATTCCCCTTCCCATAAACCAGTTCATGGAATTATCCAGGCTGTGTGTGGGTGATGATGTGCGATATGGCCGCCACCACACATTCAGTCACTTCACTACCATTCTAGCATTGCTTGTAAAGCGCTTTGGATGTATGAAAAGCGCTATATAAATGCTGATTCTTCTTCTTCCTTCCCACTATTGCTTTTTTCCTCTCCAGTAACTCCATCCTTTATCCCTGACACACTTCCCGTCCTTAATCCTTCTAAGGGTAGGAGCCCAGATGGCCGGGATAGCAAGCTCCTCCATCTGACTGCTTCTGCAGTCTCTTCCCCATTGGATGACCTCTCTAACCTCTCTTTCTGGTGTTCCTCCATCCCTGCTGACTGGAAGGCTGCCACTGTTACTCCTTCTCCTCCAAAAGATGGTGACCCATCAGGTACGAACAGCTACTGACTCATTTCTCTCCTCCCTCCAAAATACAGGAACAAATTATCTTGTCACAACTCTCTCCCTTTCTGGACTCCTCTTCCTTTTTCACCCAATACAAGTCTGACTTCCACAAAAATCACTGCACCACCTGCTCAGGCTCACCAAATCCATCCATAATGGTATGGATCACAGCCAATTCACTTCTGCTATCTTCATCGATCTAGCCAAAGCATTCAGCCCTGTTTACCACCCAATTATTAGCCAAACTGCAGGCTGCAGGCCTCTCTGACTTAGCCATCAGCTGTTCCACTTCTACCACAGGGGTAGGTCCCAAGCAGTCAAAAGTGGTGATCCCCTCTCTCCTCCCTGCCTGTATCCACTTGGGTCCCACAAGGATCTGTGTTAAGCCCATGACTTTTCTCCATTTTCCTTAGTGATCTCCCCCTTCATGTGCTTGTCTGCATCCATTCACATGTTCATGGATGACACAGTCCTCATAACAGCAGGCCCACAGACTCCAGCTGGACTTTGATCAAGTTCAGCCCTGACCACACACAAATCAGCTTTTCCTCAATGCCAAGATGGCTGTCTCCATGTCCTTTGGCACAAGGCACCAGACTCTCTAGGCTCCCTCACCTTCCTACGTTCCATACCCTGGATGGCTCCCCTGTGGAGGATGTCACCACCTTTAGTTATCTTGGTATCTGGCTAGACCAGCACCTTAACATTTCTGAACAAGTGGATGCTATAGTCAAAATGCTGCACCACAATTTGGTGCACTTTACAGGAACTGTGACGGTATCCCACCTCCAGCATACCATGCTATTATCCAGAGAATGATCCTCCAAATCTCTGACTATGGTGATGTGGTCTACAGCATAGCCCCCTTCACTACCCTTGCCAGACTGGACACACTCTTCAACTATTTCTGCCATTACACTTTCGACTATCCTTTTTGGACTCACCATTGTTCTATATATATATAAATCTCTCTCCATTTCTTTCTTGTGGACAGACACCATGCCCACTGTGCCAGCTTTGTGGGCAAATCTGGTTTATTTCCCTACCCTCCTATCTCTCCGATGGCCCTGTTATCGCCATACCATCAGAAGCTGAAATATTTGAACCCTAGCAGTCCCTTCAATTTCCACAACCATCGGCAAAGTCACGTTCAGCCACCGCTGCCCTAAAATCTGGAACTCCCTCACCCCAGCCATTCACCAATCTCCCTCCCATGCATTCTTTCAAACCATTTCAGTGGTCTCACCTCTCCCTCCTGCACTTGCTCTAGTTTTCCCTCTTGCTCTCCTATTACTTGTTTCCAATTTAGGTACAGCTAAAATTTGGCACCTATTGCTTCCCTCTAGGCATTATGCACCAAATGTTTATATAGCTTGAGTAAAAAGCCTCTCCAGCCCCTTTGCATATCAGTTGTGTGGATGGAGCTCCCCTCCTAACTGTGAACTCCATCAAATACCTTGGAGTGACACTTGACCCCCAGTTGGACCTAGGGAGTCATATCGTAAATGTCTGTAGAACTGTGAATTGTAAATTGGGTCTGGCCCATAGGGCCAAAAATAATCTGACACCTGCTGCTCATCTGGCACTTGCTAGAGGTGTACTACTTCCCTCCCATAGCTATGGTCTCCACCAATTTGCCTGTACCTCCAAAGCTGCTCTTACGCGGTGGCACACAACGTACAATAACTTCTGTTGCTTTGCACTGGCCGCCCCCATCTCACCCACCATTGTGAGCTTTATGATAAACTACGTTGGCTTTCCCCGACCAATCACCGGAACTTTGGGCTGGGATGCCTCGTGGGCAAAGTGATCAGAACTGGCACCCCCACCGGGGCTCACACAGCTTCTCTCACCTCCTGACCCCTCCTCTTACCCACTCAGGTCCCAGGGTCCTGGGATGCTAAAAGTATCCCTCACCCAAACTCTTATGGGGGACAGGGACTTTGTTGCATGTGCTCCTAGGCTCTGGAACTCCTTTCCTGACCATGTTCGTTCTGCCTCCTGCCATCAGTGCTTCCGGAAGTTCCTGTGGGGGCATCTGAAGCTGGCCTCAGCGTGCAAATGTCCCAAGCCTCCCTAGCCTAATTGTACTTGGAGTCCAACTGTTCTGAGGACCTGCCAATGATCTATTGGTAATTTCTCGTGATCCAATTGCTCTCCTAGGCATCTGACTGCACTATGTATGCTCTAGACTATATATTGTTGATTATCTATACTTTATCAAGTCCTGTCCTAGCAGTTCAGCCTATGCCTTACCGTTTTGTGACTCAATGCATTTTGTTACTCTATGTACTTGCTTTACTTGCTGTTATGTTCTGATGTATCTGTATTACCTGTTGTACTCTCCCGGGAAGTTCCTGAAAATAGGCATATAACTTGTCTAGTGTACCTACCCGGTTAACAAAAGTGAAATAAATAAATAAAACTGCTCTGTATTTGATCACCAGCATAGGTTTGTGACTCCTGACTGTGCTGTATATGCATTGTCGATTGTTTGCTTGTCACTCAAGTTCTCACATCTTGCATGTATTATTCCCAATGTAATTTGTGGTTGTGTACCACTCTGCTCCATGTATGTTATGTATTTTGAACTATTGTGCTACCAAAGTCCCACTTGTACAAGTTCCCCTTCCCCAGGATGCATCTAGAAATGAGCTCCCAGCTTAGTATTCCTGGGTGGTGAGCACTAGACACCAAGGATCATTTTAGTATAATAATTGGAGCCATTTAAACTGCGATCAGGGGTGTAGAACCTTTACATGCCAAGGATCATTTTGGTATACTACTTGGGAGCATTACAATGGTGACCACAGGTAGGGGTCAACATACACCACTGTGTGCTCAAATGAATTTATTTATTGAAAAGTTTCACCAGGGAAGGTAGACTGAACAACAAGTTGCTTGTCTCAGGTACGACCTGGGGAGAGGGTGGTGAAGTTGCACAGTAACATAAGTACACAAATACATAATAACATACAAAACATAGGTTACAACTGAATTATCCATTAGCATGAAAAGCAAATAATTATAAGGGTAGAGAAGTGAAAACCAGTTGAAGTGAGCTTGTGGTGAGACAGAGAGAGAGCGAATGTAATAACAAGTGTGGAACTAATGGTTTTGCACTATGCAGAGATTGAAGAATAGTACGGATGGCCAGCGTAAGTGAGTCAGCAGGGCATCAAACAGGATGTAGGACAAGAAAGGGGGGGCTAGGGTCAGTTGAAATTTACAGAGAGGAAATTATGAAGAGCTTGATTTAATGAGCCAGGCGAGGAAGAGGATCAGATATGTGTAGGAAGAGCATTCCACATTTTGGGGAGATGATAGGAGTGGGAGGCCTGTCCGCTAGCAGTGGATCTCCAGGGAACAGACAGAGTTCTATGGTCATGGGCTCTTAGAAGTTGAGAGGGAGTTGGTGGGGGGGATTAGGGAATTTAGGTTGGGAGGGAGTGTGCCGAGCCAGTACTTAGAGATGAGATTTGCATAATGATGCAGCTCACCTATTTGTTAGGGATGGGAAGGCTAAAGCTCAGTACAAGTGGCAGTGGTGGGTAAGGTGAGGTGCATCCAGAGCAAACCGACAGAATGAGTTGAAAAGAGTATCCAGGTTGGCTAAGGAGGTGGCAGGAGCACAGCAATAAACAACATCACAATAGTCAAAAACCGGGAGGATAATTTTTTGGATCAGTTCGCGTCTTGCCAGTGGCAGGAGGCAGGAACAGTTTCTATATAAGGCTCTGAGTTTAGGATGAAGCTTTTTTATTATGGCATCTACATGGGCCGAGAAGGTGAGATGTTTATCCAGCCAAACGCCCAGATACCTGAAAGACTCGATAGCAATTACAGCTGTCTGCTTGAGGGTAGGAAGGTAAGAACAGAGCCTTGACTGAAGCTTCTGACGTGTCCAAAAGTCATGGACACAGTTTTCTTGGCATTTAGGAAGAGTTGGTGAGATTGAAACCATTTCTGGTATTTGAAATCACTTGGAGCCTGGAGGTGACATCCAAGGTGAGGGCCCAGAGGAGAATAGAACTGTATCTTCAGCATATGTATGTATGAAGAGATGATGTACAGATGGATGGAAGATCATTCAGAAAGATGGAGAAGATAATCGTCCTAGTATGGACCCTTGGGGACTCTGAGTAGTATGGGTAGAGGAGGGAGATGTAGTGGATATTTTTACAGACTGTGAGCAGTCATATAGGTATATGAACCATTGTGGCATGTTCAACAGCCCAGCTGATGAGAGGGAGTGGAGCAGGAGGAGTGGGAAACCGTGTCAAAAGCTTTAGCAAGATCAATAAAATGGCAGTGTTATGTGACTCAATCCATGCCTGTCAAGATGTGCATCAGTGATTCAAAGTAGCGAGGCTGTAGTAGAGTGATGTTTACGGAACCCAGATTGATATTGGGTGAAGAAGTTTCTGTCTGAGAGGTATGAGGATAGTTAGTCAGGACTAGATGTTCTTGTAGTTTGGCTAACATCAGGAGGAGAGATATAGGTGGTAGTTCTCAGGGAGGAGGAGGAGTCGCCACACTTATGGAGGAGGATAACTAGCATGTTTCCACTCACAGAGAATTTCGCCAAGTGAAATGAGATTGAAAGAGCAGTGAGTGGGGAGCAATGGCTGAGGCAGACAAGTTTAGTAACTTGGGTCCAGTCCATCAGTGGAGCTACAGCAGGTTTGAGGAGCTTCCAAGGCCACCAGCATGCCAGTTCTCAGAATTTTAGAGAAGGAAAAGCTATGAGGTGGGGCTGGAGGACTTCTAATGGGTGCTGAGAATAATGGTTAATAGTTGGAAGGAAGCCTAGTAGAGAGTACATGAGGTGAAGTGCAAGTTGAGTTCAGCAGCATTGCTAGGATGGTTCAGCAATGACAGTGGTGTTTATTTGAGAGAGGGGAGAGAGGGAGCCTGTGGGAGAAAAGTGGTGGATTACTTTCCAATTTGATGGGTTATTTTATTAGAGTTAGAAGTAGAGCTGGTAATCAGCTTTGGCCAAGCAGTGACTTTTTGTGCATTTGTTTTAGGACCCGTGGGCCTCATGGTCTAAGGGTTTGTGCTTTATGGAGCTTCCACTGTATCACGGCCCTTAGACAAGCATGAGTTCTGGGAGATCCAGGAGGTGGTTTTCATGACGTGCCCGGCGAGTGGTGCATGTTGATTCAGACTTCAAGGAATCGTTCTCTGAAGTATAGTTGCGACATCTAGATTACTGGCAACAGATATAGGTGCCCATTAGTGTTGGTCAAATCATAAGAAGTGGGTCAATTCAGGATTTGTGTGATCGGATTTGTCGAGTTTTATGGGACTTTGACTTTGTAGTTGCTCACCAGGAAAGCCATGCAATGGTCACTGAAGGCATCTGCTAGAGTGCGGAATTAATGACCCTATGGGTGGAGTAAGGGCTCAGTCGATGAGGGAATGGTTTCGTCTTGTGGTTAGCCTAGTCAGGTGTGGATAATTTGGGTTGGGTTGAGCGCATGTCTAGCATTTAGTACATTGGTGGGTATGGTAGTCAATTTATGTTGAACCTCCCATAATATATAATTCGCCAGCAGAAGAGTGGCTAACTAAGTTGGTTATGAGTTCAGTGTAATATTGGTTTGAGCCGGGATAGCAGTAGACACCTGCTACAACCAAGATAGGTTTGGAAAGGGGTGAGTTTGCAACAGCAGAGCCTTGTGCTTTTGGTAGAGCACTAGAAAGGCAGTGAAATGGATGGAAGAGAGACATAGATGTCTACCCTACCTCTCTCCAAGTCGGTCCTGTCATGATATTGTGAAGCCAAGGAGAAGTACACTATAGGCATTAATAACAATCTATTGTTTAGTTTGCCCTATATCTAATACTTCTGGATATTTTAAGATAGTGTATGAAAATTATAGGTAAATCAAAAGTTAAAGTTTGTGTTTGATGTGAGGAGCAACCAGCCACCCACCTTCCTGGATTATAGCAACCAGCTTCTTCAGTCTCATTCAGAAGCTCTTTTTTCTTTGTATTAGAGGCTCTGTTTGCTGCTTTCCTTTTATGGGGTTTTTTGTTTGGGGTTTGCTTTGCTTATGTTTGGTTTGTGCTTTCCAACTTCTGATAGTATGTTTTGCTTTTCTGGTTATGGTTTTCCTTGCTTTTGTGTAGTGTAGCATTTCATGTTTTTTGTTGTTGTTTTACTTCAGTGTTATATTTCATAGTATGTTTTTGTGGGTTGGATTGATTTGTACATTTGCTTGTCACGCCTTGTATTTTTGTTTTATTTTTCATTGTTATACTTGTTTGTAATTAGTACTAGTGTTTTTTTACTATAGTCTTTGCTGTTTCTGTATTCTTGTTTGAGTTGTTTTGTGTATGTTCATAGTTGGTGTTATAGTACAATACTTGTACTTTTGCTATGTGTTGGTATTGCTTATGATAATGTGGTTTTGACATGGCTTTTTTTTAGTACTATGTAATTACTTATTTATTATTGGTAATTGTGTTTTAGTAGTTCTTATTCAGTCTAATTTGTTGGTTTGCTTTCTTCTGCATTATCATGTAGTTAGTTTGTTTTTGCATTGGTGACATTGTGGGTTTTACAAATTTGTTGTTATTATAATTATTTGTGTTCTTCTCTTGTTCTCCAGTTCTTTAGTGTTTGGCATTCTTTTGAGGGGTGGGGACTTTGGGTTGGAGTGGGGATTCTTTTTCAGATTCTGTTGTTCTGTACTACTTTCTCAGTAGTCCCACCAGGTGGAAAGAGCTCATTGCTCAGGGGAAGCTGTAGTCCTGCAGACTCATGGTTGCTGGCATCTCACCGTGATAGTATTTAAGACTTCAGCTGCTAGTGGGTCAGGCTCTAAGCCCACATGGGCCTTTAGCTGTGCAGAACATGTCAGCAGCACCTCAAAAGCTGGTAACCCATGAGGTGGTGCATGAGGAAGGGCACCATCTGTAATGGCGATGCCTTCCAGCACAATCCTTCATAGCGATGGGAGGTAGGGTGACCGGATGAGGTCAGGTGAACTGGGCAGCAGGATGTTGCTATGTGTGTGTGGGGGATGGTGAGCATGGCGTGGGCTGGGAGGGGCGGAGGGCTGTAGGCGGTGGCACTGCAGTGGATGGCCGAGCTGTGTCATGGCATCAGGGGTTAGCTAGTGGCTGGGGTTGGTGGTACTGGGTTTGGGTCAGGCACTGGTGCGATTTTATTGCACCGACCGAACCTTTATTTTTGATGCTTTCAAGCCCCCATGCAACCCCTGGGTTGAGAATCCTTAAGTGAGGGGTGCAGCCCCCCCCACAGAAAGCATTAAAAAAATCCTGGCTTCTGTTGTCTCTGGCATTGGGGTTGTCAGAGTGCCAAAAAGCTATTCAGCACTCTGACTGTGCCATAACGGAGATCGCCTTTAGGCGTTCGCCATTATCACATAGACCCCCAAAAGCTATTCTCCTGTTCCTGCCTAAGATCCACTTAGTCTCATTCTGTATCCCCTTCCTATAGTTTCTAGTCAAGGTTAGGCCTCCCTACGGTCTCAAGGCTGGGCACTAGCCTTTCAGTAGTCACTCTCTTCTCAGTCTATGTCTTGGAGGTATCTTCTTTCCTGAGCTACCACCTTAGCTTCAAGACTGACCCTCGATACTCCTACAGTGTCATCCTATTAGACTGATAGAGTGAGAAGTACTGTATCTGTCCAAAAGAGCTCCCTGAATTGGAATTGCAAATTAGCACAGTAAGCCTAAAAATAGTACCCATGCTAGAAGCAATGGTAGCTGGGATCATGGAACCCCAGAGATTCCCTCCGCCATTTTATTTTCTCTCCTGAGTGCCAAATACCATAAAGTAGTTGTCTAGTACCATTTTACTCAATATTAGACTTTCCACTGTGAGTTGGGGTCAGATGATGGCTCACCTTTTCCTATAATCTTGCCATTCACTCACTCTTCTGGAATTCAGGCCTCAATCTGCTATCACCCATCACCAGTTCTTAGCTGTCTATGTCATTGCATTGATCATCTGTGTTTTCAGCTCCTGCTACAATGTTCTTTTGGACACCTTCCTAAGGTACCATTGGCCAAAAGAATCATGTTCCTGTGGCACCTCTAGGAGCAGAACCCTCCTCAAGAATGTCCTTCTGCCTTCCTGAACCCCCACAAGATGTTAGTCCCTCAGATGGCAGAGAGTTTGAATGTCCAACATAACTAAAAATGACAGTCAGCAGCCAACCATACCTTCGGCTACCAGCAAGTTGCACAAGCACTACTCAACACTGTGGTTGTGTACACCCATTAAGTTAAAGGGCAAAGCTTGTGATTTGATGGGTGGGAGCAATCAGCCATGTCCCTTTTCTGTGCTATACTACATATATCAGTGTTCTTCAGCCTCATTTAGATGCTCCTTTACTTTACTCCCACCATCCACCCTTCCTTCTCCAGTGGCTCATTTCTCTCCCAGGGTTTCTTTCTAAGGTACCTTTAGTCAAAGGAATCACATTCCCATGGCACTTCTTTGGCTACCAAAGTTGCACAAGCATTACTCCACACTGTGGCTGCATACACCCATTAAACAGCATGTTGAACTTGCTATAGTCATATGCTGGTCAATTCAAACTCCTACAATATATGGTAAGTGTTCTGTTGAGCCAGTTGAATCACACTATGCTGTGGGCTGTCAGTTTTAAGCCACACACCCAGTTATTGTGTTCATCCTTTTTTAACTCAGCAATTTTGAATCCTGACACTATGATGAGGTGCTGGTGAAGGTGGTGGTGATTTTAAACTGCAACAGTGCTGAAAGTTTACCATTCTTCATAAACCAGGCAGGAAGCTGAACTTTCGTGGGGAGGGCAGTTTCTATGTGTGGGGAGGGAGAGGTACAATCAAACAACGAAAGAGCGATCCTTTTAATACTGTTGATCTGGCCTACACTTTAAAGGGTACAAGCATCAAGTAGATCACTGTTGTGTAGAAGGCCTTTGCAATTTTGCAGCCCTGCAGCTACAAAGGGAGTTCTGCATCTATATAAGGGCACTACGGGCAGAGGTATATGAAGGAAAGTAATGCAAACAGATGGAATGCAGTCCAGTCTTGTGGTGGTGGGTGGAGCACATCTGTTTCCATGTGGGAGACTGGAGTTTGAGATCTGAGCCAAACTCCTTACCTCAGGTCAGAGGAGTCTGGGGCATGTTGTGAATCTGGAGCAGAAGCAAGAGCTCCTCACTCTGCTGCTTGATTGCCTCCTTCATGGGAGGGAAAACAACTGTGATGTCATGCTTGACCTCATATTCCCCTCCCCTAAAGGACCATGGTCGGGGGTGGCATAAATTAAAATAGATAGATGGGGCTACAGGAAAAATCCTTGTAGCCATTTATGATGGCTGACTCACATGCTCTCATAATAGGAACACGCACCACTCCTGCACCCACCCTCTCCCCCAGGAGATGGAGTGCAAAGCAAAACACAGATGGTCCAGGTACAAGAAAGCAATAAGCTGTTTTTATCTCTTTAAGTCCTGTGATGTAATTGTTATTCCCTGTATTTCTTGACTGTAACTTGTGTTGACTTGTACTCTTCTGGGTCATGCCTGAAAATAGGCAGCTTTGTCTAGTGCACTTACCCAGTTACCAAAAGCAAATAAATAAATAAAAAAACATGTTGTAGGTTTCCACCCAGACATAATGAAGTAAACTATATGTCTGATGAAAATCTATAATCATCTGTTTGTGTATTATGGAAAAGTTGATACTTTTACTTTAATTTCAAATAAACCATACATAGTACACCTACACTACATTTCTTCACTTAGAACTCCATTGTTCATTTGTTTTGCCATATTAGTGAAACTGAATAAGTTGTTTCGTCCAGTTAAGTGTGCACATTATTGTGCTGTGTGAAATGTGAAAATCCGCTGGCAGAATTAACACAGAATCACCATTCTGCCTGCAGATTTTCTGCTGGAATTTCTCTGGTCATTCTGCAGAATTCTGCTGTGATCCTCAAAATTGTATTATGTGGAACAGTTCCCATGAAAAATTATTCCATGAACATTTATACATAATTTGTTGAGATCTGCAGAATTTAATTCCATGGAAAATTAGTGGAAAACTCATTCAGCATGATTCTGCCATGGAATTTTGCTGTTCTACTTCTGATAAAATTTCCATGGAATTTCAGTGGAATTTCCCACAATTCTGCAAAATTCCATTCAGCAGGAATTTGAAAATACTGCACCCCATGATCACAAGGTGATCTGGTCATTGGTAATAAAGATTTATTGAAGAAATCCACTCTTCATTCTTTATAGTTAGGTCTTTCTGCCCCAATCTCATCAAATAGTGATTGATTGAGTTATTAATTTATTTTATCAGGGAAAAGAATGGGTTGTGCTGTGTTACTCCACACAAAATCACAAGGAAAAACAAGAAATTCTTTGTGGTATTTGTCTCACTTTTACAAGAGTTTTCAGAGGGGCAGCACAAGCACATTATCACATTTAACATTGTCAGTGGCTCAGTAGGTAGCACACTTGCCTCTGGGGCTGGAAGATCAGATGTTCATGGGTTCTAGCCCCACACCAGGCACTTGGGATAATACCTACCATAAGTGACACTGCAGTGCAATATGTGCAGCATACCATCCTTCAGGTGACACATTAAACTGAGGTCCCTTCTGCCCATCTCTGGTCACTGTCCAGGTGGAAGTAAAAGATCTCATGGTACTTATTGATGAAAAACAAAGAAGTTTCCCTAACACTGTGGTCAACATTCCCCCATCAATAAAACAGGTCCATGCTCACCCCATCACACACCAGAAAACAAGCTATATTAGCTTAGAGTGCCTTTCCTGGTCAAAAATTTCAAATAAATAAATACATTATACTTTTGAACTAAACTAAAGTAGCGTCATATTTTTGAAATAGTTGTACAGTATAGAATATATAAGAATCATCGTAATTTTAGGAACTTGGGAAAGAATGGTTTGAGCCAAAGTGTGGTAGATTATTATTCCATGTATGGGTGGCTAGATACTGTAAGTTCTCTTTCACCTTTGCTAGTTTCATGTTTTGGAAATTTAAAAGGGTAATCCTGGGATCTAAGATCAAATAGTTGATGAATCATCTGGTTCGTTGTTCAAGAACATAACAATTCAAGGACTTTATTAGTATACAATCATGTGTGCTATTTTCTGCAGAAAAAAAGTTCAGCAAGCACAATAAGAATGGAAATAGTTTTTGTGTATTTTTTTTGTTGTCATTGTTTTGGGTAATTGTTTTGTTTTGGTGTCATTCCACTTAATTCTTTGCACTAGCTCCACTTTACAAGATTTATAGTGTTACATTTTCACTCTAAATGTAAACAATATTATGCTACCAGAAAAAAATATGCAAGACTGCATTACAGCAAAATATGTAAAAGAATAATGGAAAAACAAAACTTGTGCATAGAGACATAGGATCAATATTGGACCTTTGCAAAAATATTGAGAATTGTACGGGCACAAAAATGATTTAGTACAGTACTAATGCAAAATATTTTTTACAAACTGGTCATGACACAAAAAGTCACTAAACAGAGGTGTCACAAAACATTACAATACATGATGCAACAACACCCAAACATGTTTTAGGAACTGTAGATAGCACATATCTCATCAATCTTGTGATAAATGTTATTCAGTGAAGGAGTTTCTGTACAGATTCTGCAAGATCATTGGAATGCAGGTGCTTGAAAATCCTATCTGCATACATTTCCAAATATGACACTGAGAGCTATGAAGAGCAGGAAATTAAAACTGTATACCAAGAGCAGATAATTGTGGACAACTGATCACTGGCAGTTTTGCATTAATTATTTTCCCGCACTGCCAGTGATCAGCTGATTACCTGTTAAATGACTTTAAGTTCGAGGGGCATGGCTAAGCCAAAAACCAAGATGGTGCCTTAACTCGAGATGAGCTGCAAAACCGGAGCCAAGCATTTGTCTTTTACCTGACCCGGGGGAGAAAAGTACCACCTAATAAGACACTTTGCTGCCGAATCTGTTTCTCCAACCATTGGTGCAATAATTAAGCTTTTCGTTCAGCGAATCGATTCGTGTACACAATGCTGCTTCTTATCCTGGACATGCAGCACCTCCAGACTGCATGGTACACAGCACCAAGGATAGCGAGGAGCTCTCGATACGGGACATGTTTCAAACAATAACGCATCATATGGATGCATTAACCCTGTAACCAGCACTGCGACTGGGGCACTTCAGCAGCTGGACATTTGGCAAGGGCAAATGGAGCAAAAAGTAGATGCCCATGAAGAGGCCCTCCAGGGTCACTGCTCCACACTGAGAGCTCAGGCAGCTCAATCCAACTTTTATAGGAAAAACTCAACAATATTGAAAACGGAGCCGCAGGAACAATTTAAGATTTCTTGGATTCCTAGAGGGCAGTAGGGTGGAAGAGTTGTTAATTTTCTGTTGCAGGCCTTACCAGAGCTCTTACAATTGCTGCCTGCTGCCAGTCTGACAATAGAACGGGTGCACGTTCCTTGCAACAGAGACCAGCACCAGGGACAGACCCAGACCCATTTGGCTAAATTCCTTAACTTTGCTGAGAAGGAAGCTATACAAGCCAGTGAGAGAGCTTAATAACCTAAACTGGAGGAGTCATTGCATTATGATTTCTCAGGACTACTCAAAGGCACTGGCAGACAGAAGAAAGGCCTATACTGATATGCTCAAATGCCTGCACGAGTTACACATTCCTTTCAGCCTTAGATACCCAGCGACTCTCAAAATAACCTATAATGGGACCCCCACATCAGTTCTTCTCCCCAGAGGCTGCATTAGACTTTATAAATGTTACTTGGCCCCACTCGAATACAAGGTCCCCCAGTCCTCCTCCGCAGGCTGCTTCTGGGCCCTTGTAGGTATAATACTCAGGTCGTAGAGGGCTGACTACTGGTAATCAATATGTTGCACCTGGAGGATTTGACTCATCCAAGGGGTCTGGTAAGGATTTGGAACCACGGACTCCCAGAACCCGTAAGAGACCCCCCTCCACTCCTCACTTTAAATGGGACCATCCACAAGACAGAACTAAAAAGGATGCACTATCTGAAAACAACACCGAGCATCACATGAGAGAGGTACCGCATGAAGCATCCTATAGCAGCCAGTTCTTTAATGAAAAACAGTTCTCTCCGATCGCTCCTTATAACTGATCCATATCGGATGGACTGTTAGCTGAAATGGACTTATCAGCTCCATCAGACCCAGAAAATGACCTGGTAGACCCACCTGGCTCATGGGTGGAGGCTGTAGAAGACGCACTGCCACTGGAGGAAACAAGACCTGTACCCGAGGCTTCCGGCTCAGCAGTTGGAGCAGTGCAGCAATCACCTGGGAAATTTAGAGACAAGATGTCCAACAAGACACCCTTGGCTGACAGTATACAGATAAGTACCTATTAGGCATAAGTGTCTACTGGGTATTAATGGGGTAGGATAAGGGGAGTATAAAGGGAAACTGGTACCCACCGGTGTTATAGCAGGTGCACTTAGTCCTAAGACGAGCAGTGTACTTACATGCCCCCCCACCAGACACTTTTCCAGATAGGTTATTTGTAAGACCTGAAAGCAAATGTTAAAATGTTATGGTGGGGCTTCCCCTGCCGCATCGGGGGGAGAAATGAACTGGTGTGGCTGCACTCCACTTTCCGTACTACTCCCAGGTTACATCCCACCCCGTGGAGAGTATTCCTCCTGAGAAGCTCGCACCCAACTCTCTACACCTTTGGGGATCCTACAGAAATAACTGCACTGGACTCATTTTCATGTCCCCATTTCTCCCGGAAACTGGTACAAGAGATTGGACTCCCCCCCACCTTCCCTGTCCATGACTCTGGTATCTCCCCAGGGAACCTAGGACATTCCGTGGCTCTGGAATGCAGCCCTACCACTGAAAAGTTTAATTAGTGTGTTTTGTACATTACCCTGTGTTAAGGGTGAGTATTAATAAAAAAACAAGGTCACTTGTTAGCAGGGGCTGCTATGACTGATGTTCTTTAAGCTAGACACCCCCCACAGGTGCTACTGAGCTTGCCATTGGCTGGAGTTCCAGCCGGCTGAGTACAGTAGAGTCCTTACTCAGATTCAAATTTTGCCAGTTGGCATATTTATTTATTTAAGAGATTTGCCAGGAAAGGCATATTGGTAAATCTCTTCAATAAATAAATAAATAAATATGCCAACTGGCAAAATTTAAATCTAAGTAAGGACTCTACTGGCATATGGTTACCTGGTTATACCTGGCAGTTATTATTAGTGTGTTGTGTTTAAACTTATATTTCATCTGCTCCTATTCCTTATACCAGGGTACTCGCAGCTTAGGTTGCAACTCCATAACTTTCCAGGGGCCGTGATGGCTGGTTTTGGGTCTGGCGTAAAATAGGCAGAAGTAGAAACACTGAATGACTAGTTTAATTTTATAGGATAGTAACCCCCCTCCCCCTTTTTTTTCTTCAAAATGGCTGAGATCTCCTTCCATACCTGGAATGTCAGGGGTCTTAACTCGCCCATCAAAAGGAAAAAGACTCTTGCCCATCTCAAGCGGCTGAAGTCCAGAGTGGCTTTCCTACAGGAGACCAAATTGACCCAATCCGACGCCTCTATGATGCTGAAAGACTGGGTGGGGCAGAAGGTTCACTCGAGTGCCCACACCAAGAAACACGGAGTAATGATTCTGCTTCACAAGTCTTTGCACTGGACCCTGCTGGACTCAGCTGCCGGTCAAGATGGTAGATGGGTGTTAGCAAGGTACAACACACCCACAGGCCCCCTAGTATTGTGAAATGTTTATGCTCCCAGTTCAGATGATCCACACTTTTTCCACAGTTTGGCGGATAAAATGACAACCTTTCTGCCCCCTAACTGTCCTCTCCTGGCTGGAGGGGACTTTAATCTTGCCTTAGTTCCTGTCTTAGACAGAAATGATAAGGGCAGAGAAATCCATATTAGAGGTACAACAGCCCTTCTTCAGCTGATGGACAACCTGGGTCTCACAGATGTTTGGAGGCTTTTCACCCTCGTGTGAGATTACACCTACCACTCCGAGCCTAATTCCTCATACAGCAGATTGGATTATTGGCCTGCCCACTTATCCTGGCAGAATGCCCTTGAGGTAGTTATTCTTCCTCAGATAATTTTGGACCATGCTCCTGTCCAACTCCTGGTAAAATAGGAAACCCTCTCTCCTCCCCTCCCCAATGGAAATTGGACCCCGTCCTTATGAATACCCAGACTTTATCCTGTGGGCTAAAAATGAAGCCTCATTATTCTTCAATGCTAACCGTCTGCAGACACAACACCAGGAATACCTGGGAGGCATTTATAGCCACCATGATGGGTAACATTATGGGGTTTGCTGCAGCAAACGGAAAGAATGCGGCGAGAGCTATGTGTCTTTGGAAGAAGCAGCTGGCACAGGCCGAAAGTTCCTTCCTCCCCTCCACTAGTCCCTCTTGGTGAAGTCCATACTACAAATGGCAGTTCCAAATTAATCAATTTTAAACTGAGGTGGAGGTGTGTTATCCTCCATCTTTGGCACACCTTCTGGGAAGGAGGGATAAGGAGACAAGGTTCTGGTGTACCAACTACGGCGCCAACAGGCTAGTAGGCACATCTCAGAACTGAAGGATGCACAGGGGGCTGTGACATCATTGCCACAGGCCATTAACGAGATTATGGCCACCTTCTGTGGGAAATTATACTCTACTACACACCTAAAGACCATAGCTGATACTTAACCCTACCTGGAAGGGCTGCAGCTTCCCAAACTGTCATGTCAACAAACCTTAGAATTAGAGGCCCCGTTCACACAGAATGAGGTGCTCTTTGCCATCAACACCCTCCCTGTGGGGAAATCCCCAGGTAGTGATGAATATATGGCAGAGTTTTCCAAAGTATTGGCCCCTTTGCATGCCCCACTTCTGACTGAAGTTTTTTAGGAAGATGAACTTAGGGGGATTCTCCCACCCACCCTCAGGGAGGCCACGATTGTGGTCATCCCCAAGAAGGGCAAAAATCCTACAAACCCAGTCAATTATCGGCCCATATCTCTGATCAATTTAGACAGTAAAATCTACACCAAGATTCTGGCCATTAGATTGAGCCCTTTCCTTTCCTGTCTTATTCACCCTCTCAGGTTGGCTTTGTACCTGGAAGACAGAGCACTGACCATCTTAGAACTCTGATTGACTTAATTTACACCACTCATCAGCCCTCCACCCCTGCGGTAGCTATAGCTGTCGACTTTGAAAAAGCTCTTGACTCCCTAGAGTGGGACTACCTGTATACAGTGTTGTCCCACCTAGGGGTGGGAGACAGGTTCAAACAGAGAGTGCAGGTGATCTATACCACTCCAACAGCCCGAGTCACCACAAATTCCCTGCTCTCCCCCCATTTTCCCCTGGAATGAGGGACAAGACAGGGCTGCCCCAATCACCTCTCTCATTTGTCCTAGCAGTGGAACCACTGGCAGCAGCTGTCCGTCAGCACCCACAAATTGCTGGGATCCTGTGGGTGACACAACTTACCCCACGTTTATGTATGCTGATGATCTTCTTCTCCCCCTGGCTGATGCACAGCTCTCAGTGCCCCACTTACTAACCCTACTGGAAGACTTTGCTGGGTACTCAGGCCTGAAGCTTAATCAAGCTAAGATCGAGATGCTTCCCCTTAATGAACACTGCCCCCAACATATCGCACAGACATCCAGCCTGCTGTGGGCCCCAGCTGGCACTACCTATCTGGGCATTCACATTACCCCTAAAATTGAAAACTTGTGGAACTTAAACATTCAACCCTTACTTCTATCCACCAAGACTGAATTTGATAGATGGCGGATGCTCAGACTTACACTGGCAGGAGAAATAGCTGCTATAAAGATGGTCTCCGCTCCTAAATTCCACTATCTTCTGTACCATATTCCTATTTCCCTCCCTAAGCTGTGGTTTCAACCCATTGATAAACTGATTGGAGACTTCCTGTGGGAAGGAGCCAAGCCCTGATTCAGTCTCACTAAACTCAGGGCTCATTGGAGTAATGGAGGGTGGAACCTACCCCGGATGGAGGGATACAAACGGGCCTTCAAAGTTGCGCAAACTGTACAATGGTTTCAGACAGACCCCCTTCGTACTCCAGAATAGGTTTCTATTGAGCAACACATGACAAACACTGTATACCCACCCTCCCTATTGTTTCCATCTGAGAGGCCTGTCCCTGTCCACATCTCTCCCTCCAAGGCAACGCTCTATGGTGGAAGCCTCCAGGAAGTGTTGTCAATATGTCCACTACAGGCTGCATTAGACCCATCTCCTCTTTTAATGCACTTTTATGGCAGAATCAGAAGATCACCATAGATAACAGGGAGGGTGCTCTGGACACAGTGGTATAAGAAGGATCCGAACAGTGGGGGATCTCTGTGAACCCAATTTGTGCAAAATTGCCTCCTTTCAAACACTCCCAGCAGCACTGGAATCTCCCTTCGACAGACTTTTGGAGGTATCTCCAGATCAGGGCAGCTCTTAAGCCCCTTCTGGAGTCCCAGAGGGATGGCACCAACCCTAGAGTCCTCCAGTCCTGGATAGACAACCACAAGGGCCTATCAGGGAGATTATATCGCCAACTAAGAGACACTCTCCCTTTTCAAAGTGAAGACTCCAAAGCTAAATGGGAGAGTATGCTACAGTGCTCTATATCCACTGAACAATGGGGTCAGGCCTGGAAAGACATCCATGGGTGGTATCAGGATGCTAGGTCATGGTTAATCCAGAATAAAATATCACACTCATGGTATAAAACCTCAGTAGTGTTGCATAAAAAGCTAAACTCATGGATGCACACGATTGTTGGAGATGTCAGGGGAAGGGTGCAGATTTGGCCCATATACTTTGGTCCTGCCCCAAAATACAGAAGTTGTGGAAGGAAGTATGTGTAATGTCCACAAAGATATTGCAGAAACTAATCCCTCAGATGCCTAAGTTCTTTATCCTGGGGATCTGAGCTGACATGCCAACACTTTCACAGCTCGAGTGCAGGTGGTTGGCACTACTTGCTATTCAAACCAAACAGGCCCTGCTATGTAAATGGCATACAGTAGTTATCCCCTCCCTATATGAGGTGATGGCCTCCCTTTCCTCCTTGGCAGCACTGGATAGGATTGCCCACCTCCAAACCTATCAACTGGCTAAATTCCAGAAATGCTAGGCTCCCTACCTTCAATATGCCACCCCCCAAGGGTGTGGGGTGAGTCTCTACTAGAACTCTGGACTGATTGGTTTTCCCTCTCACTTTTCCCTCACTGGATGGTGGGAAGAAACAGATTAACCCTGAGCCTCCCCCCCACTTGTTGAGATCCTTCAGGATAACTCTCCCCCTAATCCCCTGGGTACCCTTCCCTCTCCCAGGCCCAAAGATCCAACAGGAGTCATACCTCTAAATGAGGGCTATCATGGGTTACACTCCCTTCAACAACTGATTCCCTGCTAGGGGTTCGGACCCACTAATTGATAATGATATGCAATATTCAATCTATACCACTGTACTGTACAATTATAGATAATAGTATGGAGACACACCTTGTAACCATGTATAGTCATATTATAAATAAATACTTTTGTTTCCCTTCGTTCCTTCCATAACCCCCCTCCCCATTGCAGTAAGCATATTCACTGTACATGACAAAGTACCCTTCTCTTTGGTGTAATTCATTTCATATGAGCTTACTCAATTTTGTACTGCTGTTTCTTTATATTGAAAACAATAAAACAACTTTAATACAAATGACTGTATGTTCGTCCATCTATTATGTGTGCTGCTTCTACTGTAGCCACTGGTGTTTTATTGTGAGCTACTCTAGTTGTTTTTGCAACATGTCTTTCTTCAAGTGGCTCAGCTCCCCCAGTCCCAAGGCTGCCAAACCAGACTTTTCTTGTGTTGAGACTGAATATTTATGCAGGTTTACTTGCTGAAACTGCTGCTATTTCAGACAGTGTTGCACAGTCTGTTGTGTATCAGCTCTCCATCTCTGCCTCTATTACTAGTACTCTGCCTCTACCCTACCTGCAAAAATAAAACACTGAGAACAATGAAGTTTGCCCATTAAAGGGGTCAAACCAAATTGTCCTGGTGGACCCCACCCAGTAGTATTTGCTCAGAGAGAGAGAAAGAGAGAAGGGGAGTTAGAGTGAGTCAAAGGGAGGTGTGATGATGCCTCAGGAAGGAGGAGCCTGAGGTGGGACAGGCTGGAGGTGATAAGGCAAGGAGCTAAAGGAGGTGGGGCTAAGCCCCAAGATATAAGGGGCTGCACAGAGGAAAACAGCCTCTTTTGCTTTGTTTGGTAATTCGCCCAGCATTCAAGCAGCACATCAGATCCAGCAAGATTTAAGGTGGGAGGTTTATCCTAGCAGTAGCTGCATAGTTGTTTCATTTTGAACACCTGCTACCCTGAGAATTACCAGAAAAAGCAGGGAATTGTAGACCCATCCAGTTGCAGAAGACAGACATAAAGAGGGTCCAAACAGTTCAGCGGGTGAGGTAAGGTTTGGAATACTCCATTTAATTGCAAAGAGAAAGAGAGTGTTGGAAAAGCCTGCTGAGCGCGGTGGGCTGGTGGGCTGATGTGAAAGCTGTTTTGGAACAAAGGGGGGAGCAGGAGTCATGGATGAGGGTTCTCGGTAAGGGCTGTGATGGAGAGAGTGATGTGGGCTGGTGGGGAGAACTTTATTGTCATGGTGGATACAGGCTATACTAAGCAAAAAAGAACAGGGCGATGAGGCTGTATGGGCCTGATGACATGACCACGTGGGTGGCCGGCAGCCTGGTAAAAAGAAGCAAGCTACATGGAGACATTCAAGATATGAGAATATAGGAATGTTGGCTTGTTGGTGTCTCTTGGTGCATTGTGGGAGCAGGGCCAGGCAGACAAACAGGACCTAAGGATGTGGTACTTTGTGAGGTTTTTGCTGTTATTCTGTGGGGCCTTTTTCTTCAGATGGGGCCATCACGGTGCTGCATGCGTCGACATCACGCGGCCGCATGGGGACTTATGGCCTAGCAACCATGGGGTCATGCAAAGGAAAAATAGGAAGATTTGGTGATGTGGGTTGGTTTATTAGAGGATGGGGAGCAGGGCCAGGTGGTTAATGGGTTTTATGAATCTCGTCAACTAGTAGGGTTGGGGGTTCCTTGGTCTATGAACAAGACAGGGTGGCCTACAAGCACAGTGTTGTTTTACTGTGTTCTGGTAGCCTTTGTCGGTGGATAGGGCCATACAATGGCTTTTCACCACAAGGGAAGATATCATGGGAGTGTGCGAAAAGAAAGGGAATAGAAATGGTTGGCGATGTGATGGGATTTATTTGGAGGGTGCGGAACAGGGCCACGTGGCTGAAAGGGTTTATTGGTGAATTTCACAAAGGGGGTTTGGTTTGTGGGTTGCTCGGTCTGTGAACAGTGCTGGGCAGCCTCCAAGTGTGATGTTTTTTTACTGTGGTTTACGGGAGCTTTATCTGCGAATAGGGCCATGTGGCCGCCTGGTGTCTGATGTCATGGCTGCATGGTAGACATGAGCTCTAAAAAAAATTTTTAAAAAGGGAGGAAGCTACCAGGTGTTGTGTAGAAAGTGGAGGGCACAAGAATGTGAAGTGATGTGGTTGGCTTTCTTGGAAAGGGGGAGCAGGGCCATATGGTCAAATGGGGTTTTTGAAGGAGTTTCACAACTGGTTTGGGTTTTGAGGGTTCCTAGTTGGTGAACAGGACTGAGTGGCCTCAGAGCACTGGAAGGCCTGGAGAAGGAGCTGGGGTGGCCCAGCAAGAAAGGCAGTAAAAGGGACACATGACAGGTACAGGATAGTAAGAAAAAAGGAGGCCTGAGCAGGATTTCAGCGGGTGTGCACGTGGCTGGTGGACGGCTGCCGCCGTCATGCCTGAGTGGGGCAGGGGGGTGCAAGCGGCCTGGCATTTACCTGGGCCCAGGATGGGGGAGGGAGAGGGAAAGAATGAGTGTGGCCATCATGGACATGCACAAGAAGGACTGAAGTAACTGGCATGAGCTAACATGAACTACTGTATTTTTTCTCTCTGTCTCAGTTTTCTCCGAATTCTGAAGGTAGTCAGGGAGAGAGATGGCACCAAGAAAGAACAGGCCTTCGAAGGAAGATGCATACAATGCGATATTGGAGCTGGTGGAGAAACCCAACAAGATGTGGGAACTGGTAGAGGGAAGGAACCTCGGAGGCCTGGGAGAAAAGAGAAAGGCAGAGAAGGGCAGGAGCAAAGGGAAGCAACCTCCAATGAGGCAACTGCACCCCAGAGAGGCAACAGTTAACACCTATGGGACCTCCATGACCAGGCAGCCCCATACAACCACACCCAAGCCTTCTGTGCCATATCCACCTCAGCCTGAGCCCACACCTGCACCGACACTGGAACCCATACCAAGGACACTGACAGAGCCAAGCTGCCACCCTGATGATCCCAGTGCCTGTCCCAACAATTGAGCTCCTTCCGATGAACCCCATCAATACCGGGCTATGTGGAGTGGAAAATCTCACAGGTAAGGTGGTAGGGATGGTAGGAGACAGCATTAAGGAGTACATAAAACAGATGATATTATCATTAGAGGTGGGGGGTTTTGGGCAGTTGGAGAAAGTATTAGCAGATATTAAGGCAGGAAATGGTACGGAGGGGAACGGCTCAGGGGCCTTGAGTGGGAAAAGGGACAAGAGAGATAGGAGCTCCTGGAATGAGAATAGGTGAGCATATTCCACTAGCCATGAAAGAGAAAATTTGGAAAGTTGAGTATGTGGACATCTTTGCATTGGTGAGCAGGGAATTGGCAACAAAATATGAGGAAACAGAGAATATAGGCAAGAGTGAGATGGCAGTGGCAGTAGTTTTATTGTGAAAAAAAGAAGAAGATAAGTTCACAAAGGAAAAGACGTAGGATGGGTGATTTGTGGGGTTTGCCACTTACTCTGCCATAGCCATGGGGAAGAAACCATAATTGGGTATACCACTTATTACAGATTCACTGTTCATAAGGAGGGCAAAAATAAAAGGGGGGGTGGGATGGTTGTACTATGACGAGTTCTTCAGGCAGCAAATGGTGATGTACGGAGATGTTAGGTGGACACAAAGCAATTAGACTTATGGATGGATTATGTGACTGACCAGTCCATGCCAGAAGGGGATGGGGGGAGAAGAGGGACATTACTCCAAAAATGCTGTTGGGGTTACAACAGAGCATTTTGCGCGTGGCCACAATGCTGGTTCAAACATGCATGCTCGAAATGTGGAGGCAACCATCCAGCTTCCAGATACCGGAAAACAGGAAATCAAGGGGGGCAACAAGGAGGGGTTCAAGGTATGACCAACCAGCACTTTCAGGGGGTGGACAAGGGTACAGAGGGCAAACATGGAATAGGGGAACCAGAGGAAGGGGCTACATGAGAAGAGGGGAACAGGCTTATTAAGGGGCCAACAGAATGGAGGGGGAGACCGGGGGACTAGAACGGGGTACAGAACACAAGGACAGTTTTGTGAAAGCAAATACCACCAAGATCAACACTGTCAAAAAATGGTTGTGTCAGTACCTACACAGAAGAGCAGCCGAAAAAATCTGGGCGGGATTTGAAAAAGGTTTCCCCTTGCAATTCAAGGGTCCCAGGGAGGTGAGAGAAGCAAAAAATGTAGGATCAGTAAGGAGAAAGGAAGACATTTTGAAGTTAAAGATCAAGAAGGAGAAGGAGGCAGGGAGAATAGAAGGACCGTTAAAGGTGCCACTGTTTCAACTCTTAAGGGTTTCCCTGTTAGGCTTGGTGCTGAAAAAACAGCCTGGGGAGTTTCTGGTCATCCACCACCTGTTCTTTCCAGAAGGGGAGTCAGTCAATGACTTCATAAGGGAGGAACACAGCTGGGTATCATATGCTATGCTGGAGGAGGCAGTGCAGATTATCAGGGCCACCCCAGAGGCATGGCTGACCAACATGGACATAGAATCAGCATTTCAGCTGCTTCCTGTCTGCCCAGAAGACTGGGATTTATTGGGTTTTAAGACTGATGGCCAGTACTATTTTGATAAGGCCATACCTATGGGGTGTTCTACAACTTGTGCTACGTTCGAGTTATTTAGCACTTGCCTGCAATGAATTTTTCAAAAAAAATGGGGTATATGGCTGTGATACATTACCTTGATGATTTTCTGTTAATAGGAAATAGGAAACAAGAGGTGGAATACATGCTGGCAAGTTTTTAGGAGCTGTGCAGAGAGCTGGGGGTACCACTAGCACTGGACAAAACAGAGGAGACTAGCAGAGTATTAGAATTTTTAGGGATCGAAGTGGATACACAAGCGGAGGTATTCTGGCTCCCAGATAGCAAGGTGCAGAAACTAAAAGGCCTCCTAGGGATACACAATGAGTAGAAGGAGGGTACAGCTAAGGCAGGTGCAGCAATGTCCTGGAGCATCTTAACTTTGTTGTAGGGCAATAGTCCGGGATAACATTCACCCACCAGCTGGTGAGGACAATCGCAGATCACACCACTGGGTAAATACCACAAAGGGGTAAAGATGATTTCCAGGTATGGGAGACATTTCTGCAGAGTCACAATGGAAGATCCTTTTGGCAGGATGACTGGGTCTGCAACACAGACCTCAAGTTGTACATGGATGCGGCAGAGGATTTAGGAATGGGCGGATATTTCCAAGGAAAATGGTTTTCCAAACCATGGCCAGAGGAATGGGCAAGACTGGGGCTCACACGGGATATTACATTGTTCAAGCTGATACCGTTTTGGTTTGCACATTAATATGGGGGGAAGGCCTGTGAAACCAAAAGGTGACGTTCTGGTGCAATAACCAGGCTGTGGTGGAGGTCCTTAACAACAGAGGGGCAAGGTCAGACACAGCGATGAGGATGCTGAGACAGTTAGTCTTGAGGGGTTTACAACTGAACATATCATTTATAGCCAGGCATATAGAAGGGGTACAGAACATATTGGCTGACAGCCTTTCTTGTCTGCAGTGGGATCGATTCCGGGCACTTGCGCCTAGAGCAGAGGGACAAAGAAACACCTATCCCAATGAACATCTGGGATGTTGGCAAGAAGGTGCCGAATTGCTGTTTTGCAACTTTTGGGCCCCCAGAACCTTAAGGGCATACAAAGGGTCATAGCGGGTATTCCAAGCATTCAGAGAGTTGCACCGCTTGGAGGTAAGTGGGCTGGTTACAGAGGAACAAATAGGAATATTTATTGTTTATCAGTGGGAAAGAGGGATGGTCCACAATACGATGGGAGTGCACTTAGTGGGGATCAGCATAGTTTGTAGTTTGATAGGGTGGCATGACACCACAAAATCCATGTTTATTAGACAAATGATACAAGAATGGGGGCGGATGAAGCAAGGGTCAGGGGACAACAGGTGCCCAATAGCGGATCGGTTGTTAGGTGGGTTGGGTGGAATATAGCCCAAAATACATAAATCAAGAGATGAGACAAGATTATTCCAGACAGTTTACTTAGTAATGTTCGCTGTTGCCCTCTGAGTGAGTGAGGCAGTAGGGCACAGGGGGCAGGGTGAGAAAGGAGGGCTGGAGTGGGGAGACATAACAAAGGGAATGAACCAAGTAAGGATAATGATCAGGAGGTCCAAGACTGACCAAGAAGAGAAGGGAAGTGTGGTGACCATGGAGTCACACCTCAATCCAATACTGCACCCAATAAAAGCTTTGTGGGCCTACACTGCAGAGAGACAAGTCAAGGAAGGGCACTTATTTGTACATGGGGATGGGAAAAAGGTGTTGAGTTACCAGGTCATGGCAATTTTGAAAAAACACATGGAATTTTTAGGTGAGAACCCATCGAGGTATTCTTCCCATTCCTTCAAAATTGGAGCAGCATCTGAAAGGGCAGCGGAAGGGGAATCAATAGCCTAGGTACAAGAGATGGGACATTGGAGGTCTGGTAGCTACAAGAGATACATATGATCCATGAGCGAATGACACTAATCTGTTCCTTTTGTTTTGCAGGTACAAATGTAAGACTATTATCTAGGAAATTAGGTGCAGAGGATAAATGAAGAAGGGCAGATAAAAGAAATGGGGGCCGATGGGGGGTGGGGTGGGGAGAAGAAAATGTAAGTTTATTAAAGACTGTTTTTTAATCAATAGGTCACTGCCGAAGCATGGAAGCATGAATTTGTTGGCATTCCTACATTTATTGGGCTGAAAGGATAGCAGAAAAGAAAGCAGGGGGAAAGCAGTTATACCAAGAGGTCAGACAATGTAGGCTGGTGTGGAGAGGAATCCGGGGGATAAGATGGGCACAGCTACTACCGACCCTGTGAGAGATGAGAGAAAAATTACCCAATCTGGATTTAGTTATCATACACCTGGGGGGCAATGTCATCAGAGCAATTCCATGGTTGGACACTTACTTGCAGATAAAGCAAGATATTGCCTGCATGGCCTCATCTGAAGAAAAAGGCCCCACAGAACAAACAGCAGTTGTGAAACCCTTCAATATTGAAAAGTTAAACAATGGTGGCCTGGTGTTAGCCTGGTCTGGTCAGACATGATGCCAAGGAGGGCATGGGGCATGAACATAGCCACCTAGAAGTGGAGAGGAAGGCATAAGATGAATAGGAGGGTAGGCACATTATTTCGGAACATGGGCAGGCATGTCATATTAAGGTGGGGTAGAAGAGGGTGGATGATTTTTACGCTCTGATGGGATCCATTTGTCAGATTTAGGAATAGACATGTTCAATACAGAAATGATCAGTTTCATCAAAGCCTGGAGGAGGCAGGAAAAGAAATGACAGAAAGGGTGGCTAGACAAGCTGGAGACAGTCTATGGAAAAATGGGCGGGGAAGGGGGGAAGGAGCAAAGAAAAAGGAGAAGGGAAAGAGGAAAATAAACAAAAGAATAAACAATACGTGAGAAACAACAGAAAGCGAAAAAAGCGGTTTGGTTTTCACCATTACCTACAAGAGAAGAAACAAAGAAGTCACCCAGGTTTTCTCCTGGAAGGCGAGAAGAAGAAGGAAAGAAAGGAAGGCATTTATAGTGTGAACAAACAGAGGAAAGAGAAATTGATTGAATTATAAGCACAGCGGTAAAATGGTGATGGAATATTAAAAACAAACAGTATGTGTTAATTGAAATAAATTGATTGCCAATCTGAGCACCACCGTATATGGTTGTTTGTCATCATTGGGGGTGGGGGATCCAGGACAATGGAGTCTGCCTATTAAAGGGGGCAGACAAAGTTGTCCCGGTGGACCCTACCCAGTAGTATTTGCTCAGAGAGAGAGAGAGAGAGAGGGGGGAGGAGTTAGAGTGAGTCAAAGGGAGGCATGATGACTCCTCAGGGAAAAGGAGCCTGGGGTGGGACAGGCTGGAGGTGACAGGGCAAGGGGATAAGGGAGGCTGGGCAAAGCCCCAATATATAAGGGGCTGCACAGAGGAAAACAGCCTCTTTTGCTGCAAAATTTTCATACCTCCCACCCACCCTACAATAAAAAAAAAGTGTATAGAGGAAGATGGAATAATAATAGTGACTGCCAAGGAGGATAGCAGAAAAAGAGAAGAAGAAAGGGGGGGGGCAAGGTTAAAGAAAGGAGGAGAGCGAGAAAGGAAATAAACAATACATAGAAGGAAACAACAGAAAGCGAAAAGTGGTTTTGGTTCACTGTTACCTACAAGAGAAGAAGAGAAGAAGTCACCCAGGTTTTCAACTGGGGACTAGAAGAAGAAGGAAAGAAAGGAAGGCATTGTAGTGTGAACAAATAGAAGAAAGAGAAATTGACTGAATTATAAGCACAATGGTAAAATAGTGATGAAATATTAAAACAAACAGTATGTGTTAATTGAAATAAATTGATTGCCAATCTGAGCAATACCATATAGATTGTTTGTCATCATTGGAGGAAGATCCAGGACAGTATGCTATATTCACAACATTATTCATTTTCAAATGAGTCACCTGCCTCTGTAGATGGGGTAATGAGGGCACCTTGTTGTATATGCTGGTTCATAGTCATAACATTAGCATTTCTATTTATTATGTTTAAAAAAAATTGCAGTTTACACTGTTAGTCTAATTATGCCTGTTTATGTAATCTTGTGAGACATATGCTTTTCCCTTAAGTGGAAAGGAAGTAATGCTTTTCTCAGAGTGATGACAGTTTCAAATTCAAATCTGTGCCTCCTTGTCCCACACACACTTTCTCACAGCTGTTAAATTAGAAATGCTGAGGAGGGGAAAACTTTCACCTCTCAACTTGTAGATGTGGAACTAATGTCATCTTCAGCTGGTGAAACTCTGCTGTAGTATTCAGTGAAAAATGGTGACAGAGTTGCAGGAACTCTCATGCAATTTTATAAGATGTTTGGGGGACTAAGGTCATGCCCACTTTAAAGCAGCAATATTTGATGGTCACCTTATAGTTTTTTTTTCTCAGCAATAAAGTATATCTGGCAGATATATCAAGATACCCATTTTTTTAATTTTCTTTCACTCCTGAACCAATATACAGAATTTTAAAGTTTTTAAAAGTTGTCACTCCCATGCCATGCCCTCCATGAAAACATTAAACATCTTAGTGCAGTGCTGTGCTGTTTACCATCAGAAACATGTGATCACAGCATCCTAATACCTCCACATTATGAATCTAGCATGAATATTCAACTGGTAACTACAACGGAAGAGATTATTAAAACCTGTGAGTGGGAGCAATCTTTAATGATGTGAGTCATTAATTACAAAATAAGCGATAAATGGTGTTTTAAAAATAACTTTAAAATCTTGAAATAGACTGAAGATAAATCTGAGGATGTCAGAGAGTCAATTTTGCTAAAAAACTATATGATGAAATTGTTTACCAACTACCAAATATTGCTACTTTAACCACTGCCTCAACAGGCTATTTTAACACCTTCATCCCCAGCTGTATCTGAAGATTTAATTACTGTATAACCTGATTAATTAACTATGGCTTTGTCCCTTGAGCTTCAGCTAAGATAACTGGACTGGACTACATTATAGATAGGCATTTCAAGTGAATTATAAATTTCATTGCAGGCACTGTGCTAACACAAGTTAGTGTTTTATTTATTTGGGGAGGGGCACTGCTGGGGGCCTTCAGGAACACATAATCCTTTTTCTCATGTTCTTTGAATTGTGTGATTGTGGCGTGGCTGTAAGTGGAATATAATCAATACAGACAATGTGTAGATTCACTACTATTTATAAAATGATATGGCTGTTAGTAGGATAGCCCTAATGTGGGGTTTGGGACAGGAAGCACAAGAAGAACTGGAAAAAAGGAAATATGGGGAGTGATGCAATGCAGTGGTTGTGGAGTGACAGTCTACTGGGAAACCTTCTGGAGACAGTGGTGCTGTCCCATCTGTGTGCACCTCTCTGGTGGAGGGAACAGGTCTCAAAGCTCCAGGTGGCACTGGCTGGGGAGTCAAGGAGATGGTGAGGTGGGGGTACCATTTCTCTCACCCAGGGACCACCTAGCCAGACACCATTGCCTCAAAGATGCCAGAAGGGAGGAACGGACAGACTACAGTATACTGAAGGAGGGTAGGGGTGGTGGGATCTGAAAGGCTGGGAGGATCGGTTCATAGGTACACTCCTCAATCAGTCCCACTGGGAAATTCCTATACCATTCTAGCAGAACAAGACTGCCAAGAAGGGGTACCAAAGGTGGCGGACAGTGGGGATGTGGGGGTCCACCCAAATGGAGTCTCTGGGGTGGGGGACCTCAGAGAAGGAGGAAACAACTTCTGGTGGGGGAATCTAGTGCCAGGGGGAATTAGGGGAATGAAATGGGGTAGAGAGACAGAGAGAGAGAGAGGTTAAGTGCCTATGTGGTACAGTGACTGGGAGGGATGGGAAGAGTATCCAAAGAATCACAGGTGCAATATGAAGGAAGGGGGAGCTGGATATCATTGTCCACCTGGGGACAAATGGAATAACTTTTGATGGGATGGGGGCAGTGCAGGAGCAGTTTATGGAGCTGGGGAAGGATCTTAGGTAGGTAGCATGCACTGTATCCTTTACAGAAGGGCTACCTATCTACAACAGTGGGAAGGAGAGAAAGAGAGCTCAGCACTAAAGCCTTCAACTCATGGTTGAATGTATGGTGCAGGGGGGGGGAAGGTATGGCTACATTGGGGACTGGTTTTCCACACGGAGGGATAAGAGCTTATGGCTGGGGGATGGCCTGCATCCATCCAGGAAGGGAACAGCATTTCTCAGTGGATGGTTTAAATATTTTGATGGACATTTAGAATAGCTGAGGGAGGTACTGGAAGGCAAAGAGGAGGCAGCAACTGCCTCCCAACAGGCTGTGATAGAGGTAGAGAAATCCCAAGAGAAAACATTCCCACCAGGATGAAAGGCAAAAAGATAGCAAGGGATTAGTAAGAGAGGAGGTGCAAGGGGTGAGGGAGATGAGCAGGCAAAATAAAAGGTGAGGAATGGGAACAGCTAGGAAAAGTAGGCAGGGACAAAAGAAGGGCTAACAAAATTTGGACAGCCTTTTGGCCAGTCTATTAGAAGTCTGAAATAAGATACCAGACCTGGAGGCCACCATAGCAGATACATATCTGGATATTGTGGCCATCACCGAAACATGGTGCACTGCTAACCATGACAGGGAAATGGTCATACCTAGCTACATGATATTTAGAAGAGACAGGGTAGGAAGGAAAGGAGGGGGAGTGGTGCTTTATGTTAAGGAAAACATAAAAGCGATGGAGGTAAAGAAAATTCAGGGGATTGAGGTGTTATGGGTCATCCTTAAGTCAGGAAATTGAGCCATTATTCAGATAGGAGTGGTCTACAGGCCTCCAACACAGGGGGAGGACATATATAAAGAAATGTTGGAAGGTACTGGCAAAATGGCTAAGGAAGGGGAGGTGGTGCTGGTAGGGGACTTTAATCTGCCAGACGTAGAGTGGAGCCTCCCGGCTGTAGCATCAGCTAGAAGTAGAGACATCCTGGACCCCCTGCAGGGAGCATTCCTTGGGCAGCTAGTCAGTGAATCCACTTGGGGTGGAGCATTACTGGACTGGTGCCTACTAACAGGGACAGTGTTGCAGACATCCTGGTGGAAGTCACCTGGGGACCAGTGACCATCACACTGTGTTTTATAAAAGAACAGCAGCAGAACTAGCTACAAGGACGACGGTCCTGGACTTAAAAGGGCTAACTTTACAAAGATAGGGAATGCCCTGAAAGGACCTAGTAAGGGAGATGTTCTTGGTGGCTGGAGGGCAAATGGGCCAGATTAAAACAGGGCATAGTAAAGGCAACAAACCTGTATGGCAAGCAAGTAAGCAAAAGCAGAAGGAAGATGAAACTGTTATGATTCTCAAGGAGGTGGTAGAAAATTGCAGGCAAAAACAGTGGCATTCAAAGGTATAAAGAGGCCAGAGAGGAGGAGGGAAAGTGTATCTGGAGAAATGGAAGAAGGCAGGCAAAGCAGTAAGGAGTGCAAGGTGCAAGCTGAGGAAAGAATAGCTCAGACATTATCGAAAGAGGACAAGACATGTTTCATGTATGTTACGAAAAGGAAGACAAAGGGAGGGATTTACAAGGTAAAGGGGGTAATATACAGAGGAGGACTAAGAAAAGGCAAACATCTTTAATAAATACTTCTGCTCAGTGTCTCCAGTAGAAAAGGTAAAGGAGGGACCACAAATAGGCACCAAGAGCTTTGAGGGACAGAATTAGACACCAGTCCTTTTCTGAGGAAAGGGTCAGGAAAGCACTTGCTAATCTGAGGATGGACAAAGTCATAGGGCCAGATGAGGTGCATCCAAGAGTGCTGAAGGAACTCAGGGAGGTGCTGGCTACACCTCTGGCAGATTTATTTAACAATTTGCTGGAGACTGATGTGGTCCCGGAGGACTGGAGAAGGGCGGACATAGCCCCACATCAGAAAAGTGGTAGCAAGGAGGAGGTGAGAAATTATAGGCCTGTCAGCCTGACTACGTTGGTAGGAAAATTAATGAAAACACTATTAAAGGAAAAGATTGTAGAATACCTGAATCCAACAGACTGCAGGACCTGGGACAGCATGGTTTCACAGAGGAAGGTCGTCATAACAAATCTAATATATTTTTTGACTGAGTAACCAAGTACTGGACTGGGGGCAGTGGACATGGCATCCTGGACTTCAACAAGGCCTTTGACATCGTTCCACATAGGAGACTAGTAATCAAGTTGGGTAGCATGGGCATGGGCAATAAAGTGGTAATTTGGATGAGAAACTGGTTAGGGGATAGGAAACAGAGGATGGTGGTAAATGGAGTTTGCTCCAAGGAAGGAAGGAAGAGTGACCAGTGGTGAACCTTAGGGGTCAGTACTGGAGCTGGTCCTCTTTAATGTCTTCATTAGTGACATAGTGGAGGAACTGGAAGGGAAGATCTGCCACTTTGCAGTTGACACCAAGATCTGCAACAGAGTGGACACTCCAGTGGGGTGCAAAGGATGACAAGAGATTTAAAATGTTGCAAGAGTGGTCAAAGGTTTGGCAGCTGTGGTTTAATGCAAAAGAAGTGCAAAATAATGCACCTGGGTCACAGAAACCTGAGGGTGGAGTACAAAATATCAGGGGAGATAATTGCAATGACCAAGCAGGAAAGGGATTTGGGGCTATTCATTCTGGATGACCTGAAGGTGGCCAGACAATGCAACAAAGTGATTGGGAGAGCTAGTGGGATGTTGGGGTGTACAGGTAGGAGTATCACCAGCAAGAAGAGGGAAGTGGTGTTTCCCCTATATAGGTCATTGATAAGACCCAGCTGGAGTACTGTGTCCAGTTTTGGAGGCCGCATCTCAAGAAAGAAAGAGACAGAGTAGAGGTGATCTAGAAGAGGGCTACAGAGATGGTAACGGGTCTGTATCAAAAGCACTATGAGGAGTAGAGATGGGCAAAGTGGCCCCAATTTGCTTCGCGAAGTGATTCGCAGAGTGAAGGCGAATTTGCGGAGTGCCTAGCAATGTGAATCGGAGCTCTTCACATTATAATGGGTAATGCAAAGTCCATTGAAAACAATGACTTTGAGTTACTCTGCCTTCCTAAACCACTACTCCACCAATTCTTAAGGTGAAGTACATTGTTTTATATGTTTGCCTCACTTTTTTGTTTTAAGCTCAAAGGGAAGCTTGCAGTGATTCATGGGATTTGATGTCGCACTAGGCTCTAGATTTTTCTGGTATGCTCAGTTGGGGTAGAGTGAGGTAGTTTTGAGACAGTCTGCCTTGGGAGGTCTCGCAATTCAAACCTCTAAAGCTGTTAAAAAGCCTTTTGAGTCTTCTTTTGCTGAAACTTTAGTTTCTTCGATTGTAGGAAACCCCCAGCATATCATCGAGCATTTATTGTTTCTGTGGTGGATTTTGAATGTTATGTACAACATTCAGTTTGTGTACTGAGAGACAGTGGAAGTGTGCTTTGGGGAGGGCGTATCTGTGGTGTAGGTAGATTAACTTGGAGAAAAGACAGTTATTTCTGTTTTGGTGATATTTTCTTACAACTGTGTTAATGTACACAGTAATATTTTCAATAATTCTTGCCATTTTTTTGCTGATTGTTGTGGTGCATCAGTGCATAATTTTAGTTTGTTTAAAATATGTGGTTATATTACTGAAGTTTTCAATTTACTATGCATTATTTAGTGTGTGTGTGAGTATGTGTGTGAGGCATGTCATCAAATCAGGCACCTTTTATTGTGCCACATAGTAATTTCAGCAATGTGAACCTGCTATCCACTGCAGCTGTGTGATTTTTGTACTTCTTTGTGGTATCTTTACTGGTACTAGTAATAGTGACTGTTACTGCAGCAGTGCAGTTTGCAGTACACTGCCCCCGTCCTGCCCCAACCAGCAAAGGTATTCTTTTCCAGATTTAAATTTCTGATGATGAACACTGGTTAGGTGTTGTGCCTTTGTGTTGTAGGCCTGTTTTGTAGTATCTCTCTAGGTTTCACCACCCCACCATTGTACTCATTGATACGTGTTTTAAGTCGGGAGTTTTTTAAGATACAGCTCACCAGGAAGTACAGCTTAGGCATTTGTGTTCCCAATACAGTTTCATATTGGTTAGCTCACACCATCGACACGAATCACATTCTTCATTATCATGGTCACAAATGCAGTCACAAATCACGATTCACGATCACGTCACGAATCACAACATCCATTTTTTTGTAGTTACTTGGATGTATTGTAAGCCTGTTTTGCAGTGTCTCTCAGGCTTTACCACCCCACCATTGCACTCATTAATATGTGTTTTAAGTCAGGGAGTTTTTGCTGCAGCTCATCAGGAAGTACAGCCATAGGCATTTGCGATCCTTCCTGTACAGCATGTGAGTTACAGTACTATAAGTAGTGGTGGGTGAAGTGGCACAAATTTGCTCCACGAAGTGATTCACGGAGTAACGCGGAACCCGCTGAGTACTCCACAATGTGACGTGGAGAACTTTGCTTCAGAATGAGGAAAGCGAAGTCCATTGAAACCAATGACTGTGCACTATTCCACCTTCCCCAAACCACTTCTCCACCAATTTTAAGGTGTACATTTGAAATAAATGTAATTCGCCTCACTTCACCTTGTAATTGAGCTCCAAATGAAATTCTGCAGTGATTCATGGGATTGCAGGTCACATGGGCTCTAGATTGTTCTGCACAGCCTCAGTTCTGGCCTGGGTAGTGTGTGTGTGTGGTGGTGGTAGCTGGACAGTTTGCTCTCAGAGCTCTGTGATTCAAAACCACTAAAAGCTGTTTAAAATGCCTTTTTGAGTCATTCATTTTGCTCAAAATTTACTAGGAAACCCTTCTGTGCTCATATCATCGAGTGGTTCATAGGTTTCATAGGTGGTTCAGAGCAGAGAAGACTAGTAGTCCATATTGCTTGCCATTTAGTATCCCATTATTTTTGTATTAATTAGCTATCCAAGCTATGCTTAAATTCCTCAGTAGTTTTACTGGCCACTACCTCAATAGGGAGGTTATTCCAGATTTTTGGTACTTTAACAGAGAACCAGCATTTCCTTCTGTTGTTACGATACCTATTACATTTAATCTGCAAGGGGTATGCTCTTGTATAGTGGCTTTGTTCCCTGATATCTAGATTTAACATATCCCACAAGTCTGGGTTAGAAAAGGCTTTGTACATGAAGCACATATCCCCTCTGAGCCTATGATACTCAAGACTAAACATACCCAAGTTCTGCAGTCTTTCACTATATTCCAGGTGTTGTACCCCTCTGATTAATTTTGTTGCCCTTTTCTGTACCCTTTCCAGTGCTCTTATTTTGGTTTTTTCCCCCTGGTGCCCATAGTTGTGCATAGTATTCCATGTGTGGTCTGACCAGTGATGTATAGAGTGTAATGAAAACATCATGGTGTCTACTCTTAATATGCCACTTAATACAATTTAGGATTCCGCCAGCCTTTTTGACTACCTGGTTGCAATGTATCTTGCAACCAAGGTTATTTGAAATTCTAACTCCCAGATCCCTTTCGTCAGTTACTTCTCTTAATAAGGAACCATTTAAACTACAGTTGTGTTTAGGATTCTTGTGGCCCAGGTGCATCACTGTGCACTTATCAGCATTAAATGTAAGTTTGTACATCCTAACCCAGTTCTCCAGTACTTGCAGTGCTTCTTGTAGTATTTCTGCATCTTTCTTGTTATTTATTGGTTGGCTTAACCTTGTGTCATCAGCAAATTTGGACATCCAAGTTTCTCTCATAGTTTTCATAGATGATATATAAACATTAAACAGGGCTGGCCCCAGGACAGAACCCTGTGGCACCCCACTAGTGACACTGGACCAGTCCGAATAACTACCCCTTATGAAGACTCTTTGCTTCCTGTCATTTAGCCAAGAGACAATCCATTTGGTAATGTTTCCTGGAATATCATGTTCAATTAAGGAGTCAATTAGCTGCCCATGTGGTACCTTGTCAAATGCCTTTGACAGATCTAGAAAGATAATATCCACAGAGTCCCCCTCATCCAATACCTGACTAACTTTTCCATAAAATTCCAGGAGGTTTGTCTGGCAGGAACGTCCCTTGACAAAGCCATGCTGGGTTTGGTCAGTGTCCCCCTTTCCTGCATATATTGTACCATAAAATCTTTATAATCCCCTCCATGACCTTCCCAGAACAGCAGTTAGGCTTATGGGCTGATAGTTGCTTACCACATGTTTAGACCCCTTTATATATGGGAATAACATCAGCCAGTCTCCACGCATCTAACACCTCACCCTGGGCCAAGGAAGTTTGGAATATAGTTGTAATAGGGCCAGTTAATTCATTAACAATCTTCCTACTAATTCTTGGGTGCACCAATCTGGTCCCTGAGCCTTTCTTGGATCCAGTTTTAGCAGTCTGTCCCTGACTTTGATAGAATCAATTACTACATCATGTTTGCCCCTTCCAATTAAATGATTTTGTATTTTACATGATTTATTATTGTATACTGAAGGAAAAAATTGTTAAAACTGGTGGCCATTTGACCATTGTCAGTAATGGTAATACCATCTTCCTGCTTTAATGGGCCTATGGTTTTAACTCCTCCCCTTTTATTATTTATATAAATGTAGAAGGTTTTATGATTATCTTTAACTTTATTGGCTAACCGTAGCTCATACCTCTTCCTGGCCTGTACAATCTCTTTTTTGGTGTGTTTAAATAAATTGCGATATGTATTCCAGCATGATGCTTGATTGCTCTTTTTTGCCTTTATGTAAGCTTTCTTTTTTTGTTTAATACACCTTTTAACTTTGGCTGTCATCCCTACAGGGATCATTTTAGTGCTGCTGTATTTTTTTTTCTGGGTTCATATTTGTTAACTAGTAAGGTAATCTTACTTGCTGGAGTATCTCACATCTTATTCAAAGATTGATCCTTGAACTTTTCTTCCCAGTCCCAGGTTCCCAGATCTCTCTGCATACTACTCCAATCAGACTTGCTATAGTTGTAAATAATAGTATTCCCCTTAATGTTCCCCAAGTCATTTAGTAAGGTGAAATTAATCATTTTATGGTCACTTGAGTCTAATGGGGGGGAACTGTACAATTTTGTACAGCTTCATGCATATTACAAAGAACTAAGTCCAAGGTGTGGTCACCTCTGGTACTTGCAGTCACAAACTGTTGAAGTCCTGCTAGGCTAAAGAGTTCCATGCAGCAGTGCTCTACAGCAGACTGAGCTATAAGATTGGTCCGATCTATACCTGGCAAGTTCAGGTCTCCCATAAGTAAACAATTTGCTCCATCTGTTATGGTGTGTAGTTTTTCCAGGAGTGTCATATCCTCATGGAGATTATTGTTGTGTGTGGATTTTGAATGTTAATTTAGAACAGTCAATGTGTGTACTATGAAGTGTGCTTTGGGGAGGGTGTATTTGTGGTGTAGGTACATTAACTGGGAGAAAAAGGCAGTCTTTCTGTTTTGGTTATATTTTCTTGTATAGCTGTGTTAATGTACACAGTAATATTTTCAGTAATTCTTGACATTTTTTGCTGATTGTTGTGGTGCAGCAGTGTATAATGTGTCTGTTTAAAACATTTGGTTATATTACTAAATGTTTTCAATTTGCTATGCATTCTTGTAGTGTGTGTGTGTGAGTGTGTGTGTAGCATGCCATTAAATCAGACACCTTTATTCTGCTATAGAGTAACTGCAGCAGTGTGAACCTGCTATCCTCCACACTTGCATGAATTTTTTATACTGCTTTGTGGTATCTTTACTGGTAGTGGATTGTTACTGCCATACACCAATCCCCAACTGGCAAAATGTATTCCTTTCAGATTTGGATTTGTGACTTGTGTGCACTAGATAGGTGTTGTTGTGCCTTTTGTATGCATCCCTTGAGTGAGCAGCTAATCTTAATTTATCTGTGCATTTGCAGTGCACCATTAAGTCTGAGAGACTGCATTTCTTGTTGTGCTCTCATTTCACTCAGCACTGGGAATTTTCTGGACACAAGACAGCAGCATTTCATCAGCACTGGGAAATTTTCTGGAGTCTAGACACAAGACAGTAGCATTTGGGGATGCACATTAATTCTGGTGACTCTGGGACCACTGCACATGACTGAGTGCGCCATTAATTCTGGAAGACTTTGCATTTCTTGTTATGCTTTCATTTCACTTCATCAGCACTGGGGAGTTTCTGGACACAAGACTGTAGAACTTTGAGGATGCACACTAATTCTGGTGACTATGTGGGTGGGGTGCTGCCAATATTGTTGTCACTCTACCTTACTTCACGTTTAAAGTGGAATGACAATGTGAAGTAATAATAACAAGGTGAAGTGAGCATTTCCCATGGGGCACTCCATGTAGCGAAGCACCAATGCGAAGTGGCCAATTTACGTGCACTTCACAGGAGGATTTTAAATTTGCTGCATCACTAATGAGGAGTGGCTAAAGGAATTAAATGTTCACATCCTGGAGGAGAAGATGGAGAGGGGGATATGATGGAGACCTATAATATCTCAGAGGCAGTGATTAAGGTGCAGGTGGGAGGTATTCTTCAGAAGAAAGGGTGCTTTAGAACAAGGGATCACAATATGAAGCTGTGGGGGTTGGTTCTTAAGACATGAGGAAATACTTTCACAGAAAGGGAGGTGGATGCCTGGAATAGTCTTCCAGTGGAGGTAGTGGTGAAAACAGTTGTGGGATTCCAAAAGCCTGGGATTGGCACAGGGAATCATATGGAAGAAAGGGAGTGGAAGAAACAGTGCTGTAGACCAAGAAGACTTTGCAGCAAAAGCAATCACAATAAAATGGGCAGACTGGATGGGCCAAGCAGCCCTTATCTGCCATCAGTTTACGCAAATGTCCAGACACCGTTGTATAGTACTGATGCTTTGGAACTCTTAAAGAATATGCTTTAATCTTCAACAGAACTGACTCTGTACACTAGCTTGCCTGACTATATATTTAGCTGGCAAATTGTTACATTGTAACAGAAATGCTTTCATTTTGTGTCCTCTGTTTGGGCTCTGACACACCAGCATTTGTATTTCATTTCACTTGTTTTTTCATTTCGTCTTAAGTTCCACAATACTAGTATTATGGAGTTCTGGTGCCTTGAAGTTTGTATAGTCAGTCAGCGGTCAAAATTAGATTTTTGCAACCAGTAACTAGTGGTGCCTAGAAACTGGAACTATCACATGCACCACAGACTTTTCCAGTTGTCCAACTAGTATTAATTAAATGTTACCTTCTGTAGTACAACCAGCAGAGCTACTGTAGTTAAAGAAAACTTCTTATTAGACTGATATTTGGCTAGTGAGCTTGTGCCAATTTTAACCCATCAGTAGTAAATTTGTATGTTGTGTTATTTATATCCCACTTACAAGCATGTCACAAATGCAAAATTCAGAAAACACGGGCTGGTAAGGTTAATTTCTGATTGTCTCTGCTCAAGTTCCTTAACTCAGGTTGAACTGTAGTTTATAGAAACAAGCAAACACTGCATGACTTGAATATTTTCTAGAACTTTTTGAAATGTTTCTGACAGTTGGAATCCTTCACAATATTGACACTGAAGAGTAATTGGGTCCACGCAGTGGTGGCAACCTGTTACTCACGTGCTGCATGCCCCGACATGATTATCTGCGGCCCCGGAGCATTTCTGTGGTAGAAATAAAAAAAAAAATCACTGTGTCTTTAAATTTACTCTGCTTTTCTTCTGGGATCCATTTTCAGCCTTTGTTCATTTAGTGAGCTTTTCTTTGTCCAAGCAGTCTCTGCTCTCATTAGCTCCTGCGTTAATCATCATTCTAAAGTTTCAGCGGTCAGTACTGCACTTTGCAAATAGTGATACAAGTTTGATTGGGTGATTTCAGATGGTCAGATAACGAGTTATTATACAGGAGCATTTTACTGAAGTACCACTATTTGCAAAGTGCAGTACTGACCGCTGAAACTTTAGAATGATGATTAACACGGGAGCTAATGAGAGCAGGGAACTGTACTTGGACAAAGGGAAAAGCTCCACTAAATGTTTTGGGGGCTGTTGGAAGTTTGAAAACTGGTTTGGTGGCTGTAAGTGGGCTCATTTGTTGGATGTTTCACTGTGTAACAGGCTGCGCTGGTGGAGGCCTATTTCTTCTGATTTAAAACCTATTTGGTGGGATTTGCTTGGGCCTGGGTATTTGAATTGGAGACCTATATCTGTTAATTTCAAGCCTATTTTGATGTGTTATTAGTGAAGCTGATTGAATTGGAGACCTGTTTCCTTTAGCAGCAAACATATTTTGTGGACTTTGAGTTGAAATTTGATTCATTGTTGCTGACTTCAGTAGCTGCAAAGATTACTGCATAGTGGGGGAAAGGTGTTAATGGTCTGGCCAGGTCTCACTCAGCCAATTGACTGGAGGCAGAGCTGAATCAGGTTTGTGGTGTTGGCTGCTTTGTCTTCTCAGAAGGAACTGGAAGGGGACAGGATCAGTTGTGTTCCAGGACAGTAGCTGCTTCGTGTTGTTTTCACAGGGTTCTTGTGGATTTTACTTGGTAGAAGGTTACTTCTTTTCTTTCTTACTTCTAAGGGGCTAGCAGGGTATTGTTTTGGGGGATGTTGGAAGTTTGAAAACTGGTTTGGTGGCTGTAAGTGGGCTCATTTGTTGGATGTTTCACTGTGTAACAGGCTGCACTGGTGGAGGCCTATTTCTTCTGATTTAAAACCTATTTGGTGGGATTTGCTTGGGCCTGGGTATTTGGCTGCTGGGCTTGGCGGGGAGACACAGGGCTGATACACTCTCTCAAGTTGGGTGTCTGCCCAAGACCCACCTCCCCACCCCTCCCTCCCCAGAGTTCTGCTAATTTATAGGGAACACCTGCCCTGCAATTGGAGGAAAAGGCTGTAGGTGCAGCTCATGTAGTTCTAGCCACTGGGGGTTGGATTTAAAGGCAGGGAGAGAGGAGCTTGGGGGTTGTTCATTTCCCTTATAAGTTTACTGTGTTGTACTGCACCTAGTAACAGGGTTGCGGTGTACTGTGGGACTGTATCTAAGATTAGTGGTGACCTGATTAGGCATTAGGGTATATCTTGGACTGAGGGAACCTGGTGGCTCACCAAGGAAACCTACCATCCACTCTGTTAGAACGCTTAGGTGCTGGTATAGCCAGATACCAAGATAACTAAGTGTGACATCCTCCAGGGGAGCCATCCAGGGAGGAAAGTAGAAGGGAGAGCCAGAGAGTCTGGTGCCTGTGCCAAAGGACATGGAGATAGCCTCTGGCATTGAGGAAAATCTGATTTGTGTGGTCAGGGCGACTTGATCACGTCCATGAAGTCTGTGGGCCTATGTAGTGGACCGTATATCCATGAACATGAGATGGATGACAAGCACATGGAGGGGAGATCATTAAGGAAAATGGAGAAAAGTAGTGGGCTTAACAGAGATCCTTGGGACCCAAGTGGATACAGGCAGGAGGAGAGAGGGGATCACCACTTTGACTGCTTGGGACTACCCCCTGTGGTAGGAGAGGAACAGCTGATGGCTAAGTCAGAGAGGCCTGCAGCCTGGAGTTTTGGCTTCACTGGGTGGTAGACAGGTTGAATGCTTTGGCTAGATCGATGAAGATAGCAGAAGTGAATATGGTGATCCATACCATTATGGATGGATTTGGTGAGCCTGAGCAGGTGGTGAAGTGATTTTTGTGGAAGTCAGACTTGTATTGGGTGAAAAGGAAGAGGAGTCCAGAAAGGAGAGAGCTGTGACAAGATAATTTGTTCTTGTATTTTGGAGGGAGGAGAGAAATGAGTCGGTAGCTGTTCTTCAGACTGATGGGTCACCATCTTTGAGGAGGAGGAGTAACAGTGGCAGCCTTCCAGTCAGCAGGGATGGAGGAACACCAGAAAGAGAGGTTAGAGAGGTCATCCAATCGGGAGGAGATTGCAGAAGCAGTCAGATGGAGGAGCTTGTTATCCCAGTCATCTGAGCTCCTACCCTTGGAAGGATTACATGGAAGTGTGTCCGGGAATAAAAAGATGGAGTTTCTGGAGAGGAAAAAACAATAGTGGGGGAAGGAGATGACAATCATGCAGGCTGGCAGAGGTGAGGGAGGAGAGGAGAGGAGGGGGTACAGGTGATGAAAAGGAATTACATCTCATGGTGATGAAGGAGAGTTAGAGAGGGGTGTCACTTACTGTGAGGACAGGCAAAGGAGTGGTGGGGAGAGATTGTGGCAGTCTTCAAAATTTAGACAGGTAACCAATGTTGGTACTGAAGTTGATGTGTACCACCTTTGCAAGCTTATTGCCATGGTACAGGTGCTGCGGAGATGATGATACCTCTGGAAGCCATGGGGATAGGTTAAGTTTTTTTTGACCTGACAAATTATTCACTTGCAAGTAAGCTATGAGGTCAGCCAAGATCTAGGAGGATGTGGTGTACCTTTTCTCATGTCCTGCTCTGGGGTATTGTCCCATAAAGGGAGGCAGAGTAGCTAGTGGTTTAAGGCTCTGAGCTGCAAATCCAGGATATCCATAGACCAGACCTGGGTTTGAATCCCACTGCTTCCACTTGCATACTGTGACTCTGAGCAAGTCACTTAACTTCCCTGTGCTCCCAGGTCATGTCAAAAGCTTTCAGCTTAGTGTGCTACTCCTGTTAAAACAACTAAAAAATATATATATTTAGAGTATTTTTGTTTTGAAATATGTTAGCATAGGTCAGTGGACAGACCAATGAGATAGGGACCAGTCAGAATGACTTAGGTCATAAGGGGGTGAGGTCCAGGATTTGAAGAAAATATAAGCAGTGTTTTGGTGGGGGGTAAGGGGCTTAATTGAATGAGAGGCATCAGAGGGTTGTGGTTATGGTGTCAAATCAGAAAAGAGGGAAGTCAAGGTATGAATGCCACAGGGATCCATCCTGCTGTTGTTCTCTTCAATATGCTCATTAACAACATTTAAGAATGAATCTGGGGCTGTGTCTCTTGAAGATCGACACCAAGCTCATGAGAGGGTAGACAGATGGGAAAGTAGGAAACTTCAGACTGACATGCAAAGATTAGAGAGGTGTTTAAGGTTTGGCAGCTGAAATTCAATGCCAAAAGTGCAAGATGATTCACTTAGGGAGACAAGAACCCAGGAGAGAGTACTGGATAGGAGGGTAGAGATGAGCACTACAGCTGAGAAAGGGACCTAGTATTCATCATTAATGACTCCTTTACACAATCATGCTAGTACAGTGAGGTATCTATATGTTATATAGGATACTAGATGTGCCAGAAGGGGTTCTGATAGTAGAAGAAAAGAGGTTTACTGCCTCTTTATTGATCGTTGGTGAGGTTGCACTGGGTATACTGTTCAGAGTTCTGAACTTGAAGACCTCACCTCAGGAAAGATAAGGACAACATTGATCAGGATGATTCAGATTGACAGGACAGATCGTATGGAGGATCTGCTCAAGGCACTGAACAGGTCTTCACTGGAGACCAGACAAGGGAGGAATGATATGATAGAGACCTTCAAGTTCTGTAAGGAATAAAACAAGGTGAATGGAGAACTACTTAAGTATGAGTAATAGTTCAAGGTTATGGGAGACAAGTAGAGACTGATGAGGAGGTTCAAGAGGGATACTGGAATGTTTTATTTTCCAGAAATGGTGGTGGAATGTGTAATATAGTTGCCAACTGAGATGGGCGGGCACCAAACCATACTTGGTTTCAAGCATGGTTCTGACAAAGTGAAGGGTATAATGGTTACTCATGCTGATAGTAGTAGGGAGGGGAACAAGGAGTGGATAGTAAAGGCTATTACCCCTGCATGGACAGTAGGTTCTGAGGTTTAATATGGGAAATGGGCAGATAGATGTACCATTTTTATGTTGGATCAAGACAGTGCAAATAATATATTGCAGGTTGCCAAGACAGAAGCTGGGAATATTTTGCACCAACCACGATATCACCCCCGCCGCCGCAAATCAGGGCCACTGGCCATTGCAGCGCCAGCTATCTGCTGCAACATGGTGCGACCATCATTGCAGGGTGGATGTAAACCCTGATATTGTTTAGAACAGGAGGGCGGTTGCCGCCAGAATCACATAAACAGTATAACCCCTCACTGATGTTTATAGCTAATGGGGTCCCTAACCCTCTCCATGCCGGTGCCCCATTGTTTTTGAAATGACAGGGAGCCCACTCTCATCGGCATTCTGTAACAACCCCCACTTTTTTCCCTGTCAACGGGTGCCCAATCCCATTGGCTACTGCTCCTCAAAAGAAAGCTTACAGGCACGCCTGAGTGCCCATCCCAGTATGCCACATGCCCTGTAAAGGGAAAAGGTCCTGCGTGAAGTATTTTTTTTACCTGCAGAAAAGGAACGGTTTCTCAGAGTAGTATCACTGACCCCACCTGCAGCTCCAACAGCCCACTGCACCCTGCCTCCCACCCCCGCTACTCTACGTTTACCTCCAGAGCTAAGTAATGATCTTCGTGGATCAGGAAATATGTCTGCACTCTTCAAAGCTGACCACGAACTGAGGAAATGCCGTGTAAGCTTTTGTATAACTAAATAAATAGTGCTTTTTCAACTTTAGTACATATTCAGGTATTTTTGGGATTTTGTTAATTGGGGTCTCAATATAGAGTTTTTACCCTCCTCATGAATTCTTGAATTGTCATTGCGTTACTTGGCCCTGAAAGGTGATTTCGCGGTCACTGCGCAGAATCACCTTTCGGGGCCGATTAATGAAACAGTGCCAGTGTTCATGAGGTGGGTCTCAAAAAGCCTATGTTGCAAATTTGGTGGGAAAAATCCAAAAAAATGACTGTTTTACGAGCATGCGCTGCGCAGTTGCTACCCACGCTCGTAAGTTCGTGAATTTGCAATATTTTCATGCCAGATTTTCAACATTGGCATTTTTTTCACACCTCTGTGAACAGTACAGCTGTCATTGTTCACATCCTGGCAGGAAATGTGTTTTCACACTTCTGGCGCAGGATTACGTAGTCGCGGGAAATCAGTGTTTGGGACAGATTAAGAAATTACAGGACGCTGTTCATGAGTAGAGTGTCCTAGAAATGGTTGTGTTGAAAATCCGCTAATGATACCTCAATGACTGTGTTACGAGAGGCAAAGTTGTGCAGTTTGCATGCACGCTCGTAACTTCGTGAATTTATATTTTCACTCCAGATTTTCAACATTGCCATTTTCCAACACCTACTTATGAACAGTGCATCCGTCATTTTTCCCATCCTGGCCGAAATGTGTTTTCACATCCGGTGCAGAATATAACAGTTGCTGTGGGAAATCACTGTCTGGGACCGATTAAGAAACTGACAGTGATACTGTTCATGAGCAGAGGTCCTAAATGCTTATGTTGAAATTTTAAGATGATAGTCTAGCAATGATCAGGCTGGCGGCGGTGCATTGCACACTTTCCATTAATAATCCTTGTAACTTCACAGATTTGTAATATTGTCCTGCCAGATTTTCAGCAGTACATTTTTCACACCTCCTTTGAGCAGTACAGCTGCTTTTTCACATCCTGACTGAAATGTGGTTTCACAGTTGACGCATCAACAAAATGGTCGCTGTGGTAAATCGTTTTGGGATAGACAGAAATGACAGTGGCACTGTTCATGAGCAGTGTCCCAAAAAGCCCTATGTTGGAAAATTTGGATTCCTAACTCCACATGATTGTGTTACAAGTGTGCATTGGAACCGTTTCATGCACCCTTGTAACTTTGCACATTTGTAATATTTCACACCACATTTTCAACAGTGGCATTTTTCACCCTTATGAACAGCACACCGTCATTTTCACATCCGGCCCAAATATGTTTTCTGCTACTGAGAATAGCATGGTCACTGTGGGAAATCAGTGTTTGGGACAGATTAAGATCAAACAAGTGAGAGGGGGGAGTGACTGAGCTAAACTGAGCTCTGCCGGACTGCTGTGGATTTGTTTCAGGGCAGAAAAGGCTCTACACAAGTGATCCCAGTACAAAGGGCAGCCTGCAGCACTGGGAGAAGCAGAAAAGAGAGCGAGTGAGGGAGGGTGATGAGTGAACTCACTGAAGTGCTGGGGTCAAGACTGCTGCAGATTTTGTGGCAGAAAAGGTGTCAAAGCAGGTAGCCCAGTAGACAAGGCCAGCCTGCAGCGTGTGGGAGAAACAGTACAAGTGAGTGACAGGGACTGAGGAACTCAACAGATCTCAGCAGGACTGCTGTGGATTTTTTGTGGGTAGAAAAGGCACCAATGCAGGCAGGAGCACTGTATAAAAGGGCCTCTTTTTCAGCACCAGGACAAACAGAATGAGCACGTGACAGAGGGAGACTGAGCGACCCAACATAGCTCTGTCGGGACAGCTGCAGATTTCTTTGTGGACAGACAAAGGTGCCAATGCAGCCAGGAGCCCCATACACAAGTGCAGCCTGCAGCACCAAGAGAAACAGAATGAGTGAGTGACAGAGTGGTAGGAGCGAACAGAGCTGTATTGTGACTGCTGCGGATTTCTTTTGGGTGCAAATTGGCAACGAGGCAGGAGCCCAGTACAAAAGGCCAGCCTGCAGCACCAGAAACGGAATGAGGAGTGAGAGAGGGAGTTAGTGAGCTCAATTGAGCTGTGGGACTGCTTCAGATTTCTTTCTAGCCAGAACAAGTCGCCAATGCAGGAAGGAGCCCAGTACAAAAGGGCAGCCTGCAATGAAAGGAGACACAGAACAAGTGAGTGAGGGAGGGGGAGCGAGTGAGCACAACGGAGTTCTTTTGATACTGCTGCAGATTTGTTTGTGGGCAGAAAAAGACAGCAATGCACGCTGGGGCCCAGTACAAAAGGGCAGCCTGCAGTGGCAGGAAAACCAGAATGAGTAAGTGAGAGAGGGGGAGCGAGCGAGCTCAATGGAGCTCTATTGTGACTGCTGCACATTTCTTTGTGGGCATGAAAAGCCGGCAACACAGGCAGGAGCCCAGGCTGTGGGCAGCCTGCAGCGATGGCAGAAACGGACGCAAGCGATTGAGAGAGGGGAGGAGGTCAAGCTGAATGGAGCTGTGTGGGACTGGGCTGCAGATTTCTTTGTGGCAGAAAAGGCAATGCACAGGAGCCCAGTACAAAGGCCAGTTCTGCAGCGCCTGCAGAAAAGGAATGGATGAAAGACAGAGGGGGAGTGAGCAACCTCAACGGAGCTGTGTCAGACTGCTGCAGATCTTGTGGGCAGAAAAGCTGCCAATGCAGGCAGGAACCCAGTACAAAAGTGCAGCCTGCAGCATGGGAGACACAGAACGAAAGCGAGTGAGGGAGGGGAGGAGAGTGAGCGTCACCAAGCTTTGCTGGGACTGCTGTGGATTTCTAGGGCAGATAAAGGCAGCAATGCATGGAAGCCCAGTACAAAAGGGCAGTTTCAGCAGCGGAAGAAACAGAATGAACGAGAGAGAGAGGGGAGCTGGATTGAGCCAGCCTCAATGGAGCATGTATTGTGACTGCTGAGATTTTTTGTGGGCAGAAGAAGGTGGCAATGCAGGCAGGAACCCAGTACAAAGGGCTGTATGCAGCACCGGCAGAAATGGAATGATCGAGTAAGAGAGGGGGAGTGAGCGAGCTCAATGGAGCTGTGTTGGGACTGCTGCAGATTTCTTTTTGGGCAGAAGAAGGTGCCAACAGAGGCAGAAGCCAACTACAAAATGGCAGCCTGCAACGCCAGGAGAAACAGAATTAGCAAATGAGACAGGCAGAGTGAGCGACCTTAACAAAGCTCTGTCAGGACAGCTGCAAATTTCTTTGTGGCCAAAAAAAGGTGCCAACACAGGCAGAAGCCCAGTACAAAAGGACAGCCTGCAGCAGCGAGAGACACAGAATGAGCGAGTGAAGGATGGGGAGTAAGTGAGCTCAACGGAGCTCTGTTGGGATGGCTGGAGATTTCTTTGTGGGCAGGAAAAGGCAGCAATGCACGCAGGGGCCCACTACAAAAAGGCAGCCTGCATTAGTGTGAGAAACAGAATGAGCGAATGAGAGGGGGGACTGAGTAAGCTCAACGGAGCTCTATCGTAACTGCTGCAGATTTCTTTGTGGGCAGAAGGGGCCGCCGACAGGAGCCCAGTAAAAGGGCAGCCTGCAGCACTGGCAGAAATGGAACAAGAGAGGGAGAGGAGCTAGCTCAATGGAGCTCTTGTCGGGACTGGCTGCAGGTTGTTTTGAGACCAGAAAGAGTTAAACAGAGGGAGCCTAGTACAAAAAGGCAGCCTGCAGCGCCAGGAGAAAAAAATGGGTGAGTGAGACAAGAGGAGGAGTGACCTCAATGGAGTTTCTGAGGACAGCTGCGGATTTCTTTGTGGGCAGAAAAAAGCAGCAGTGTAGGCAGGAGTCCAGTATAGAGGCCAGCCTGCAGCGCAGGCAGAAATGGAATGGGTGACTGAGAGGGGGGAGTGAGCAAGCTCAATGGACCTGGGTCAGGGCTGCTGCAGATTTATTTGTGGGCAGAATAAGCCACCAACACAGGCAGGAACCCCGTATAAAAGGACAGCCTGCACCCGCAGGAGACACAGAACCAGTGAAAGAGTGAGAGAAGTGGAGTGAGTTAGCTCAACAGAGCTCTGTTGGGACTGCTGCAAATTTCTTTGTGGGTAGAATAAGGCAGCAATGTACCCAGGGGCCCAGTACAATAGGACAGCCTGCAGTGGTGGCAGAAACAGAACGAGTTAGTGAGAGAGGGGGGGAGTGAGTGAGCTCAACAGAGCTTTATCGTGACTGCTGTGGATTCCTTTGTGAGCAGAAAAAGGTGGCAATGCAGGCAGAAGCCCAATACAAGAGGTCAGCCTGCAGCGCTGGCAGACACGGAATGAGTAAGTGACAGAGGGGGAGTGAGCAACCTCAACAGGCCTGTGTTGGTACTACTGCAGATTTCTTTGTTGGCAGAAAAAGGCACCAAGAGAGGTAGGAACCCAGTACAAAAGGCCAGCCTGCAGCGCAAGGAGAAACAGAATGAGGGAGTCGGGGGGGGGGAGTGACCCACCTCAACGGAGCTCTGTCAGGCCATCTGCGGATTTCTTTGTGGACAGAAAAGGGTACCGACGCAGGAAGGAGCTCCGTACAAAACAGCAGCCTGCAGCACCAGGAGAAACAGAATGAGCGAGTGACAGAGGGCCAGTGAGCGAGCTCAACGGACCAACGCAATCAACATTCAGCATTGACAAATGCTTGTTTTTTTTATTGTGTCCAGAACTGACTGTGTGTGTGTGTGGGGTTGCTGGCAGCGTGTGTGCAGTTAAAACACGATTCCCGGAATCATTAACTAGCACTAACCACGCAGTGTGTTAACACTTCAAGAAAGCATTTAGTATACCTGTACACCTTATATGCATTAGGGTAACCCCCAGTTGTATGAGCACCTGGTTGCAATTAGTAATCCTGTGCAAAAAAAAATAGTGCCACATTAACAGGTTAGCTCTGCACAGAAGAATGCTTTTTAAAATAGTATCAGCCATGCTTATCACAATAATAATAAAAATAATTTTATTTATATAGCGCCTTTCACTATATCAAGGCACTGAACAGGTCAATAAAAGCTTCAACACACAATACAAACATCAAAATCATAAAGACTATAAAATATATCATAAAAACATAATAAATTACAATAAAATTTCACACACTTTACAGTACATTTAACCTTCCGAGAAGGCCATTTTCCAAAGATGAGTTTTCAGTTCCTTCTTGAAAATCTCCACGGAGGAGCATTCCCATAACCGGCATGGTAGAGAATTCCAAAGAGTGGGTGCAGCATGAGAAAATGCTCTACTGCCACAGGATTTCAAACTCACTTTTGGAATCTCTAACAACTCCATGTCGGCCGAGCGGAGTGATCGGCCAGGGCAGTAAGGAACCAGCAGGTCTTTCAGACAGGACGGACCCTGATCGTGAAGGGCTTTGAAAGTCAATAAAATGACTTTAAAGGTCATCCGCCACCATTTTGGGATCCAGTGCAGCTTGCGCAGCACCGGAGTATTGTGACAGGACCTACTTGTCCTAGTCAAAACCCGGGCTGCCGCGTTCTGCACAAGCTATAGGCGGCGGATTTCAAACCCAGAAAGCCCAAAGTAAAGGTCGTTGCAGTAGTCGAGTGCACAATGCAGTGCTAGTTCTGTTACAGTGGTATGTGGGCCCCCATTTTCAGATTAGTGTTGTGCACTCCTAAGTGCTGCACCCAAGATAGTGCACAGCCACAGAAGATGGTGGTAAATGGCATTCCCTCCAGTGAGAAGAGAGTGACCAGTAGGGTGCCGGAGGGCTCAGTAATGGGACACATCCTCTTCAGTGTCTTTATATGTAGCATAACAGAAAAAACTGGAAGGGGAGATATGCCTTTTTGTAGATGACACCACAATCTGTAATAGCATTGATAGGTGCAGATGGAGAGAATGAGTGGGGACATTAGAAAACTTAAAGAGTGCTATGGGACATGGCAGTTCGGGTTCAAAGCCAAAAAGTGCAAAATCAAGCATCTAGGAACTAGAAGCCTAGAGGCTGAGTATAAAATGTAGAGGGAGGTACTTATGGTCACTAAGGAAACCTTTTATACAGCACTGTGCTCTGTATGCAGGAGAGGATTACTCATTTACATGGCCGTAGTAGTATATATGCACATGCACATGATCAGGGTAGCATCAAGTGATGCTGAAACGCATACCGATCCAACCATGCTGTTCCCACAGTGTAATGTTTAGCCTGCATGCTAACCTTCTGAAAATGGGGCCCTAATTGACTAAAAATCCTGGCCAATGCCTCCTAAGATGCAGAAGGTAAACATAAAAGGTTTATCTTATCTATCTCGTTATGTATTGTTTTATCGTATTTTGCTTGCAAAACCTTTATCCGATTTCAAAACATTGTGATGTGACTTAAAATGTTTATAACAGACTAGTTAAAATACAGTTTGTTTTCTTCTTTTACCTATATGCTGTCTTTATTTACTTATAAAAACAGTCTGGTGGGCCAGCCTAGCAGCTTGCTGGTGATTGCACTGCCTCCCATGCCAGTGTCCCAGTTTTGGGGGTGGACCTGAGTTGCACAGGGGTTAGCTGGGGGGGTAGATATGATTGAGCATCTCGGGGAATGCTCTCCTTTTAGTGAGGGGAAGTCTGACCACCCCACTCTTCAACATCCACCTAGCTGAGGAGGGTTGGCAGGGCAGTGGAGTTGCATAAGGGGGAGGGTTCAGGCAGGCACAAAGCAAGCATGTGTCTTTATATGCAATTGGATCATTCCATGCTTGGCTGCCCAGGGGATGAAATCAAAGGTAGAAATCCACTAATGGCAAAATGATCCAACAACCTGCCGTAGATTTTGCACTGCTAACCAGGCTCTGCTCATATATGTGTGTCTCCTTGTCAATGGCCCTCCCCCTCCTGGACCCAACAAGGGGGATGTGAGTGGGGGGGGATCTCAGAGCAAATATGTCCTGTGGATGGTAAGTGATTGGGCTGGAGATGTCAGTGGGCAAAGGGTAGCAGGGTGACTAAGGAGATAAAAATCTCTATGGAAAAAAAAAAAAGAAATAAAACACAGTTTGAGAAGCTCAAACCCCAAAACAGACTGTGCATGCCTCCAGTGAGGATTCACAGTAAAGTTATTTAGTAAAACAATGCAAATTATATGCATATGCAGCTAAATTCGGATGAAAATTGAATACTTGAGGATTGCAGCAAAATATATATTTTAAAAATAAAACTTAAAACATAGTCCATAGAGTACAAACTAGCAATGATTTTGGCTTACACTTCCACAGCTCCTGAAGTGCTTCCCAAGCATTCAACTCAGATAAGTTGCTGGACTTAACACAGTAATTAATTACACATAAAACAAATCAACACTTTAACTTGGAAAAATGCATGCAGTTCCCTAGGTATACAGGTATGTTAGGAATATCCTGTATTAGCTTCCTATACAAATGTGTTGTCTGACAGTAAATGAAGGCAGCACTTATTTAAAAGAATAAACTACAGCATTTAAATTAGTTTTAAAAGTTTATTGTCACATCACAATGGTCTGAAATTTGACTAAAGGTGTGCAAGCAAAACAAAAGGAAAACCCCCATAAAGAAGTAGAATAAGAGAGAGCCCTGTTTTGTTTACCTCAGCTCTGCAGTTTTAGAGGTCCTCTCATCAAGCTAGCAGCTAACTGAATGCAACAGGCAATGAGTTCAGCTGTAGGGCATTCATGGGGGAGGGGCAGGGGGATGGGTAGTTTCAGAACATAGTCCATTTCAGTATATAGTTTATTTGTTTCAGTATATAGAGTATGTGAATTTTTCAGTCTACAATGTATGTGTTTCAATACATAGTGTATGTGTTTCACCATGTAGTGTATTTGTTTCGGTATATAGTGTATGCAGATTTTTTCAGTGCATAGTGTATTTATTTCAACAGATAGTGTATGTATTTCAATACAAAATGAAGATGTTTCAATATATAGTGTATTTGTTTCAGAATATAGTGTATGTGCTTTTTTCAGTGTGCAGTATATGCATTTCAATAGATAGTGTATATATTTCAATATACAGTGTATTTGTTTCAATATATAGTGTATGCAGATTTTTCAGTGCATAGTGTATTTATTTCAATAGATAGTGTATGTATTTCAATATAAAGTGTAGCTGTTTCAATATATAGTGTATTTGTTTCAGTATATAGTGTATATGTTTTTTTCAGTGTGTAGTGTATGTATTTCAATATATAGTGTATTTGTTTCAGTATATAGTGTATGCAGTTTTTTCTCAATATTTAGTGTATGTGTTACAATCTATAGAGTATTTGTTTCAGTAGATAGTTTATGTGGATGTTTCAGTCTGTAGTGTATGTATCTCAATAGGTAGTGTATATGTTTCAGTACATAGTACATTTGTTTCAGTATATAGTGTATGGATTTTCAGTACTCAGTATGTGGATTTCAGTAGATAGTGTATGTATTTCACTATGCAATGTAAGCATTTCACTATATAGTGTATGTGTTTCACTATATAATATATGTATTTCAGTATACAGTATATGTATTTCACTATATGATGTATATATTTCAGTAGATACTGTATGTGGTTCACTACATTGTGTATGTATTTCACTACATAATGTTTATATTTCACTATATGATGTATGTATTTCACCATATAGTGTGTGTTTTACTGTACAGCCAGAGATTCTGAATTATGTCCCTAACGGCTTGCCATAATAATCTGCCATCTTGCTCTCTGCACGTTCAGCTCACCACACCCTTCTACAAAGATACAGACAACCAGAAATATACAAATACTTTAAATCTGCCTCCCATAAAGGTACCTCACAGTTCTCTTTTCTGATTGATTCTCCCATAAATTCTGCTGCAGTAATCCAAACTTTAAGCAGTTGGAGGCCGCACACAGTCCAAGCAGCTGCACGAAAACACATATCTGCTACAGTAACTGCTGATTATTCAGCTGTAGTGTGTGTGTGTGTGTGTGTTTAGTTCTTTTCCCCACACAAACTCATTTCTTTACCAGCACAGCTCTTCCAGTTCTAGATAACTCTCTGTCTTTCATTTACTCTTCTGGACATGCCCAATGCTCCCTCTCCCTGAAATTGCTGATGCTCTCTTCTTGTCATGATTGACACTTTCTCTCCATGGTGCTCTCAAACCTGTAGAAATACAATGTCTCTCTTGCTCTCCCTCTCTTGCTCTTCCAGCATCACATAATCCCTCTCTTGCTCCAGCTTCATAAATAAGACTTGGAGATGTATGAGTGTGTATGTGTGGGGGGATAAAAGACAAAAGAAATGTGCAAAACAAACAACAGAGAACAAAAAAAAAGCACTGGTGGAGGAATAATACACTTACCAAAACATAAACACACACACATATGCATGCAAGCACGCACACACACACACACAACTAAAACTTAATTACACATACACTGCTTAAAATAAACACACCACTCATGAATTATGGTCTATCTCCCTCACTCATATCATAAATGGTTTATTCCCACCCCACTCAATGCATATCCCATACACTATATCCCATCGTTTTTTTCTCTTTATACGTACTAGTAAATTAATAATTAAAGGTATATACCTACACTAATCAAACAGCTAAAAGTATGTACCTACACTATAGTCCTATGAAACCACACCAATTACAGCTATTTTTCTAATAAATTAACCAATTAACACATCCATTAACAATGCCTCAACCTGTAAGATCCTAATCCTTAATCCAGGCACACCACAGCCTGGAAAAAAGAAAGTTTGTACCAGCTTGGAAATAAACAATGTTACTGCCTAAAGACTAACCAGAAAAAAGCAGTCTCTCACCAAAGATATCCTTGACACTCCACAGCACTCAGAACATGGCATGCCTTTCGCCTGGGCCTTCCATGATGCTCCAGGCCAGACCTCCTCCACTTATCCCTACGCAATCCACAAACACTCCTACTGGACAGCTGCTCCTATGAACTCCAGCAATAAACCACCATATTACTGCACCACACCCAAATTTAGAGCCCATGTGCCACCAACAAACCAAAGGAAGGAGTGCTGCTGCAGACACAGACGTTTATAAAGGGAGTCACTACACTATGGAAACACAAACTGGCCAGACAACAAAAATGCAAAGTAAAAAAACACTACGCTACAGAAAGCACCAGGGGACAAAACCAGGAAATGCTCTACACAGCAACCAACCCACAGGTACAGAAATAGTAACATGCCCATTGTATTATATTAAGTAATGGTTGTATACAATCAGATGTATAAGCATCCTGGGGGCTGATTAGGGTAATAATACCACTTGCCCTTCTGGCTCCTGGCCTTATAGCCCTAATTAGCTTCCTCAATAGGTAAACATCTTTATATACCACCCTTACCCATTGAAATCACCCATGATGCAACTCAATAACTTGCAGTGAATGACATGTCACAAAGTCCTGCAGTACAAAAATGGCTTAATTGTCATTGAAATGCACTGTTCCCTACTGCACTGCATCCTGGAAGGCACTGTGGCATTGTAACACCAGAATAGTTATGACTGACAGAGTGTTTATATGTTACACCTCTAACTTTGCACCTTAATAGCTTTGGCAATGTTTGATGAAGTTGCTACAGATTTGTCATGCTTTGTCTAAGAGGCAAGGTCTCAGTATGTGAAAGGTTTTGTGATGGAAACTTGTGCAGTTTCCGAGATCCACATATTTTTATTTTTGAATTCCAGGCTACATATTTTCCTATGCTTAACAAATTTTATTTCTCCTCACACCTACAGCCTAGTTGGAACAGCATATTTTTCCTGAAACTGTCAGACTAGAAGCAACCTTTGCCATGGTAGTGGTAGTGCCTTTTGAAGGTTGTGTGAACAAATATTAAACTGTTCCAGTGCTATAAGGATTTACGTGTTTTTTTTTCAGTGCATGCTCTGCAGGGTTTTTGGATAACCCTCTGATATAACACAAAAAGTTTTGTGTCATGATAGTTTTTGCTTTCTCACCATTTGCTTCACAAAACTCAAAATTAGAGATGCTGCAAAATAAAATTTCACCAGCAAAATTGCCGCAAAATCAGCAATTTCACCACGCAAAATATTTTGTGAAATTTGTGCATTTCGTGAAATATTTTGCAGGTGTGAAATGCAAAATGTCACCCAAAACTGTGTAATTTTGCCAGAGAATTGCACAATTGTGTGGAAAATATTTGCCATTTTTGGGAAAAATTTCTAATTTTTGCATGAAATTTCATAATTTGGGGGTGAAATGTCACATTTTTTGGCAAAATTTTACAATTTGTGGGTGAAATTATGCATTTTGCACCTGCAAAATATTTCACTAAATGCACAAATTTCATGAAATATTTTGCACAACTAAATTTCTCAGTTTCACACAACGCTACTCAAAATGTTTTTCTGTGTCACGACAACAGCAATCGTGCTCATTCCTCCTGACTAAGAAACCTTGACAATTTATAAAAAGTCTTATTTTTATAAAAAATAAATACTAGAACCTAGCTAAACAGGAAACATTTAGCTAGAGTCTGGTGGTGGTGGAGGGGTTGTTTCTTTTTTTTTAAATCATACCTCCAGAAATACCTTTTCTGGGCACCACAAAATTCAGGGTGCCCAGCTTAGTGAGAGGAGCCATTCACCCATGTTCACTGTATGAGAACAGCGGCACTTTCTTGATTCCTGCAGCAGCAGAAGAAGGGCTACTGCCTGCCTGGGTGCCAGCACTGAGCCAGTGATCACTTGATCTATGTGTGTGTGTGTCTGTCTCACTCTGTCTTTCTGTCTGTCTGTCTGTCTATTAATCTATCTATCTGTTTATCTATCTACAGAACACAGGAGTGGAGCAACCAAGATCTTGGAAATCAGCACTGGAGGGAAGTCTGCCTGTACCCTGTGAAGACTGACTGATGAACGATACAGAGAAACTTGGAGGAAAATGAAACAATACTGGAAAGGAGGGTGATAAAGAAAAGTGCCTCAAGGGGAAGAGGATATCAGATAAGATGTACAAGTGGAGAGGAGAAGTTTGCTGTAACTGGGAAAGTGAGAGGATGGGAGACTTATTCCTGGTCCCATGGATTTTGTGAGTGTGGTTCTGGTGGATACCAGGGGTCACTTGGGGCCACTGTCCTTAAACAGAAAGCTTGTGGAGTCAACTCAGAGGTATTTGGAGACAGTGTGAGGTGAAACTGCAAAACCTGAGAACTGCGAGGGGGAGATATGTTTGAACAGAACAAAAAGTGAATAAAAGTGCTATTTATACTGTCACATTACCACAGTGCATATTGACTCTGCTTTCAGCTTACCTGCTATAAGCAATTGCCTCTGTTTCTTGTTGTGCCCCAGCGGTAATATAGTGTCTAACTTTGACCTGTTCTTAAAATCCTTGAAATAAATGTTGCACTGCTTCACAGTTTTTTTTTTAATATAATAAGTGGACCAAGGTGCTCACCCCACTGTACCACTTCCCTTTCCCCACTCCCCCCATAGGACACCCACCCACCTTCCCAAAGATGTGTGGGATCATTGGGGTGCCTAGTCCCAGCACCACTGAACAGTAAAATCCCAACACTGAGGTGCCCAATTCCCAGTGTCATCTAGGTTCTTAGGTCCCCTGCAACTAAAAAAAGCCATGCCTCATTGACCCCCCTCCATCAGAAATCTGTAGAAAAGAAAATGGTGCATTATCAATCTACCTACCCCCCACACCCTCTCACTAATCTAAAACTGTCGATGACATAGATTCATATCTGATTGAGGACACATCTTTCTGCTGGAACCAGCAACTGCAATATGAGAAAATAAGGTAAATCTGGTTTAATGTATTGCATTGTGGTTTGAATGCTTACACATAACTTTGCCATTTTTACGATCGCTTGCGCGCACATGCGCAAGGAACATTTTGGGAGAGTAGCACACTTGGAGGTGTGCCTCTCCCATCCAATGCACTGCTCCCTTGAGCAGGCGTGGTGGTCCTGCACCAGTGGGTGCAGGAACTCTGTATGACAGCGGTGTTCCTCTGCTTCAAAGGAAAGCACCACTGCCATACTGAGCACCCGCCATCACACCGTCCCCGTTGCGTCACGCTCCCCCCCACATGCGCTATGCCAATTTCCAGAGCTTTTGTGCTGGGAGGCCCACCCCAGCGTGGCAAATGTTGTTTGCTCACGGGGTGCCTAATCCCTGTTGGCTCCACAGCCCCAAGCCATCTGCTGTCATGCTGGGAGCCCACCCCAGCATGGAAAACATTCCCTTGCAGACGGGTGCCCAACTCTGCCGGCTCCTCAGCCCTCAAGATACTTTGCCGATGGGGGTGCCCAATCCCCATCAGCTCCTCACCCCCAGCCATCTTCTGCCATGCTGGGAGCCCACCCAGTGTGGCAAATGTCCCACGTAGTCCATTTTTGTTAAAACCTATAAAATAAAAACGGTCCCATGGCGCTGCCTCCCAGCCCCCTCCCACAACCCGCACCACCCCACTGCACACCCAGCCTCCCACATCCCCCTCACCCCATATACTTACTCGACTCTGGTGCGATGATCTTCGGTGGACCGGGAACACATCTGCACTCTTCAAAGGTGACCGCGAACTGGGGAAATGCTGGTAAGTTGTATAATGGGCTAGATGGGGGGGTTTCAGCTATATTGCATATCTCAGTCATTTTTTGGAATTTTTGCACCAAATTTTCAACTATGGGGCTCTTGGGACCTTCATGAATGATATCACTGTCATGGCGTTATTAGCCCCAAGGGTGATTTTGCAGGCACTGCACAGTCACTGCATGAAATCACCCTTCGGGCTCGAATAATGCCATGCCAGTGACATCATTCATGAGAAGGGATCTCAAAAACCCCATGTTGAAAATTTGGTGCAAAAATTCCAAAAATGACTGTTTTACAAGCGTGCGTTGCACAGTTCCTACGCAGGCTTGTAAGTTCGCGAATTTTCAATATTTTCACTCCAGATTTTCAACATTGCCATTTTATCACACCTTCTTATGAGTTGTACAGCTGTCAATTTTCACATCTCACCCAAAACATGTTTCCACCCATGTAGCGCACAATGGCTCAGTCGGTGTGCGAAATCAATATATGGAACACATTTAAGAAAATCACAGTGACACTGTTCATGAGCAGAGGTCTTAAAATGGCTATGTTGAAAAAATTCCTAAAAATGACTGTTTTACGAGCGTGCGCTGTGCAGTTCCTACGCACGCTCGTACGTTTGCGAATTTTCAATATTTGCACTCCAGATTTTCAACATTGCCATTTTACCACACCTCCTCATGAGCAGTACAGCTGTCATTTTTCACATCCTGCCCAAAATGTGTTTCCACCCATGTAGTGCACAATGGCGCAGTCCGTGTATGAACTTAATGTATGGGACACATTAAGAAAATCACAGTGACACTGTTCATGAGCAGAGGTCTTAAAATGGCTGTGTTGAAAATTTGGTGACAAAATTCCTAGAAATGACTGTTTTACGAGTGTTCATTGTGCAGTTCCTATGCACGCTCATAAGTTTGCGAATTTTCAATATTTTCACTCCACATTTTCAACATTGCCATTTTACCACACCTCCTTATGAGCACTGCAGCTGTCATTTTTCACATCTTGCCCAAAACGTGTTTCCGCCCATGTAGCGCACAATGGCACAGTCACTGTGTGAGCTCAGTGTATGGGACACATTAAGAAAATCACAGTGTCACTGTTCATGAGCAGAGATCTTAAAATGGCTATGTTGAAAATTTGGTGAACAAATTCCTAAAAATAACTGTTTTATGAGCGTGCGTTATGCAGTTCCTACGCACGCTTGTACGTTTGCAAATTTTCAATATTTTCACTCCAGATTTTCAACATTGCCATTTTACCACACCTCCTTATGAGCAGTACAGCTGTCATTTTTCACATCCTGCCCAAAATGTGTTTCCGCCCATGTAGTACACAATGGCGCAGTAGGTGTGCAAAATCAATGTATGGCACACAGTAAGTAAATCACAGTGACACTGTCCATTAGCAGAGGTTTTAAAATGCCAATGTTGACAATTTGGTGAAAAAATTCCTAACAATGACTGTTTTATGAGCGTGCATTGCACAGTTCCCATGCACACTCCTAGGTTTGCGAATTTTCAATATTTCCACTCCAGATTTTCAACATTGCCATTTTACCACACTTCCTTATGAGCAGTACAGCTGTCATTTTTCACATCCTGCCCAAAACGTGTTTCAGCCTATGTAGTGCACAATGGGGTTAACAAAAAGGTCATGCTGACAATTTATTGTGCAAATACCAGCAATCGCACAGGGCATTAGGGTAAAGCACCATACATGCCAAACACCACTGCAAATACCTGCAAGTGAACGTTCGGCATTGACAAATGCTTGTTTAAGATTGTTACACCAAATTTTCAACATGCCTTTTTTGGGACTCCACCTTGTGAACAAGGGAGGTTGAATTTTTCAAATCTGTCTAAAATGGTGATTTGCAGCTGCTGCATGAGATCCCCTTTCAGGTGGGATTTAAACATTTTAACTTACAGGGTTCATGAGGGGTCTGAAGAAGGCTATGTTGAAAATTTGGTGTACAAGTTTGTTAAAATGATGAAGTTATGAGTCAACATTGATATATTTCAATGTTCACTCATAACTTCACCGATTCTTAACATTTTTTCTACCAAACTTTCAATGTGGTCTTTATGGGATGCCACCTCATGAACAAGACAGGTGAAATTTTTCAAATCCAACCTGAAAGGTGAGTTTGTTGTCACTGTGTGAAATCACCTTTTGGTGGGATTTGAAAATTTTCACTTACAGAATTGTGACAGTGAGCTCCTGCCACTCTTGAGGACAGACCTTTTCTTAAATCTGTTGCAACAGTTCTTCCATTTCTTAGCTTAATCTATCCTTTACAATTTCTAGTCCATAAGGTTGGCCACCTATGGGCATCCCCTTCCCTTTCTTGACTATGCTATAGTGTCCTCTTTAATTTTCCCTTTCCCTCTCAGGTCCTCATACAGGGAGGTTATTATGGTGACCTCCAAGCCTATGTAAAACAGGTTGTGTTTATCATTGTTGGATTTAGTATGTAATAGCACTATGTCATAATATAACTAATGTTTATGAAACCTGTAAATGTTGAAGATACCATGACACTAGGTGTTTTTGATAGTGGTAAAATGTACTAGGTGACTATTATAGAAATTAAGTTAGTTGTGCTATTTAAAATGCATGTAAATTGCTGTAAATGGAACAAGTCTGAAATGTCGTGGTGATTTGCATATATCCCATGATGCTTTGCATTATGGAAGCATGTATGATGTTGTATTTCTTTAAAACTTGATTTGTTGCCAATGCCCTTTGGTTTAACCCTTTTTTCAGTGATTCTGCATTGAGGTTCTAAGTCTATAGCTTGTTTTTTTTCTTTTCTTTTCTTTTTGAGCCCTCAAGCAAATGGGGCCCACATAGGGATGAAGGATTTTCACTGAAAAGTGGTTAGATCAGAGTCAGTAGGTGCTGGCTAAGTGCAGCGAAAGGACATACATAGTCTGTTGCTGCAAACTGATGTACTGAAGAAGTAATATGGCATTGCAGAAGCTTATTTCCTGTATTTTGAATAAACATCACAAAGAGATTGTGTGTTGAACCTAAAGTTTGGTGTCTGGTCCATCTGTCATCACCCATCCCCTCCACAAGGATTCATGAGGTGGGATCATATGAAGGCTATGTTGAAAATTTGGTGTAAAAATATAAATAAATGACCAACTTATGAGTGAATACTGAAATATTTCGGCATTCACTCACTCATAACTTTGCTAATTTTTAACATTTTTCTACCAAGCTTTCAATATTGCCTGTTTTTGGACCCCACTTCCCGAACAAGGCAGGTAAAATTTTTCTGATCTGTCCCAAAATGTGATTTCATATTTATTCTGTGAAATCACCTTTTAGGCTAGATTTGAACATGTTCACCTACCAGAATCATAAGGTGCGGTCATAAGAAGACTATGTTGAAACGTTAGTGCAAAAATATGTTAAAATGACTAAGTTATGAGTGAACATTGAAATATTTCAATGTTCACTCATAACTTTTCTAATTTTCAATATTTTGACTCCAAACATTTAGCATAGCCATTTTTCCACACCACCCTATAAATGTGACAGGTGTCTCTTTCAATTCCAAGATGAGACATGTTTTTGCACTTGTGCAAAATGACATTTCAGTAAATATTCTATAAATGCTACATGTCATGCTTATGGGGGAGTTATCAAATGATTATCTTGAAAATTTTGGGTCAAAATAAAAACAATGTTTAAGAAATGTGTGTAGTACCAGCCTTTACCTCAGTGGGTAGTGTTTTATGATTCCATCCCGTACAGAAAAAATTATATGAAATGTTTACATGCTGCACACATAAAACTATCCATGTGACATGCATACTGCAAGCATGATTTTTATTTTAAATTGGAACCAATTGCATGTATGAGGCACACGTGCACAAGTAAGTGTGGCATGCATGCTATTTATGTCAAACTGGAACAGATGTGGCATGTGTGAAAAATGCAAGTGATCACTGATAGCTGCCGACGTAAAAGTTAAGTGACTTGCTCAGGATCACACAGGATACAATTAGGGGTTGATGAGATTCAAACCCAGGTCTTTAGGTTTCCAGGTTTGCAATTCAGTGCCCTTAACCACTACGCTATATTGCCTGCATACATATGGCTCACATGTACTTCAGTACATATCTGCATGCATTTACACACATTTGGCATGCTTATAGCCACTGATATACTTTTTAGTTTTCTTGTCCTCCTCATCACAGCTGCATAGCTGAACCATGGCATACATACCATTGGAAACACATGTGGTTCTCCCCCCCAATACATACACTTATCCTCAGAACTACTTAATCATGTCTGTCTGGCCTGTACTCCTACTATTTTCTCTCCATTGTTTTGAATGCTTCCACAAAAAAAGACTTTAAGGGGCAAACACAAAAGTAGCAATAACTCAACACTCACCCATATGGCCAGTCCACCCTCACCACATATACACACACTGTAGCAAGTGCAGCCATGCTGTTACAGACAACCCACCAAGTATAGGTGTAAGCTGAGAGTCTCTTACCTGAATACTAGGAATCCAGAGGCAGAAGTCTTTAAGAGATAATGTCCATGGGACAGAGTGCTATGGCATGCCCCTTTGAAATGAATGGAGTTATTTTTTATTACTATTTTATACATTATGATGGAAAGTTGGAGATTAATGAAGGCCACTGTTCTACTAGCAAGGCCCTTGTTAGTCGAGCGGTGGCCTTCGTTAATCTCTAACTTGCCATCATAATGAATAAAAAAATTAATACAAAAAATCCCATTCATTTCAATGTGGTGTGCCCCTGCACTCTCCCTTGCCCTACTGTATGTCATAATGTGCCTGAGACTGGGGATGTGGAGGTCAGCTTCACTGGGGGTTGGGGGGTTGGACATAAGCCTGACTATAGTGGGGCTCCAATAGTCTGTGCATACCATACTGCTTAACTGTCCCTGAATGCAAGGTACAACCCTCATTTTCCCCTGAAAACTGCTCTGTCTCTCATCCATCACTCATAGAAAACATGCTGCTCACACAGAGGATGTCTGTAAATTTAGACTTTATGGCAAGGACACCATTTCAGATTTCAATGGGGGGGCAACAACCAGTGGAGGCCAGGTGCCAGGTAACTCCTAGAAGGCAAGCGTTGGAATGTCTGGAACATCTCTAAAAGGTAAAACGTATTTGTTGTGATAGAAAAGTGGCAGCAAATCAGGAAAAATGCAAATATATAAGATTTGTCTGTCTATACCCGAGAGCAGTGCATCAGATTTGGGCTTAAATCCACCCAGTTACTAATCATTTTTTTCCCTGGCTGAGCTTCTGACCTCCCCAATAGAAAAACTTTGCCCTGATCTCTCTCCCTGACTCCATTCCATTCAATACCTATCCATATGGGTCGCAAAGCTGCCCAAAGGTGCAGAACATGAAAAGCACATCAATATTTCAGTCCTTCCTCCTTCCCCAATCCCCCTATGAAAAAGACAATTTACTTTTACTTACCTGGCCATCTGACTGGAACCTGAGGCCTGTCCCAGTGGGCCACAAGCCCTGTTTTCAGTCTGCTCCTCCTCTGTTCTTCTGCCAGAAGCTGGATGCTAGAACCAACCATCCCAGGTCCCCACCATGGTCCACGACCAAGTCACCTCACCTGCTGGAACCACCCAACCTGTGTTGCTTGCTTCTTGCTTGGCTGCTGCTGCACAGCACTGATCAAGGCCTGTGAAGGTCACCCACACCACTGTCACTGCTGCTGATAGGCCTAGCTTGCTGCCGCGGTGGGGGGGCATGCTGTTTTTATTGCAAGGCGAGCCTAGTAGTGTAGGTAGGTAGCCTAGTCATTGAGCTAGCTTCTAGAAGAAGAAGAAGAAGAATCAGCATTTATATACCGCTTTTCATACACAATGTATCCCAAAGCACTTTACAAGCAATGCTAGACTGGTAGTGAAGTGACTGAATGTATGGTGGTGGCCATATCACACAACATCACCAACACACGGTCTGGATAATTGCATGACCCAGTTTATGGGAAGGGGAATGTTGGCCAGGATGCTTGGAATGTTCCCTACTCTTTGCAAAGAGTGCCCTGGGTTCTTTTACTTCCACATGGACACCCACCAGGACAACACCAGGATAGGCAGAAGGGACCTCAGTTTAAAGTCTCATCCAAAGGATGGCACACCCCAGCAGTACAGCACCCATCAATACTGCACTTGGATGCCAGCGATTTTTAGGTGCAAGTCCAATCTCGGTGTGGGACGAGAACCCACAACCTTCTGGTCCAGATGCAGATGCGCTACCAACTGAGCCACGCCCAGCTCACCCCCTCCCACTTTAGCCACCAAAGGAGATGGAGACTCACTAAGAGTAGACCAACAAAAATATGCTGCCGCAACACTGCTATCAACAGCTCAGTGCTCACTGACTCCTCCAAGCTGTAGTGTGTAGCCTGTCAACTCTGTGGTGGGAAAGAGTATTGCACTCTCGTGACTCACGCGCTCTTGCTTGGTTGGAGCTCCTCCATGCCACGTGTGATGGTACTGCCACTAATAGGTGGTGAGAATGGACAACACAATACAGACATAGTTGAGTCCAGAATGCACCTGTAACTTGAGCTCACACAGGCCGGGAGGGGCACTTATTGTGCAAAAGATTAAATCCAAATTTAATGCCATTATTGCCACACCATAAGAACAACCTAGGCACAAATGCAGGGAGGCAACTGCCCCACTCTGCCCTACCTAAATGGTACCCATGCTTTATGGTAGAAATTTGTTCTCTGGTGATAATATCTGTACAAGTAAATAAAATCATTTTCACTTTGTTCTGAGGTACTGTATCTCCATGTTTCAGGATGTGTCCCTATCATTATGAGGGTTAGTGTCCCTCACTGTCCCTCATTTTGAGTATACATGTCCCTCATTTCAGTGACAAAAAGTGAGGTATAGTGCATGCTTCCAATGCCCTACTTAGCACAAAGAGTGCTGAGCATGGCCATAGTGTATATGCTCCAAACAAAATGACAAAAGGAAAGTAGGTGAGCCATAACAGTAATGGAGAAACACATATCATAGAATCATATAATCATAGAAGCTTGATGGCAGAAAAGGACCACACCGTCTCATCTAGTCTGCCCTATTTTCCCCTCTTACTCTCCCCCACTGGCCCTCTCCCTCCCCCCACTACTCAGACCCATACATCTGTCCCATGCCATCTTGAATCCTTCCACCAATTCATCTCCCACCACCTCTTCAGGTAGTCTGTTCCAGGGCTCCACCACCCTCTCTGTGAAGAATTGCCTTCTCACATTGCCTCTGTATCTTCCTTCCTTCCTGCAGTCTGAGGCTATGCCCTCAAGTTCTCACCCCCTCCTCCTTCTTAAGTAAACTACCTTCCCTTGTTTAGCCCCCTTCACATATTTAAATGCTTCAATCATGTCTCCCCTTTCCCTTCTAGTCCCAAGTGTGTACAGATCCAGCTCCATACAGTACATCTCTGCTCATATATCTTCCCTTCTTTGTCCTGCACCATCTTGGTTGCCCTTCTCTGACCCCTCTCCATCCTGTCTATATCCTTGCGGAGGTGTGGTCTCCAGAACTGGACCCCATACTCCAGATGCGGCCTCACCATGGCTTTGTAGAGGGGCATTATCATCTCCCTCCTTCTACTAGTAATGATCTTGCCGATGCATGCCAATATTTCATTGGTCTTTCCCACTGCACTGCTACATTGGTTTCCCACCTTATGATTGGATGAGACTGAGATCCCCAAATCCCTCTCCTGTTCTGTTACTTTGATTTCCTCTCCTCCTAGGATGAACCCTGTTTGTGTGTTTCTACTCTTCACATGCATCACAGTGCACTTCTTGGCATTAAATTTCAGCTGCCAAGTCTCTGACCACTCATCAAGCATCTCCTGCCTCATGTCTTCCACCCCCCCGGGTGTCCACCCTATTTCACATCTTTGTATCATCAGCAAATACACCTTCCCCCTTAGACCCTCTGCTATATCGCTGATGTAAATGTTAAAAAGGAGAGGTCCCAGAACTGAATCCTGGGGCACACCACTCTTCACTGCCCCATCTTGGAATACACCCTATTTAACACCACCCTCTGGGTTCTTCCCTCCAACCAGGCTTCCACCCACCTTGTTATTTTCCCACCCACCTGTAGGCTTTCCAGCTTGCTCACCAGCCTTCTGTGGAGGATGGTGTTGTAGGCCTTACTGAAGTCCAGGTAGGCCACATCCACTGCCCCTCCCTGATCAACTGCCGGAGTCACCCAATCGAAGAACTCAATCAAGTTCATCTGGCATGACTTTCCCTTTGTGAAGCCATGCTGTCTGCTGTCCTGTAAGCCACTCTCCTCTAGGTAGTCCAACACCCTGTCCTTGATTAGTGCCTCCATTACCTTCCGCACCACTGAGGTGAGACTGACTGGATGATAGTTCTCCGTCACCTCCATACTTCCTCCCTTGTGCAAAGACACCATGTTTGCCCTCTTCCAGTCCTCTGGCACCCTCCCCACACAATAGCAGCCACAGACACTGCCAGATATTTCCTGAAATTTATGAGATATTTCCAGAAATATCTCTTGCTTTCTGCATTTCCACAGTAGGGGCAGCAGAGAGAAACTCTTCAGAAATTTCGCAAAATATCTGGAAATAGCTGGCAATGTCTCTGGCTACTACTGTATCTAGGAACAAGTTGAATAGCTTGGTCAATGGGGCGGCTAACTTCTTTAATTCTCTGATCACCCTTGGGTGTAACTCGTCCGGCACCATTGCCTTGTCCACCCTCAATCTTCCCAGTTTTTCCCTAAGCATATCCACAGTGAACAGGCTCCGATCCACCCACTTACCCTCCCTTCCCTTTGCCTTTAGCTCAGGTCCCCTTCTGTCTTCTTCCTCCATAAATATTGAGCAAAAGTACTTATTCAACACCTCTGCTTTTTAACAATTCCCTTCCAAATGTATCCCTCCTCCCCTTTCAGCCTAGCAGTCCCCTGCCTTGCCCACCTCCTCTCCCTCACATACCTAAGAAATGTTTTGTCACCCATTTTGGCTTTTTTAGCTATCCTCACCTTGGTATCCACTTTTGCCCTCCTTATGTTTCACCCTGCCAGTCTCCACTTCTCCCTGTAGATATCCCTATCTGCCTTGCTTAGTGTCCTCATAAATTTTTTGAAAGACCTCCTCCTTTTCCCGACTGCCCCCGCTACCTTCTTTGTAAACCAAAGTGGTCTCCTCCCCTTTCTGCTTTTCTTAACTTTTTTAATGCACATTTCTGTGGCTTTCAGTATCCCTTCTTTAATAGATTCCCATAACTCCTCCACTGCCCTGATATTCTCCATTCCCTCCAGTGTTTTCCTTGCTATCCTTTTCAACCGGTCAAAGTCTGCATATCTGAAGTCCATGACTGCAGTACTGGTTCAATTTGTCTCCCTTCCTGCCCTAACCCTGAACCTTACAGCCCTGTGGTTGCGTGTGCCCAAAACTTCTCCCACCTGCACCTCCTCCACACTCTCCATTTGTCAGTACCATGTCAGGCAGGTTGTTTCCCCTTGTTGGCTCCCTGACTTGCTGTTGTAGGAACATCTCCTGCAGCACAGCTTGAATCCCCTTATTCCTAGTTGATATTGCATCTGGGATTCCCCAGTCTATATCTGAGAGGTTTAGGTCTCCTACCAGTAGTTTTTCCCCTTTTAGGGCCATCCACATGACTGCCTGAATTAGCTGTCTATCTCCCTCCTCCTCCTGCATAGGTGGTCTGTATAGCACTCCCAGCCACAAGGATTCTCCAGTCCTCCTGCCCAGTGTTACCTACAGTATCTCAGTCTCTCCATCCTGCTCTTGTCCCACAGTTACTTTTATGTCATCCCTGATGTATAACGCAACCCCCCCTTCTTGCCCTCCCTGTCCCTTCTAAACAGCCTGTAGCCCAGGATAGCCATCTCCCAGGTATGATGCTCTGTCCACCAAGTCTTGCTTATTGCCACAATATCCAGTCCTTCGTCCCCCATGATGGCGCCCAAGTCCACCATTTTGCTCCGTAAGATCTTGGCATTGACTGCTAAGCTCTTCCACCATGTTTTCCCCCAGCCCCACCTTTCAATTGGCACTCTTTTGCCCAACATTATAACTCTATCATGGTGGGGCTGGCGAACCCCCATTTCTCCTGTCTTGTGGTGTGGATAATCCCAACCCCCCGATTTAGTTTAAATCATAGGTTCCTTCTATGTACTCTCCTAACTTGCTCTTCAGTGCTGCCTCACCCTCCCTGTTCAGGTGCAGTTGGTCTGGGGCAAGTAGGCTCACATCCCTACATGTAGATCCCCAGGCTCCTACTAACCCATACCCCATCTTTTCACACCAACCCATCAGCCATTCATTAAACTCCTCAGTCCTTAGCCTCCGAAAAAGCTACAGATTGGAACCCCAGACTGCTGCAGTGTCTTGCAAGCTATCTGAATTTTGCCTGCACCTCTAACAGATTATTTTCTGTCAGATCATTCTTTCCCATATGGAACATCAGGTGTGTTTACCCATCCTGCTGCTTCCACCTTGAGGAAATATACTGGACCTCTGGGGAGAAGGACGAGCTTGACACTGCATGCTATTCTGCTGTGGAGTAGCAGAAGAAGCAGAATAGCCAAAATGCTATACTCTCTTTTATGTAAGGTATGCCACCATTGCCTGAATTTGTGAGCAGAGTGTGATTTTCTTATCTGCTTCTTTGAGGTCTGGCTATCTTACCAGTTCAGCTTGTGTGTCAGTAGATTTAGTGCCCTATTTCATGTTGCTGTTGCTTTTTCTCCCCAGGATCTTGGAGTTCTCAAGGTGGCCAACTAGCTCACCCTGTTAGAGAAGCAGCAGAAAGCCCCATGGGAGGGTCGGCAAGCCAGAAAAGCAGCACCTGAGAGGTGGACTAAAAGAGTTGAGGATTTTCCACCTTTATTTCGGTTGACTGTAATTGAAAAGATTTAAATATTTGCAAGCTCCTCAGTGTATGCTGGATACTTGTTGAAATGATATATAGAGTGGTCCCAAGCTGAAAATAAAAGGGGTCGAAAAAGGAGAGTGTTTTTTCCCTTTCTCTTTTTACTTAGTAGAATTTCAATACTTTATGTGTTGTATTTCCTGCACCCATTGGGTGAGAGTGTTTTTATCATCTATTAAGTTAATTCGTAAAATGTTAAGACATATAAGAGATTTTAATTCCTATATACATCACACATACGTGTCTGGACACGTGACTTGAGATACAGACATAAAGTGCATGCATGGCATTCTAACTTTCAGAATCTCCATTTTGGGGTTGACTGCACATGCCAAAAGCCTGTTGTGCTGTTTATACAATTTTATTGAGCAGCTATCACGCTTTATGCTCTTGTGTTCTAGAGTTTGTTTGCTTAGCGCGTTAACTGCGTTAACCAAAGTTAAATTGATGTTAAGCCTTTTTGCCTAGTGTGAAAATCTTGACCTTATTGTCTTGTTTTAAAAGACTCAGGGCAAGATATTCAAAACTTTGCCCTGGGGCTAAATTAGCACTTCCCGACGGGCAAACTTAGCCCGGAGCACAAAGCAAGCTATATTGAAAAGGAAATAGCCCGGTGCTCATCCTGCTGAATATAGCAGCCTAAGGAAGCCGGGCAAACTGGTCTGGGAGTGCAGGGTAAAAATAGCCTGGGAATAAGACAGCATTGAATATAGCAACAGGGAAGTGCAAACTGCAACTGCAGCTCGTTAGATGCTGTAGCAAGCCAGTGTTGCAGGTGGAGAACATTGTGTGTGATTGCACAGAGATGTCTCACATCTACTGCAAACACACCTCACAACCCCTGCCTCATAAATCATGGACAAGGCTTAAAACAATCAGGGACAAAGGTTTAAAATCAGGGACACATCTGAAAAATAGATCATATCCACTCAGAAAGCTGGTAGAATAAGTAGTTTAGTGTAAAATGTATTTTCTAAGGAAGAACACATCTGTAACATTAAAGTCTGACATTATTTTATGCCTACAACCCCCACTGTTTGTTCATGGAAACACAATTTTTAGGAGGGACAGAGTAAAACATTGAGATAAAATCAGGGACATCTCTGAAAATCAGGGACAACTGAGAGGTATGACTGCAAACAACAATGTAAGCCACATACTGCAGAACTGTGCTCTGCTGAAGTGAGGTTTGCCCGAGGCCAACCTGATTGCACAGTTCTAACACATTAGCCCGGGGCACACGGAAGCTATATTCAAAGCTCCCATGCAAATGAGCTTACTTAGGTAATCTGTGGGCAAACAGGTACATTTGCATCTCATTATGTGCTGCTTAGCATACATTACCATGCAGTTTGCCCAGTGCTACTGCATGGAACATAAAGCTTCCCCTTTTGGTCAGATTGGAAGTACAGGCTGGATGCTGCAGGCCAAGCCATGCCCACAGCATCCCCTGTTGATTGGAATAGAAGCACAGGCTGGAAGCAGCAGGAACTGTGTGCTGGCAGGTACAAGCAGTGCATACAACATACCTATGCAGCACTGCAAGCAGTACATAATGATCTACGTATATATATATATATATATAGATGTGTATATATACAGTATGTGTATATATATATATATATATAGCTATATACATGCACTACCAGTGGCCACATGTGCCCTGGATGATGCCCACCCCACACCAACAGCAGGTGTGGGTGAAACACAAGTATGCATGGGGCCGGCATAAGACAAACCTGCTGCGGGTGGGAGGATGTCAGCTGTAGGGTCACTGGGCTGTGCAGTGCAGCCATCCAGTATATAGGGACCTGGGCAGACAGGCTGGGCCAGGCAGCCCTTCTCAGCCATCATGGTCACTGTTCCCACGTATGTTGGTTCCACTCTCTGGTAGCCCAGTGGTCCCCCAACCTCCCCAACACGTATCCCGACCCCCATTTTAAATAAGAAAGAATTTGTTTCCCTGGTAGTCTAGTGATCCCCAACCCCCCAGCATGTATCCCAGCCCCATTTTAAATAAAAAGATTTGTTTCCCTGGCAGTCCAGTGGTCCCCCACCCCCTAGAATCTATCCGACCCCATTTTAAATAAAAAGAATTTGTTTTCCTGGTAGTCTAGTGATCCCCCACCCCCAGCATGTATCCCGATCCCGGTTGACATAAAAAGCACTCATTTCCTGGTAGTCTAGTGGTCCCCCACCCCCAGCATGTATCCTGACCCTGGTTGAAATAAAAGTACTCATTTCCCTGGTAGTTTAGTGGTCCCCCCACCCCCAACACATATCCCGACCCCCAGTTGAAATAAAAGCACTCATTTCCTGGTAGTCTAGTGGTCCCCCCACCCCCAGCACCTATCCTGATACCCGTTGAAACAAAAAGCACTCTTTTCCTGGTCGCTCTAGTGGTCCCCACCCCAGCACGTATCCTGATGCCGGTTGAAATAATAAAGCACTTGTTTCCTGGTAGTCTAGTGGCCCCCACCCTCCAGCATGTATCCTGACCCCAGTTGAAATACAAAGCACTCTCGTTTCCTGGTAGTCTAGTGGTTCCCCACCCCCAGCATGTATTCAGACCCCCGGTTGAAATAATAAATCACTCGTTTCCCTGGTAGTCTAGTGGTCCCCCCACCTGGCAGTGACACTGACAACCTCTCATCCAAAAGGCATCTCAGAACAGAGCCGGCAACCAGCGCAGCCCTCCTCTCACCACCACGTCTGGCCGTCGACTGAGGTACCTCAGTCTGTGGCTAGCTGTGGTGGTGAAAGGAGGGCAGATATGTGCTGGAGGGCCTGAATCACTACCTATTTGGGTGACACAAGATATTCAGTATTCATTGAACTTGCAAGGCTTGTGAGATCCTTTCTTGATGCCTGTGATAGCCACCTAGAAGAGCTCTGTATATTAGCTGTTCCCTCTGGAAGGCAATTGCGATCAGAGGTGTGAACAGAGCGGACAGAGCAGAAGCCCAGGGGATCCTACAGAATTAATGGGACTAATAAGACACAAGTAGCAAATTTAGGAGGCTACTTTAAAAGTACTTTAATTTTTTTCTATATCCACCTAGACAATATATTTAGTTGATCAACCTGAGATTCAAAAAACTATCAGGAGCCAATTGGGAGCTACTTTGAAAACTTGTACTGGACTTACAATAAATTGTTTTGCTTGGCAAAAGTTGAGTTGGAGAGGTTATAGACTATAGAGCAGTTGGTTTGCTTGCCCAATACAAAATAAGTTTATATTTGTTTAGTACATTTTAGCTCCAAGTAAGTTTTTTTGATTTGTACTGGTTTATATTGATTAAACTTTGTATTGGAGTTTAATGATTAATAGTAATAAAGTGTGAAGAATTGCAATATATTGTGACACTTTGGCCTGTATATCAGAAAAGGTCTTTTTGATCCTGTAAGTAACATCAAATAAGTAAACTGTTGTACTGTTAATAATATGCCAGTGAAGACAAGAAGTCACTCTGCTTCAAAAAATAAGAATAAGAAGGACCCACAGGATCTGGATGGCCTAATAGGTCTGGTAGACCAAATGGATCAGTTACCACAGATTAAAAATCAAAACAAGGGGAGGAGTTAAGATAAGAAAGGGAAAAAAGGAGGATGGAGATGTCAGTGAAGTATATGCAAAACCCCAATTACTGCCTTTATATCTAAAACAAAAACAGATGTGATTAAAACCCATGAGGGGGTTATAGAACAAGAAAGTGTCACAGAGTTTCAAACATCTACCTATAATTTAGAGACAGATAAAGGCAAAATGATTGAGTCAGAGAAGGCAACTTATAGAGAGTGGAAACATATTTCAGGAAAAGGAAGGTAAACCAGTTCAAAGTCTCAGAAAACCAAAGAGATAAACCAGGAGAGAGAGAATATAGAGTGTGAGACCCAAAAGTGTAAATGATCACAAAAAATATATGTGAGGTAAGGAACTATTTATACCAAATAACACAAGGACTTAAATTTATAGACAGTAAATAGAGAGTAGAAGGTAAGGGAAATTTACACATTAAAGACCTATATGAATCTTATATTAGTGGAGAAAACAAGGAAGAGGAAGACACAGTATTCATGAGTCATGATAAAACGTTCATCCTGGACACTGAATTAATAACAAAAGACTTAGCTCTTTCTCTGAAAGACCTGTATATGGCTAATATTTTAATGTTTCAGCAACTAGTTAAAATAGTACAGGATTTGAACTATATAAAAGGATTTGCAATAGAAAATAAACTCTGGTCAGTGTCAATACAGCTGCAAACTATTTTTAGGGAAGGTTTATGCAATAGCGATCCTTACTGCAAACTAATTTTAGTGAAGGTTTATGATATTAGGAATTAGTACAGTGTCTTGTTGTTAAATGTTCTATTTAAAATTTCTCATATTACATATAATATGGTATGTAGTTTCATATATGAAAGAGAAATTAGCAGTTGGTTACTAATGTGACACATCCTCAGGATACTAGGAGACTCATAAGGTTACAACTGGCAATAAAGGTAATGAAAAGTATAACATCAAACCTGGTATTAACTACCCACAAGGCATATTTTCAGCAGTTGGTTAGAAGATGTAATTATTAAAAAAGCTTTACATATAAACCACAATATCAGTAGATATAATTTTATATAGAAGTCCATTTTGCACATGTTGGGGTGAAGCACTGAGGATATAAAATGGGCAGGTGCTCATCCATTATATATTCCTTCTCTTGAGTGACATTTTCTCTAGCACTATGGATCCAATGAACTCTGCTATACAAGTTACAAATGTCAGGCATGTATTCTAAAAAACAATAAAAAGCAGGACATTATTTTATCAGAACACCTCTATTGCAAAGTATGCCATCTTCATACACTGGAAATAAACATAGAAACACATAATTTGATGGAAGATATGGACCACTTGGCCCACCTAGTCTGCCCCTTTCCCTACCTAATGGATAAGCTGCAGATCCTAGTTAACCAACAGCTTACTTCCTCCTACCCCCCCACTAGAATTGCCTTATGTCTATCCCATGCATTCTTGAATTCTCCCACTGTTTGTGACTCTATGACCTCCTCAGGTAGGCTGTTCCATGCATCCACAACCCTCTCCATGAAACAAATACTTCCTCAAATTACCTCTGAGCCATCTTACCTCTATCTTCAAATTGTGCCCCCTTATTCTTGCACATCTATTTTCCTGAAAGATGCTACCCTCTCGGACTTTATTGATTCCCTTGAGGTACTTGAAAGTTTCCATCATGTCCCCCCCTTTCCTTGAGGGTATACATATTAAGCTCCTTTAGTCTCTCTTCATATGTCTTCTGGTGCAGACCCTGCACCATTTTGGTTGCCCTCCTCTGGACAGCCTCCACTCTGTATATGTATTTGCGGAGATGGGGTCTCCAGAACTGCACACAGTACTCCAGATGGGGTCTCACCAACTGTCTGTACAGAGGGATAACAATTTCCTGTTTTCTACTGGTGATGCCTGTCCCTATGCATCCCAGTATCCCCCCATCCCTCCTTACTGCTTTCTCACATTGCTTGCTCTCCTTTAGGTCATCTGATATAACAACCCACAGATCCCTTTCAATTTCTGTTGTTGTCAGTATCTCACCCCCCATTGTGTACTCTTCTCCTGGGTTTTTGTTTCCCAGGTGCATTACTTTGCACTTCTTTGCATTGAATCTAAGCTGCTATACATTTGACCATTCCTCCAACCTTACCAAGTCCCTTCTCATCCTTTCCACCCCACCTTGTGTATCAACCTTGTTGCAGATTTTTGTGTCATCTGCAAAGAGACATACTTTTCCTACCAGTCCCTCTGCAATGTCACTTATAAAGGCATTAAAAATGACTGGACACAGTACTGAACCCTGCGGTACCCCACTAGTAACCCCTCTTTCTTCACTGTGGACTCCGTTTACTATTACCTTTTGCATCCTGTTGTCCAGCCAATGTTTTACCCAGGCTACCACCCTGGGTCCCACTCCCAGGCTGGCTAATTTGTTTATTAATATTTTGTATGGGACTGCGTCAAATGTCTTGCTAAAGTCTAGGAAAGCCTTGTCCACAGCCCCTTCCTGATCTACTACTTTGGTCTCCCAGTCAAATAAATCGATTAGATTCATCTTAGATACTGTAATAGTACCACATTTGTACTTGTATTAGGCTTTGGCTACCTACAAAGAAAAGTTGATTGACATTTTATAAAATGACAATTAAAAAATCTAGTAATTTTATTGGTCAAGAGATGTCAGCTGACCGTACATTAAATCTCTATAAATGAACAGTCAGCTGCTGAATCAAATTTTTTAGGTTAAAAAGCCCTACTCACTAGCACATATCACTAAACCTCTGGAAAAAAAGACACCTTGGTAGCCGCCATCTTGAACATTTTATCCATTACTACCACCATACTTTAAATTTGTTACGTGTACTATTCACAATGACAAAGCAAAGTACAAAGCCACACTTAGCACACATCCCCAAAGATTCCAACATTGCTTTCATAAAACACCACAGTTTTCTGAAGCTTAAAATAATGTCTTTGGACTCTGCCTAAATCATTACAGTTCACCCTTGATCCCCCTCTATCTCACACAGCTCAGTATATGGCAGAGCTCCACATTGTCACTACAGCACAGCAAGCTGTTTTTTTTTAAACAAGTAAATGATACAGTTAACCCCATTCAGTTAACACTGTCAAACTTTCTCTGACCTGCCATAATTTCCCCATAACTGGCAGATCAGCAACATGGGCACTGTGCATAGCTGAGCAAGCAGTCGTCCAGTAATCGTCTCTGTTATCAAGCCACCAGCTTCCAAGCCCATCCTTTTCCAAACTGCTGACAGTCAGCTGCCATCATCCTGCTCGATTCTGCTCCCCACTTTTTCTCTACTTAAAGGGACCACTGAACCAGACAGTGGTACACGTGCATGAAAAAAGAAAACGCAAAAAACATTCTTTTTTTTTAGTTCCCTCCCTTGCACCTTGCATTCCAAATCTGAATCATAAGGACACCAGGCTTCTGTGTCCATTAAGGTAACAGCACTTACCAAATACAGTATTTCTCTGCACATTGAAATGGGGGGGGGGGGGGGGCTATCTGTAGAAGCCATTCAACAATCATCAATTGAAATCAAAGGAATCAAAAGCATCCTTTTCTGCCCTTTAGCTTTCAAGCACAGTATTTTCTGTACTAAATGTAAACCCATAGAACCACCTGCTAACAGGCAGTGCTATTGAACAGAACACCTACTAACAATACAATACATAACATTGAACAATGACTTTTTAATATACCAATAAAATCAAATGCAAACATTTAATCACATTTTAAACTACTTAACAAACATAGTAGCTTAATTAAATTATCTTCTTACTGATCGCCTTTAGGCTTTCGCAGTTATCACATGGAACCTTTTAGTTGCCCTCCTCTTGACTGCTTCCATCCTGTCCATGTCCTTGCAGAGATGGGGTCTCCAGAACTGCATGCAGTACTCCAAATGGGGTCTCACCAACTGTCTGTACAGAGGGATAACAACTTCCTGTTTTCTACTGGTAATACCTCTCCCTATGCATCCCAGTATTCCCCCAGCCCTCCTTACTGCCATCTCATATTGCTTGCCTATATGTAGGTCATCTGCTATGACTATCTCCAGGTCCCTTTCCATTTTTGTTGTTGTTAATACCTCCCACCTTGCCCATTGTGTACTCTTCCCTTCGGGGTTTTATTTACCAGGTGCATTACTTCACACTTCTTTGCATTGAGTAGAAGCTGCCATACTTTTGACTATTCCTCCAACCTTGCCAAGTCCCTTCTCATCCTTCCCTCCACCCTTGTGTACCAACCCTGTTGCTGATCCTTGTGTCATCTGCTAAGAGGCATACTTTTCTTTTTAGTCCCTCTGCAATGTGATCTATAAAGCCTGAACCCTGTGATACTCCGCTAGTAGCCCCCTTTCTTCAGAGTGAACTCCATTTACTATCACCCTCTGCGTCCTGTTGTCCAGCCAATTTTTAACCCAGGTTACCACCCTGGGACCCACTCCCAGGCTGGCTAACTTGTTTATTAATCTTTTGTGTGGGACTGTGTCAAATGCCATGCTAAAGTCTAGGTAGGTCACGTACACAGCCCCTCCCTAGTCCCTGGTCTACTACTTTGGACACCCAGTCAAAAAAATCTATTAGGTTTGTCTGACATGACCTTTCCACTGTGAATCCATGCTGCCTTGGGTCCTGTGCCCCGCTGGCCTCTAGGTACTCAACACTTCTTTCTTTCAGAAGTGATTCCATCTACCCAGCCTGGTGGCACTGAGGGTTGAGGTGCTGGACACCACACCTCACGCCATGCCAATGACCTGTGTTCAGGACCGAGAACTGGTCACCATGGATCAGAAGGGAGAAGATGGATCAAGTGTCCAACGGACTGCTCTCCATATCTGGGGGTGTGGGAGAACCTGTGACTGGTGCATGCCTGACCCCTAGTGGAGGCTGGGGGTTGGCAACACAAAGCCACAATCACAAGGGAAGGGAGCACGGCAGAAGCTTGACATGACACACTCGGGAGCTTGTGCGACCCCATCGCAGCCATCATTGCATGCCATGCCCCTGTAACAAGGGGCACAAGGAAATGGAAAATGGCCCCCTAGGTTGTGGCTGCTTGATGGCCATCCAATGGGTGCCCCAGCTTTAGGGGCATCACTCGAACTGGATCCATACCTGATGGGAGAATTGGGGGCTCCCCACTGCCCCACCATGGGGGAAGAAGGCGAGGACCCTAAGGAGCTAAGGGCAGACCAGATGGTGGCTGGACACAAAGAGAAGCACAGACAGGAGTGCTGACCAGGACCCACAGAAGAAAATAGAGTAAGAAAACAAAAAGAAGTGATTCCATCATTTTTCCTACCACTGAGGTCAAACTAATGGGTCTGTAGCTTCCTGCCTCTGCCTTGCTCCCACTTTTGTGAAGGAGAATCACATCCGATCTCCTCCAGTCCTCAGGTACCACACCATCCTCCCATGGTTTGTTAAAAAGGGTAGTCAGTGGTGCCACTAGTTCTTCCCTTAGTTCTTCTAGAATTCTGGGGTGAATGCCATCAGGCCCCATTGCTTTGTTCACCTTCAGATTTAGAAGTTCCTTCAAGACCCTTTCTTCTGTGAATGGACTGGTTTTGACCCCCCTATCCAGTGTGCTTCTATTATTTGGTTTAGGTACCTCCCCTTCTTCTTCTTTTGTGAATACTGAGCAGAAGTATTCATTCTTGAGTGTGTTGTGGTAAGATGGCGGCCACGCTGGGCTAGCCACTGCATTCTGCTCGTTTGTTCAATCGTTTGTTTGAGCTCCCTGAATGCCTCCTAACACTTTTATTATTTGTTTATTTGTCGTTTAACTTAATTTTACTGACCGATTGAGGGACTGTGGTATTTCTATCATTTTGTGGTATTTTCATTGTCTCAGAGACCGAAACAGTCCGGCAACTTTGTGTGGCTGTATCACTCCTGTATCACTCCCGAATGGGTTAAACGTTATGGGTATTATTTTATGGATGAGTATTTATCAGTAGAGCCGGATCGAGTTTTAAATTGGACTGCAACTTTTTTGATCTATTAATGAAGGAGTGAATATTTTGGATTACCAGCAGAAGGAGCGGAGGACTGTAGACTGAATATTGATCGGAATGTAAGGCAGATTATCGTATATATGGTCGCTGGAGTTCTGGGGGAGAAGAGCATGAACTCACTGATTTGGTGCGGTGAGATTTAGGAAGATTGAGATAGAAGTCTGCATTTGTTTGCTCCCGCTGTGGAAATCGTTTGTCCTAGGTTTTGGCCCTGGATTATCTGAGACAGCGTGTTTTGGGGGAGCTGCCTGGGGTGGTTGCTGTCGGCTGGGTTCAGGGCGGGTGATGCCGGCCTCGGGCCAGCTGAAGGGTGGGTGCGAGCTGCCGGTATCTCCTAGACTTACCGGAGGGCTCTACTGGTGGGTGGATACTGTTCCAGGGTCATTGCTGTGGACCCGGCCTGGATTAGCAGCCTCCTTCAGGGTGATTATTCTTCCCTCATGCTATGATTTTTTAGTTCTTAGTGACATTGTATTTGGAACTGCTCTTCTGACTTTCTGCCTATCTACACATGGATTATGGTCAGACTTTAACTTTATTTTTTGGGTGATTTATACTCCTTTTGGTTTGAGGCAGTGAGATTGCCTGTTTCTTCTCTGATCTCCCGGGTTGTGAGAGGGTCTGGGGATCTGAAGATCTGAAGACATTGGCTGCCTTAAGACTTATTATTTAATTTTTATGCTTTGACATCTGAATATGCCTTTTTTCTCCAGGTAGTGAGAGTGTCTGGGAATTTAAAGACTTTGGCTGCTCTGCACCTACTCTCTCTTTTAAGTGAGAGTTTGTGCTTGGAAAATATTTGCACTTATTGGTTTTATTTACAGCCCTGAAGATTTATTATCCACCTCTCCGTGACTTGTGTTATGCAGACTTACTTTGATTTGGACTCTGACGCTAGGTCTAATAATTTAAATTTTAGTGATTTTTAGTTTTATTTATTTTGTATATGTTGGAGTGGGTTAGAGGAAGATATTATTTTTATAAATGTTGTGTGTTTATTATTTGTTTTTATATTTTGTTGTTGTTAGTACAATATTATTTGTTTGTGTGAGGGTTATTTATTTTAGGGTTGGGTTTGAAGGTGAGATAGTCAATTTGATTAGTCTATTTGTCTGGTTATTTACTGATTGTTTTAAGATGTGTTGGGAGGGCTTTACGATGGTCAGGCGCTATTCTCCCACTTTGCTCCAGAGCCTCTGCCCTTTTCACTGTCCCTGTTTATCTGCCAATGTCTTTAGTAAGTGTCGTGCATTGGGGATAGTGAGAAGGCATTTGAGGGGTGGATGGGCTGGCCAGAGTGGGAGAATGGAAAGGAGCAGGCAGATACAGATAGTTGGGACTAGGAGACACCCTGGGGAGAAATGGGATCAGGAGAGGGGTCCTCCCTGCCTGATTCCCATACCCAAGGGCTCCGTAGATTGTGGGCAGGTACTGCGCTCCTGCCTGAAAACCCATCCAACCCAAGCAGTGTTATGTAATTCCAGGTCCATTAGGAACAAGACTGCAATTATTGCAGATTTTGTTGCAACATCTGACATGGCATGTATCGCCGAGACCTGGCTTGATGAGAATGCAGGCCCTATATTAGCCTCAGCTGCTCCGGCTGGGTTCTCGGTGATACACCACCCGAGATTGGATCGTAGAGGCAGGGGAGTAGCCATCTTTTTTAGAATGGAGCTGAGTCTTGTGGATGTGCCAATGGGTGGCACTCGATCCTTTGAGTGTATCTTGGGAGCAGGTGCAGGGTTCAGGATCCTCCTCATCTACCGTCCACCCAGTGATGGTGGAGAATTCCTGAAGGAGTTTGCGGACTTCATTATCAAAATGACACTGGAGTCACCCAGATGGTTAATACTGGGTGACTTCAATGCCTGGGTCGACAATGAACTCTCGTATTTTGGAAAGAATCTTCTCCCACTTATGACTATGTTGGGCCTTTCACAGGTAGTTACCTCTACTACCCATATAAGGGCTCACTCATTGGATCTAGTGTTTCTACTGGATTTGGAGGTCACGCATTTGGGGGTGGAACTTAATGCATGGACGGACCATCATACCATAAGATTCAGCTTCGGGGCAACCCCAAATAGGCCTGCCTCTACGGAGATGGTCCAGTATTGCCCTTTAAGGGGAGTTACCCCAGAGGGTCTATTGGTGGTACTGGATCTATCGGGTATTTCAGGTGAGTGCATGGGTCCAGGGGACCTCGTTCTTGCCTATAATAAGGTGGTGGGTGAGGCCCTGGACTTAGTTGCTCCTGTCCGTGTATGCCCACTCACTCAGTGCCCGAAGACTCCATGGTTTAATGAGTCTTTAAAGGAACTGAGGAGAGTGAGGAGAAGGCTAGAGAGGGCTTGGCGGAAATCCGGCCTGGATGCAGACAGACTTAGGTTGATGGACCATTATGGTTTCTATCAATCAGCAATCACCCGTAAGAAGGCAGAATTCCTGTCCAGGGAGATTGCTGCTGCACAGAACCGACTGGCTCAACTCTTTCAGACTGTCGACAGACTGTGCAATCCACTCTGTCTGCAGTCTGGAAGAGATTTTTCACAAATAAAATGTGATGAGCTTGCTCTGTTCTTCACAGATAAGATTGCCATCATTAGGTAGGGTATCGGCCCAGCTCCCTCTTTTAGGGTTTGCGGTGATCGGCGAGAGGAAACAAACACTTGTGTTACCTGGTCTGACTTTGGTAAGCCGGAGTTCATGGATATTGTGAGGATTGTCCAGACTGTACGACCAACCAGGTGTAGTTTGGATCCGGGCCCTACATCACTGTTAATAGGTTGTGTAGATACTATCTGTCCGATCCTTGCTGAAATTGTCTGGAAATCTTTGGAGCAGGGGGTCTTTCCTGATCCCCTAAAGGAGGCAGTCATTTGACCACTCCTTAAAAAGCCTTCACTGAATCCAAACTGCTTAGCTAACTACAGACCTGTCTCTAACCTGCCCTTGTGCATAAGGTTATTGAAAGGGTGGTTGCACTACAACTGGATAACCATCTTATAAATCACAATATCTATGATACTCTTCAATCAGGATTTAGGAAAAGGCATAGCACTGAGACCGCCCTTGTCTGGGTTTTAAATGATCTCCTGATTGCGAGTGATCGAAAGGCTTGTACTATTCTAGTCCTTCTTGATCTCTCTGCAGCATTTGATACTGTGGACCATGGTGTGCTTTTGGAGTGCCTGTGGCTTTATTGTGGACTGTCTGGTACAGTTCTGCATTGGTTTCGAGCTTTCCTCATGGGTCGGAGGCAGAGGGTTGCCACTGGAATTTATTCCTCTGACGCCATCTCCCTGTCTTGTGGGGGGCCGCAGGGCTCCATTTTAGCACCCATGTTGTTCGCTGTTTATATGCTACCATTGGGAGACATTATTAGGTGATACAGTCTGGGTTTTCACTGCTATGCAGATGATACCCAGCTGTATTTGTCCTTCATTCCCGGACAGGAAGATGCGATCTCTATGCTTAACAGCTGTCTATCCGAAATCAAAGATTGGATAAATGCCATCTGGCTGAGGTTAAACCCGGATAAGACTGAGGTGTTGGCTGTGGACCCAGGTGGCCTTGAGGTGGGTTGTAGGGCTGGGACTCCATCGGGCATATGGCTTGATGGTGTCCAACTCCCAGCCTCAGACCAGGTACATAATCTGGGCGTTATTATAGATGACGGCCTTACCCTAAAATCTCAGGTGTCGGCCGTTGTCAAATCCTCATTTTACCATCTTAGGAATACCACTCGGGTGAAACACCTGGTTCCTCTGGCTGACCTTCCTACCTTGGTCCATGCCTTTGTGACCACTCGCCTTGATTACTGCAATGCCCTGTACCTAGAGCTACCAGGGGTTGATATCTGCCGCTTGCAGCTGGTGCAGAACGCAGCGGCCAGGCTTTTGACTAGGACATCTACAAGTAGTCATATTACACCTGTGCTGCATGGACTGCACTGGCTGCCAGTTCAGTGGTGGATCACCTTCAAGGTTGGGTTACTGACCTATAAAGCCCTACATGAACAGGGACCGCGGTATCCACAAGATCTCCTTACTACCTACTGTCCCTCTCGCTCACTTCGATCTGCCGATGAGGGATTGCTAGAGATTCCCAGGGTTCGTTTAAAGACATCTGGGGCACGTGCATTTTCTTACGCTGCACCCGCCCTGTGGAATTCTCTACTTCGCCAGATACGATGCTGCCTGACCATCGAGAGTTTCAAATCGGAGTTTAAAACTTTTTTGTTTTTAAAAGCTTTTGGAGAATGATTTTATTGTCAATATTATGTCTGTTATTTTAAAAGTTGTTTTTGTACAACGCTTTGGTTTCTGAAAAGCGCTTAAAAAATTAAATTTTACTTACTTACTTACTTTCAGTATCTCTGCTTTGTCACTGTCACCCTCTGCCCACCCCCTCCCCTTTATTAAGCCTCACTATCCCTCCCTGGTCTTTTTTCACTCCCTAATGTACCTATAAAAGATTGTATCCCCCTTCTTAACTGAGTTGGCTATCTTTTCCTTGGTTTGGGCTTTGCTATTCTGACTGTCTTCTCTGCTTCCTTCTGCTTTAACTGGTACAGTTCTCTGTCCTGCTCCTTCTGTGTTTCCTTATACTTCCTGAATACTTTCTTTTTCTTCCTAACCTTCCCCACCACCTCTTTTGAGAACCATAGTCGTTTTTTCCTTTGTTTTGTTTATTTGCTTTGGTTGTAACATGCCACCATGTATCTCTCACAGAGACATCCCTGACAGAGACAGCCGCAGTGCTGAGTGTCAGCACTGCAGTATCAGGGATGCCTCAGTTTTTCAATCGGGGGGCTGCACACCCTGAACCCCTATGTGGGGGGCTTTGCCCCTCACACACCCCCAGTCTCTAGGATTCTAACTCCGAGTTGGAGCTGGACTGGGGGAGCAGCGATACACACTGCAAGGCAGTCTCAGGGACTTGCATAGACCATCACAGTGACGTGCGGATTTTGACTAAATCCTGTCGCTGTGATAGTCTTCACATTCAGGGAGTCTCTGCGGCATTGGTATTCCTTGGCTTGTTGCCTCTGTGATAGCAGCTTTGATTTTACCTATTGTTCCTCCACCCCACCTTCTTGCCCGTTTGCTAGAGCTTTTCTGAGGCACTCCCTCATTTTGCCAAAGTCAGCCCTCCTAAAGTCCAATACCATCACCTTTGTGTGACTTGACTCTGCAGCTGTGCTTTTTGTGAACCACACTGTTTGGTGGTTGCTTGTACCCACTTCTAAATTCGAGATCCTCTCTTCATCCCCATTTGAGAGCACCAGGTCTAAGATTGCTCCCTCCTGACTGGGTTCCAATACTAGCTGTCTGAGGCATGCCCCCTGTAGGGTATCGAGAATTATCCTGCTCTTGGATGTGGCTGCAACAAAGGTTCTCCAGTTAACATCTGGCATATTCAGGTCCCTCATCAACAATATCTCCCCCTTTTCTGTCATTCTAAGGATGCCTTCTATCATTTCCTTGTCCATTTCCTCCCCCTGAGATGGGGGTCTGTATACAACCTCCGTACAGATTGTGGTGACCCACAGTGCCTCCTCTCCTCCCTGTTTCCCCTTTAGTTCAATTGCTTTGATCCCTTCCCTTATGAAGAGAGCTACTCCTTTTCCTCTTTTACCCTCCCTGTCCCTCCTGTAGATTGTGTACCCAAGTATGTTGACATCCCAGTCATGGTTCTCTGTGTACCATGTTTCTGTGACTGCTACGATAGCCAGGTGTCCCTCTTCCATCAAGGCCACTAGTTCATGGAGCTTGTTACCTACACTACATGCATTGGTACTCATTGCCCTCCATTTTTTGATAGCCTTACCCCTTTTAGCCCTATCCCTGTCCTTACCTTTTTCTCCATTTACCCCAGCACTGCTCCCTATCAACTTTTCTACCTTACTGTTTACCTCACTAACTACCTTGTTTTGTGAGGGGGGCTGGGATTTCCATGCTTCTTTTCAGTTCCTCCCCCCTTGGCTAGTTTAAATGCTTGCCAATGAAGCATTTAAACCTCTCACCTAGGATCCTGGTTCCCCTGCCAGAGAGATCCAGACCACTGCACCAGTGTAGGCCTGCATCCCTTCTGATAGACCCCCAGTCTCCAATAAAGCCAAAATCCTGAGCTCCACACCGGTTTTTTAAACATTCATTACATCCCATTGTGCATAGTACCCTAGCCTCACCCATGCCATAGACAGCAAAACCTCCGAGAAGGTTAACATACGTGCTACTTGTCTAAGGCCCCTCCCCAACTCTACAAACTCCCCTTGCAATGCTTTGATCCCATTCCCAGCCAGGTCATTTGTCCCTAGGTGAACAATGATGTCCTACTCCCTCTCCTGTGCTGCTGCTCCTGGGATCCTGTGGATTCACTTTCTGTCCCTCCCAGCCATAGTGCCGGGCAGGTATCCTACCTCCCCGTCCCTTCCCCCCAGTTCTACCCTCATAATGATTGAGCCCCGCAGCAGGAGTTGTTTCCTTCCCCTGTTGTGTCTCATGTCACCCTTCTTTAGGTCTCCTTTGTGGAGGTACCCAGTATCCGCCTTGGTCTCCACTGCAGGTACCTCCATAGAGGAACCATGCTCCACCAGAATGGCATATGAATTGTAGAGAGGTACAACTGGAGAGATGTGCCCCTGATCCCCCACTCTCACCCTCCCTGAGCCCAGTGTGGTCCAACTGCTCCTCTTTCTTGGCAACCTCTGCAGCTGCGGCAGTGACCCTGGTGGTCTCTGGGTGGGGCAGGAGGTTTCCTGAATCCTCGTCAGGTTGGCCTGGAGACAGGGCAATCTTCTCCATCAGACCAGAGAGGTTTCTACAAATAGGGAAGCATCACAGACTTAAGAATATCTCTTAAAAGACTGCCACCCCACAGTGCACTGCACCACTCCCCACATATCTCTCTCCCTTCCTGTTTGTTTTTTTTTCTTTTTTGTTAGTGTGCATGAGCGTGTGTGTGTGCATCTTCCCCCTATGCTGCGTGCTCGACCGATAAGGTTATGGCAGGTGTATGCCCTTTGCCCTTTTGGGGAAGTGATGTCAGAACCTCTGGTATAAAGGAAATGATGCGCTTGGTGTGGGAGGGTGAGGGGGGCAGGGTGGTTGGGACTAAGCCTGTGCCCTCCAGAAACAATCGGCTGCAGCTGTGACCCACCACCCCAGTGAGTATTTTCCTTCCTTTCAGCAAGACAACCTGCATAACAGTTTAAAAGAAAATATACCCTGTAAAAAATGGTTTCAATCACAGAAAAATAAAGCATTAAACTGTACAACCTGTAAGCACAAAACAAAATAGCATCACAACAGTAACTCTGCTTAGCCAAAAGAAGCCTTAATGTTTCTCCTTGATCTGTTAATGTTGCTCCTTGCTCTGTCTTTCAAGCACACCCTAGAAGAAAAGAGCTCGGGTGGAGTTAGCTGCTTGTGCCAGAAAAGCTATGCTAAGCAATGACAGAAATTTGCCAGGTTAAAAATGAAGCTCCTTGGGCTGGAAAGGGAATTTGCCTTCCTGTACCCAGCAGAGTTGCATATCACCGGTCCACGATGACTTCTGAAATTTTTCAGCAAACCCCAAGAAGCAAAGGATTTTGTAATTACAGTGGAGGTAGCTCTTGAAGGCAGACCACAAGTCAGAAACAATCATCCAGCTTGATATTTACTAGCACGTTGTACCATGAAATGAGGTTTTGACTGCATGCATTTACACTGTGGTGGATTGAAATACTCTATCTTATTCATTACTGCAATGAGATCTGCCTCAAGGTATCTTTATATCACTCTGCAGACTTTACAGGAAGGGGAGGTCAGTGGATCCTACATGCATGGGCATCTGTGAATTTTTCTTAGTTATCACCCTGTAGAAATCACCCCAGATGTTTGCTTGTCTCATCCGTGAACTGTGATTTAAATTCCAGGCTGAGACAATTGTAATTTGCTAATTTCTTTCCCGCCCTTTCAAATTATGACTGAATTTGGGTCTTCCTGTTGGCTAGATTGGGCAGCCCCATGCCATCTGCCATGTAATCTTTCTTTCCATGGTGTGGTCTTCGTTGCATGGCAACCAAATCCATGTTTATGTCAGCCAGAAAGTTTGACAGTATGTCTTTGACAGCCAAATATTTTCTGATACAGTGCAAGTATTGAAGTGCAGATGCTTATTGGACTTAGCTGTCCTCATACTGTAGGACCCTAGATTCTGGAGATACAGTGTTATCATAGCATGACATGAGCAATTCAACCTTTTCCTTCAATAGTGATTGGGTTTGTGAGCCACATCAAGGACTGGTCATGCAGATATGTCTCTCACTACTTCTCCCTCCAACTGTGGCTGGGGCTACAGGTATTGATGGAGGGGGAGTCTGTATGAGCAACAGACATCTTTCTAATTGGCTAGGTGATTTGGAATCTCATACCTGGCATATTGCTGATCTTCCTTTTTACTATCAGTTTTATTAAATTGCGATGCTGACTGTTGGGGTACTACAGCTGTTGTTCTATAAAATGAGATTACAATGTTCTTAAAATCTCAATGAGGGCAATTTAATTCCATTTCGAGATGGCTGGGTCCATGAGTTGGACCATTGACTGACCTTGCAGGCTTGAGCCACTCTCTCCCACCCCTGCTGTGGCTGGGGCTGCTGGTATCGGTGGAGGGGAAGGCTGTATAAACATCTTTCATTCCTCAAGTTAACTTGGGGATTATGGAACTTACATCTTGCATATCACAGATCACCCTCATTGCTTTAATTTTTCTTAACTTAATATGCTGTTTAATGGGGTATTATATAAATTAAGAGGTTCATGCAAAGGAGAATGAGGAGCGGAGGGTGATCTGGTAGGGCCCTATTAACTCACTTTATTATTATCAGTCCTGCTGGCCATTGCAATATCCCTCCGGAGCACGCACTAACATCTTTTAATGGACCAGGAATCTGATCAGTCAAGTGGTTACACTGGGAAAATTAGTAGTCTTTGTCTTTCTCTTTAAGTCCACGTTTTTTCCAATTGGGTGTGGACTGTGGGGTTGGCACCCTGGGGTCTTTTCCTCACTCTTTTGGAATTCAGTCATGGGACCTGGTCTGGTTGCCATCTGAGCCATGGGGTGGTAATCTAGGTCACAGCTCTCTCTGCAGCATTTTTAATGTTCTTGTGTGCAGATGTTTCTCTCTTAGAAGTTGCTGGGGGGGGTGGTGGTGGAGGACTCCCTCTGATGCCAGTTGAGTGAGGGGTCCCAAATCTTTCTGCAAGATATATACATATTTGCCCAACAGACTACTTTTATATGTGTGTGTACATAATGCATAAAGGTGCTAGCCAGACCTTAAAATCCTCTCGTCCACTAAGGTACTCATGGGATGCTGCACTTTTCAAGTGCAGAATCAATTCTTGGGGTGTTGACCCATCGGTCGATTATCCATGGGGTTTGTAGTTTTCTGGGGATGTGGGGATTTCTGTCTTTGGGGTGGGGGGAGGGCTATTTCTAATTGTGGTTATGGCTTATCTCAAATTGACGTTGTAATTAACGTTGACCTAATTTGTCATGTTATTAATCTTTGGGGGTACAGGTTGGATGGGGCAGATGTTATGATGTCAAATTTGTTAAAATGTTACATTGTATGTATTGTTATGTTTTTTTTTTAAATGGTGTTGCAAGAGTTACTCTACAGGATGCACACTATATTCCAATAGTAATATTAGGTCCTGAGCTACACTCCTTCAACAATGACTGATATCACTTTTAAAATCAGGTCCTGGAATATATACTGTAAGTGGGTTAAAGTCTCACATCAAATGAATGAGGGTACTAATTAAAATTAAAGCTATGAAGTCTGATTTTATATGCTTACAAGAAACTCACATGACCGAAAAGGACGATGCACATATGAACAACAACTGGGGTAGTGAGTAGTTTGGAGCTTACTTTTCCTCGAAAGCCCGCGGCGCAGCCATTTGACTATACCCAAGATTCCCCAGGACGGTTGCTAAGGTCTTCTTAGACCTGGGGGGAGATAGGCTTTGTTACAGGTTTTACTGAGTTTACACAGGCCACAAAGTGGCCATTGACTCTGTATGGTCCCAATGTGGAATCCCCAGAGATCTTCCTGTGGCTAAAGGTGCAAATGGCAGATTTTGAAGGACCCTGGTTCTTATGTGTGGATTATAACTGTGCAGGACACTGTACTAGATAACTCTTCCAGATAATGTTACCTGTGTCCAGAAATGCTAATGCACTTATGGATATGATAACAGACTACCGCCTGGTTGATTCATGACAGTTTGCATTCACAACAGGAAGGTAATACACACATTATTCACACTCAGCGGGTAATTATGCCAGACTAGACACTGTCTTAATCTCCCAGGCCCTAGCACCCTCCATACAATCAGCTCAACATGTCCCCATAGCCATAACTGATCATGCACCAGTCTTTCTCAATTTAAATAAATGGGGAAGACCTGTCACCAGCAGGGCTTGGAAACTTGAGCCAGTATTATGGCAAACATCTGAATTTATAACATTCATTTGGGATCAGATAGTGCAGTTTCTTAACAATAACCCAGAGAGGGACATCTCTGCATCCACCTGATGGGAATCTCTAAAGGCTGTCCTTAGGGGAGTCATTATATCATATCTCAGGCATGAAAGGAAGAACAAAAAGGAGTAGATCTTAGATCTGGAGCAGCAAAATACCCAAATTGAAAAACAGCACATGACTGACTCTAAATGGTAATATAATCAGTTATCTAACTGTAAAATTGAACATAATATATTACTTAATAAGTCCACCTCTTATTTCGAAGGAGTCTCTGTTGGCAAATGATTGGCATGGCAGGTTAAGCATAGAAATAGTATTAAAATGTTGTTAGTATTCAGGATACAAATAGAGAGCTTAAACACAGATGAGGATATAGGAGAATGCTTTAGGGGGTTCTACCAAGAACTATACACCTTCCGAAGTGGAAGCATTGGAGGCTAAAATTCAAAACTTTGCATCTCGTGCAGCCCTCCCGGTTTTAAACTCTGAGGACAGGGAGAATCTCGACAAGGCTTTTGATTGGGAAGATATTAGGCTTGCTATAAAACACCTAAAGAGGGGGAGGACCCCTGGGCCTGATGGTTTCCCAATTAATTTTTATAAAGTTATGTCTGAGGAATTGAGAGAGCCACTAGGTGACATGATTGCTGAATGTGTGCAATCAGGTGTGCTTTCCTCTCCACTCAGTTTGCTACCGTCACAGTTCTCCCTAAACCTGGCAAGGACTTAACATTGTGCTGGCCTTACAGACCAATCTCACTGCTTACAGCTGACTAGAAAATTATGGCCCAGATGATGGCAAGCAGACTGAAGAATATTCTTCCTTGTATAATAAATTCAGGCCAGGCTTGGTTTATCCAAAGGCATCATGGTAAACATAGTGTATGTAAGACCTTAAATAGTCTATTATGATGGGCCATTTGGGGGTGGGGGGCAGGTAAGGGACCAGCTATTCTTGGCTTGTATGCTGAAAAGGCCTTTGACCACCTTTAGTAGGGTTACATGTTTTCTACATTTAGAAAATTTGGTTTTGGTAACAACATGTTCAAATGGATAGCCGCCTTATATCAGCAACCAGTGACTCAAGTATTGGTTAATGAGAGGTTATCTCAGCCCTTGGCATTAACCAGAGGAACACATCAGGGGTTCCCACTTTCCCCGCTTGTATCCATATTCTTACTGGAATCCTTGGCATTGGTTATCTGTGAAGATCTTGGAGTTCTAGGATTTCAAATTAATGGGCATTATTACAAAATCTCACTTTTTGCTGATGATCTACTGATCTTGGAGAAATCTGCTGAAGGTATCCCTAGAATACACCAGATCTTGACTGACTATAGTACAATATCTAGACATAAAATGAATTGGACAAAGAGTGAGATTTTACCTGTGGGAAAGGGATCCCTTCAGACCCTGATCAGCAAACCCTTGAATATGAAAGTAGTTAGCTCTGTAAAGTATTTGGGTGTTCATATCACTAACAGTTGGCCAAAGCTGTTTAATGATAATTAAACCAGGTTAGTGCCTTCTCTAAAAATGGACTGTGAGAGATGGGAGGGCTTATTCCTTAGCTTAATAGGACGAATCAGTTCTATCAAAATTAATATATTACCTAAATGCCTCTATCTCTTTTAAAACTTGCCCATTACAGTATCAGAAAGATTTTTTAAATCCCAAGACAGTATTTTGCACAGGTTTATGTGGGGTGGGAAGCAATGCATATCCCAAGATCTATCCTTCAACTTCCACTAAATAAAGGTTGGCTAGCCCTACCAAATCTGAAGTACTATTATTGGGTGTCCCAACTGGCCCTCCTCTCAGGAAGTGCTAGGGGCAGTCCTCTTGATTGGATGAACCTGGAGGGTGGGACGCATAATGGTGGCCTGCTCCATGGGCTTTTGTTGCCAGCACAAAATGAACTTTCCTTTCCTAGTAGCAGAAACCTTTACACTCACCTATTACTCAGAATTTGGATAGGTGCACATAGATAAATTTATCAATCTCTGGATGTGTCCCAAAGGGTGGGATTGGTGGCAACACTAAGAAGAATGAAAGGCTATATTGTACCACTCCACCAGGTCTTGCTCAGATGGAGAAAGAAGGGATTTGAAAGAGTATCAGACCTTTATGATGGTGGTGTCCTGAAATCTTTTAGCTCTGTCAGACAGGAATTCTCACTAGAGGCAGGTGATTTTTTTGCTTACTTAAAAATTAGGCAATGTCTTTCCAGCACCACACGTGTAGCTTAACCAATTGAAGAAATTCTATTTTGCCCACAGCCAGGGACCAAACTATTAGCTTCTATTTATAAACATGTTGTATGAGCTACTCCACACCCCAGAGTAAGGGCACACAAACTTTGGAGTAATGATTTGGGTATGGATTTTGGAGAAAGGGAATGGATGACTGCTATAAGACATTTCCACAACTGCTCTTCTTCTAATGACTTAAGGATACAACTAAATTTCCTCTATAGAACCTATTATACACCACAGAAACTCCACCAGTTCAAATCTACATATGACCCAATATGTTCTAAATGTCGCACTGAAGAAGGTGATTTCTTACATATAGCACTTCTGTGTAATACAACTGCCCTTTTTTGGCACCAGATACATCAATACATGGAGAAAACTTTACAGTGTGATCTACCTTGTGTACCCACAGAACTTATGTTGGGGATATGACTCAGGCTACATCCAGGGCATAAGTTGGGGGCCCATCACAGGTTATGGTCATTGTTCTGGTTAATGCCCATAAACTATAGCCCAACATTGGCTTAGCACCTTGCCCCCCACTATAGTTCATTGGCTTAACAATTTGCTTTTATGTATGAAGCTTGAAAGCTTTCATCTCAAAGCCAATGGTTGGCATACAATATTTCAGCAAACATGAGACACCATGCTTCGAGCCATTAGCTACAATGTACAGTAATTGCAATGTACAGTAGTTAGGTTGGGTGCCATTGGGACCCCCTGTACGGTCTTGATGCTGGGGCCTAAATCACCCTGAGACTGTCAGCCACTAAGGTTACCTTCTTGTCATGAGTTATCCAAAGGATCAGGACCTAATGGTATTGAGAAAGTGGGAGTGTGGAGAAAATGTTTATCCTCGATTTGTTATATGCTGTTATATGGACCTATCTTTGTACATTTACATTTTGATGTCATCCTGTGGGTTTTATGTGATAAGAGTGACTTCTAGTAGTCGCTGACCACAAAGAGCTACACAAAAACTGCCCCACAGAACAGGGCGACAACACAGTACACCGTCTGTTGCAAATAGTGATGGTTGCTTAGTACAAGAAAAAACAATTTATATATGTATTTTTATGTGGGGGGCTATGCCCTGGCTAATCCCTCTGCTTGGGGGAAGCCCCCCACCCCCAAACTAATTATAATCAAATCCACAGGGGGGCACTGACTTAGGGGAAAAAATAAATAAATAAAAAATTTCTACTGCTGATGCTAGATCCGATTTGAACCCTTTGCACCCTTGTCCTCCAGCCAAGATTTTATCCATACCACTAAACCTTTATCCATCCCTATTTCAAGCAGAATCTCTATTAAACTTTCTTGGCAAACTGAGTCAAACGCTTTAGTGTAATCCATGTACACCACATCCACAGGAATACCCTGATCCAGTGCCTGGCTCACTGGCTCAAAAACGTCTTGTAAATTACTGACACAGGATCTACCCTGCATAAATTCGTGTTGCGAGACATCTATCACCCCTAGTTGTCTCAGACTTTCTTCTAGAAAGATTTTTACAAAACTTTCCATTATTTTACCTACTATAAAACAAATTCTAATCAGGTGATAGTTTTCCACTTTGGTTATATCTCCAGCTTTGTGTATTGGTGTAACATGGGCAACTTTCCACTCATTTAATGCTCTAACTTGTAACAATGATTTATTAAACAATAATGCCAGGGGTTCAGCTAGTTCTTCAGCCATATTATTAAGAAAACCTCGGTGAAGTTCATCAAGGCCACATGATTTATGTTTATTAAGGATTTTTAATTTGTTATAGACCTGCTTATCTATTATAACTGGGCCCTTAGCTCTTATTCCTCCATGTCCATCTCCCCTCTTCCCCTACATCATCAGTCCCACTGCACCACTTTCATTGTCAAATATTGGTTTGGCTCCCTTCCCTCCTACCTATCATCTCTCCTCTTCCCTTGCCCCCCTTACCCCCTCAAAGGGACACTCACAACTTTTCTATAACTCACCTTCACTGATGTTCCATTGAAGCCTTTTTCTCCTACTGAGTCCTCTCCCTTTGGAACCTGCTCCCCTATCCTCTTCATCTATCTCTCTCCCTTCTTTCACTAAAATGCCTACTAAGGCTCTCTCTCTCCTCTCCCACTGTACCTGTCACCCCCCTTCGTTGATTCCTCTGTTCCCTTTTTCACCACAGCTTCCACTCTTCCATCTATCCTTAGGCTCCTATCTCAGAGCATCTCTGGACTCTTGCCCTCAGTATGTTCTCTCTGATAGCAAAACTCACCCAATCCTATCTATAAGATGTTGTAATTGTGACAGGGTTAAATAAGGCCAGGTTCTATTTGTTCTGCAGAAAGAGTTGAATGCATGGATCTGTTCTATCCTCTCTTTTTCTGTCTCTTGTCTGTCTAGTTGTGCAAGCAAATATTCTTATGAGACCTAGGAACTGATCACTCTGATGGTCTCGCTATTCTCCGTCTCGTGCCATCTCTCCGGCTTCACTTGCTGTTTCTGTCTTTTCTTCCTCCTTGCATATCTGTGATTATAAAAATATATGAGAATCTTTATGTGAAATTGGGATCCCTTGGTTTGAAATATATATAATTATACTGTTGAAATGATTGCAAAAAACTATTTGGAATTCAGGGGGTTAACCTGATGTGCATTTTGAGCTCATTTTATGCTCATTTGCGAACCTTTTGCAGAAGTAGCAGCTGGAGGCCAGTTTGGTACCCTGTTCTATTTGCAAACCTGCTCTGCAAAGAAACTGACAAGAACATTTTGTGAAAAGCAGGATGTCTCCTTAATGACTTCCAAGGCAAAGACTTGTTATAAAAAGAGCAGCAATATTTTTGCTAGAGAGATTAAAACTTGAAATTAGAGATACCCTTAGATGAAGGACTTTGTTTTCTCTGTCTGTACTGCCTTTGTAAATAGTTATAGTAAACAATTTTTAATTTTATTTTACTGTTATTGGTAATAATAAAAGGTTGCCTGTGAATTTTACAACTGCTCCTGGTTTTCCTCTGCTTCCTGATCTGTGCCTCGATGACAGTACTGCCTACCCATTTTTTGTTTGAGTTTCTTGGATCACTTGCAACACTTATATATATTATATATATATATTCACTGTTCTACATTGTTACCATTTGAGTTTCTGCATTTGTTTTTGCTATTATTGAACTTCTGATGATTGTAATTGCCTGTATGCTTACTCCCTCCCACCCCCCTTCCCCCAGTTGCACCTGGAAATGAGCCTCGGCTCAGTTTGCCTTTCCCAGTTATCAAATTTGCAGTCGGTCAGTAGGATCTTCTTGAATTTTAAGATAGACAACATCCTGTACAAAAGTGCATGACCATGTTCTGTATTGACAGAGCCCTGCTATCAGAATATGCTACATGGGCCAACTTCCAGCTATCAGACAACTATTCCTCCATAATGTGGGTTGACTACTAGGTGGACTATTTTTGTCTAGCTGTTTGTGATAGATCCATGACCACTTCCACTATACTTTTGTATATTGCCCCTGCCTTACCCATTTTTAGATGGAAACTTTCTATCCTTTGTTTCCTAATGCCACTTTCTATCCTAACAGGCATTGCATACATATGGAATACACAATGGTCAGACCCAGAATATATCATTTATCACCATGAGTGAGTAGGCAGAATCATAACTCACAAGTGGCAGAGCCATGAGTGAGTTATGAAAGTCCTGCCCTTCACAAGTGATGATAAATGTCATATTCTGAGTGAGGCCATTGTGTATCCAATTTATACAATGTATTTTATAATTGTAATGCTTTCAGATTAGTTCATTCTGTGAAGAATAGACAATTTTTGTTTGATTTCCCCTCTCTCTCTTTTGAGAGTAGCAGAGGTCATTGTAATGTCATCAGGCATTGTTCAAGCTCTCCCATTGGTTAAGAGCTCCATTATGACTAACCTTAAGTAATGATAAGTACATGATTTATCATCACTCGAGGTCCTACTGCCATGTAAATATTTCATTTATCTGTACATTTTTGTCTCACTCCCACTGTAAGAATATATAGATAGGGGATATGCCATGGGCTGGTTAAAAATATTGCATTTATTTCTGTAGGCAGGTTTTGAATGCTATGAACTCACAAGTGGCAGAACCATGAATGGAGTTTATACAGGTCAAACTAGGCAGATAAAAATAAATGTGATATTTTTAGCCAGTCCATAGCATGTATAATTTATATAATCACAGTGCCTCTCTGGCAAGATTAGATCTTTCAATGAATATTTAGCTTTTTCTGTTTGATTTCATTGCTCTGTTTTATTTTATTTTTTCCATAATCTGTTTTCCATCCCTGGCCAAGGCAAACTTGGCCCCCTTCTGCCCTGCCCTACCAACCCCCACCATCCACCATCCACCACCTCCTCAGGCATCAGATCCAGGGAGTGCAAACAATATAAAATATAGCAAGCCCCACAAGTCACAAGGGACCACACTTGTCCTAACATGTTTCACTCAAATGAGCTTTATCAAAGGGGTCCTTGTGGTTAAGTGGGTGGGGGCTCAGTGTCTGGAATGTCACTGTCACCTGCATCGCCATATTTTCCTCTGCAGTTTTCTTCCTCCTCTAGCTGTGGTGGCATAGGCTGTGCATGCATGTGGAGGTGCACATGCATCCCAGAGCCATGACTCCCTCTCCCATAACTTCTGTCTGTCACTCATGCAGAACACAACCAACAGGCCTCCACCTGATGGCAGCCAAGAGCCACTTCAACCCACAACCCTTATTCAGGAGAAGAGAGCTGTCTGTCAGCTACTCAATCCACTCTCAGCCCTCTCCCCCACTGACCCCCACGACCTGAGCTTCTTCTCAAACTTGGATTCCCCAGCACGGTGAGAGGTGAGATGCTCAGTGTCTCTTCCCTCTGTACCACTGGGCTGACTCTAAAGCTCTGTTTTTAATTACAGCAGATGGCATTGTGATGTCATTATGCAAGCTGTTCTCCCACTGGATGAAAGCTCCATTGTGAGAAACATAAAGTGGAAATAAATGCTGATGACCCACATAACATTGAAATAAAAAATGTATTTCCACTTTAAGCCTGTAATAGATGAAAATAAATGCATTTATTTGTAAAATTGTTTTCTCACAGTCATTACATAAATGTATTTATGCAATGCATATGAAATTGACACAATACAAATTAATGGATTATTTTCAACTAGGTAAAAATAAAGGATGTTTCATATGTAAACTGTTATTTATGTTTACGTTGCAGTGTTGTTTCGATTGGCAGCTTCAGCTGCCAATTACCTATCTAATACTGCACTCCTATGAACAAATATGAGAATAACAGTAAAGCAAACATAAGCACAAAACCTGCCATCTTGATCTCTGCATGCTCAGCTTACTACACCCTACTACAAAGATACAGACAACCAGAAATATACAAATACTTTAAATCTGCCTCCCATAAAGGTACCTCACGGTTCTCTTTTCTGATTGATTCACCCATAAATTCTGCTGCAGTAATCCAAACTTTAAGCATTCTGAGGCCGCACACTGTCCAAGCAGCTGCAGGAAAACACATATCTGCCACAGTAACTGCTGATTATTCGGCTGTAGTGTGTGTGTGTGTGTGTTTTTAGTTCTTTTCCCACACAAACTCATTTATTTACCAGCACCACTCTTCCAATTCTAGATATCTCTCTGTCTCTCATCCACTCTCCTGGACGTGCCCAATGCTCCCTCTCCCTGAAATTGCTGATGCTCTCTTCTTATCATGATTGACACTTTCTCTCCCTGGTGCTCTCAAACCTGTAGAAATACAATGTCTCTCTTGCTCTCCCTCTCTTGCTCCACCAGCACCACATAATCCCTCTCTTGCTCCAGCTTCATAAATAAGACTTGGAGATGTATGAGTGTGTATGTGTGGGGGCATTAAAGAGAAAACAAAATGTGCAAAACAAACAACAGAGAACTAAAAAAAAGCACTGGTGGAGGAGGAATAATACACTTATCAAAACATAAATACACACACACACACATATGCACGCAAGCAAGCACACTCGCATGCATGCACACACGAACAAACACACACGCACACACATAAAACTAAAACTTTATTTATTTATTTATTGAGAGAATCGGAATTACAATCCTTTGAATCATAGACTCTTTTTGCAAAGGCTCCACGTCAGTACAGGAAAGCACAAACATTACATTTAATAACAGTAATACATAGGTCACTCAGCACAGTGTATTTACATTACATATTAGTTACCATCTCAAAGACCTGGGAAGACCCTGAGTCACAGTTGTGAGGCAAGTCTGGTTACAGAAATTCGGAGGAACATAAACAGAACCTTGAGTCAGAGTGAAATTACAGCTGGATAGTGGGAATTAAGGATGTATTCATAGTATAAGCTGGGTCTTTATACATGACTATGCTATCTTTGGTTAACTCACAATGAGGAGGAGTATTAGCTACAGCCGCAGGTATCAGAGTCAAGCAGAAGGTTCATGATACCAGCTTTAAATTGTCCAAGACTAGGGGCCTGGGAGATGGAGGGTGGCAGGTCGTTGAGCCAGAGGGGAGCACGATAACGGAAAGACCTTTGCCCTAGAGAGGTCCTGCATTGAGGAACTAGGAGGGAGGTAGTAGTATGGCGCCTAGTGACCCATTTATGTGATACTGGCTGAATGAGGGGGTGGAGACCTATGGGTGTTAATTGCATAAGTATTTTTTTGGCTTGGAGGCATGTGTGGTACTTAAGCCTCCCTTTGAAGGTCAGCCAGTCTGCAAGCTTGTAGAGCTGGCACGTGTGGGTTAATCTATCGCAGCCAGTGACCAGTCGGCAAGCTCTGTTGAGAGCTAGGTTGATGCAATGTAGGGTGGTTTGGTCTGCGGTGCTGTAGATTACAATGCCATAATCCACAAAAGAGAAGACAGAGCAGGATACAGCGAGACGCAGGGCCTGAGTGGGTAGGCAGTGCTTATGTTTATATAAAATCTCCAGTCTGGTGTTTACAGTGGAGGAAAGGTGTTGAATGTGTGTGTGGTAGGTGAGGGATGTGTCCAGGGTGACACCCAGGTATTTGAAGGTAGAGACCTGTTCGAGAAGGAGGCCCTGCGCATTGGCTATGGTAAGGGGGGGTGCTACAGAGAGGGCTTTGACGATGGGCAAAGATCATGGATTTTGTCTTGTTGTAGTTGAGTATTAGGTGATGCTCAGTGAACCAGGGTTCTAATTCTTTGAAAAAAACTTGTAGGGCAGTTTGGAGGGAGTGAGGATGGGGGTGTTTCCAGAAAACGACTGCATCATCTGCATAGAGTAGGAGCTTCCCACTACAGGCTTGAGGGAAGGAGTTTAGGAAGAGAGTGAAAAGCAGTGGCCCTAGAATAGACCCTTGCGGGACACCCGTTAGGACTGGTTTAGTGGAGAAGAGGGTGGTGTTGATTTTGACCCATTTCTTCCAGTCAGAGAGATAGTCTTTGAGCCAGGAGATGGTCTCAGGGGAGAAATAGTAGGAGGGAAAGGAGTAGAGAAGTAGGGCATGACTGACTGTGTCGAACACTTTTGTCAAGTCGAAGTAGATTGCACCTGCTACAGAGTCCTGTTCCAAGGCTTCATGTATATATGATGCAAATTCGAGGAGGGCAGTGGTAGTGCTGTGACCCCTCCTGAAGCCATGTTGTTCTTGGCAGAACAGATTATGTTTGGCTAAGTAGTCTGTGATTTGGTCAGACACAATTTTTTCGAGATCATTGAGGGGGTAGGATCGAGATGGGTTGGTAACTGCTCGGGGAAGTGGGATCAACACTCTTCAGAACTGGTGTTATAATTCCGTTTTTCCATTGAGTGGGGAATTGGCTGAGCCGTAATGACCAGCTGAGTATTTTGGTAAGATGTGGCAAGGTAATATCCAGTGTTAGGCAGAGAATTTTGAAGTCGAGATAGTCACTGCTATAGCGTGAGTTTGCCAAGGTTTTAGATAGGTAGCACATGGCCTCCCTGCAGGAGACGATGCACAGCCAGAAGGAAGGGGGGACCTTAGAGCCTGAGTTGCCTGAGGGGCAGTTAGGGACTAGGTCAAAGAAGTTATGCGGGAGTATGTGACTAAGGTCTGAGAAGGTGGTGTTTAGGGTATTGGAGATGGTAGTGGGATCCTGGAATAGGGCCCCATTGACTTGAAGCTGCATAGGGGCATGGGAGACGGTTTTCCCACAGAGCTCCTTAATATTGTTCCAGAAATTTTTCCCTGAGCCCCATGTGGTGGTGAGGGATTGCCTGTAGTAGTTTGCCTTTGCTTGCCTGATGGCCCAGGTGCAATTGTTTCTGGCCGCTCTGTAGAGTTGTCTGTCATGGGGTGTCTGGGGGTTTAGGGCCTTATGCCAAAGGTTGTCTCTATGATGCATCTGTTCAAGTAGGGGCTGCGAGATCCATGGGGTATCCCTGTTTTTTAGGATCTGTTTTGTGAAGGGGGCAAAGATATTGCAGGCAGCATTAAAGGTGGAGATAAAGTAAATGAGGGCAGCATCTACAGTATGGGTAGTGTAGATGGGTGACCAGTCACATGAGGTAAGGAACGTTCTTAGGTGCGAGAGGGCTCCTTTTTTGAGATGTCGTTGGACTGTAATTTTAGGGAGGCTGGGTGGGAGTTTATTAGATCACCTGCAGGTGCCTGGGGAGTGGTCACTTATTGCGTCCGGGAGAACTTTAATCCTGGAGAGATTGTTGGGGTGGTTAATAAGGATAAGGTCAATAAGGGTGGAGGACCCAGTTCTTGGGTCATGTCTGGTGGGGGGGATTGGACAACCTAGGTGAGGCCATATGCAAGGATGGCATCTTTGTAAGAAGTTGATGTGGGGGATAGCCAGTTTATGCTGAAATCACCCATTTTAATTACTTCACTTCTGGAAGGGAGATGGGAGATGCTGGTCAGTACAGAATCAAAGGCTAGCTTTTGGTTCATGGGTGGGATGTATACTGACACAATATATAGTGTTTTACCAGGATTGCCCCGGGTGACCTTGACGGTAATAGATTGGGCACCATGGGCTGGTGGGTGAAGGGGATAGAGAGGGCTTGCAGGGACGTTTTGACGTAGATGGCACATCCACCTCTCCACTTGCCTAGCCTGTAGGTTCGGAAGATGGAGTAACCACTGAGGGTAACAGAGGTATCTGGGATGTTTTTTGAGAGCCAGGTCTCTGATAAGGCAAGGATGTCAGGGTCGTGTTGTGCGATCCAGCCCTGGAGAGGAGTGAATTTTCTGGGTAGGCTACAGATATTGAGGGAGGCCAGGAGTAGGCTGCTATGTCTATCCTCCTTAGAAGCTGAAGCAGCAGCAGGGGGTCCTGGGTTAGGGTGCACGTTACCTGAAAGTAGGAGTAGGAGGAGAGTATGTAGTAGAAGAGCTAACCGATGCAGTTTGGGTGAGGAGTAGTGGTGTTGAGATGCTGATTGTTTTTTCTTGGGCCAGCTTGGTATTGGGAGGGAATGGACAAATTAGGCTACCAGAGTTGGAGCCATAGTGTGATGCAGGCTGCTGGGGGGGGGGGCTGGTGGTATGAGAGAGTGAGATTCCAAGGTGGTCCTGGTGGTAGTGCAGCTTGGGTAGTGGGTATAATTGTTGTTTAGTTGTACTGGTGTGATAAGAGATTGAAAATGCCATGGGGTGGAAATTCCTTGAGGGCCATTAGCAGACCATGTTAGTGGGTCCCATAATAGAGGCTCATCTATTGTTGGATTGGGAGGGGGGAGAAAACAAAATGGGAGTATTGAGGTAGTTAGAATAAGCTTTTGAAGGTAGATTTTCATGTTTTGTTTTTTTTGTTTGTTTGTTTTTAGCTGAGTGAGTTATTGAGTGCACTTGGGTGCCCTCTAGTGGTTAGCGAGTATAGGCTGCAGATGGCAGAGGGGACTGATAAATTTTTTTTTTGACCACATGATTTAGGCTATATAAACAAATGTTGAGCAAGGGTGGTGTTGGGGGCGGTGGGGATCCGGTCGCACAGCGCCGACGGGGCTAACACAACAATACAGCGCTTGTAGGCAGCGTGCGAGCAGACACTCAGTCAGGCTCCTCCAGGGCTTTCTTTAACTCTGTGATCCGAACCAGTAGGTTTCAGCGTGGGGGAGGGCAGCTTCAAGACCCTCACAACCTCTCAACACCTTGGTCCAGCTGTGGACAAAGGAGAGGTAAAAGGGACAGGGTTATGTTAGGTAGGAGACTGGTGGGTGGGCTAACAGATTTAAAATGCACCAATAGCTGAAACAGCTGCCTGAAGTGAAACCAGAGTGAGCTCTGTGGTTGCTGAGCTGCGCTGGATAACACTTGCAGTTTTCTACTTTAATTTAAGGCAGATTTTATCCTAGTTCCTTGATTTGTATGTGGAGCAAATAGGGCTGGAGGCAGGCTGATTACATTTAAATCCCGTATGCGGCAGGTACAACAGGGAGACCTTTGTGAGATGAGGCTAATAAATTATTATAAGATCAGGTTTGGGCTGGTGGCCGAGTGTGCTGCTTAACTTTAGGGTTAAATTAAAGTAGGTGTATCAAGCAGGCTGGGAAGTCTGTGGGCCAGATTCACTATGGCCAAGTTTTTTTTTTTTTTTTGGTTTGAATAAAGACGGCGCCAAAAGCAAAAACTGCCTTGAAAGCAACTGCAGGCAGCTGGCTATGGAGGCTTTTGGCAGCAAATTGAAGTAAAAAAAAAATATCTCCACATGTATGGGGACAGAAATTAATCCCCATTAGCTCATTCAGTTTAAACAAAGTTAATTAATCCCCTTTTACAATTTCAGCGTTTGAACTGCAGCAAACATCTGTACTACACAACAATACAGTGCTTGTAGGCAGCGTGCGAGCAGACACTCAGTCAGGCTCCTCCAGGGCTTTCTTTAATTAAGTGATCCATACCTGCAGATTTCAGCGAGAAGGAGGGCAGCTTCGAGACCCTCACGACCTCTCAACACCATGGTCCAGCTGCAGGTTTCAGTGTGGAGGAGGGCAGCTTCGAGACCCTCATGACTTCTCAACACCGTGGTCCAGCTGCAGGTTTCAGCATGGGGAAGGGCAGCTTCGAGACCCTCATGACCTCTCAACACCGTGGTCCAGCTGCAGGTTTCAGCTTGGGGTTTTTATACATACACTGAATAAAATAAACATACCACTCATGAGTTATGGTCCAGCTCCCTCACTCATGGCATAAATGGTTTATTCCCTCCCCACTCAATGCATATCCACCACAGCATATCCCATCAGTTATTTCTCTTTATATGTACTAGTAAACTATCAATTAAAACTATATATCTACACTATAGTCCTATGAAATCACACTAATTACAGCTAATTTTCTAATAAATTAACCAATTAACACATCCATTAGCAATATCTCAACCTGTAAGATCCTAATCCTTAAACCATGCACACCACAGCCTTGAAAAAAGAAAGTTTGTACCAGCTTGGAAATAAACAATGTTACTGCCTAAACACTAACCAGAAAAAAGCAGTCTCTCACCAAAGGTATCCTTGACACTCCACAGCACTCAGAACATGCCATGCCTTTCACCTTGGCCTTCCATAATGCTCCAGCCCAGACCTCCTCCTCTTATCCCTACGTAATCCACAAACACTCCTACTGGACCGCTGCTCCTATGAACTCCAGCAATAAACCACCATATTACTGCACCACCCCCAAATTTAGAACATATGTGCCACCAATGAACTAAAGGAAGGAGTGCCACTGCAGTCACGGACATTTATAAAGGGAGTCACTACACTATGGAAACACAAACTGGCTAAATAACAAAAATGCAAAGTAAAAAACCACTACACTACAGAAAGCACCAGGGGACAAAACTAGGAAATGCTCTACACAGCAACCAACCTGCAGGTACAGAAATATTAACCGTTCCATTGTATTATATTAAGTAATGGTTGTATACAATCAGATGTATAAGCATCTCGGGGGCTGATTAGAGTAATAATGGCACTTGCCCTTCTGGCTCCTGGCCTTATAGCCCTAATTAGCTTCTTCACTAGGTAAACATCTTTATATACCACCCTTACCCATTGAAATCACCCATGATGCAGCTCAATAACTTGCAGTGAATGACATGTCACAAAGTCCTGCAGTGCAAAAATGGCTTAATTGTCATTGAAATGCACTGTTCCCTACTGCACTGTATGCTGGAAGACGTTGTGGCATTATAGCATCAGAATAGTTAGGACTGACAAAGTATTTCTATGTTACACCTCTAACTTTGCACCTTAATACTTTTGGCAATGTTTGATGAAGTTGCTACAAATTTGGCATGCTTTGTCTAAGAGGCAATGTCTCAGTATGTGAAAAGTTTTGTGATAGAATCTTGTGCAGTTTCCTTGATCCACATATTTTTATTTTTAAATTCCAGGCTACATATTTTCCTATGCTTAACAAATTTTATTTCCTCACACCTACAGCCTAGATGGAACAGCATTTTCCCCCCAGAAATTGTCAGAATAGAAGCAGTCTTTGCCAAGGTAGTGGTAGTGCCTTTTGAAGATTTAGTGAAAAAATATTAAACTGTTCCAGAGCTATAAGCATTTAAGTGTTCTTTTTATTTATTTATTTTTATTTATTTAGTTTTTGTTGACCGAGTAAGTGCACTAGACAAATCCTGCCGATTTTCAGGCACGACCCGGTGGAGGGGATATAGATGAATGCCAACTGACCTTGAATCAGATTAAGCTGTTGGTGGCATTTTGAGTGGGTGAGGGAAATTTGGCCAGGACACCGGGGAAATTCCCTTACTCGGTTGCTGCATTGCTGCCAGTAGGGGGATAGGCCATTGCCAAGATGGCCACTTGCAGTGGACTACTGAAGGAGAAGGACGTCTGTGGAGTGGGAGAGCTAGCCTCAGCTCCCGCTCTAAAATTCACGGAGGCTCCAGCCCAGGTTGTGGCTGACATAGATTCTGATGCAGAGTTCCAGGATGCCGTGGTGAATTGGGAGCTTTCGCTACCTACTATAGCCTCTACAGTTAAAGGATTACCTGGTTTGAAGTATACAGCGTTACCTGAGATGGAATCTGATACAGCTAGCACAGCCTTGTCTTTGGAGCCCACAGAAGTGAATTCCGGATGGCTGAACAGTCGTAAGCATTGCGAAAGTGCAGTTTCGGCTTTATTTCCCATGCAACAGAGTGCTTCTCCCTTGAGAGGTTCCGAGGGGTACGATGGAGTTTTACAGAAGCAGGCTTCCTTAAATGGACATGGAATGTCAGGTATGGAGACAGAGATTAGGGTTGGCAGGACGGCAGCTTTTGAATCAGAGGCCGTTGGGCTTGAAGGTACTGTGCATTCTTTAAACTTTATCACAGGGGGATTGCCTTTGTCTAACAGTGACACTGCACAAACGGCAGTAACACAGACTGCTTCATCATGTTCTAATGCTTTGCAGTCTGGCGCAGAGCCTCTGAGTGTTTGCCTTAGTGACAGCTTTGGGGAGCTAATTGTCAATTCTTCGGTAGACCGTAAGAGTGTTGTAGGTCCCGAGAGGCAGACTATGGAGGCTCATACTCTAATGTTACACCGGGGAAGTTTGTTGGTAGTTCAACTGATTTACAAGCTGGCAGTTTTATCGCTGGAAATAGCGAGTTCCTACAGCCTGTCCTAATGTCTGGAAACCTTCATCAAAGCACTGTTACTATTACTAGTCAACATATTGATTCCGAGACTTTTGCTCAAAATGAGGTGGCTCCCCTGAATAAAGTAACTGGTTTTGTTTTTAAACACCAAAAACAGGACAATATGTCAGCTCTACCTTCAGTGACTTATCAATCTTCCAAGGATTCACAACTTGGGGTTACTGACTTTTATTTTTCGAGTAAATCAGCACCTAAGCGAACTCTGACTCCAGACAGTTACTCTCAGGTAACTGAACCCCCTCAATTACAGGACAAGGACATCCAAGACTCTTGGTCTCCTCAGAAAGCTTTACACGAGGCGGGCTGGAAGCAGGTAGAAACGGGTATATGGAAGCCTGACCCAACATGGGACTCAGATTTGTCTCTTTCACAACACTCCCCAGAGTGAAAACCTGTTGGCCAGCAACCTAGAGGGAAGAATTATCAGCATCATCAAACTGTTGAAAAAGAGACTCTGCAGCCCCCCTTGGGTATTCCAGGGTCTGACAATTATCCCACAGTATCCTTGAGCCAGGATAAAAAACCTCAGGAGATCTTACATGAGGGTCATGACATAGCTAGTGTGCCCCCCCCAGCTCACAAGCCATTGATGTCTGAGCTTTTTTCTAATTCTAATTGGGAAGCTGCTCCTAGGCGTAATGCTGTGCGGCTGAGGTATAAAGGAGGGGTTGGAAGTTAGGCCTGACAGATATTACGTGGGGAAAACCCTGTTGAAAGATTCATTGCACTTTACTCCACATGATGTTTATGCTTTTATAAACATTTCAGGGGAGGATAATTTTGACATCAGTTTTCGTACGCAGCATGCTTTAGATCTATTCTGGTTCAGGTATGGTCAGGTTAAGTTTTCTCCTGTGTGGACCCCTTTTTTTGTTATCCCCTTTCCAAACCTCTGATCAAATTTGTAACTGTCATGTTTCGAAATGAAGGGGTTAGGGTAGAGGACATCACCTTTTGGTTAAAAAAAAAATGTGAGGTGTTGAGCGAGCCTGATCCCATTCTAGACTCTGAACAGTTTTGGACAGGGGGGTTGGAAGTATAAAATTAAGCTTTGGCAATCGGAGACTGGGATAGAGCATGTCCCTAACTCCTTTTTGCTGGGTAGGGATAGGGGCGTATGTTTTTATAGTGGGCAACCCCGTGCATGCTACAAGTGTGGAGCCAAGACACATCTTTCCAGTGTTTGTGACCAACCTCGCTGTGATAATTGCGGGGAGGTAGGCCATTTGACCATGTTTTGTAATAATCAATCTTGTTGTGATTTGTGTGAAGGCAAGGGTCATGTGTTTAAAGTATGCCCCTGGGCTGCCAAGAATAAATCCTCTTGCTCTAACTCTGATACACTTATTCAGAAAGCACAAGAAGCCATAGTTCAGGCGCCCCTTCCTCCCGCTGGTCTCCCTCTTCCTTCTGCTACTTTACAGGCAAAACTCCCCCCACTTAGGACACAAACTGCATTAGAAGGACAGTTGAAAGATATAATCTTGGTTGACAATAAACCTATTTTGGTGAATGTTAAGGATATGCAAAGGCCTGCCTCAGATGTAGTTACTTTGCCCAAAGTGAGCATGGGTCCCCCTGATCCTTTACAGTTTCCCCCGGTTTGTTATACTGAAGAGGTCACAGAGGGGACAGGTGTTAACCCTTCAGCAATTGGCCCTTTGTTGATATTGCCCCAAAGAAGGTCCTCTAGGAATTGCACCCCAAACATCCCCCCTCTCAGGTGGTGTCCTTGGAAACTAATAATTCATATGCAGCCCTTTTTTCCCAATGGGGTGACACTGAGCAGGACATGGGGGATTCAGATTCACAAAAATTCTCCTTTACTACCAGGTCACAGCCAGTAGATAGCTATAAGGAAAAAAAAAAAAAAGAGAAAAAAATAATGGTGTGAATATTGATTAGACATGCAATTGGTTTGGGGTTATTTGAACACGCATAGCCTTTTAAATGTGGCTAAGAGACAAGCTATTTTTTCTTATATCCATGATCAACGTTTCTCTGTATGTTTTTTACAGGAGACATGGATGTTTTCTACGAAGCAGCTTACATCTTTCAAAAGGGATTGGGTTTGGGGCCCTTCTTTTCGGTCATTTGGCGAAGATTCCGCTGATGGCATAGGTATAGTGTTTAATTCATATGCACTTCAACTGCACAATTTGATTGACCTAATACTGGGAAGGGTGTTGATCGTGGATGGGAAGTGGCAAGGCTTATGTTTTTGGTTCATTAACATCTATAACCCTCAAACAAAAGCAGGTAGGGTAAATTGCCTAAAAGCTATACAGCCCTTTCTGTTAACTTCTGTTAGAGTACTATGGGGGGGAGACTTTAATTGTACCATTCCGGCCTCCTCTCTTTCTAAAGAAAAAAAAACATATTGTGACTCTAATGCATTGGGTAAAATTATCAGAGATGCTGGTCTGTTAAATTGTAGCTCCTCTTTTTTGGCAGGGGCTAGTTTTTCTTTTCAAAAGGAAAAGTTTCACTTAATTGACCATATGTTGGTCTCACCAAACATGCAAGTGGAATCTTTTCATATGTTGCCTAGTGAATTCTCGGATCATTCCTTTTTGCACTGTATTTTTTGTCCGACAGTCTCTCTGGACAAAAGACAACTTAGATGGAAACTTAATAACTCATCTCTGGTACTCCCTTATATACAATATGGGTTTAAATATCTTTTAAGAGCAAGATTATCGGTAGCCTTTTTATATACAGATCTAGGGGACTGGTGGTTAGAAACAAAAGCTAATTTACGAAACTGGTTTAAAGCATAGGGAGTTAAAACTAAAAATTATAAATTCCTGCACTATTTAGGCCTTCAGCAGCAATTACAAAGACTTATGTCCATAGCTTACACATCTAGATTAGACTATTCTGAGCAAATCTCTATTTTAAAAAAGAAAATGAGAGAATTCCAATATGACAGAGGTAAAACTATGCAAGCCATCCTTACCAATGGAACAAAAAAATCATCTATTGGGGATCCTTTTGAAATGTGTAAGCAGCTAAGGGACTCCATGACAACGGATGTACTACAGAAACCAGATGGTTCTTTGGCTACTTCTGTGGCACAACTTTGTGACGTTATAGTGGGGCATTTTCGGTCTCTTGATCCCCTAGTATCAATTTCTACAACAGACATGACCTCCTATTTAAACAAGATTGTAGTCCTTGTCACCCAAGTAGATCGGGTAGAATTGTGGGGCCCTATTTAGCAAGCAGAAATTTTAAGCACAATTGGTAAATTGAAAATGAACATTTCACCTGGCATAGATGGTCGGTCAAACAATTTGTATAAATGTTTTTCAGAAGAATTAAGTCAGTGTTTGTGTATTTTATTTAAGTTTTTTTTAGACAAAGTGGTCTTTTTTCCTCTTTTTCAGAAGGGTTATTAACTTACCTATTTAAAACAGGGGATAAGCAGAATATTGCTAATTGGAGGCCAATTACCCTTTTAAATTCAGACTACAAAATCTTTACCTGTATTTTAAACAATCGGTTGAAAAACTTTGCCAGAGGGGTTATTTCACCTTACCAATTTAGCGGCCTACCAGACAGACGGGTGCAAGCTGCCCTTATGTTGATAAGAGATGTCATTGAACATCTTACTGACGTAGGAGCGTCTCGGTGTTTGATTGCTGCAGATTTGGACAACGCTTTTGACAGAGTGTATCTACCCTTTCTTTTTCTGACTCTTGCACATTATGCGGTTCCACAACAAATGGTGACGATAATAGAAAAATTGTATGATCACCACGAGTTGTTCCCATTTTTGAAGGGTTGTAAGGCTGAAAGTTTCCATTTATTTACAGGTGTTTGTCAGGGGTGCCCTCTTAGCCCTCTTCTTTACACTTTTGCCTTAGACCCCTTTTTGCGAACTGCGATTTTATTACAGAAATGGCAGGGTGTCCCAGTTACTGTACAGATGGATTCTCAGTTAATGATACAAGCCTATGCAGATGATTTAGTTCTCTATTTGGAAGATATTACTTCGGTGTCTGTTTTTTTGTCAGCTTTTGATGCCTTTGCTAAAGTCTCAAATGCAAAACTAAATTTAAGTAAGACCAAGGGATTATTCATTGGTGCATCTGGCTTGGATGAGGTGTGGCAAGCAGGTATTCATTTTTCTAGGAATCCGCTTAACATTTTGGGGATTAGATTTGGCCCCCAGAATATGCCAAGTGAAAATTGGGAAGTTGTTCTCCAAAAAGTAGAGATTAAGGCGCAAAGGTGGAAAAAGTGGAAATTGTCAAAATTAAAACGCGTTCAGGTAATTAAACAGTTTCTTCTCCCCCGTGTTCAGTATGTGGCAATGATTTTCCCCTTCCCGGTCCCTTTGGAGACTAGAATGTATAGCTTGTTTTTTCAGATGCTCTGGGGAAACCGATTAAATCTGGTGAAGCGAGGCTATACTTATCTAAAAAAAACTTCGGGTGGTCTGGGAATGATAGATCCAGTAGTCTTTGCCCATTCTTTATTCATTATACATTCAATTAAGGTTAGATTAGTCGCAGAGTTGAAGGCAGAAGACTCTTTAATCTTAAAATCTATGGGTAAATATTTTAAGAATGTTCATAATTTCGCCCCAAAATTAAATCAGCACTTGTATATCCCATTGTATTTTAGGCCTGCAGCGCAGAAATTATTTAAATGGAAAATGCAGAAAGAAATAATCTTGAATCACTGTATGAAGGGGCTCTATCACTATTTGATGTCACTATTACTTCCCTCAGGGCCTGGTTTTAAAAACTGTCCTTCTGCACTGAACTCTATTATTTTGGCTCAGTTAAATAACCATAGGATGCCTCCAGAAACAATGGAAACCAGTGGCTGATTTTTATAGGACGATTAAATGTTAGAGGCAATGCTAAGTATAAAGCATTACAGGAAAGACTGTGCCCATATTTGAACGCATTAATGTGAAAGAATAGATGGGACATTTTGTTCTATATTGTACATACGCTAAAGGTTTATGGGCTTATCTTGCGAATTTATGGGGTTTTCAGTGGTTGTCTGGTATGTCTTATGAATTTTTGATCCTAGGATGTTACCCGGTTCACTTCTCTGGGTTTCATGATGGGACTTTATCCTTATTTTTGGGGTCTTTTCGATATTATTTATGGCAAGCTAGGGTTCAATGGGTTCTTTATCAAAAGAAAATGCCTTATTCCTGTGTTGGTTTGATGATTGTTAAGGAACTTATTTGTACTCAGGATGCATCACGAGTAGAGTCAGGGACTCTTCATAAATGGTGGAAAGGCTTTCTTCACTTCATTAAGTTTAAATAAGGTGAATCTATGAATAATGACTTATAAGCAGGGTATTTTCTTGTATATTTGTTACTTAAATGCCTTTAGTCCTTAGTTCAAACTTGTTGGACCTGTTGTGACTTTCGTAAAAGTTTATTCTTTATTATTTTAATTTTTTCTGTTCATTGGCTGTGATCAATTGTAATGTGTATTTGTTTGTACACTATTTGTTTGACTGATGTTTTCTTCTGAAACTGTTTTTGTTTATATTGTTTACATTATTTATTTTTATCAATAAAAACTCCCCTACTCTTTTCGATAAGTGCCATGGGATCTTTAACATCCACCTGAACTACCACCAATCCAGGCAGATGGGACCTCGGTTTAACATCTCATCTGAAAGACAGCACCTCAGAAGTGCAGCACCCCTCTCATGCTGCACTACATTGTCAGTACTGGGATATTAACCCAAGTGCCAGATGTGGGAACTGAACCCACAGCCCTCTGATCTCCCAGCCTCAGAGGCGAGTGTGCTACCTACTGAGCCACTGACACTGACCAGACCATGTTCTGTAGAATTTTTGGATAACCTCTGATGTAACACAAAAAGTTTGGTGTCATGAGAGTTTTTGCTTTCTCACCATCTGCTTCACAAAACTCAAAATTAGAGATATTGTTAAATAAAATTTCACCAGCAAAATTGCTGCAAAATCAGCAATTTCACCACATGAAATAATTTGTGAAATTTGTGCATTTTGTGAAATATTTTGCAGGTGTGAAATGTGAAATTTCACCCCAAATTGTGTAATTTTGTCAGAGAACTGCACAATTTTGTGGCACAAATTTTCAATTTTTTGGAAACATTTCTCATTTTGGGTGAAATTTCACAATTTTGGTGTGAACGTTTACACTTTTTGGCAAAATGTTGCAATTTTTGGGTTAAATTTTGCATTTTACACAGGCTAAATATTTCGCAAAATGTGCAAATTTTGTGAAATATTTCACAGAATGAAATCTCTCAGTTTCGCACAACACTACTCAATATGATTTTTATGTCATGACAACAGCAATCATGTTCATTCCTCCCAACTAAGAAACTTTGAAAATATATAAAATGACTTATTGTTATAAAAAACAAATACCAGAACCTAGCTAAACAGGAAACATTTAGCTAGAGTCTGGTGGTGGTGGTAGGGGTTTGTTTCTTTTTTTTTTAATCATACCTCCAGAAATATCTTTTCTGGGCACCACAAAATTCAGGGTGCCCAGCTTAGCGAGAGTAGCCATTCACCCATGTTCACTCTATGAGAACAGCGGCACTTTCTTGATTCCTGCAGCAGCAGAAGAAGGGCAACTGCCAGCCTAGGTGCCAGCACTGAGCCAGTGATCACTTGATCTCTGCGTGTGTCTGTCTGTCTCACTCTGTCCTTCTGTCTGTCTGTCTGTCTATCAATCTATCTATCTATTTATCTATCTACAGAACACAGGAGTGGAGCAACCAAGATCTTGGAAATCAGCACTGGAGGCAAGTCTGCCTGTACCCTGTGAAGACTGACTCATAAGCTGTACAGAGACTCTTGGAGGAAAATGAAACAATGCTGGAAAGGAGGGTGATAAGGAAAAGTGCCTCAAAGGAAAGAGGATATCAGAAAAGATGTACAAGTAGAGAGGAGAAGTTTGCTGTAACTGGGAAAGTGAAAGGATGGGAGATTTATTCCTGGTCCCAAGGATTTTGTGAGTGTGGTTCTGGTGGATACCAGGGGTCACTTGGGACCACTGTCCTTGAACAGAAAACTTGTGGAGACCTCTCAGAGGTATTTGGAGACAGTGTGAGGTGAAATTGCAAAACCTGAGAACTGCGAGGGGGAGAGATGTTTGAACAGAATGAACAGTGAATAAAAGTATTATTTATGCTGTCACATTGCATATTGACTTTGCTTTCAGCTTACCTGCTATATGCAGTTGTCTCTGTTTCTTGTTGTGCCCCAGTGGTAATGCAGTATCTAACTTTGACCTGTTCTTAAAATCCTTGAAATAAATGTTGCACTGATTCACAGGTTGTTGTTTTCTTAATATAATAAGTGGACCAAGGTGCTCACCCCCTGTACCACTTCTCTTTATCCGGCCCCCATACAGGACACCCACCCACTTCCCAAAGATGAGTGTGATCACTGGGGTGTCTAGCCCAAGTGCCACTGAACAGTAAAATCCCAACACTGAGGTGCCCAATTCCCAGTGTCAACTAGGTTCTTAGGTCCCCTGAAACTATAAAATCCATCCCTCATTGACCCCCCTCCATCAGAAATCTGTAGAAAAGAAAATGGTGCATTATCAATCTACCCACCACCCCACACCCCCTGACTAAGTTGCCAAGTCTCTGACGACTCCTCAAGCATCTCCTGCCTCATGTCTTCCACACCCCCGGGATGTCCACCCTATTGCATATTTTTGTATCATCAGCAAATAGGCACACCCTCCCCCTTAGACCCTCCACTGTATTGCTGAAGTAAATGTTAAAAAGCAGAGGTCCCAGAACTGACCCCTGGGGTACTCCACTCTTCACTTCCCCATCCTGGAATACACCCCATTTAACACTACCCTTTTATTCTTCCCTCCAACCAGGCTTCCACCCATCTTGTTATTTTCCCACCCACCCCTACACTTTCCAGCTTCCTCCCCAGCCTTCTGTGGGGGATGGTGTCGAAGGCCTTACTGAAGTACAGGTAGACCACATCCACCGCCCCTCTCTGGTCAACTGCCTGAGTCACTCAATGAAAGAACTCAATCAAGTTCATCTGGCATGACTTTCCCTTTGTGAAGCCATGCTGCCTGAAGTCCTGCAAGCCACTGTCCTCTAGGTAATCCACCACCCTCCCCTTGATTAGTGCCTCCGTTACCTGCCCCACCACTGAGGTGAGACTGACATGACGATAGTTCTCCATCATCTCCATACTTCCTCCATTGTGTAAAGGCACCATGTCTACCCTCTTCCAGTTCTCTGACACCCTCCCTGTATCTAGAGACAAGTTGAATAGCTTGGTCAATGGGGCGGCTAACTCCTCCTTTAATTCTCTGGTCACCCATGGATATAACTCATCTGGCCCCATTGCCTTGTCCACCCTCAACTTTCCCAGTTCTTTCCTAACCCTATCCACAGTGAACAGGCACTGATCCACCCATTTACCCTCCCTTCCCTTCGCCTTTAGCTCAGGTCCTCTTCTGTCTTCCTCCGTAAATATCAAGCAAAAGTACTTATTCAGCACCTCTGCTTTTTCACAATCCCCTTCCAATTTTATCCCTCTTCCCCTCTCAGCCTAGCAATCCCCTGCCTTGCCCACCTCCTCTCCCTCACATACCTGAAAAATGTGTTGTCCCCCCTTTTAGCTTTTTCTTAGCTAACCTCACCTTGGTATCCACTTTTGCCCTCCTTATCTTTCACCCTGCCAGTCTCCTCTTCTCCCTGTAGATATCCCTATCTTCCTCACTGAGTGTCCTCATAAATTTTTTGAAAGCCTTCCTCCTTTCCCGACTGCTTCCGCTACCTTCTTTGTAAACCAAAGTGGTCTCCTCTTCCTTCTGCTTTTCTTAACTTTTTTAATGCACATTTCTGTGGCTTTCAGTATCCCTCCTTTAATACATTCCCATATCTCCTCCACTGCCCCGATATTCTTCATTCCTTCCAGTGTTTCCTTGCTATCCTTTGCAACTGGTCAAAGTCTGCACATCTGAAGTATAGGACTGCAATACTGGTTCGATTTGTCTCCCTCCTTGACCTAACTCTGAATCTTACTGTCCTGTGGTTGCTTGTGCCCAAAACTTCTCCCACCTGCACTTCCTCCACAGTGTCCCCATTTGCCAGTACCACATCCAGCAGGTTGTTTCCCTTTGTTGGCTCCCTGTCTCGCTGTTGTAGGCATACCCCCTGCAGCAAAGATGGTATCCTACTACTCCTAGTTGATACTGCATCCAGGATTCCCCAGTCTATATCTGGGATGTTTTGGTCTCCTGCCAGTAGTATTTCACCTTTTAGAGCCATCCACATGACTGCCTGAATTAGCTATCCCCCCTCCTCCCCTTCATAGTTGGTCTGAATACCACCCCCAGCCACAAGGATTCTCCAGTCCTCCTGCCCAGTGTTACCTACAGTATCTCATTCTCCCCATCCTCCTCTTGTCCCTCAGTTATTTTTATGTCATTCCTGATGTAAAAGGCAACTCTCCCCCCCTTGCCCTCCATGTCCCTTCTAAACAGTCTGTAGCCCAGGATAGCCATCTCCCAGGTATGATGCTCTGTCCACCAAGTCTCACTTATTGCCACAATATCCAGTCCTTTTTTATTTATTTATTTAAGAGATTTACCAGGAAGGCATGCTGAGTGGAGTACCGCTCGATTCCAGATGTGCCCTGGGGGGGGTTACAATGGTACAGTAATACAGGCGAAACAAATCATACATAGTGTGAAATTGTTACAGACAATAGTACAGTAGTATAGAAGAAACAAACATACATAGTGTGAATTGTTACAGACAAATGGGTGAGGCGTTCATACAATTCAGAATAGAGTAGGTTCAGTTTTTATTAGCATTTAATAACATTAGGTGCAGACTGAGAACAGAACCCAGACTGGTGCTAGTAGCTGATAGATAGATAGGAGTTGTGAAGGGGATTCAGCGAGGGGGAAAGCAGGAGCAGTTGGTAGCAAAATGTGTTTTGAGAAGGACATTCCGTTGAGGAGTACTTGTGGTGTGTCTGATGTCTGCTGCCAGGGAGTTCCATAATTTGGGCAACCTGAAACTGAAAGCTGCCTGACCAGATCGGGTGGATCTGTGTGGAATGTGCAGGAGCCTGGAGTCTACATTTCTGAGAGAGTAGGCAGGTGGGGAGAGGGCGGTTAGGGATGATGATAGGTAGGAAGGGAGCGTATGTGACCAGAACTTTGCAGCAGTTCTAGCACCGTGGAGCAATCGTCAGTTTTGGAGTGAGGGGAGGTCCAGGGACTGGTATAGGTCACAGTGATGGGTATTGGGAGAACGGTCCAAAGCGAACTGACAGAAGGAGTTGCATAGGGGAGTCAAGCCTGGCTAAGGAAGTTTGGGGGGCGGCACGGTAGACAGCATCGCCGTAATCCATAGTTGGGAGGATCATTTTTTGGACAACAGCTAGTCTGGTTGGTAGAGGGATGCAATACTTGTTACGGTAGAGAGCTCCCAGCATGGGATGCAGTTTTTTGTGCAGAGCGTCTATATGTGCTGAGAAGTCAAGGTACTGATCTAGCCAGACACTGAGATAACAATATGTAGTGCAGGCCTCAAGTGGAGATCTGTCCAAAGTGTAGAAAGTGGGTGGTTCAGTAAGCCAGGTTAGTTTTGCCCAGGAGCTGAAAGTGAGGGAGACTTTTTTTGTGTTTAAGAATAGTTGGTTCCCAAGGAACCAGCGTTGGATGGAGTCGAAGTCCTTCTGTAGACAAGCTGTCACGGCAGTTGCAGATGGGCCAGAGGTGAACAGCACCGTATCATCTGCGTACATATGGATGGTCGTTTGTTTGCAGACAGTAGGCATGTCGTTGAGAAAGATTGAGAATAGCAGCGGGCCAAGTACAGACCCTTGGGGAACACCACTGGTGACAGGAAGAGAGGTGGATTGAGCCAAGACAATATGGACTGATTGAGACCTACCTGATAGGTATGAATGGAACCAGTTTTTTTTGCTTCCACAGACAGACAAGTTTGGCGAGTTTAGCCAACAACAAGGGATGAGAGAGAGCGTGTCGAAAGCTTTTGCCAGGTCCATAAATATGGTTGCTGTTATTTCCCCCATGATGGCCTCCAAGTCCACAATTTTGTTCCCTAAGCTCCTGGCATTGGCTGCTAAGCCCTTCCACCAAGCTTTCCCCATCCTCCCATTCAATTGACACCCTCTTGCCCAACATTATATCTCTATCATGGGGGGAGGCTGGCAGCTCCGCATTTCTCTTGTCTTGTGGTATGGATAATCCCCCCGATTTAGTTTAAATCATAGATTCCTTCTATGAACTCTCCTAACTTGCTCTTCAGTACTGCACCACCCTCCCTGTTTAGGTGCAGTTGGTCTGGGGCAAATAGGCTCACATCCCTCCATGTAGATCCCCAGTTCCCTACTAACCCATACCCCATCTTTTTGTACTAACCCATCAGCCATTCATTAAACTCCTCAGTCCTCAAACTCCTTCCAGTACTTGCCTTTGGAACAGACAACACCTCTGAACATGCTACAGATTGGAACATGGACTACTGCAGTATCTTGCAAGCTATCTGAATTTTGCCTGCACCTCTAACAGACTATTTCCTGCCAGATCATTTGTTCCCAGGTGGAATATCAGGTGTGTTTACCCATCTTGCTGCTTCCCCCTTGAGGTAATATACTGGACCTCTGAGGAGAAGGAGGAGCCTGACACTGCATGCTATTCTGCTGTGGAGTAGCAAAAAAAGCAGGATAACCAAAATGCTATACTCTCTTTTATGTAAGGTATGCCACCGTTGCCTGACTTCATGAACAGAGTATTTTTTTATCTGTTTCTTTGAGGTCTGGCTATCTTACCAGTTCAGCTTGTGTCTCAGTAAATTTGGTGCCCTATTTCCTGCTGCTGCTGTTGCTTTTTCTCCCCAGGAGCTTGGAGTTCTCAAAGTGGCCAACTAGCTCACCCTGTTGGAGAAGCAGCAGAAAGCCCCATGGGAGGGCCGACAAGCCAGAAAAGCAACACCTGAGAGGTGGACTGAAACAGTTGAGGATTTTCCACCATTATTTCAGTTGACTGTAACTGAAAAGATTTAAATATTTGCAAGCTCCTCAGTGTATGCTGGATTCTTGTTGAAATGATATATAGAGTAGTCCCAAGCTGAAAATAACAGGGTTCGAAAAAGAAGAGTGTTTGTTCCCTTTCTCTTTTTACTTAGTATAATTTGAATTCTTTGTGTATTATATTCACTACACCTATTGAGTGGGAGTGTTTTTATTATCTATTAAGTTAATTAGTAAAATGTTAAGACATAAGAGATTTTAATTCCTATACACATCACACATATGTGTCTGGACACATGTGACTTGAGATACAGACATAAAGTGCATGCGTGGTGTTCTAACTTTCAGAATCTCCATTTTGCGGTCGACTGCACTGCTGAAAGCCTGTTGTGCTGTTTATACAATTTTATTTAGCAGCTATCACACTTTATGTTCTTGTGTTCTAGATCTTTTTTTGCTTAGCGTGTTAACTGCTTTAACCAAAGTTAAATTAAAGTTAAGCCTTTTTGCCTAGTGTGAAAATCTTGACCTTACTGTCTTGTTTTGAAAGACTCAAACTTCAAATGCTTAAACTACCAGAGCAACTGCAGCTACTACTATAACTGTCTTGCCAAATTTAGCTACTCGACTCTATGGTCATGTGAAAGCAATATTTTGGAGATTGCGTGCTATTTTGCTTTGTGAGCACACTTTTTTAAGCTTTTGGCAGACCTAATACACCTGTTATCAATGGCAGTAGTGCTGTAAGTAGCACTTTTTGTTGTGTACTCAATATTTCACTTATCTGTGTAAAACTATTAATCTACCCCTTTTTGGCCTATTTTACAGTTTATTAAATTGAGATTGAGCTGTGAACATGAGTAATCTAGACAGAGATATGACGTACTTGCTACTTAAGGATAGGCAAGGATGGGTAGCCAATTTCGATGCTTGTTAGAAATCTAGCTACATAATAACATAACAACATAACTATATCCTGGGTTTTTCTATTCACCCAGCCTTTCTTTTCGCTTAAGGTTCCTGGAGGATTTTCCCATTTATCTGAATCTCCTATATGCTGGAGGGCCTGAATCAGTACCTATTTGGGTGACACAAGATATTCAATATTCACTTAACTCGCAAGGCTTGTGAGAACCTTTCTTGATGCCTGTGATAGCCACCTAGAAAAGATCTGTATATTAGCTGTTCCCTTTGGAAGGCAATTGCAATCAGAGGTGTGAACAGAACGGACAGAGCAGAAGCTCAGAGGGTCCTGCAGAATTAGTGGGACTAACAAGACCCAGGTAGCAGATGTAGGAGGCTACTTTAAAAATATTTTTATTTTTTTCTATATCCACCTAGACAATATATTTAGCTGATCAACCTGAGATTCAAAAAACTATCAAGAGCCAATTGGGAGCTATTTTGAAAACTTGTACAGGACTTACAATAAATTGTTTTGCTTGGCAGAAGCTGAGTTGGAGAGGTTATAGACTATAGAGCAGTTGGTTTGCTTGCTCAATACAAAATAAGTTTATATTTATTTAGTACATTTTAGCTCCAAGTAAGTTTTTTCGATTTGTACTGGTTTATATTGATTAAACTTTGTATTGGAGTTTAATGATTGGGGTAATCAAGTGTGAAGAATTTCAATATATTGTGAAACTTTGGCCTTTATATCAGAAAAGGTCTTTTTGATCCTGTAAGTAACATCAAATAAGTAAGCTGTTGTACTGTTAATAATATGCCAGTGAAGACAAGAGGTCACTCTGCTTCAAAAAATAAGAATAAAAAGGACCCACAGGATCTGGCGGGCCTAATAGGTCCGGTAGACCAAATGGATCAGTTACCACAGATTAAACATGTGTCCATAGTCCAAGGGGAAAAAATAAAGGGGAGTAAAGATAAGAAAGGGAAAAAAGGGAGGATGGAGATGTGAGCGAAGTATATGCAAAAACCCCAAATTACTGCCTTTATATCCAAAACAAAAACAAAAACAGATGTGATTAAAACCCATGAGGGGTTTATAGAACAAGAAAGTGTCACAGAGTTTCAAACATCTACTGATAATTTAGAAACAAATAAAGGCAAAATGATTGAGTCAGAGAAGGCAACTTATAGAGAGTGGAAAAATAGTTCAAGAAAAGAAAGTTAAACCTGTTCAAAGTCTCTGAAAACAAAGGAGATAAACCAGGAGAGAGAGAGAGAGAATATAGAGTATGAGACCCAAAAGTGTAAATTATCATAAAAATATTTATGAGGTAAGGAACCATCTATACCAAATAACGCAATGACTTAAATTAATAGACAATAAACAGAGAGTAGAAGGAATTGGAAATTTACACATTAAAGACCTATATGAATCTTATATTAGTGGAGAAAACAAGGAAGAGGAGGATACAGTATTCATGAGTCATGAAAAAACTTTCATCCTGGACACTGAATTGATAGCAAAAGACTTAGCTCTTTCTCTGAAAGACCTGCATATGGCTAATATTTTAATGTTTGAGCAACTAGTTGAAATAGTGCAGGATTTGAACTATATAAAAGGATTTGCAATAGAAAATAACAAACTCTGTTCAGAGCCAATATGGATGCAAACTATTTTAGTGAAGGTTTATGATATCAGGAATTAGTGCAGTGTTTTGTTAAATGCTCTATTTAAAATGTTTCATATTACATGTAATATGGCATGTAGTTTCATATATAAAAAATAAATCAGCAGTCTGTTACTAATGTGACACATCCTCAGGATACAAGGAGGCTCATAAAGTTACAACTGGCAATAAAGGTAATGAAAAGTATAACATCAACCCTGGTATTAACTACCCACAAGGCATATTTTCAGCAGTTGGTTGGAAGATACAATTATTAAAACAAGCTTTACATATAAACCACAATATCAGTAGATATAAATATATATAGAAGTCCATTTCACACATGTTGAGGTGAAGCACTGAGGATATAAAATGGGCAGATGCTCATCCATTATGTATTCCTTCTCTTGATCAACATTGTCTCTAGCACTATGGATCCAATGAACTCTGCAATACAAGTTACAAATGTCAGGCATGTGTTGTAAAAAACAATAAAAAGCAGGACATTATTACATCAGATGTTTATTTAGTCATAATACAATAAAAAACACTTTTATTGCAAAGTATGCCATCTTCATAAACAGGAAATAAACATAGAATCATAGAATATGATTGCAGATAGGGACCATTTGGCCCACTTAGTCTTCCCATTTCACAATCTAATGGATAAGCTGCAGATCCTAGTTAACCAACAGCCTACTTCTTCCTACTCCCCACTAGAACTGCCTTATGTCTGTCCCATGCATTCTTGAATTCCCCCACTGTTTGTGACTCCATGGCCTCCTCATGAAGGCTGTTCCATGCATCCACAACCCTCTCCATGAAAAAATACTTCCTCATATTACCTTTGAGCCATCCTCCCTCTGTCTTCTAATTGTGCCCCCTTGTTCTTGCAGATCTCTTTTTCTGAAAGATGCTACCCCCTTGGACTTTGTTGATTCCCTTGAGGTACTTGAAAGTTTCTAGCATGTCCCCCCTCTCTCTCCTTTCCTCAGGGGTATACATATTAAGCTCCTTTAGTCTCTCTTCATTTGTCTTCTGGTGCAGACCCTGTACCATTTTGGTTGCCCTCCTCTGGACAGCCTCCACCCTGTCTATGTCTTTGCAGAGATGGGGCCTCTAGAACTGCACACAGTACTCCAGATGGGGTCTCACCAATTGTCCATACAGAGGGATAACAACCTCCTGTTTTCTACTGGTGATGCCTCTCCATATGCATTCCAGTATCCCCCCACCCCTCCTTACTGCCTTCTCACATTGTTTGGCCTCCTTTAGGTCATCTGATATAATTACCCCCAGGTGCCTTTCCATTTTTGTTGTTGTCAGTATATCACCCCCCGTTGTGTACTTTTCCTCTGGGATTTTGTTTTCCAGGTGCATTACTCTGCACTTCTTTGCATTGAATATAAGCTGCCATACATCTGACCATTCCTCCAACCTTGCCAAGTCCCTTCTCATCCTTTCCACCCCACCCTGTGTATCAACCCTGTTGCAGATCTTTGTATTGTCTGCAAAGAGACATACTTTTCCTTTCAGTCCCTCAGCAATGTTACTTATTAAGACATTAAAAATGACCAGACCCAGTACTGAACCCTGTGGTACTCCACTACTATGCCCTCTTTCTTCCCTATGGACTCCATTTACTATTACCCTGTGCATTCTGTTGTCCAGCCAATGTTTTACCCAGGCTACCACCCTGGGACCCACTCCCAGGCTGGCTAATTTGTTTATTAATCTTTTGTGTGGGACTGGGTCAAATGCCTTGCTAAAGTCTAGGTAGACCATGTCCACAGCCCCTCCCTGGTCTACTACTTTAGTCACCCAGTCAAAGAAATTGGTTGAATTCATCTGCCATGAAATTCCCACTGTGAATCCTTGCTGCCTTTGGTCCTGTGCACCACTGCCCTCTAGGTACTCAACAGTTCTTTCCTTCAGAAGTGATTCCATCATTTTCTCTACCACTGAGGTCAAATTGACAGGTCGGTAGTTTCCTGCCTCTATCTTGCTCCCACTTTTGTGAAGGGGAATCACATCCACCCTCCTCCAGTCCTCAGGTACCACACCATCCTCCCATGATTTGTTAAAAAGGGTAGTCAGTGGTACTAGTTCTCCCCTTTGTTCTTTTAGAATTCTGGGGTGAATCCCATCAGGCCCCATTGCTTTGTCCACCTTGAGTTTTAGGAGTTCTTTCAGAACCCTTTCTTCTGAGAAAGGACTGATATCGACAACTTTATCCAGTGTGCTTCTATTGACTGGATTAGGTACTTTCCCTTGCTCTTCTTTTGTGAATTCTGAGCAGAAGTATTCATTCAGTATCCCTGCTTTTTCACTCTCCCTCTCTGCCCACCCACCCTGCTCTTTATTCAGCCTCAGTTTCCCTCCCTTTGTCTTTCTTTGCTCCCTAATGTACCTATAAAAGGTTTCATCCCCCTTCTTAACTGAGTTGGCTATCTTTTCCTCTGTTTGGGTCTTTGCTATTCTGATTACCTTCCCCGCTTCCTTCTGCTGTAACTGGTGCAGGTCTCTGTCCTGCTCCTTCTGTGTTTCCTTATACTTCTTAAATTCTATCTTTTTCTCCCTAACCTTCCCTGCCACCTCTTTTGAGAACCATAGTGTTTTTTCTTTCATTTTGATTTACTTATTTGCTTCACACAAAGGCTTGTTGCCTCTGTGATGGCAGTTGTGATGTTTCTCCATTGTTGCTCCACCCCTCCTTCTTGCCTGTTTACTACTGCTTTTCTGAGGTACTCTCCAATTTTGACAAAATCAGCCCTCCTGAAGTCCATTACCTTCGCTTTTGTATTGCTTGACTCTACAACTGAGTTTATCATGAACCACACTGTTTGGTGGCCACTTGTTCCCAGATGGCTGCCCACTTCTATATCAGAGATCCTCTCCCCCATCCCCATTTGAGAGTACCAGGTCTAAGATTGCTCCCTCCTGAGTGAGTTCCAACACTAGCTGTCTGAGGCATGCCTGCTGTAGGGCATCAAGAATAGCCATGCTCTTGGATGTGGCTGCAGCAAAGGTGCTTCAGTTAACATATGGCATATTCAGGTCCCCCATCAGCAATATCTCCCCTTTTTCTTCCATCCTAAGGATGCCTTCTTTCATTTCTTTGTCCATTTCTTCCCCCTGAGATGTATACAACCCTTTTGTTTATTGTGGTGTCATTTCCAGTCTCCAGGGTGACCCACAGTGCCTCCTCTCCTCCCCCTCCCTGTTTACCCTTTAGTTCTGTTGCTTTGATCCCTTCCCTTACATAGAGAGCTACTCCTCCTCTTGCACCCTCTCTGTCCCTCCTGTAGATTGTGTACCCTGGTATGTTGACATCCCAGTCATGGTTCTCTGTGTACCATGTTTCTGTGACAATAGATAAAGATCATCTATAGACATCTTACAGAAAGTGCACAACTTCAAAGCAATCATTCACACTTGGGCTACTGTGATTCTTCCCCCCCCCCCAGGGTATAGATCCATTACGGCTGAGCATCTGATATAATAATGCCCTGCTTTTAATCTTTTTTTTTTAGAATTGATTCCTGACATTTGGAATCGTGCTGCAGAATTCATTGGTGTCACAGTCTTAAAAAAATGTCTAGCAAGAGAAGGGGTATATAAATGAATACCTGTACATTTTATATCTTCAGTGCTTCACTCCAACATTCACAGAATGGATTTCTATATACATTTACAGTATATTTCTTGATGTTGACATTTATTTGTAAAGCTTTTTTCTAATTACATGCACTAACCAACTGTGAAAATATGCATTGTTGGTAGTTTATACCAGGTCTGATATTATGCTTTTCATTACCTTAATTGCTGGTTGTAATTTTACAAGTGCCTCCAAGTATGCTGAGGATGTGTCACATTTGTTGTTTTAAATTTTTTATCTGTATGCATCACTAGTGGTGGATAACATAAGGGCATTTCTGCATTAAGTTACTAACTCTGATGAAGCTTTGCTTCTGAAGTGAAATGTTGGTGGTTTTAACCCCCAATCTGGCACAGCATTGCTCTCTGTTATTCATTGCACTACTGCATTTTTGTTGTTTTTAGTATTCATTCTATGAATTCGCATATGCTTTTTTTATGAAGCTGGTTAAAGTTTTACTGCTGATTATGGAATAAAGCTGCTTTTATTCGATGTTCGAGTGGCAAGTACACAAAAGTTCAATAGTACAATGAATAGCAGGGAGCAATGCTACAATAGATTAGTGCAAAAACTGTTTCTTTCTAAAACATCACTGGAGTTGGGCTCCCATTGCCTGCATATTTTTTTCAATGACTCTTGGACCTGGGTCTGGGTACCTAGTGTCGGAATGGGGTTTGGCTGTCATTGTCCACTTACTTTTTTTCATTTATTGTCTGACTCCAGGGTTGGGCACTTGGTGTCATAATGGGGTAAATTTGGTGGCAGCAGGGTTGAGCAGCAAGTGGCTACTTACTTTTCATTTTATTTTACCATCCAACCTTGGAATTGGGCACCCAGTGTTGGGGGGAGCTGCACTGGGGTTTGGCTCCTGGTGACTGCCTAGCTACATTGATAGTGACAGCTTTAGGTTTTCAAACACAAGCAAGATACATATGCCTCTGACTGCTCTGTGTTTGTATCACAAATCCCTCATCTGTGCCTTAACCAGCATGCTTCTTGCACCTGGCTGCCATAGACCTTCATCTGGGTTTACCCCTCACCATTTCTTGAGCCCATACACAGACTTCTCAGTGAAAGTGACATGCTCTGGACTCCCGGATAGTTGAAGCCCAGTCATCAGTCCCTTGTAACAAGCTGAGACTGACTGCTCAGACCCCAGGTGAAATGTGGGTCTGGTTTTATAAAATTTTAATCCACTCACCTCCCTGTACCAGGAGGGATGAACTTTTCTTCACTTAACTATAATAAAGTAACAAGTCCCTTTTGGAATGCAGATACCTCCTGAGACTTACAATACCTCTTGTTAAACAGTGAGAGATTGGGCATGATGGACCTAGAGTCCTTTACAACATTAAATTGATATGCTACAGTAAGGGGCTGGACATGAAAGACCTAGAGTCCATTACAACATCAAATTACTATGTTACAGTGAGGGGTTGGATCTACAGTCCTTTGTAATATTACATTATAATGTATGGGGAGCCCTTATAATACATAGCCTGGTATATTTTAATTTTCTTGTAATCTCATCGTTCTGCTGTAAGAGCTATAAACCTTGCTTTCCTACATCATATTGGTGAGATTACAAGATGGAACTAAGCTCACCCTACTACATTCCAACATTAGAATGTGGCATGCGAACGTTTTAAACTGAATCTGAAACGGCGGTCACAGAGCATGTAAAAAATCACCAGCTACAATGTCCTCACCTAGTGCACAGCAAAGCAGGCTTAATTTTATAAATGAGCAAGCAGCCTCCAGAGATCGTGCATCCCATCTTGGATGACAAATTTTCCCCACAACCCCTCCAACGTAGTCAATGTGTCCTCTTCCTAAACAAGCATATGATCGCGGTTTGCCAACCGCATTGTACTTCAGGAACAGCAACAATCAAAGGGCATATTAAAAAAAGTCAGAACAGTCATTTTTTTCCCTCTGTGTGCTTCTCCTCTTGTTACCAACCCCAATACACTATAAATGACAATGCTGGGGTTCTACAGTTAAACGTGTTGAAATCACCTCTCACGGTTGCCATGCTGACTGTAAACCTCTCGAGCTGTGCTCTTGAGGTTTACAAGCACAGCACAGCAACCTCTTGAGGAGGTTACAATGCTGTTAACTGCAGAACTCCAGCCATTATCCTCTATTATATGTTACAGTGAGGAGATAGACATGATGAACCTAGAGTCTGCTACAACATTAAATTACTATGTTACAGTGAGGGGTTGGACATGATGAACATAGAGTCCCTGACAATCTTAAATTACTATGTTACAGTGAGGGGGTGGACATGATGGACCCAGAGTCCTTTACAACCTTAAATTACTATGTTGCAGTGAGGGGTTGGACATGATGGACACAGAGTGCCTTACAGCATTAAATTACTACAGTATGTTACAGTGAGTGGTTGGACATAATGGACCAAGAGTGCCTTACAAGCTTTTCCAGGACCTCTGCATGCACAGAGGGACAGTGGATTGTTTGAGAATTGTTGGGCATATGGTTGCCATCTTTGGAAGAGGCAAAAATCGGGCACTAAACCACACCCTAAACTCTGCCCCTAGCCCCACCCCTTTCATGATTGACTGTGCATTGCTTCCCCTCAAAAGCCACTTGTTAGATCAGTGAAGACTTTAATGGAACAGCAAAAGACAACACTTAAAGCAGCAGTTCAATAGAAGTGTTAACATGATGTGCATGTTAAATTTGCTGTTCTGGGTTCTTCCTAATTATTTATTTATTTACTGAAATAATTTTATCAAATAAACATGCAGGGATAAAAATTTCATTTACATATGTCACCGTGGGGGAGGAAATACTATAAAGAGTATACAATTATACATTATAAACAAATTGCTTGTTTCCTATAATGTGTACTTTATATTTTTCCTGGATCCAGTTCCTTTTCATGTCCACAATGCTATGTTGAAGCCAAAAGAAGTGAACATACTTTTTAATGGAGGAAACAACTATTTTATAAAAAATTACTTAAAACATTTCAAAATACTTACATTCTTTTAGAAATGAAAAAGTTTACTGACAAAAGTGGATGACAACTGAATCTTTTACTGTTACAAAATGTAGGGTCAGACTTTTTGCCCAGCTTTGCTGCTGTTCTGCATTTGAGATGCATAGTGGAAAATATTCGATTAAAGAGCTGGTGATGTGTTCAGGAGAACATTAGCAAAACTAATATTTAGACACAGATCAGCTTGTATTTCCCATTAGTGCTATATTCCTCCTCCCCATTATTTATTACTGAAGTAATTTGTATGAAAACAAGATATTTGCTCCTGAAGAGTTTGTCTATTACTGCTGTTTTCTCCCTACCTGAAGTCACAGAGCACTGCTTGTGATATCACAGTTACTCCCATGGCAATAGAATGTGATGTCACAACAGAGGATTACGACTTGAAGTAGTGAGTAAGCTATAGAGACAGATGGACTCTAAAGGAACTCTAACGGATAAAGATTATATATTAATGCAAATTTCCATAGTAATAAATAATGGGAAGGAGAAATATATAAAATACAATGGAATCCAGGCAGAATTATACCTAATTATTAAGTTTTTTTAAGTTTTCTTTAAGGTGTCAGTAGTTTTTTATGTATTTTTTAATGGTCTTAATTGCTATACTTTACACATGCCTGGTTGGCCGCTTTTTTTTTGCAAAGAAAGGGCTACAGTATATTGCCAACAAAACTTGTCTGTAACCTGGAAATACAGCTGAGACAATGAATGATATGACAAATATGTTTGTAAGGCATATGGGCACTCAAAATGGCTCACAAACCTGACTATCACTGAGCAAAACTGGATTATATGTTAGGGACCATGAAAACCTGATCACCAGGTTAAAAACCTGATAAGTTGCAACTCTAGTTGGGCCCTCAATATACAGACTGCTACAGCTACAGCTGTGAACCTTCCTCTTAGCTAACCTCACATGCTGTGAAGCTTGGCCAAATAGAAATTTTAAAGGGGACAGGAATTGATTAGATATGTGCAGCTGTTTGAAATGTCTCTAGTTTCATAAATTATATTCATACTTATAAAGGATCCCTATTTAACGGTGCCTGAGTAAAAGCTGAAGCTGTCAGTTGTGTTTTGTATTGTTTTCTTTGTATGGACAACATTCTGTGCAGTTCCTTTCATGGAACCAAGCATTTGGAGTTTTGACTATGTCACTTCATGGTTTCAGAACCATGGGCACTGTACTGATATGTTCATGCTCACATTTCTGAAACCATGACGTGAGATATGAAATCCAGAGTCAAGACATAACTATGGAATTAATAATGTTACCTAACTCAAGGGTTAGAGACACTGGCATATGTGAGGAATTAAAACAAGGAAATAAAGTATTATGGCTAAAAGGAGAAGAGAAGGAAAAAGCAAGAGAAGATACTTAATCAAAAAGTGGGGCTGCACAGAAACCAAACAGTGGGGGAGGGCTAAGGGAGAGAAGGACGAGGAAACAAGATCCGGTGGACCAGGATAGTACCCAAAGACAGACATCAATTAGAGAACCACTTGAAGTACCTGTGGGGAAAAATAAGGAGAAGAAAAAAGGTAAAGGAAAAAATAAACCAAAAAGAGAGCCCAGCAATCTAGGACTCTGTTACAATGAATCAGACATAATTAAACAAAAGAAACAAAGCAAACCAAACAAAATGAGAGAGAAAAATCTGTGTAACAAATGACAAGAAGAAAGAAAAAGTAGAAAGTTGTGAAAAAAAGAGTCTAGGGAGATCCCGAGGCTATTTGAGAAAAACTTCAATCTGGGAAATAGATTTCTGGATTTCATGAGAAAAACGAAGAAATCAGATTATGTTTTATCTCTTTTAGATGTTGGAGTACTTCCCAATAAAACTGAGTAAGTACTGAATGAGAATATTAAAAGCCTGGTTTCACCTGTTTTGGGCAACAACCAGGCATTGACATTCAACTTAAGTATAATAAGGCCACTGGAGGATAAAGAATGGGTTCTGATAATAACAAACACATACTTCATTTTAAAAACCATAGAATTAACAAGGTAAAACTCCAACAAGCAGGTGTACATTGTGGGAGAAGTTCAGCACTTCGACAATTATTCACACAATACTATTGAAAAGTGAATACATCAACAAACATAGAATGCTTTACTAATTCACTGTTTATTTTTGGGTTGGATCACTTCACCAATGAAACAAATAAAAACCTGAGAATAAAAATGGGAGATCTATTGGAACCAATTTTGAAAATAGCAGGACTAAGAAACAACATTAAAAGGGCCATAAGATGGGAAGACAAAGACCAGATAACTATTTGGAACTAGTGTATAAACAGAGAGTGCAAACGATTTGTGAGTAAGACCATTTGGGGATACATATCTGTGTATATCTATATCTATATCTATATCTATATCTATATCTATATCTATATCTATATCTATATAAAGATAGTGCACAGTTAGATCACAAAGAAATACAAAATGAAAAACCTAAATGGGCAAAAATGCTTGGAAATGTAAACAGATTTTCATTACTGGAAGCCTTTGTAGAAACTTGACCAGGCAAAGAGCAGTTAGTTAGGGAAAAGAGAATGTGGACAGCAAGTTCCCTAAAGTTTTGTCATGGAACATATCTGGTATTAAAAATAAACTAGCTGATAAGGAGGTTATTAAATATCTCAACAATGTTGGCTTAATTTGTATACAAGAAACATGAGCAAATAAGGAGTCAACATTGAACGGCTACAAAATCCTGGTCTAAAGTGCCACAAGGAATAAGAAATGGGGCAGAAATAGTGGGGGATTGGTAATTTTGAGCAAATTGAACAATAAGTATTCATCTTCAGAAATGAATATTAAAAATGACAACATTATGTGGGTAAAAGTTAAAAAGCAAGATAAGGAAACAATATAGTAGAATACTTATATACCTCTAGCAAAATATAACTGTCTAAGATCTAAAATTATTGATCACTTAGAAAACATAATTGATGAAGAAATAGCTAATAACCCACTTGTTAGAATAATTGTCCTAGGAGACTTCAATGCAAGAGTGGGTAATTTATCAACTATTACAAAAGAAGTTTCTGAGGTTATATCGATTTGTAACAATGAGAGACTTAAAGATACCAGATGTTCCAAGGACAATAAGTGTAACAAAATGGTAAAAAGGTTATGCAATATATCTAGAATAAGACATTTTTTATTAGTTAATGGAAGATCTATTTCAGATAGTAAGGGTGGTTATACCTTCATGAGTAACAGAGGTGCATCAATAATAGATATGATTTGGATTAGTTTAAACATGGTGGAAGATTTTATTAATATGAAAATAGGGATGGAGGGGAAAGCGATGATTTTCCATTGGAATTGCAAGTAAAAATGGGACAGTATCACAATAACACAATAATAAGTCATGCAGAGTCAGGACAAAAAAATTATACAAACCAGGAAAGGGGTATGTTGGGAAGAAATAAATCACAGAAATTTCCAAACATCAAGGGAAGTGAGAGGAATTACTGTATATTTGAAATCTAGATTTAGTATTTGCAGTATTGGTCCTTGCAAGAACAGATCCAGAAGCAAATGATTTGATACCTTTTAATGGACCAACATAGATGTAATAACAAGAACAAAGTGCTCTAGCTTTCAGACCAACCAGTCCTTCTTCAGAAGCTTCTGAAGAAGGACTGGTTGGTCCGAAAGCTAGAGCACTTTGTTTTTGTTGTTACATCTATGTTGGTCCATTAAAAGGTATCAAATCATTTGCTTCTTGATCTATATATTTGAAATGAATATGTTTATAGAATCAGAAGACAAAGAGTGTATAACCAGTTATGAAAAGATAGTCCAACAACTACATATTTTGGTAGATAAAGAAATAAATATCTATAAAAAACATGGGGCAGTGGGTTTAAAGAAGAATGTGCCACAGCCAAAAGAAAACTGAACATACAGTCAAGAAGAACAAAGAAGTATCCAAATACTGAGAATAGAAAATAACTTAATAAACTTAGAAATTAATATAATAAAATAATCACGATTCAGAAGAAAAACTATGGACAGGACTTGTGGCAATAGTTAGAGAATACAGTCTATAAAGGAGATATTAGAACGTTTTGGATAATAGTAGTCAAGGATTTAGGTGACAAAAGAGAAGTTGATGCATTTATAGAACCTCCAGAATAGATAAAACACTTCAAAACTGTTTTTTATGATATAGATAAAACAAATACCCAAGAACAAATAATCAGCATATGGGTACCATTAAATAAAAGAACAGATGAATGTAAAATATATTACTCTATTAAGAAATTTAAAAGACACAAGGCCCCTGGACCAGATGGCATACCAATTGACACTATTATTAGCCATCTAGATTTATGGATACTAATTGTAGAGAAGTTATTCAATTACATAGGGGAAACAGGTAAAATACCAAAATCATGGGTAAGCACAATTATAGTCCCTATTTTCAAAAAAAGGAGAAAAAAAGACCCAGTTTGCTATAGGCCCACAAGTTTATTGGATAATACACAGAAAATGTTTACACGCTTTCTAAATAATAGAATAATGGATTGAACAAATGAAAACAATTTAACAGAAGAAGCTCAAGCCGGTTTCATGGAAAAACATTCAACAACAGACCAATGTTTTGTATTGAGTCATTTAATACATAAATATACAGTAATTACAAAACAAAAAAATTGTTTGCACATACATAGACCTAAAAATGGCATTCGACAGTATTAATAGAAATTTACTTTGGTTGAGCCTGGAAGAACTGGGAATGGATACAGCAATAATAAATTTATTAAAGAATCTATATAAAGAAATCCTAATCAAAATCAGCTATAATAGCAAGGGTGAATATACTGAAAAATGTAATAGGAACAGGGGATTACGACATGGTTGTGTGTTGTCACCAACACTATTCAATTTATTTTTAAATAGAATTTTGATCAAATTATATAAACCAGAAAACCATATGCCTAAAACTGGGGAACAACACTGTACTTGCTGTACCTGGCTTTTGTGGATGATATAGTGTTCATTTCTACAAGTCATTTGGGAGCCAAAAGATTATTTGAAACATTCCACCAAGAATGTAAAAAGGCACAATTGAAATTAATTTTGAGAAGATCAAGACTATAGTATTTGGAATTAAAGACAAGAAAAAATATAAGAATTGACAATTATACCTTTGAACAAGTGAGAGATTTTAAATATTTAGGCATTAACATGAACAAAAACTCCTCATGGAATAATCATGTAAAAGAAATAGAAATAAAAACTAAAAGATTCCTGCTGGCTATATTAAGTTTTTACTGTAAATTTGAAGGTAGTTCAATAAAAGGATCAATAAAAGTAATAAATGCTAAAATAAGGTCACAGAAGTTATACGGAGCAGAAAATGGGGGCCAGAAAATAAATAACAAAATAGAGAAGACCATTAATATATTTTACAGAAAATTGATGGGCCTACCACCGGGGGCTCCAGCAGCACTAATTAGAGCTGAATTCAGTCAGGTCCCTATTGAATGCCTAATACAGGATAGAATAATTCTATACTTTTTAAAAGTGTACAAGATGCCAGAACATCAATTACCATGACAGTGCCTGTATGGGACCATAGTTTATCACAATAGAAAATTTATATTTCCCATAACTGAAGTATTCGAAAAGTGGATTAAGCCATATGGGCTCATGCAAAATTGTTAATACCTATAGAAAACCACTAGAAGAATCTATAGAGACACAACTAATTGGATTAGGGTCATATTCAAACAGAAGGATATGGAAAGATGTTCAGAGTATAGAATTAGTGGCTAGCTCTAAACAAGCAGGTTCGCGGCTTAGAAAAGTATTTAGTTAAAATCAAAAACCCTTATAGAAGAAATATATTTGTAAGATACCGGTTTGAATATCACAAATGTGAGAGATTAGAACACATGAGCAAGTAAGGGGTCTACTAAGAAATATAGGATCTTCTTGTATCAGAACAGGACGATCAGGAGCTTAAAGGGCACAAAGGCAGTAAGTAAGTAGGGAGAGAAGAAAAAATAAATAAAAAAACCAAACAAACAGAGGAAAGAGTAAGGATTCCAAACAACAGTGAAGGGGCCAGAAATAAGACATGATGGGAGTGGTACAGTGCAGTGGCTGTGGAGCAGCAGTCTTCCGGGAGACATTCTGGAGGATGAGGTGTTGTCCCATCTGCAGGCACCTCTCTGGGCTGAGGGAGGAGGTTGCTCATCTCCAGGCTGAGTTGGCCAGGATTTGTGGGACCTCCTCTTCCATCCAGGGACCACCAGGGCCACTGCCGTTGCCTCAGAGGTTGTCAAGAAAGAGGAGTGGTTGGACCACAGTGGGCTCAGGGAGGGTAAGAGTGGTGGAAAGAGGCGATCACTCCAGTTGTACCTCTCCACATTCCTATGCTGTTCTGGCAAAGTGTGGTTCTCTATGGAGGCACCCACAGTGGAGACCAAGGAGGATGCTGGGAACCTTCAAAGGGAGGCCCACAGGAGGGTGGCATGGGACCCCACAGGGGAAGGAAACAACTCCTGGTGGGGGACTCCATTGTTAGGAAGGCAGAACTGGGGGAGGAAGGGGAGAGGGAGGTGAGGTGCCTGCCTGGCACAATGGCTTGGAGGGACAGGGAGCAAATCCTCAGGATCACTGGAGCAGCTGCACAGGGGAGGGAGCTGGATGTCATTGTCCACCTAGGGACAAATGACCTGACTAAGAAAGGGATCAGAGCAGTTCAGGAAGAGTTTGTGGAGTTGGGAAGGGACCTTAGCAAGTCGCATGCATGGTAACCTTCTCAGAGGTGCTACCTGTCTATTGCATAGGTGAGACTAGGGTGCTCCACACCATGGGATTCAATCAATGGTTGAAATACTGGTGCAGAGCTCAGGGATTTGGCTTCATTGGGGACTGGGGGTCCACCTGGAGTGATGCAGGCCTATACTGGCATGATGGGCTGCATCTATCCAGGAGAGGAACCAGGATCCTAGGTGATAGGTTTAAATGTTTCATTGGCAAGCATTTAAACTAGCCAAGGGGGGATGCACTGGAAAGGAGCAGGGAAATCCTAGTAAGTGAGGTAAACACCAAGATAGAGATGTTGATAGGGAGAAGGGCAGGGGTAAATGGAGAAAGTGACAAAGGCAATAAGGACAGGGATGGGGCAAAAATGAGTAAGGTCATCAGGAAATGGAGGTTAAAGAGTACCAATGCCCATAGTCTGGGCAACAAGCTCTCTGAACTGGTGGCCTTGATGGAAGAGGGTTGCCTGGATATTGTAGCAGTCACAGAAACATGGTACACAGAGAACCATGACTGGGATGTTAATATACCAGGGTACATAACCTACAGGAGAGACAGGGAGGGGAGATGAGGGGGAGGAGTAACTATCTATGTAAAGGAAGGGATAAAAGCAACTGAACAAAAGAGTAAACAGGGAGGAGAGGAGGCACTGTGGGTCACCTTAGAGACTGGAAATGGCACCACAATCCACACAGGGGTTGTATACAGACCCCCATGTCAGGTGGAGTGAATGGACAAGGTTATGATAGAAGACATTCTTAGGATGGTAGAGAAAGGGGACATACTGTTGATGGGAGACCTGAATATGCCAGATGTTAAGTGGAGCACATTTGCTTCAGCCACATCCAAGAGAAGGGACATTCTCGATGCCCTACAGGTGGTATGCCTCAGACAGTTAGTTTCAGAACCCACTCGTGAGAGAGCAATCTTAGACCTCATACTCTCAAATGGGCACAGTGAGAGGATCTCAGATCGAGAAGTGGGTTGCCATCTGGGAACAAGTGACCATCAAACAGTGTGGTTCACGATAAACTCAGCTACAGAGTCAAGCCATACAAAAGTGAGGGTACTGGACTTCAGGAGTGCTGACTTTGGCAAGACGGGAGAGTGCCTTAGAAAAGCACTAGCAAACAGGCTAGAAGAAAGGGTGGAGCAACAATGGGGTAACATCAGAACTGCCATCACAGAGCCAACAAGCCTTTGTGTGAAACAAATAAACAAATCAAAACGAAAGAAAAAGCCACTATGGTTCTCAAAAGAGGCAGCGGGGAAAGTCAGGGAGAAAAAGATAGCATTCAGGAAGTATAAGGAAACACAGAAGGAGCAGGACAGAGAGCTGTACCAGTTAAGGCAGAAGGAAGCAGAGAGGGAAGTCAGAATGGCAAAGGTCCAAACTGAGGAAAAGATAGCCAACTCGGTTAAGAAGGGGGATAAAACCTTTTATAGGTACATCAGGGAGCATAGAAAGACAAAGGCAGGGATAGTGAGGCTGAATAGAATGGACAGTGGGTGGGCAGAGAGGGTCAGTGAAAAAGCAGGGATACTGCATGAATATTTCTGCTCAGTATTCACAAAAGAGGAGGAGGGAGAGGTGCCTAATCCAATTAACAGAAGCACTCTGGATCGGGGGGTCGATCCCAGTCCTTTCACAGAAGAAAGGGTTCTGAAAGAACTCCTAAAACTGAAGGTGGACAAAGCAATGGGGCCTGACAGAATTTACCCCAGAATTCTAAAAGAATTAAGGGGAGAACTAGTGAAACCACTGATTACCCTTTTTAACAAATCATGGGAGGATGGTGTGGTACCTGAGGACTGGAGAAGGTGGGTGTGATTCCCCTTCACAAAAGTGGGACCAAGACAGAGGCAGGAAACTACAGACCTGTTAGTTTGACCTCTGTGGTAGGGAAAGTGATGGAATCATTTCTGAAGGAAAGAATTGTTGAATACCTAGAGGCCAGTGGGGCAGAGGACCCAAGGCAGCATGGGTCACAGTGGGAAGGTCATGTCAGACGAATCTAATTGATTTCTTTGACTGGGTGACCAAAGTAGTAGACCGGAGAGGGGCTGTGGGCATGGCCTACCTAGACTTTAGCAAGGCATTTGACACAGTCTCACACAAAAGATTAATAGTCAAATTAACCAGCCTGGGAGTGGGTCCCAGGGTGGTAGCCTGGGTAAAACTCTGGCTGGACATCAGGACACAGAAGGTAATTGTAAATGGAGTCCACTCTGAATAAAGAGGGGTTACTAGTGAGGTACCGCAGGGTTCAGTATTGGGTCCAGTCCCTTTTATTGTCTTTATAAGTGACATTGCAGAGAGACTGGAAGGAAAAGTATGTCTCTTTGCAGACGATGCAAAGATCTGCAACAGGGTTGATACACAAGGAGGCGTGGAAAGGATGAGAAGGGACTTGGCAAGGTTGGAGCAATGGTCAGAAGTATGGCAGCTTGGATTCAATGCAAAAAGTGTAAAATAATGCACCTGGGAAACAAAACCCAGGGAAGATTATACAAAGGGGAGGTAGTAGCAACAACAAAATGGAAAGGGACCTGGGGGTAATCATATCAGATGACCTTAAGGTTAGCAAGCAATGAGAGAAGGCAGTAGGAGGGCTGGGGATACTGGGATGTATAGGAGAGGCATCACCAGCAGAAAACAGTAAGTTGTTATCCCTCTGTACAGACAGTTGGTGAGACCCTTCTGAGTACTGCATCCAGTTCTGGAGACCCCATCTCTGCAAGAACATAGACAGGATAGAGGCAGTCCAGAGGAGGGCAACTAAAATGGTGCAGGGTCTGTAAGAGAAGCCATGAGGAGAGACTAAAGGAGCTTAATATGTATACCCTTGAGGAAAGGAGGAGAGGGGGACATGATGGGAACTTTAAGTACCTCAGTGGAATCAACAAAGTCCAAGAGGGTAGCATCTTTCAGAAAAGAGATGTGTAAGAACAAGGGACACAATTTAAAGACGGGGAGTTCAGGAGCAATGGGAAGTATTTTTCACAGAGTGGGTGGTGGACGCATGGAACAGCCTTCCTGAAGAGGTTGTGGGGTCTAAAACTGTGTGAGAATTCAAGAATACATGGGACAGACATAAGGCAATTCTTGTGGGGGATAAGAAGAAGTAGGCTGTTGGTTAACTAGGATCTGCAGCTTATCTTGTAGGTAGGGAAACTGGCAGACTAGGTGGGACAAGTGGTCATTATCTGCTGTCAAAGTCTGTGTTTCTATGTTTCATTATTAGCAAAATATCTGATTCCAATGGAAAATGTAAGTGCAATTTAGATACAGATGGTACGGTACATTTATTTATCGAATGTCTCCTCTATGAGAGGATGAGAACAAAAATATTGGGGCAAACTCTGGGTCAAATAGAAGGCAACCGTCTGGTGATGGCAGACAATCTCTTGAATTCAGAGTAGACAAAAAATTTTGAAAAAGTAATATCTTTTCTCAAGGTCATTGATACACAAAGACTACATATTAAAGAAAAACATAAATAGAGCCCAAAGAAATGATGACCCTGAATTTTAATATTAAATAAGGATATGATTATGATGAGAATGAAATTAGAATAAGATTTAAGCAATAAGGCACACAAGGTGTGTGTTATCATGTAATAACGTCACTCCTGGGGTGGGTTGAAGCACGAGGTGAAGCCGAGTGCTTCCACCACCCCAGGAGTGACATTATTACACGATAACACACACCTTGGAGTGCCTTATTGCAATTATACAATGGCTCGATGTTATACAAAACAAAAATAAAAATGTTTTTAGTAGATTTTTAGTGAGGCAGTATAGCTTTGTTTCTGAAAAAAAAAATCCATAAAATCCATATAATCATCCAAAAAATCAACACTGTGATGTTATTGTGTAATATCATCACTGTCTCAGTCACACCTTGACCAATCAGAGTCCAGGAAATTTTCTTGCCTTTGTATAATTATAATTAACTAGTAAGTTGTGAAAAACAGGAAAATATTAACCAAGTGCAATATGTGGAATACAACAAATTATGTATATCATGTTTTTAATATATCAATATATGTAGATATTTATGTATTATTTGTAAATGTAAGTATTGTTTTTAATTGTAACAACATAACTTGTTAAACGATAGACCTTTTAACTTGACTTGAGGGAATATAGTGAATGACATCTGCTGCCGTCATACCTGGCAGGCACTCAACCCATACTGCACTGCTCGTCTCTCCTGCCCTTCCCCATCAGATTCCTTTTAATATTGAGTCTCCAAGAAGTAATACCCTGCTTTCATTTGCCTTATGCTTGTATTTCTCTTCCATCCTTTTCCCAGCCCCTTGCATCCCTTTTGCTACCCTTTTCTCACTTTCCCCTTTACCTGTTGCATCTCCACGAGTACTGTTTTCCCCCTGCACTCCTCATGCTCCATGCCCCCACAGGTGTTTTTAGCCAAACCACCGCCCCTGCTACACTTACCATGAGTTCCATCCCTCCCCTTGCCCTGCCTTTCCTCGTACCCTGACTGAATTCCCTGGAGATCAGGTTGTTTCTCCATTCCCGTCTTGTCTTAGCCTATCTGAACCTGAGCTTGCTGCCTCCATCCCCTTGTGAATTAGTCCTTTCTGGGGTATGATCCCCATTCCCTTATCTTTATGTTTGTTACCCTCCTGTTCTTCCCAGAAAGGGCATCCCCTTCCCCCTTCTACTGAACCTACCTTTGTGTATCCTTCTCCTGTTCTCCTTAAGTCCTCCTCCATACCATTATCCTGATTCTATCCCCTATTATGTGCCCCTAGTGGTGTGAATCTGTTATTCTGCTCTAAACCCACTGCCTGTATCCGTCTGACTGGGGCCCCTCCCGCCTGTTTTCCCATCTCTTTCCTTTTGTGCAGGTTTTGTACCTTTGTACCTTATCTCCTGCCATTCCTCTTGGTCCTTCATGTGGCCCACACCTCCTTTACCTGAGCCCCCTGAATCCCCCTGTATGCCCTTCTCAACCCCTCCTTTCCTGCTTATGTACTCCTCTGTTTTCTTCCAGTCCCCCCCCATCTTCCCCTGCCTATTGCTGTATTTGATCCTCGTCCCTCTACAGTTCTCCCTTTGTTCACTCCTCTGCCCCCCACCCATCTTACTCCCTCAGCTGATCCTCTCCTGTCCTCCCCAACCCTCCTCCCTTGCCCATCCTAGTGTCCTTCTCAACTGCCTCACCTCCTCCCGTAGCTGCACCAGCTGCCTACATACCATGCAGCCCCCCATCCTCCATGCAATAGCCAGCACCATGGCCGACCCACAACCAGTGCACCCTACCACCCTTTCAAAAATGCCCCATGCCCTTGCAGCCAGGGAACCATGTCTCAGTCCTACCCCCGCTCTGCTCCACTGGCCACTCCAATTTAGTTGCCGCTCCATTTTCCCCCTTGGCCTAGCACAGGCAGATCTCCCCTCAATTGTACCTATTTAAGGCCTTCTACCATTAGGTTATGTCCTTATATAACATCAAAATGCACAATTTAAATCTCAGACCTTTTGAGTGATTGCCCCATTCACAGTACCAAAGAATCCAGGCTTTTTTCCCTTAGGTTTTGTGCACATACCATATCAAAATAAGTGATTTAGAACACCAACCCTTGAGCTCTTACCCCTCTCTTAGTACTGTAGTATCCACATTACCTTTTTTGCTATTTTTCCATACTTAAAACATCCCTTTAAATCAGTAAATGGTTAACTAATTGATTTAGAGTGCAGACCCATGAGCAATTTCCCTGTTCACAGTACCTTAGAATCCACAGTACCCTAGAAACACAGTGCCCTAGAATCCACAGTACACTAGAAACACAGTGCCCTAGAATCCACAGTACCCTAGAAACACAGTGCCCTAGAATCCGCAGTACATTTTGTTTTCCCTCATTTAAACATCCTTGCATATTATTCTTTTAAATCAGTCCTCCTCAGCTACTACCCTCATTCCTAGTACTCTAGAAACCAAAGTACATTTTGTTGTTAACACATATTTTAGACATATTTTTAAAGCCCCAGTCCCCATGCCAGTTTCCCTTTTGCAGTCTGTTATTTGCTCCACAAAGTTGCCACTCATTGTTATGTTTGCTTGCATGCATGTGCAAGAAACATAGTGCCATCATCCAAGTTTTCGGAGGTGTGTCAGCCCTCTTCCAATTCAGTCAGTGTGTTTGCAGGTGCGGCCACAGTTCTCCAATGCCTGCTGGAGCTGTCTATGACAGCAGTCCAAAATGCAGTGGTATACAGTTCAAAGGGGGAGCTACGCTTCAGTGAGCAGCGATAAGATATCGCATGCTCGTAAGCTCCCACACACACACACACACGCGCGTGCTGGCCGCCTCATGCACACACTGTATAGCCGACAGGGTGCCCAATCCCCATCGGCTGTGCTGCCCCAAACACAGTTCCATATGCCATGCTGGGTGTCCACCCCAGCGTGCTTACACGCTGTATAGCTGATGGGGTGCCCAACTCCTGTCGGCTCCAACGCTTCCCGAGTACAGGGTGCCATGCTGGGAGCCCAGCCAGCATGGCAACAGATGTTATGGCCAATGGGGGTGCCCAATCCCTCTATCGGCCCACGCCCCCAACCAGCCGTCCTCTGCCATGCTGGGAGCCCACCCCAGCGTGGCAAATGTCCCGTCGCTGTCATTAAAAAACAAAACCTGAAACTCAAAAATGGTTCCTCGCTGTCTCTGCCCCCACCCACGCCCACCCACTGCGCACCCTGCATCCCCACACCCCCCACCCCATACTTACCTCTGACTCTGGCGCGATGATCTCTCGGAGGACCGGAACACGCCTGCACTTTCAAAGCTGACCACGAACTGAGGAAATACCGGTAAGCTGTCTAATGGGATAGATAGGGTTTTTTCAACTTTGTTGCATATCTCAGGCATTTTTGGGAATTTTGGGCCCAAATTTTCAACATGGGGTTTTTGGGACCCCTCCTCATGAATTATTGCACTGTCATGGCATTAATCTGGCCCGAAGGGTGATTTCGTGGTCACTGCGTGAAATCACCTTTCAGGACTGAGTAATGAAATTACATTGCCACTGTTCATAAGGTGGGCTCTGAAAAAGCCTATGTTGAAATTTTGGTGGAAAAATTCCTAAAAATGACTGTTTTAAGAGTGTGCATTGCGCAGTTCCTACGCACGCTCCTAAGTTCGCGAATGTTCTATATTTTCACTCCAGATTTTCAACATTGCCATTTTACCACACCTCCTTATGAGCAGTACAGTTGTCATTTTTCACATCTTGCCCAAAACGTGTTTCCGCCCATGTAGCACACAATGGCACAGTCAGTGTGCGAAATCAATGTATGGGACACATTAAGAAAATCACAGTGACACTTTTAATGAGCAGAAGTCTTAAAATGGCTATGTTGAAAATTTGGTGAAAAAATTCCTAAAAATGACTGTTTTACAAGCGTGCATTGCGCATTTCCTACGCACGCTCCTAAGTTTGCGAATTTTCAATATTTTCACTCCAGATTTTCCACATTGCCATTTTATTACACTTCCTTATGAACAGTACAGCTGCCATTTTTCACATGTTGCCCAAAGTGTGTTTCCGCACATGTAGCGCACAATGGTGCAGTCAATGTGCGAAAGCAATGTTTGGGACAGATTAAGAAAATCACAGTTACACTGTTCATGAGCAGTGGTCTTAAAATGGCTATGTTGAAAAATTTGGTGACAAAAGTCCATAAAATGACTGTGTTACGAGTCAGCATTGCGCAGTTTCCACACACCCTTGTAAGTTCATGACTTTGTAATATTTTCAGTCCAGATTTTCACCAGTGGCATTTTTCCACACTTCCTTATGAACAGTACAGCTGTCATTTTTCACAACATGTCTCGAAATGTGTTTTCACACTTTCAGCAGAGAGATGCGTGGTCGCCGTGGGAAATCATTGTTCAGGACAGATAAAGAAAATCACAGTGACACTGTTCATGATCGGAGGTCCCAAAATGCCTGAGTTGACAATCTGCTGTAAAAAATCCCCAAACTAATTGCACAGTTTCTATGCACGCTCGTGACTTCACCAGTTTTTTTTAATATTTTTACTGCAGATTTGCAACATTGCCATTTTTTCCACCTCCCCATGAAAAGTACAGTTGTCATTTTTCACATCCTGTTCGGAATGTTTTTTTTGCACCTGTGGTGCTAAATGCCGTAGTCGCTGTGTATAAGCAGCTTCCGGCTAGCAAACTGATATTGCCACTGTTCATGAGGTGGGGGTCTCAAAAAAAACATGTTGAAAATTTGGAGTGAAAATACCAACGAATGCCTGAGCTGTTAGGGTTTCCAAACGTAACGCCCCACCCTGTAGAGAATGACAGGCATCAAGGGTGTGACTTGGGATTCTTGCCTGTAATGCTCATACCATTCCACACCCTGCAGCCAGTGAGAGGCATCGAGGTATGCCTTGGACTCTTCGGCCCCAAAGTTCACCCCATTCTCCTATACCGCACCCATCTCACCATATTTCCTGATGGAATGGGTGCGGCCAAAGATCCGCAGCATTTCACCGCGGACACTGTCAGTGTCTGCAGGGTAGGGTGGTGAAATGGCATGGCCGTTATGCCTGACGACCCAAAGGCACACCCCAATGCCTGTCACTCTCTGCAGGGTGGTGATGGGGTTGGCTTCAGTTCAATACTTCACTGCCATTCCTATTATGCAGCTCTGTAACTTCTACTCTACCAATGCCAATGCCAGCAAGCAAACACTCGGCATTGACAAATGCTTCTTCACTTAATACTCCTGACCAACAAATCCTTTAACCCAGATGTATAATCAGTTTAACTGCTTCACACTGTACACATCCATGTAGTTGCTCCACCTCCTGCCCCTTCCTGATAGGTGCACCACTACTGAGGATTGGTTTCTCTAGCCCATTTAATAAAGTAGGTGGTGTGGGGTGGGTGGGAGGAGCAGAAAATAAGCAATAAAAGCAGCACCAGTCCTCTGATGTGATTTGAAATTTGGCACACTTTTCTCCTTTGTGCTAATTGGCTCCTCCAGGAGCCCAAGCTCACTCAACATCTTGCCCATGGTTCTGTGGCAATGGCCACTCTCTTCCTCCTCAGCCACAGATGTGGCTCAACCCCAGAACTTGTGGCTTCAGCTGCCCTTCTGGCTCATGCAGCAATGACCTCAATTCCTTTCTGCAGTGGGTATGGCTCTCCAGCATTCAGCTTGTGGTTGAGCAAAAAAAGCAGCAGCAGTTCTCTGGTGTGTGTGCGACTGGGCTCCAGCTTTAAATAACCCAGCCGCTGATTTCACATTTGGCAAGCTTTTCTCCTTTGTGCTGACTGGCTCCTCTGGGAGCCCAAGCTCACTCAACCTCTTGCCTATGGTTCTGTGGCAATGGCTGCTCTCTTCCTCTTCAGCCACAGATGCAGCCCGACCCTGGGATTTGTGGCTACATCAGCCCTTCCCGTCTGTGTGGCAAAACAACCGTAGTTCCTTTCTGCCACGGGTGTGGCTCTTCAGCATTCGGCTTGTGGCCGAGCAAACAATGCAGCAGCAGTCCTCATATATAGCACTAAATATGCATAAGGGGACTTGCGTAGCCCAAAACAAAAAGGGCAGGCTTCAAACCACAGAGGACCTTCTTCTCACATCTGGAACAGGGGGTGTTGGCTGACTGTATCTTAGGCATTTGATGCAGCTAGCAAACAATACTTTACAAGTTAATGGCAATTTAATGACAAAATTCAAAAGCCATTGAAAAATTTGCAAAAGGATTTAGTGGTCAGAATTAATGAGTTTGCATAATGTTTATGGGAAATCAATGGAAATGGTATTTTAATGGCCTTAATTGCTAGCAGTAGTATGAGCAATAGAAACTGGTGTGTTTTTAGATGAGACTTGCACCACTTTAGCTGCTGCATGTATGGTAAGTGGGCAACATGTCAACCTGATGTAATTTTTAAATGATGTACACACCATCTTAGTTGTTGCACTCTTGTCAAGCATGAAGCATGCGAACCTGATGTGATTTTTAGAAGATGTTCACACCACCTTACCTGCTGCACATATGTCAAGCTTGCAACATACAAACCTGATGTGCTTTTTAGATATGGTTTGTTAAGGTTCACTTTGTGTATGCTAGCTGCATGCACACATTGCACAATTAAGCATGTGGCATGCACTGTGCATGTACGTAGCACACTTATATTTCCGTAAGTGATGCCAGTGAGCTGAGTTTGGAAGTGATCTCAATGATCCATCTGGATGGATTGAGGCTTGGGAAATGGCACTGTCATGCAACACCACCCCTCATTCAGGGAAGGGTAGGTGCAGGGTTACCCGCACTGGCCCAGGTACCATATAGTGAAGAGAACTCTTTATTTTGGCATAGGCACTGCATGTCTGCACTCATGGGTGTTGGGGGCCCCATGCTTTGGATGAGAGATGGATTCTTTGCCCTATGCATCTGTGTCTGTGGCCACATGGAAGCACAGGACCTGCACTTCCATAGATGGATGGAGTCTTCCCTTACTGCAGGGCTGTTAGGACCCTGCACATCTGCATCTGTTCATGTAGGTCTGAAGGGACATGTGTGAATGAGGGTACAATTCCACTATGAATAAAAGGAAATTCTCTGCAAAAAACTGTGTTAATGCACCAGTAAGGGTTCAAGCTAATGGAACAAAAGTAGGCAAATGTGGTACAGGTATTTGTTTCCTAGTGCCACTTTCTATCCTGACAGGCATTGCATACATATGGGATACACAATAGCCAGACTCACAATATGCCATTTTGTATCATGAGTGAGTGGGCAGGATGATAACTCATGAGCAGCAGAGCCATTAGCAAGTTATGAAAGTCCTGCCCTTCACAAGTGATGATAAATGTCATATTCTGAGTGAGGCCATTCTGTATCCAATTTATACAATGTATTTTAAATTGCAATGCTTTCAGATCAGTTCTTTCTGTGAAGAACTGACTGTTTTTGTTTGATTTCACCTCTCTGTTTTGAGTGTAGCAGAGGTCATTGTAATGTCATCAGACATTGTTCAAGCTGCTCTCCCATTGGTTAAGAGCTCCATTGTGACCAACCTTAAGTAATGATAAGTAGTGATGACCCACCTCTAGTGATGATAAATGATTTATCATCACTCGAGGTCCTACTGCCATGTAAATATTTCATGTATTTGTACATTTTTGTTTCACTCTCACTGTAAGAATATATAGATAGGGGATATGCCATGGGCTGGCTAAAAATATTGCATTTATTTCTGTAGGCAGGTTTTGAACGCTATGAACTCACAAATGGCAGAGCCATAAATGAGGTTTATAGAGGTCAAACTAGGCAGATAAAAATAAATGTGATATTTTTAGCCAGCCCATGGCATGTATAATTTATATAATGACAGTACCTCTCTGGCAAGATTAGATCTTTTAATATAGATTTAGCTGTTTCTGTTCAATTTCATTGTTCTGCTTTTATTTTATTTTTTTCCATAATCTGTTTTCCATCCCTGGCCAAGGCATGCTTGGCCCCCTTCTGCCCTGCCCTACCAACCACCACCATCCCCCACCTCCTCAGGCATACCAGACTGGTCCAGGTACCCCCATGGATTGCCTCACATGGCAGGGTAAGGACCCCCCCCCAGTCCAAATCCAGTTCAGCCAGTAGGTATGTCATGGTGGTTAAACCAAAGAAAACAGGACCACATCTGAGGAATTGCAGTGCCAAGGTCTCAATGTAGTAGTAATTAGAGAAGAAAATACCAGCACCTGCTACTCTGTGGTATTTGTAGAACACAGCATGTACTCACAAGAAAAGCACTGAGGTCTGATGCAGCACTCTGGATGAAGTTTTCATCTTTATAAAATAATTCTTCAAAGCATACAATCAATCCAAGTGCAAGGAAGGCATATTTAAAAGTCCAAACAGATCCAGATAGTGCAAACAGTGCAAAATATAGCAAGCCCCATGAGCCACAAGGGACCACACTTTCCCCTAACTCGTTTCACTCAAATGAGCTTTATCAAAGGGGTCCTGGTGGTGAAGTGTGTGGGGGCTCAGTGTCTGGAATGTCACTGTCACCCACATCGCCATATTTTCCTTTGCAGTTTTCTTCCTCCCCTAACTGTGGTGGCACAGGCTGTGCATGTGTGTGGAGGTGCACACACATCCCACAACTACAGCTCCCTCTCCCCTAACTTCTGTCTGCCACTCATGCAGAGCACAACCACCAGGAGGCAGCCAAGAGCCATTTCAACCCACCACCTATGCAGGAGAGGAAAGCTGCCTGACAGCTACTCAATCCACTCTCAGCCCCACCGCACTGACTCCCTGTGACCTGTGTTTTTTCCCAAACTTGGGTTTTCCAGCACCGTGAGAGGTTAGATGCTCAGTGCCTCAGCCCTTGATGCCACTGGGCTGACTGTAATGTTCTGTTTTTAATTACAGCAGATGCCATTATAATGTCATTAGGCATTATGCACGCTGTTCTCCCATTGGTTGAAAGTTCCATTGCGAGCAACATAAAGTTGAAATAAATGCTGATGACACACATAACATTGAACGAAAAAAAAATGATTTCCACTTTAGGCCTATAATATATGAAAATAAATGCATTTATCTGCAAAATTATATTCTCACAGTCATTGCATAAATTATTTATGCAATGCATGTGAAATTGACAGAACACAAATAAAAGGGTTTTCAACTAAGTGAAAATAAAGGGTATGCCCCCTGCACGGGGACACTATTACAGCAAAAATGTCAATGTGGACTACATTGATGTTTTTGCTGTAATAGTCTGCTTGAGACCCTGGTACTCTCTCTCTCCCGGTCCTGCACCCCCTCCCTGATCCAATTCCGACTCAGAGTTAGAATCTTTTAAATCAAGGGGGGCAGAGGGCAGAACCTGCCGCATGGGGGTTGGGGGGGTGAAGCCACCCGATGAAAAAACAGACGGGATCCCATGCGGATTTATGTCAACCGCAAGTTGCAGTTGACAAAAATCCATCGCTGTGATGGCGGTTGATAATTTAGTTGTCAAACCAGCATCGTAGAGCCAAAATAAAGGATGTTTCATATGTAAACTGTTTTTTATGTTTACGTTGCAGTGTTGTTTTGATTGGCAGATTCAGCTACCAATTACCTAGCCAATACTGCACTCATATGAACAAGTATGAATTTAACAGCAAAGCAAACTTAAGCACAAAATCTGCTGTCTTGCTCTCTGCACGTTCAGCTCACTGCACCCTACTACAATGATACAGACAACCAGAAATATACAAATACTTTAAATCTGCCTCCTATCAAAGTACCTCACATTTCTCTTTTCTTATTGATTCACCCACAAATTCTGCTGCAGTAATCCAAACATTAAGCATTTTGAGGCCGCACACAGTCCAAGCAGCTGCAAGACAATACATATCTGCCCTAGTAACTGCCTACTCCTCAGGTGTAGTGTGTGTGTGTTTAAGTTCTTTTTCCCTCACAATCTCATTTCTTTACCAGCACAGCTCCTCCAATTCTAGATATCTCTCTGTCTCTCATGCACTCTCTGGGACATGCCCAATGCTTCCTCTCCCTGACATTTCTGATGCTGTCTCTTCCTATCACAATTGACACTCTCTCTCTCCCTGGTGCTCTAAAACCTGCAGAAATACAATGTCTGTTTCTCTCTCTCTCTCTTGCTCCCCAAGCACCACACAATCCTTCTCTTGCTCCAGTTTTGTAAATAAGTCTTGGAGATGTGTTAGTGTGTAGGTGTGTGTGTGTGGGGGGGGGGTGTGTTAAAGACAAAAAAATTAAAGACAAAAAAATTAACAAAATAAACAACAGGTAACCAAAAAAAAAAAAACAACACTGGTGGAGGAAAAATACACTTACCAAAAAACACACACACACACACACACACACACACACACACAGCTCAAATTTAATTACACATTCACTGCATAAACTTAACACACCACTTATGAATTATGGTCCTGCTCCCTCACTCATGGCATAAATGGTTTATTTCCACCCCACAAACTGCATATCCCACACAGTATCTCCCATCAGTTATTTCCCTTTATAACTATAGGTAAATTATAAATTAAAGGTATATACCTACACTAATCAAACAATTAAAAGTATGCACCTACACTACATATAGTCCTATGAAACCACACGAACTTCACCCTGCCAGAGGAAGTGGTGGGGGCTGAAACAATCACAGAATTTAAGAATGCATGGGATAGACATAAAGTAATTCTGGAGGTCAGGGTTAGGGGGCAACAGACTTCTAGGAAAACATAAAGTAAACTTACAAGCTCAAATGGGCAGACTGGGTGGGCCGTAGGCCCTTATTTGCCGACACTGTCTATGTATCTATGTATCTATGTACCCCTAATTTCCTAATAAAGAAACCAATTAACACATCCATTAGCAATGCCTCTGCCAATAAAATCCTAATCCCTAAACCATGCACACCACAGCCTGGAAAAGAAGAATGTTGGCACTGGCTTGGAAATAAACAATCTTACTGCCTAAACACCAACCAAAAATAAAAAACAGTCTCGCCAAAGATATCCTTGATCCTCCACAACACTCAGAACATACAATGCCTTTCACCTGTGCCTTCCATGATGCTCTAGTCGAGAACTCCTCCATTTCCCCTAATGCCATCCACAGACACCCCTACTGGACAGCTGCTCCTACAAACTCCAGCAATAAACCACAACACTACTGTGCTGCTTCTGAATTTAAAACCCACTTGCCACCAGCGGACTAAAGGAAGGAGTGCCACTGCAGACACCATCTTTTGTAAAGGGAGTCACTACACTATGGAAACCCAAACTGGCCAAACAACAAAAGTACAAAATCACTAAACTACAAAAAGCACCAGGCGACAAAACCAGGAAGTGCTGCAGACAGCAACCAACCTGCAGGTACATAAATAGTAACCATCTTATAGTATTATATTAAGTTAATAATGGGTAATTGTGGTATACAATCAGATATATACGCATCTCGGGGCAAATTAGGGCAATAAAGCCACTTGCTTTCTGGCTCCTGGCCATATAGCCCTAATTAGCCCTCTCAATAGGTAAACATCTTTGTATACCACCTTAACCCATTGGAAGCACCCATGAGGCAACTCAATAACTTGCAGTAAATGACATGTGACAAAATTACTGCAGTACAAAAAGGTCTTAATTGCCATTGAAGTGCACTGTTCCCTACTGCATTGTATCCTGGAAGGCGTTATGGCATGGTAGTGCCAGAATAGTTAGGACTGACAGGTGTTTCTATGGTAAACCTCTAACTTTGAACCTTAGTAGCTTTGGTGGTGTTTGATGAAATTGCTGCAAATTTGGCATGCTTTGTCTAGGAAACAAAATCTCACAATGTGAAGTTTCGTGATGGAAGCTTGTGCAGTTTCTGAGATCCACATATTTTAATTTTTACATTACAGCCTACGTATTTTCCTATACTTAACAAATTTTATTTCTCCTCACACCTACAACCTAGTTGGAACAACATTTTTTTCCCTGAAATGGTCAGAATAGAAGTAGCCTTTGCCAAGGGAGTGGTAGCGCCCTTTGAAGGTTTTGTGAGAAAATACGAAACGATTCCAGAGTTATAAGGATTTAAGTGTTTTTCTTTCAGAGCATGCTCAGTAGGGTATTTGGATAACCCTCTGATGTAACACAAAACATTTCGTGTCATGAGAGCTTTTTGCTTTCTCAACATTTGCTTCTCACAACTGAAAATGTTTTTTCCTGTCATGACAACAGCCAACTTGTTCTTTCCTCCCAACTAAGAAACATGGAAAATATATAAAAATTACTTACTTTAAAAAAAATTAATGGCTGAACCTAGCTAAGCAAGAAACGTTTAGTTAGACTTTGGTGTATTTTTTTAAATCATACCTCCAGAAATACCTTTTCTGGGCACCACAAAATTCAGGGTGCCCAGCTTAATGAGAGGAGCCATTCACCTGTGTTCACTCAATGAGAACAGCTGCAATTTCTTGATCCCTGCAGCAGCAGCAGATGAAGGGCTTCTGCCAGCACTGAGCTAGCAATCACTTGATCTCTGTCTGTCTCACTCTATCTTTCTGTCTGTCTGTCTATCAATCTATCTATCTATCTATCTATCTATCTATCTATCTATCCATCTGTCTATCTATCTGTCTGTCTGTATGTCTATCTATCTCTCTATCTACAGAACACAGGAGTGAAGCAACCAAGATCTTGGAAATAAGCACTGGAGGCAGGTCTGCCTGTACTCTGTGAAGACTCACTGATGAGATATACAGAGCCCCTTGGAGGAAAATTAGACAATGCTGGAAAGGAATGTGATGAAGAAAAGTGCCTCAGGAGGAAGAGGATATCAATTAAATCAATCAATCAATCAAAATCTTTATTTATCCAGGCGAACATCATTGAGCAGAGCTCTTTTACAAGATGGGCCTGGTTAGAACAGGGTCAGGAAACATCCATCATAAAGACATATAAATACATGTAAATAAGTATATAAACACAAACACAATGGTGTAGTAATAGGGGAGTCAAATGATAAAAGGAAGACAAGGCAAGCCATAACAGAGTAGGATTCAAATACAAGGGGGCAGGTCCACCATTGAACCATTCAACTGCATATAAACCATGTTCTCTGTACAGAAGTACCAGTTAGTTCATTTACCAGGGGCAGTCACTAGTACTAGCCATGAAAATGGCTTGGAGAACCACCAACTAATGGCAGATGGGGTACCAGGAGGGGTATGTAATATGTAAGCGAAGGATAAACATTGTGAGAAGTGAAGTCCCAAGGATAGGTCGGTAGAACTGATGTGGCGGTGGGGGCCTACAGGGAGAGGGAAAGGGGAGTTAGGACTTCTATAGTATGATTGCATGTAGATTGTGGATGAGTGCAGTATAGAGTTGTGAAAAGAAGGCTGGAGAAAGCGGGAAGATAGACCAGTATCAAAGGGAGGACAGAGGCATCAAGGTGTTACATGAAAGCATGATGACAGACCAGGGCCAAGGAGACAAGCACTAGAAGTAATTTGTCCATGGTTAAATGGTACAGGTTAGCATGATGACAATTCAAGGTCATGGGAAACAATTGCACTGATAATTTCTGAGACGTGAATATAAGAGCTTGAAAGATAAGATGCTGATGGGCGACCTCAGTTTCAGTTTTTTTTGCAATTTATTCCACAAGGAGGACAGTGTAAAACTTATAGCAGCCCTGCCAAAGCAAGAGTTAACTTTGGGAACCATCAGTAGGAGAGACCTGCAACTTCTCAGTGTGTAATTGCCTATTGGTTTTATAGGAAGACAGTCTGTAATGTATTGGGGCAGTTTTTTGGAGATGGCTCTCAGGGTCCATAAGGCTGCATTTTTATCATGCCTGAACTGAAGAGAACTCCACCCCACTGATTGATATAGGGAGCAGTGGTGAGTGGAACAAGGGAGGCCTGTGATGAACCTCAAAGTTCTATGATATAATGTGTCAAGTTTGGTGAGGTAGGAAATGTGACTGACTTTAGAGGATGTCAGCATAATCTATCAAGGATAGAAAGGTTGATTGTACCAGCTGTAGTTTGGCATCATTAGTTAAGAAGTGGGCTATCCTAAAGAACAGGCCAGGTCTCTGTCATAATTTTTTGAGTAATTCTTCAACGTGCTCTATAAAGGAGGGCCTATGGTCCAGCCATACTCCCAGGTATTTGAATTTAGGGACAAATTCCAACTTCTCGCCAAGAACTGTAGTAATCTGCGGCACAGGATCTGATAGGGCTGAATTTACAATTTGGGCAGAGGGAGAAAAGAGCATTGCTTTTGTTTTCTTGGCATTAAAGTAATAGCTTTTTGTTTAGGAGTTGGTGTTGCAGCAGGTTGAACTCAGATTGAAGGTTATTACATGCAGATTGTAATGACGGGCGGCTTATTGTGCTGCAACTGCGAAAGTGAGAGCATGGGAGACTTATTCCAGGTCCCATGGATTTTGTGAGTGTGGTTCTGGTGGATACCAGTAAACACTTGAGGCCACTGTCCTTGGACAAAAAGCTTGTGGAGACAACTCAGAGGTATTTGCAGACAGTGTGAGGTGAAATTGCAAAACCTGAGAACTGCGAGGGAAAGACAAGTTTGAACAGAGCAAAATGTGAATGAAAGTGCTATTTACACTGCCACATTGCCACAGTGGATATTAACTTTGCTTTCAGCTTACCCGCTATATACAGTTTCCTCTGTTTCTTGTGTCTCAGTGGCAATGCAGTGTCTAACTTTGACCAGTTCTTAAAATCCTTGAAACAAATGTTGCACTGCTTCACAGGTTGTTTTTTTTTTTAATACAATAAGTGGACCGGGGTGCTCACCCCCTTGTACCACTTATCTTTACCCCATCCCCATAAAGGACACCCATCTACCTTCCCAAAGATGTGTGTGATCACTGGTGTGCCTAGCCCCAGTGCCACTGAACAGTAAAATATCAGTACTGGGCTGCCCAATCCTCAGTGTCAGCAAGGTTGGTAGGTCCCTTGAAACCAAGAAATCCATCCTTCATTGAAATCTGTAGAAAACAAGAAGGTGCATTATCAATCTACACCCCCACCCACCCACCCTCGCTACCTAAAACTGTCCATGACATAGATTCACTCTCTGATTGAAAACATATTTTGCTGCTGAAATCAGCAACTGCAATATAAGAAAATAAGGTAAATCTGGTTTAATGTATTGCAATGCAGTTTGAACATTTACACATAACTTTGCCATTTTTTTAATATTGTTACACCAAATTTTCAACATGCCTTTTGTGGGATCCCACCTCAAGAACAAGGGTGGTTGAATTTTTCAAATCTCTCTGAAATGATGACTTGCAGCTACTGCATGACATCACCTTTCAGGCAGGATTAAAAAGTATTTAGCTCAGAGAATTCATGAGGTGGGGTTGTAAGAAGGCTTTGTAGACAATTTGGTGTACAAGTCTGTTAAAATGATGATGTTATGAGTTAACATTGAACTATTTCAATGTTCACTCATAGCCTTACTAATTTTTAACATTTCTTCCACCAACATTTTCAAGATGGCCTTTTTGGGACACCACCTTATGAGCAAGACAGGTGAGATTTTTCAAATCCATGCCAAAAGGTGAGTTTGAGGTTGCTGTGTGAAATCATGTTTTGGGTGAGATTTGAACATTTTCACTTACCGGATTCATGAGGTGAGGTCATAAGAAGGCTATGTTGAAAATTTGGTCTAAACCTATACTAAAATGGCCATGTTATGAGAAAATGTTGAAATGCTGAATTCACTCACTCATAACTGCTAATTTTTAACATTTTTCCACCAAACATTCAACATGGCCCATTTTGGACACCACGTTTTCAACAAGGCAGGTAACATTTTTCAAATTTGTCCCAAAAGGTGATTTCATATTAATTCCGTGTAATCACCTTTTTGCTGCATTTGAACATTTTCACGTACAGGGATCATGAGGTGGGATCATAACAAGACAATGTTGAAAATGTGGTGCAAATATAAGGTAAAATGACTAAGTTATGCGTGAACATTGAAATATTTCAACGTTCACTAATAACTTTGCTGATTTTCAATATTTTGACTCCAGACATTCAGCATAGCCATTTTCCACTCCACCACACAAACATGACAGGTGTCTTTCAACTTCAAGATGAGACATGTTTTTGCACTTGTCATACAAAATGACATTTCAGTCAGTATTCTGTAAATGCTACATGTCATATTTATAATGAGGAGTCATGAAATGACTATCTTTAAAATGTTGAAGTCAAAATAAAAAAAAATGAGTAAGGAATGTTGTACTAGCCTTCACCCCAGTGGGTAGTGTTTTGTGATTCCATTCCGGTGAGCTGAGTTTGGAGGTGAGGTCAGTGATCAATCTGGATGGACCAAGGCTGGGACAATGGTGCTGTCATGTGACACTAATCCTCATTCTGGGAAGGGTAGTTGCAGGATTGCCCACATAGGCCCAAGTCCTATATAGTGAAAAGAACTCATCTCTTGGCGTAGTCCCTGCATGTCTTCACCCATAGGTGCCAGAGGTCACTATGCTTTGGATGAGAGATGGATTTTTTGCCCTATGCATTTGAGTCTGTGGCCACATGGAAATACAGGCCCTGCACTACCATAGATGTACAGAGTTTTCCCTTAGTGCAGGGCTCAGAGGTCCCTACACCTCTGTATCTGTTCATGTAGGTCCGAAGGGACCTGCCTGAATGAGGATACAATTCCCCTATGAATAAAAAGGAATTATTTGAAAAAGACTGTGTTAATGCACAAATTAGGGTTCAAGTTAATGCAACAAAAGTAGGTAAATGTGGTATTAGGGTTTCCAACCCTAACTCTCCACTCCCACCTCTCAAACAGCAAAATGAAAAAATCAGAGGTTTTGGGTCTCCAGGGTCTTGTCAAATCAGTGGCAGGATCTTCCTTGGGGTTGTCAGGGCCCTCTGGTCCTGTGTTTAAATGTGGACACAGACACAGATGTACAGGGAAAAGTTCCAGGTCTATAGAGAATAGGTTGGTGTTGAAGACTCATTGTGTTTAGCATCAGTGGGCAATTGACCTGAAAAAGACAGAGTTCCTGTCAAGGTTGATTGCTGCTAGGGAAAATCATCCAGCTCAGTTCTTTCATACTGTTGACAGGCTGCTAGATCCTTCCTGTCTTCGGTCACTCTTAGCCTTTTCATCAGAAAGGTGCAAGGAGTTTGGGAAGGTTTTTCTCTGACAAGGTGCTTGCTATTAGATTAGATACAGTATTTCTTAAAACTGCCTGTCATGGACTGGTAGTGGCCACTTCTCTAGTGATGTAGATCTACCACCTGGGATGAGTTTAGGCCTGTTTCTGAGGCTGAGGTGTGCTGGGTAGTCTCTAATTTGTGCCCACCAGCTGTACTCAGAACCTGGAACAAACGTGGATGCTTGTCAGCTGTGGGTTTCTGGGTTAGGTGTTCATGGAGATCATCAATGGCTTCTTGAGAGAAGGTGTTTTTCTATCTGCCTTGAAAAAGGTTGTAGTTAGGCCCCTCCTAAAAAAGCCTTCCTTGGACCCTGATGTTCTGGTGAATTACAGACCTGTCTCTAACCTTCCCTTTCTGGGCAAGGTTATTGAGAAAGAGGTGGTGGAGCAACATGTGGACCACATGGAGACTCTTTCCATCTATGAACCTCTCCTGTCGGCTTTCGGCCCTCTTATAGTAGTTACACTGTACTTATCATGGTGACTTATGAGCTCCTTGTAGTGAGGGACTGAGGACTTCATTCTATCTTATTCCTCCCGGGTCTCTGTACAGCATTTGATACAACTGACCTTGGGGTACTATTGGATCATCCGAGGAACTGTGTGTGTCTCACTGGGAGAGCTCTTCACTGGTCTGAGTCCTACATAATCGGAAGAGTGCAACAGGTTGCCCTTGGTAATTTTACCTTTGGGGCTTTGTGCTATCCTTTGGAATCCTTCAAGGCTTAATCCTCACTCCTGTGTTGTTTTCTGTGTACATGCTGCCTTTGGGGGAAATCATTAGACAAGATAGTGCTGAGTTTCACTGTCATGTGGAGGATACTCAGCTGTACTTGTCCTTTTCTTCTGGTGTAGATCATGCAGCTTCAGTGTTAGGATGATGTTTTGATAAGATAAATGACTAGATGGCCTAAAAATTATTATCTCTTAATTCAGAAAAGACAGAGGTCATGGTGATTGAGCCAGGACACTGGGGCTCAGCAGCAGTGGGAGGTTTGGCTCTTTCTTCAGTAGGCGATCAATCTCCCATGGCTGTTGATGCAGTTAAAAGAAAACTGTGAATATGTCCCCCTATATCTGTCACTGTGCAACTGCAACGAAAAAATTAGAATCCCATAATCAGCTTTTTTTTTCATTTTGTACTCACGCTAGTTGCTTTTTAATGTTTAGGAGCACCCCATGATGCCATGCCTCCGAATTGTGAGTCACCATCTTCCATCTCCCAGAGTTCACAGCATGGTGCATGGTGGATGATGGGATCAGCGCATGCACAGTGGTATACATTCCCAGCCACGATCCTGTGCATGTCACATGCATGCAAGCACATTGTCTCTTTTTCCCGGCTACATTTCCCATTAATATTTTTATTTGCCTGCTGAAACCAGGCTCCCTGTAGGTCTTTATTGGCCCCTTTGTTAATTTCTCCTGCCGTTGTCCCCATTCCTTTCCCAGAAGTGTGTCCTTAGTGAGTGCCATGGTGTTTCTGCCCATCGCCTCATCAGTGCAGCAAAACCGTGTGGCTGTGCGTCACAGCCTCTGCCATCATCAGTCTTCCTCATTAATCAGAGAGCACCCTCAGTTGCTATCAGTCTGGTGCTGTCTTTTGCACCTCCACCCACAAGGACCTAAAGGAATCTGTTCCCCCTCAGGTCAGAGTTACTTGCTGAAAAGCCGGCTCCGGTGATCCCCTACCGCATTCAGTTGGCATGTTCCTGACCCCCAGCAACAGCAGAGGAAAACATTGATTGCCGCAGATCCGAGACCACTGAAATAGGAGCCGACTGCCGCCACCACCAGCAGCAGTGGAGGAGAAAATTGATTGCCAACGATCTGAGTCTGCTGGAGTAGGAGCCGGCCGCCAGCAGCGGCAGAGAAAATTAATTGCCGTGATAAGAGATCATCGGAGTAGGAGCCGACCACCAGCAGCAGAGAAGAAAATTCATTGCTGCACTTCAAGGATTGTAGTAGTTGGAGCTGAACACCAGCAGCAGTAGAAGACGACATTATTTTCCCCTGATCTTTCCAGGGGTTTGTGTCCCACACAACACAAAAAGAGCTGTAAGTATTTATGTTTTGGGATTGAACACCTGATGCAGTTACCAGATGATTTGTTAGCTGAATTGGAACAGTGACATGTTTCCAGGTTTACCCTTACTTCTGAGAGGTAAGTTAGTGCAAGACACTATGCCATGCTGCACCCAGTGTCTAGTAGTCTGTTTGCCGTCTGCAAGTGGCTATGCATATTATTGGGCAAGATGACTCAAGAATGAATTCCCATTGGCTGACTACTCAGTAGTCCACCACAGGCATTGTGTTGCATAGCTGTTTCTTTACTGAATCAAATGCAGTGTGATTGATTACAGCCCCAGCTATAATTTTGTATAATCATGGAGCTTGTCAGCGGGTATGCAGTCATGGGTGGATGGGGGGGGGGACTTATGCCCTGGTCCACAAGGCCAAGGTAATTTTATTTACTTCTGCTGGTCAAGGTTATAGGCAGCACAGCTATAGGCAACACACCTCTGTGGTCAACTCCAGATTGTACACTACAGGGGTCACATGACTTGCTTTATGGTCACATCAAGTAGCTGAACATGTTATCTCATAGATGCCCACTTGAGATTGATAATGTATGTCATTCCTTCCTATTTTCCCTTTTTACATAGGGACCAGCGTGAAGGTGATGCATACACAATTGCATTGTAGGGTAGGATCGGGTGTATGGATGGCCAAGTTTCCATATATTGCTCTGTTGAGATGTGTCACAATTGGATAGGAAAAATCTAGGCATTAGGGTGGAGAGTCGGGTGGACTTGGTTAGGGAGAGATTTGTAGAACTAGGGAAGCTGTGCAAGGATATCAGGTGCTCGGTGGCCTTCTCAGAATTGCCTCCGGTACCCAGGGTCAGCTGGGCAAGGAAGGATAGAACTGTGCAATTTAATTTTTTGCTTGTTGAGTGGTGTTGCTCACAAGGCAATGAGCTGGGGACTGGGGCAGCATATGGGACAACAGTGACTGATATGCAGCAGACCGGTTCCACTTGAATAAGGCTATGCAGCAGACCTTGAAGCTGAAACTGGAGAGATACATGGCTTCCATGTGGATTTTAAATTGGAGGTGGGTGGGTGGGTGAGTGGGCAGCTAGTTTGCAGGGCCACCTGGTAGGGGATCTTTATGAGCTGATCCCCCAAGACAGAAGGGTTTTCAATGAGGGGGAGCCGGGGAGGTGCGTCAGGTGGGGAAGTCAGGTGGAGGTGACACGGTACAAGGAGTATGCAAGGGGCTGGGTAGAGGGTAGTCTTCCTGAATGCGAACAGCCTGGGAAACAAAGTAGCTCAGCTTCATTCTTGTTATGGCCTTCACGGAAACGTGGCCCAGCCAATACCAGGATTGGGATTTGACTGTTCCTGGGTACAGGGTGTATAGGAATTACAGATGAGTGGAGAAGGGGGAGGATGTGCAATTTTCATAAAGGACTGGATCAGGTGGACAAGTGACAAGGAGAAAGTCAGATGGAGGCCAGGTGGATGCAGTTCCAGGACCGAAGTGATAGGAAATTGAGGCTAGGTGTTGTGTATATACCACCAGCACAGTGCGAGGAGTTGGATAAGGAACTGGCAGATCAGATTTGTCTGGTGTGTAGCAAGGGGAGTGTGGTGATTGTTGGGGACCTGAAGCTACCTGAGGTGGACTGTGGAACCCATGCCAGCTCTAGTGCCAGTGAACAGGTACTTCTGGATGCAGTCCTGAAGAGCCACCTGGTGTAGCTGGTTGGTGAACAAACCAGACTGGATAACATATTGGACCTGGTACTATCAAATGAGGTAATGGTGAGCAAGCTATGGGTGGCAGAGCCACTAGCAGGGGGTGCCCACTATTGTTCCGGCTCAGCATAAGCAAGGGGATGGTGGGGTCAGCAACAAAGGTAGTGGAGCTCAAGCCAGCGTACTTGGGGTGGATGAAGGAAATATTGAGGGGGCGCATTGAGGGAATTGGGTCAGAGGAAACACTGAGTGGGTGCATTGAGGGAATTGGGTCAGAAATGAATGCACATCAAAAGTGGGAAGTAACCTAGTTAGTAAGGGAGGCAAAGGCCTCCAAGGATCTGAGGCTGGCTCGAGGCATAGGTGAGAGGGTAGAGGGAGAAGGAATTCTATTGATATGTGAGGAAAAAGAGCTGTAAGGATCCGCAAACTTAGGCTTAAGAAGGGCGGTGGGTGGGAGAAGAAGGAGGAGGAACTGGCAGAGGTACCAAATGAGTATTTTGGCTCTGTGTTCTCAAGGCAGGTAGTAGTTCCACTAGCTGGATGGATGGGAATGGTGAAGATTATATGACTGAGGCAGTGATTCAATAAAGTAGGGTATTGGAAGGTCTGGGGATATGATAGAGACATACAAGTATCTTACAGGGAGGAACAGGGTGCAGGAATACACTATTTTTAAGTGAAAAAGATGTTCCAGGACTTGAGGGCATGGGATGAAGTTGGAGGGAGGACTATTTAGAGGAAATGTGAGGAAGAATTTCTTCACAGAACGGATGGTGGACAAGTGGAACACCCTGCCAAAGGAAGTGGTGGGGGCTGAAACAATCACGGGATTTAAGAGTGCAGGGGATAGACATAAAGGAATTCTGGAGGTCATGGTTAAGGGGCAACAGACTTCTAGGAAAACATAAAGTAAACTTACAAGCTCAAATAGGCAGACTGGGTGGGTCGTAGGCCCTTATCTGCCGACACTGTCTATGTATCGATGTATCAATGTATCTATGTCTGAAGACTTTTAGGGTGGATACTGCACCAGGTCTTAATGGCATTCACCCAACGGTAGATGAGGGAAATTGTGGAGGTATTAGATGAGCCACCGACTGACCTGCTCAACACCTCCCTGGACATAGTGTTTGTGCCGTAGGACTGGAAGTTGGCTCATGTGGTGGCTATCCACAAGAGTGGCCCAAAGTACAAGCCAGGCAACTACGGACCTGTCAGTCTCACTTCCATAGTGGGGAAACTCATGTAAGCAATCTTGAAAGAGAGACTGGTTACATTCCTGGAGGTCAATGATCTCTAGGATGGGCAGTGGTACGGGTTCGTGTAAGAGACATCCTTCCAGACCAACCTAATAGAATACTACAGTTGGGTGACAAGGGAACTGGACAAGGGCCATGCTTGTGGATGTCCTACTCTTGGACTTCAGCAAGGCCTTGGATTCAGTCACTCATGGGCGACTGGGGGCAAAGCTGGAGCATGTGTCGGTGGAGGCTAAGATGGCTGGCTTGATCAGTAATTGGCTCAGAGATAGACTGCAACAGGTCATGGTGGTGGTGGTGTGTGGATAAGTCTCATATCCCAAGCCAGTGTCCAGTGTTGTTCCATAGGTCTCTGTGCTGGGGCTTGTGTTTGGTCTGTACATATTGGATATTGCATGTGGGGCTGGGAGCAGGATCAGTCTGTTTGCAGACTACACCAAGATGGAAGCTGTGGTGGATGACACAGAGTGGTGGCAGAGGCTGCAGGGTGACCTAACCGGACTTGAGGAATGGTCAGTGTGTGGCAGTTTGGTTTTTAATGCAAAGAAGTGCAAGTTGATGCACTTTCTGGTGAGGGACCTGATGAGGGAATATTGGTTGAGTGCGATGCAGTTAGGGGTCACTGAGAAGGACCTGGGAGTCATAGCAATGGGGAGCATGAGCAACTCTGCTCAATGAAGGAGGACTGTGGCTAGGGCCAATAGGATGCTGGGATGCACTGTGTAGTGATTATCGTCCAGGCACAAGGAAGTGATCCTGCCCCTGTACAGGTCAGGCAGCAGTTTGAATGCGGCATGCAACATTGGTGTCCATACCCGAGGAAGGATATCTAGCTGCTCGAGGTAGCACAGTGCAGGTTGACAAAAATTATACAGGGGTCGGAATGCAACAGCTGTCAAGACAGGCTGAGTCATTTGAATTTGTTCACCCTGGAGGAGATAAGGGATGGGAGAACATGATCAAAACCTTCAAATATTTAGGGAGATTAGCAAATCATGCATAGAGAGGCTGTTTCAGCTGAGGAAGGGAAGAGACACGAGGGGGCATGGCCTAAGATTGGAGGGGGGGCAAGTTCAGGACAGATGAGGAGGGATTATTTTATGTAAAGAGTGGTGTTGAAATGGAACGCTCTACCAGAGGAGGTGGTGGCTTGCTGTGAATTTTAAATGGGCATGGGACAGGGCAAGGAGAGGGGGTCTGGGTAAAGGACATTGAGCAGTTCCAGGAGGTGAGGGGGAGTTTGGGGGAGGGGCAGTTGCAATATAGGGTGCTACCTGCACATACGAGCAGACTTGGTAGACATTGAGGCCTGTTTCTGCTTGCAAGTTTCATAGGTTCGTATGCTCATAATTCTCACAATTAACATATATTGAGTTACTGTACAGGGACAGTTATTATATTTGTATGTGGAGGCACCTGGGGAAGCTAGAAAAATGTTCGGAGTGGTGGCAACTGAGGTTGAATACAAAGAAGTGAAAATGTTTTTTAATTTTTTTTTTCCAGTTGTGGAACACTAAGCTGAAACCTTGTTTACAGGTGTGATCTGGGAGCACAAGGAAGTTAAGTGACTTGCTCAGAGTCACACAGTATGCAAGTGGGGGCTGTGGGATCCAAACCCAGGTCTTCAGATTTGCAGCTCAGAGCCATAAACCATTGTGCTATATTGCCTCTCAATGTACCTGAGAAGAGGGAACCCTGGAGAAAGAAAGAATAGGGAGGCTGACAAACCCCAAAGAAGCAAGCAACATTGGTGCAATCATTTTTGATCACCTAAAAGTGTTCAAGCATAGCACTAGCATTCCCAACCACCTTTGCTTCTGGCTTGGTTGCATGCAGGTCATCGGTGATAATGACTCCGACTACTCTTTCCCCCTTGGTCACCGACAGCAGCTACCCACCCAGCTGTTTGATCTGCCATGTTTCCAATTCCCACTGATGAAAACATTGAAGAGGACAAGGGGCTAAATGGAACCAAAGGGTAGTCCACCGGTCACCTCCCTTTCCTCTGACTGGGTTCCAGTTAGTACTACCCTCTGCCTTTTGTTCCCCAAGCCCAGTTCCTGACCCAATCCACAATCTTGTGCCTGACAGCAGACTGCTCTGCTTGTTCACTAGTATTCTATGTGGAATGGTATATAAAGGTTCAATGAAATCAGGGTCGGTGACATCCACCACTCTTCCTTGAAACACCACCTTTATTGCCTAGGCAATGAAATGGATCAGATTTGTTTTAGAGGGCCTTCATGGTGTGAGTCCATGTTGCAGTGTATCCCACCCCCTCCCCATGGATTCCAGGTGTTTCACAAGTGACCACTCACATGTTACTTACTGGTCTGTAGTTCCCTTTCTCCTTTTTGCTGAGGCGCTTCTAAAGAGGGACCACATGGCCATTCTCCAGTACCCATAGACTAAGCCAGTGTTCAGGTGCTTGGCCAACAAGACTGCCAGTGACCTGTCAGTTCCATTGTTAGTACTTTCAGGAGCATGTTGATGTTTTCTGAGTTTAGAGCCATAGGCCGTAAATTCTCTTGACATGGTGCATTACCAAGGCTGCAATCTACCATAGCAGAACTTCTGCGATGTGCCGCAGAATTCACTCTTCTTGGTGATTTTTTATTAATATTTCTGTTTATACATAGAATCTGGTTCCCTTCCCCTCTTTTTATATCCAAACCCCCCTGTATGTTCAGAATGTGATGTTATCATTGATATAACATCATACATTAGCTAATGAAATGACTGCATTCTGCAACAGAAATGAACAGTCACTTATCTACCACAGCTCCCACTGCCAGAGACGGTGGCACAGCACATCATGCATGGTGATATTTGCTCAACCTGCACTACAGCCTAATAAAATTTTCAGTCTTACATTGTTGCACTAGGGCCAACTTAAACAAAACCTTGTCAATAGCATAGACCTGTTTAGCCCATACCTCACTTTATACAAACCTATTTGTGCCTTTAAGGTATAGAGACGCTATCTGAAATGAATAACTAGTAAAATGAATTCAACTGTCTAAATTTTTAAGAAAAATAAAGTAATTATGCCCAGAAAAGTGAAATATAATAAATAATGTGTAGATCTGTTGAAAGAATAGACCTGTTAAATAAATAATTGCACTGTACGCATTTTTGCCAGGGTTATTGATTACATATTGTCTTTGGTTGATAGAATCACCTAAAAGTTATTGAGAAATGTCGTGTGCAGGGACAGCTGTTGGGCCAGAGGGTAGCATGCTGTGTTTCCGTTCCTGCAACTCAGGTTCAGAGATTAGCTCTGGGAGCTGGCTGGGCAGCACAAGGATTGGTGGAACACATCACTGCTCAGAGACTGGGAAAGTATGGTGCAGTGTTCTGTCACATGGTGGACACATTGTGATGGGCCGGAGAGCTGTATTTCACAATTGGTTCACATGCATGTCGTGGCCTGATGGTGTTACGCAGTGTGTCAGGGAAAGCAGGTTGACATGAAAAATGAGTTTTGCAATAACTCCTCTATTCCATTTCCAATGGGACCTGTATGAATGAGGATGCAAGTTCATGGAAATTTAAAAAAAATACACACACACACACAGAGTATCTCTGTCTCTCTCACCACACACACACACACATATTTGTATGTTTGTTACAGACTGCATATAAATATACAAGTGATACACAGTGGGAACCTCATGAGTGGTGTAGAAAGCACATACAAATATATAAGTGATAGACAGTGGAAACCTCATTAGTGGGATAGATAGCACGCATATAGAAATGCCTTATTTATCACATAAGATCCCCTCTGTATATGTCATTTATGCAACAGGCTAGAACCTTAAGGGAGAGACATTTGTTTTGCCTTTTTAGGTATAAAATTATTTTTATAAGTCTGTTATTTTTTGAACTAGTGTTACTGTGCTTTCCACCATCCTGATTGCTATAAAGTCAGGATGACAAGCTGACACTGTGATGTGGTAGTTTGTTAGTGCCGCAGAACTTCCGCAGAAATTACAAACCACCGCCGCAGAAGTTCTGCGGCAAATGGTAGTCTTGCCTCAGAATTTGGTCCCACTGTGCTGCAGAAAAGTAGGGGCCCTGGCCATAGGTTTGTTCACTTTTACTTTTCTATGCCCTTTTACTACTCAGTCCTCCATAAAAGTACTAGTGGCCATCCCCTCTACCCCAGCCTCTCCCCCTGCCTAATCTGTCTAACCATGGTCCCTGTCCCTCCACTTCTAATGATCATTATTGGGACATCAAATATATAAAAACATACACTTTGGAAGATGAGGTCACGTGATGGCAGCTTGCTGAATGGCAGTAGGGGCTTAGAGCTCTCTCCTCCATCCGTCCCAACTGCCATATTTTGCGATCTTCAGATCATAGGATTTGGTCAAATAGCTACCACTGGGTCGCCTAAGCTTTAATTACCGACCCTTGGGTGTGAATTCTGTCAGCCTTTTGGATTCGGTGAGGAGATGGATGTGGATAAGAGGCAGGCCATGACCAGGCATACGCTGCCCGTGACCCCGGAGAAGCAATCAAAGCAGCCACGGAGCCAGGCGGGTATGGGAACTGAGAAAACCGGAGAGAAGTCCCAGTCGCTGGGTCTGCTTACCGAAGACAAGTTCATGCAGGAGATGGCCCCCAATAAAAAATATCTTGCAGGATATCACAACGGAGTTGAAATCACTACGGCGGGATCTCTCCGCTCTTACCATGAGGGTGTCAGACTCGGAGGCCAAGATCTTTTCCTTAGAGCAATGGAGGGTGAAGGCTGAAGCGGAGATGTCCGGGCTGACCCTACAGGTGTGGAAACTCCAATTGAAAACCGAAGATTTGGAGGGCCGCAACCAGAGGAACAATCTCCTAATCTTGGGCCTGCCAGAATTAGAAGACGGACCAGACCTGATGGCGTTTTTACAGCGATTCTTCTATAAGATAGTTGGGCCCTCACCGATTAATCCAAGTTATCATCTCGAGAGGGCACATAGGTCACTGAGACCCCGACCGCCACCTGGCTCTCCCCCGCTACCTATAATAATAAAGTTCTTGAGTTATATTGAGAGGCAACATGTTTTCATCAAATCCCAAGCTCTACAAGAAATTACATGGGGATCAGCTAGACTACGGGTTGCACAGGATCTCCCCAAAAGAAACGAGACTTAAACGGGCTGCTTTTCACTCAACAGTTCAAAAACTGATCGCAGCGTCTATCCCTTTCAGGATGGTATATCTCGCCACCCTTAGAGTCTCAATTGCCAGTGCCACCTACAGCTATGACTCGCCAGATGCGGCCCAAAAAGACCTTGCGGCCAAGATTCCTGATCTTTTCAAGTTGAATGGTTGAAAAGTGTAGGGGACATTGCATCTGTGAGGTCCTTTGAATGGGTTTTGGTTTAATTTGGGTTTTGGGTAGTTATTTCTGTCAGCTCCCTTTGGTATGTGCTATGATACCCTAGTCGTCTATCTCCCCGGTTGTTTTTGGAGGTTCTTACCTGCTTTGGTCAGTCCTTGGGTCCTTACTGGGTGGGGGATCCTGGCAGACTGTGCAGGGGTGAAGTAGGCCGTGATCGCGGACCTCTTGGTCCTTTCCCGGAACTATGTAGCAGAGATGGGGTTTCCCTGGGGCTCTGGTTTAGGTGTAGGACCGTTTTTTAGTCCTACTATTATGTATTCCCCGGAACAAAGCGGCCCGGTTGATGGCCTCCCAATCTGTGGTTGCCCGCCGTGATGGTATTCTCCTTTCCTGACTTACCCAGGGGTGAGTAATAATGCCTTTTTTCGAGGTCTTTCCTCTTAAATTTAAATGGGAGGGGCTGTAGCCAGTATGGCTTGCTAATAGTTATAGGTAGTGTCAAAATCTTTTTGTTTTATTCTTTCCCCTTTATATAGATGTGGCAGTGGGCAGATGGGGGGGGGGCATTTTTCTGGGCCTGGCTCCTTGTAGTAGCTGAGTCGTGAGCCCATGGATGGGGGGTTTGCCAATCCGGACCCACCTGCAGAGTGCCTGCTGGCTTTCTTTGCATGGGTTGAGAAGGATGTTCCCTCCAATGGGATAGTTTTCAGATACTTCCTTTTTCTAATTGGGCTTTGTATGGTGGGAGACTCTGGATTCGCATTGGGTAGATGGTTCCCAGAGCTTTGGATCCCTCGTGTTGGTTTTGTTTTTTCCCAGCTCTGGTACCATATTGTATATAGTTACTTACTGGGGTTTAGGGAGGGTATTTCTGGGAGGGGGAGCTTGCCTGCCGAGTTTCACATAGGTATGATGTTTTTTTAATTGAGGCTAGTTTTTTCAGGTTGCCACTGCTGTCAACAGATATTCTTTGGCAGGCGGGGGGGACATGGGTTTTTGGGGTTCGAGTGTGCCTTTATTTCTGTTTTAATTCTGGATGTTCTATTATCTGTCCCCCTTGTTATACTGTTCTTAAAATGGTTACTGGTGATACTAAAATAGCGTCGTGGAATATGCGCTGGCTAAGGGAAAAGGTCAAGAGAACTCAGATCTTTAACCACTGTACTCTGATGCAAATAGATATATTATTTCTCTGAGAGACCCACCTAAATGGAGTGGAAGTTAAGTGGTTGTCTCGATCTGGTTTCTCGCAGGTGTATATGGCGGGTGGATCTAATTATAGTAGAGGGGTAGCTATACTCATTAAAAAGCAAGTTCTGTTTACGAGGGACCTGGTAGTGGAAGACCCGGATGGGAGGTTTATTTTGGTTAAGGGCACTCTTAATGGGAACACTGTAGTTTTAGGCTCTGTTTATGGGCCAGTTGGGGGGAAGTCCTGAATTTTTTATGGTCCTTGCCGATAAACTGAGTGCTTTCCTTCCCTTGCAATTTATTTGGGGGACTGGAATGTCCCACCTTCCTGTCTTCTGGATAGAGACCCCCAAGATAATCGGCCCCCGACATCTACGCAAAGGGCTTTGCATGATTTCTCACAGATGTTGGGGCTGTGCGATCCTTGGAGACTCTCTAACCCTTCCCTTCGGGCCTTCTCATTTTATTCCCAACCCCATGGATCGTGGTCGAGAATAGACTACATCTTGATTAGTAAATCCAGTCTTTTGGAACTCCGCCAGTCTAGCATTGAACCGATTATTCTCTCTGATCATGCAATAGTTTGGATCAAAATTTCTCCAGACCCCGAATTCCACCGCGATATTGCCTGGAGACTTAATACCCAGCTACTTAAGGACCCTCATACGGTGATGCAAATAAGATCCTTGATCTCCCTTTTTATGGAGGACAACCTTGGTTCTTCCCCGAGGTTTGATGTTATTTGGTGTGCGCTAAAATGTTACCTCAGGGGTGAGCTAATTAAATTAGCTTCTGCAAGGAAGAAAGCCCGGTTAGCACCAGCAGTCTTCTTAATGAATAGAATCAAGGAGCTAGAAGCTGCCCATTCTCCGACTTCTCCGTTGTCTTCCTTAGTGGCCCTTGTGGCAGTCAAAGACGAGTATACTGACCTTTTAAAAGAGAGAGCCGAGTACTGTCTTGTTAGAACCCAAGCTAAATACATTGATCATGGGGAGAAGGCCGGGAGGCTCCTAGCTCTACGCCTTCGTACATTGGAAGGTTCCAGGATAATTCTGACCTTGCAAACACCCACCGGTTCCATAGAAACCTCTCCCAGAGAAATTGTGCGAATTTTCAAAAATTATTATAAGGACCTATATAGTTTGCCCCTATCTCCTGCCCCTCTCTTGGACATTAAGGCATACCTAGCTGGTATTGATATCCCTCAGCTTTTGTCTCCTCACAAAGAAATTCTGACTGCCCCTCTCTCTCTGGCGGAGATAGAGAAAGTTATTGCCTCTATGACTTCGGATAAGGCACCCGGCCCCGATGGTTTTCCTGTCAATTTCTATAAAGTTTTTTCTAAGGATCTTGCTCCTATACTTCTTAAACTTTATGAATGTCTTTTCTCTTCCTGTGTCATGGACCCTACTCTTTTTGAAGCCACCATTATTTTAATCCCCAAGCCAGGAAAAACTCCTACAGATCCAGCGAATTATCGACCCATATCCCTGCAAAACTATGACATGAAAATCCTCTCTAAGGTTCTGGCCGAAAGGATTAAGACTGTCTGGACTCATCTACTTAGCACAGAACAAGTGGGCTTTGTGCACTCTAGATCTTCATCAGACCATTTAAGAACCCTTTCCCATATCTCTCAATCCATGCGCATCTCAATCCCCTATGGCCTTAGTTTCGTTAGATGCAGAGAGACTTTTGACCGGTGGACTGGTCCTTTCTTTGGGCTGTGATGGCCAGGATGGGTTTCGGCTTCCTTCTTAGAGTGGGTTCAGATCTTTTATAAGGTTCTGTTCAGCCAGAATATATTGTAATGGGGTTTTCTCCTCACTGTTTCAGCTGTACACAGGCACTAGGCAAGGTTGCCCTCTTTCCCCTTTCTTATTTAATCTATATTTAGAACCCCTTCTTATTAAGCTCAAATCCTCTGCACTTATCAAGGGATGCCGGGTGTGCCAACAGGAGTTGGTTTGCTCTGTTTATGCGGATGATATACTCCTGCATATTGAATCTCCTGCCGATTCCCTTAGATCTGCATTGGATGTCATTAGACAATATGGTGCCCTTTCTCAGTATAGATTGAACATTTCTAAATCAGAAATCTTCCCATTAAATATCCATACGTATAAGCAGGACTTTGCTAATTTTGGTATGAGATGGTCTCCTAGATCGATTAAATACTTAGGGATCCATTTCTCAATGGACCCTTCTCTTTTTAAGAAGCTTAATTTGGATGATCTTAAGAGTCTCATCCAGCAAGATCTGTCGAGATGGTCTGCTCTTCACATATCTCTTTGGGGCCGGATCAATATTATTAAAATGAATGTCCTTCCCCATATCTTTTACTCCCTTAATTTACTAAACTTCTGGTTGCCCATTTCCTATTTTCAGAAGTTCCATGTGATGTTTTCAAACTTTATCTGGCGAGGAAAAGGAGTGCGGCGATCGTTTAGCAAGCTTTCCCTTCTCAAGGATAAGGGTGGCCTCCGGCTCCCCAATCTTTTGCTTTACCATTGGGCGGCTCACCTTGCTAAATTGGGGAGATGGCTTCCTGCTAACCCGGACTCCTTTTGCCCGATCTGGCTCCAATCCGAAAGGCGGATTCTTTCGGAAGCTAAGATAGATCCTTATGCCATCTTCTATACCCCCCCTTCAGTGCTTTTGCAGTGGATAGAGGATCGTACGATTCTTGTGCCACTTAAGTCTCTTTTTCAGTGCTGGCGTTATGTAAATACCTTCCCTGTGTGGGATTTGGGCCAACCAGTTATGCTTAACCCCAATATTAAACTGGGCAACTCGATGATCACCCCCAAGTGGCTCCCGCAAATTAAGGATGTTAATCTAGAACATTTCCATGACCAAGGATCCCTTCTCTCATCAGTGGACATTCTCAATAAGTATGCCATTCCTAATACTATGATTTTTAAAGTTTACCAATTGAGACACCTTATTGCAGGGAAATTTGGCACTCTTTTTAGTGAGCCGAAGATCCGCCCCTTCCTTTCTCAAATAGTAACCCTTGCTTCCAAACCGTGATTCTATCTCATTAATATATTCCTTTCTCCTAAACTATAAATTCCCGGAACCTGTCCGGGGTCATAGTACCTGGTCTTCTCGGCTACCTGAATCTACTCTGGATTGGTCTCACATTTGGAAGGACTCCACAAATACCATTTCGCAGGACAGATTCAGGCTTACTCAATATTATATAGTGAATAACATGTATTATACTCCTAAAAGCTCTTCAAGCTTAGAGGCTTCCTACTTCTCTCTGCTCCAGATGTATGCAAGGGGATGGAGATTCTCTACATATTTTCTGGTTTTGTAGTAAAGTTGCCCCACTATGGTCCTCTATCCGGGATAATTTAGATCCACTACTAGGTCTCTCGGACTGTTTTACCCCTGAGATTTGTATTCTGGGCGATTATGCTAGCATAGACAGTGTGGAGCGTAGGTACCACATTGCCTTAGTGTCCATTGTGGTTAAGAGACTAGTTCTTAGGCATTGGACTGATCAATTGGCGCTGTCCTATGCTGAGTGGTTGAACGAGCTCTCTGCCTACCTTAATTCTGAAAACTTAGTGGCCAGTTTGTGAGGCCGCATGGATTTGTTTCGGAAAAAATGGGGTAAGTTGCAAGCACTATATTTGCATCAATGAGTTCCTGACCTTTTGCCTGATGCCTGTGATGGTATTCTGTTTTTGTCACATATTGTTGGTTGACATCTCTTAAGTCAGGGGGCGGAGTATTCTCCAAATAGTTAATATGTTAAATATCCAATTTGGATATATTGGTTACCTGGCACACTCAGTTTGGTTGGGTGGGAGGGAGCAGGGGGTGGTCTTTGGTTGGGAGAGAGGGTGGTAGTTGGGTGGGTGAAAGAGGGTTGGGGGAGGGTGAGGGTGAGGGAGTGGTGGGGAGGAGGAGTTGGGGGAAGTGTTTTTTTTTGTTGTGTCTTTTATTTTCTTTTCCTGTTTTTATATTTGCTTGCCTTATGGTTGTTTTTATGCGTAAAATCAATAAACTTAAATTTCAAAAAAAAAAAACACTTTGGAAGATAAGTACCACTCGGCCCACCAAGTCTTCCCATTCCCTTAACTAATAGATAAACTGCAGATCCTATGTAATCAATAGACTACTTCTGCCAACCCCCTATGAATTGCCTTATGTCTGCCACATGCATTCTTGAATTCACCCACTGTTTTTGACCATACAACCTTGTCTGGAAGGACCTTCTATGCATCCACCACCCTCTCTGTGAAAAAGTAGCTCTTGAGCTGTCACCCCACCTATCTTTAAATTTTGCACCCCTTGTCCTTGAACATCTTTTTCCAGTATCCCCCCAAGCCCTCCTTACTGACTTCTCACAGTGCTTGCCTACCTTTAGGTCATCTGACAATCCCCAGGTACCTTTCCGTTTTCTTCATTGCTAGTACCTCCACCACCACTTCGTTCCCACACCCCCACCCGATTTACCCTTCCCCCAGGTTTTTTTCTCCCCCGGTGATTTACTTTGCACTTCTCTGCATTTAATGTCCTTTTAGGATACTGCCAAAAATTGTGACTGAAAATTTGGGAGGGAAGGGAAAGAATGTGTATACATGTTCAGAGGAATAGTGGGAGGCTTTGTTAGATAAAGCGATAAATGGATAGTTAAGCAGAGGAGATGGGACAAGAAAAGGTGTTGATTGGATTGACAAAGTATAATGGGACTGACTGAACTTGAGAAAGTAACAGGTTATAACCAATAAACAGGTACCACTAATAAGGCTGAAATAATTCAACATCACCTTTCAGCTTTTTTTGAATTACACATGCATAACAGAATCAAAAATACCTGTAAGCATGCAGTCACCAGCATTGATTTTAGCATTCTGAAGAGGAATAGGATAAAGCAATTATGCCATGTGGGTGGCACAAAAGCATTGCCATCAAAGCACAGAATCTGGATCTAATAGATTATATCTAGTCATGTACATCCACTGCATACATTGACTCAAATGGGGCAGAGGGTGTTGGTGGGGAGCAGATGGTGTATGCATCGGCTGATCTAAGGTGCCAAAAAAACACTAACTTCAAAACCATGGCGATCGAAAGTTGGGAGAGGCAATGCCAGGCTTCGTAAGAATCTTTGACTCATTACTCAAGCTACAACATGGCATAGTGTAGATATGAGACGGTATGCTTGTTTACAGATGGAAACCAGTTAGTTTGGTTGTATGTAATGTTGTGGACTTTGGGAAAAGACAATATAGACTATGGGCCCGATTCTAAAAAGGCAAATACACCAGACACATGTAACACAATTGTGCCAAGTACGCCAAAGCAATTGCGACATGCGATACACGCCGTATTGTAGAACTTGCGAGACATATGTCAAACGCAACTGCGCAAGTAGCAACACGCAAGAAACGTGATATAAAAGGGTGCAACATGCATCAGCAGAAATGCCAGAGCACTGGCAGATGCTGCAGCAGAGAGGCAAAGAGAAACCTTAACCATAAGGCGGTACAAACACTAGTGGAGAAGATAGAGAAGCGCTATGCACTCCTCATGAGTCGAGGAGGGGAGATCAAGAAGAGGGGAAAAAAGGAGGAAAATGCCATAGCGGCACAACACCAGACAGTGTGTGACATACAAAAAAAAGTGCAATGACTTGAAGTGCCTAGTGAAGCGCAAGCTGGCCCAGAAAAGGTGGAGTGCACAGGGCACAGGAGGTGGACCTACCCAGCAGCAGCCACTCAGCAGCCTTGAGAGGAGGACAGCAGCACACCTAATCCAGCAGAGCATCGGCTGTGTCACAGAACTGGACACCTTCAGACATCAATCCGGCACAGGTAGGGACAATCAATACCAGTGCATGTGACAGGCCTGACATGGCAACAGCACTTTATCCAACAGCAATGGTGGTGTGGGTGGGGTGATACCGTGTAGGCAGTGCCAGTAGCATGTTCGGTGGCGTGCCACAGCAATGCCACATGGCTCAGGGAACCATACCATGGCCAGGGGTGGCCCAGAGACAAGCATGAGTGCAGCTGACATATGGTGCCATGCAAAGGAATGTGCCATGCAGATCTGTGGAGGGGCAGGCACGTGCACATGAAACCGGGTGGGGGTGTGCGCAGGTATGTGCCATGCTGAACACAGGGGTGCTGTGACATGCACTGTGTACTGGTGGGGGGCTGTGCTCAAGTATGGACTGTGCTGAACAGGGGGTGCTGTGACATGCACTGTGTACTGGTGGGGGGGCTGTGCTGTACAGAGGGTGCTCTGACATGCACTGTGTGCTTGTGGGGTGCTGTGCTGAACAGGGGGGTGCTGTGACATGCATTGTGTAGTGGTGGGGGGTCTGTGCTCAGGTATGAGCTATGCTGAAGAGGGGAGCATGGGGTACTGCCACAGTGCTCGCAGAGGGAGGGAGAGGGTTGATGGGCATGTGCATGGATGGCAGGGCCAACACACTCAACTGGGGGGGCTGGCCCCTGCAGCACAGTGTCCTCCATGACCGTGGCTGTGCATAGTGTCGCTGTGCAGTGGGGAGCTGAACAGGGCAGCAGTGTGACAGCTGGAATAGACATACCAGGGTGGACAGCACAAGACAGGCAGCAACTGTGATGGAACCACACCAACAGCAAAAGGATGCTGATTCAGAGGTGGCATACACCAGGTGGGACTGTACACAAGTGAGGCAGGTGCAATGCCATAGCGCAATGCTGAAGCACACCTGTGAGGGCAACATGAAGCAGGTAGGAGAGTGCACACTATGTTATGGAGACATACTAACATGTTGTTCATCCAACAGGTGCTGTGGCAGCTGGCGATGTTGGGCCGAGTGGAGCTGGAAGACGGGAGCAGCAGCAGCAACAGTGGCATGGCCAGGATGATGCTAGCACAGACCAGGCCACTGGCACAGTATCAGGAGATGGCAGTAGCACACCGACAAGTGGTGGCAGCCCAGACAGCGGCACACCGGAACCCATGGCGGAGCCTGACAGGAATGAAGATGGTGACAGCCCCATGGGTGAGGAGGACCAGCAGTGAGGAGGATGCAGCAGGCTAGATATGTGAGCAGCAGGGGACTACTGAGGACACCAGCAGCAATGCCACACTGGCAGAGGTGGTGCGGACACCTGGGGACATCCAGGAGGTGACTAAGCATGTGCAACCAGCAGCACAGGACACAGCAATAGGGTTACTGACCCCTCTGAGCACCATGGACTGGAGGAGCAACTGGATGAGGCTGTCCTGGAGCTGCAGGACCAACTGCACCCACCTGCCTACATAAAGGACTACTGCCAGTCGGTCCTGGCCGGGCAGGGGGATGTGAGGCAGGAGCTGGGGAACATCCGGCAGACTATGCAGGAGCACCACAACAGTGTTGAGATGCAGCTGTCTGGCATTGCCAGCAGTTTGCAGGCATGCGCCAGGGACACAATGGTATGCATGGGCAGCCTGGGGGATGCCATACAGGGCAAACAGCACTGTGCTGAAGCCAGGTGGTGTTCATGGACTGCTTTAGCAGAGGCATGGAACACATGCTGGCACAGCAACAGAGCCACAACACAGCCATGGCTATGGCCATGCAGCCTATAGTGTGTGCACTGCAGCTTCTGCAACACCTACAGTACTTGGCCCAGCATACGGCTCCCCCAGCCACTGCACAGGCAAACACACAGACACAGCCACCAGAACCTATGCAACCCCCATCCCCACCCCAGGCCAGGTGGTGGTGTCGCCACCCCATGCAGTCATGCTGCCCAAGCTGCAGGCCCAGCTGTGCAAGGCCCACACAGACCCGGGCACAGGCGAGCACCATGGTGCACCCACTGTGACCCATGAAACCATGCCAGCACCACAGGCGCAGAACAGGACATCAGACACAGACATGCACACCGGAACAGGGACATGTACAGGGCCCACACAGGGAGGTGTGCACACGGAGGCTGGTGCACTACGGGCCACATAGGTACTGAGAAGGTCCACATGGGATGGGGGAACACACCGTGTAGCACCAGCACAGCTGCCATCACATGTGGTAATGAGGCATATTGGCCTGAGGGGGCGGAGGCACAGCAGAGCCACTGTGGTGGCACACACATGCCCAAGGGGCACGATGCCAGGGGAGGTCCACCAAGCTGCCGCACAACCCATCAGCACAGCAGGGTCCCCCACAGCCCAGCACCCGGCATGGGAGGGATCAGTGTGAGCACAACATGGCCATGGCAGATGGCTGTAGCATGCCCAGAAGCGTGGTGCAGATGGGGGATGGTTGGGTGGAGCTGCAAGGGTAAGGTGGGGCCAATAGCATGGCAGGGAGGTACCTGTATTTGGGGGGGCACTGTGCAGTACACAATGGTGTGAGTGTGTGTATGTGTGACTGTGTGCATGGGTGAGTGTGGTAGCATGCGTGATGGGAAAGACAGGAGAGCACTGTGTCAAGTGCACCTGATGTTGACTGTGCATGATGTAAATAAACCACTGCACCTGAACACTATGATGTCATGTGTCTTTCCTCAGGAACTATGTGATGTCCACCAGTGCTGGTCACAGCCCTGGAAGGGCAAGCGCTAGTAGATAGGTGATAGTCATTGCAGGTCATGGGTCAGGCCATTGATGAAACAAGGCATCACAGCACTGGAGTGGTGGCATCAGGCAACAGGCTCAGGGTACAGGTAAGCTAAGGCCAGACATTGTCCATGGGAACTGGTGCATGGGGTGCAGCTGAACACCAGGATGGCACATGTCACGGCATGCGGGGGCCATGGAAGGGGTACCACAATGACCAGTGGTGGCAGGGGTGCCGCAGACAGAGGCATGCCCAGACAGGTAGCCCAGGCAGGCCATATGCCATGTGTCCTGTGATACCACAGCAGGACAGCAGCAATGTCTGGCACAGCCACAGGACATGACTGTGGCCTGGGTCTCAATGCCCATGTGCTACTGGTGCCACACCCAGGAACAGGTGTGCACCTGGGTGGTGTGTCACAGGGTGTGGCCACAGCCAGCACAGCGGTTGGCGGTGCTGGGCGGGGGGGTTAGGAACATATGGCTCCACCACCCGTTTAGAGCAATAACATCTCCTCCTCTCCCCTCTGCGTGATCCCCATTCCAGCTTACACCCATGACCTCTCATTGCCCCACCCTCCTTCCTTTGGTGCACCCTGACAGGGCCTCCTTTATGGACCCCTTTCATGTACTTACAGACCTCTATCATGTCCCTCCTGCCCCTACTCTTCTCCAGGATGTACATGTCGAGCTCCTTGAGCCTCTCCTCATAGGTCCTCTCCCCCAGGCCCCAGATCATTGTGGTTGCCCTCCTTTGGACCCTCTCTTGGAGTGTAATGTCCCTCTTTAAATGTGATCTCCAAAACTGTACACAATACTCGTGGTGTGTCCTAACCAAGGATCACTTCCACCTTTCTGGAGGTAATCCCCCTGGCGATGCATCCCAGCATCCTATTTGCCCTTGCCGCTGCCCTCCCGTAGGTCTCTGAGTTGTCCATTGTGACAACTACCATATGTCCAATGTCCCTTGTGAGGCATCAGCACCAGGCACTGCGCATGCCACACAGCCGTGCCATGTGCCTGCAGCAACACACAGCGGACTACACGATGGAGTGGTGTGTGTCACACCACTGATGTCCACATGGAGTTGCACACACAGCAAACAGGTGCCAGGTCATTGCCAGCACACAGTACCGTAGTGATTGTTGCCAGCTAGCTTGGTACAGTGTGGTGACAACTGGCACCCAGACAGCACTGCACAGCATGTCAGGCTGTGGTCTCGCTGCCACAGTGTTGTACAGGCATGCATCCCACCCTTGCCATCGACCGGTGCAGTGCACCCATGGGATCACAGGCACTCTGGCAGTGGCCCATGCTGCCAGTCATCCCATGGCACAGTACCACCTCACCCCCACACCTCTGCAGGTGATGCAGCCCTACTGCTGGCAGGGTAGGTGCCCATGTGCAATGACTGTGCCAGTGCCACACCATGGACGTGCACAGTGCTGTGCAGTTCCACCCCTGTGGGTGGACTGATGTTGGTTGGCAGCAACCTGCCAATGACCACCACTGGGCACATACACACAACCATGCCTTCACGCATGCAGCACATGCGTAACATCCTATACCCATATCACAGGTGCGTAGCATGCTGCAGCAGGCAAACGCAGTTGTGAGACAAATACCGCAGACCACAAACTCACATTGTAGGTGCTTTGCTGCAAGCCGCAATTGCGCATATGCATTCTGTGATGCACATGTGGCATGTATGTGCACCACATGCGGTAGCAAGCCATGTGGTGTAGCTAGGCCATGACACCCTGTAGAGGGTCAGGAGCTGGTGCGCTAGGTCCAGTACAGGGAGACAGCAGTGCCACAGCCAAGCAGTGCAGGACAGGAACAGACAGCAGACTGGTGAGTACTGGGTCACAGCAGGCCACCCCCCCCCATACATCTCAGCCTCTCAGCAGTACTACCCATAGCACTGGCCATCATACCTGCCTAGCACAGAGCCAGGCCATACCTTTCAACTGTCCCTGACTTACAGGGCAGTCCCTGATGTTGCCTCAGTTACTTCTTCTGTCCCTCATTTATGTTGAATTGCTGTCACGGAAGGGTAGGGATTTGAAGCATAATGTAATGCCAGCCATGGTTGTTACAGTCTAGTTCTCATTATGGGAATGCTAGTCACACCTAGAAGCATGTTGTACACAGCTTCTGGAACTAATATTACTATTGTAACAGATGTGTCCCTGATATTTGTCATTAGTCCCTGAGCAATGTAAGCCCTGTCCCTGAGTTGTGCTCAGGGAGGTTGAGAGGTATGGGCTAGACTGTCTAGCACATCCTTACTGTGAGCATTACTCTGTCCACCACAGGTGGGCCCCACAATGTTAGTGGCAAGGGATGTTTGTACCAACACAGGTCGGTATTGTGATAGAGTGTGGGTTCTGCACTGGCTCTAACATGCTGAAAAACATCAGTACACCAATGTGGTGCAAGGGTACATGTGAGTAAGACTATCATAGTGCTATGCAGACAGCATAGCAGGTGAGGGGTGTGCCCCCCCTACAGCCCAGGTCAGGCCACACAGGGTCACCATCCTGTAGGAGCCCCAGGGTCAGGGGTGCAGCTAGTCATGTAGGCATGTACACAGGTTGGTATTTGATGCCCCATTGGCGTGTACAGTGCAGCACTGTTCCCCACGGCCATACCCCTCATCCATCGGTTCCCAGATGTGGAACATTGCCTGTCACGTGTGACTACTGCTCAATCTGTGGTACACCCAACCACATCAATGCCTAGGGGGCACAGAACACTGTCATAATGTGTGCGGTACTGTTCACATGGTCTGGTGTTAAGTGATTACTCTGTCTATGTCATCTACTGTAGATGTGCGCATTCCAAAGATAATACTGACTATGGGACAGGTCCAAATGTTGTGGAACAGGGTGCATCTGTGCTGTAGGCTGTGGATGGTTCCTCGTACTGTGGTATGGTCATGAGGTATGCACATGACACTGCCCCCCCCAATGCATGGCTGACCACAGATGCACTGCAGTGCACCCCAGACTCCAACACAGCAGCCCAGGGGCTATATGACTGACCTGTCCATGGGGTGCAGAGACAGTAACAGTGTTCTGTCTTCATGGCAATGGCCCCTAGGCCTAACGGTATGGGGGGGCCTAATGGCAATGTTGGGATACATGCCCATTGGGAGCACACTAGCATCATTGTGCTGCCCCACTTCAGTACATTTGTACACCATGGTGTACATGGGCCATGCCCGCCCACACCCATGCCCAGGGTGGTACTGGGCTTGTTGTGACATGGGCACCGCCGGGATGGTGGACATCCCCACACAACTCCTCTTACATATACACTACTCATAGTCAGGGTCATGGCCTTGTCTTGTGGTCACCGTGCTGCTGCATATGTGTTGCATGTCTGTTTAGTGGGATTGCATCAATGGATTGGTGGGCTGCAACACATGCTGGCCTGTGTGCCATTACTGTTCCTGATGGTTGTTCGGGCCATGTATCACTGTATATGCCTGTGTGCAGCACATGGCTGCCCATATCCCAGCTGTCCTGCCCCTCACAGGTCAGGTGTTGCCACACGTTCCTTTGGACAGTCTGGGGGGGGACCGACACAGCCCATTGCCAGCAGCTGACACACAGGTGCATGGCTGCCTGCATGGCTGGCTGTGTACCACTGTCACTGTACCATGTCCCACATAGTATGCCTGTCAGGTACACAATGGCAGCCTGTCTGCATTGCCACCAGCTGTCTTTGCAGGCATGCTCCCGGTACCACCCCCTTGTGCTGGGTCTGTCATGGCAGGGTGACCTGGGGATAGTCTTGGGCCATGTTCAGAGACATACCTGTGGGTTGGTGACAGATGGGGGTATGCAGCACCCACAGGCAGCAGGCCACAGTGGCACATATAGCAGTGTACTAACCCATGTCCATTCCATCCCTAGCCCCATAGCAGACATGAATGGGTCTTAGGTGAGTATTAGCCATTGCACGGCATGCACTGTTCCATTGCGTGTACAGCACCGTGTACCTGACATTGTTGCTCACTGTCCCCTGCATAGGATACAACACCATTGCACAGGACCAGGTAGGATCATGCTGCCACACCACTGCAGCTGTGGTGGTCACTGACTGTGCCAGTGGCTAATGATGCCCTGCTCTTTCTTCATTCAGGTGTGCCACCAAAGCCATCAGTGCCACCCGCTCCTGTCACCGCAGTGCACAGCTAGGTAGGTGTCTGTCATTCTATGGTGTGTTGGCCATGGTTGGCCATGGGACTGCCCCATGGGCACCTTCCAGATGGGGCCGCATGCTGCTCTGCATGGGGGAGGTGGTGCAGACATGTGGCAGGGCTGCATGCAGCGCTCCACACCCACACTGTGCAGGGTCAGGCAGTATCATGCATCTGCCAGGGACAGGTGGCCTTTTGGTGCACTGTGGGCACAGTGTGCAGTGCTGCATGCCTATCCACCTACGTGGCACTGCTCAGCCTGTCCACACCTCCTGCTGTGCATGTTGATGGTGCGTGGTGCACCACCTGTGGTGGGGGCTCATGGTTGTGTTCCTGTGGCCGTGTCCCTGTCCCATACACCATGGCCGGAGGCCGGTGTTACACATGGTGGGTGGGGGACTCAACACATCTGTGGAGGAATTGTGTAGTGATGCATGTGCCATTCCTTCCTCCCCACCCTCATGCAGATCTCACACCGGTGAGCTGGGATGTCATCAGGGTCCTCACTTAGCCTCAGCGGGTGGGCACCTAACTTCACGCCACTGGAGACGGCCATGCTGGTGAACTTTGTACAGCAGTGGTGCAGGATGCTACTGCCACCTGGGTGCAGGAGACGCACTGCAGTGGAGCGGGAGCATGCATGGCATGACATCAGTGCATGCATGGCCAAGACCAGTGGCACTCGAAGGACTATCCACCAGCTTACACACCGCTGGCAGGACCTGTCACGAAGGGAGCCCAGGATCCTACACTGCATGATTAGCATAGCGCGGCACAGGGATGTGGACATGTGGTCTGGGCAACACATGGGTGCAGGTATGTATACTTATGGCTGGTCATCTGTTGGGGTACTGCAGGCATGGTAGCCATGATGTGTCGTGCCACACACACACACACTCTCCAGTCCCTGCACCCCACAGGTTCATCTGGCACATCCCAGGGAATGCAGCAGGGCTGCATCTGCAGCCTCAGGCAGGAGGTGCTTCACTGGAGGTCTAGTAAGTGCTTGCAGCGGTACCCTTGTGCTGTGGCCATGGCGGACTGCTACATGGTGGCTCATGCTGCACCTTACATTGCCTATGTGTGTGTGCCACCTGACTGGGCCCACACTGACCGCATCCCTTGCATCACTACAGGTGTCCATAGCAGATTTTCACAATGGCAGAGGGTCCTGCTGAGGGCAATGGCAGAGGTCAAAGCCAACAATTCTGTGGAATATCAGAGGTTCACGCAGCACAGGCAGTGGAGGGCAGGGTCCTTCCACGGACCTCCTCCTTCTTCTCCACCTCCTCCTTGGCAGCTGTGTCTGCTGCAGACATGGGCAACATGGCACCGGGGCGGTACCAACAGACCCCACAGATGTTGGGTGCCAGGGGTCTGTCATGCAGCCTGCTCCCAGTCTGGCTACAGAGGGCAACATTGCAGCAGAGTAGGACCAGGCCATGGCTGCATCACCATCAGAGACAGCGGCGGGGGCTGAAGCAGCATGGGCAGCTGAGGATGCCCCACCACCCAACACTGTGCCATGTGTTGATGCACCTGCGGCAGGGGACAGCGGACCACAGCCAGTGGATGACATGCCAGGGCTGCAGCAGGGGGTGCCCATTGATGTTGCGGCTGCAGACCCTGGTGCTGTTCCCATGCAGTGGGGGTGGCCTGGATCAGGAGCACCTTGTGGCCCTTGTATCGGCCATTCTACAGGATGTTGGGTGCCTCCATTGATCGGTGGGTGCCCTGTTGGCTGAACTCCGGCAGACCTAGAAACAGTGGGTCTGCACATTACATCCGTGGGTGGGTCTGTGTCTGTGGGTGAGTATGTATATAGGGGTGGTTGACTTGTTTGGGTGGGTTTGTCCTTCTGGGTGTGGTGGGTTGACTTTGGGTGGGCATTTCTACCTGTTTGTATTCATTGTTCTGGGTGGGATTGGGTAGTTGTTGGGGGGACCAATGTTCTGTAGTTTGTGGGTGCAGGTTGGCATTTGGGGCTGTTGTGGGTTGGTGCTTGGATGTGGGCACTATGTTTTGTTACCATGTTGTACTATTCCCTGTTGTTCAGACCCATCCCCTTTCATTGTTTATATGTATCCCTATTGCTGTTAATTGTCATTAAACTGTTTACCTTCATCACTGTGTCTGTGTGTCTGTTCCAGGTGTGCATGGCCACATGAGTGTGTGTGACCATACACATAGGTACTCACTGGTGGTGGTGCCTGCCATCCCCTGTGTTTTCTCACTGTGCATCTGGTCAGTGTGCCGGTTGTGCTACTCTTGGCCCATGGCACTGTCCACTGGCCACATCTGCATGGTGTTCTGTGTGCTGCAGGTCACCATGCATGGTGTGGCATCCATGCCACCTCACATTGTACTTCCCAGTTGTGTGGTGGCACGGTGCCTGTGCTGCACCCTTCCACCTTGGGGAACCATTGCTCCCTACAGGTGGCATTGATGTGTGTCACCACCATATATCTACATGTCTGTGCCACCCGGTGCTGTGTCCCTGTTGTGGTTGCACTGTTTACATGTATCAGTGGCCATGGCAGGGGTGTTGTGCCTGGTGGCACCATTGTCCCAGCATTGTGTCTGTGGCCTCTGTACACCCTTTGCCCTCCATGCTACACTGTAGTTGTGTGCCTGCATTGCTCGCACTATCTGTCTGTCATGTCTCCCATAGTGTGTTGCTATGTGCTGCATGCATGGCCCACTGCATGGCACTGGTTCTGTCCTGTTCATGTGTGTCAGTGTCTACTGGTTGTGCCATGTGTCTGCAGGCCTCACAATTGTGTTCCGACATGGTGTGCTGCCTGCCCCTACCCACTGAACTACCCTACTGTGTGCCTTGTTGTGCAGCACCATGCTTATTCTGTACTGCACTCTGCATGGCCATTCTCCCCCAGCAGGCTGTGTTGTGCCTATCACCACCTACCTGTTGTGCTGGTCTTCTTTCATTGCTCCATTCTGTCTCTCGGGTCCCACACTGTACCATGTCCATGGCTCTGTGTGCACCACCCAATGTGGCCACATTCCATGGGACCTGTTGCCATCATCCAGTGTCACCATGGCCCATGTGCTGCACCAGGCAGCACACCCGTTGTGTTGTTTTGTTGGACATCTGCACCTGGCATTTGTTTTGTTGGACATCTGCACCTGGCATTTGGTGGTTGTCACTGTGGTTCCATGGCATCTCTCAGGTGAAGTGCCTCTCTATCAGGTCGCGTTGTTCACATTAGCCTGCCTGTGTGAGTGCTGCATCTGTCTGGTGGTGTCTCTCATGTCTGTGTGCCCTGCCATTGCACTTCTGGTCCTCCTCATCTACATCCTCCAACTGGTCCGGGTGATGGCACATGATGTTGCACTGCAATGTTGTGCAGTAGGCAGCAGATATTAAATATCTTGCAGGTTGTCTCTGGACTGTACTGTAGAGCCCCCAACGATCTAGCAATGCACCTGAATCATGCCTTCAGGACCCCAAAGGTGCACTCAATGACACCCCTGATATGGCTGTGCACCTCGTTGTAGCGTGTCTGTGCTGTTGTGCGTGTGTGGTGCAGTGGTGTCATCACCCATGGCAGCTGTGGATACCCGCTGTTCCCTGTTGGACAGATAGTACATCATCAGTCTCTGTGGTCTATGATCCTGTGTGTGCATGGTGTGCAGGTGTTCAGGTATGCGGTGCTCTGTGCTGTGGTCACTTGCCTACCAGCCATCCTCCCATGAGCTGGCCCCTCTGGTAGCCCTGGTGTAGCCCACTGTTGTGCAGGATGTAGGCATCATGCGTGGAACCAGGGTACTGGGCAACCACATCCAGTATGTGGCCATGACTGTCACACACCACCTGCATGTTCATGGAGTGGTGTCCCTTCAGATTCACATACACATCCCCATTGACTGATAGTGCCCATATGGCAACATGGGTGCAGTCTATTACACCCATTACACGTGGAAACTGGGTGATGGTGTAGAAGCCCTGCATCACTGCCTGATGCTGTCATTCTTCCTGGAGTAAGGTGATGTACTGGTCCATGCAGGCCACCATGGCATTCAGGAACTGGTCTAGGCACCTGGACATGGCTGGCTGTGATATTCCCACAGTGTCACCTGTTGGTGTCTGGAACATCTCTGTTGCCAAAAAGCATAGTGCTGCTGTTACCTTCATCTCCACAGGGACTGGCTGCCTCCTGCGGGTGGCACTCCACAGGTCTGCATGGAGTTCATCGCATATCCTGTCTATGATAGCCTGGGTCAGTCGATAGCATGCAATACACTGTTCCTCCATCAGGTCCTGGTATGTTTTACTCATCCTGTACAGCAGTGGTGCATGGCATCTGCCAGGTCTGTGCCATCCTGGTTGCTGCCTGTTCCTCTGGTTCCAGGCATTGTGTCGCTTCCTGTACCTGTTCCAGCACTCCAGTAGTAGCACACCTAGCATTGCTACTGGTCCTTCCATTTTGTCTCTCTCCTCTCTCTGTCTGTCACAGTGCTGTGCTGCTGTGTCACCAGCCTGCCTGTCTGTGCTCCTTTAGATACTGTGTAAGTTGCACGTGCTCCCACCTGGTGTATGGTATGCCGACTGGTCTTGGTGTAAGTTGTGGCACTGTAGCTTCTAGAATCTCGCCCTGGCGTATTTCTTCCATTTTATTGGCATATGTTCAGTTACGCAATGGTGTACCTACGGGTATGTCGCACCGCAGCGCCGTAGTCGTGACGCATATACTTCATTGCGTCATGGTGCATGTCGATTGTAGAATTGCATTTGTCACATTTGCTTGACGTATTTGTGACTTGCACCATTTTCTTTGGCACATCTGCGTTGCACTGTGGCATACTCTTTGTAGAATCGGGCCCCATGTGTTTTTTTTGGGGGTGGGGGTGCGTTAATGTACATCATCCTCGAGGAGACATTAATGCATAATGCATGACCATGGGTTAGCTTAGTACTCCATTAATCAATGCTTAGGGGTGTGATGTGGTACGAAGCACAGCAGAGTGCCACATTGCCCCTAGGAGGTGACTAACCCTCAAACTTCTGGGAGTGCCTTATTGCTATTAAACAAATTGGTCGAAACGAAAAGTGTTAAAGGAAACTAGCAAAGGCTCATCTTTTCACCATTTTCTACCAAAATGCCTGATCTGTACTTTCTTACAATAACCATTTTTTTAATTACCTCTACGTATTTTGTAAATGATTTAAACAGTGACCGTCAACTCCCATTTACTATTGCTGTCAGCCTCCATCTCATGAGCAGCAGTGAGCTGCCCAAGCTCACCTTATGATAATATATTCTGTCAACCATTATCAGTGGTTGGCCACACATATTAGCATGAAGTGAGGCATGGAAGCTCACTGCTGCTCATGAACCAGTGGCCGTCAGCAACAGAAAGTGGAATTTGTAGGTAGCTGTTTAAATCTTACCAAAATGAGGTGTTACTGTCTGAAAGCACTAACCAAGAGTTTTTGCAGTGTCTGGTGAATGCTGTATCTTTTCCAGTGTTTACCTTTAAATGTCTTTTTTCATAAGTTTTATGTTTAAGAAGGAGATTTTATACATATAATCGTTCTTCTACCAACAGTTTAAGAATGCAGGTTCTGAAGCAGAATGAAGCATTCTAATCATTCAGTAGTGCTATGGAATGGAATGCTGACATGAAGAATTATTGCGCCATGTTGATCCGGCTATACATGACAGTGTAACTGGTATTAGTGTAAGGCCATTAGAATCCTAACATCCAATCCAAGAATATTAAGAGAAATGTGAATGGAGATGCCTCCACCCCACAAAAGAAATCCCACATGCCCCGCTCTGTCTCTATACACGAGTTCCAATGTGCCTGACAGATATTTTTTGGACCTGTCTTACCTTTTGCCACATTGGGACACTGAGCAGAAGCATATTTCCCAGGTGCTACTCATGTATAGCTTTGTCTGCGGGGACGAACTCTATTTCAGGTAGGCTGCTATCCTCTCTTCTCACACACCGAGCTATGAGCTCCACTTTAACACATTGGCTGCCACAGAAATAGAGAGGACAGAGCACACATTCTCCATTTCAACGTTGGTCCACGTGTGTCTCCCTCTTTCTGGTTCTCTCCCTGCACAGACAATGCCAATGTTCCCCATGCTCCCGAGTCTGTGAATCACATGTCTTCCATCAACCTTTGCCCCCACCTGCAGTGCCCACTGGCCTAGTGCCAAGCTCTGCTCCTGACATGTTCTGAACAAATACATATTCATTGCATGTTCTGAGATTGGTGGTCATATTACGATTCCACATACACCATTACTAATCTGTGGAAAGAAAAAAATGCTCCTGATCTTAAACAAGGTAATGCAACCAGTGCATATTCTGTTAGTCATGGGTTTAATTTACCGCAACTGGGAGATGAACTCCTAGGCAAAGTACAAGCCTGTTTTTGTGCTCACATCAGTGGCCAGGTGCTATGTGGTTCTAGAAGGAAGGGGGCTGAGTATCTAGTTTTGCCAGGAAGGACATGCCCAAGTCTGTGCTTGATTCCTTGTATGGCATTAGATCACACAGAGCTTGTGATGTGCACAGGGGCGCAATTTTTGTATGTGTGGTTTTATTCGATTCACAATCTGATCTCCCGATGTTCTGCTCACTGCCCTTAACCACTACACTATCCTGCCTCCACTTAAGAGTAAACCGGTCTTGACAGACAAGTGAACTGCAACCATAACATGGAAGAGCTACCAATATCAAGGAAACAAAACAGCGGTCATGTACAGAATACGTAATACATCTGTGGCACTACTGACTGACTGTGTGTAACTGTTAATAGCTGTCACCTGACATGACATCTCCAAATGGCAAGCAGAGGAGTAATCAGTGATGACAGCAATACTTCTGATGTGCCAGATGTGTATGACACTGATGATGACACAGGAACTGACAGTGATGGTTCCATGTCATATCGGTGATCGCAGAAAAGCAATCGCAGTTACAGCAAGTGTACATCTCTGAAAACCAATTTCGGTGATGCACACTCACAGCACAGACAAAAACAGCACCCAAGACCTACAGGTATCATTCTTAATGTGGGGGCACCCCTGTAGGGGGCTTCGCCCCCTACACCCCCTACTTATGGATTCTCAACTCCAGGGGGTGCATGCTGAGGGGTGCAAAACTTTAAAAAAATACATGCCGCCTTCCAGCAAAAAAAATCATGCATCACGCCAGACCCTGTGCCTTCCAACTGACCACCCCCATGACACCAGTGGTCCAGCTCAGCAGCTGTCCCCCACACCCCCTCCCACATACCATCCATCCCCTACCTCTCCCTCCCACAGGTGCATATGTGCGTGTATGCTCGCTACTTCCTGTCACTTTTTTTCACCCACCCTGTATCTGGTCACCCCCCTCCTTGGTAGCCATGAATGCAGGCACCATAATTGAGTCACCATTTCTTGTTGGTGCCCATTTTCGGTCACCTTGTTCACTGGATACTGACAGTGACACTGACAGTGTATTACAGGACAAGCTGGCAATGACAGCCAGTGCTGGCATACAGCCATATATGTCTGAACCACGCAGAATGCCACAGGACTGCAACACTGCAACAAGCAGCAATTCTTCTCACTCTGACACTGAAGGGAATAGGCATCATTTATTTATTTATTTGTACATCAGTTTACAACCTTTGAGCCAGAGGCTCATTTCCAAAGGTACCTCGTCACACTGAGGACAAATACATTACATTACAGATTCATTGATACATCACACAGTTACAAGTTGTAGTAAAAGACAATCACATATATTTATGAACATTTGTAGAGCGAGAGAACCAGTCTTGTTACAAAGGTGCTGCTCATATGACCTTTGTCAGTATGTCATAGACTAAGTCACAACTAGCGACAGGTGCAGTTACGAGTATTAAATAGCTGGTTCCGAAGTGCAGTTTGAAAGTGGAGATTGTGGGAGTGTCTGAGATGGTGGGAGGGAGCACGTTAAACCAGGATGGGGCTCTGTAACAGAAGGACCTCTGTCCATGGCTTGTCCTGGTTCTTGGGATCAGAAGGGTGGCCTTGCAAGCGGTTTGGGTGTAAACCAGTGGTTGGGCTTGGCGGATGGAGGCTGTAAGCCCGGGAGGGGATAGTCTGAGAAGGTTTTTTTTCGTTATGAGGCTGGTTTGGTATTGAAGTCATTCGTCTAGATTAAGCAGCCTTGCCATGTCATATAGCTGGCATGTGTGAGTGAGCCTAGGGGCCCCTGCAATAAGCCTACATGCCTTATTCAGGATAAGGTGGATTTTATTGAGGGCGGTCGAGTCAGCAGTACCGGATACAGGTAGGCCGTAGTCCACCAGGGACAGTATCGAGGAAATAACCGCTAGTCGGAGGGCAACGGGGGGAGACAGTTTTTGTAGTGGTAGAGGATACCTAGCCGCACAGTCGTAGCAGAGGCAAGTGCATCAACGTGGGTGTGGAAGGAGAGGGCAGCGTCGAAAGAAACCCCAAGGTACTTGTACGAGCAGACTAGTTCAAGGGGTTGTTTGGAGCTGGGGAGGATGTGGAGAGGGAAATTACTGGCTTTGTTTTGGGGGTGGGCAAAGAGCATTGCTTTAATTTTTTTGAGATTGATGACAAGTCTGTGCTCTTTAAACCAGGTTTTCGGTGTCATTAAAGGAGAGTTGTAAGGTGTCCTGAAGGGTGTTGGGGTTGCGGTGGGTGGCAAAGAGGATGGCATCATCTGCATACAGCAGAATTCTACCAGTGCATGCACTGGGCAGGGTGTTAAGGAAGATTGAGAAGAGTAACGGTCCCAGGATGGAGCCCTGGGGGACACCTGAGCAGGTGGGACAGGTTGTGGAAAGTGTTCCATTGATTTTAACACATTGCGAGTGGTCAGATAGGTAGCTAGTACACCAAGAGATGGGCCCAGTAGAGAGGCCAGTGCGGGAGACAGCATCCAGCAGGAGAGGGTGGGAGACAGTGTCAAAGGCCTTTGAAAGATCTACAAACACTGCCCCGGCTAGGGAGTCGGCATCCAAGGAGGAGTGTATGAAGTTTGAAAACTCAATTAGTGCCATACCGGTACTGTGCCCTGCACGGAAACCATGCTGTTTGGGGCAGAGGATGTTGTGTTTGGTAAGGTACTCAGTGATTTGCGTGGCCACCAGCTTTTCAAGGACTTTGGAGAGGGGTGGGAGGATGGAGATAGGCCGGTAGTTCCCTGCAGTGGACTTGTCACCACCTTTGTGTATGGGCGTAACTATGGCCATTTTCCATGTCGATGGGAATTGCCCCAGGCAGAGGGATTTGTTGAGAAGGGTGGTGAGGGGAGCAAGTACCTGATCCAGCACCCGAAGGAGAATGCTGGGGTCCATGGAGTTGCTGCCGGGACTATTGCTCTTTAATGCTTTGAGCAGGTGTGGTCTGGCTTCCTGGTCAGTTACCCTGCGTAGGTGGAAACAAGGACGTTGGATAGCAGGGGCCGTTGGGGGGGGGTCAAAGAAATTACTGGGGAGGACCGAGCTAAGGTCCGTGAAGGTTGTGTTTAGGAAATTGGCTATGAAAGCCAGGTCAGTCGAGGTAGTGCCGTCAATGGTGATCTGGGATGGTGGAGGGGAGCGCACACTCCCATTCAATTGTTTAATGTTGTCCCAGAAAGTTTGAGCACACCCCCAGGAGGAGGTGAGCGTGGCCTGGTTATGGGCGGCCTTTGCCTTACGGATAGCCCAGGTGCACTTGTTCCGCACCGCGTCACGAATGCTCCATGCTGACCCAATTACATGACATATCATCTTGGTGCTGATGTAGTCACTGCTCTGTAATGCCCACAATCCGAGAGTGTCTATGCTGCCAAGAGTTGTCTCATCAGTTGGGTGACAAGCTTGAAGGGTTACAGTGCATCTCTGACCATCCACATTTTATTGCGGGCTGCCTAGATCCGCTTGTTGTGCAGTTGGCCTTAATATCAATCTGTGCATGTTACAGACATCCAAGTCCTGCTGACCCTGCTCCAAACAGGTAACTTGGTCTTTACGGCTTCACATTTTTCCCACAATGTCTATTACTTATGTGTCTACCTGCGTGGTGCTGGTGGTGGGTGAACAAAGATAGTATCCAAGTTTGTGATGGCTATGTGGGTACATTTCCCCGATTCAAGAAACGGGACATTTAGAATGTGGGTTGGTGTATCATCCACCATCTGTGGCATAACACTTTGACCGTGTACTAACAGATCGGATAAGGATGGTCAGCATGAAGGGTAACACAGTGATAGTTGTGGTCTTTAATCTACCAGATGTGAACTGGAGCACTGCAGCTACCCAGAGTGCAAAGTAGTAGTTCCTCCATGAGGCTTGCCAGGACTGCTTCTTTGTACAAAGAGTGTCAGAGTCCACCGAATGTGGAGTTAATCAGAGCTGAGGGTGGAGGATCCGTCATCCGCTGGCATGAAGTGACTGCCGCAAAGTGTGGTTCTCACTCCGCAGTTGCAGAGAAGCTGCAGGGACAAGGGATAGATGACTTTGACAGGATGGGTGAAACAGTGGATGTTCACCTGGCAAGTATCTGCCCAACATGGATGACAACTAGAAATGGGTGCTTGTCAAGCTAGGGCTCATGGAGACCACAAGCTTCAGCACTAAGACTCTAAGCAAGAAGGGTAGGTCACAAAAAGAAAATGGTTATTCATGGATCTGATGGAGTTATGTAAATGTCATTGGAGGTGGTGGAGTAACTAATAAAGCCAAAACAGCTGCCTGCAGAACATTCAAGGAGGGTGGAAGGTTGAGGACAGAAATGAGGCACCACTTTGCAGAAAGCGTGGTGCCTATGTGTAATGTGCTACCTGAAGAGGTGGTATGCTGTGAGCCAGTGGGCACGTTTTAAAATTGGATTGGACGTGCCAGCCTGGTGGCACTGAGGGTTGAGGCACTGGATGCCACACCTCGCACCACGCTGGCGACCCGGGTTCAGGAACAAACTCGGGCTGCCAGGGGTTGGCCGGGGGAGACAGGCTGGAGCATCTGACAACAACTTGCCTTCTCCGGGGGAGGGAGGGTTCTTCAACCCAGCAAGTGGCGACCCCTGGTGGAGTCTGGGGGCATGACGGCAAGCTGGGGTCCCAGGAGCTTGATTGGTCGAGGGCGTAGGTCAGCGACCAGTCAGCCACAGGGGCTACTCCTTCGAGGAAGGATGGGGAGGGACATTGCTGATGTCGGCGCTCATGCCTTGATGTCTGGGCCCGCAACGTCCCACAGAAAAGTGGAAACACCTCACAGGAGCCGGGAAGATGGAGCGCCAAGCCTGGGCTCTTGGTCTGCAGCCTCTGGACCTTGACACATGCAAGATTCAGGGGTCCGCCCCTACCCTGACCCCACCCGGGTGGTATCTGAGGCAGGATGGAGGGACCAGGACTAGCAGGTAAGGCACGGGCAGAGACAGGCTTGATTGGTGACTCCCGATGGTGCGGCTCCAGTAGGGATGGTAGGTGTGGATAAATTGAAATTACAAAAAAATAAAAAAAATTGAATGGGACAAAGCGAGGTGGAATATGACTGCCATGAGGCTAGAGGACTGAGGGGAAGCTGGAGTGTAATACTTGCTAGCTGCACACTCGCACAGATTTGACAGACCGGTTGTTCTGTATCTGTTGGCTGTATTGTATGTAAGTTGACAGTATGAAAGTTGTGTAGTATGCCCTGGTACAGCACTCCACTAGCTGATAAGGTGGTGATGAATTGTATACCATGGCCATTGTAGTGAACAGTTGAGTCATGTACCGGTGTCAGGGTATGGGGCAGGAGAACTATTAATCCTTTCCAGTGGAGGATACGCTGATAGGTGTTATGCTCTTGCCTTGATGGGAGTGGCATATTAGTGCTGTACCATGACCATGCAGTGAATGCATGCAATGGCAGTACCAATGCCAAGGAATGCCTGTAATGCTGGTTATGATTAGTAGTCTTTCAAAAATGTGACCATTTTCCTGTCTTCATGTAGGTTCATGCGTCTTGCCCCCTACATACAGTTTACACACTGGATGCATCACGTTCTTGGAAAGAAGGTTCAATGAGTTATTCCATCTTGTGTGGTGATGTCCATCTATGCAAAGTGGCCGGAGGAAAACGGACAGTACAAGGGGTTCATGGAAGCCGACTAAGACGCAGATGATGCATGGGCACAGTCATTCCTAAATGAGTTCCAATAATGCTTCGGTGAACTGTAACACGGTTTATACTTTCATATTTCCTGCTGTTGCAATAGTCTTTATAGACTGTACCAAATGACCACACAGTGCATCCTAAGTGCTGATAGCACATTTTTCATCCTGTATTATTGTTACTCCAGTTCAGTGATTGACTTTATACTGTTATTTCCATATTGATGAATCAATGTTACCAGTTGCAAATAGTGTGGAAAGTAACAGACACACCGTAGTTCCATTGTACACTGTTGACTTGTAAAGACATAATGGCAGTGCAGTGTGAATGTTTGACCTGAAATGCTTCCAACAATGGTTTTATTGCAAGTTTCACATAGCGCTTCTTACTTTATTGCAAAAATTAATAAAATACTCCTTGCAACAGACATCAACGACTCAGTCTGTTATACTACTTGCAAGGGACATCAATGACTCAATCTGTTAAACTGATGAGAAAGTGGGCAGTCATGCACACTGTGTAACCAACATCACGTTTATGTTAAGATCTGTGCTAGCCTTTCAGGGAATCATGCATCACAATGCAGTAAGTTGCAAAAATTAGAGAGGGTGATGTTGTCAGGGTACTACTTGTTGCAGAATTCTGCAGATCAGTCACTGCGGGGAACAATGCAATTTCAATGGGACTTAACCCTTTTTGTGATGCAGGGACAGTAAGACACTGTGTTGCATCTTGGTTGTTTTCACTATATGTTAAACCAAGTGGGTACATGCAGTTGAGAGCATATTTATTTTTGTGAATTGTGGTGCCGTGCATGCACAAAGTCACGCAAAGTCTGTTTTTCAAGTTGGAATCCTTGGCATGCTGGATCATATGGTTACCAACTTACATTTAACCGACCAAAGGGCAGTGTGTGGTATGCAGGGCAGACAGGGTGCAGGGGGTCTGAAACATGCATTTCTCAGTAAAGCAATGACCACAGAGTGGCCACAGCAATGACTGTTTATTTCAACTTTCTGTCTTCTCTGTGCTAATTTAGTTGTGGTTTTCTGTTTTCCCCATCTAGTGTTGTCACGTCATTGAAACAAGGCTCATTATCTAAGACTCCATCAGAACCTCCTTTTACAGACAGTCCTACTATGCCAACCTGCATGGTACCTGGTTGCCACAATACCAGTGGCAAGACTGGCAGTGGTCCCAAACCAATGTATCACTGCATCCCCACGAGAGATGAACTATGGAGACAATGGCTTACATTTCTGAATTGGGAAGACTTTGACATCGAGAGCTTCTCACCAACGTGCCATAATGTGGTTTGCTCAAATCATTTCACTGAGGCAGATTTCCATATCACCTGGGCACAGGCTGTGAACAGTAAGTAAATATATGGTTGCGCTTTTCTGTGAAACCAAAGTCATCTCAAAGCTAAGTCAGTATCTAGATTGTATGGCACAGTACCAAGCCATGATGAACTCAAACAAATTTGTATGCTGCCATAGCTATGTGGCTGTCACGTGTATGCCTTCCATGCCACCTTGGTCGTGCCAGTATAAGTGAACCATTCTTGTAGAACTGTAAACCATCATTGTTGTACAAATGAATCCCAGTAAAGTGCAACCAGGAGTCTAAAACTCTTTGGTTCTCTGACTGGCACCACTTCAGTATAGCGTTATTTTATAATAGAGTTCAATTGTTTTTCTTTTTCAGTGTTTGAAATTTGTAGTATACCTGATAGTATAACCTCTGCGCATCAACTTTCAATTTCTTTGGCAGAGTCTAGCAACTCTTGGCACAAGTCTTTCTCATGCTCACTACCCAAGTGAATTGTCCCCACATTATTAGTGTCATTGCAGTTCCACCGATGAGAAATGAGTTTCTGCTTAACATACAGTAGTACTTAAATATTCATACTTTCTTCCATGTGCATGAAAATGATGAAAATGTTGAGCTATACTAATTTATCCCATTTTAGATTTCCCCTTATGTATTGACTTGTATGATACTCTTCATTCCACACTTTGAGTCTACTTTACTACTTTTATTTACATCAAAAATAATAAAAGGTGCTTGCCATTTAATATGGCTTGGAGCAGATTTTCATCCATGTTCTTGGCTGTTTTTGTACATCAATTGTCTAAAATCACTTCTGTTGTGACTAGAATAAACTGGCATGCAGCAGTCAGTGCTTTCTGACCTTATGGAACAGCAGGTGTTCAAAAACAGCTGGGAATAGTGATGAAAAAAACTAATCTGAGCAATATTAAAAGGAGCGCTCCATTTAGTATTGCAAATGTGAAAAAAAGTACTAAAGTGCACTCAAATTGTGGAAATCAGTGTGTCCTACAAGTCAATAGATAAGAGTCAATCTAAAATAGCATAACAAAGTACAGGTCAACATTTTCACCATGTTCTTGCAATGCTGCTTTAAATTGAGCCATCCAGTGCACTGTCACTATTTCACCCAGTATCTCAGCCTTGTAATGATCAAAAAGCATATCATTCTTATCTCATAGATCCTGATAATCCAACAAAAAGACTCAATAAGGATGCAGTACCATCTGTCCATCATGTCTCCTCTCTTTTCAATGTCCGATGGTCACTCAGTGACTTCATTAAGGTATAGTGGCTGGTGTTGGTCCTCCATCTCTTTGTCAGTGTCAGATCAATTCACTTAAAACCTTGCTCTATGCCTATGATGCAGCACCAGCTGATGTGGTACTACATGGCCTGCTTTGGACCTGGGTTTGTGTCCAAGCAAGGCACGATCGGAGAGGAGAACGTTGTTTAGTTTTTGGAACCGGTACATTCTCTGAACCAGGAGATACTGTGAGTCATGCATGTTGAAGTGCATCTCTGCGAGCACCCACTCACATGGAGGCACTGACATGAAGGCCAGAGCCAGATAACTCACCATGTGGCAGGACCAGATTTGTGACACATCGACGTGTGGTGGACCCACATGACACCTGTATAAAACTGGATAGACCACGTCATGATGGAACAGGTTGGGGTCTTCTTTAGCTGCATAAAGGAGTGGCTAGCCGTGGGGCTGTGTTGGAGCAAAACAGAAAATACAAATACTTGATCCTGGTCATGTCACTAATGATTTATTTTTTTACTTCCAGCATAATCATATGGGTGATCACAATACTCTACATCAGTGCAAAGGCATGGAATGTTCAGCACGTATTTCTTTTATGTCATAGAAGTGGTTTCAGTTGCAACACAGCATTAACTGTCTGTGCAAGACTTTTCCTGACAGTGGCCAGAAACAGCAGAGGCTGTTTACAAAGACCATCGGTACTCAAAATCTTATTCACTGTGTGAGGTGGAGCATCAACTTCCTAGAGACTCTCATGGTGATTGTCATAGGCTGTGGGTGTAATGATGGACACTGACACAAAAAGGTAGTGTGGCAAGGCAAAAAAATTGCGAAGCCTAAAGCCTTATTAAAGTAACAGCAAAAAGAAAATATAAAACTATTAACTTTGCAAGAATACAGAAAGAAACATAAAAGGTACAAAAATAAATGAATGTTTCCACAGGCAATATCAGCAAATAAAAAGGCCGCTTGGGATTTCAATTATCTTAGTCTGTAGGTGCAGACTTCCAAGTGAACCTGTACTGGCTGATCCCAAAAAGAATCTGAAGGTATCACAAGAATGAGTCTCCTTTTATCCTAGGGAATCATCAGGTGATCACTTCAGACTCCGCCCCCTATACTCTTTAATATAGATTTTCATTTATGAAACACTTTTTGTTTAATTCTAAGCAAAGGGACATTCAATATATCTTTATCACAAAACATTGACATCCCTGAAATGAAATATAATATGGGTTTTACTAAAAAAAAGCACTCTTGCCAAGTTTAGCCCTTCCCTCAACCTATCCACAGTATAACTATAGTGAGAAATGGGCCAGCTGACTCCTAGGGAAACAGCAAGAGCAACAAGAGCAAACGGTTGTAAGGAATACCTCTGGCTAAAGGCCTGAATACCCATTATCTGGTAAGCTTTACTCTTTAAAATTAACAGGAGCCAGACTGCTAAGCAAAGGAGTAAAACTGAAAAGAGCCCAACATTTATCTTACAATGTCTGAAATACTGCACATTTTTGTTTGGAAGTTTCTTTGGGGAGTGCTAAACACATTGCAGCACAAGCAAACCAAAGCAGTTCCTTTAATTTCATATCTGCTTATGTTTAAAACCATTTGTGCTGCTGGTATATTGACTTTGCCGTGTCGCCTTACAGTACTAAACCAAAAATAATAAAGTTAAACAGGAAGGAAATGTAAACTGTTTTTGGGTCAAAATAGTGTTGCTAAGGCATGTCTAGGGAACCTTACAACAACACACTAAGGGATTGGGTGACCAGCAGGCAGACTCGGAATCTTTTTACTATCTTTATTTTTCTTGTCTGCCTAAATAAACTAAGTGCTTGCACTGTGAGGAGAATTCCCCTATATTTGGCATACACATTTGTCTCCTGGGCATTGATTAAACATGAAAAGAGGAACTACTAGCCCAAATATGCTAAACTCTAGGTCTATACACTGCAGCCTATCATGGGGGTACTGAAGCTCCATACCTGTCTTTTTAATGAAATGAAAGTGATAGAAAGAGTCTCTTATCCAGGTGGCCTGCCTGGAAAAAGGGAATTAAAAGGGGGAAAGTAAGGGAAGGGACAGTAAAGATATTCAGAGAGTGCTACTGCAGTAGACTTATGAAACAGAATTAGACAAGTATTTGAAGGTTTAACAGCACACTTTCACAGTGATTGTTTGCATGCAAGAAACAGAATGCACCTCAATACCAAACAAGATTTCAATGCCTGTGACCACTGGCATTTGTGAAGAATATTAATTTCTGTCATCGGAATCACCGACAGTCGAGCACAGCAACATTTTTATTTATTTTTATTTATTTTTATTTTGCTTTTGTTGACCAGGTAAGTGCACTAGACAAATCCTGCCTATTTTCAGGCACAACATCTCCATGTTTTCATCTGATTCTTCGTGCAGTTTTGACCATGGCAGAGAGGATGTAATGACTGAAGATTCAAGTCTCCGTGCTGACACAACCCCTGTCAAGGAACCAAAATACCTAGTTTTTCAATCTTCACTAGTCTCACTTTTTTAGCTGCTTTTGCGTCCAGTATGCCACCAGCCGCTTCTAATCATCCAAAGTTATATACGTGATACAATGATTGTGGTGGAGTTCTGTTGTGCCAATGCACACACATTCTCGTGGTGGTCTCAACCAATGATGGGAAAGATATGTGTTGGAAACCTTTTGCTGAGTGGCTGTATACTGTTTAGTGGCAACACCTATGGGCGCATTTCAAATTTGCTTTGTTTTCTGCATGTCCCAATGATGTGTGAGTCTCAATACAGTGAGGTGCAGAAGAAGTATTTGTTCCATGTCGTGAATCACACATGGCAGAAATGCAAGAAAACAAACTGGTCAGTACTTCGTAGTAATGCACTCATGGTTATGGGTGATGGCCATTGTGATTCACCTGGACATTCAGCAAAATATTGCACAAGCATCATCATGGATTCAGCTTCAAGGAAGGTGGTAGAATCAATGCTAATTCAGGTCTCTGAGGTGGCAAATTCCAATGTGATGGAGAAAGAGGGCTTTGTAAGAGCAATGAATAGTATTCTACACAGTGGCCTGAACATAAGTATGATTGCCACCGATCGACATCCCTAGATTGCTAGTGTTATGTCAAAAGGCAATATGTTTCCTACTGTGGAACATCAATTCAATGTCTGGCACACTGCAAAATCAATTGTTAAAAAAAAATAAGCAAAGGCAAAACAAAAGCAGTATGAAGCGCTAACACCTTGGGTGAGGTCCATCATGAATCACCTGCAGTGGTGTGGGGCAACATGTACAGGTAATGCCATCATGCTGCGAGAGAAGTGGATCTCTGTTTTGGAGCATATTTCAAACAACCACACATGGACAGTTGGCTTGGAGTTCCGTCAATGTGCTCATGCACCTTTGTCAGAAGAAGACTTAGAAAGTACCTTATGGTTGGAGAAGGGGGAACCGGCATATGAGGCTCTGAGATCCATTGTGATGGATACAAGGCGCTAAAGGACATACACAAGATTACACAATTTTGCCATAATGGAAACCTTGAGGTGTTTCAATCCCTACTTAACAAGTACTGCCCAAAGAGACAGCATTTCTCTCATCTTGGCATGCAGTGTCGCACACAGTTGTCATTGCTTGATTACAGTGAGCACTATAATCTGAAGTAGGCAGTGATAAAGAGCGGACAATGCAAGGGGCAACCACAACACAGATTTGCATCCTCTAAGCATAGCAAAAAAAATGGGTTGTGAAACCGATTTCTGAGTTTAAAACCTACGATTTTGTTGATAATTTGCTGCATTGCCTGACTGACCTAAAGCAGGGTCAACTATTGAACTTATGTCCTCTGGAAGAACCCATCATACCCCAAAACACTGCCCCTTTTCAGAGGTCTCTGAGGGAAGAACTGCTAAAAAACCATTATACTTAATTCAAGCCATACTAGAAATATTGACTCAGAAAGCCAATAGCATGAACTAAACTCTTCATTTGCACAAGTTGCTTTTGTCCCACCACATTTGGGAAACCTTAAATGACCTGCATCTGCACTGGACATCTAATTGCTTACATTGATTCAACAGTGCCTGCTGCCAAAGGGATTTTAATGTTGTTCTGTGATAGGTGTGTCACACCGCACACAAACATTGCTACTGTATATGCCGAATTATGGCTTGTTATTTTGAACCATACCATTAGACTGAGAATGCAAATGAACAATTAATAATATGTCTCATAGCTAGATAATGTAATGTTTTGAACAGGTCTCTGATACATATGCCAAGTACAGGTGCAGCAGCTATGCTTGTCAGCTCAAGTTTTACATGTACAACATATACAGACATTGCCAGTGGACAAAGAAAAAAGCATCAATCTGCAGTCAGTGCAATGTGACTATTACTGTCGGTGGCATAATTGGGAGAGATAGTGGCTGCTATCACCTAGTGAGTATGCAACTTGGGTTACAGTTGGGTGTGGTCCAAGGTAGGTCACTGGAGGGTATGATAATACTAACTGGTGGGACAAAGCTAGCAGTGAATACATCACTGCCCTAGAAATTATATGGACTCCTGTCAATATCATTGTCGGACTGCTATTTAAGAGTTCACATTCAATAGTTTGCACACAGTAACTTGTCTTTGGTGCTGTTTGCTGATGAGCCACAAATGATGAAATTGAGTATGCTACTGCTGATGAAGGTTTGTGTGGGCGCCCAACTTCAAGCCATGAACCAGTCATCAGAATTGTGTCCATTTGTACTGTGATCAGTGTCCACCCATGGAAAAAAATGGGTACAAAGGGGTATTGCACATGTTGATTATTCAACTTGTGAATGTGTTGCTTGATGTTTCCAATGTTCCATACCAATGCTACACCACTTTACTGCCTCTTTCTGATTAGTGTTAACAAAACCAAAGAAATCAAAATGCACAAAGCTAAAAGTTTTAGTAAAACTTCACAATGATATTGAACTATTTAATTGTGTGACCTTGTTATTGTGCATGGAGAGGAATGCTTTAAAAAAGGTACAGCTGCCTAAAGTACATTTAGGAAAGCTGAAGCATTTCTTCACCATGAAATTTATGATGAGTGTCATCAAAGGGTGTCGTGTCCACAGAATGCAGCCAAAGTTACCGCATTAAAAGGGAAAACCACTCTGTAGATGTGTGTTGAGCTTGTGTGGTCACGTGGAAGTTGGATTGCACCACTGCATTTTTACCTAGTGTATTTGTGCATTTTTGGTCTGTTAATTTCCATCTATCTGGAGAAGTGTGCACTTTCAGTGGGAAACCTCACCTGTCAAGTGCCTGAGACGAATGACACCATATATGAAAAAATGATGTTTTTGAACAGTGCATGTTCTCTCATTTGTAAGGCAAACAAGTGAATATAGAATCAGGGTAAATGTTATATATTGTTTGGAGGGGCAGGATTGAAAAACTAGGGTCAAGAAGAACCGCTGTGTAATATGCAATACTTTGCAGAAATGAGTCACTAGAAAGCGGCTATCATATCCCACATGTGTCTCCAATTGACACTGGAATACATACTGTGGTGGAGTCTCCCCACATATGCATATATTCTTTGCATCTTAAACGACTCATACCTTCCATTCCAGCCCTTCTGTACTGTCCATGATGGTGATATTAAGCTGGAGTGCTCTTAGCTTTGCTTTATGTTGGACACCACTGGTCACACCCTTCAGTTCTGGTGGCACTCTGTAGACAATCCACCCTCTATGACATATTGCTCAGACAATGTTTAGACCAGGTTACAACATGTCATTGTAAAATGGTAGACAGGATTCACAGCGATAAAGACATCAGGATCCACAATAACATGCAACAAAGGGAAAACTTCATAATCTATAAACTTCATCCAATGTTAACTGCTCATCATTGTTCATTCACAAACTATAAACATAATTCTAAAAGAAGGGTGCTACTGTGCATGGCATACATCAACAAAAACAACAAGTCGGAGCACACCCTGAACCCCCCAACTATGATTAATGTAACAATAAGCATATTTTATCTGCTTTGATTGGCAGCTTACTGGTTTGATTTCAAAAGGAGCGGGGGTCTCTTAGTATTCACTTCTGGGCCCTGCTGTGAAGTCACCCAGCTACCAATGTTGTGGTTGACCACCCATCAGCTGGGTCCTTACTCTAAACTGCAGCTGCCTCAAGTGGCTTACCTTTATAGGGATGCATCAGCCTCAAACATGCTTACTTAAGGAGTGGACCCCAGCCAATGTGCAGGTAACTGGTGGTGAGCTAGTTAAAAGAGAAAGCCATACTTCTTCATTTACAAACTTTATCCAATGTTAATTGCTTACCTTTGCTCATTCGCAAACTGTAAGTGTGATTCTACATGGGGGTGGCTACTGTGCATGGCATACATTGACAAAAACAACATGTCAGCTCACACAATGCCCCCCACCCCACCCACCCCCATCCCCCAACCCGAATATTTTTCCTACCTGGATTGGCAATTTATTGATTTGATTTCATAAGGAGTGGGGGTCTCTTGGTATTCACTTCAGGGCCCTGCTGCAAAGTCACCCAGCTACCAACATTGAGGTAGACTACCCATCAGCTGGGTCCCTACTCTAAACTTCAGCTGCCTCAAATGGCTTACCTTTATAGGGTGCCTCAGCCTAATACTGGCTTAACTAAGGAGTTGTCCCCAGCCAATGTGCAGGTAACTGGTGGGGAACTAGTTAAAAGAGAAAGCCATACTTCTCCATTTACAAACTGTATCCAATGTTAACTGCTCACCCTTTGCTAAACTTGGGAATCTAGCCTCTTGACAACATGCACATGAGCGCCGAACTTGTGGTGCAGCAGGTCGAGGTGAGGGATGCCACACCTCTCACCACACCGCCAACACAGACTCCGGATCGAGCGCTGGATGCTGGTGGTTGGCCATGGAGATGAGGATTGAGCTGTACAGTCGATGGCTATCCTCTCATTGGGAGGGTGGGACTAGATGGTAGGAGTGGCTCTCAGTGGAAACTGAAAGTGGATCAGCAGTTGGTAGTGCATGCAAGGGGTGTAGGTATTGTTGGACATCAGTGAGAGGGGTGTGGGAGGGTGCTCAGCTCACGCTAGACATCATGGCACATCTCCAGCTACAGAGGACCTACAGATATTGTTTAATAACAGGACCCATGATCAGCTGGCACATAGGGACCATGCCTTTGGATAATATGGCAATCAGGTTCCTGGGAAATGTTTGAATGTGTTGCTCGAGTAAGACTGAACTTGCTACAGAGGACATGGCAACCTGGTGCAAGGGTAACTGTAATGAGGAGGCTGGGTGTCACTGGGCTTATCTGGTGTGGATTCATCTTCAAGGTGGGCTTGGGCACTAACACATCCTGATACAGACTATGTCATGGCTATCTTGCTGAACTCCTAATGCCTGCCACATCAGTCACTATGCCTGTGAGGTTGCTGGACGGCCCCTTTGAAAGTGTATACCTGTGCCTATTATGTATTGTGGTGTTGAAATTCTGCTGGGGAAAGTCAGACTCTGTGAAGCAGAGGCAACCCAGGTGAGGGGTAGACAGATCATGTGCAAAGACATGCAAAGTAAGAAGGAAGAAAAACTGTATAGATCCTGAAGTTTCCGCTGTGATGCTGATCACACCAACTGTCCTGTAGAACTCACAGCCAGCTAGCTACAGTTAAGTCGATGGAATCATGTTACTCAGGTGTCAGCATGGCTCAGTTGGTAGCACATCCACCTCCTGAACAGAAGGCTGCTGGCTCTCATCCCACTCTGGGACTGGAATCGTACCTAAACTGCTGTTTCCCCATTGCATTATTAGCAGGGCTGAAACACATATGTTGACCCAGCGGGTGTTCTGGTTAACAGAAAACCCTCCTTGGCTTGTACCATGCAGCTGTTGTCCCCATTGGGGCTCTGGTTAGGTGCAAATCCATATGGTCATGCTAAGTGGGCCTTAGCACTGCCAGGGCACTTGTTACTAGGTGTACTTGCAAGGAGCTAAGCAGTGTGGTTGTTGGCTCCATAGGGGCTCTGCTTAGTGGGAGTTCTTTATTATAATTGTGATAGTTGACTGTCACCCCCATGGAGGATCTGGGTCTTCTTTATATTTTTTTTTGTCTTTGGGTGATTAGGGAGCACTGGGTACGTTAAATGACTAAATGACCATTGTTAAATGGCAGAGCCACACATGCAAGTGGGGGTTACATAGAAATTGATAGCTGATAAGGACTGCTAGGCCAATCTAGTCTGCCTGCAACTCTTTAGTGGGTTATGCCCCAATCTGATCAGTGTCTTCACCTCACTCCATGCCACCCCACATCCAAAATTTCCTCATGCGTGTCACAGGCATGCCCCCACTGCGCTTGTCCTCATCACCCTCATAGTAGACTACTTCATGTGTCCACAACCCTCTCTTTGAATAATAACGTTTTCACATTCCATCTTATCTTGCCATCTTCCAATGTCATATCATACCCCCTTTGGTCTTGTGCTTCTCCTGTTATGGAAGATGCCTTCACCTGCTACTAGAATCTTGCAATCATATTCCACCCCACTCCCCCCCTCGCCACCAGCGATTACATAATAATGTAATTGAATATCTCCTCAGAAGCATTGTGGTGCAAGCCCAGTATCATGTTAGTCCTGGGGGAACAGTGTCGCAAGGGGGAGGAGGGTTAGGTAGTAACAACAACGAAAATAGAAAAGGACCTGGGGGTAGTCATATCTGTTGATGTAAAGGTAGGCAAGCATTGTGAGAAGGCTGTATGGAGGGCATCACTGGTAGAAAGCAGAAATTTGCTATCCCTCTTTACAGGCAGTTGGTGAGACAACCTGTTGAGTCCAGATGGGGCCTCACCAACTGCTGTACAGAGGAATAACAACTTCCTGTTTGCAAGCATAAAACGGTATGATCTGGAGATTACCAATTGAACTCATATTGGAAAAGGATGTATTAACTTGTAGGCCAAGGGGAGCCTGAATCGAACAATTATAATCAAATTGATAAATGTTAACATTTGCATCAGTGGCTACCAGGACCACTTTTAGCCTCCAACTGATGTATTTTATCCCACTATCATACATTGCTTACCAGGACAGACAGGAGGGTTAGTGAAGCAGGAAGTCCTGCCTCAGTCACCAGATAAGTAGGAGGAATAATGTAACTGAAGGAAAAGCTACCAGGTTAGCTCAATTGCACAATGGTTGGGTGAATTTCTTGGCATGCCAGTGACCTACAGTAGGTTCATTCCTTCAGCCTAGGTCATCCCTGCGTGCAAGCAGGAAGCTGGTGAGACATTTGCACAGATGCCCTCAGCCTCTAAGGGTATGTGTGCCATTCTGTGACTGCTCCTTAGAAGCTGCAGAGTGACAGTACACATACCCACACAACAGGGGGCATTGTCCCTGTTTTGTCACACCTGACTATGCAGGCACATGTGGAGCCTAGAGTGATGCTGTCTGAGAAAGAGTAACATGGAAAATAAGTGACTGTCAGGGCAATAGCAGCAGTAAGCTAAAGCCCTGTGCCCACTGCACCATCATCATGCCTGCTAGTACTCTGGCAGGGAGGGGGGGTGAGTACCTGTACAACAGTTCACTACGGGGTTGCCTATGGAGGACTCAGGGGAGGAAGCTGTGGTTTACTGGACTGGGCAGTCACCGTTGAAGCTGGATGGCTGATGGCTGGATCCAGGGTTGAAACAAAAAAGCTTCCAGGGTGTACTAATAGTCTAGCACTACCACATCCAGGGGCAATCTCCAGATCACCCATTGTGTATCTGGTCAGCTCATGGCTAGTTTATAGTTAGAGATACTGAAGATGAGAGGTCTTTTTAGGCAGAGGAGTGAGGTGCACATCCTACAGTGACTCCAGTGGTGTATCAAATGAAAAATTCTATCTCCTTCCCAGTGCTGAAGACCCCATGTGTTATCTGTGATGTCACAGGCAGGTGGGAGGGTAGAGCCCAAACATTGGGGGATGCTAATCCCTGAAATCACTGGGATAGCTGCTGGTTCTTTTGTCCCCTCCACACACCAAGGTATCTGTTCATTGCAGTGCAGGGACAGCAAAGAGAATACCGTACTATCATTAGTCCCAGAAGTGTGTGTGTGTGGGGGGGGGGTCACTTTATTCCAAAGCGCTGTGCAATGCAGGAGAGGGAGGGCAGAGGGAACCTCACTACCATTAGTTGCAGAGGTGGGGGAGCCCTTTATTCCAAAGCACTGTGCAATGCATGAGGGGGAGGGCAGTGAGAACCTTACTACCATTATTCCAAGTGAGAAAGTGGTACACTTTATTTCAAAGCACTGCACAACCCAGGAGAGGGAAGAGAGAAAGAACCTTATTACTATTACTCCCAGCAGGTGGACACTGTAAAGGCATCAACACCTCCTAATTCCTACTTGCTATACCCCTTCCTATGCATGGCATCATTCTATTGCCTTTACCTAATAGTTGTTTGAGATTATAATCCCCAGGTCCCTTTTCTTTTCTCTTTACTTTAACATTTCTCCCCCAAGTGAGTACTGAGCCAGTGGATTTTTACACCCCACATGCATTACTGCACACTTCTTATCATTGATCTTCAGCTCCCAAATGTCCGACCACTTTTCTACGGTGCTCAGATCTCACCTCATGGCCTCAATCTCTCCTTAGACTTTGTTATCACAAATGGACCACTTGGCCATTCCACTCTGCCCATTTCCCTATACCTATGCAGATACTAGTGAACCAATAGCCTATTTCCTCCCCCCCAGTTGCCTTATGTCTATCCCAATGCATTCTTGAATTCCCCCACCATTTGACACCATGACTTCATCTGGAAGACTGTTCCATGTTTCCACCACTGTCTCCACAAAGAAAAAAATCCTCATGTTGCCCCCGAATCACCTCATGTTGCCCCTGAGCAATGCCCCCACTGTCTTCAAATTTTGAAACCTTTGTTACTGCATACCCGTTTTTGAAAGCTGCTACCCTCTTGGTACTTGAAAGTTCTATCCCTCCCATCTTAATATGTATACCCTTGAGGAAAGGAGGGAGAGGGGGAAAGGAGGAAGTGGGTAGACATAATAGAGACTTTCAAGTACCTAAAGGGAATCAACAAAGTAGCATCTTTCAGAAAAAAGATGTGGAAGAACAAGGGGACACAATTCAAAGAGAAAGGGGGGATGGTTCAGGGCAATGTGAGAAAATATTTTTTCACAGAGAGTGTGGTAGAGCATGGAATGGCCTTCCTAAGGAGGTTGTGGGGTCAAAAATAGTGGGGGAATGCATGGGACAGACATAACATAAGGCAGTTCTGGTGGGGGGTAGGAAGAAGCTGGATGTTGGCTAACTAGAATCTGCAGCTTATCCAAGTAGGCAAATGGGCAGACTAGGTGGCCAAGTGGTCATTATCTGCCATCAAAGTCTAAGTTTCTATGTTTCTATGCATCCATTGCTTTGATGGGTAAGATGTGGCATTTGGCACCAATAAGGCCCTGTATGACATCACCATTTGTCTGTAGTCCAACAACTTACCCCCTGCAGTAGGCAGTAGGCCTGACTGGCATTTGCGCTGGTAACAGCCAGGAACCAAATAATCTCACAGAAGTGAGGCAAGACAATCTGAGAGGAACAGGTGGGGCAGCCCACCACGACCAGTGCTTCATTTTGCCACCCTGTATTTTGTTAATTTTTCATATGTTCATTACTCTCACAGTCATCAAGCAGATGCATCTTGCATTTATTAAAAATGTCCCAGCAACATGGCACATCACCTCCACTATGTGTCCCACCTTGTGCTAACAAACCCAGCTACCTGAGCCACATAGGAAACATGATCTAAATCACTCCCTCCCAAGGGGTAAGCATCTGCACTGATGTTCAATACTCCATAGCAAGTCCAGTCTTAACATCTCAGCCTTGGGACTTGAATCAAAGACACTAGAATGTCAGGTGGACTCACTAGTTGTTTTTTTTTATTATTTTATCCCAGGCCAGGCAACATTTTCCTTTTTTTAACACACACCGCCCCCCCCAGGCCACTGCCTTTTTTCAAAGTACCTTTTCCAGGCTCACACCTGTTCTTCACCACCACCATCACCACATGCCCTACTCACTTGAGCCCCACCACCCTCCTACCCAGCCCTTAATGGTCCCTTCACCACCACCATCAGAGACACCCAGCACCTTTAATGTACTTGTTTCAAAGGTTATACGCCCATGGGCAGTACCCTAAATCACAGCCAGTTTGTATTTTAAATACAGACAAAACCTTCCCCCCAATCTGAGCCACACCACCCTGCCACCTAGTCCTCAACGGTGGTCCCCCTGCTGCCACTGTACCTGTCCAGTATGTGTAATTCATTATTTCAAAGGTCCAGTGTCACAAAAGAATAGCACCCCATGCCAGATGCCAACCTGTGTGGTTTTTAAGCTATTAAAAAAATCTCTTTCCCCAACCATCTGAGCTGCAGCCCACTCCCATTTCTCCAATCCTAAAGGGCCCCTTACCTCAACCTCCAGAGATACTCAGTACTTCTTTGAGGCTATTTCTCAAAATAAATTGAATAAAGCTCCATACAAAATAACCCTGGACGTTATTAAGTATTGCTATGATTGGTGAGTACCTCTTTTGCACATTATTTAGAGTCACATAATTCAAAGTCTAGATATCTCAAGTTCATGGGCAAGGAATATTATTTTTCCCCATACATAAGAAAGGCTCTTTACTAGCCCTAGGAATGTCAGATGAATCAAAATGGGTTCGGACAGAAAAGGTCAATGACACAGCATTGCTTTGTCTTATTTAACTCATTGCCTCCACAGGAGCTTTCTGAAGTTGCAGCACTTGTCTCCTGCATACTGTTAACAGTGAATCCTGGGCCTTTCTAAGCAAAATCAAGACATAATCAGCATGCAGCAAACAAATGCTAATAGCACAAAAACCATAGGTTCTAGACACAAAATATGAGTGGCAAAATTGTTTAGCATAAAATTACCTTTCCAATGGTGGTATGCAAGGAATAATGGGTAATTTAGTTGAATTTCTGTGCAGGTCGAAACAGCAAAACAAAATATTTTTTTCTACTACAAAATGCACCATAAACCTTTTTTTGTTGGGAAATGTATAACATATCAACACCAAATTAAGCATCCAGACATTAGATGTAATTTTAATAATTTGTAAAAAAAAATACAGCTATTTCTGTAGTATTAAACATAATTTTTCCCCATTTGAATCAAAGTGTGTTAGTGAGGTTTGAGGGACAAATCTGAATCATACACACCATATCATAAAAAAATGCATATAACTCCTAAAGTATACATAATACACACAATGTATTAGTGGCAAAGTTGTTCCACACAAAATTGCCTTTCCAACAGTGCTATGCAATCAACTGTACTCAATTTGGTTTTTGTTTTATACTGGCTGAGATACCCAGAATGTGTGTGTTCTTCAAAGTGCTTAGGTGGTTCTAGATTGACAAAATGTCACAAACAAATGTGAATAACTCCTAATATGAATATGATACACACAAAGTGTCAGTGGCAAAGTTGTTCAGCACAACATTACCTTTCTAATGGTACTATGCAGTCAATTCTAATGAATTCTGGCTGGCAAGTAATATTAAAACATGTGAGTGACTTCTCCAGACATTTCTAGGGCACACAGGAAGTCTCTAAGTGACTTCTGTAGGCATTCTGGGACACACTGCAGTAGATTTGCTGACGTTTACAGGCGTTTCTAGGAGGCAATGAGTTAACAGACAAATATGTAAATATAAGAAAGGGTAAGGTATTTGCTTGTTTTCAAATGGCATTCGATCATATCAGCCATATTTCCATGGAGTGCATATGGATGAAGTGAACGGAGGAGGAAATAGTAGATTGGGAGAGGATAGCTGAGCTCAACTGAAGCTACACCGCTTTTGATTCTTGTTTTTTCCTAGTGCTGTTGTCTCTAATAATTTTGTTATCAACCCATGGTTGCTAAGGCATTCTCAGCAGGGATGGCTCATGGAAGCACGCTTCACGCATACATGAGAGGGCAGGCAGAATAAACAAAAAAGCTGACATTGGGCTGTGCACTGAAAAGGAGCTCAGCAGAACATGGAGACATCTGCAGCATGTGACGCTGAAAGTAATTGTCATTTTAGAATTTTAACTCAGCGACTGCACAAAAGAGAATGACAGAAAGGGATAAAAGTTGAAAGGAGAAGTACACCACGCTAGTGGACATTGTGAGAGATGTTTTCAATACTTGTGACTGCATGTAAACAAAACATGGAGCGCAAACTTCTCTCACAACCAGAATTGAATTTGCATGTTGGGAGCTCACAGCAAGCAGTACTCCAGTGATGAATGGTGCAGCACAGTCAGAAATAGAAAGCAAACAAAACTAGATTCTACAGCAAGCATAGGCACTGAATGACTGGGTAGCAAGGCAAAAGTGAAGCACACCAACATGTACTATTGCAATTTTTAGTTTTCCACAGTTTCCTTTTAAGGACCTGGTGGTTATTTTGGACTGCAGACTGACACTAGAATAGCAGATGTCATCTGTGGTCTGATCTGGCGATTACCATCTCCAAAACATCACCAGGATTAAATTGCATCTTGCCCATGTGAACCTGGTGATGATCATCCTTGCTTTTGTCAACTCTGGGTTGGACTATTGCAATGATCTTTAATTAGAATTATTTGGAGGTCTGAAGTGATGCCTGCAGCTTATTGAGAATGCTGTAGCCTGGCTAATAGTGGGATCCTATCAGAGTGATCATATCATGCTGGTCTTGTAGGTGCTGCAGTGACTGCCTTTGCGGTGGCACATCATCTTGAAGATACTCTTTCTATCTTACAAGACCCTATGCAGTTTGGGACTGGAATACTTGAAAAGATCTCCTGGTCCCTTACAATCCATTTCATCCCCTCCACTTCACTCCACTCCACTGATGCAGGCATGCTTGCTGTCCCCCCTTCTCAGTTGAGACTCTCAGGGGACAGAGATTTTGGAGTGACAACTCCAGTACTGTTTACTTCACTTCCTGGGTACATCCACATGGCCAGCATGGTGGAAGCTTTTGAAGCCTCTTTGAAGACCCTTTTACTCAAGCAAAGCTTTCCAAGCAAGATCTGCTTGGTGTCAGTTTAATTTGATCATATTTTAAAATGTTGAGTTATGATATAGCCTGTTTTGCATTTTCTGATTTATTTTATGTACAGCACACAAAGCCTTTGGGTAGGGCACTCTATAACTAAAGATTGTCTTGCTTTGCCTTGCCCAGACCAACCCCTGAGCAAATGAGGTCAGGTGTGATCTCTTTTTGTGACCTGCATGAAGAAAGCTACAATAAAGTCTTTTGGCAACATGTGGCAAAACCTACTTCTCTGTCTTAGATGAGTGTGTCATTATGAGGCACTGGCTTGTAGCTGCACCTAGTGCTTCAGACAGGAAGCTATGGGCTGTGAGGAGGTGTGAGCATTTGGGTTAACAACTTCAAGGAAAACCCCACCACTGATTTGGCAAGACTCTAGAGACCCAAAAACCTAATTTTAGTTAAATTTTCTGCTTGAGGGGTGAGGGTGAGGAGTTAGGATTGGAAACCCTAATGCCATATTTCCCTACTTTTGTGACATTATCTCAAACCCTAACTGGTGCATTAACACAATTGTTTGACAATTATTATATAGTGGCATGCTAGCACCACTATAGTTAGGGTTGAGTAGGCTTTTCTATGTTAAACCCAAAACTTTGCACTTTAATAGCTTCACAACTGTTCAATTAATTTGCACAAATGTTTTCATGCGTGTCTTCGGGGCAAGATCTCTTGATGCGCCAAGATTTGTTCCAGTCAGATGTACAGATTCCAAGATGTGGTAGTGAAAAAAGTGTCATTACCTAGTAAGCAAATGGTTTGGAATTTTGCTCTGAAAATTTCAGGGCAGAAAGGCTTGAATGAAAGCCATGCATTTCACTGGTTTGGTGAAAAAATATTAACCCATTCCAAAGTTATAAGAATTTGAAATTTTGGTTCTGAGCATGCTCAATATGATTTTTTGGATAGCTGCTTGGAATGAAAAAATGTATTTGGTCCATATGAAAAAATATCCATTTTTGAATGGGGTTAATATTTTTTCATGAGAATTTTTTTTTTTGTGGCCACTATCTTGTTTCTGGTTTTTTTTTTAATTTGAAACCCATAAAATCAGATCCTGCAAAGACACCAACACCATATTTCCCTGCTTTCAACAGTTTAATGTGAATCCTCACTGGTGCATTAACTATTTTTGCAGTCATGTCACTGTAGTCAGGGTTGAGTAGGCACGTCAATCTTAAACTTGAAATTTTGCACTTTAATAACTTTGCAATTGTTCAATGGATGTGCATGCAAATTGGCATGCACCATCACCCAGAGTAGATCTAGTGATGTGATAAGTTACATTCTGGTCAGATGTGTGGTTTATGAGTTCCAGAGAGGTAAAAAAAGCATTTTTTCACTCATTGACTTTGCTGGGATTTTTCTTCGAACTTGCCTACAGCCCAGATAGTTTAGAATTTTAGTTTGAAAATTTCAGGCCCACTTACGTGCCTTTTGTTAGTCTGGTAAAAAATAATCAGCTATTTGTAAGTTATTGAATTTTAAAAATGAAAAACAAATTTTCTGGGCATGCTCAGTAAGCACTAAAAAATAGCTGAATGAAACAAAAAAGGAATCCTGTTTCATATGGGAAAATTCCTTTTTTGTATGGCCACCATCTTGTTTTCAGTTTTGCCTGAGAAATTAAAATTCGGAAACCCCCCAAAATGATATTCTGGGAATTAATCAATACTTGTGGCTTGCTTATTGGGACCCCTTTAGGTGCATTCTGCACTTTACTGCTTGGGAAATGCTCCCAAAATGTGTTTTATTTCACATTGAAATTATTTTCTTGTATTAGCATCATAGGAAAAAAGATCTTGTTTTGTATGACGACTCACGAAAAAATATATTTTTTCATATAGGAAATCATATGAAAAAATATCTTGTTTCGTATGACGACTCAAAAAAAGATCTTTTTTCTTATGGGAAATCAATGTGTTTCAGTGGGATTTTCAACTTTGGTGCATAACTTTGCCATTTTTGTATATTTTGACACCAAATGTTCAACATGCCCTTTTTAAGACCCCTCCTCATGAACAATGGGGTTGTCATTTTGCAAATTCTGCCCTAAAAGCGATTCCATGGTTGGTTGGTAAATGCACCTTTCAGGCAGGATTTGTGTAATGACAGTCATTTTGTTCATGAGGTGGAATCATAAGAAGGCTGTGTTGAATATTTGGGGTCAAAATATATAAACATGGTAAAGTTATGACCACTCATTGCAATTTCACTACTCAAGCTTGTAATTTGGGGAATTTTAAAGACTTTGACCCCAAATTTTCAAAATACACTTCTTATTACCCACCTCATGTGTGTCACAGCTGCCATTTTTCAAATCCTGGCCAAAATGTGTTTTCGCACCTGTGGTGTGGAATAACATTGTAGTTGTGTGGAATTAGGTTTTGACAGGGATTTGAACATTTTCTGTATCAGGTACATGAGGAGTGGTAATAAGATGACTATGCTGGCAATTTGGTTACTGTTTTCCTATAAATTGGGGTGCAGGGTCCTTTCACAGCAACGTACATATACACATCTATGGAGAGATGGGAGCGCAGGGTCTGAAGGGCACAGCACTCCCACAGGCAAATAAGTCTAGGATTACGCTATCTCAAAAAGTAAGGAAATTCTTTGAAAAAAACTATGTTAATGCCTCAGTTAGGGTTGATATAAAACTGTAAAAAGGAAAGAAATATGATGTTATGGTTTCCAACCCTAACACCCCACCTCACCCTGCACACACCAACAAGTGTCGGGGGGTGTCTTGTGGTCATCAGCCATAATGCTCACCCCATTTCTTAAGTAAATAAGCTGAGATGGGTACAGCATAGAAGAATGGAGTGAGTGTTATGGCTGCCAGCCCAAAGGCACAACCTCCAACACCTGTTGGTGTGTGCAGGTTGGGAGTGGGGTGCTAGGGTGAAAACCCTAACATCGTATTTCCTGACTTTTTACAGTTTTATTTATATATAATATTTCTTTATGGCAAAAACCTCAGTTTAATGCAGCAGTTAGGGTTGTTCCACAGTGACAAAAGTGAGGAAATTCAGCGTTAGGGTTGAAAACCCTAACTGCGCATTCCCCCACCACCACCACACACACACACACAAACATGCAAGTAGGGGAAGGACCAAGGCAATACCACTCGCATTCACCACTCACTGCCTTGAACTCCACAGCTTATCCATATTATGACATGGATAATCAAATCAAATGATCAAAGGGACCAAACAGATTGTGAAATTATAAAAATGACCTCTGCCACAAAAGAATTTAAAACTTACCCATGCCATTCCAGGAAAAACTCTTCAACTCCCCACTCATTAAAACTGACCACCATGTTGGCCGAGGTTTTTTCAGATCAGCCACTGCAACCACCAATGACTGTACACATTGCAACATAAGGGCAATGTCATTTTGCCACTTCCATGCTAATAGCCATGGCAACAGCACACACAAGAAGCAGAGCAGCTTCTTGTTAAAAAATAAATCCAAAGCTTTCAAAAAAGAAAGAAATATGGCACATTAAAAAAAAATAAAGTATCCCACATGGTCTTCCCCTACTGCATACATGAAATATGTGAGGAGAGGGGTGGTGTGATAAAGTATTTATCTTGTGTAGTTGCCACTGACCTCTCGTAACCATCACTCATGGCTCTACCACTCATGAGGTTACTTGAGGTCAGTGGCAACTATGCAAGGTAAATGCTTTGTCACACAGTGCCCCCCCCCATATTCCTTATATATACAGTGGTCCCTTGCTATAATGTTCTTCTCGTTATAATGAATCCTGTTTATAATGAATGGGATGTTTGTATCCCATTGTCACCTACTTAATTTCTTTGTTAGACTGCAAGTCTAGTTAGTCATGCATGCAGTTAATGGGTTAATTGGTTGATTGCTTTATTGTAGCTCAAAGTACAAGCTGAACATATTCATGAAACATTAGAAAGAACAGTGCTTACAAAGAACAAGATGACAGAAAATAGAAAAGATCACGCTCAGGTTCGCACAGAGGAATTTACTAAATCCACGTTATCTAATTCAGAAGCTTTAATAACGGTTAATGCACGCTGCCAGTTTTTGAATCAGAAAACCTAATGTGGGTTTAGTCAACTCCTCTGTGTGAACCTGAGCACAGCCTTTTTCATTACTATTTTACGATCACATTTCAAGTGCTTTTTTTCCTGAATTTTTGGGCATTTATAACAAATGATAGAAAGATTCAAATACCTCATATGTAAAAACAAGGTACAAGAAGGAAGCCTTTTCCAAAGACAAAAAATGCTTGAGGACAAGGGGTCTCACTAGGAAGATAGAAGGGGGAGGCACAGAGGAAATGGGAGGGAAAAACTTCTTTATGATGGTGGGGGCCAGAACAGTTACAGGATTCAAGACTGCATGGGATAGACACAGAGGGATCATAGAAGTAGGGAGAGAGACTGAAGACCAAGTAGAAACTGTGGTGTCACTATAGATAGGTTCCATGTGATATGGGTGACTCCAAAAGAGCGAGCCCATATCAGCGAATAGAAAATGGCGAGGACTGGAATAGTGACTGATTTTTCTGCAGGGGGCTTTGTCCCCCACACCCCCTTTATTAAATATCAAATTCTGAGGTTGTAGTACCTCGGGGTAAGGGAATATCAGTTTTGCCATTCTGGTACTCACTGTTTTCTGTTCTTCATAATGTGGACTCGCTCTTTTGTGTTTGCCCACATTATGTGATACCCTGTAAGTTGGAAAAATAAGGCAGACTGTGTGGGCCAGGAGGTCCTTATCTGATGATAACTTCTATGTAACCTTTGCTATAAGGAACAAAATTGATGACTCCAGAGCAGTTTGTTATAATGAGGGACCATTGTACTCTAGGCGCACGGTAGTGTCCCTATATTTAGGGTTGAGCAGGACTGTCTGTGTTAAACCTCAAATTTTGAACTTTAATATCTTCACAACCATTGAACAGATTTCCATGAAATTTTGCAAGCATGGTCTGGTGGGAAAGGTCTCTGGATGTGCCAATTTTATTTTCTTGACAGATATGCAGATTCTGAGAAGAAGATAGTGAAATACATAAAAAATCTGATATTTTTTTGCTGGTTGGTTTTGCCATCACCTTGCACCCTGACAGTTTAGAATTTTGGCCTGAAGGTTTTAGGGTAGAAAGTGCTTGGGCTGCAGATGTGCCTTTTACATGTTTGGTAAAAACATATTGATCCATTCCAAAGTTATTACATTTTAAAGTTTCAGTTATTTTCAATGGGCAGTATAGTCTTTTGGATAAAGGATTGGAATGAAAAAAAAAAATTGTTCAAATGAAAAAGGATCCATTTTCCTTTGGGGCTGATCCTTTCTAGACAGAAAAAAAAATCATTTTTTGTTTGCCACCATCTTCTTTTCCATTTTTATTTTAAGTTTCAAACTTCCCAAAAATAACATCCTGCGGATAGACCAAAACATGTATCTTGCTGATTGAGACTCCATTAGGTGAATTATGCAGTTCTCCATTGTAAAGAAGACCCTGGAATGTGTTTTTAAATGATTTTAAATCCTTTTTTGTCCCTCACTAATGCGTTTTTCACAAGTCCTTTTTTGTTCAAATGAAAAAGGATCACATGTGATGAAAAAGGATTTTGGACTTTGGTTATTTTCTGCCTTTGTTCACAACTCCTTTTTTGTTCAAACAAAAAGAGATCCCATGACTTGAAAAAGAATTTCGGACTTAGTTTTTTTCTGAAATCCTTTTTTAGTCACAAGGAATTGTTATTATTCCTGTATTTTTGTGCAGTTTCCCTAGTGTGCAGTGGAACACCCCACCATGTCATGCCTTCCCTGTTATGTTTAAAGTTTTCCCTGGTGTCTACCGGTACCCCCCCACCACCACCATAGCCATCACAGTAATTTTTATTTTATATTTCCTGGTGCCTAGTGGCTCTCCCCACCCTCCAGTTGCCTTCCTCATATTTTTATTTGTTTTTCCCTGGTGTCCAGTGGCACCCCCACCCTCTGATGGCCTTTCACATTTTTGTGCCTTTACCCTGGTGTCTAGTGGTACCCCTGAATTCTGATCATCCCCCCTTGTTTATTCAGTAATTTCCTGGTGTCTAGTGGCACCTCCACCTTCCAGTTGCACTTTCCATAATATTTTCTTTATCCCTGGTGTCCAGTGGTACCCCCACCCTCCGATTGACCACTTCATATATTTATTACATGTTCATTGGTGTCTAATGGCACTCCCCTACCCTTCGAGGCCGTCCCAGTCTTTCTGTCCCTGTAAGAAAGAAGATCTTCCCTCAATGTCTTCAAATTGCTGTAAAAAAAATGTCCCTCAACAATGTCACTCCCTATCCCAACCTCCCATTCTGCACACACTACCCCACACCCTCCAGTACAACCCCATACTCTCTCACTCACCTGAATAGGCCCACAAATGAATAACCACTGTCCAATCAAAGACACATCTTGCTGCTGGAACCATCTGCTGCAATATGACAAAGTAAGGTAAGTTCTGTTCATGGTATTTCAATGGTATTTTCAACTCTGGTGCTCAATTTTGCCATTTTAGCATATTTTGACACCACATTTTCAACATGGCATTTTGGAGATCCCACCTCATGAACAGTGTTGATGGAATTATACAAATCAGTCCAGAAATGTGATTTCATGGTCACTTGGCAAAATCACCTTTCGGGCAGGATTTGAAAAAGTTTCACCACACTTGTTCAGCAGGTGTGGTCATAAGAAGGGCATGCTGAAAATGTGGGGTCAAAATAGGTTAAAGTGTCAAAGTTATGTGCATCCATTGACATTTACCTCTGCTCCCTTGTAACTTTTGTAATTTTAAATATTTTGACCCAAATTTTCAACATATCCATTTCTTTATACCATCTCATGAATGTGACAGCTCTCATTTTTCAAATCTTCACCTAAATGTCTTGTTGTGCCTGTAGCATGGCATGATGTTGTGGTAGCATGCAAGGGTGTTTCAGCGGGCATTTTAAAATCTTTACTATCATGTTTATGAGGTGGGGTAATAACAAGGCTATGATGACAATCTGGTTGATCTAACCCTGCGTAGTAAAGTGAAGGACCCTCTGGGACCTGTGCTTCTGGATATAATTATACTAGCAGAAAAACTAGGGAGGGATGGGAGTGCATGTCCCAATGGGCATGCGCTCCCATGAGCAAATAAGAAACGGTTATACTATCTCAAAAAGTAGGGAAATTCGTTACAAAAAAAAAACTCTGTTAATGCAACATTTAGGGTTCAGCCTAAAGTGACAAAAGTAGGGTAATGTGGCTTTAGACTTTCCAACCCTAAAACCCCACACCCACCCCTAAAACAAATCAGGGGTGCAGTCTTCCTTGGGGTTGTCAGTACTAAAGTTTACCCCATTGTTTACACTCCAGATACATATGCACCTCATTGGGTGACCTTTAGGGTTGACTACTCCAAGGAAGACTGCACCACTGATTTGTTTTAGGGCCGGGTGTGGGGTTTTAGGGTCGAAAACCCTAAAGCCACATTTCCCTATTTTTGTTGCTTTACCCTGAACCCTAACTATTGTATTAAAGTTTTTTGCAAATATATATATATATATTCATGGCAAAAAAACTCTGTTTAATGCATCAGTTAGGATTGTTCCACAGTGACAAAAGCGGGGAAATTTGGTGTTAGGGTCGAAAACCCTAACTCTGCATTCACCCCAACCCCCCATCCCCCAGCACCACACACACACACACACACACACACACACACACACACACAACACACATATGCAAGTAGGTGGGAGGACCAAGGCAACATGCCCAATCACAGACAACCAGCAGCAGGTGACAGAAATAAAATGAAACTGTCTAAATGTACTACAACACATCCCCACCCACCCGACCAGGTATTGCATGCTCAGTGGAGATCCACAGCAAAACTGAGGCCATGTACACCAAATGTAGACATCCCTGATTGCAGGTGTACACAATGTACCACACTTAGGAGTTGAGTGGCCTTACCTAGCGATGGCACACACCCCACCACACCCGCTACTGCACCCAGACTGTACATCAACAATGAACCTCCATGATTGGATGTATACAGATGTTTGTACACTTTTGAGTAGACAGAACAAAAAACAACTGTCTAAATCAATTACAAGACACATGCATCATCATAAAACAACAACTGTAGCATTTAGCATGTGTTGTACTTAGCTGTACATTTTCTGTGTCTGTCAATTCAGTATGCAGAACCTGTTCTGGAGGCTCGGCAAGCCATTCGCTGTATAAGGGTGTGCAAGATATAATGCTGCTAACAGGTGTACAGCCTCAGTGATGGAGGTATACCACTGATGTCCATTTACTTACTTTTTCTGTGGCTGTACAGTCAGAATGCAATCACTGCTCTATGTGTTGGCTGTACAGTCAGAATGCAATTACTGCTCTGTGTGTTGGAAGTAGGACTAACTGGGTGAGACCATGCAATTCCTAACTGTGCAAGGGTGACTGTAGCTGCAATACTGTAGGTTTAGCATGGATACCCCTAGACTCAGTTTAGTTCTAGCTCTCTACTCAGGATGCAGTACCTGGCCAGGATGATGGTGTTCCCTGTGTGAGGCCATGCAAATCCTAACTGTGCTAAACTGAGTATCCTTGCAGTGACAGATGTGTAACATTGATGTACATGCCCTCAGTTTTTCTGTAGGTTGTCACTCAGGATGCAGTATCTGCTCTTGCAGTTTGGGTAGACCATTGCCAAAGTGAGGCCATGAAACTGTCAACTGTGGTAAGTGGAGTGTAACTGAGATCAGGTAGGTGTACTGTTGATGTCCATGGCCTTTGTTTTTGCTGTGGCTTTGCAGTCAGGATGCAACAAGTGGTGGGGCTTAGGCATTGTGTTACTAAGAGGCTGTGCTACTTCTACAGCAGTGGCCACAAACACTGCAAGCTATTTCCCCAAATTTCTGTGATATTAATGGAAATATCTGATGTTTTTTTCATTTAAAGAGTAGGGTCAGCAGAGAGAAAATCTTCAGAAATGTAGTGAAGTATCTGCAAATACCTTGCAATGTCTGTAGGTACCACTGTAAGTGTACAAACCTCTGCACGGTAGCAATTACTGAATTGCACTGTTAATGTCCATGGCCTTATTTTACCTGTGGCTGTACAGTCAGTATGCAGTACTTTGTCTCATGGTACTGGGGCATTGAGTGATGAAGGACCCTCAGCACCTGACTGTGTTACGTTGTGTCTACCTGAAATCAGGTAGATATAACATGCATGTCCAAGGAATTAGTTTTGCTGTGGCTTTCCAGTCTGGGTGCAGTAGCGGGGTGTGGTGGGGTGTGCAGCATCACTAGGTAAGGCCATGCAACTCCTAAGTGTGGTACATTGTGTGCACCTGCAATCAAGGATGTCTACATTTGGTGTACATGGCCTCAGTTTTGCTGTGGATCTCCACTGAGCATGCAGTACCTGGTCAGGTGGGTGGGGATGTGTTGTAGTACATTTAGACAGTTTCATTTTATTTCTGTCACCTGCTGCTGGTTGTCTGTGATTGTGCATGTTGCCTTGGTCCTCCCACCTACTTGCGAGGCAGTATAGCTCAGTGGTTTAAGGCTCTGAGCTGAAAATCTGGTGACATCCAGCAGACCAGACCTGGGTTTGAATCCCACAGCTTCCACTTGCATACTGTGTGACCCTGAGCAAGTCACTTAACTTCCCTGTGCTCCCAGGTTGCTCCTGTAAAAAAGCTTTCAGCTTAGTGTGCTATTCCTGGTTAAACAACTAAAAAATAAATAAATAAAATAAATGTGTGTGTGTCTGTGTGTGTGTGTGTGTGTGTGTGGTGCTGGGGGGTGGGGTGGAGGGTGAATGCAGAGTTAGGGTTTTCAACCCTAACACTGAATTTCCTCGCTTTTGTCGCTGTGGAACAACCCTAACTGATGCATTTAACAGAGGTTTTTTTGCCATGAATTTCCTGCATTTTTGAGAAGTAATGCTGTCATATTATTTTTGAATATCTTATTAAGAACATATTTTTGTTTTCAGAACACAGGCTGAACAACATATGTATAAATTTCACTGAATAAGTAGTTATCTGATAGCATTCACACAAATATTGTTCATGTGCTACAGCTTAGATTTGCTAATAAAATGATTAACCTACAAAATATGAAATGTGTATGTTCACCACATTGAAAAATGCCACTTTCATGGAGACAAATAGACAGAATGTAGCAATGAACATCATGCAGCATGTTTAAATGCAGTACTGCTGCAACACCAACATACATAGTATTACCATAACATTATGATAAAAGAAAGACACAAGACAGGTAGATAAGGCTTAAAAAGATTTATTACCCAATTAATAATTGTGAGAAGGCCAAATTAATAATCCAATTGGTGCACAAAAATCAGTCTCACAAAACAACCACATTACTGTTTTTCACTGTTACTTGAAATACATGTAAACCAGTATCACAGACAGTAAACCAATGACATGTAACAGAATAAAAAAACAGAAGGGCAGTCATAACAACACTGTCTGAACATGGTTTACACATATGAAACAGCTATGATGTTGTTGTTATTGTGTGACTGATAGTGGGAATGTTTCTGGGGTGGGCGAAAAAACAGATGCGACTTATAAACTCATAGCAGCACAAACAGGCTATGGTTAACAAAGAAATATATTTCTGAAACTAGTAAACATTTAATATTAATGTATTCTATGTGTATACATACAAATACATATACACATAGATGTACATGTAAAATCATACTGCTATATTACTGCATTTGGAAAATTCCCACCCGTCCCCTCAATAGAGACAATCAGAGAATATTATCAGGAACACAAAAATACTTGGTTGTCATCAGTGAAAGTGTCTGATGTACAGTTTTTAATTATTATTAACATACATCAAGCTAAGGTTAAACACAAAGATTTATAATACTATATGGTAACAGTAGTATATACATCACTGTAAATGTTAAAAAATTAGTTTCATAGGTACAGAACTAGTTAACTACCAACATCTGTTACATCTTTTACTTACATGAAAGCAATGTTTTACTGAATACTATTAATATAACATCTTACGATATGATAAGCAAAAACTTTGTGCACTAAATGATAATGATATCTGTAATGGGACACAGTTACTTGTTATTAATGATGACATATTACATAATAGAACAGTACATATGTGCAACTGCATAATATCTCATGCTAACAAATTTAAGCATACTACTTCTTACTCTTTGAGTCTACAACTGTTTAAGAGAAATTTCATAGATATAATGCTATATGGATATATGTTAGTCAATACTACTAGTGTTTACAACAAAGTACTAAGTACTACCAATAAATATATTAAACATTGTATGTATTCATCTATATACAATCTAGATACATGACAATGAAACAGTCATAGTACTGCACTGTTGTGGAATAACAGTTTGGATACTTGTTCAAGACACAAGCATAAGAAGAAAAAAACGGATACAGAGCACACATCATAGTTCTCAACAAATGACAGACTGCTGTTAATCTTTAGTTAAAGATATGATTCACAATGATGTAAATGCACCTGGACAAGCATTGTACCTTAGAACAATCACACGTGTATCAAATGTGCCAAGTGTGATTTCTTATGTCTGCATATAACATACTCATAACAAAAGACTATGACAGAAGAGTTTGATCAGATAGGAATATCTCTTTTGACATGCAGAGGTCTTTGTTAGACATGTAAGTGTGGTTTCTCTAGTGACTTTGAAGACAGTTAGCGCCGATTAAAGACCAGTGCAACTATTTTCACTGTGTCACTGATCAACACAGCAATCTTAAAGTCACAATGAGTCTAGATATGCAAGAGAGCCATATGATACATCTGCTGTGTAACCACAACTGTACATTTGCTAATAACAAATTACAGTGTGGCAAAACTCATTCTGTAAGAGAAAAATGGACAGCAAAGTAGAGGAATTTCACATGTTGTGTAACTATTCCTCTGACACATTAAGATTGGCATAATTCTTCAGTATCAGTACACATGCATTTTTTAAGTGTCGTGGCAGTCTCTGTTTGAAAGAGCTTGTTAAATCGTTGCACTCAACCCATCCAGTTCTGTACCTCAACAAATAAGTGTAATGTCCAGAATGTACAGACTGGCCATAGTGGTAGATCACAGCATGAGCGTCAAACACTGCTTGGTTAAATACTACTCTACCAGCTGTGAAAACAGTGATGGGTGTGTCAACTCTGAGCCCATTGGAGTCAAATCTATGCAATACTAGCATAAGATATTGAGATGAAGTCCTCAGACGTATGGACTGAGTACATGTACCTCCACACCTCACACACAGGTAACTACTTTCAGCATTAGTAAACAGCTGCCAAAACTTTATAGCTTTGCTCTGAGGCACAAACAGAGAAACTCAAAGCATATCTTCTGTGGTTTCTCATTCTGAATGACCACATGACAGACATAAGTACTTGGTAACATATGACACAATAAAATAGTGACACATAGAAGTGCCTTCTTCATCCAGGCTGTTTATGATAGCCATCATAAACTTGGTAGCGTCATAGATACATAGATACATAGACAGTATCGGCAGATAAGGGCCTATGGCCCACCCAGTCTGCCCATTTGAGCTTGTAAGTTCAGTTTGTTTTCCTAGAAGTCTGTTGCCCCTTACCCCTGACCTTCAGAATTCCTTTATGTCTATCCCATGCATTCTTAAATCCCGTGATTGTTTCAGCCCCCACCACTTCCTCTAGCAGGGTGTTCCACTTGTCCACCACCCGTTCTGTGAAGAAATTCTTTCTCATGTTTCTTCTGAATCGTCCTCCCTCCAACTTCATCCCATGCCCTCTAGTCCTGGAACATCTTTTCACTTAAAAAAGTGTTTTCCTGCACCTGTTCCTCCCTGTAAGATACTTGTATGTCTCTTCATCATATCCTCTCTCCTCCTCTCCTCCAGGGAGTACATGTTCAGTTCCTTCAACCTGTCTTCATAGGACTTGTGATGCAATCCATGCACCATCTTTGTTGCCCTCCTCTGAACCTTCTCTACCCTGTCTATGTCCTTACGTAGGTATGGTCTCCAGAACTGTACACTGTACTCAGGTGGGGCCTCACTAGTGTCTTGTATAGCGGAATTATGACCTCCTTTTCCTGCTGGTGATGCCCCTGCCTATACATCCCAGCATCCCATTTGCTTTACCTGCTGCCTTGTCACATGTTTCCTGCATTTTGAGGTCATCAGAGATGATAACCCCAAGATCCCTTTCCCTGCTGGTGCATGCTATATCCTCACCCCCCAACTGATATATTGTGCCAGGGTTTTGTGCCCCTATGCATTATCTTGCACTTCTTTGCATTGAATTTCAACTGCCAAACCCTGACCATTCTTCAAGTTTCTGCAGGTCGCTTCTCATTCTGTCTACACCCTCTGGTGTGTCTACTCTGTTACAGAGCTTTGTGTCATCAGCAAACAGTGAAATTCTGCCTTCTAGGTCCTGCTAATGTCACTGATGAAGATGTTGAATAGGACCGGTCCAGCACTGATCCCTGTGGTACCCCACTGGTCACTCTTCCCTCTGTGGAGTGACAGCCATTTACCACCCCTCTGTGTCCTGCCACCCAGCCAGTTACCTACCCACCACACTACTGTCCTGCCCACACCCATATTCCCCAGTTTGTGTAATAATCTTCTATGTGGCACAGTGTCAAAGGCCTTGCTGAAGTCCAGATAGGCCATGTCCACTGCCCTCCCTGATCCACCTCCTAGTCACTCAGTCAAAAATTCAACGAGGTTGGTCTGACATGACCTCCCCGGTGAAACCATGCTGGCTTGGGTCCTGTAGTCCATTGACAACCAGATGTTCCACCAATCTCTCCTTCAGTAGTGCTTCCATGATCTTCCCACTACCGAGGTGAGGCTGACTGGTCTGTAGTTCCCTGCTTCTCTTTGTTCCCACTTTTGTATAAGGGGACTACATCTGCTGTCCTCCAGTCTTTGGGTACCTCCCTGTTTCCAGTGATCGCTAAACAGGATAGCCAGAGGTTCAGCCACCACCTCTCTTAGTTCTTTAAGGACCCTGGGTGCACCCATCTGGCCCCATTGCTTTATCAACTCTTATTACTTCCAGTTCCTTCAGGACCCTTTCTCGTGTAAAGGGACTTGTGTCCATTTCTGCACCATTCTCACCCCTTGTACTCCCTTCAGACCCATTACCCTCCTCTTCCTCAGTAAAGACTGAGAAGAAATACCTGTTCAATATGTCAGCTTTACTGTTGTCATCCTCCATGTGGCACCCATCCTCCCCCTTCAGTCTCACTATCCCTCCCTTTGTCTTTCTTTTTTCACTTATGTACCTGTAAAAGGTTTTGTCCCCTCTACCCACTGATTTTGCAATGTGTTCTTCTGTCTGAGCTTTGGCTTCCCTTACTGACCTCCCTGCCTCCCTATGCTTCTCCTGGTACTTCTCCCTATCCCCTTTTGCCTGTGTCTTTTTGTATTGCCTGAATGCAATCTTTTTGGCTTTCACTTTCTTTGCTACCTCTTTGGAAAACCATAATGGTCTCCTCCTCTTCCTTTTCCTCTTGCTAACCTGCTTAATGCATCATTCTGTTATTCTTGTAATCCCCATTTTAAATACTGCCCACTGTTCCTCAACCCCTGATTCCTGTCCCATTCCCCTTAATGCCTCTTTCAAGTATCTCCCCATTTTCCCAAAGTCTGCCCCCCTAAAATCCAGGATATGTGTTTTTGTGTGGTTTGGTTCTGCTCTTTCTGTGATTTCAAACCACAATGACTGGTGGTCACTGTTTCCCAGGTGCTCCCCACTGTTACCCCATTACACTGTCCCTGTTTGTGAGCACAAGGTCCAGTATTACCTTCTGCCGAGTTGGTTCCATGACCAGTTGCTTGAGGAAGGCACCTGAAGGAGTCCAGGATAAATCTGCTCCTAGTTGATGCTGCTGCTGGGATGCTCCATTCCACATCTGGAATATTGAAGTCTTCAACCAGTACTACTCACTCTTGTCTGCCATCCTTTGGATGGCTAGCATCAGCTCCCTATCTGTTTCTTCCTCCTGAGCTGGTGGTCTATAGACCACACCTGTGTGGATGGCTGTCCCCATTTTCCTTTCCAGCTTAACCCACAGTATCTCTCCCCCATTTTGTTCCTCCTGGATCTCTGTGGCCCTTATGTCATTTTTCACATACAGTGCCACTCATCCTCCCTTCCTGCCTGCCTGCCTGCTCTGTCTCTTCTGAATATGTTGTAGCCAGGTATGGCCATCTCCCAGTCGTGGTTATCATTACACTAGGTTTCAGTGATGGCCACAATGTCCATGTCTGACTGCACCATGACAGCCTCCAGATCTTCCAATCTTGTTGCTAAGGCTCCTGGCATTTGCACACATGGCTTTCCATGATTTGACCTCCCTAGACTGTTTCACTGTTCTACTCCAACCCCTTCCTTGGTTGTCATTTATCCCTGGTTCTCCTTGCTGTCTGCCCTTCTGCTGCATTTTGCCCCTTTTCTGCTTATCCACCTCTTGGGCACTAATCTCCATCTTTTGCACACTGCTTTGCAGAGATAGCCACTCCTCTGGTTCACTGGTTCCACTGCTAGCTGTGGGGGGTGAGCAAGTAGGTACCCTCCTTGCTGGCCTGCCACCCCCCTTTGCTAGTTTAAATGCTTGTCAATGTAGTATTTAAACTTATCATTGAGTGCTTGGATTCCCCTGCAGGATGGATGCAGGCCATCAGGCTTGAACAAACCTCCATCCCTCCAGGTGGGTCCCCAGTCACCAATGAATCCAAACCCTTCCTCACAGCACCAGTTCTTCAACCATGAGTTAAAGTTCCTGATGCATGCTCTCCTATGCTCTCCCTTGCCTCTCACAGGTAGTACTTCTGAGAAAGTGACAGAAGTAGCTACTTGCTTGAGACCCCTCCCCAGTTTCCTAAACTCTTCCTGAACTTCCTTTGGCTCCCCATTTGCCAGGTCATTAGTACCTAGGTGGATAATGACATCCAGCTCACCCTCCCATCTTGCCTTCCCAGTGATCCCCAGGATCTTCCTTCCATCCCTCCATGCCATGGCACCTGGTAGGCACCTCACCTCCCTGTCCTCCCCCTCCTGTGTTCCTAGCTGGATCCCTCTTATGATGGAGTCCCCCACCAGGATTTGCTTCCTCCTCCTCTGGGGTCCACTGCTTTCCCCACTGAGGTCACCTTGGCTAACCTCCACATCCTTTCCTTCCACTTCTCTGGGTACCTCTATTTGGTTGTCCTCATTTGCCAGTGTGGCATATGAGTTCTTGAGTAGAATAGGATCTGGGATGTGCCTCTGCCTGACCGCTCTAACCCTCCCTGAGCCCACTGTCATCCAAGTGCTCCTCCTTCTTGGCATCCTTTGAGGCAGTTGCATTGGACTGGGTGGTCCCTGGATAGGGGTGATGGTACTCCTGACCCAGTTTACTTCCGCTCTGAGTCTGGCTACCTCCTCCCACAGTCCACAGAGATGCATGCAGATAGGGCAGCACCTCAGTATCCAGAAGGTCTGCCTAAATATGGCTGCCCCACAGCCACTGCATTGCACCACTCCCCACATTATACTGCAGTATCCCACTACTTGTCTGCTACTGAAGCCTCCTAGTTCCCTTTTATTAATTTACTGTCCTAAAAATCCTGCCACTGATCCTCAGATAATTTTTTTTTTAGAAAAAGAAACCAATAAATAAATGAATGAATCAAAACACTTGTGCTGAGGGTGGACTTTCTCCCTTATGCCTCCTACTTCACACCCTTACTATACCCTGTGTTTAGCTCCTGTCAATCAGATTTAACAGGACATATAATTAAGAGTTGGGGGAAGGGGAGGGAGGGGAGGGCAAAAATTTGCAGTCCTGCTGCATGTTTGCAGCAAAAGTACTGCATCCATCATATGTGCCCAGCACTTGCCGCAGACGTGTTAGTGACTGCTCAATGTTAGACTGATCAGAAGCCATGTTGATAACCTGCTTCAATTCCTTTGACAGTGCAGTGTATTGCAAAGCAGATATTGCATCAACAAAGTGAGGCATATGGAGAAAGACCTGCATGGCTACATTAGCATAGCATTTAGCTCTAGTACTGTTGTCAAACACAGGCACAACAGCCATCCCAACTGACTTCTGAACAACAGTTGGCTCCACATCTGTATTTGACAGTGTGACCTTCTTAGAACTCTGAACAGTTCCATCAGTTGCGCAAGCTCGTTTTCTTTTGTTGCCAACTATACATCTGACTAAAGGATGTGAGACAACCACATACGTTGGTAGCAGTATTAAAGACATCTGTGGCTAGTATAGAGTATGTAATCTGTTGTACTCAACTATACAGTGCTTGTCAGCACGTATCTTCTGAGGTGCAACTGTTATGATGTGCAACCCAGAAAGACTACATACACGTGAAAGGGTGACGTAGCTCATGCCATCTTTGAAAATGTCTGTCCCTATGTCCACCATTGCTGAGTCCAAACTCAAGTCTTGAGACTTGTGAATGGAAACAGCATATGCAACACATATTGGGAACTGTTTCCTGTTCACATAGATATCCATCAGTACCTGGAACTTAACACAGGTATGATCAATCTGGACAGGATGTTCCATGTTGTCAATGTGGACAACAAGTGTCTCGATAAATGTCTTTTGAACATTGTAGAGAAAGTCAGTGATGTTACCCAAGGCACCATTTACCATGCCACGTGCATTCTTACAAACTATAAGTACAGCTTCTAGACCAGCTCTGTGTGAAACATCTGACTTCAATTCAGACAGCCATTCAGTCATCTTAGCTACCAGCTTCTGACTTAAAAATGACACCATCAGCTGTGTCAACAGCATGTAGTGTGAGAATTGTTTGATTTTCTCTCTGCAACATGACACTGTTGAACTCAGCGCATTTCTTTAGTCGTGGCATAAGACACACAATGCGTGTGCCCATGAAACACACATCACTGAAAACATCACATGCAGTTTCTGTGGATGTGGTGTCCATTCTGATTCTTCATCCCTTTAACATTGCAACATGTTCTGGTGACAGAGAACCCGTACGAGCTTAATCCAACAGTGCCTTGTAAGTCATGTCAGCACTTTGGCACATGTTCTGATACAGCTCGACATAGGTAAATAACTCCCACAGATTAAAACCTCCAATGCAGCCAAGTGTTTTCTTGGCCTGTTTCACAGTCAGAGCTGCAAAGACATGTGCTGCATTCACAGGTGCAAGCTGTAAAAGGTCTCCAAATACAACAATGCATTTTCCACCGAATGCATCTCCATCATCAGTCCCCAGGATCTCCTGTAGATGTAGATGTATACAGGCAAGCATCAAATTAGAGACCATATTAATCTCATCAATGATGAGTAACTTCATCTTACAAAACATGGAACCAAGCGAGATGCAACCTCAAATGATAGTTTCCGATACTCTCTTGCTTTGCCATGCTCCACTGGCAACATGAACAGACGGTGTAACGTCATGCCACCAACATTGTATGCTGCTAGTCCAGTGGGAGCACTAACAGCAACAGACATCACTGACCCTGTCAAGGTCTGTATTTCAGCTGTGATGGCCTCCATAAGAAAACTCTTCCCTGTACCAGCTGAGCCACTTACAAACATCAGCAGTGGTTTGTAGTCAAGACAGTCACATTTCTTCTTGTCATGCAGTATCCCATGCCAGACAGCATCAGTTACCTCAGAGTAAACCATACACTGCTGGTCACTGACTCTCTCTCTCAACTCAGTTGGATCAGCACTGCAGTGGGTATCGTGTTGCATGGCACTCTCCACTTCTGACATGAGTACTTCTGGGGCATTCAGAGGCAGAGGTTCCCCAAGGATATCTTGTCCTTCTGGATCAAGATTGTCCTGTGAGCTAACAGGAGTATCCTCCTCAAGTAGCTTTTGTGCCTTTTCAAGCTGTTCCTTCTCAGTATCTAGTCTCTGTATGTATATCTCTGAGTATTGATTTTGATTGTCTTGTAACTGCGATTAAACTCTTCCTTGAATGTGTCACAGTCACCTTTCAATTCAGCCTCATTCCTCCAGGGTCTAAATAAGAATAGCAGAGCAAAGTAGTAATGCTCTCTGCTCTCAGATGTGCCTAGATGTAACTTACAGTGGTCAATGAGCCAAGGCTTATGTCTCTTAACAAGACAGCCATCCACTCCTCTGACCTTGTAAATGTCATGTGTACAATCAGGTGAGACACCTGTCTTGTAGTCATACCACTTAGCCATCTGAAATAGACACATAGAATCCATGTCTTCATGTCTACGGGGGTAGTATGTGCCAATGAGGTTATTCTTCAAGATATGTCTTGAAGAGGGTCTGTTGACAGCCAGTTCCTCAATCTCAGCATGAGGAATAAGTACACATTTTTGCTTCTCTTTGTAGTTCACACTGAGAAAGCAGACAGCATCAGACTTGCCGTACAGATGTGTACCAATTAAGCGATCACCAGCCTCATAAGCACCACATTCTCTGAGTGAAAGGGTCTTCAAGCCTAATGACCACAACTGAGATGTCAGGCTCTTGCTTGAACCAGTAATATCTTCCCAAAGATCTTGCAAGCTAGTCTGCTCATGCTTAGTTATGTACGAAGTGACATACCACACCAGAGCCAATGAGTTGTCAGCCACAAACTGAACATCTATGTTTGCTTGCCACATTAGGAGAAGAGTAGGGTTGTAGTCATTGATGTACAACTCTTTCTCATCTCTGGGTAACTCATATACCCTCTTGGTTGATTTTGCCTTCAAGTGGTGTTGCATTGCTGAAAACAGATAATTCATGCAACTGTCCTAACAGACACGTCTAGGAAATCCAAAATGACATCTGGTGTACCAATCAGATTTGTTCTTCACTACCTGGTGGCAGTATGTTGCACAAATTTGGCGCTGGAACTTTTGCACTAACTTCCACATTGTTGGACTGTCGTACTTGTCCGGAATGCGGCAAGTGATGTATTTCTTGATGAATGCGAGCACTTGTGCTGCTTCATGCTCACCTATATGGGGGGCATCCTTGATCCACATCAACATGTGAATATGAGGAGCACCTCGTGCCTGATACTCCGTCCTCCAAAAGTAATGTTCCACAACACCAAGAGGCGGATTGTCCTTTGACAAAATGAACGTCAGAACATCATGGAATCACTTGTGAAAATGCCTTGTGACAGAGACAACGTCAAGTGAGCACATCTCTCTGAGAGTCATTGATGCAATACCCTCAACATCAGAGTTTGCCTACTTCAGCAGTTCTATGACCTCATCCCAGGCATACTCAGCACAACTGAGTGTGACAAACCATGTAGCTGCACCATGCTCTCACAGCATTGTCATCACCTCACAGTGTCTGCGGTACCAATATGCTTTGGTGCCACATAGACTTGACAGAATAGAAGACAAATTAACTTGCACATTTTCATCTTTCTGCTTCAATTTCTGAAGAAACTGTGCAGCTGTAATTCCATCAAGCGGAGTAGTCAGACAAATAGTATGTGCAATGGATGCAGACAATATGCTAAGTTCACTCTCCCACAGGAGATGAAACAGGTACTGTATGTTGCTTCTGAATTTGCCATCTTTACTGAGCACACGGCTTGTTCGGTACTCAGCACCCTATACACACACTTCTCTTTCATCCAGGAGATGACCTGACCCTTTTGGAAATAAGTCAGGGAAACAGTGTGCTTCCAGTGTTGCCTCCCAAATGCTGACAGGCTCACCTTCCACCTGTTTCATTTGATAGAGATCGATGTTGTCCCCTACCTGATCTCTGCCATGTAGTGGATGAATTATGTACTGTTACACACATTGTCATTTGTTTCACATTGACCTTCTCAATCATGGCTTTGTGCTGTCCAAGTCATCATGATGAAGAGGAACACTAGTGATGTGATGAATATTAAGGTCTGCATAAAAAGGATTGTTGTTCTTTAAGTGAGTAAGAGCAAGCTTCACCTTCTCAACATTAACAACATCTTGCCAAATCACCTTAGACTTTGTTGGCACACCATTTACAAGAATGACCAAAGTGTTTTCAATGGAGATAGCCTCCACATTTTCCTGCAGAGGAAGTGGCAGATACATGATGGAACCCTTAAAAGATCTGATGAGTTCTTTTGGTGGAATACTCCATGTCTTAGTGTTCATCCGTAGAATAGTTTGAAACAGTTTCATTGTCTGAATAAGAATCTGCTCAAACATATTCAATGTGGAAATCTCACTTGGTGTCACATGTGCCTCCATGTTGTTCAAGACTGACCTTGGTGGCAGAATGTTACACTTCACTTTGGAAAAACAGTGCTTGCACATCACAATGATTGGGTCTAATTCAAAGTCAGACTTTAACAGCAGAAATGTTGAAAGTTGAAACCACATGTCATTGTATGGTGACAAGATTTCCAGATTCACTGTGACCATTTGTTTTTCATAACAAAGGCGTTCACATGACACACATACAAAGTCAAGCTTCTGTCTCTTTGCCAAATTGAATTTGGCAATCGATTTCCCATACTGTTTGAGAATTTCTCTTTCTAGGACAGACACACAATTCCCATAAGGAATAGATCCATGAGTAACCACAGTATCAGTCACACTGCTGACACATCGCAGCTGTTTCAAAAATTGAATGGCACCATGCATGTCACCAGACAGCAGTAACTCATTCAGATGAGTATACTGAATGACAGCTCTACGAACTTCATATACCCTGTACACAAAGTTCCTCATCCCTGATTGATGCAGTCCCAGCATCTGCATATGGTGAAATACACTGTCACAAACCCCACTATCTATGCATGCAAAGGAGTTACCCATAAGTCCAGTGCGTGGGCAGATCTCACATAGGTCTATGCTCTCAAACAGTTTATGTCTGTCTTTATGGTCAGTAATGACAAACAGGTTGATAAAGTGCTCAACTTTCTCAAACTATGATTGCCTATGGTTGCAAGTGTCATTGCATGTCCATGAGAGGCAGTGACATTTACGAGGCTGAATAGTTGCCTCACATTCATCATCTGATACCATCGTAGAATCATCACACACACTGAGCACATTACAGACTTTGCCGGACTCATCAATGCACAACTTGCTGTCTTTTTTCTGAGAGTAATATGACTCCTGCCAGAAATATGCCTCTGAGTGCTGTGTATGCAGCCACTGTCCTGTGAAAACATTACAGAAATTGTGCCGGTTCAAGAAAGGATATCGTTGTAGCCTCATCTTTACCTCATACACAATTTTCCTAAACTGCTCAAGTACATGAGGCATCTTATGCCACAAACACTGAAGAGCAAAAACTGCTCTATTTACAAATGTGCATACTTTCAAGTGCAATTTCATCAAGCTGAGATGACTCTTGATTTTTCTGTGCTCATGTCTCATCACAGCAGCAATAAGTCTTTCAATCTTGGCTTTAGAAGCTGGAGATCAAAAATACTTCAGCTTTCTCAGAGATGCATCAGCAGCAATACATTTTTGGTGCTGCATAGTACGTGTGTTTATGCATGTCTTTGCAACAGTAGCTTTTCTGCTTACAGATCTACACAACTGTTGCTTAGCTACGCATTGTTTCCTTGCTGTTGAGCAAGCACATCCTTCCCCAACAGAGTGATAAAGGTCTGAATTAACATTTTCAGAGGATTGCTCAATATTTTTACGTCTTGAATTAGCATCACTGTTTTTTACATGACTCTTAAGCAACAATGACATACTATTATACCTTTTTCATCTCTGCATAGACTTCTGTCTTTCTTTAGAAGGCATCTTCCCTGATGTACAATTCACACATGAGTACAGCAATGTTACAGAAGAACTAAACACCTGTATGGGAAACACAGACAGGGCTGCAGTAATGGGGGAAAAGTGTGGATGTTGTCCAGGGCCCTGAGCTCAGGAGGAGCCCACCTGAGGAGCTGGCATTACCCCTGGCATTAGCTGGTTTGGGAAATGGGGCCCCTTTCAAGTGACTTGTCCAGGGCCCCAAAATTCATAGCTGCAGCCCTGAACACAGAAAAGAAAAAAATTAGACTTCATATATGTTGTTTGCTTCTAACATTACATACTATCATGAGCTATCCATATGTCATATAAGAAGAACACATAGTCTTTTCAAATTGTGGTGTACATAACTTCAATAATAACCTAAGAATAATAATGTATATATGTGAAAATAAAAGAATACCACAGTATTAAGCATACACAGTACTGTCTTACCCAATGATAACTATTTTAGCAAAAAATTGGAAAGGTAATGTCGTGGCATTTAACAATTTCACAAATAATAGTGCCATGCATGTGATAGCTTAGCAAAATATTATGTTATGCGTGCAACACTTTCGAACATAGTGTCACAACAATGGTGTCAAATGCATGAAAGTGTTGCAAATTGGTGTTATGTGCATGAAACTTTCACAAATCTAGATTTCCTAGACACACCCTTTCACATTCAGCCTATCACAGACCGACTCTGTTTGAGTGACAGATGTTGCAACCAATCTATCATCACATTTATCAGGCCATATCAACCAACCAATCAGAAGCACAGAACAGTGAAGAAGAAGGACATAGCAGCCATCTTGTACAAAACAACAGACACCCTGCTTGTGACTGCGTAAGTACATCACATTTTCTAAGATAATTTTCTACCATTATAAAAACAATTATCTGAACAAAAGTAGCACTAAACAAAATGTTTTTTCATGCTGTATTTGACTATGTGACTATTAATCACCTGCCATACTGTGGGAAAAAGTTATAACAGTTTAAAGTCAGAGTGTCAATGAGTATTTACTAGCATAGATAGAGATGCAAATGGAGGCAGAAGCAAGCAGCACGTGTATCATAACAAGAGAAACAGCCAATCACATTCCTCTGTTGAGCTGTAATTGTTTGAACTTGCCAACAGCCACATTGCATTTTACCACTAAAAAATATTTCCTGCATTTGTGTTTGACAACAAGAACACCCATTCAGCATAGCAATAGTAAGTGCATGCACTGTATTGGTGAGCCAAGGAAAATCATCAACCAATAACATGCCAAGTGACAGTGTTTTGGAACACCCCACAAAAGCAGTGTTGAAGCTGACAGTGAAATCTTACTTTGTCTTTCACTTGTGCTTAGCCACTGCAGTACACAGTGATATTATTTTGGTAGCTTTCTGTCCACTTCTCAGTTTAAAAGCTAAGAATGGCAGAAAATAGCAAATGTACTGTGTGGATAGTGGGCAGCAGCATAGTGAGGCGTGCTTCAGAGTATGCTGGGAGGAGTGGTTTTGGAAGCGACCTGCAGCTTCCAAATTGCTCTGTAAAGTGGTTTGTCAAAGGTGGGATGAGGTGGGAGCATCTCATGCCAACAATGCACAGACTTCTGAGTACTCAAGCTCAGCCAGATATACTGTTGATCCATCTTGGAGGAAACGATTTGGGCACCAAAAGATGGGTAGATTTAGTCTCAGAAGCAAAATTGGACCTTGCTTCTATTATGCATATGTTGACTGCCTGTAAGATCATTTTTTCTGACATTACAGAGCGAAGAGTCTGGCAAGCAGAACAGCACATGTACCTGCTTGATGGAGCTCACAGAAAGGTTAACATTCAAATATCAGGATACCTACACATGGCTGGGATGCACACCATACGTCACCCTGAAATAAAATTTTGTAATAATTGGCTCTACCTACCAGATGGTGTGCACTTCTCAAATGCTGGCAATTGCCTTTTCTTGGGTGACCTTCAAAATGGGATCCTCACAGTACTCTAAAAAATATCATGGTGTAACAGCACATCTTATTGTTACAAAAACTGCTCTTTTAAGAGCCCACAAACTTGGTCAAAAAATAGAACAGCTGCACTAGTTACAGACACAACAAAATTTACACTGTGTCACTGTCACTGTGCATCATACATTCTGAGGTGTGACAATGTTCTGTGCTTTTACATACATAGACATATAGTCTAAAATCTACATAATTATTTATTGACTATGCTGTATCAGAATACATGTAGGGAAGACTTAAGCATGAAATCACAAAGAGACAACACTTTCATAAGTATCATATTCTGCAAAGTTTTCTTACATCTGAAGACATTACAGGGTGGGATTACCCCCCAGGATGCCAGCATAGTGTTATTGCAGTCAACAGTAGAAAGAGCAATCTGTCCACTCAGAAGTAACCATAGTATACCATATCTAGTGTGAATTGTGACAAAAGTGTACCCCCTAACAGTAATACACTTCTGCTCACAACATAATTAAATGTTACCAGACCACCCTAACAGTAACAAGATGTCATTGATGTCACATCGTACAACAGACATGTAGATAGTTCTTCTCATGTGCCTTAACACCACCGCCCACATATACCACAGTACAGTTGAAGTGTCACTGACAGTCTCAACCCAGCAGCATACAATGAACATAGGTGCTGCCAAAGAGAGCATTGTACAACCTGTCTAATGTGAGGAGGGTGGATGTTCACTGCACTGCTGATATATGGCTGCAGATTTATTAAGCAATATCCATGTGCACAATAATGTTCTTTGTGCACATTCTTTGCTCACATCTACAGGATGCACAATTTATGCAGCCAGTCCTAGCTACAAACCATAGTTTTTCACTTAATTGTCGTACTGTGCTACTAAGACAATAGCACTAGAATAAATGAAACTGTGTCATAATCTGTGATATTGGCTGTACAACAGAGGGCAGAAAAAGGCAGAACTCACAAAACACTCTCTCAATATACAATTTTGTTCTCTATTTCTTACAGCATGTACAAAACAACTGAGAATCACCCTAATGAGACTGTGGAGCATAAAAGAGGTTTCCTCTCTGGTCCAGGCAGCACAGTCCAGAAGGAACCCATGGTTCCTTATGAGGAGCACTAATATGAAACTTGAGAAGATGTGGAGGCGCATCCATGAGTATATGAAAATCATACTCAAGATACGCATCAAAAATGCACCAATGTGCAAGCGTAAGTGGAAACTGTTGCCCAGTGGTTTTATACACTAAAAACATGAGAGGAGATACCAGACAACAATGTAGGCTGGTACTACATTGCATTTGAGATGTGGGAGGCATCTGGAAAGCCAGATGCAGGGGAGTGCATAACACAACGTAAGTAAAGCAATTATCTGTTATTAAACAGCATGTTTTTTTTTGCAGAAATAAAAAAAATAGCTAACTGATGTGCAAACTATTAAACAAATGTAACAAAAACAGTTTTAACACTGTGTTCAGAAATTCTAAGTCTAATATTTCTCAGTTCTATTTTAAACCATTTTACAGGTGAGACATTGCAAACTAACTTGTCACAGTGCTGACAGACATTTGTCATAGTCATACAACACAGCCATGCAGTATTTAAAAGTATTATGTTACCCAGTATTGGTTTCATGTAGCACTCACACACACATATCATGTGGCAGTACAGTGCTAGAATATGACTTACATAGCATGAGCACATGTCTTGTTCCTGATTTTTTTACTGTGTTACATGATACTTCATGCACAGACAATAATGTATTGACAACCATGCATAACTACTATGTGTCTCCATTCAGGAATTGAAATTACAGCATATCAACTTCAACAGCAAAGCTCGACAGTTCCATACTGCCATTTCAAACCCAAGATGGGAAGACACGACGACTTGTGTGTGACTGTAAATACTGAATTTTCAATAGTACATGGTTCTTAACACTATGGTGACACACCCCTACTGAAATGTTACAGTTACTTAACTAAATGGAATTTTCAGCCTCTTGAAAAGTGAAAGGTATGACTTTAGACACTGTAGTTAGTAATTAGATATATACACAATAAATGAGAAAGGTACAATTCCATGAAATTTGAACTGTATAGGAAAACTGTTTAGACTGTATAATATCACTTGACAATATGCACACCAGTTTATTATGTGGTTGGCAACGATCTTCAGCAGCCCTATCTTTATAAATAAGAAAGGTTAGCCATATATAATAGTATATTTGGATAATGATAATAAGTTTGTGGTCTCATAGTATTGATGCACCTCTTACATCAATATTGGTAGATCTCTTTTCAGCCTAATAATAATCTAAGGATACAAAATCCATTGTCTATGTGCGACTGTAATTGCATACCATAGATAGCATCTCAGTGCTATCATCCTATTGTGAAATATTTATGGATGGATAGATCTTTTTAGTGCTCAATAACTATACAGCTACTGAACTAGTTGTAACTTAACTGTCATACAAGACTGTACATGTTCAGATGAATATTTTTTTAGAAATATGACCACACAAATACCACATTCAACAAATATCTTTACTATCTCTAATTCATAGTTTGTCAGAGGTGCTCCCCACGAAGAAGCAATGTAGTACCAGTCAAACCAGAGGCTGTGGAGGCTAAAAAATCAGACTCAGAAAGTGTCATCCTTGTTGAGTCAGAAGGTAAGAAAACCATACAACAAACCACTGATAATATCTACTGACAAGAATCGATATACATCACAGTGCTGAATTTGTGTTGCAGTTCATATGCTGTGAACATTGTTATATGCTGTACTAGTATGGTCAGACTGTGCAATTGAAAACAGACATTATTTCAGTACCACATAAGCAATAAGAGGCAATTGCCTGTGCATAATACAGTTCAAATGCACATCTGGTGCCACATAGTGTTGCACGAAACCACAGGCTGAGCGCATCTCTATTTCCTACCCATACATTAGAACTGCCTAATACACAGTCACAGACTGTCATATCGTCCCTATGAAGATAGTCCAGTGTATCATAAATGTGTTTCCTACTTTTATATGTTCATTAGACACTCTTAATGTACAGCTGCTAAAAAAAATTGCTTGAAAATACAGTGAATTTTATTACACAACTTTGCTAACTACATAACAGTATTGCCTGTACAAGTATATGTTACATCAAAATGAGCAAGCTGTTGTATTACTGTAAGTATAAACAGTTATTCTATACTTCTTCACTTAACACAGACATAGAGAATTAAGCAATAAGGCACAAGAGAGTGTAGGTTATTAGGGATTTACCCACAACTTCTGTGGTGTGTCACAAGGTGCAGCCGAGTGACTTCACCACAGAAGAAGTGGGTAAATCACCCAGTAACTAACATCCTGGAGTGCCTTATTGCAATTATACAATGGACGCATGTTTACCAAAAAAAAAATGTGTTTAATTATATATTTAATAAAAAACATTTCTAAGCCATTGGGTTATCCACCATTTATCAATGGTAATGTTACATGTTTTTGACCAATGACATTACAAGGTTTTCACATACCACTGTACAATACTGAATTGACAAGAATACACAAGCAACGTGTTCTGCCACAGAAGTATTCTCATCCCCTCTGACCTCAAGAGCAAACATAAAAATGTCTATAGTAATCAGAAAACTGTTGTAGCAAAACACAGTAATTGTTAATTGAATAGCTCATCCTGTTCTTTAAATGGTGCATAATAGTGCATGATAAATGTCCTATACGAGTCTGTTTGCTTCCTAGGTGAAACAAGTCATGCAGTCCTCTATACACCATAATGCACCAACTGCATAACTAATAATGAATACCTGACACAGAACTACTTACCTGGGGAGAAAACAGTACAGAACAGCTAACTAACATTTTACTAAAGACACCTTTAGTTGTGCAATAGTAAACGGTGAAATGTTTAGTTGAGGTATAACATACTCTTTTTGTCACCATGATAAATAAGTGAGTAATATAGATGAGGAAAGAGTACAAACATCAGTACAATAAAATGGTTGTAAAAACATGAAGTTCTACGAGAGAACAAAATATTTAAAATAACAGCAAAACTAACTAAACCAATTGCACTGACTCTATTAAACAATCTCTATGTCTGTCTTACAGTGGCTGGGGAGACAGCTGAAACATCTCGCACACAGGTGAAGCAAGACCCTGGCAGCAGTCCTGAACATAAGTGTATAATAAAACAGTATGTGCTGATAATTCTGTAAAGTAATTAGTCTAAAAGACACAACATGCAAGATGGTATATGATGCAGTAAGGCACCTCAGGTAATGAGATATAACACTATATACCCCTCCAAGGTGTAGGCATGCTGGAGGAGTTGACACAAACATTGTCTCTTTAGTACTACTCGCATTTGAGTGACCAAACCATACCACTTGTATTAAGTCCTGCACCACACTGACACCCTGGAGGTATAAATTAGTAAACCACAATTGTAAATGTTTCTGATATGGTTTTAGTAATATTTAAAGTCACTGACAGCAACAGTTTGAAGGAGGATGTCATTATGCATGTTTATTAACTGCTATTTGTTACAAGCAACAATATATAGGATAGTGCATGGGGAACGGTTGACAACAGGGCTATTCTTTCACCGAGTTGGCACTATGACGACGGATTACCTCGAGAGCGCAGCTTGAGAGGTAATCCGTTGTCATAGTGCCAATGAGGTGAACGATGCCCTGTTGTCAACTGTTCCCCATGCACTTTTCTTTATAGTGTATGGTGGAACATCGTTTTTTGGGGAAAAAACAGTTACTAGAAGGAAAAAGAATTTACATTGTGAACGCTTTCACACTAACCATTAATACTGCCCCGATATTGCTGCTTTTGCCATGTGTCCTGTCTATGGAGTGAGCCCTAACTGTCAAATGCTGCGCGTGGACACAGTGTGACGTTCGCAGTACAGTAGAAAACATCATTCTGTTGTACTGCGTACGTCACTAGTGTGTGACTACAAGGTTTCGAAAACTATCGATTTCGGTGGAGAACGACGCTCCACCATACACTATAGGACAAATGGCAATGGGCTCCTTTCAAATGGAACAGCACTATTGATAGACCAACTGCCATGACATAAAGTTATTCCTTGTGACTCACCACACAAACCATGTTGAAATCCACCAAGCAACCCACCCCCTGTAGTGGTTTACTGCTGAAAATAAAAATAAAAAACAGTAATGTAATGTTATGCTGGTAGCAGTATCACTACATGCTACAATCACACGTGAACAGTGCATATGAGCCTCCTCTGTTACAGATAACCTAACAGCATTGCTTACTTAACATGCTATAAGTAATCATGGCAGCTTGAATGTAAGTGGAACAATTTACCTGCAATATTAATATATATCTACTTTTTCTTTTATCTAACTGTCCACTGCAATTTCAATAATTATTTATTTTCTTGGTGTGGGGGGGATAGCCGCAAAATGACAGCACAAAGATTACAGCATCCCAATTCCATATATTATTATTAACAGAGACCTGCAAAATAAATGATCTCCTAGCTTGTTTTCTTCTCACTCAAGACAGAACAATTACAGTAGCGTATGATATCTATCAACATTTTTCTACCCCAATATGTGGTGAATTAACAGCCAACTTTAAATGGCAGTTGAACAAAATGTGTAACTCATTATCAATAACAATACCATATGTCATCTAAGTAATAACTCCCCAACTACTGTGGAAACTTAAATCGAAGCTGTGACATGCATAGCACCAAACCTTTCTCATAAAGTAACATTCTGAAAAAGAGCTATAGAGACACATAACTCTTTTTCACATTCGCACATAGTAAATCTTTAATGTGTTTTTTCTCTTCACAGATCAGTCTGCTAGAAAGCAGCACACTCTGCACTGCTGTTGTGTTCATAGGCTCGAGTACAAAGTTGACAACCTCACCAAATAAATACATGAAATGAAAAAGGAGCACACCAACAAAATAAAACAAATTCAGCAGCAAGAAAAAATAATCGAATTACTCACCGTACAACAGGTGACAGTCAACCTTGTGCTCAAGCCTGTGGACACAGTGGCATGTGCCACTGCAGACAACAGCACTGCTCCACCTGTGCTGTGAACAAGTCTCCCTGGCCACCGATGGACAGCCTCCACAGCCTGACACTGGTATCTCCTCTCAAGCTGGCACAACAGCTTCCACTCCGGATACGCCTCCACACTTTTCCAGCTTCCTGGCTGGGCTGCCTGGACCACCCAGAAGCAGATCTCATTATTTGTAAATCAGTTTGTTTGTTATTGAAATTTCAAGTATTTTAAAAATCTGATTTTTTTTATAAAAGAAACAAATATTTTTTATAAAAAATTATTTTTTTGTAAAGCTGAACATATACAACAGCACTATTATTTGTATGTATTTAAATAAAAACATCTTTATACTAAATAAATATTGGTTTGATAACAAACTGAGTTTTATTATCCATGTTAAAAAACTGTTCATGTAACTGTCAGGATGAGTGGAACAAGGTTCATTCAGTAGCTGAACGACCAGCAGCAGACATTGTATACATGGTACGATAGATCATTACAAGAGAAATAGTTTACCTGTAGGGGTAAGGGGGGCCAGTGGCTAAATCATACCGTAGCACAACTAACAATAACAAGGTCAGTGTGATAAAATCATAAACTTGTCAAAAGAATATGGATAACTTGCCTTCCCAAAAAGGTTCTCACCCATAATTGAATACCTGAGTATGTTAACCACAAAATGTACTGACACTTCACAGACCTGCACAATTCTTATACACAGCATCAGTTTTGCTGTGTTCGTACACTCAGAAAACAGTACCTGATTAGTGTTGTGGGTGTAGCATCGTACAGCTGAGGCCATGCGGGTAATAAGTGTTCTAACTAGACCATACTTGTAATCAAGCAGTTGTAACATTGATGTCCACATCTTTTGTTATGCTATGGTTCTACAATGTCTGGGGGGGGGGAATCTCAGGCTGAGAGTGCACAACACCCAACCCTCAAAAGGTTTTGTACAGACGCAATCGGGGACATGCATCATACATGTCCATGGCCTTATTTATGCCATGCAAAGACACTCACTATGCATTCCCTAGTCTATGAAGAGTGGGCGGCGTAACATCACTGAAGCATGCAATTTCTAACTGTGTTAGCCTTAGTGTACTTGCAGTTATCTAGGTGTACTATTCACCCTCAGTATCTGTTGTTATCTCTCCACTCAAGACACAGTACATGATCTGCAGTGTGGGGTGAGCATTGCATATATGTGTTTGCATAAGTTATGACTGTGTTACATGCAGTGTACCTGCAATCACAGAGGTCACCGTTGATTTCCATCGACTTTGTTCTCCTGTGACTTTCCACTCAGGGCTGCAGTTACTGGTCTAGTTGGAAGGGGGCAATCCTGGCTGAGACTGTACAACTCCTAAGTATGCAAAGCTGTGTACATGTGCAATCAGGGAGTTGCACCATTGATGTGCATGAGTTTGTTTGTGCTGTCACTTCACACTCACTATGCAGTACCTCATCTGTGAGAGGTGAGCTCCACTGGCAGTCTGAGTCATACAACTCCCAACTGTGTTAACTCAAATGAACTTCCAATTAAGTAAAAACAATATTGCTGTCCACAGACTGTGTTTTGCTGTATAGCTCCACTCAGTATACACTACCTGATCTGTAGTGTTGGAGGGGAGCATTCAATCAGACAGGGCACAAAAGCCATAACTGTGCTAACTGTAGTTGTATGCAATCAATGAGGTGTACCATTGATATCGATGTTTCTTGTTTTCATGTGTTTGTCCACTCACAATCCAGTGACTGATTTACTTCAGGGGGCAGGGGGAATCCAGATTGAGACTGTGGTACTGCTAAGTGTGTAAAGTTGAATACAGCCCCAATGAGGGAGGTGCACCATTCATAACAATTATTTTTAAATTCACCATGCCTCATCCAGTGCCTGCTCTAGTTTTTTTGGGGGGAGAGGGTATTCCAGATTGAGACTGTGCCACTGCTATCTGTGCAAAGTAGCGTGCAGCTTCAATGACTGAGGTGCACCATTCATAACCATAATTTTAAATTTTCCCATGGCTCATCCAGCGCCTGCTCTAGTTGGGAGGGGCAGGGTATTCCAGATTGAGACTATGCCACAGCTAACTGTGCTAAATTGTGTACAGCTGTAATGAGACAGGTGCACCATTCATAACCATGACTGTTTATTTTTCCATGGCCCTACACTCACTACACAGTAACTGGTTTAAGCGTTGAGAGATGGTGGGGGGGTGCATAGCCTGACTGACACCATGCAACTCCTAACTGTGATAACTCAACTTTACTTCCAGTTGTGGAGCTATACTATTGATGTCCACAGCCTCAATTTTCCGATGTTTCTACACTCAAAATACGGTACTAATTCTGTACTGTGGGCAGCAGCATTACGTGACTGAAGCCATGCAACTCATAACTGTAGTAAGTGAAGTGTACCTGCAGTCAAGGAGGTGTACCAATGATATCCATGATCTTTGTTTTCTCTGTGGCTCTCCACTAAAGATGCAGAACCTGTTCTATATAAGGAGACCATTACCTCGGAGAGAAAGTCAAGTACTAGTCGTGCTCACTTGTGTGCAGTCACAAGCAGTGAAGTGCACAGTTCATATCCCTAGCATAACTATTCCTCTGATTGTACACTCAGCATAAACTAGTTGTACTGTGCAATGGGGGGGGGGATTGCATGATAGATGTCATCCAACTATTAACTGTGCTAACTTGTCTGTTCCCAAAACATTAACCATAGCAGGCACAGCACCACAATTGTAAATGCAAATGGTAACGGTAACAGCGACAATAACAGCAAAGGAAACAGAAACACAAAAGGAAACACAAGCGCATATGGAAACACAAACCATAATGCACACGGGCACAGTAACGCAATTGCAAATGCAAATGTTAACAGTAACAAAACCGCAAGCGCAAATGACAATGCAAAGGGTAACACACACGGTGGTGTACACAGGAACGGCAACACAAATGGGGACATAAACACAAGTGGAAACAGTAACTGTAACACTAACGGACACGCATACCCTGTTTTTTCCAAACAGGTGCATAGAGAAACAGTGTGTACAAAGAATGCATGCATTGGCAACGGCAGCGCAAACGGGGATATAAACGCAAGTGGAAACAGTAACTGTAACAGTAGTGAAAGCACATACCCTGTTTTTGCCAAACAGGTTCATAGAGAAACAGTGTGTACAAAGAATGCATGCATTGTAATGGGCAACAAAGCTTAAAAAGAGCATTGGAAGTACTTAATTGGTAATATCTCAGCAACCGCATGACGTAGAAAAAAAATGTAAACTTCACAGAAATCATTATTTTCCTGGCTACCATTTTGCATTACATAGCCAATAGGGCTATGAAGTTCGCAATGAAAAATGTGTCTCTCGCACCGTTTTCGAGATACGAGCCCCAAAAGGCGCGACATATGCCACCATGTTAGTCAAAGGGAAAAAACACCAACCTCAGAGTACTGTAACTTTGCAGCCATGCAATATTTTTTCACCACATCACCAAAAGGCACATCTGTAAGATGTTGGCTGCCTTCTCTCCAAATTTCAGCTCAAAAGACCTAACCGTTTGTTTGTAGCAGGGTGGCAAAGAATTCCTGTCATTTTGGGCATAGCCTAAAAAGTAGTGTTGCAATTTGTGACACTTTTCACAAAAATTTGTGAAAGTGTCATGCATGCGACACTTCTTTGCGACACTACTGTTTTCTGAAATTTGAAAATCATATTTCTGGGGTGTTCCACCCCCAAATAAAGACATGGCTAGCATCCTCAGGGTCTGACTAGGTGAACACAGAAAGAATTGTGTCCCTAGAGGGTCCCAAATTTAAATGCCAAGCATGTTTCTGATCACCAACTGAAAACAAAATGGCAGATTTGTGACACTAAAAAGTGCATCTGCGAAAGTGTCATGTTTTTTGTTAACTTTTCCCATAGACTTATAATGGGAACTTGTTTTTTGAATAACTTTTGAACCGTTAAATATTTTTTCATGAAATCTTCAAAAGGCATATCAGGGACCCAGGCTGCATGATTCCTGAAGTTTTTGGACCGGTCACTCAAACTGTGCGACCTGCAGGCGAGAGCAAAGAAATAGCAAAAAAGCGTAATTGCGCAATTGGTTGTTGTTTAATAACTCCACAGCCATATATCCAACGGGTACGAAACTTGACAGATCCCAAGATCTACCATGCCCAATTTATGCAAATCTGTTGAACGGTGGCAAAGTTATTAAGGTGCAGAATTTTACCCTTTAACCTTAAAAGTGCTACTCAACCCTAATTGATGGTAGCACTACGTACTACATCATAATATATATATATATATATATATATATATATATATATATTCATTGAAAAACTTTGTTAATGCTACTTAGTGTTTAAACCAGTAAAGTGAGAATGTGGCATTATGGTTTCCAACCCCTAACATCACACCCCCACCCTGCAAGAAGCAACAGGTAAAACTACTATGGTTCAACCTCTTCTGCATCTTCACAAATCAGGTGTGGGGTGTGACTTGGGGTTGTCAACTCTGATGCTCATCCCATTCCATCATTAAAGAAGCTGAGTTGTGTAGAGTATATGAGAATGGGGTGAGCATTAGGGTTGACAACCCCAATGGACACCCCACACCTGATTTGTTAAGATACAGGAGAGGTTGAACCGTAATAGTTTTCACATTACTGCCTGCAGGGAAGGTGTGGGATGTTAGTGTAGGAAACCCTATTGCCACATTTCCCTACCTTTTCCACATTAACCATAACCAGTGCATTAATGAAGTTTTTTTGCAATGAATTTCCTTACTTTTTGAGATTATATAATGGAATCCTCATTTGCATGTGGGAACACAGTCTGGGCCCTGTGCTCCCATCCCTTCATGAATGTGTTCATTTGCATTGCTGTGAAAACGCAGGGCTGTCTGGGTCCTGCACTTGCATTTGTAGCAAAACTGCAACCAAACTGTCAGTATAGCCTTGTTATTACCCTACATCATGAACATCTTGCTGAGAATTTTCAAATGCCTGCCAAAACTTCATTCTGTATCATCAAAACATCATTCCGCATCACAGGTACAAAAACACATTTTGGCTAGGATATGAAAACTGACAGCTGTCACATTAATGAGATGGTGTAAAGATATGGATTTGTTGAAAATTTGGAGAAAAATATTTAAAATTTCCAAAGTTATGAGCAAACATATTAAAATTTTAACTTACACGCATAACTTTGCCATTTTTACTTATTTTGACCCCACTTTTTTAATGTAGCCTTCTTATGACTACACATCATAAACAAGGGTGGTAAAAACTTGTTTCTGCAGCCCAGTCTCTTTCAACATTATCATCTGTCAGGCAAAAAATAGCTAATCTCAGAACAGTTCTCCAAGATAGGAACTAGATGACTGGTATGCTTACAGAGAGATGGAAAACATGCACATGCTTCTCTTGCAAATATAAACTAAAAGGTGTTTCACCATCTGTGTAACATTCCCTGATGCATGCTGTGGTTCAGCAGTGCAATTTCTTCTCTGTTAGTAGTTCATTTAAAGTTGTCATTAGTGACAGTGTAGTACACAGAAATTAACAGCTCACTTCAATGTTCAAATAAAGTATGTATTAACAATAACCCAAATGAAAGGAAACAGTTTAGTTACAGTGAGGCAAGACCTTAGCCCACTTTGTATAGCTGGTAGTCTGAAGATTGGCGGTCAAGTGACGTGCCAAAATCACATTGTGTACCAATAGCTAGGCTGGAATTTCAACCAGTGTCTCCTTCTTCACAGCCCTTTGCAGTAACCAACAGACTCATAAAATTGTTTCTGGTCTGTAAGCCGCTATAGTCACTGTGCTGTTGTAAGCATGTAGCAAGGTAAGCACAGCAGCTGAGCACAGGATAAGACATCAGTGAGAGCCATCAGTATCTAGTGTAGGTGTTATGAATAGTTACTGAAAATGTTTTGCAGAATGTTGTACTCTCAAGTGAGTGGCTAATTTAACTCCCACCTTATACAACATTCCATAGATTTATAGATTCATAGAAGTAGCCAGCAGATAAGGACCATGTGGTCCTCCTAGTCTGCCCAAGGAAAGACCCAAGTAGTGTCCATCTACTGGGGGGCTCTCAAACCTTCCCCTACCATCTAGCAGAATACCCATGTACTTATGCCATATATGTTTGAACTGTGTAATCGTTGCCACCCTCACCACCTCCTCTGGCAAACTGTTCCAGTCACTCACCACCCTCTCAGTGAAGAAGACCTTTCTCACATTACCCCGGACCCTGCCTTCCAACAACTTCATACTGTGCCTCCTAGTTTTAGAAGCTCCACTCCATTGAAATAGACTCTCCACCTGTGCCTAGTTAATTAAGCAATAATGCCCGTCAGGGTGTGTGTCTTGCTGGGATAACGTCATGCCTCAGGTGGTTGGGCATGAGGCTGCAGGCCGAGTGCGTCCAACAACTGAGGTGTGATGTTATCCCAAATGACACACACCCTGGAGGGCATTATTGCTATTATACAATGGCTCGTTGTTATATATAAAATGAAAAAATAATTTCAAAGAATGTTTTTATTAGTGTGGAAAAATATTTTTGTTTCATAAGAGGAGATACAAAAAAATAGCATAGGCTCATGCTCATCATCCACAAGCTCATCTGCAGGTTCACAGTGAGGCTGAGACTAGACCCGTGATGTTGTACTGATTAACATCATGGGTCCAGCCCAAGACTGACCAATCAGAGTCCAGGATTTTTTCTTGCCATTGTATAATCCCCTTTAAATATTTAAATGTCTCAATCATATTCCCTTCTTCTCCTCTTCTCCTGCCCTCCAGGGAATACAGATTTAATTTGCTAAGCCTCTCCTTATAGAACATACCCCTGCATACCCAGCATCATTCTGGTAACTCTCCTCTGCACAGCCTCCAGTCTGTCTTTTTCCCTGTGGAGTGAGGGCCTCCAAAGTTGCACATGGCATTCGAGGTGTGGTCATACCAGTCATACATACAGGGGGAGAAGCACCTCCTTCCTCCTACTGGTGATCCCCCTTCCTCTGCATCTGAGCATTTGATAAGCTTTTCCCACTGCTTTCCCACACTAATTAGTTACCTTAAGGTGATCGGTAATAATTACTCCCAGGTCTCTCTCCTCCCTTGTGACCTCCAGCACCTCCCCCTAGTGTGTATTCTGCACCTGGGTTCCTATGCCCCAAGTCTATCATTCTGCATTTCTGAGCATCGATCATCATTTGCCACCTCTTGGACCACTCCTCCAACTTCCCCAAATCAGACCTCAACTTACCCCCTCCCGTATGTCCACCCTGTTACTGAGTTTTGCATCATCTGTAAACAGACATATCTTACCTCCCACACCTTCTGTTATATCACTGACGTAGACATTAAAAAGCACCAGCCCCAACAATGACCCCATGTGGTACCTCACTGGTCACCCACCCCTCCTCCAAGCATACCTCATTCACCACCATCCTTTGGCTCCTATCCCTTTTCTAGTTCCCCACCCATGTATCTATCTTTGTCCCCACCTCCAGGCTCCTTAGGTTTCTTACCAGCCTTCTAAGTGGGATGGTATCAAAGGCCTATTGGTCAATTTTTACCAGCCCCCTTTGTGTATTGTTTTTGTATTTCCTACTGTCTTCTAGTAAAAGAAATACTGTCAGACACAAGCACACACACACACACACACACACACACACACACACACACACACACACACACACACACACACTGCACAAGCTGACAGCACCATTTGTGTGTCACTGAACAAAGTATGCCAAGTTAGGGTGTACATAGTCATAAAGGACGGAGAGCTCCATAAGGCTTTTTTAGAAGGAAAAGTTGAGAACAGGCAGTGTTTATGATTGTTTTTTCTACTGTGTTATTTTCCTTTTAATGTTTTGGGGGGAACTGAGCCACATACTTTTGTACACAGCCTATTTACAATATCTGCACTGCACTTTGTCTGGAACTGCTTGCCTTTCAATAAACCCCTCATACAGGCAGGGACTTACCAAAAGTTCCATACAATTTGATAAACAACCTCAGGAAATAATTTCTATCCAGCTTTGACAGTCATCATAAAACACAGTATGTTTCTGTATTAAACTGACTACAGTTAAAATCAGCCTAAATTGACCAAACATTTTCTTTTTTTTTTTTTTTTTAGATTAACTTGTCGTTTCTGAATATAACGCAGAACACGAGCTAAGAAGAAAATCCTCAGATTTGGAGTGACTTTTATTCTTATAGACAATCCCAATTCTCCAGTGTGACTTTGGGTTTTATGGTGTCAAAACAAATCTTTGCTTCACAATTACTCTTTAAAAACACTTTTTGGACCGACAGCATTGTTAGTGTTCTCTGGAGTTATCACCATGACTCTGAGTGTAGAAATGATTTTTTTAAATCATACCTTGCTTCTATAAAACTGCAACTTATTTCATTTCAAGACGTAGGTTGCAACATTTGAAAAAGCCACCATTTTATCATCATGGAATGATATAGTGAAAAGAAGTACTTAATTTCTCCCCATTTTCTGTCCTTTTAATTGAAAAAAGAAACACAAATAACAATCAATCGGGGGGGGCGTGGTTAGCCGCCGATCGTGATGGACGCCTAAACAAGGAGCTCTCTCCCTCCCACCGCATACCCGGGTTACGCCCATTCCTTACCTGCTCTTTTCACCCGTTTCTTTGCCCCGCTGATGAAAGGGTTTCCGCCTTGTAGTATCACCTGGATCCCTCGGCCCGCCCGGAAGTAGTTTGTTTGTTCCGGCCTGCCGATCGCTCCAGTGGCCGGGCCTACAGCTAAGATGGAGCCTGCTTCTTCTGTTGTGCCCTCGGAGGGTGGGCTAGCGGAAATTCGGCAGATGTTCGCCAAAATACTAAATCGTATGGATCGTATTGACAGTGCCACCCGAAAGAATACTGCTGACATAGTGGAGCTGTCACAGAGGGCTTCTGTATTCGAGCACAGGCTTTCTGAGGTGGAGGACGGCTGCCGGCGAACTGGGGCATGAGTGTGGGACCACGATAAGATTATTCAGCAGCTATGGACCAGGGTAGAGGACTTAGAGAACCGAAGCAGAAGGAACAATCTGAGGTTCGTGAGCTTCCCAGAGGGCAGCGAGGGATCAGATGCCATAGGCTTTTTGCAAAAGGAGCTCCCCCCCCCACTGGTCTGGCATTTGGAACATCCGCTGGAGATAGCTAGGGCCCACAGAACATTGGCTCCCCGCCCGGCCCCTGGGGAATGTCCTCGCACCATACTGGCCCGCTTTCTCTGGTTCCAGGACTGGGAACTCATTACCAGGTTGGCACGCCAAAGGAAGGAACTTAATTGGAGAGGCCACAGAATCCAGATCTTTTCAGACTATTCCCAAGAACTCACTGCATGCCGTAGGGCCTTCACTGCTGTACGTCGGGCCTGTGCTGACCTGGGGTTAGAGTACTCATTGAGATACCCAGCGTGCCTTCGAATCATCTTGAATGAATCGCCGAGGCAGTTTGACAACCCAACCACTGCTGAGAGTTTTTTGGCATCACAAGCTCCCAAGCTACACATGGGTGAGCCCAGGGAAACTACGGACTTGGGGGCCACAGCTTTGGAGACCTCTGCACCAACCCCTACAATCCCCCCCCAGGGCTACTCAACCTGCAACTCCACAATCTAGAACTCCCTCTTGTTCTGCCCCTCAGAAATCTCTGGGGAGCAAAAAGAAAAACAGAAGGAGGGCATGTCTGAATGGGGCTCATATTGACAAGACTCCCCGGTTCCATTCTTGTTCCCGGAGTTGCAGTGCCAGTCCTGACTCCGTGGCCTCTCGCTCCACTGTACAGCCCGACATGAGCAACAACCAGTTCCATGCCTTGATGGACCTACCGACTGACGGATCCCAGTTGGACCCTCCTTTGCTGCCTAGACCATCTCCTAAGGGGAATAAGTCCCAGGCTGTGCACTCGCTCTCCTGGGCAGATGCTGCGAGTCACTCTATCCTCAGAGGTTTCCACTGCTATGGAGGGGCCTCTAACTATTCAGCATCCTTTGGCACTGCGGCGGCCCCTGCTAAGTCTGCGGGCTGAATGTGACTGAGACTGTTTTGTGCTGTTTTCTGTTTTCTTGTTCTCTCCCTCCTGTCTTAATTAGTTTGGGAGGATAGCGCCGACCTGAAGCCCCGGGTATCTGCCCAGCATGCAGGGGCTTTCCTGGTGCTGCCAGCAGGGGGGGGATTCAGAGATTCTGTTTACACTCTGGTCAATCTGTTGCTCCATTTCCACTTAGAGGGGGCATGACCAGGGGTCAAATAGCCTTTCTCTATGTGTGACAGCCCCCCTTTGTTTGCATTTAAGCTCTGTATAACCCTGCTTTTGGTCACTAATGTTTGGTATGCTCGGGCGGGGACAGAGGGGCTAGCCCCTTAATGCCTGTGTAACTAACCTAAGGTAGAGGGCGGCCACTTTAGCCGACTTGTTGGTGCAGACGCTTGTATTGTGGGATACAGTGGAGAGAATCTTTTGGGCAGTGGGCTGTCCTACTCTCTTCGCTGTCAATAAGTTAACCTCCTACCTCCCAGCGATTCCTGCTGGTATCTGGGCCGTAATGTGGTCAATGCATGCAGCAGGAGCTGATCTGTTTAGGGAGGAATTTGGGAGGTGGGGGAGGGGGAAAGATGTTTTACATCTGTGGTTGTTCAAAGTTATGGTTGCTGTTGGTAGTTTATGTTCAGGGCCTAGTGAGCCCCTTTCAGAAATACTCAGTTTTGTATGTTGTTAGTAGTTTAGGCATTCTGACTTCTGAGATTCTGATCTGTTTTCATCAAGGCTGTCTCAAGAGAAAAGGTCTCATTCCTGGGGGATTGGGTCTCCGGCCTTGGTGCATGTGGATGCATATAGGGGTTGTCATGATCCTATTCAGGTTGAATGGAGACTAATTTTATCTCCTGGAATGTCCGAGGTCTTAATTCTCCTGTCAAATGGAAGAAAGTCTTGCTTCATCTGAAGAAGCTCAGGCCTTCGGTAGTCCTCCTTCAGGAGATGAAACTCTCCTCAGCTGAAGCTAGGAAGCTTAGACAGGGTTGGGTAGGGGAAAGGATACATAGTGTGGCAGACTCCCACAAGCGTGGGGTCTCTATACTCCTACATAAATCTCTGGGGTGGAAGGTTACAAGACACACTCATGATGCAGAGCGGAGATGGATCATGGCCGAAATGGCAACTCCTGATGGCCTGCTAGTCTTAGTAAATGTATATGCTCCTGACCAGGATTGTCCTTTTTTTTCCATATGGTTAACCAGGCCCTTATGGATTTCAACATCCAGAAAGTCCCTATTTTATTGGGGGAGGATTTTAATCTGGTGCTGGACCACCTTCTGGACTGAAGCAACAAGGCCCTTGAACCACATAGGCAGGCCAAGAAAGCCCTCCTGAGGTTAATGGATGAACATGGTCTGCTGGACGCGTGGAGGGCCCTACACCCCGGGGAGCGGGATTATACATGCTTCTCGCAGACTCATGGTTCATCCAGTAGACTCGATCTGTGGCTACTTTCTACTGACATTTTTGACAGGGTGTCTACTTTTGTATACACCCCATTTATGTCTCTGACCATGCCCCTCTGGGAGTTCAGGTTAAACTGCGACAGGACCATCCTCCTCACTCCCTCTGGCGTTTGGACCCCCTCCTCCTGGAGGACGGGGACTTTCAGAAATGGCTGGGACCTGCAATTGCTGAGTATTGGTCTAACAATGATAATGGGGAAGTTTTGGACTCTACCCTATGGGAAGCCTTTAAGGCTACAATAAGGGGTGGGATAATGGCCTTCACTTTGGCTAGGAGACGCCAACACGAGGCAGATCAGAGGGCTTTAGAAAGACAACTATACCTCCTGGAAGCTCAATATAAATCATTTCTTGACAAACCTCCACCCCAGCCCTTGCTCGCTTAACTCACGAGTACCAGAATTTCACTAAATGCTCACCTCATCCACCAGGTTGAACTGAATCTTAGGCGGGTACGTCATGCCTACTGGGAAGGGGGGGGAAAGGCCAGTAAACTCCTGGCATATCGCCTCAAACAGCGTCAAATATCCAGGAGGATACATGCTTTGAGGGATCACACTGGGGTCCCGTGCTACTCCTCGACTGGGGTCAATGACATTATGGCTCAGTTTTTTAGGCAGCTATATGCTTCCCCTGTCCCCCCTAGTCTGTGTCCCATCCAAAAATTTCTGGATTCCTTGCCCATCCCCAAGCTCTCCTCATCGGAAGTTATAGTGCTGGAAGCCCCGATCACTGTGGAAGAAGTGGATAGGATTATCCAATCCATGAATCTTTGTAAAGCTCCTGGGACCGATGGTCTCCCCATAGACTTTTTATCGGGTCCAAGGTGTCAACCTTGCTCCGTACTTAGTCCGGATGTTTAGGCACTCTCTACTCTCAGGAAGCCTACCCCATCACTAAGGGAAGCTACCATTACTGTACTCCCTAAGAAGGGGAAAGATCCTCTTTCACCGGGTAATTACCATCCCATTTCTCTTATCAACGCAGATGCCAAAATTCTGGCTAAGGTTCTCGCCAGCAGACTGGAGCCGGTCGTACCAGGGCTGGTTCACCCATCCCAGGCTGGCTTTGTCAAGGTGTGCCTGGGTTTGGATCATCACAGAACCCTCCTTTCAATGATGCATTATTCCCAATTGTCAAAAAAACACTCTGTAGCCCAAGCTGTGGATTTTGAGAAGGCATTTGATTCAGTGGAATGGTCTTATTTGTTTCATACCCTTTCCTTCATGGGGGTGGGTCCTGACTTTCTCTCCTGGATCAAACTATTATATACCTCTCCCCTGGCTAGGGTTTTGACCAACGGCAATTTACCAGCGCCCTTCCAGCTGTAGAAGTGTACAAGGCAAGGATGCCCGCTTTCTCCCCTTTTGTTCATTCTTGCCATTGAACCCCTGGCCATTGCACTTCGGGAAGAACCCTCTATCCCTGGAATAAAAATGGGGGGCATTACTTTTAAAACTTTCTTGTACGCTGATGACCTGCTGGTCACTACAGAATGCACTCCACAGGTGATTCAATCCATCTTGCATATCTTGAATATATTCTCTGGAATTTCTGGTCTTAGGATCAATCATTCCAAAACAGAGGTCCTCCCTCTCAACTCGATGACCTCTGATATGGGCGTGGTGGCCGCGGTTCTCAAATGGTCCCCCAATGGCATAAAGTATCTGGGTATCATCCTACACCCTAACCTGTCCAGAGTGCTCTCAGCTAACCTTTCCCCATTGGTGGAGTCTGTCAAGGAGGACATGGCTCGTTGGAAAGCCTTAAGGCTTTCATTAGTGGGGAAAATAGACTCCATCAAGATGATGGTGGCCCCCAAGGTACTGTATCTGTTATCCCATCTTTCTATACCTACTCCATTGAAATGGTTTCAAAAATTGGATGCAGTTATTGTTAATTTCCTGTGGGAGGGCTCCCATCCACAGTTTAGTAAGCTTAAACTTCGTCAGCACTGGAGTGGGGGGGGCTGGGGCTTACCTTGGTTTCAGGGGTACCACATGGCCTTTATTTCAGCTCAGACCACTTTGTGGTTCTCTAGCATTGGCCCCACCTCACCTACCTGGCTCCCGTTGGAGACAGCATTACTACAGGCTCCTTCCCCTAAGGTGGCATTGTATAGTAAAAAAAAACCTTCCCTCTAATCTGCCCCTCCTATTCTTTTATCCATCCAATACTGGCAAAGAGTTCTAACTCTGCTTAGTCAGGACGTAACTCCCTGGAGGTTCTTCCCCCTTTGGAACAACCACGCCTCGGTAGTGGGTGGTAGTGTGATTCGTTGGAAGGTATGGAGTTACAAGGTATCCTTTAGTTCAGGATTTACTACTCCTGAGTCCAGTTCACTGGATTCTTTTGAGGCTTTAAGAACCAGATATCAGCTCCGTCCTCTCTCATTTCTGGAGATATCTCCAGATCAGAGATGCTATCTCCCATTTACCTAATTTTCCCCGAAATAGAGGGTCACAATTAGGATCCCATCCTCTTACTTGCTGGTTACATCATCCCAGGAATACAGTCAGTGAGATTTATAGGGCTCTTAGGGGTGCTGCTGCAAACCCTACTTTGTCAACAAAAGCCCAATGGGAAAAGGATCTTAACTTTTCTATCTCCCAGCCCCAGTGGGACCATGCCTGTTAGACTACACATGGCATGTAGAGATGGGCACCTGCCTCATCATGAATAAAATCTTCATAGGTGGTAGGGACCTGGTTAAACTCAAAAGATGGGGCTCCTTCAGCAGGACACTTGCTGGAGATGTGGTATTCAAGGTGCCCATCTTTCCATATACTCTGGGAGTGTCCGATCTCCAGCTTTTCTGGACAACAATCCAGGATACGTGTACCTCTGTTCCTCAAATAGTACCGGACCCCCTCTTCTCCTTCTGGGTTGTGCCCCTGCCCATACACCCAAGCGCTGTCCAGGGGTCCAGTGGGTTACCGCCGTTGGGGTGATAGCCAAACGGCTTATCCTAAGGAGGTGGCAGTCCCCAGAGGTTCCATCCTTCCAGGAGTTTCTTCAGGCTCTAGCCCTAGGAGCTATGTATGACAGGCTCTCTAGTTTTGCGGGGGGTAAGCTGGCCCAATTTGACAGACGGTGGCAACCTTATCTCCAGTCTAAGTACTGTCACGATATCCAACCCTAGGTGGTCAGTAAATCCCAAGGATTCCTTGTCTGGTCTGAGCTATAGGCTTTCCCGTTTTCTTTTTATATATCTGGCATGTTTTTCTTGTGTGTATCTCAGAAGCAGTCTGCCTTTTTGTTTTTCTAGTTTTTGATGTACATAGTTCTAATTAGTACTAGGCCTGCTCCAGGACGTAACCACTTTTACCATACATTGCCTTGGGCCTTATAGGTTATTGTTATTATCCTTTCCCTTTTTTTTTTGCTTATATGGGGCCCTTCAATTTATATATTTTGGCTTCCACTCTTATTGGGTGGGAGATTCTAGGCAGGTTTGGATCATTACCAAAGTCAGTGCTCCTTATTTTTTTTTTTCCTCTTGTGTATTCTGCATGTAATATCCTGGATGGGTGCATTAAGGTTGCGTTATGGTTGTATGTAACCGTTCAATATTAGACTTTTGTTTGGTGTGTCCTGTGTGAAATAATAATAAAATCTTGAACTTCAAATAACAATCGATCGCCGCTCCCCCATCCATGAGCAGAATTCAGTTTGGCTAATGTGATTAAAAGAATTAACTTTATTCACGTGTGCTTATACACATTCATTCCTGGGTTAATAAGCATTTATCAGGTTCATGTTTCATTAGATGATGAGACTTTGTCCCAACAAATAACTGACATTCCTGTGGTTCCCTTGAAGCACTGCAGGAGGACTGAGGATCTGCTTGTAAAGTTAATTTTAGTCAATTTAAGTCCTGACCCAGTGCCCATAAAGTGTAATCCCCACCACCACCCTGCCCACTCAAACGCATATTTGAGTATTATAGATTTAAAATGTCACAAAGACCTCCAAAACAGAAATTGGTTCCACTCTCCAATAAAAAATGTTTTATTAATAAATAAACATTTTCCTAGTTCTGACTGGGGCAGCTAATTGTTAGCACCTCCACTTCAATGCTACTGGATGGGGAAGATGATAAAAATTGTAATTTACATACCTCTCAGCCCCCTTTTAAATCTAGGACAAGGTTTTTAAAAATCAGGGACAAAAGCAGCCCAACAGATTCCATGCCTCAAGTTTGATTCAGCTGAGTTTCTCCATATAAATTCTAGTAACAGGACAAGCAAATAATTTACAGATCATAAATTTGTAAAGATGCTACTATTTCATAACAATCAGTGTCCGTTCCTTATATTTTCATTCCACTACTAGTTCTTTATTGTGTTATAGCCTTTATTATTTTTATTTCTCAAATCTAATTTAACCTATTTTTCCTATATAAAATGCAGTAATGGAACATACTGCACTGAATTCAATATTCTCTTTAATATCATTTGCACTTACATTGCCCAGTTCATTCTCCGTTATTATGAGCTTGTGATTATGTGGAATGGAGCACTGATTGTTATGTCTCACTCCCCATAGTTAACTTCTATTTTTATCAAACTGTAAGTTCTCCTAGTTCTATTTTACTTTTATGTCTAGAGTCAGATTTGACCCATTTCTTCGTGTGATATTTAGAAATAAGATGGACTGAGCTGTTTTCAATATTCTCCTTAATAATATTTGCCTTTGCATTGCATGGTTCATCCTCTGTTATGTTAGACTTGTAATAAGGGGAATATGGATGCTGATCATTACGTATTGCTCCCCATAATTTGTTTTGTTTTTGTTTTTTATTGTCAAATGTAGTTCTACTAATACAGAATATACCCCAATACCCCACCCCGATCTTGCTCCATCACTTGTATCTCCTGTTAAGATGTGCAGCTTCTTATAGACAGAATATATATCTATATGTCATGCTGCATTGTTTCTTATTTAATTTTTTTGCTATTAAACAAACTTTATTGAAGATTTTAAATGCAAGAACAGAATAACAATACAACATTATAGTAAAACATAAACATAAAACACAAATGTAATGTCAACAGTAACAATAACAGAACAGCAACAAACAAAAACAAAAGAAAGAGAACACCCCAATAGCCCCTCACCACCCCAACCCCTGTGGTCATACAGGACTAACAGTCTAGTCTCTAACAAGCAGGACACAAGGACCATAGTCACCCAAGACACACACCTCAGGAGTAAAAGCATCTTGGAGGCCCAAAAGCAGGTCTAAACCCTAACAAATAGAGTACCAAAAGGAGTGAATAAAAGGAAAGTGCCATAACATATGAAGCAACATACCTTCAGCACCATTACATTTAGGACAGACAGACAGACAGAAGAAGTAGTTTTCCCCATTCGATGGAGCTTCAGTGGAGAAAAATAAAAATTGTGCAAGATACTGAATTGCAACAAACATAGACAATCTTACTTATAAGCATCTACACATATTTTCTTCCAATAATCTACAGAATGATAAATTTCCACGGTATTAGCTGAAAAAAAGCTACAGGAGAAGTCTTATCCCAGAAAGGCTGGCTAATAGCATTATACAGCATGTGGGATGAGGCTGCTGAGGTGGGTTGGACAACGTTTCAAAAAATAAACCAACCTGATAAGACAAGGGAGGATTGCCCAAAAAATGCATTATATAGTGTTTCAACTGTCAAAACTTTAAAAAAATGTCTAGGAGACACACCAAATTTGTCTTGAAATGTACTGAAGGAAATAACAGAACCATCATTAAGAATCTCTTCCAAACAATTAATCTTAAGCTCTCTCCAGTAAGTAGGCAGAATCGGTTTATTGTCAGTTCAGAGGTTGGGGTGGTAAAATAAAGGCTGACGAATATCAGTATAAAAGGAAAGCTTCAAATGTCTACACAACTGACCTTGACCCTGACTGGACCAGGTGATTGGGGAATGCCAAAGCCCAAAGGTGACCCATGACAAAGGGGGATAAAGTAGCAAGGAGAGACCCACCTGGTACTGACCACTGAGGTCCCTCTCAATTTGCAACCAAGCAGGGTACATATCCAGTATTTACCTGAGGCACCAGAGAATGGCCCCATTGAAAGTACCTGGCTCCATGCAAACCAAAGTAATACCATAAAAATGGGGGAGTTGGAGGCCTCCTAATCCTTTAAGCCAAACTAGTTTGTTGTAAGTTCTCCTTGGAGGTTTGTCTAACCATAGAAACTTAATAAGCAGAACATATAATTGTTGAAACCAAGATTTCAGCAGAACAATATTTAACATCCCAAGGGGGTACAATATATGAGGCAGAATATTCATTTTTATCATATTAGCTCTGCCTATATAAATAGAGGCAAGGATCTCCATCAAGGGAGACCCTGCTGTAGCTGCTTTAAAAGAGGGTCCAAATTAAGTGCTTTCAATGAAGATAAGTCTAGAGTAAGTTGTATCCCTAAATAAGTAAAAGACTCAGCCTCCCACTGCAGCCCCAATTTCAAAATTTCACTTTTAGTTACAAGTGGAGACAAAGAATTGACCATTGTTCTATGATAATTCAACTTATATCCCAAAAAAGAACCAAAGGCACAAATAACTTTAAGTACTTCTGAAAGTGAGGTTAAAGCATTGGTAAGATGTAATAAGACATCGTCAGCAAAGGTAGATATCTTCCACTCCTGATGCCCAACAAAAATACCTTTGAGGTTAGAAGCTGAAACTATCTTCTGTGTCAAGGGCTCAATATATAGATTAAATGGGAAAGGGGACATCTTTGCCATGTACCACGAGTAAAGGTGAAGCGTTCTGACAAAACCCCATTGCAAAGCATTCTATCAGTGGGTGTCTGATATAAAATGTGGACCCATTTAACATAATTGTCTAGAATGCCATAACAGGGTAAAAGAGAGCATAGATAAGTCCTGGAGACCCTATCAAAAGCTTTTTCTGCATCCGAGGAGACCAACACTGCATCAGAGTCAGCCACCATGGTCATGGAAATAAGGTGAACATTTTTTTGAAAATAGTCACTATTGAGCCTCCCAGACATAAAACCCACCTGCTTGGGGCCTATGAGGCAACTCCAATCTTTGCTCAGCCGGGCAGCCAAGACATTGGCAAGAATTTTCATATCTACATTAATGAGTGAAATTGGTCTGCAGTTGTCTGGATGGGTTTCACCTTTACCAGGCTTAGACAACAAGACTATACAGGTCTCTAAAAGCAGAGATTCCCAAAGCTCATTAGCATATAAATAATTGAATAATTGGGTCAACGAGGGAGAATGTTCTGAAATAAAACAGTTTGTAGAAATTAGAAGGAAATCCATTTTGACCTGGAGCCTTATCGGGCAGAAATGAAGGTATGGCCTCATGGATCTCCTCTTGATAAATTGGACCCAAAAGCACTGACCTTTGGGCTTCTGCCAGCTGGGGCAACAAAGCGCCATTCATAAAGGATGACAAAGTCTGACCAACATCCGCAGGTGGAAACTTCCGAATACAGTGTTGACTAGTAACCCTGAAAAATAGAGGCCATCTTCCTAGGATCAATGTCAGAGAGGAGGATACAGGATCATGTAAAGCTTTAATCCATCAAGTAGTCAACTGCTGCTTGAGATGAAGAGTCAATAACCAACTGGCTTTTTCTCCTTGACTCAGGTAAGTGACCTTAGTTTTCGTAATGGCCTTTTCTGCTTGCTTTAACAAATGGTCCAAGTACTGTGCTCTGAGTTTTGAAAGACAGCTTTGATCTACCTCTGGAGATGAGGGGGAAGGGCACCATTCCTAATCCTGGATGCCACTTAGCCAAGCATTATCCTGAGATTCTCCAAGTCTCTTATGAAATGTGGAAAGACAGATAAGCTCCCCCTCCAAAGACTCTTAAGGGAATCCTATAAGGTGTCTAAAGCAGAACTCATACCACAGTTGTCTTGTACAGATTGTAATATGAAAGATCTAAAATGGTCCACTAAGGAAGAGTCCCTTAAAAGCTGTGTATTCAAAGACCTGGTGTGGTCTCTCTCTGAGTGGCCAGAAACATCCAGGACCATAGAAATTGGAGCATGGTCCAAAAGAATAATAGCTTCAATTTAACTAAAATTCAACTGAGGGAGTAGATGCCAGTAATAAGAAAATAATAAAGGCCTTGAAAATGTGTTGTGAGGGATAGAATGAAATGTGAATGCCCTGTCAGTTGGATGGAGAGTCCTCCAAGGATCCTCTAAACCTAACTGTTCAACAAACTCTCGTAGGGCATGCTGAGCCAGAGATAATCCTGTAGAAGGTTTATGAGTATGCTCTAAATCATTATGAAAAAACAAATTCCAGTCACCCCAAAAGCAATGGTAAGTGGATATATAGAGCCAAGACAGATGCCAACTTCAGAACAAAATGAAGGACAGTCCACATTTGGGCCATATAGACCCCAGTAGGAACTCAACATGCCTCAGTTGCCTGTGAAAAAAATATACTGACCATTGGGATCCCCACCCTCATTTAAAAATGCAAAATGTAGAGCTCTAGCAATTAAAATAATAACCCCCGCCACTGGTGAGAGATGTTGTCCGAATCACAAACCTGCCTCACCCATTCATGTTTAAATTGAGAAATTTGGTGAATCATAAGATGAGTCTCTTGCAAAAAGGCCAAATGTACTTGTAGTTTCTTCAAATCCTTTAAAATACAATGACGTTAGGCTTTGGCTTGCCCACCCTTAATGTTCTAAGACATAACTTTCCAAGGTGGATTCATAGTGAGAAGAATAAAAATGTAGTTCCATAAAAAACAAGAAGGGGGGAGCTGAATTTCTGCATGGCCACCTACCATCCCTCCTTCAACTCCCCAAAGTTGAAAAAAATACAAGAATAACTAATTTAAAAAAAACCATGAACAAGAAAAAAGCACTAATAAAAAATGGCAAACCCTAGCTCCAAAATCCCACTCCTCACCATCTGGTTCATGAAGAGCTGCTGGTAGATCAGCTCCCACAAGATCGAAGAAAAGGAAAAAAAAAACTGGAACCTATTTCCTTTCCTGAAAACTAAGATTTAGACCCCAAAAGAGAAGAAAAAAGGGGGAGAAAAAAAGGGGGAAGGAGAAAATGAATGACTGAATAGCTCGCTGATAGATGAAGACAGAGAGAGAGAACTAAGCCCCGAGAGATAAAGAGTACCAATATTGTCCAACCAAAAAAAGAAGAAACAAAAATGGAACAATTTCCAGAAAAAGAATTACACAGCAATTATCAGACTTAAGCTGAACACTGACAGTTAAAGTAGAGGGAAGGATGGGACAGCAAACCAGCAAGAGCCCAACTAACAACCATCTAGGGGAAAAAGCAGATGGAACGGGGGGAAGAGAACCACTATTATGAACCCATACCACAATGCATCAGCATCCGTATTACCCTAGAAAAGGAAAAGGAAAACATATTAAACAAAAGTAGGAGAAACGAAGCAGGTAAAAGAATCCTGTACCCAGATAGCAAATGAAAGAATACCACCAGAACCAGGACTGATGAAAAATACACTCCCCTCAAAAAGGAAAATAAAAAATACCATGACAACTAATCATCCAATTTACAGCCTGATACTATTGATCTAAATAAGGAAACAGAATGGAACAACCAATACAAACTGAGGCATTACCAAAATAATTACATATTAGGCTGCCAACTCCCCCCTCCCCGGAGGACAAACCCGGTACATGCTGCACATTGAAACGGGACTCATATTAAGAGGTCTAGAACAAAAATACAATAGACAGAAATGACCATAAATGGCCCAAAATGAAACCTAGAGAGGGGACAGGACAAAGCACACTATTTATTTATTTATTGAAATGTTTCACCAGGAAGGCACACTGAACAAGTTGCTCATCTCATAGTGCAACCTGGAGCATTACAACTAAAGAAGAAGGAAGGGATGGCCAGATGTAACTAAAAACGGCCAAAAAGGAAAGGGACAATAAAAAAGGGCAAACAAATTAAGAAGGGAGAAAAAGCAACAATAAATATATATGAAGTGCAGAAAATGAGAGAGAATGGCAAGTTCCAAGCCTCCTGAGAACATCACAAATGAAGAAAAAATAGCAGGTGTCATTGTTCACAGAACCCTGAAAAGAGGAATAGGTGCCATATTAATTGCACAATAAAAAAGCCAACTCTAATAATGAAAAATGAATCAATAATGTGGTTGATGTCAAAGGCACATAGGGCACAAAGAAGGGACAAACAGAATATATAATGAACACCCCAGGCCACAGTGTAATGCATATGCAAAACAACACTGCTTGGGAGGCTTGAGTTAAAATTCTAAGTCCAGATCTGTATTTGCATACATCAAGACAGGCTAACCATAACTTACACAAGTACAGAAGTAGACAAACTACACTGAGATATCGTAACACAGAAAGACTGGTACCAACATTAGTTACTGTACCAGGCTGTAACAAGCAACTAAGTGATAACATTTTAACAAACTCCCCCAACCAGCCACAGAATAAAAATACAACAATCAAACCCCATAAGGTAAAACAAGAGGGTCCATCAGTTCAGGAGGCTTTGAAAAGGTCCATAAAAAGCAAGGGTAGCTCTTACATAGCTTGAGCTGCCAAATCAAAATGTTTGGTGCCTGTCTATGTGGTAACTTTCAACTGAGTGGGGTACAGCATGTTTAATATGAGCCACTCAAAGCTTAGACTTTATTACTTGATATTATGCTCTCTGTTGATAAGCCTGGAAGGTCAGGCCTAGAGCCATCAACAGCTGAGGACCATCCCACTGAAGAGATTGTGAATTCTGGATAGACAGAAAGAATATACACCCCATCCAAATAATTAAGTAGATGAAACATGAGGCCTCGATCATTCAACTGGTGCTGGTTTGGGCCATAGGGCATGGTGTGCCCATTCCACCACATAGGTAGGGCCATTTGGAGATGGACCAGCAATTTTGGTGCAGAACTTCTGAATAGCCTCAACAGCATTAGGTCCCTCCTCTGATTCAGGTAGATCAAGGAGCACCAAGTTATTATGCCGGCTTCTCCCTTCTAAGTCCTCAAGCTTTTCCTCCAGCTGGGCTACCATACAATGGAGGGTGACCACTTCAGGGTCCAGGCAGTTCTGGCAATCCTCCACAGATGAAATCCACACGTCAGCATTGGTAACTCTCCAAGAGAGTTATTGGAGCGCAGGCATAAACTCCTTAAAATCAACAAAAAGCAGGAGCATGGCGTCCTTGATAGAATTTACCTCCAAGGAAAACTTCTCCATGGTGAGCTCAGAGGGTGCCATAGTTACCAGAGGGGAAGGGGAAGTGCTGCACTCAGGACTGTTGGGCTACAGAGCCAAGGCCACGATCGGTCAACCCAGTTCTGAATCTTCCAATGGTAGAGCTTCCATGATCTGGCAATCCTGAAGATCAGTCATTATTCCATGAATTAAAACAGTGAACAGAAGGGAAAATACTCCATTAAGATCCAGAAATTCAGGAAAGGAAAAGTTGTTTAACAATAGTAAAGGAATTAACCCAACAGAGCTAACACGGAGAGCTGCTACCCCTGAAAGTGCATCACGGGAATCCTGTTGTTTATTTAATAACATAAACCTTTAATATTTACATTGGGTTTATCACAAACAATAAATTAATGAATTAAAGAGCCAGGAGGAAAACAGGACTGAAAAACAAATATGTTTGGATTGGGTTCTGCCATTCCCTCCAAAAGGTGAAAGGCAGAGAGAACGGCTGAAAAAGGAGAGCAGATGGATTTTTATACTTGGGGCATTATCACCATCAGGAATTAATGAAGAAAATGATTCAAGTGTCTTCCTTTAGACATAAATAGAACATATTTGTTTTTTAGTCCATTTTTTCCCCTGGTTCTTTCAGCCAGTCTGCTTGGGGCACCTGGGGAAATATATATGATAATTAATGTTTTACTTGTGATAAACCTAATGTAAATATTAAAGGTTCATATTAATAAATATGCAACATGACATGTAGATATATTTTCTCTATAAGTAGCTGCATGTCTCAACAAGAGATAAGTGAGGGCGTGCTATAAGCGGCTGCAGGTCTTAAAATGAGATGAGTGAGGGAGCGAGATCCCTCAGGGAGTATTGGAAAATACATAGTATTAGTACTGTAGAACTACATTTGACAATAAAAATCAAAAACAAAACCAGTTAAGGGGAGCAACACATAAGGATCAGCTACCATATCCCCCTTATTACAAGTCTAAAATAATGGAGGATGAATCATACAATGCAAAGGCAAATATTATTAAAGAGACTATTGGAAACAGTTTGGTCCATTCTGTTTCTAAATCTTGCATGAAAAAATGAGTCAAATACGACTCTAGACATAAAAATAAAGTAGAATTAGTAGAACTTACACATTCATAAAAAATAGAAATAACTACAGGCAGTGACACATAACAATCAATACCCCTATTCTCCCTGATCACAATCTTATAATGACAGAGAATGAAGTGGACCTGTGACGCAGTGCTAATTTGGCACAGTGCCAGGAATGCTGAGAGATGGAGAAAGAGAAAGAGAGAGAGAGAGCTTGCTTGAACTGCTTGCAGGCGGGTCGCCCATTTACTTCCCTTGTGTCCTCACAGCACCACAGTTTATTTTAACATTATTTTGCCCCTTTATTTTACAACTTTATTTTTCGGGCTTCTAAGCCCAAAGGAGAATGAGCAGAGATAGAGAGAGCTGTCTACTTTTATTATAAGCTCTGATACAGAGCAGTTGCCCAGCTTTGCAAGCCCCACCCAAGAGAGTCAACAGTTCAACTCACTGTAACATGCCCTGGCTACTATTCATGCTAGCTCACTGCTAGCTCACAAGCCAGCAGCACCTCTCCATCTGAGGCTACAAGTGTTATGAAAATCCCACTGTTCTCATATAGAAAATGCAGGGGAGCAGTTCCTCTTGCTAAGTTGGCAGCCCTGGATTTTTGGTGCCCAGAAAATGTATTTCTGGTAACTTAAAAAAAATAAACACCAGAATCTAGCTAAACAGATCCAACTTAGCTAGGTTCAGGTGCCAGTTTGTTTTTTAAACACATTATTTTAATGTACTTCTAAATGTTTGTAAGTGTAAACAGTAAAAAGAAAATGGCGGCCATACGAAAAAAAAATATTTTCACATGAAAGAGGATTAACCACAATGAAAAAATATCCTTTTTCATAAGACTCAATTCTTGTTTCGTTCTCTGCAGTTAACCTGAATGTGCCTACTGAGCATGCTCATAAACGACATTTTAAAAATCAGTAACTTTGGAATGGATTAATATTTTTTTACCAAACTAGCAAAAGGCACATCTGCATGTCAAGCTCTTTCTGCCCTGAAACCTTCAAACCAAATTTCCAAACCATGTGGGTGCTATAGGTGGACAAAGAAACCAACAAACATCCCCATCACTTTTTTTCACTATCCAGATCTCAGAATCCACACATCCGATCTGAACGAAAGTTGAGATGTGAAGAGATCTACCCCACAGGACCACACATTCAAAATCTCATGTAATTTCATAGAATGGGCGAAAAGCTATTATGGAGCAAAATTTGTGGTTTAACATTAAACACCCTACTCAACCCTAACTATAGTGGTGTGATACGATATATATATATATATACATACATATATACACACACACAAACACACAGTGCAAGTCACATTAAACTCTTCCACCAATGAGTTGGTTTAGCATTGTTTTTCACAGCTGGCAATGCACTGGCAACTTATATTGTATTATTTTTTAATATTTAAACAGCTCAAGAGCAATGTTTGTAAAATGTTTTTGCAAATTATTTGGAATGCATCTGCAGTCCAGTCACAATGCAATGTAAAACAGAGTTTTAACTTTCAAGAAACAGTTTGTGCAGGGCTGTGTTATATATATATATATATATATATATATATATATATAAAATAGGGCATGGTTGTGCCCTATAGTTAGGGTTAAGTAGGCACTTCAATGTTAAACATCAATTTTTGCACTTTAATAACTTTGCAACCCTTCAATGGATTTGCATGGTAATATGCATGCACAATCACCTAGGGAGAGCTCTGTATGTGCTGAGTTACTTTTGGGTCGAATGTACGGTTTCCAAGTTCCGGAGAGGAGAAAAAGTGATTTTTTCACCCATTGACTTTGCTGTTTTTTTCTTTGAACTTGCCTACAGCCTAAACCATTTGGAATCTTCTTCTGGAATTTGTAGGGTAGAAAGTGTCTGGGCCACAGATGTGCCTTTTGCTTGTTTGGTGTAAAAATATTAATCTGTTTCAAAGTCATTTAATTTTTAAATTTTGAAAAATTAGTTTCTGAGCATCCGCAGCAAGCATTTCAGGATAACTGTATAAAATGAAAAATAAATCCTGTTTCGTATAGGAAAAATCCTATTTTGTTTGCTGCCATCTTGTTTCCATTAAAAAAAAATTCCAAAACCCACAAAAATGACATCCTGGAGAGAGTCAAACACGTATATATGACTCATCAGGACCCACTATGTGGACTCTGCGGTTCATGTTTAGAGAAATGCCCTTGAAATGTTATTTTTGTAATATTATAAATCTTTTTTTCCTGATGCGTGATATGAAAGAAGAATTTTTTTCCATATCAGGAGTCACAAAAAAAGAACCTTTTTCGTTAAGGTGCTGCTCAGTATTTATCTATTATTTGTTATATAGCATGTTTACACATTGTAAAATTCTTTTAAACTTTATTTTAATAGTTCAGACACTTAGATCCTGTCATTGTTTACTTGAGCTCGGTTTTATTTGGCACAGAGCTTGTACCTGGTGGCATCCGAGAAGTGTACTGTACATCCAGCTTTCAGCTGTTTTCAGAAAAAGCTGAATGTTGTATGCCTCAGTAGGGTAACTGGCACTCTGACCTGTCAAACTCTGGTAATCTGAATCGCAGTTCTGTCACCATCTGATCATCAGTGCAGAGATCAATTATTTTTCTTACAGTAACGAATGTACAGTGTATCACTTCGTCAGAATGACTCCATATATTTATTTTTGTGAACTGTGTCTTTCAGTTTGTTTTGATTCTTTTTTTTTGGCTTTTGATGTCAGTGGACAGAAATGCTGTCATTTAAATGCTATACAAATGGAATGTCAGGTCAAGGTGTTTCTTCACCTTTTTGGGCCCAGCATTAATTTTGCACTATAAGATGCAGGGTAGGGAATGGGATTGACCTCACCTCAGGAGCCCCTCCACATGTGGAACCTGCACTGCAGCTGCTCAGGGGATGGATAGTCTGGAAGGTCTCTGAGGAGGAAGACCAAGGGTGGCCCAGCTAACAACAGCATCTCCATGGAAGCTGACAGGAGTGAAGATCGCAAAGTGAAAAGAACGGATTTGTGGCAGTAATGCCCCCAGGCCTGGCTATGCATCCTGAGGGTTAATACCAAACTATAGCAACATCTGCATCATTGCAATAAACCCAGCCGGGCCCATTGCAGCAGGTGAAATGTACCTGATTATCTAAAAATACAACAGGCAATGAACAACCAGCCCTTACAGCATCTTCAATGCAGTGGTACATTTTTTATCGGTGGGGGGGGGGGAGCTGCTCATCCATCTCAGTAAGTTTGTAATCTAAGGAAAGAAAAACGCAATTAAATCCTGACCTGCTGCTCCTGCAAGATGATCCCAGCCCAGCAATGCTGTACCCCTCTTCCCCTGAAGGGCTCAGATTGCATTGCTCTCATTACTCCCCATCCAAGGAACAATGCTCCCCTTGGCAGATTGCAATTCTCTCCCCAACCCGAAGGATACCCAGGCCCCAGGTGTTGGGTGCTCCTCCCAGTCAGATTGTAATGCTCTTTCCCTCCTCGGAAGGCTACCTTGGCTCCCCAAAGTCACATTGGAAAGCTCAACCCACCTCCCTCTGCCTAAGGATTTTCCAGTCCCTCCAGGCTCAGATTGCAATGCTCCAGGTTATAGTATTAATATTTCTAGTGCACCAGAAGGACAGGGAATTTCATTTCAGCAGCAATGAAACTGACATAGAGATGAGGTGAAATGTACAAGGAGGAATGTTGCAATATACAAAGTGAGAGAAATACACTGACATACACAATATGAGACCGACAGCAACAAAGTGTGTGTGTGTTTGTGTTTACACTGAGACACACAGGTACATATGCATACACACACAGAAAACCCCTCAAGTCATCACCCACACATCCCTTTACAGTGACACCAACACAAAAAAACACAATACATATGAATGCACAATAGTAACACAACATAGAACAAAAATATACAGAGAGAGGGAGAGAGAGAGACAGGAATCTCTTCCCTCTCCCCATATCCCTTTGTTCAATGCTCTGACCATCCTCATCACCACCTATTCCTCTCACATGCAGAAAATGTGGGTGCTGCATATCCATACAGTACCCAAACAATGGAAAAAGGATATGGGTGCTTTCTCATCACACACACACACACACACACACACAGACACACACCCCACACGATGACTTATTTCTCTCTGTCTCTGTCTGGCTGAGACACTGACAGCATTTGCTTCCTTCCATCCCAGCAGTTTCTTCAGGCAGCTCCTGAGAAGAAAGAGCCCTGGGAACAAGACACAGCAGGCAGCCACAATCTTCAGCATTCCTGCAGAGAGAGAGAGAGAGAGAGACAGACAGACAGAGGATGAGATGCAAACAAGAGAAGAGAGGGGAAACCCACAATCAAGGATGGAGCTGTCACAGGTTGGTGGGGCTCTTTTTATTCGACTAGCTGTCACTGCTGCCATTCTCATCCATTCTCTGTCTCTGTCTCTGTCTCTGTCTCTCTCTCTCTCCCTCGCTGTCTCTCTCTCTCTCTCTCTCTCTCTCTCTCACTCTCTCTCCAGTAAAGAAAGATACCAGATGTAGAATACTCAAATGCATGCTTCTCAACCTCCTGCCTTGCAAATCAGGGACAGGGCTTAAAACAAGCATTTTGTCAATGTCCGATGCTCACCACTGGTATAGAAGCCCTGGGGTACTACATGCTTTGTGATGCACTTTGTGGCTTATGTTGAATTCTCTCACCTCCCAATAATGCTAAAAATTTAATAAATTATGGATGTACCACAATAACACTAAAAATACATTCAACATGAGATTCAGATCTTTTTGACAGTAGCTTTGCTAGTCTCACAGAAGAACAGGCTGTCTTGCACTCATCTTCATTCGGGAATGATTGAAACGCCATTCTCATGAATTACTACAGCTTGAGGATGCTTTTCATTCATACCTGTATGAAGATCATCATAAAGCAACCCCTCCTCTATGGGACGAGCTTAGCACAGTAATTGTCAATATATCTGAATCCCTTGCCAAAATGTATTTTTATTGGGAAGGGGTGAGAGTATGATAAGTGCACCTAGTTTGTGATCCACCAATTGTATAGGATTACAATATCACAGGGTTGGGGGTAGTGAGTAAAATGTATAATATGGTTAATAATTATGAGCTACTGGCATTTTTGTGCACTGCATCTTAGATCTTTGATATTTATTTATTTTGGTAGGAGAAAATATTAACTTAGTGACCACCAGATGAAAATGAAAATCACAGAAGGTGACAGCAGAAAAGGACCCCACAGTCCATCTAGTCTGCCCCTTGTCCCCTATTCCCCCCTACCATATTTTGAGACACCTCCCCTTCCCCTTAGCCTCATGTGTCTGTCCCAGGTGGACTTAAATCCCTCAATGGTATCTGAATTTACCACTTCCTCTGGAAGCCCATTCCAGTTCTCCACCCCCTTCTCCATGAAAAATTGACCTCTCACATTGCTCTTGAAGTGCCCCCCCCGGAGTCTCAGTTCATGCCCCCTTGTTATGTTCCTTATCTTCATGTGGAACAACTTCCCTGGGCCTCCCTTCTTGATCCCTTTGGTATATTTAAAGGTCTCAATCATGTCCCCTCCTCTCCCTCCTGGTCTCCAATGTATATAGCCCCAACTCCTAGCACCTCTGTTCATATGGCTTGCCCTCCATCCCCTGCATCATCTTGGTCACCCTCTGCTGGACCCTTTTGATTGAGTCTATATTTTTGCACATATAAGGCCTCCAAAACTGGATACCGTACTCAAGGTGTGGCCTCACCAGGACTTGATACAGGGGTACCAGGACCTCCCTACACCTGCTGGTGGTCCCCCTGCCAATACTTGCCAGCATCCCATATGCCCTCCCTACAACCCTCGAGCATTGCTTCCCTACCTTGAGGTTGCTGGAGACTATTACCCCCATATCCCTTTCGTCCTCTGACACCCTGAATCTCTCCCCACCCAGCATATACTCAGCCCTTTGTTTCCTGTGCCCCAGGTGCATAACAGCACATTACTTGATGTTGAATTTGAGCTGATAGGTCTCCGCCCACTCCTCCGGTAATCTCAGGTCCCTTCTCATGTCCTCCACCTCCCCCAGGGGAGTCAACTCCATTACAGATTTTCGTGTCATCTGCAAAGGGGGCCACCCTCACTGACAGTCCATCCACAATGTCTGGTACATAGATATTGAACAGAAGGGATCCCAGCACTGATCCCTGGAGAACTCCAATCCTCACCTCCCCAATCCCTGAGTACACCCCATTCACCACCACCCTCTGACTCCAATCTGCCAACCAGTTTTCAGCCCATCTTGTTATTTTGAGCTCTACCCCATGCTATCCAATTTGTTGACCAGCCTCCAATGGAGTACAGAGTTGAAGGCCTTATTGAAATCCAGATAGGCCATGTCCACCACACCCCCCCCTGGTCCACTACCTGCATAACCCATTTGTGAAATTTGATCATTTTGACTGGCATGACTTGCCCCTAGTGAACCCGTGTTGTCTGTCATCCAGCAGTTCATTCACCTGCAGGTAATTCATTACCCTTTCACTGATGAGTGCCTCCATGACCTTCCCCACCACAATGGTCAGGCTGATGAGGCGGTAATTTTCCCTCAGCTCCCTGCTTCCCCACTTGAGTATCGGCACCACCATTGCAGTTTTCTAGTCCTTCGGCACTATACCGGGTGTCCAGGGACAGGTTGAACAGCCTCCCAAGTGGGGCAGCCAGCTCCTGTCTTAGTTCCCAGATCACCCTTGGGTGCAGACCATCTAGCCCCATGGCCTTGTCCACCTTCAGCCTGGTTAATTCCTCTTAATGCTCTCCATGGTGAAGTGATCCATGCCCCCCCCCTTTCCAACTCCAGCCCTCTACCACCCTTTTCTTCCGTAAATACAGAGCAGAAATACCTGGATAGGTTTTCTGCCTTCTCTCTGTCCTCTTCCAAGTGCTTGCCTCTTCCCCCCCCCTCAGCCTTTCAATGCCCTGGCCAGCCTTCCTCCTCTCCCCCATGTATCTAAAGAATGCCTTTTTCCCCTCTCATGGCCTGTGTCGCTAACCTGACTTCTGTGTCTGCCTTAGCCCTCCTGATGACCTTTCCTGCTAGTCTCCTTGCCTCCCTGTAAGCCTCCATATCCCCCCCTGAGTACTCTTGTATCTCCTGAACACCCTCCGCCTACCCCCTACCACCATTGCTACATCCCTGCTGAACCAAAGTGGTGCTCTGCTTCTTGCATCCTTCCTAACACTTTTGATAGTGGTCTGTATGGCCTTTCAGATTTGATCCCTGACAGCTACCCATAGTTCGTCTGCATCACTTATATTCCCTAAACCTTCCATCACCTCCCCTCAGCAGCCTTCTTAATTTGTTGAAGTCCATCCACCTAAAGTCCAGCACTGTTGTGCTAGTATGGGTCCCCGTCCTCCCTGCCCTCACCTTGAACCCGATAGTCCTGTGGTCACTTTTCCCTAGTTTTTCTCCTACCAGCACCTCCTCCACATTCTCCCCATTCATCAATACCACATCAAGCAGGTTACTCCCCCTGATAGGCTCCCTAACCAGCTGTTTCAGGAACACCCACTTAGTCTGTTCACTAACTCCCTACTTCTTGCTGAAGCTGCTTCAGGGATGGTCCACTCCACATCTGGTAAGTTTAGGTTAGCTACCAGTAATGTATCCCCCTTGAGAGCCATCCTCTCAATATCCTGCAGTATCAACCTGTCCTGATCTTCTCCCTGTGAAGGTGGCCTATATATGACTCCCAGAGATCTATATATGACTCCCAGCCTAAAGTATTCCCCCATCCACCTGCATAGCTTCATCCATAGAAGTTCCATTGCCCCGTCACACTCCTGTCCCTCCAATGCCTGTATGTCCTCTTTGACATAAATGGCTACTCCCTTTCCTGTCCCTCCTGCCCTTCCTAAACAACCTGAAGACTGGTATAGCTGTCTCCCATGTGTGGAGGTCCATCCACCAAGTCTCAGTTATTGCTATGATGTCTAACTTGTCATGCGTAATGATGGCCGTTAGTTCCTCCATCCTATATGCCAGGCTTCTAGCATTCATCACCAGCCCCTTCCACCAGCATTCCCCTTCCTTTGTTCCTGCCTGCCTGCCAGCCCCTCCTTCATCAATCTTTCCCAAGGGGAGGGATCTAGGGTCCCCCAGCTAGTTTGTGGTACAGTGCGGATATACGTCCAGTTCCCCCCCACTCAGTTTAAATTTAAATTAAATTATTTTTTGAAGAACTCCCCCATCTAACATGTCAGTATAGCCACTCCCTCTCTATTGAGGTGTAATCTGTCCACTGAAAAGAGGCTTTCATCCTCCCAAGTTGCCCCCGTCCCCTATCATCCCATACCCCATCTGCTCACACCATTCCTCTAGCCAGCTGTTAAGCTCCCAGATCCTTTGCTTCCTTTCAGTGCTGGCTCTCAGTACTTGCAATAACTGTAAGAAGGTTAGAGATTTGAAGTCTAACCTCCTGCAGAATCTAGATAGGGCCAAAAATCTTGCTTGCACCTCCATGAGACTACTAGCTGCTAGGTCATTAGTCCCCAAGTAGAACATTAGATGCAAATTCCTGTCCTGATCCCAACCCCATGAGGTAATATGGTGCACAACCTCCAATAAAGTCATTCCAGGCAAGCATTCAACCCACATCCCTCTTTTTTTGCCACCCCACTTGGCCCCCTTTAAGACTGAGTCACCAACCAGTAGCAACTTGACCACCTTATCATTCTGGCTTGTCTGTGACATTGCCCCCTCCCTCTTGTCACCTGTGCATTGTCTACACTCCTTGTCATAGCAGCCTTCCCCCCGGCCCCTTATCCTGTTCCTTCTTCCTTCCCCCTGGCCCCTTGTCTTTACCACATGCCCCCCAACCACTTTGTCCATAACTTTACCAACTCCCTGCCCTCCTATACTTCCCTGCATCCCCCCTGATTCCACCTCATCCACTGTGTCCCCAGTGCCTTCTCTTTTGCTTTCCTTGTTCACTTCCCCCTTCCCCTGACTCATCTGGCCCCAGCCCTCTGCTGTCCTACCCCCAGCATGTGACTCCCTTTCCACCCTTGTAGCATTGGTATCCCTCTCCCTTCCCTGATTATGACATTTCTCTCCCCAGTGGCTTCCCTGTGTCCCCTCCATACCCTCCCTTCTTTCATTCATTTTTCCATTATCGCTTCCCCCCCCCCGGTTCCCTTGGTGTGTGTTATAGCATGGAATTAATGGAGAAAAAAAATATCAGTATGTTCAGTATATGCTATGAACATGTAAATCAATGCATAAGTTTCTCTCACACAGTAGTTAATGCTATAAATTATAAAAAAAAGCTATAACAGTTTTTACAGATCAATTTGATTGAAAATAACTGTCCTTTTGACTCATTTTCAGTGTGTAATGAGCGAGAACAAGTAATTGAAATCCACTGCTATCAATAGACTTACAACTGTACCACTCCTGCCAAATGAACAGTCAGTACACAGATTCCAACACCAGGTGACATACATTCACAACAGTATTTCATAATTTGCTGTATATCTAAAGCTGAAGCTTGGAAAAACACATGTTTCTTATAGGAGCATTCATGCCCTTTATACTCTACTAGGTCATCATGGCTAAATAAATTATATAACAAAAAAAAAAATCAAGATCAGACTAGATTAGCTAATAATGCAAAATGAACTGATGTTCATAGCCCTAATCAATGTAATAATCAAAGGCCTGGTCTTTCATGCCCCACAATTTGCCTTTGGAGAAACATAGTGACATTGGTGTGTGTATAGCCTCACTGTAAGCAAAATCTGAAATTTCACCTGGGAGGTAAAAGCAAGACTATGGGGCATTGGTTTCAATGTTCCCAATTTATAATGGGTGTCCCTTATTTTAACACTACTCATTGCTCAATCTCTTGCAAATAAGTGCTGAACCACATTGAGAATGTTGGGCCAGATATTCAAAACTTTGCCCCGGGGCTAAATTAGCACTGCCCGGTGGGCAAACTGTGCCCAGAACAAAAACATAGCTATATTCAAAATGAATAGCCCGGTGCAAAACCAGCTGAATATAGCAAGCAAAGGAAGCCGGGCAAACAGGCCCAGGAGTGCAGGGCAAACATTGCCCAGGATTAAGACAGCACTGAATATAGCAGAGAAGACAGTACTGAATATAGCAATCAGACAGAGGCAGTGCAAACACCCACAGAAACAAAGTGTCAGAGGTGTAAGCAGCTATCCAGGAACACAGGAAAGCAAAACAGCCCAGTCAGACACAACTGCAGTACTAGTGAAAGGAATGGACCAACCTGGAACCACAAGCGAAATCAGAATACCACAGAACACTGTCAAATCCCAAGTCCACCCCAAAAAGACACAGGACACAGGAATGTCAAGCATAATAAACTATAATGCAAAACGTGAACATCTAAGGCACAAAGGCAATATGAACATATATACAGCAAAAATAACCAAAACAGAGCAGAACACTGTTCATAAAAATGGGGTGCAAGAAAAACATAATGAAAGGGAAAAGGGTAGGCATAACAAAGGGACTGAAAACAGTGGGGAAAACAACAGTAACATTGCAAACAGGCAAAACTGAAATATAGCAACAGAACAATGGGGTAAGAATGTGGATGGGAGAGGGCTGTGGAAATAGGAAGCAATGGAGAGGAACAGGATGGCAGATACAGGGCTAGGGACAGTGGGCCAGGGACAGAAAGCAGGCTAGTGGAAAAAATAAGCAGGGGTTAGGTGCAGGCAGGCGCTGGCAGACGTTCATCCAGGATGGCCGCCACACGCCGTGTCTCAGCAATCATAACAGCTTGCTGCTCAATTAGGGTACGCTGTTGCCGCACCAGCCTCTGTAACAGCTCCTCTGTGCCTTCACCCTCTTCCGGATGGGTCACCCACAGTGACGACCGACGTGGACCTACAGGAGAAAGGGGGACCATATCAGGGCATGACGATGACACAAAGGCACCATGTACCACCACACGGTGGACAGCATGCCCCAACAACCATGCCCATGTGCTAGTACGGAACAAACCACAACACACACTAACATGTGCCTGCAGGACAAGGCAGTACGTAGCAGGCAGCATGCAACACCCCAATGTCCATGGATATGCATGGATGTATGCTGAGAAACCCAACAACGTGGAGGCCAGCCAGCACAGCAGCGTGCAGACTGTAACAGTGCAAACAGACAGCCACCCCCAGAGATGTGAACGACAAGTGGACACTGAATGATATGCACATGGGTTGGCACATGGTGGGACATGCTGCCCATGGTCACACAGCTATGATACACAATACAGATGACACCAACTGGAGAAGGTGCCACAGCCCCAACCACATGTGTAACCACACATGCCTGTCTTGTACACCCCCAACAGTGGCCCACCCTCACTGCTGCCCTCCATAAGAACTGTAGAGACCCAGCCAAAGTGCCACCCACGATGCTATAACACAGCAGCTGTAAAATGATGACAGGAAGCCCTGAACAGGTGGGTGACTGACATAAGTGTGCAACAGTGGCAAGTGACACAGATAGAGACTCGACATGGACCACAGAGACCCAATGACCACAGAGGACAACGACACTGGCAACAGAACAGTAGGGACTGCAGGACAGGTAACCAAGCAGTACACAACCAGGGGAAGTGCCAATGCCCACCCACATCACTTGCCTCAACAGAAGGGTGAGGGGCCCACAGTGGTGAAGAGGATGGCACAGTGCTGTGCCACCACCCATAGTGGCAGCACCGTGAAGGCGCACATGCAAGAAGACACACACATGTGAAACACAGACACTGGGCATGGTCCACCAGTGGCACTGCAGTGGTAGGCCAATGGCATGCACAGGACAGTGTCACCCTGGTGGTCAAGGCATGGCGAGACACACACACACACCTGTGGGAGCAGCATCTGCCATAGGGGCTGACAACCAGCACACCATGCTACCGCAGAACAACTCCTGCAGCACACCTGCATAACATGTGCACAAACAACATGCACTGCAGGGACAGAGGGACAGCACCCTCTGGGGGACAATGGCCCCCACATCAGAGCATGAGCCCACAGGCAGGGGTGTAGCCAGGGAGGCCACAACTGCACACCATGTGGACACACTGACACCCCCTCCCCACTGTTAGGGTGGGCTACCCCACCCCAGAGTGTAGCCTGACAACATACCAACGTACACCATGACTGTGTCTGTTGCCGCCAGTGGCCTTCAAGATACAATGTATGAAACCCATGACAATGGGCGCTGCCCTGCATGTGTAAATACTAAGCCATGCATTGCTTCCCAAGACACCCACATACCAGGCCACAGCCTGTACAGTTGTAATGGCCATGGGATACAAAGACAGTCATAGTGACCAGTCCTCCTAGCGTACACCACAATGAATTAAACACAGAAAGGTACAACATTGCCATTGTTAGGCGCCATACATTAAGTAAGCAGTTCATTGCTTATTGGCCAACTCCCCACTAGAAATCAAACTGCCCACCATTGAGTGCTTGGAGGATGCCTGCCGACACACATGCCACAACAGGCACACATGCAATGTACAGCCACACAGACCCGTGTGGCACCATAGTCCCAAAGGACCCCTCCCCAACAGCTCCGTGCATGTCCGCCACGGAGGTCGGACAAGGACACACAATAACATACCCATGTCCATGCCACCATGACAGTACACTGCCAGGGAAATGCTTGCACCACATGACACAGTGTCCCCCCACACGCCATGAGATGCATGGCCCTGGAATGCGCTCACAACATGTCCTGCACAGATACTGACATGTGATACGTGGTACTGTAAATGAGACATGCCATGAGAGGTTTAGTACACTGTTGCCATGGCAGACAGGACAACAGCAGCAGCAGTAACGGGTGGCATGACCGGCCGACCCCAGTAATCCCCCACCCCCAGGCATGACGACTGGCCCACAGCCATGCAGAGACATGCATCATCCCTCCACAATGGTGGCCACAACAGCAACATGACGCACATGGCAGTACAAGGCAAATATCAGTACACATGGCGGCAATGGCAACAATACTTAAGACACACAGCAATCCATGTCTCAGGCCTCACAGCAGCAGGAAAGGCAATGGAGGCAAGGGGGACAACAGAAATGCACGCAGCCATCTCACATCTGGCCTGGATTACCTAGCCAACTGGGCCACGACACCTGACACAGCACTGTAGTGCAGGGGTGTAGCCAGACATTCACATGTTCAACACACAATCCCCAACAGCCACACTCCCCTTACAAATGATGTATTCAGGAACTCCAAATGGTACACCCCTTCCAAAAGGGTATGATGTCTGTCAGATGATTCCCCTACTCTCTAATGAGGTTATACATGTATCTGTCTCCTACACAACAGCAATTCAAACAGGGCCACACCCCAGTGGCCTACAGTGACCCAAAATGTCTGGTGTACCTAGTAACTGTTGACAGACGGGCAAATAGATTGGGACATGCACTACACAAAACTGTACACAAATGTGTACAGTGCGTATGCCTGGCTACACCCTTGCTCTACTGCCTGCCCTGTAAAGTCAGACACATAGTAGAAAAGCATAATATCACACAGTACTCATGCAACACACCCCTGTCACTGCTCTCTGCTGCATGCTGTTCCATCGGAGGCACCCTGTGCCTGTCGGTGGACGGCCCCTGTCCGGCCTGCGTCTTGTCCCTCCTGTCTCCGGTGTGTCCTCATCGCTCTGCAGTGGGAAGAGGGTACAGCAGCATTACTACAATATCAGCCACCACGGTACACCAAAGACCACCCTGTACCCCAGTGGTGTAGCACAACACACGCAACACTGGCACATGGGTGCAGTGCACCACCAAAGCCATGCCAAGCATGACATGGGTCAGTGCACACCGTCTACCCCTGTCCCACACAGTACACACCGAATGGATCGGTGGACCCCATGGCACATGAGCAACATGTCCAGCGCAGCAACACACATGCACACAAGCACACCACGGAACACACAGCCCCACCACCCATGCCAGCAGTGCCGTGACAGTCATCACTTACCTGGCACAGGCACAGTCCCCTCGCGAACCATCACCCTGCAGTGTTCAAGCAGTGGGCACTGCCTGTGCCTGATGTCAATGTAGCGATGGCAGCATTTCTCACCATCACGGGGAATACCCGTGATGGCAGTTAGGCGATGGGCAATGGAAGCCCAGATCTGTCTACGGGGAAGGTCGCCTTCCCGGACAGGTCCAAATAGGCACCGATGGCGCCTTTCAGTCAACTGCACCAGGTTGGCCATCTCCACCTCATCCCACCACCTGTCACGGCACACCACTGCCCTTTGCTTATGTCTCACAGACATTGCTGCTGTGGAAGAGGCAAATTACCAAGTGAAACAGTGAAACACTGACTGTCCACACACCCTGACACCCCCTAGTACTGCAGTCTAGAGCTGCGCTGACATATTCCATAGCGCCGCGCTAACAGGAAGTGTTCGCAATGCGCATGCGTGACCCCTACCATGACCCTGGGCCCATGTACCGCTCATGCATGTAGCGCCGTACTAATGCTGGTTAGTGCAGCACTACATCACGCTTTGACAGGGTGATAGCGTGGACAAGGGGCCCCATGAGCATGCGTACTGCACATAGCGCAGCACTAGTTGGCGAGCGCAGTGCTGACCCTCCAATAGCCCTGTGCTGGCCTTTGCCCAGCACTGCTGTGCTAGTGCGGGGCTATTCAGAGCCATATTCAATGGGTGTATGCAAATGAGGGTACTTGTGTATGCATGGGGCAAACCGTGTGATTAGCATATCATTATGTGCTCATTTACATGACTAACAGGCATGTTTGCCTGGGTGGGCTATAAAAGGGCAAGCAGTGCACCACCAGTGTTGTGTTGTGGAACTGTGGCGTGAATACAGCAGTGTGAATGTACAACATGGAAAGAGATATGCAACAGGGGGATGAGCAGCGAGAGGCAGGTATGTATGACCACCGTGGGACCACTACTGTCCACTGCATTGTGCACATTCCCCTGTAGTTAACTGTGCCATGTGCCACTGCATGCACAATGTGTCTGCCAGCCAGGTGCACTGTTGCACTACCGTGATAGCGCACGGACTTGTCTCCCTGGCTGTGTGGCATGATGGCCTGTACCCCCCGCAGGACGTACACAGTGTACCAGCGATGTGCGGTCCCATGCAGCATGGTGTCCTGACATTGCTTGCACACTTGTCCTCGCAAACTCTGTGATGCTCAAATGGGGCACAACACAGTCATGGGGGTTCATGGCAGACACAGGCCACAGCAGTGCACATGTGTGTACACCACTCACTGTCCAGACACGGGACAGACAGTGGCAATGTGGGCGTGTGCACCGTACAGGCACATGCAGCGATCTGATATGTCCATGTGGCCTGTGGCACTGTAGGGGATGATATAGTGATGTCCACTGTGTGATGCAGTGCAGCACTGACACGGCCACTGACACCTGTCCCTTCTTGATTATCCCATAGGTGTGCTGGCCCGACAGGAGCGCATCTGTGCACACAAATTCTCTCAGGATGAGCTTAACACCTTTGCACATGAGGTGAAGGAAAGAGAGAGCACATGTTATGCACACACAGGGCCACCGATGCTGTTGTGCGGCAAGCTTGGGAGGAGGTGACTGCAGCTGTGAATGCGGTCGGGGGCCATGGGAGATCAACAGAAGCAGTCCAGAAAAGATGGAATGACCTCCTGCAACGTGCAAAGGAGGAGGAGGTACACCAACAGAGGGACAGGACCAGGACTGGTGGTGGTCCACCTGAACACCAGCAGCATGTGGAGGAGCCACACATGGCGGTGGTGGCGTCGACACTGCGGATGGTAGCAGTGACAGGCGTGCCGGGTGGTGGTTGTGAGGTGACCCTCGCACTTCCAAAGCCAGGTTTGTATTTGCATGTGTAACTCCTGTATGTGGTGCAGGCAAAGGTGCACGGTCCTGCTGTTAGTGTCCTGCACAGGGTGCACTGTATCCTGCCGAGCTGATGCCTGGCATGGCCAAGGTCACTGTGGGGTGGGTGGGTGCATGTTGTCATGGGCTTGTGTGAAGTGGGTACCTGTCCTGAGGGCTGCATGGTGTGGTGATGGTAGTGGCGGTGGTGTTTGGCCACAGTGTCCATGGATGGGTGACTGACCCTGTCCTTATTCTCTCCACAGCACTCTCAGACAGGTCTGCACCACTATGGGATGTGCCACGGATGTCCAGCCAGGTTCCCGATGTCGCGGAGGAGTTGGATGATGAACGTCCATCAACATCTGGACTGTGTCAAGATCAGGGCCGCATGGACCCAATGAATGTCTGGCATTCCCATGGACAGGGCGTGCAATTGCCTGGAGAGGGGGGTCACACCTCACTAGGGGTGTTAGGGTACAGTGGGCACCTGGATGTTGCACAAACTGAGGATGATGGGGTGGGAGAGGTACTGCTGGTCACTGTCACCAGTGCGGATGACACTGATGTCTCCGAATATTCACAGCACCTGGCCATTCCTGTGCCAGGGGATGCAGGGGTGGGGCTTGCTGAAGGGCATGGAACAGGTCAGGGTGGTTCCATAGGTGTCACCAGTATGGCTGTGGCTGAACACACGGTGGTGGGCGGTGTAGGTGATGTTGCAGGACAGCAGGGTGTGCAGTGTCAGACACATGCTGGGGTTACGGTCCATATGGTGCCACGGACCACTGCCAGTTGTAGTCAGCAGCTGGATGTACCAGTTGCTCCATTGCCACAGCCACCACTGCCAGCTGCTGCTGGGGATCCTGTGCCTCTGGTGCACGAAGGCCATGGTGCCCGGCCACTCCTGCAGGCTGCTGTCACCTCCCAGCAGGAGGTCCATCTGGACCTGCATGCCATGCGGCGTGAGCTGCGACATGAGCTGGGTCGGATAAGGGAGGCAATTTCAGTGGGCTTTGCCCATGCTGAGCAGCAAGCAGAGGACAGGTTGGGCTACCTGGTGTGTGCCATAGACCGTGGCTTCTCTGGCTTAACTGCTGCAGTAGTGGACATTGGTAATGTCATGCGTGGTGTGCCTGTTGGTCGCCAGCATGAGATGGTTGGCCATGGTGCAGATGGCAGAGGGGCACACAGGCAGGCACACCGTGGGCGCAGGGCTGCCACTGGTTCCAGCTCAGCTGCATCATGCACTCGACCTGCAACCCAGCTGTGCCGTGGCCGTCCATCCACCCTGTCGGTCTCCACCATCTCCCGGGGGCACAGGAGGTCAACACTGCCTGCCTCCCCTTCCACTTCAGCTGTGTCCTTTGCACAGAGCACCCCAGGGTCCACAACCCATGGTACGGGTGCACAGCACATGCGTGGGTGTCGTTGTCGGTGATGCCCACAGGCTGTCTGCTATACTCTGCATGCATCTCCCTCATGCATGTGCAGACGTGCGCACACACACACACACACACACACATACACACACACACACTCCCACCAACACAGTTGCCCCCTTTACCCTCATGACACACATCATACTTCCCCACCGAGATTACACCATTTGTGTGTGTCCCCCCCACGTATGTGCTGCACAATCATGGACTCACACCACATGCACACATTATTTGTCTATTACACTGGGTTTGTTTACTGATGTGATTGTTGGTTTCACTGTTATCTTAGTCTGTGCACATTAAAATGCTAATCACTTGTACTCTTCCAGGTTGTTGTGCAGTCTGTACTTACCCTCTGGTCTGTTGCAGTGTCCTAATGATGTTGTCCCGGTGCTGTATGGCCCTGCATGCCATGCAAGGGTCCCTCCTCTCGAGTTGCTCCACTATCCCCCTGACTGCTGGCTCTGGCTCACTGTCAGACTGTCCCTCAGGTTCAGGTGCCTGTATCCCATGGTTCATTGCCATGTTGTGCAGCATACAACAGGCTAGGAAGATAAGGCATACCTTCTGAGGTGTATACTGTAGGGCACCACCTGATGTGTCTAGGCATCTGAATCGCATCTTCAGGATGCCAAACACCCTCTCTATGATGTTCCTTGTTCTGACATGTGCCTAGTTGTACAGCTCCTCGGCCACTGTGGCCGGTCGGAGTACTGGTGTCAGCAGCCAGGGTCGCAGGGGATAGGCACTGTCCCCTGTCAAGACATGTATACCTGTTAGTGCCATACTGCGGTCTGTCAGCTGCTGTTCTGCACCTCTCTGTGGCCCTCCCACACCCCCTCCCTGGCCTGCAATGCCTGCCCACATCCATGCTGTTGTGTGTTTGCCTTGTATACTACAACTCACTGACTAGTTGCCCACTGGGTATCCTGCCCTCCTCAAAGGCCTGGCACAGCTGGGACTGGTGCCAGATGAAGGCGTCGTGGGCACTGCCGGGGTACTGTGCATAGACATTGCTGATGCACCCAGCCGCATCGCACACCACCTGGCAGTTGATGGAGTGGTACCCCTTCCAGTTGACGTACACGTCACTGCCATCACCAGGTGGTGCACGGATGGGGACATGGGTGCGGTCAATGGCACCCAGTACAGATGGTAGGTGTGCAACTCGATGGAACTGCTGCATTGTTTCTCTGCGCTCTGCTACCATGCTGGGGAATACTATGAATTCCCCAGCATGTGGCAGGAGAGCCTCTAGGAACTGGGTCAGAAGGCGTGAGGTGGCAGACTGCGTTACCCCAATGGTGTCCCCTGTTGGTCATTGGAATGTCCCTGTGGCAAGGAAGCACATCGCTGCTGTCACCTTCTCCTCCACTGTCATGGCATGACTGCGTCTGGTATTTGGGTGCAGCTGCTCATGCAGGAGTTCACAGAGCTGCTTGAACATTCCCCTGTTCATCGGTACCCGACCAATGATGTGGTCATCAGGCGGGAGTCTGAAAGGGACTGGGCGACTTGGTCTGTTTGCAGCATCCGTCTCCTTGCCCTGCGTTGTGGCCCATGTTGTGCCTGCTCCCTCTCCTTCCTCCTCCACTACAGCTGCCATCAATGGCAGCATCACTGCTACTGGCACTGCACACATTCCCACTTCCTGTGCTGGTCCCTCCTCCTCTGTGTTTTGCCTTGTGTTTAGACCAGCCTTTTATAGGTGGTAACTAGCGCCGCGCTAAGTGCCACGCTATGTATCCTAGCATGGCGCTGGACCTTTGAATATCCCCTTGCATGTCTCTCTTGGCCCCCCCTTCGTTTTGCCCCTTGCATACATTAGTGGTTTGCCCTGCGCTAATGCTGTTAGCGTGCGCTAACTGGTCCTTTGAATATGTCGGGTCCGCGCTAATCCGGCGCTATTGCCGTGCTAATGGTTTGCATGCCGCACTATGGTTTGAATATCTGGCCCGTTATGTTTTACATTGCAAACTATTCATTTAAAGCATAAATTCAGCTAGAAAAAAACTAAACCTTGAACAAATGTAATTGTTACAAATATTTTAAGCATGCATCTCCATGTTTCATTTCTTTCTAGCGTTGTGTTCATCAAATTCTACTCAGTAAATTGCAACCAATTCTATTATCGTTATTGAAGTTTGCTGAACAAACCATTACATAAAAACACCAAAGTGCTTGAATATTCTCATTTGTGCTGCAGTCTGAGCCTCCTTGAAGTGACCAATTACCTTCCCTATGACTGTTGTTCATGCTGCAGACCTCAGATTGCCCCCCACCTTCCCCATTAGGTAATGTGCTTTTCCAACTTGACCAAGTATACTCAAAGCAGAAGACGGATTCAGTCTGTGAAAGTGGGGAAGGGGCAGAGTGTTTTTCTGTCCTATTGAATATGTATGGCAATTGCCTATACTGTATGCTGCCATCCAGCTGTTTTGGTGTCCATCACTCCTGCCACCTATCAGTAGCACAATCCAGCCAGCCACACATGATGTGCATCCCTCCTCTCTGACATCTGCTCTCTAACAGGCAAGGCTGAATGTTTTCCTTTTCTTTCTTTCATTCTTGTTTTTAGTTACTGAACCCAGATTCCAATTTTCTAATGCACCAACCCTGTCCTCTAACCTACAGCCTGGTAATGGTATCTTTAGTCTGCAAGGGTCAGGCTATTTGTTGACCATTGCCTGCCATTTTGTAGTTTACCACAGGAAGTCATCAGTAGTTGTGTTGTTGTGAAGGTCGGGCTCGATAAACTACTGAATTTGCATACTGCCCTGCCACTTTGAGATTTTGTTTTATGGAGCAGAGTCTTCAGTACAGTATTTTTTTTTTTTATATTATCTACTGCCATTGAAGTACTTCTCCAGTGTATATGTAAGAAGATTTAGCCCAGTAATGGCAGCGCACATCCTGAAATGTATTAGTTGTAATAGAACATAGATACTTTCTACCTGAGCCAATGCGGTGTGTGGGGGGGAGGTAATCTTTGCTTAGAACTTTGAAGTCTCAGCCAAGCATCCTACTAAAGAGTCACACAGATTGGGACAAATTGGCAAAAAGGTTTTGTATGCATGTACAAAGTATGATCCCTGGCATAGACGAGGGTGGAAAATGTTATTGCCGTCTATCTTGAAAAAATTATACGACATCTTTCAGTTGATTCCACATTGCCATTTGGAATAATTACTCAGTTTTGTACTACTCCCCACATTTTTCAATTAACACTTTATGTCAAGAATACTATCATTTTTTTTTGTGACAAATAATGTATTTCAGTTAGTGGTGGTGGTGGTGGGAACTGAACCTTTGAGGCATGTTTGCAAAACATTATTGCATGCAATGTGCAATTCTATCCATTCCTACATTATTTAGAGGTGATGCCCTTTTTATTGTTATGATCTGTTCTAACAAAAAAAACACCAGATTCAATTACGTTACTTACAAACAAATAACTTGTCACGTCACTCGTATGTTTGTGTTTTGGCATCAATGCAGCCCATGTATAGTGCAGTCTCAGATAAGATTTCAATAGTCAGAATCAAAAAAGTATGGTATGGGTACAGCAGTGCTGGATTAATCAAATCCTGTTCAGTAAACTTCAACCAATTCTATTATTGTTATTGAAGTTTGCTGAAAAAAAAATTACATAAAGTCAGACTACTTGAATATTCTCACTTTTGCTGCTATCCAGTCCTCCTTGAGGTGACCAGCTACCTGCCCTATGACTGCTGTCCATGCTGCAAACCTCAGATTGCCCCCTTCCCCAATTAGGTAGTGTGCTTTCCCATCTTCACCACGTTTTCTAGAGTCAGAAGATGGATTCAGTCTGTGGAAGTGGGGAAGGGGCAGAGTGTTTTTCTGTCCTTTTGAACATGGATGGCAATTGGTTATTCTGCATGCTGCCATCCAGCTGTTTTGGTGTCCATCACCCTTGCCACCTGATAGTGCAATCCAGCAAGCCACACGTGCTGGGCATCCCTCCTCTCTGACATCTGCTCTCTAACAGGCAGGGCTGAACGTTCACATTCTTTTTCTTTCTTTCATTCTTGTTGTGTAGTTTTTTTTTGTTACTGCAACCGGATTCCAATTTACTAGTTAGTGTGCAGGGAGATTAACTTCTATTCAGAAAAAAAGCTGCTTAGTTTCATAGACACAAATGTGGTGGACTCAAAGTCTCCATTGCTGTAATACACAGTAACCAAGGCTCAGGGACTCTCTGTCTCCATAAAAGTATCGGGATGGGGAAAAACCTACTCTCAAATGCACCACCAAAGCCACTGTTGGTGCTCTAAAATCTTGTATAAATATTTGTATCACTACAAAAGAAGGACAAGTCTCCCCTGCTGAATATATTCACTTTAAAGCAGTCAGCAATTCTGTGTCCATATTGAAAGACAAACAGTAAGCAGACAGAGAAAGTTATGTTCAGTTCTGTTGCCAGACAAATAAACGGTGTTCGAAAAAAATATTTCTTTGTTTATACCACAAGCTTCATAAATTTCCAAAATTTCAAAAGCCAACTAGTACAATAATAGGCAGTACACTTATCTTAAACTTCTGGTTGTCATCTCCATGAAAAGAAAAATGAGTGTGCAAAAGTCAATTTATAAAGTATCAAAGTGGCCATGCTCCCGCCGACCTGGAGGACTGTTGTAGAATCACATTGGGGGGTCTGATCCAGCCCGGTCTGGAGAGGTAAGGGGAGACCCTCTGGTGGGTTGGGGCAGCTGCACAGGACCCCCACCATGTGAGTGAGCCTGCTGCTCTCTCAGGCGGTGGGGGCCGACGGCTGGATGCCTCCACTGGTAGCACTGCAGAGGTGCATAAACAAGGATGTGATAAAAAAAATAAAGTATCAAAGTGAAACAAAAGACTGTGGTAGTGGTGTTCAGTTCCTGAGCTTGTGGTATATGCTAAGAAATATTTTTTTTTCAAATGCAACTTGTCTGTCTGGCAACAGAAACGAACAGTAATTGTTCTGTTTTGTCTTTCAGTATGGAAACAGAATTGTTGACTGCTTTAAAGTGAATAATATTCAGAAGGGGAGATTTGTCCTTCTTTCTTAGCCATACAAATATTTATTCAAGATTTTAGACTGCCAGCAGCAGCTTGATAGGGTATTTGGGAGTAGCCCCCCCCCCACATTCTTTTCCTCCATTTCCTGGTAAATGTCAAGGATAAAGATAAGAAAACACACAATTAAACATAGCCTGGTACTAAAAGGGGACATTTTTTGCCTGATGATCCTTTTAGACTTAATTTTGTTGAAGCAGAATAAGGTTCTGACAAGACGCCAACTCATGAGGAACGAATAGAAATATAATTTAGTATTAAGAAGACAGTTATTTGCCTGACATAGCTGATTGACACCATCCTTTTCAAAGGCCTTTGAAAAAGGATTGGTAGTCAATCTGAAACATGTCAGGCAAGATGTTTTGTCTTTCTTGGTACACAAATTTAAATTTTTATTTCTGTATGCGTTCCTCTCATGAGTTGGTGTGCACCAGAACCTTATTCTGCTTACTATCCACGTTGGTTTTTGAGCACCACATCCCAGTGTGCACTCATTTTGGAACAACTTAATTTTGTGTGTAGCTAATACCGTGGTATTTTACTTAGTATGGGACAAATTCTTTTACCTCGGTTGAAGTTAAAATTAAAGTATGGTACGATTGCCCTTCTGAAAACAGAATTTAAATACAAATTGAGAAGCGCTCTTCTCAATTTGTATTTAAATTCTGTTTTCAGAAGGGCAAGCAGTTCAGTTGCAGTGCTGGAAATTGCCGGGATATTGTGGGACGCTGATCTGGGATTGCTTTTTTTTTTTTTTGTAGTTTTTATAGTCCGTTGTTTGGCATGTAGCTATCCCACTAACTTGCTCACCCTGAGTTATGAAGCTGTGTGTCATCTGTCCACCCTCACCCCCGCTGCCCACTCGCTCAGTTCACAAGCTGTCTGCTGCCTGCTCCTCCTGCTGAACTGGCTTTTTTTTGTTTGTTCTGCCATTACCCACCATCTCAATCCTTTCAAAAAATATGAAAAAAGTGAAAGTTAATGAGTGGACATACTTAGAATCTCTGAGACTCTTCAAACGCTCCCTTGCCCACTCCCTCGGCTGCTGATCCTCTGCCCATCTCTTGTAGTCAGGCGGAGGGGCATTACCAACAGAATTTGGCAATCTCTGGTGGTTAAACCATATCTCCTATGAAAGCTGACACTGCTCTTCCTTGCAGCACTCATTACCCTGCAGACTACTGGCACATTAAAACAGCCCCACCCTACCAAAAAAAAAGATACATAATAGTGCATTTAAAAATTATTTTATTTAACATGACACTGACAGATTCAGTATCCAAGGCAGTAATTCTAATCCCAAGGAAGGCAAAGTCAGTATAGCAACCCCTAGTGGTACCAAACAGGCAGACAAACTATTTTACCCTTTTTAAGCATAAAAATACATTTTTCATATATTTCTAAATATTTTCTTTTACAGTACTTTATTTTTTTTCTATTTCAACAAAGATCCATTTTATATAAGCAATAAGGCTGTCCTGGGGTGTTGGTTGTACTAGGTTTAACTCCACAGCTGTTTACCTACCCCACAGCCAGGGGATGAAGGCAGTCTGCTTCACCTTGTGCCTTACTATGCCCCTGGCCAAGGAGTAAATTTAGTGCAACAAATGCCCCATCATGTCTTATTGCTCAGTGATCTCTACGGGTGCTGTATATGGCATGGAGGGGTGCATTTTTTTTTCTTATGCCCAAAAGGGAACTGTTCAGATTTCAAGTTTGGAAATGGCATGGTTGTGAGAGCAGGAGCCAAACTAGCTTAACCGTTGTGCTGATTTCCCTTCATCCATTCTGTGGTCTCTGACCAACTTGGTCCCTGCTTAAAGAGTATTATTTTTTATTTAGGGGATAAGTCAATGGTTTAAGATCTCTAGGGGTACTGTATATTGTGTCACAGAGAAAGTTATTTTTCTCTCATCCTTGTTTGCTGTTTGTTCAGCCCTCTTCTCCAGCGAGAATTGTTATGCTGCATCTGACCCCTGCAATGTGGGTGGAGGCATGTACCCCTCCATATATAAATTTCACTGGTTCAGACAGAGTCCCAAAGTCAAATAAACTCATCTCCTATGTGGTGGCACAGCTAATATAACCGCGTATGCCAATCGAAAATGTACTTACAGCACATATGTTCTTGTAAGAGGGTTTCAGTGAAAACCATGACAAATCAATGGTCTTCATATTACCAGGCCTAAACTATTTCCCCTTGATAACCCATTTCTAACCATGTATGAGAACTTCAAACTTGTTTTTTAATCCAAACAGAGAACTGTTAAGTTTACTCTAGTCTCATACAGAAACATGCAGCTATAAAGGAACAACATTGTACTATGTGTGATGTTCTTATAGCAAAGAAAATGTTCTTATGTCAGGGCAAAGTACTATTGCTGTAATAGATATTAATTTTGGAAAAAATTAGATCTTTGATGGGATGGATCCACAAACATTCCGGTAACATTTTAAAGTAGTTAGAGGCCGTGCAACTCTGTGATTATAACACAGAACTTGAACCCTAGAGACTGAAGTTTACCCCCTGAGCCTGCTACTGTGTGACCTTGAGCAATACACTTGATCTTCCAGCTGTAAAAAAAATATATGGGTAGAGGAAGAGAGCTGTAAATGAGATAACTGCACCTCTGCTGGGGTATCTGTGGTAAATACAATAAGTGGGAGTAAAGTTCTCAGCTTAAATGTGAGCCAATGCTTTTAAATCCTGCTGTGTCATCTGCCTGTGGCTGGCCTCCTCCTCCTTACTCCCAGCAGGTGTTGCTGTAGCACAGTGATGACTACGGTCATGGAAGACTGACGTGCAAGCATGAAAAGATGGAAGAAACCAGAGATCTTTTTTTTAACATTATTTATTGAAGATTTTGCAAAATACAACCTAAACAACATAACACAGAACAATAACAACAACAAAGACCACAATTCATTCTTAAGATACAAGCATCTGGATAAATTCATATCGAACAATTAAACATATGACTGAGAGCAAAGAACAACTGTGTAGGGACTGCTGTGGGATATGATCTCAAGGAAAGGTACTACAGGTTATTTCATATGATATCCTTCTTAATAAGATGCACCAGGTCACTGTTAAACAAACACATTATTTTACAGCACCATTCATAGGTTTTCTGAGGCTCTTTGGGAGCCATTGTGTAAGTAATATGTCACTTACACAAAAGTATTTAACAACCCCCCTCCACCCCAATAAAGATACAAAGCCTTTGTTCTGTAAAGAAAGTTTATGAGCAGCCCATGGAGGCTATGTCAGGAAAATTTCTGGTGGGTGGAGCACACATAGCAGATCCTGAGACATCTACTGAATCCTCACTTTTTTATTTTAAAAAGGTCAGTTTTCGTAGCCCGATATACTGGATGAAATCTGCTTTTTGGTTCTCAGAATGATGATCTCAGGTACTCTCTATATACTCTTTTTTCAATTATTTTTTATGTATTTCTTGGAAGTTTATTTACAAAGGTTCCATGTCATGACAAAGAGCATTTCCATGCTAAAACAGAGAGAATACAATTCAGAGTACACAATTATAAATACAGTAGTTTACAAATGTGGAGAACTTAGAGGTTACACAATATATTAAACATTTAGGTAGACTACAATTGCACTGGGCAAAGCTGAAGCAGTTGGCGTTGACCTTGTCAGGACAGGAGAAGTGGGATGGGTGGGAGGAGGTGTTTTGGGATTGAGGAGGGGAAATCAAGAAGAAAGGGGGAAGGTAGAGTCCAGGAATCAGGGCTGGCTAGGTTAGACAGTCACAACAACTTAGTGAGGCAAGTTGTTGATGGAGATTTTTTCTTAAATGACTCTACTTCAGGTTTGTTGATTACCTCAGGAGGGAGAGCATTGAGCCAGTATGGTGCTCTGTATCCAAAGGATCTTTGCCTCAGTGATGTGCAGCAGAAGGGTACTTGTTGAGAGCTCCTAGTGAATCCTATGGTCCTATGCAGGTTAGAGGATGGGTGTAGGAGATTTTGGATTGCCACTGGTGTTAACTCAAGGTGAGGTTTTTTTTTCCCCAAATAGGCAGACCTGGTATTTCATCCTGCTTTGGAGGTTCAGCCACTTGGTCTGGGCATATAGAGTGCAGGTGTGGGTAACACTGTGTGCACCTGTGACTAATTTACATGGTTTATTTAATGACATTTTGACTCTTTTCAGGGTTGTGTCAGTGGCTGTACCATACAGCACTAGTCCATAGTCAATAATAAACGGGATGGAACTATGCACAGCTAGTGATAGGGCATCAGAGGCCATACTTAGCAGATGTTTGTAAAAGAGACTTAAATGAGTGTTGATGACTCTGTCAACGTGGTCCACATGGTGGGTGAAGAAGAGTGATGTATCAAAGATTACAACCCAGTTATTTAAAGGTGGTCACTTGTTTTGTCGGAGAATGTTTGTTGTTGAGAATCATTAATTGATTTGTTTTATGCTTACTCTGGGGGTTTACGAACATCATAACTTTTTTTTTACTATAATTCATAAGAAGCTTGTTTTCATAAAACCATTTCTTGACTGTGTCAAGGTTTTTGGGGAGATGTGTTTCCAGAATGAGCAGATCAGGATACTTGATGAAAATGACAGCATCATCTGCACAGAGAAGTACTTTTTCAGTACAAACTAGGGGAAGCTGGTTAAGGAATAGGCTGAACAGGATGGAGCCTAGGATAGATGCTTGTGGTACCCCCATGTTCACCTGCCTAATGTCAGAAAGGACACCATTTATGTTCACTTGCTGCATTCTGTTGCCTAGGTAGCTTTCAAACTATCAGGGGTGTAGCTAAGCATTTCAGATTTGTACACAAACCTGCCACACTGCTACCCCCTCCCCCACCGATGTTCATGCCTGCCCCCCCCCATGACTCGGGGCAAGGAAATATATAGTGTAGTGGAATGTTAGCAATTGTATAACCCAGCAATCTTCTGTGAGTGCTTCTCTCGCTCCCAGTACAATTGAACTAATAGTATAGCTTCTAATTTTGCTGGGGCATTTAAACTTGCCGCCCAAGACTTGACACACCCCTACCAGTTGCCACAGCCAATCACTATGCAGGCAGACCATGCGGACCTAATTGAGACCTTCAGCTTCAATGTCCACGGTCCACTTTGTCACCCCACCCCCCAAAACAAAGCTGAAAGAGAAAAGAAAAAGCCTGCAAAGCCAAATAAAGGAATTTAAATGTGATGGACTAGAGAGAGCAGATTGATGCTGGCCAGCTTGTTTTCTACCCCCTACTACTAAACTTGGTATGCCATGGCTTACTTGGAGTATCAGTAGCTACACCCTTGCAAACTATCCCATAGTTTCTGTGGAGAGGCCCATGGATTGTGGCTTACAGAGCAGTACTTTGTGGTTGATGGTATCAAATGCTTTAGTGAGATCAATATAGATTGCTCCTGCAATCTGGATTTTGTCTAGTGCATCATGGAGAAAACAGGAGTATTTGAGGAGTGCTGTTGTAGTACTATGTGTATTCCAGAATCCATGTTGTTCTGGACACTGTATATTATATCAAAGTAGTCTACCAGCTGATCGGACACTATGTGCTCTAGGGCTTAGAAAGTGGGGGTAGGACAGAGATGGGGTGATAATTTGTACAGAGGGTTCAATCACTGCTTTTATGTACTGGTGTAACAACTGCAGCTTTCCATTTTTGTGGGAATTTTGCTAGCTTGAGGGATAGATTATTTCTGTGAGCAGCAGCAGGACTTCATCCAGGGTGAAGGATATTAATTTCAGGTCAAGTTAGTCATTGCTGTGCCAGGATTTCCCTAATGACTGTATCAGGTATTTTTTGGCCTTGGTATGAGAAATTTCCTTAAAATAGAAGAGGGTGGATCCGGGGGGCACCGCTGGTGTTCATTTTTTTTTCTTTCTACTGGGTCACCATTTTTGCATCAAGGAATTCCCTGCTGACTTTTCTATTAGCAGATTATATATATGTTTTAGCCACTAAAGGGCCCAGTTATAAGCACACTTACCCAATCCAGCACAATACAGTTCCTGTCTCATTTCACTTATTGTGTGGTCAGTCTATCACTATTCATCAGTCTTTGTCCCCTCCCTCTTCTACTGATTGGTACTGATTTTTCCCATTTGCAGCTTATTCTCTTTGCCCACTAAAGGGGATTTCCCAGAACCATGCCAAAGCTGCTGAACATCTCCTTACTCTCTACTACTTTCTGGACACTTTTCCTCTACTATTCAGCTGCTCTGTCCCCCTGAATGGAAACCCTCACTGCACCTCCCCCCACCCTACTCTGCTCAATACTTAATCTCCCTACCCAATCCCCAGACAACCACACCCCCATACCTACCCCTAACCTGCTTCCTTTGTGACCACTATTTCCACCCCTTTTTTCTCCGCTAACCTAGCACTCCCCAGCCTTCTCAGCAACCCCAGACAACCTCCCCGCTAGGCTCCAAGACACCCCCCCCAGGGTATTTGAACCTGGTACCTTCTGCACCAAAGTCAGCAGCACTACTGCTACTCCACAGAGGCAGTCACCCTCACTGAAGGTCAGCCTGCACCCTTATTGTCTACTGTAGGAATAAAACTATGGGTACCTACAATCCATTACTAAGTCTGCTCTCCTTCACCCTCCTGGTACAGACCTCACACTGACTAGAGAACCTGTCTTCCACACTAGGCACCTCATTCCCAGACTACCCCACAGTGACTTGGCCCTCCCCCACCCTTGACACACCCATGACCCCCCAACACCCCCACCCTGCCAACACACCCACTCCCTCCGCCCTCCAAGGCCAAATCTGGACCCAGCTCTCCCCTGCTATTCCCACCCTTTGCACTTTATCTATCCCATGCACCCCGATTGTAAAGTCCTCAGCTGGGTGTCGACCCAAGGGTCTCCATTGCCACTGGCCACTAACCAGAATAATCACATTGCTATTATTATTATCTGGTAATGTACACCCAAACCCAGGACCTATGGCTTCCAGCCCTTCCAAACCCTGTACTGCAACTGGCCTCCGCTTTGCATCCTTAAACATTTGCAGTCTCCTAAAGAAATCCTCTGCCCAATCAGCCAGACATATATCAGGTCTCTATTTCCCTGGCAACGAAACAATATGTACAGACCCTAAAGAAATAGCCCAGGGACTGGGACTTTACTATCAAGCCCGTTACGCGGAGGAACCAGGCGCATCCCCAGCCCTAGTAAAAATTGCCCAATACCTAGACAAGGTTAACCTCCCCAAGTTAGCAACAACACAAGCGATGTTGCTTGGAGGCTATATCACACAAGAGGAAATACATCAAAGCCATTCGGCAATTACCCCCGGACAAGTCTCCAGGTCCGGATGGCTTTCCGAACAACTTATATAAGAAGTGTTACAAAATTCTAACACCAATATTGCAGGAGGTGTATAACTATTGGTATGAGAATGGATTCTCAGAACAAAGTTTTTCGGAAGCAGTGATTACCCTCATCCCAAAACCAGGGAAAGATCCCATGTACCCTGAAAACTATCATCCCATTTCTTTATTAAACTCGGATTTTAAAATCCTAGCAAAGATACTGGCTAATAGGTTAACTCCCATCCTGGGTGAACTCGTTAGCCCCGAGCAGGTTGGTTTCATGACAGGACGATCCCCAGGAGACCATCTCTGAAAGTTGTTACATCTCATTTCAATTGCTAACAATTCCAACAAACCATCTGCCTTAATTTCTTTAGATGCCGAGAAGGCTTTCGATCGGGTCTCCTGGGTCTTTCTTTTTGAAACCCTACATCGATTTGGTCTCCCTGATGAGTATATTAAGTGGGTTCGTTTAATGTACACCTGCCCCACGGCCAGAATCTTAAGCAATGGTATTTTTTCCAGTCCATTTCCCCTTAGGCGGGGTACTAGGCAGGGATGTCCTTTATCTCCTCTCCTGTTTAACCTCTATTTAGAACCATTAATTCGACACCTCCTCAGTGCCCAAGGAATACCAAGTATATTAGTCGGGGAAAAGAGATTTTCACTTTCAGTTCTGCGCGACGTATATACTTATGCATATCAAGACCCAGCAAGCTATCCCCAATTTGCTGGAAGAAATTAAGGCCTTTTCTAAAGTTTCATATTATAAATTAAATTGCTCTAAAACCAAGATTCTCCTGTTGAATAACTGGCTCACGCGTGCCATGGTAGCACCCTTCAATATGTCCTGGGAATCTAGATTACTTCTGTATTTGGGCATTAAAATAACAAGAGATATCAACTGTCTGGCAAGGGAAAACCTTAGTCCCCTTATTCAGATCTTGAAGGCTGATCTTGACCGATGGGTGGCATTACCACTTTCCATATGGGGCAGAGTTAATATGGTAAAAATGAACATTCTTCCTCGCCTTCTATACCCCTTGGGAATGATAGGATGCTAGCTCCCCAAAGCTTGGTTTGCTAAAGTGCAGAAAATGCTAAACACATTTATATGGAAGGGGTAAACAAACCCGGAGAGCATACCATAAGCTAACAGTTCCTAAAATACAGGGAGGGTTAGCATCTCCTTCTTTTTTCACGTATTACTGTGCTCAACACCTAAGTAAAGTAGTATTCTGGCTACAGGCCGATCTCCCTCCAAGAGTTAACAGATACGTGCCTTTGTGGGTAGAGATTGAGAAACACTTAGTAGCCAGATACCAATACTCACTACCCGCTTTTATGTTTGCTACACCCTCTCAGGTTCCCAAGCAGCTCCGAAATACCCCAATAGGGTGGTCACTTAGAGCAACCCATCAGATGCAACAACATTTTTCACTAAGATGGCATCAGTCCCCCATGCAACCGATTGCAGGGAACCCTCACTTTAAAATAGGAGGAAGGCCTATCTCTTCATCTTTTTGGGCACCGCTAAAGGAGCTCCGAGTTGTAGACTTTTTCCACCAAGGGGAGGTAGTTGTATTCTCTCACCTCCGGTCTCGCTACAAAGTGCCGGACAAGCACATGTTTAAATTTACCCAAATTAAACAAGCAATCTTTGCTTTACAAGATATACAGCAGATCAAATGGTAGTGGATCCAGAGGTGCAAGAATTAATCAGGTAGCATCTAAATCCCACCCTGTCTCTGGGGTGTATAAAAGCTGCAAGCATTAGACCCACAATTATCCAAGGAGTATGCTATCATTGGGCGCATGAGCTAGAGTTGACACAGGATACAGATGCATGGAAGAGAATATGGCGAAACTGCTATAGATTCATCAAACAGGATAGGCTCCACATGGTGCAGTTTAACATAATGCATAACATATATTACATGCCAGTAAGGTTGCATAAATGTGGTCTTATCCCTACACCTTTGTGTAGAAGATGCCATGTGGAAAAAGGCACATTGTTCCATATGTTATGGACCTGCCCGAATATCAGGCCCCTCTGGCACGTTGTGAAGAAAGGGTTGGATCCTCTCCTTGATCTGCAGTCATTGTTTACCCCAGAAGCTTGTTTAATACACCTGTTTCCCCCTAGAACTACAGTGCGGCAAAAGGCCCACATTGCCCTAGTGGCAGCGAACGTCAAATTGATAATTCTTAGACATTGAAGGATGACCTAACACCCTCGGTGACAGAATGGCATAGAGAAATGCTATTGGCATTACAGTTAGAAAAACATATTGCTCATATGAGACATAGAGGAGATGCATATTTTACTCTATGGGGCTCACTTGATGCCGCATTGGCAGTTTGGAAACCCTAAGAGGCATTATTCTCCCTTTGTCCACATATTTGTGCATCTCCCTTCTCTCCTTTGAATAATAGGAGACAGAACTCGGTTAGCATTACTGGATTTTGCACTTGGCAAGGGGGTGGGAGGGTTAGCTAGAGAAGGGGGCAGTGGGTGAGTAAGGTTCGTTGTTTTTCCTTTCTTTGGGGGGGACTTAGGAGAATAGGGATGAAAAGAATGAGCTGATGATAACCAATTATGTACTAATGCAACATGCTGATAATGTATGTAATTATGCTCTAATAAAACATACTTAATGAAAAAAAAAAGAAATCCTCTGCCCTCCAGTGCTGGGTTATTCAACATCAGTCTGACATAATTGCCCTGGTAGAGACTTGGCTCTCCAAATCCACCCCTGACTCCGCTATCACCGTCCCTGGATATACCATCTACAGGGAAGATCAAGTAGGCAAACACGGTGGTGGTTAAGCACTACTGGTACGGGACTCCCTTATAGGTCAGGCACTCCTAGCTCCCAAACTTGATTATGGAGCCCAAGCCCTCACCTTAAAAATCACACCTGACCCTGCTCGAGGCCCTCTCTTCCTCACAGTCTTCTATATACCCCTGAGGACTCAAAACCAGTCCCTCATTGACTACCTCACATCTCTCCCTCACAAAGTAGAGCAAGTCATCCTAGGTGATCTCAATGTTAACTGACTTGCCTCCACTGCCTCCCATATAAGGGACTCTTTGCTGCCCTGGATATGTCCCAGTTAGTCACCCAGCACACCAGATTCAACCACTCTACTAGCACCAGCACTCTTCTAGATGTTGTTATATCTAACCGCCTCTACAAAATCCGGGATGCCACTGTCATCCCCAACTCCCTTAGCGATCACTCCCCAGTCCTCTGTCTCTGGTCATCCTCCACTGTGAAGCCAGTGTCCCAGGCCACTCTATGCCACCGTTTATGCCCCCTCGGCCTCAGAAAATTAAAACAATACCTTGCCCAGCTAGACTGGTCCCCTGTCCAACGTGCCCCTGACATTGACTCAGCTCTTGACCACTTCACAAATGCCTTCTGTAAGGCTTGTGACCTTTTCACCCCCTTTACCAGGATCCGCTCCAAAAAATGCAATGCCCCATGGATCACCCCACCCTTCCTCCAGAGACTCAAAAACAGAGATAATCTCTGGCACATTGCTGTAGAATATGGAAAGGCATCTGATAGACTGGCCTACAATGCAGAATGCAAAAAGTGCACTTGGGCCATTGGGGGGCCAAGGAAGAGCATTACCAGACCACTCTTGCTTCCACTTGGAGTTCAGCCCAGACCTTCTGGGATAATATGAAAGAGAAAAATGGGAAGACCTGCACCCCCCCCACCATCCCAGCTCTCCATCAATGGCACCCACACCACAGATCCACTCCTTATAGCCGATTGCCTTAACACCACCATCTCTGACCTAAGCTCGGCCTCCCCAGCAGCTTCTTTGACCCAATCCCTGCCTCTCTCCCTCCAGTCCTGCATCACCCACCATTCTACCTGTGCACCCTATCCTCCTAAGAAGCCAGGCCACACCTGCTAAAAGTCTTAGGCAGCAATAACCCCAGCAGTGACCCCCTCAACTCCAGGATCCTCCGTATGGTCTTGGACAAAGTCCTAGTCCCCCTGACTGACCTTCTAAACCGGTCTCTATGCCTGGGTCAGTTCCCAAGTGCTTGGAAAACTGCTGAAATCACACCCATACATAAGAGTGGGGACCAGACCACCCCCAACAATTACCGTCTGATCTCCATCTTCCCCCCACTCTCTAAAGCCCTTGTAAAGGTGGTGTCAATCCAGCTCTCTGAATACCTAACCAAGTACAACATTACGTGTCCAGAGCAGCACGGTTTCTGCCCAGGACACAGTACAACCACAGCTCTCCTGGAATTCTCCCAACACCTGCTTGCTGCTCTCAACTCTGGCAGCCTTGCAGGAACAGCGTTCATTGACCTCTCCAAGGCCTTTGACAATGTCTGTCATCCTCTTCTACTCGACTCTTTCCACCAACTTGGGTTCTCTGGTGGTCCCATTTCCTGATTCTCTAGCTACCTCTCTGCTAGATCCCAGCATGTCAAGATCAGCGTCTTCCTCTCCAGGACTCTTCCCGTTCACTCTGGGGTCCCTCAGGCCTCCATCCTGGGTCCAGTACTTTTTTATTCTCTACCTCAACACCCTCCCCAGCTCATGTACTGGCAAAATGCTCCTCTACACTGATGATGCAGTCCTTATTGCCTCACATCTCAATCCCACCTCCCTCCAGTTATCCCTCCAGCAAGCTTACAACCAAGCTGAAAGGTGGTTCAGTGACCGCAGACTGGTCATTAACCTAAAGAAAACCAAATCAATGCTCTTCTCCCACCACCAAAATAAAGCTGAAAATACCCCCCTCTTGATTATTCCCAGCACTCTGCACCCACTAGAACAAGTGACCACATACGAGTACCTAGGCATCACGTTCGATACTGCCCTCTCCTTCCACACTCACATTAATGCCCTGTTCTCTGCCATAAACTCTCCGATTGGCCAGCTATAATGGCACAGGGACTGTCTGCCTCAAGTTGCCCTCAGGCTGGCCATCATCTCCTCCATCTTGTCCTTCATGGACTATGGCTTGCCCATCTATGCCGCAGCTGACAACACTGTCCTCTCCAAAATCCAACTTTCCATCAATAAGGCCTGTAGGCTCCAGACCAGTGCCCCCAGCCGCACTCACACCTGCCTTCTCTATACTACCACCAGTCTGCTTAACTTTGAGGAGTGTCTGCTCTACCAGACCTGCGTTCTCACTAAGAAATCACTGCTAGGACTCTCCTCCAGGGGTCTCCACCTCCCTACAGCAGTCATCATCGTCCATCACAACCCGTAGCTCTGCTAAGGCCGCATTCCAAGTGCCCAGAACCAATACCTCTCTTGCCCAGAGATCCTTCCTCTACCAAGCCCCACCTGGTTCAACTCCCTCCCTAGCTGCATCTCCAACTTGCCAAAAATTGGCTTCTTCAAAACAGCCCTTTGGAACCATATCTTTAGTACTCTCTGTTGTAGGTGCAACTAACCCCCTGTTGTAACCTGTGATACCCATCTGCCTTGCCCCCTGGCTTGACAACATCCACTGGACAGCCTCTCCCTCTCCCAGACCCACTCCTTTCCTGCTAGGTCCAAATAGGGATGTAACCCACTGTCTTCTCTGATGACCTACTACATCCATGATTGTAACTCACAATTTTGTAACATTGTGTAACCTAATTAACATACAAACTACTATATTATGTAACCTAAGTGTATCTATGTTAAATGTTCCTTTTACTGCACCTGTAATGTTATCCTCTGCTTTAATCTGCACTGTAATAACTGTCTTGATGTCTGCCCTCCCTGCGATGAGGTGCCTTTGTAAATGAGTCTCTGAATCAAGGTTGTAAACCTGATTTGTAATGAATAAAGAATAAATAATTCAGAAGGGAATACGTTGCTGAAGTCTCATGGAAAAAAAATGTCTGGCCCAGAGCCCTCACCTCGAGGGACACATTCCCCGAACCCCCCCCCTTGTTGATTTATAGGAATACTGTTAACATTATGGCCTGAATAAGCACCTGGCAGGTTAGCATATGTAAATAAAACCAAAAAAAACTTCATTCATGCACAAATGGAGTCATCATCAGAAGACAGCAATTCCCATCTTGCAGGCTGGAACAATAAAAGAACATCGAGGATCAACTTCACAGTCAGTAATTATATAAAGCATTAAAGACAACACAAATGATGATGGGACACACAGAATATTATGTAAATTATGTTTGTGACTTCATAGAAACTTGTTATTTACTTATTAGAAAATGGCAAAGAAAATCTTTGTTTGCTGATTGGCTGGCAAGCTTCCAGAGGTGTACATCTATTTTTTGATAGAGCCTTCTGAAAAACAAGTGCCAGCTCTGCCCAAGATATGAAACTGGTATCATAGTATGACTCCAAAATTTACACAGGCAAATAAGGATAAGATTACTCTATCTCATAAACTATGGATGGGTGGGAGAGCAGGGCCCCCACAGGCAAATAAGACTACGATTACACTATCTCAAAAAGTAAGGAAATTCTTTGCAAAACAACTATCTTAATGCATCAGTTAGGGTTCATGTTAAAGCAACAAAAGTAGGGAAATATGGCATTAGGGTTTCCAACCCTAAAACCCCTGTCCCACCCTGCAGCGAATGAGGGGTGGAGTCTTCCTTGGGATTGTCAACCCTAATGTTCACACCATTGTATGCACTTAATGAAACATACACACCTGCCTCCATCACATCTTAGCTTAGCTTTTCTGTTACTGCAGTGTGGTGACTGTTAGGGTTGACAACCCCAAGGAAGACTCCACCCCTCATTCGCTTCAGGGTGGGGCAGGGGTTTTAGGGTGTTTAGGCCTGGAAACCCTGAAGTCATAATTCCCTACTTTTGTCACTTTATCATGAGCCCTAACTGATGCATTAACTTAGTTTTTTGCAAAGACTATATATATATATATATATACACAACTCCCAAATATACAATGCATTTGATGATGGATTGGCAGTGGGGTCTATCTTTATAGACCTTACAAAGGCATTCAACACAGTCAACTATAAACTCTTACTCCAAAACCTCCTCTTAATAGGCCTGTCCAGGGACATGGTGGCATGGTTTAACAGCTACCTCTCTTGGAGGACTCAATGTGTCAAAATCAAAGGTAATCTCCAGAGCCAAGGGGAGTGAGCTTAGGTGTCCCCTAAGGGTTAATACTAGGGTCTCTCTTCTTCAGTCTGTTTATTAACCCCTTACCCACAGAATGATCAGTGCACACCATGCTCTATGCTGATGATGCGGTTATTTCTGTTAAAAGAAAAAATTAGGCCTTGATCTCCACTGAACTGCAAGACAGTTTGCACGGAATTGAAAAATGGTTCTCCAATAACAAACTTTTACTCAACTCTAAAAAATATAAGAGCATGTTCTTCTCTGTTCAATGGAACAGGAAGAATTTTGGGCCTCTACAGGTCCAGTGTCTCAAAGGTGACACACTGGAACAAGTTAGCACCTTTAAATATCTTGGGGTTTATTTAGATTTTTTTTATTTTAAGTTTCTCGGATAACACCTGTGAGCTACAAGCTCTTTTAAGTAGGTTCCACATGAAAACATACAAGTACATTATACAGATAGGATTGGAAATTGGGTAAGTATTACAGAGTAAAACATGTTGATTATGGACATAAACAAATTGAGGCTAACAAGAGCTAGCAGGGGGTACATAAGCAAAATTAACATAAATGTTACTAAGCTAAGGCACAATTGCAAAGCTTACATCAATGCTGCTAAGTGCATAACAAATGGGGGGAGTGAGCAGGGACAGATATGAGTAGAGGAAGGTAGAAGGAATCAGCCCAGGGGCCTCATCAGGTGGGAGGACCATACTGAAATATGGTCAGTTAAGAGACAGACGGAGGCAATTTAGTGGGAGAGGAAAGGCTAGTCCCAGAAGTCCAGGTAAAATTGGGGGGGCAGGGGAGGAGTGTAGGAAGAGAGTGGGAGAAGGGGAGGAAGTGGTAGGGAGAGCCAGATGGGATAAGGGACCCTAAGTACCCATGAAAGCAGGAGTAGGGGTTAAGAAAGATTGATTACCATGGGAGTAGGGTGCAGTTAGTGGAAGCAGTTACAGATGGTATTGGAGACAAGGTGATTTCAGAGAGACCGCTTGAAAGAACCTAGGGTGGGCAAAGAAGATATGTCTTCAGGGAGGGAATTAAACCAGAGAGGAGCCCCGTAGGTGAACGACTTTTGGCCTTGGGTGGATCAACAGTGGGGAACCTTGAAATATTGGCAAGCTGAGCTTCTGGTATGATGAGGGTTGGTGCTGTGTGTAAGGAGATTCTGAACCCCAGGGGCCAGCAGTCCTAAGTGGGCTTTTTTTGCCAGCAGACAAGTTTGGAATTGAAGTCTCCCATTGAACTGTAACCAGTGAACCTGGGCATACAGGTTACATATGTGAGTCAATCGTTGCAAGCCTGTAAGGAGCTGGCAAGCCTTGTTTAGTGCAGTTTTTATACACTTAAGGGATGTGTCCGAGGCTGACCCATAGATAGCCAGCCCATAATCAACCAGTGAGACCACTGTGCTTTGTATGGCTAGACTGAGGGCTTCAGAGGTCAGGTTCTGTTTGTGCCTGTAAAGCAGCCCAATACAAGTGTTGACAGCTTTGGCAACATTATCTATATGCTTAGCGAACAATAGTGTGCTATCAACTGTGATCCCCAGGTATTTAAAATGACACCCTAACATTTGGAACTCATATTGATCATGTTGTTAAGACTGCTAATGCAAAGCTTGGTGTCCTCTATCACCACTGGCATTCTATAACCCTGGAAGCCCTAAAACTGGTCACAGGTTGCTTGGCCTTATCCACTATAGACTATGTCCTTGTTATCTATAGTGCTGGCACCGACACTGCCCTCAAAAGGGTAAAAACCCTACTTAACAAAGTCTGTCACTTGGTTCTGGGGGTGGATCACTGAACACATTCTTGTGCACTCTATCAAGAGACAGAAAGGCTCCCTCTTCACCATAGGATTATATACCACACATGCCTACTTGCTAAGAAGTCCTTGCTGGGGTTTACCCCTAGATCAACCTCCTGCCTATTCCAAATGGCTCAACCTACTATTAGGACTCAAAATGTGGTGGGGGGGGGGCTTGTGGTGCCATTTAAGTGAACAGCACAAGCCCAGAGATCCCTCTCCTTCTGTGGTCCCAAGTGGCTCAACAAACTCCCCAAGGACCTGATCGAGTGTAGTAAGGTTAGCCAATTCAAATCAGGCCTCTGAGCCCACTTAGCACAAGAGAATGTCTGCAAATGTTTCCAGAAACCCTAACAATATCTAGCCCTTGCCTAAGCAAAGATCTCTAGCTCCTTTCATACCACCCCTTTGTATACTAGTGTAAACTGTTAAAATGCTCCCCTTCCCCAGCCACTGTTGCCCCCACCTCACATCTCTCCCTCTCCCCTTGACACCCCTCCTTCTTCCTGACAACTCCCCTTGCCACCCTCTCCCAACTCCCCGGTCCACCCCTGGTAATTCCTCCTCCGCCTACTCCCCTTCTCATCTGCTTACCCATACCACGATTCTCCTCCCCATCACACTCCTTCTCCTACACCATGTGCTGACAAAGCCTTCTCTGGCTGCTTAAATATTTCTAGCAAGTTTTGGATCCTAGTCCTCTTGCTGTACTCTGAACTTACTCTAGCATGGTCTTACACTACAATATGTGTCTGAAATATAAACAGCTCTCTCTATTTTACACTGAATTCAAACCTAGTCATGTTGTGTCCTGGGCTACCAGGTTAACTAATTTTCTTTGCAACCAATGTACTCCTGTGAACCCTTTTGTAACTTGCATTATTATAAGGCAGGGAAATTTAAAGTAATCTGATTGGCTGCCATGGTTCTAACAGGGTTACATTAACCCACGTTAACCTACCATGTACAGCCTGATCACTGCATGCTGTTTTTCATTATTTTTAAAAAACAAGTGCCAGTCAGTTGTTAGAGACTCGGAATTTTCTGTCAAAAAATGCTGCATGTATGAGGTCCCAGACCTCAGCATACCTTATTGCTAAATAGTCAAGAACAGTATCCGGAAAAAAAAAACGGTAGAATAAATAAACAAATAAAAATTATCCATAACAGAGCATGCCTTGTGTACATGTCACAGTGCATACCCACTAACTACTGACATCAGACGTGACAGTTCACAACATCATGTCAGAAATCTCTAGCCCCCAATTGCACACACAAATCACACAGCATTATGGAATTCAATAGACTGTCACCCGACAAGTTAGTGCTACATATTGTAAATGTGGTACCCTCCACACACATCTATCAGGCCGGCTGTCACAGTGCTAAGTTCCTCTATAGTACACCACGGCTACAAACTTTCAGTTTTAAATTATCAGTTACCTGTCCCATTCCCCGATCCTTTCAGTCTTGACACAGCATATATTTCTTTTGGTGGGGGGCAGGGGATTCCGTTCGAGTCCTGCAGTCCAGTATTTGTCTCCCAACCGTTTCTGTTGGAGTTCCGCTGAAGAGCTGGGGGGGGGGAGATGAGTTCCGATCATTCACATACATATGAGGGTCTGAAAGTACATCTTTTAGGATCTAAATTTATTGACTTAGACTGGCAAAAGAACTAGGGGGATTGTATTATTGGACTGTTTTAAAAGTTGAAACGTTGCTTCTGAACATACGCAGTACATACAACATTACTGCAATGCTCAGAAGCAAAGTTTCTACTTTTTAAACATTGCAATAATACCATTAGGTTTCTTGTTTTACAAAAGTAATTACATGCAGTGGTAGAGCCAATGATTCATCTCCAAATGCAGTTATCAACACTTACGGAGTTGGAGTTCATCTGTAACGCAGTTTACCACCGATTGCCACAGCAGCCGTCGAACAGGATGTCACAGTCTTTCATGCTGTATATTAAATGGATACAGCTTTTAAAAATGATTATGTGAAAGAGTATAACAAGTAACTAGGGAAATACTGGATTGGGACACTTATTCTTAAATGGAGTTTTATTAACTTTATTAAACTGAATGTTTCTATAAGTGGAGGGACTATTTAATATTAAAATGGGTATGTCTGAATGAACTGTACCACAAAAATTAAAAAAACAATTAAAATTCTCAACATTATAATAATAGCAATAATGTATGTACAGGGGTTAGATTAACAGTCAGTTAATCACCCCCTTGGGGCAATATGGCACCCAGCTGTGCCTCGTGCCACATTACGCCCCAATGGGGTGATTAACAGACTGTTAATCTAACCCCTGTACATACATTATTGTTTAAATAAAACTTACTATTGAATCTGTATAACCTTAAGTAACCTATGTGTTGTTTGATTGTCTTATGTGTTTGTATGACCTGGAACCTTTGTAAATGAGTCCCTGACTCAAAGGTATTTATCCCAATTTAAATAAATAAATAAACATACATTATACCTGCATGGAAGGGGTTGCAAGGCCACTTTTATGTTAAACCACAAATTTGTAACCTTAATAACTTTGCAACCATTTGTCTGATTTGCCTGACATTTGCATGTGCAGTGTGGTACCATAGATCTCTGAATCTGAAAAATTTTGTTTCGGTTGGTTTTATGGTTGTAGAGATGCAGACTGTCAAAAACTAAAAAAATCCTCACTTTTTTGCATTTTTTCATCGTCCATTGTGAATGAGCAGTGTGTCCGTTTGGACTGAAATTGTGTTGGGTAGATGTAGACTGGGTCAAATGGGTGCATTTTGAAGATTTGGTGAAAAAATATTAATCCATTCAAAAGATATGCCATTTTTTCATGTCCGATTATAGTCTATGGAAAATTTATATGGGTGGCACGAAAACTTTTACGACAACATTTTTTTCATTTGTGCGCTGGGAAAATTCATTTGTACTGCTGTGATTTTGTTTTCAGTTAGTAAGAGACAAAAAATTTTAGAACTCAAAAAATACTGCCCCTTTTAAATAACGCTACTTGTGTTCACCTAATCAGGGCATGAGGAACATGTACATGTCCTCAGTTTTTGCTAACATTGCCTGAAAATATGTTTTTTTAAATTTTTTAACAAGCTTCGGCATTTCAGTCACACAAACATAATTTGCATGTGTGACAACATTAAAGGGGAAGCATGCAAACAACCTCGCATGCATTTATGATACACGACATCCTTTTAAAATAAATAGGGGTGCAGTACAAACTTTGGCATTTGCTTGCAACAAGGTAAATTTAGCTTTTCGGCTACAATTTATAGGGTAAGAAGCTGTTGACTCACAGTTATGCCTTCTGCTTGTTTGGTGAAAAAATATTGTGTGATTTCGTAGTTATAGTGTTTTGAAAATTGAGGAATGTCCCATAGGATAACATTGTGGCACCCATGGTGTATTCAAATGCCTGTATCTCGAAAACTGTTTGAGATACAGATTTTTTGTCAGAAAAATTCTTAGTCCCACTATATGGGGACTAAGTACAGATGTAGGTTGGAAAGTCATGACTATCATGATTTTTGAATTTTTTTCCTAGTTGGTACGGTTACTGAGATATTTGGAAATTAGTATTCCAATGGTACATTTTCATGTCCATAGGCTAGTATTATGCACTCAAAGTTATGTGTAAGTAAGAGCACAGGCCCCGGAGGGCACATGCTCTCACTTATGCATATGATTATGCCAAAATTGACATATTGATGTGTAAGTGGGAGCACGGGGCCCGTAGGGCCCATGCTCCCACTTATGCATATAATTATGCCAAAATTATAATATTCATGTGTAAGTGGGAGCACATGGCATGGAGGGCCCGCTCTCCTACTTACACATATGATTACATCAAAATTTACATATTGATGTGTAAGTGGGATTGTGGGGCCCGTATGGCCTGTGCTCCCACTTATGCATATGATTACACCAAAACTGTAACATTCACATGTAAGTGGGAGTGTGGGGCCCAGAGGGCCCACGCTACCACTTACACACATGATTACCCCAATATTGACATATTGATGTGTCAGTGGGAGTGTTTGGCCCCTAGGGCCACATGATTACACTCAAATTGACATATTCATGTGTGAGTGGGAGCCCTGGACCTTGTAAAGACATTCATGTGACATTTATACAACTGCAAGGTAAAGAATAATTCAGTATAGTCCTTTATGAATGATTAATATTTCTTTAATAATTATTTTTTATCATAAAATATATCACATTTTTCAAACAAAAGTGTGCTTAAATTTTTTTAAATGGAATACAATCAAGAGAAATTATCTATATCAAAAACAAAATATGCTTTCTTCAACTTACAGAACAAACACATTTTTCTTTACAATATAGAAATTAAATATGCTTCCTTCAGCATACAAAAACAATTTGTGTCTTCTTTATATTATTTAAAGGCACAGGAAATATTGATCATTAAAAAAACTGTGCAATAATAAACTAAAACTAAAAAACAGGTTGGTACGGTATTGAGCTGCCTCAGCTCCTGGAGGCGTTATGTGAGTGACCACTGGAATGGGGTGTCCAGGTGGAAGGGTGTGAGGGGAGTGGAAGTAGGCCTGCAGTTGGCCAAAGTGACAGAGAGGTGAGGAGAAGGGGACAGAGACATACATCACTGGAGCCCAAGGGTCATGCTGTCTTCCTGAGGTTTTGATGGAGACTTTGGTTCTTCCTGGTGGCTTGCAGATATAGCGGCTGTGAGGGCATTGATAGCCTGAGACAGTTGTGGTGTTTCTTGACTGTTTTTTCCCAGTACTATTCTGCAGGTATAGATCTCTGTAGAGATAAATGAATGTGTCTTTTTTGTGTTTCTAGCAGTCTTTCTATGTTTGCGATTGTTTTGGTGTTACAAGGGTTCCTTTTCAGTACTATAGGGCTGCTGTATGGTGCTGTACTTATGTATAAGTGGGAGTGCAGGGTCCAGAGGGCCTGAACTCCCACATACGCATACCATTATGAATAAATGGGCAGCATGAGGGGAGCACAGGGCCCAGAGGGCCCACACTCTCACAACTGCATATCAGTTACATTACACTTTCTCAAAAAGAAGGGAACTTCATTGCAAAAAAAACTTCATTAATGCATCAGTTAGGGTTGATAGTACACCAGCTAAAGTTTTGAAATTTGCTGTTAGGGTTATCAGCCCCTACCACCTTCTCCTCACAGCAACAGCGCGGGGTGGGGGTGCTGCCTCTCACCCCATTCCATGTGTGAACAAGCTGAAGTGGTGTAGTATAGGAGAATGGAGTGAGAGGTAGGTCCAATGATTCCCAATGCACACCCTGATGCCTGTTGGTGTGAGGAGGGGTGTGTGGGATGGGGTAGGATGATAACCCTAACAACGAATTTCCAAACTTTTGTCAGTGTACTATTAGCCCTAATTGATGCATTAATGAAGTTTTTTGCAATATATATATATATATATATATATATATATATATAAAGATAGAAAGATAGACAGATAGATAGATAGATAGATAGATAGATAGATAGATAGATAGATAGATAGATAAATAGATAGATAGATATACTGTATCTAGGACTGTATTCATTGCACTGTTCCAAGTGGCATACTGATCCATCTTAAAAAGTATCTTTCTTGCATAAATGGAATATTCACTGCATCCTTTTTTGCTGGATATAAGAAGGATGAGACAAAAAGTTCAGCTGCAACTGACTTGGAAACTTCTGTAAGAATAGCTGCAGCCTTACTTACAAAAAACAGAGTTGACAGAATTAACATACTTGTAGTTCCGCATTATAGGTTTACATTCAAAGAGAAATGTCCATGTAGTTATATCCCCCCCATGACCGTGTGGGACACCGTCCAATTAACCGTTTCACACAGTGTATGCAATTCTTACTTACTGTGCAGCTATTTTATTTACATCTGATCTGGTTGATCCTGCTGCTCCCCCTCCTGACATTTTGAGTATTGTGCCTTTAGCGGCACATCCCACAGTCACCCACAGGTGACATCTGAGCTGGAAAGCAGCCACAAGAGCATGTATAGTGTTGCCCTATGGGAAGAGTTATTAATAGCTCCAATTTGCGAGTTAGAGGTCTTGGTTCCATACAGAGACCAACTATAGATTGCCAGTCAACTGGCAGTCTATACTTGGTCTCAGTATGGCACCAAGACCTCTAACTCACAAACTGGAGCTATTAATAGCTCCGTCCATAGGGCAACACTATACGTGCTCCTGCAACTGCTCCCTGGTTCTGATGTCAGCCACAGGAGATTGTGGCATGCACTGCTAGAGGCGCACTACTCAAAATGTTGGCAGGGGGATGGCAGGATCAACCAGATCAGATGTAAATAAAACAGCAACACAGTTGCATACACTGCAGGAAACTGTTAATCGGGGGGGGGGTTGGTCCCACGTGGAGGTGTGGAATGTAACTACATGGATAGTTCCCTTTAACTACTGGACAAGTCACATACTGTACTCATACTTTTTTTGTCAAACAGTATAGAGTTCACATTATGTATTTAGTTGTGGTTCTTGCAGCAGTTTGTATCAGATGTCTCAGTGAGCAGGCATCTCTTCAGCAGCAAGAGACTGTTTGGTGAGGGTCTGAGGGTACTCAAATGACAGAATCATTTGTTTATCAAAATCATCTGTTACTCATTTGTGATCATTTGTGAACCGAAGAAGTTATCTCATTGAGCAGTCATTTAATTAGCACGGAGTTTCTGGGACTAACTGAATAACAGAATCATCTGCTAATTGTCAGTGACAAGCTAATCTCATGAAAACCGATTTGCACAAACTAGTCAGATGAGTTTCATGTGAAAAAAAGGGTATGTTAAATGAATGTGTTTTACAGTATACAGTATAGTGCTTTTCTCGTACACTGTATCTAAAAGTGATTTGAACCATTCAGAGTAAAGACCTAGGAAAGCACAGGAAAGTAAAGATTGAGGGATTCTAAGGAAAGCTTGATAAGGGTAAGCAGACTGGGAGTGGCATTAAGGACTGGGGGAAGGGGGGGGTTAGGTCACCTCCCAAAGTTATATAGTAAGTAAATGGCAGTGATGAGATTCCATCCTGGTTCTCCAGGTTCACTTCCCTGTGCTCTAACCCCTAGACTGCACTGCCTCTCAAATATATATCCATATGCATCTACAGAGGATTTAAACCTTTATATTCTTTTAATAAATCTCATACAGAATAAGTGCTTTTATGGGAAAAAAAGCTTTGCCAAATTCAGGCAACCGGCATCAATAATAAGATTTACAGATTTCACCTCATGCAGGACTTGAGAATTTTGTTTGGTGATGTCTTTTTGGTTTTCTGCTACAGTGTTCTTTTAACTCAGCTCTACTAAAATTCTATAGCATGCAATACATGCTAAATACAGCCTAGCCAGTCTTCAGGTTTCCGAATTAATGTTTTATGCTTTTACATTAGGGCCACTAGACTGAGACAGGATGAGAGGAGATTCTTGATCAGAAGGAAGACAGAGGCTACATTCATCATGGAAATGACATACTGTATACAGCTTGGGAATGGGGTGGGGGCTGGATGGTTTGCTCATTACTAATGGATGTACACTTTAGAGCTCCTGACAGTTTTAAAAACAAATATTTGCTCTGTTCTTCTCAACAAAGGTTAAAGCACAGTATAGTACAGCCAAAACAGGCACCCTGAGGGAGGGCTAAAAAAAGGCACACATGAAAGAAACAGTAGAAAGAATCCAATCATAGAGACAAGGGCCAGAAATTCTACAACGGGGAAGATGCAGTATATGAACATGGCCATCTCCGCTGGAATAGAATTACTGAGAAAACTAACACTGTCACGGTTAGTATAGCTATCTGTGTAGAATTGTGAATGTAGATTTTTTTCCCCTAAGTAGTTCATTAATCTTGTGCTGTCTTGCAGACTGAACAGTGTGTGCAGCTAGTGGGTAAAGAGACCTTTTAAGATAGAGCCCTTAGGGGCTTGAGCAGACTCCCTCATGAATGTAACGTTTCACACTCTCAAGCCCATATTACATTTCTCTCTTTATTCACAGCTTACATCAGCCCCACAAGAATCTCCATCCATGTTTCTTGGAATTTAAAAAAAATGGTGCACACAAAATCAAGCAAGGTCTGGTAGTTTATTCAGCAACACATTCAGACCAAACACCCCTAGATAGCACCTTCTGAACAAGGTTTCATTAGGGGACGGAGTTTGAATGTGTGTCCCTTGCTTGAGTGCCCCGCTTTTCCTGAATATTTATTGTGCATTTACATAAGTGAATAAGGGTGAGCACACATTTAAAGAGAACATACTATATAAAGTGCACAAGTGCAAACCTGAAAACAAAGTGCATATTTCAATATATTTTGTGCCACTAATACATTAAAATTACTGACTCTCAGACAATTAATTTACTGAGTAAGCTATAATGGGTATTGCAAAAATCATTTGAGATGGTGGGTTATGTGATACTGCTCAATTAGAATAGTTGAACAGTCCTGGGCTCTGTGGGAACCCACTTCTTAACCTAAACAAGGAAGCCATAAACCACACTTCTAATGCTCTTTAAACTACAAGATCTGCTAGCCTACTACCTGTAGACTTATCTGCTGAAATTTGAATCAAGTGGCTTATTGGGATGAGAAGTTATGTCTGTCAACAGCTCTGAGATAGCTGATATGGCACTGTTCCATATTCCACCACTGCTTCCTAAATGAAATCAGGCTGCTAAAAGAATGAAAGTGTCTGCTTTTCCACTTTCACCCACACCACACTCAACAGAAATGGATGATACAAATGAATGCTTCTTCAAAGAATTAGGCACCATTAAAGAGGTCATCCTCAACATTTGGGGGGAAATGAAGACCATATGCCCAGCCCTTGATGCTTTGGTGAGGCGGGTCAAGGACACTGAAAAAAGCATCTCATCAACTAAGGATTAGCAAGCCCGCACTGAGCTCAGCATGGTGTAGCTCAAACATAAAATGGCAAAGCTGGAAATCGGATTGGAGGACTAGGATGGGAGAAAACAAAGAAATAATCTAGTGATTGTTGGGATATCCAAAAAGGTGAAGGGGATGGACATGCTGCATTTCATCCAAAAGCTGTGCTTGACAGTGACTAGCCCAGCTCCTCATGGCACTAGCTATGCTACTTGAAAGGGTGCACCAGTCATTGCGTCCCATGCCCAGTCCCAATGAGAGTCCTGGCTGATCATTTTCAAGTTCCTGAATTTTTTAGAAAAGACCTGCATTCAACAAAAGGCTTGTGAGAAGGGTGAATTCTGTAGAGGGCAAGCATTATTATATTTTTAATGATATGACCTTGTTAACATGGTTGCTGAAAGGTGAATATTGGGGGATTAAATCTAAGCTGAATGCGGTTGGTATCAGGTACAACATTTTTTACACTGCTAAGATGCTTTTAACTACCAATTAGGGCACTGAACAGTTTGCAAGCACCAGTGAAGCTGATGAAGGCCTGCATGTACTTTTCCTGGACTTGTTTCCCATTGTTCACCAGGATAGGAGTCGGTAACAGTATCACTGACTGGCAAGGCTGAAGCTCACCTGTTGTACAACCACACACAAAATGGGTATAAGTACTGCTTCACTTTCCCCTACCATGGTGGAAGGCCACTTCCCTGTTTCTCTACTTAACTCTCACTAGCTCTCCCTGCATTGCCATAGTTTCATCTTTTCTACCCACCCCCCCGCTGCTTCAACCTGGGGAACCTCTGTACTTTTCCTAGTTACCAGGTATTGCCTGTATTGTTCATGGTTTACCCACTATTTTTCTGTTTGCCATTTTATCATCTGGTTTCTCCCTTTTGTTGACCTAGCTGGGTGATGGGAAGGGGGGGGGGTAGCTCCTATAGAGACTGGCAGTTTGGAATCACAACAGTTTCACTCAGCCATAAGGGATGACTTGACATCTTACCATGGAACCTATTACACTATGGTGGGACTGGTTTAATTTTTCTTTAGCAGAACTTTGGATTATGGGAGAATATTATTCTATCACTGATACACCTCCATACACCTTTGGTCTCACTTTATAGGGCTTGATGTTTACTTGAATGCTGTGCAGTTATTTGCAATGTGGTCAGTGCTACGGGGGGAGATGGGAGAGTGGTGTAGGGGCAGTTCAGTTGGAGGAAAAAGTTAGCACTGGGCTGCACTTATTGGCAAATCTCTCATTAAATGTGGTACATTGCTCAGGCATGGTTCAGCCTGATGATGGCTAGCAGATAATGTTGTTGTGGCCACTGATATACAAGCAATGCAAGTGACAGACAATGGCTGCTCAACTCTGGTTGTGCTAAATTAGTTCAAATGCTGGGTTTGAGTGAGAGGGCAGGTGCCAGGATTGCCTGTGCTCCCACTCGCCCGAGCATGAAGCATTATAGGCTGAAGGCTCTGAGAGTACTGCCTTACTCAGCATGAAGCAACATGAGTGTGCTGGGTTCCATCTTCAGGTTTTCCGCCTGGCTATGGTGAGTGAATACATACCACAGGTATGGCCCACGCACACGTATAGATGCACTTCCTCTCTTCATTATATCTTAGATGCAGAGCTCCTGCACAGCTACAGAAATGGCACTTATGGCGAGGTTCTTATTCAGTGCAGCCCTATCTTGGGTAGGGAGTTGGGTGCTTTTAATACCCCTCCACTATTAATTATGAGACCTTCCTCCTCTCTCTCCACTCCTGGTGCTCCCTCTTCCCCAAATGGGGCATTGCTAACCTCACTGACAGTTTGAGTTTGCATGCCTCACACTCTGATATTAACTTTACTGGAAGCAGTTTAGGTGTCTTGTTTTCTTACAGTTACTGCTTGCAGTTGGGTGCCCAAGGAGCCTTGGGTCTGGCCCGTTTGGTTTGGCACCTTTGCAGATCAACAGGTTCTTGAAGAAGGATGGAATGTGGTGTTTATTTTTCGTACACAGTATTTTCAATCTATGCACTCCTGTTTATTGCACAGAGTGTTTCAGTGTTGTTTTCAGTTATAAATGTTTCTGTTTTTTTTGTCACCGTGTGCACACATGAGCTAACATTTTGTTAGGAGAGTGACTTTTGAGGGGTGTGACACTGTCAGTTCAATGCAAAAGGGTCTGCAAGGGACTGATCAGTGTCACAACAATCATCAGCCAGGCTGATAATGACACTGTTTTGGTTTGTTGGGTGGAAAATTCATGTATTTCAAAGGCAAGAGATGACTCAATCATAGTTCAGCTCTTTCCTTTGATCTACACTGCCCAGCAAGCACAGCTGATCTATCATGATCAGCCTGCTACACCCTGTAGCAAAGAAAACCATTCATCAATGTCTGTTGCTGCCCCACCCTTACTGTCCCCCTACCCAACCCTCTCACTCAGCACCCACCACCTCACCCCAACCACAAACATAACATCAACACTGTGGGGGCCTAATCCCCCAGTGTTAACACCTGAAATAAAGAAACCCATCTCTCATAGTTTTTTTTTTGTAATACACCCTGCAAAAGAGAAAACTGTCCATCGATGTCTGTTGCAGCCACTGCCATAACTGCCACCCCCAAAGCCACACCTATGTTGTTATTATGGCATGGGGGTGCCCAGTCCCTCATGCTGGCTGCTTCCCCCTGCAAAAGAGAAAAACATCCACCGATGTCTGTTGCAGCCACAACCATAATTGCCACACCTGCAAGCTCAACCCATGTTATTATTATGGCACAGGGTGCCCAATCCACTGTGCTGGCTGCTACCTCCACCCTTCCTATTTTAGTTATGCAGCACCAGGGAGCCCAGCCCTGATGCTGCCAAATATAACACTGACACTGGGCGAGCCAAATCCTCCAGTGTCACCACCTGAAATAAAGAAAACCATCTCTCATATTTGTTTTTTACATTTTAGCCCTGTGAAAAAGAATACCATCCATTGATGTCTGTTGCACCATTATTCCCCCACTCAATCCTCCCACTCAGCATCCACCACCCCACACTGCCCCAAGCCCTTACTTATCCACCTGTGTTCCAATGCTGTAATCCTATCTGGACCACAGACACATCTTTACTCTTCAAAGCTGGACCGTGAACTGAGGAAATCAGGTATGTGGTTCAATGTATTTTGATGGGGTTTTGAACTTAGTGGCATAACCTGGTCATTTTTGAATATTTGTGCCCCAAATGTTTCACATGCTGTTTTTGGGATGCCACCTCATCAGTAGTGGCAGTGGTGAAATTAGCAAATCTGTCCCAACAGGTGATTTTGTGGTTACTGAGCAAAATCACCTTTCCAGCAGGAGATGAAACATTTCTCCACCCTTGTTCATGACATGGGGTCATAAGAAGGCTACGTTGAAAGATAGACTTAAAAATTAAAAAAAAAACAGCAAAGTTACGAGCCTACATTGAAATTTGTGAACACATGATTGTAACTTTGTTTTTTTTCAATATTTTGACCCGAAAATTTCAACATAGCTATTTCTTCACAGCACCTCATGAATGTGAGAGCTATCATTTTTTAAATCCTGGCCAAAATGTGTCTTCATGCCCTGAAAAGTGATTTTGTTGTTTCTGCTCAAAATTACCATTTGGGCAGGAGTTGAACATTTTCTCTGCCATTGTTCATGAGTTGGGGTCATAAGAAAGCTATGTTGAAATTTGGGGTAAAAATATTCAAAAACAACAAAGCTATGAGCCTATGTTGAAATTTATAAACACAGGCTCTGAACTTTGGTAATTTTCAAAATTTTGACACCACATTTTCAGCATACTCATTTATTCACAGCACCTCCTGAATGTTGTAGCTGTCATTTTTCAGATCCTAGCCAAAATGTGTTTTCACACTTGTGGTGCGAAATCACCTTTTGGGTAGGATTTGAAAATGTTCTCAACCCTTGTGCTTGAGGTGGGCTCATAAGAAGGCTAAGTGGGTTCATAAAAAGGCTATGTTGAAAATGTGGGATAAAAATATGAGAAAACAACAAAGTTATGAGTCTACATTGCAATTTTTCTATGCATGCTCGTAACTGTGGTAATTTTCAATATTTTGACCCCAACTTTTCAACATAGCCATTTCTTCACACAACCTCATACATGTGACAGCTGTCATTTCTCATATTCTACCCAAACTGTGTTTCAACACTTGTAGAGCAAAATGATGTTTCAGCTATTGTTTTATAAATTACATCTATCATGCTCAGAAGGAGTGGTCATAAAAAGATTATGTTGAACATTTTGTGTAAAATGTGAAAAACTAAGTAAGTTATGATGAAACAAATTGTTCCAATATTTACTCATAACTTTATTTTTTGCAGATTTTTGGCCTCTGATGTTCAACATATCCCTTGTGTTACCCCACCTCCCGAACATGGCAGGTGCCAGTTTTCAAATCCCCTCCAAAACTTGTTTCCAAAGCTGCATAGTAAAATCACCTTTCAGATGGGATTTTAAAAATGTCACTTGTCTTGATCATAACATCAGGTTATAAAAAAACTGTTGGACATTTGGGATCAAAATGTGGGAGCCCACTTAAAAGTAGATATTGCCTCTCAGCTGCCCTATCCTGAGTAATTACAATCTAACAATGTGTTAAAGCAGGACATGACTGAAAATGAGACATTCCATCTTATCTGCTCTATCCTGGGTAAATGCACAGTACAAATGTGTACAAGCAAGACCCAGTACAACAACAATACCAGTGCTGAACATTCGACATTGACAAATGTTTGTTTCTTATGTGTATTAGACCTGTTCGGGGGGGGGGTGTTGGGGATTAGTTGTGTTCTGTATGTGTGTGTGGCGGGGGGCAAGCTTCACAGCAATTCAAGATGGCCACTACAACATGTACTGCAGAGTTCATTGGTACTTCAAGGAGTTAGTGGAGTCAAAACATGCAGACAGGGAAATAATACAAATGTTAAGTAGTGGCAGTCACTTGTAACTTTTTTTTTCTGAAGTATTTTTCTTTTTCCTTTTGCTCATCAGAACGTCTTCTATGTGATAATATTGTGCTGGATGTGTGGAACAGCTGTTAGCCTGGCAGCTGACATCTCTTACTCCACTACCCCACACTACATCATCAGCATTATGATCTCACTGATAGTGACATCACAGGTGAATGACCTGGTAGTCACTCACTTGCTGTTTCTAAGTAGCAGGGATGTCACAGTCATTAAAGTCACAATGCCGATGATGTAGTGTGGGGCAGTTAAGCAAGATATGTCAGCTGCATGGCTAAGAGCTGTTTCACACATCACACCTACTAACATCATGTAAACAATCTTCTAATTAAACAAAGGGAAAAGAAAAAGTACCTCAGATATAAAAGGTAACGGTTGGTTGCTTTTAAAATCTAATATTAGTTTTAGCCAGTACGCTCTTTAAAAATGGCACTTTCTATATCACATATTATGTGGACCAAGCATGAGTAACCCCTTTGTTTTGTTTTTTACATGAAATGTAAAGGATATGCAGCCTATGGAAAAAGATATGAAATCCTAAAGCACTTGAAAAAACTGGAGGCACAAATATTTCTTCAAGAAACTCACCTTAGGATGGGTCACACACTTCTTCTGTTATGAGACTGGGTCAGCCAGGTCTGTGGGGTAGGGGATAATACTAATAAAAGAGGGGTTTCTATCTTAATAGCATGGCCTTGCAATTCCAAATGTTAGATGAACTTGTGGACACCTTGGATAGGTATATATTAGTCCAGAATAACTTTGGGCAGTCAAAAGCAGTGCTTGATTCTATTTATGGACCAAACCTGGACACTTCCAGATTCATCATGGAACTAGCTGAACGTTTGACAACCTAGTCACAATTTTCATTTCTTTTGGCATGGGACTGAAAGCTGGTCTTACACCAGGAATCAGGATACAACATGGTATAGGGCCTTATCCCCAGCTCAATGAGCAATTAGAGATGTGATATCTATGTTGAGATTGGCGCATCCATGGCATACATTACACGCTGTAACAGGGGGTCCTGTTGTGAAGTATAACCAATCACTTAAAGATGCAATAACCCCCCCATTATTTCTTTTCACTCTATCCTATCCTATCCTCTATTATATTTCAATATCTATCCTATACTTTCTTGTCAGGGTGGCCAACCTGGCAATCTTCTATCTATCCTTTACTGTCCCTTTTTTTTTCTTTTTCTGTCAGTACTTAATTGCATCTTGTTAAAAAAATATATGTGTGTATATATATATATATATATATATATATATATATATTGAAAAGCTATGCTCAGCAAACCTTCAGTGGCTACTGGGAGAAGCAGTCCAACAAGCTCAGTGTCCCAAAACAAATGTCAAGAAGGAGCTGTTTCATTTGTAAACAAAAGAGCCTCTAAACCGCAGAGGGCTGAGTTGTGAAACAAGTATCTGCTGCAACTTCAGCTAGTAAGTTAAGAAGCAGTGGCTGTAAACTAAGGAAACTGGAACAAAACAGGTATTGTACTAAAATAAACTGTTACCTGAGTGCCACAAGTAAGTTGCAGAGATCCTTCTATAGGCAGGCAACTCATGAAATGGCAGCTTATATGGTCTCAAGGAGGAGTGATGTCAGAAGGGGGAGGAGCTAAGCTAATGCTCTGACATCATAGTCCTATAATTAAGTCTATATTTTTGTTTTAGGACCTTGTGAGGAAATAAATGTTTTTTTGGGTAAACCCTTGAAGTACTAGAATGATACTAGTTGGTTTAATATATATATCTATATCTATATATATATATATAAGCTTGAAATGCCATTGTTCATCTTAATTAAGGTATCACATGATTGATGAGGTCACCCTGTGGCATTATAAAAGGTTCCTGTAGGAGAACCAAGAGAGATAGGTGGTCAGTAAGGTTCTGGCCAAGGAGAGAGAAGGTTCTAAGAAGTAATTGTGCAAGTTTCCACATTGTTTGAGAGAAGGGAAAGAACTCAGGAATTCTGTAGAGTAATTTTTTTTGCAAGAATTATCTCCTGATGTTTGAAGAGGTGTGACAGATTAACACCATTTATTTTTCCTTTCTGTATATATTAAATTTAGTATTTTTATTTATTTTATTTTTTTTTTCTTCTTCTTGAATAAAATGATAAATGCAGACATATGCATTTTTATGCATCCTATCTGGTTGTATGATCTGTTTATTGGGACCCACACTACCACAGCTGGTGTCAGAGGTGGGATTCCAACCTCTGGGGTGTCAGAAGGTACTCTAGAGGGGGTGTTGAGCTGAAAATACCCTAGCAGATGCAACAACCAGAACAAGTGGAGTTGGATGCATTACATCTGACCAGGTCTGTCAGATTGAAGACTGGTGTCCAGTTGTTGCCAGGATCGAACCTGCTACCAGACAAAGAAAGATGGAAGAAGGAGCCACAGCTGCGGCTGGTAATCCAAAGAAGGAGGAAAGCCAGATGACCTCAGCACCGGAGGATCCAAGTGAACTACTGAAATGGCTTTGTTTATGCCAACTTGAGATGGAGCGCCAGAGAGAAGAAGACCAGAGACAGAGGGATGAAGACCGGAGGATACAGGCCGAAGAGAGACAGAGACAAGATGAAAAATGGACGGCAACCTTAAAAGCTATTTAGGACATGACCCAGGGGCAGATGGGGAGATCTGTTCCTAGAGACATTAAATTAACTAAGTTGACAGAGGTGGATGATATTGAGGCCTATTTGACAACTTTCGAGAGGGTGGCCCAAACCTGCAACTGGTCCAGAGACCAATGGGTGATTCGTTTGGTCCCATACCTCTCGGGATGGGCACAACTAGTCTACAGCCAGCTAAGTGGAGCTGATAGCTCAAATTATGACCGAGTTAAAGAAGAAATTCTTTGCAGATATAATATCAGCACGGAGACATATAGACAACGATTTTGGTCTCAGAAAATGGCAAGCTTGGATACCCCAAGAGAAACCTATGCCCGTTTGAAGGACTATTGTGGAAAATGGCTACAACCCACCTCCAAAACTGTAGACTAAATCATGGAACTGATAATAATTGAACAATTCATCCAGATATTACCTGTGGAAGTGCAATTATGGGTAAAAGAACATAAACCCGAGACAGCCGACGACACCATTAAGTTGGCAGAAGATTACCTAGCAGCAAGAAGCACCCAAGCCAGAGGTAACCAGGGCAATCCAGGACCATCTAATGCGCTGGTAAGACCACCTTTTAATGCTTCTACTAACCAGAGACAGTTCTATCGAAGGGAGAGAGAGGTGGGAGAGTTCCATATGCAGAAATAATATGCCATGGTTGTCTTGAAAAAGTGCATATTGTAAGGAACTGCCCAAATAAAAGATCTGATTTAGCACATCTTGCCCTAGCAAATTTTGGGTATGTGACCTCTGTGGGTATTGGGGAACAACAGACTTTGGGTTTGCTGGACTCAGGCAGTATACAAACTTTGATCAGGGCTGATCTAGCACTGAATAAGCCCCAGAGTGATTCAAGTACTACTGTGCGGTGTACATAGAGACATACACCGATACCCTACAGCATGTCTTAATATAACTGTAAATACAGAAAGCCATGACATGTTGGTAGGCCTTGTTCCATGACTCCCAGTACCTGTCATTGTTGGGCAAGACTTTCCTCATTTTGACCTTTTAATGCAGCAGCAGAAGACTTCTACAGGAACTGTTAATGTGGTTACTAGGTCCCAGGCCAAAACACAAGACTTACGGAGGTCTTTCCTTTTGATAATGGTTATTTTGATACTGTCAGTAAGGTCAAAAAGTCCAAGAAGACTAGGCAAAGAGAAAAAGAGACTTGGAATGAAAATCATCAGGCTAAAGGTCAACTTAATATCCCAGAGACTCTAGTGCAAGATATTGTACAGGACCAAAAATGCAATGAATCTTTAACATCTTTATTTTTACAGGTGGACAAGGTTGGACATCCTGGACAATCTCGATTATTATCAAAACAATATCCTGTATAGAGTTGTTGTAGAGCCTGGTACAAATGAGGAACTTGAACAGTTAGTGGTACCCAGTAAATATAGGGAATAAATAATGCACTTGGCACATGATATTCCCATGGCTGGTCATGAAGGTAGAGACCGGACAGCACAACATATTCTATCTCTATTCAGTTGGCCAGGGTCCACCAGGATGTTACGGCCTATTGTAGGTCCTATCCCCAGTGCCAATTGTTGCCAAGGAGGGAAGAAAGATACGGTGCCCTCACACCTATACCATATGTAACTACTCCATTTGACAGGGTGGCAATGGATGTGGTGGGACCCTTATTAAAAAGTTCTATGGGGAATCAGTATATTTTAGTCATTTGTGACTGCACAACCAGGTACCCAGAAGCAATACCAATGAGGACGGTTACTGCCCCTCGAATTGCAGAAGAACTGGCGAAAGTCTTCAGCAGGATGGGAATACCCAAGGTTATCCTTACAGACCATGGTAGTAATTTTTCCTCCATCATGCTGCAAGAACTATACAAATTGCTAGGGGTATCTGCTGTTAGAACATCCCCATACCATCCCCAAACTGATGGGTTAGTGGAAAGATTTAACAAGACAATGAAATGTATGCTTCAGAAGTATGTGCAGGAGGAAGGCCGGGACTGGGATAAGTTTTTGCCCTATTTGCTGTTTGCCTATAGAGAGGTGCCTCAGGCTACTACAGGGTTATCCCCCTTTACCATGTTATATGGGCGTAACCCTAGGGGTCCCTTAGATGTGGTAAAGGAGCATTGGAACAGGGGTCTAATGTAGCATGCAAAAATATACTTGAATACATGACTGCATTGAGGAAAAGGCTAGTGAAATATGTGACTATAGCCCATCAAAATGTTGACCAGAAACAACTCAAACAGAAAGAACATTATGATATGGGCTTAAAGCATAAAGCATTTGAACCTGGGAAAAGTGTTGCTATTGTTACCCTCCACTGAAAATAAATTGCTCATGCATTGGCAAGGACCATATGTGATCTTACACCAGGTAGGCAAGGTAAACTATACCATTGAGATGCTAGGCATAGACCGTAAAAGAATTTACCATGCCAACCTGCTGAGAAAATGGGTAGAAAAAACAGAAACCCCAGTGTTGTATATCCAGACCGATCCTGATAGGGCAGAGCTAGATATAGTATATGACAGGAATGATAAATCTGTTACTGACACTAAAGTGCATATCAATCCTGACTTAAACCCTGCACAGAGATTAGAGATTGATCATCTCTTGGAGTATTTCGCACGTACATTCACAAAGAATCCAGGGAGAGCCAAAGGCGTAGTCCATGAGATCAGAGTTACCCAAACCAAACCAATTCATCAGAAGCCATATAGATTACCAGAAAGGATCAGGCCAGAAGTAATGGCTGAGATAAAACAAATGGAACAAGCAGGAGTGATAGCTCCTTCACGCAGTCCTTGGTCCTCTCTATTAGTGGTCATGCATAAAAAGAAAGGGGGCATCAGGTTATGCTTAGATTTTAGAAAAATTAATGAAGTATCTGAGTTTGATGGGTATCCGATGCCACGCATCGATGATCTCCTAGATCAGATTGGGTCTGCAAGATACATAAGCACCTTAGATTTAACAAAAGGGTATTGGCAGATTCATTGGCCCAAAAACCCAAAATTAACTGCCTTCTACCCCTCTTGGTCTATATCAGTTCACTACAATGCCATTAAATACATGGAGCCCGGCTACCTTTCAACAGTACATGGATCATGTCTTATACTCACAAGGGCTATAGTGCTGCTTATTTGGATGATGTGGTCATCTATAGCCCCAACTGGGAGACTCATCTATTACAGCTTAGTGCTGTGATACAAAGCATCCAGGATGCTGGAATGACCATTAACCCATACAAATGTGCTATAGCTAAGACAGAAACACGCTATCTGGGGTTCATTATTGGACATGGGAGGATTAAGCCAGAAGTAGATAAAATTGAAGCTGTGGCTAACAGTTCCCTACCCATGACAAAGCGCCATGTCAGGTCTTTCCTTGGTCTGGCAAGTTATTATAGACGCTTCATCCTGGATTTTTCCACCATTACTACTCCTCTCACAGATCTGACCAAAAACCATTTTCCCAATAAAGTAAAGTGGAGTCCGCCTGTGATGAGGGCATTTAACAAAATCAAGGCCATCCTATGCTCAGCTCCGGTGTTATGTAGCTCTGATTTCACTAACCATTTGAATTACAGACGGATGCCTCTGACACAGGCATAGGCAGCATTGACCCAGCATAGCCAGGAGAGGAACACCCCATCTTATACCTCAGCAGGAAATTACATGAAAGAGAGAGAAGATATTCTACAGTGGAGAAAGAATGTCTGGCCATCAAGTGGGCAGTAGAAGCCCTGAGATATTATCTTTGGGGAAATCAGTTTACAATTATAACAGATCATAATCCCTTATGCTGGCTAAATTTGATGAAAGATAAAAATGCCCGCATTTTAAGGTGGTATTTATCATTACAACCTTATAAGTTCACTGTACGACATAGAGCTGGTTCTCAGCATCAGAATGCTGATTTTTTTATCACGCTTTGGTGCTGATCCAGCTAGTAACTCTGTTCCAGACACAGATAATGGAATTGTACGTGTATCACAAAGTGCCAAGATGGCACAACCCCAGGGAAAAGTATGATTTGTAAACAGTATTGTCTGATTTTGAGTAGTGTTTTGAATACTATTTATTTTTAAGGGTCCCTGGGGGGAACTTCTGGAGTGGGTGGGCGGAAGTTCCAACCCTTCACAGGGTAAGGAGTTTCAGTCAACACAACAAACATTATGTTGCCTTCTTGTGGTGGGAGGAGTGTAACAGGGGGTCCTGTTGTGAAGTATAACCAATCACTTAAAGATGCAATAACCGCCCCCCCCCATTATTTCTTTTCACTCTATCCTATCCTCTATTATATTTCAACATCTATCCTATACTTTCTTGTCAGGGTGGCCAACCTGGCAATCTTCTATCTATCTTTTACTGTCCCTTTTTTTTTCTTTTTCTGTCAGTACTTAATTGCATCTTGTTAAAACAATATATGTGTATATATATTGAAAAAGCTATGCTCAGCAAACCTTCAGTGGCTACTGGGAGAAGCAGTCCAACAAGCTCAGTGTCCCAAAACAAATGTCAAGAAGGCGCTGTTTCATTTGTAAACAAAAGAGCCTCTAAACAGCAGAGGGCTGAGTTGTGAAACAAGTATCTGCTGCAACTTCAGCTAGTAAGTTAAGAAACAGTGGCTGTAAAACTAAGGGAAACTGGAACAAAAAAAGGTATTGTACTAAAATAAACTGTTACCTGAGTGCCCATCTTAGTTGCAGAGGTCCTTCTATAGGGCAGGCAACTCATGAAATGGCAGCTTATATGGTCTCAAGGAGGAGTGATGTCAGAAGGGGGAGGAGCTAAGCTAATGCTCTGACATCATAGTCCTATAACTAAGTCTATATTTTTGTTTTAGGACCTTGTGAGGAAATAAATGTTTTTTTGGGTAAACCCTCGAAGTACTAGAATGATACTAGTTGGTTTAATATATATATATAAGCTTGAAAATGCCATTGTTCATCTTAATTAAGGTATCACATGATTGATGAGGTCACCCTGTGGCATTATAAAAGGTTCCTCTAGGAGAACCAAGAGATAGATGGTCAGTAAGGTTCTGGCCAAGGAGAGAAGGTTCTAAGATAATTGTGCAAGTTTCACATTGTTTGAGAGAAGGAAAGAACTCAGGAATTCTGTAGAGTAATTTTTTTGCAAGAATTATCTCCTGATGTTTGAAGAGGTGTGACAGATTAACACCATTTATTTTTCCTTTCTGTATATATTAAATTTAGTATTTTCATTTATTTTATTTTTTTTTCTTCTTCTTGAATAAAATGATAAATGCAGACATATGCATTTTTATGCATCCTATCTGGTTGTATGATCTGTTTATTGGGACCCACACTACCACACACCCAAACACAAGCATGTATACATTTTATTCTGCTTACCACCACCCCCTTTCATGCCTGGAACACTATCTAATTAGTAAGGAAAGCCTTCAAGGCCTGTGGAATTCAAGCCCGGGTCATTTTTTTTTATATAGCTTTTTCTCCACTTGGTCAGTGCGGGTGAGCTTCCAACCCTGTCCCTTCCCCCTCTTGCCCGGCATCTGTCTCTTTGGTTTTCAAAGCCCCAGATCCCCAAATGATTGCTTCCTGTGGCAGAGCCATGAATGGGAGGGCTATCCTCCCCCACACAGAGACTGTCATTCAGATTTTTGTCAGATACTGGTCGATGGCAAGGGGATGGAGATAGGTGGGCATGGCTTCATGTAGCCCATGCCAACCATTTTCCATTTTCTCCCTGTATTTCCCAGCCATGGCATCGTGCAAGTGCATGCACATGGAGATTTGTACATGCCATGCATCGGTGGCCCCTTCCTTCTTTGCCTCTCAAACTGCTGGAGCTATCTCCAGGCCTCCACCTGGGAGCAGCCAAGGGCCAAGTCAACAAACCTCCCCACCCTGGAAGAGGAGACCTGTCCTCTGGACAGTCAGTTCTCAACCCCTGGTGAACCAAGCTCATTCCCGACCTCAGGCCACCGGCGTAGTAGGAGGTAAAACATTAGGTGCCTCAGCCCTCTACTCCACTGGGCTGGCCAAAGCTCGGGTCATTTCTGACCACTCCCCGGTTTCCCTCAGTTTATAGTTTACCTATACCCCTACTCAACCAAGAAGATTGTGGCTTAATCAAGTATAAAAAGATGACACTGATCAGCTTAAAAAGTGTATTGCAGACTTTATCACATATACTGTAGCAGGCATACTGTAGAAAACATTGATACTTTTTGGATGTCCTTTAAGTGTGAGATCCATGGTTAACTCATTTGCTTGACATCTGTGTGGAAGAAAAAGAAAATCACAAAGCCAGTAATTTACTATCTAAAATTAGAACCATAGAGAAAGCTCTATCCCAGACCACACCAGAAGAGACCTGGTCTGATTTAATACCTACCAGGTGGCCTATGCAGAACTCAATAGACAGTCTGCAGAGCTGGCCATTTACAGGGTATGGGACCACTATTCTGATTATGGAGAAAAGGCCAGGAAAGTTATGGCATTGTGGATTCAGCAGCAGGAGGCTATACATATTATATAGGATCCAAACATAGCAGGAAAACCTGCCCCAGTCACAACACCACAGGCTATAGCTGACAAGTTTAAGTATTTTTATCAAACTCTCTATAGCCCGATGAGTCTCCCAACTTCTGCAGAAGATATTCATAACTACCTGGTAGACATTCTTATCCCCAAGTTTTTCCCAAAACCATCAGGCTGTCTTAGTAGCCAGAATTATATTGGAAGAAATTACACAGGCAATAAAGGACCTTATCCTGGACAAAGCCACAGGCCCAGATGGGTTCTCCTCTAATTATTATAAATGTTTCCAGGCAGAACTTAGTCATTTGCTATTAGAACTTTTTGATCACCTTTTTGACAAAGGTTTATGAGAAAGGGACCTCATTGGGGCACCAGTGACACACATTCCTAAGGCTGGGAGGATCTAGTGGGACTGGGTAATTCTAGACCAAGATTTTTTAAATTGTGATATTAAAATATTAACAAAGGTCTTAGCTAATAGATGCAACAGGGTATGGTGTATGCTTATAGCCTGCAAGTAGGCTGGCTTAATGCCAGGCTGAGTTTCATCAGACCACCTTCAAAAGTTGGCACATTCAATTTCCTTTTCCAGGAGACAGAGCCCCCTGCAGTTCTGGTAGCCCTGGACACAGAAAAGGCCTTCAATAGGGTCTAGTTAGACTACCTATTCATGGTGCTGTCAAAATTTGACATACAGTACCTGGAGAATACATTCAATGGGTAAAATTGCTACCACTGATCAACTGCTCAAAGTTTCTGTAACTGAGTGTGCTCCTAACCTTTTAGACTGCGCAAGGGCATAAGGTAGGGATGCCCCCTCTCCCTATTATTGTTTAACTTATTTTTCAGCCAATCATACTCAAGATTAAGCAAATGCCTGAAAGTCACGGTATAACCATCAAGGGCACTCAATACAAAATCTCAGTGTATGTTAAAGACATCTTGCTACATATCACTCACCCACTACATTCCTGCCTTGTTCCCTTCAGGAGATATCTAGGCTTGGAACAGTCTCAAACTGCAGACTTATTATAGATAAAACAGAGGTGATGTCCTTAAATGATGGATTACATGCAGCAACATGATATTTCTGCATTGGACCTTAGGTGGTAGGTAGACAACCTTAACTGACTGGGGATATTAACCACCTGCCACCCACAGGACATGATTACTTATAATCTGGATCCCTTACTGAAGCAACTGTCACAAGATTTAGATAGATGGGCTCACCAGCTATTGATGCTGTGTCGTAAAATTAACCTGCTGAAAATGAATCTGCTTCCTAGAGTGTTGTATCCTCTTAGTGTGATAAATACAGTAATACCTAAAAGATGGTTTGACAACTTATATCATTTAATCTCTAAAGTCATCTAGACAGGCAAGGCAGTTCGTAGACCATATCATAAGTAAGCAGTGCCTAAGCTATTAGAGGGGCTCAATCTGACAAATCTTTATATGTGTTGTATGACCATTAATAGTGGTAAATATTTACAGTGACTGCAAGACTTGCCACCACCACAGGACAGGGTTTATGTTCCACTCTAGCTACAGATAGAAAGTGCCCTATACTCCAAAGTATCTATAGACTCCAAGGAACTTCTTTATATTACTTTCACTAAGTTACCTTAGGCCCTCAGGAATACTCATTTAACCTCATCAATCCAAGGCCATGGCCAGCTGTGTTGGCAGCTTAACCTACAGCCGATTAATGACACTTTCCATCTGTTACTCATAAATCAAATCTTTCGGGTTGGGGGAAAACATATCCCCTTGCATTTCTGGTGAGATTTGGATTTCTCTAGAGTTGAACAGCTTATTTTTGATAATAATCTTATTAGCTCCACCATGTTCCAGCAATGGCATCAAATCCCTAACAGAGCCATTTTCCCATTACTGTATGTAGCTCGCAGTAATGGTATACTGTGAGCTGTACACTCAGGAAGACTTAGATCTCTGGGTCTTTTTCTGCCGGTGTCTTCTTATGTTTATATGTATGCTCGAATTACTGCAGATAACCCACACCACGGCTCAACATTTTAAAGGCTGGTCATGGACGTCCAACCATCCCAGTAGTATCCTACCACTGATCAGCTGGGCAATCTTGCCACATGCAATACCACACCTGTACCAGGGGATGTGTAACATTACTAGGAACAAAGTAGATGATACTACCCCATACTGGGCACTGGCTTTAAATAAAACAGGAGTCTATAACTGGGAAAGAATACGGAAGGATTTGTGCAAATACATTAAAGTTAATACTTATAGACTGAACTGAAAATGTTGCATAATTTGTATTACACACCAGTTGGGTAACATAAATTTTAAATTAGATAGTGATGTCTGTTCCAGATGTGTGGAAGATACTGGTATGCTTCTTCACATACTCTGGTCATGCCCCAAAGCCTAGCTGCAGTGGATGACAATTAAATTTAAATGTGACACTCTGTTGGACCTAAACAAGGCATTTATTCCAGAGATATGCATTCTTGGGGATTAAAAACATAGACTGATAGGTGCACAGAAATTCCACGTGGCATTAATTGCATCTCGTGCTGAAAAGGTCCTCCTCTGCTACTTGTTAGAATAAACAACACCTACATATCAGGAATGACATGGAGAGTTGATGCTTGCCCGCAGAGTGGGTCTACTGCAAGTTTAAATACTGGAAAGAAAAACTACCAAATGAACTGGGAAAGACTGCACGTTCTCATGCAGTTGGACCCACCCACTATGTAGGATCATCCTTTTCTTTTAGTGTCCCTCTGGATGAGTGCTATAGTTAGGTCCTAACACTACTGCTCCTTGAGGGCTTTAGTTGGGGCACCTTACTATGCTGCCTATGTTATAAATGTGAACGACCACTGCTTTACATGCTGTACTGGTAACCCTTTTGTTCTTTTGTACACTTATTGCACTGAAGCGGGATATGTAGTGTTTGTCTTCTGTTTGTTATTGTCTTTTGTTTTTCCTGTTTAAAAAAGGAAAACGTTTCAGAAAAGTATATTTAATACAAAAAATACTTGCGTTATTGTCTGGAACAAACATTATTGTATGCAATAGAAAATATTTATTTTAATATGAGTTATTGTTGAAAAATTTCACCTGGAAAAGTGAAGGGAAATTAATACACATAAACAGAAGTTTATATTTATTATTATTTTTTTTTTACAAAATATTTTTTTTTGTTTATTTCTATGTCTGTAAACACATCCTTACAGAGTAATGTAGTTCCCAGATCATGTAATGCAGGAGCACAAAACATGTCACTAAAGGTTCAGTACCAACAGTGTGTCATTCCTGTTTCATGTAACTCTTTCCTGATATGTTTATTCCTTACTTAATCTCACTGTACTATCAGAGCACTTACTCTAGCAGAATATATACCTACACAAAAGATTTATGTTCAGCTTCTTGATTCAATCAAACTGGATACATACCACACAATTAGTGAATCCACTCAGTTCCAAACTGTAACAATTTCTGTAATCTATTGCCACCCTCACCTCACCTCACATAGCTCTGCTCTCTATTCCTCTCAGGCCTGAGGGAAATCCACCTCTTTACAGCAGTTATAGACATTCTTTTGTTTACAATTAGACATCTGAGGTTCCAGTTGAGCCAGAGACCCCTGTTTTCCCTTATTATTTATAGGAATGCAGGCCTCTGCAGTTGCTTTAAGTACCACAGTCAACAAACCCTACATGAGTTCTGCATTATCAGTTCACACAGCTGCTCTAGAACCTCGGGCAGCAGGTTCTTCATCTTAGCAAAGTCTGCCCTTCTGATGTTTTGTGTTCTGGAGGCTGAGGTACAGCTAGTCATCCCTAGCACTAGGGAGAAGGTTAACCGACTGTGGTCACTGCCTCCCACCAGTTCCTTGATGTTGACATTGGAGATCAAGCAATCATTATTATTGAAAGGGTCTGAGAAATATTAAATTTTGATTGGCCAATGGCATTCTGACAGCTCTACATTAATCTTTAATTAATATACTTATAGGGCCTGATTACCAGAGCACTGATTTTCTTAGTGACGACCTACATTTTTAATTAATTCTATTTAGAGAACTCAGAACCACTATGACACTTATGGCTAGACCTGGTAAAAACAAAAGCTTAACATTGAATACAAAACCCCAAAAATGCCAACCAGTAAGATAAGACTGAGGAAAAATTGAAGTTTGTGTGTTTGAATACAGACTGCTTTGTTGTAAATCTGTTACAGTAACTGGGTGTCTTATTCTTAACACTCATGCTCCAGCTAACAGTCCCCCTAACTCTGCTGTGATGTCTCTCTACATTTGCACACAAGATCACTTTGCATACAAATTACATCTGTGGGAAAAAGCTTTGTTGACCACATTTTTGCGTTCCAAAGCTGTCTGCAGTAACCTCTGTTTTTCTTTATTTAAAAAATGTAAATGCTAAATTACCGGAGGTTACTGTGGAAATGATGCGCACACTTCGTTAACAGGCACATAGATGTTTACTGAACTTCCATCGATCCCACGTCTGATGTACAATTCTGAACAGCCTAAATTAGCAACTTGGTTGGCAAAAACAGGGCATCCTGGGTTTAAGAGCACTTGCCGCTCATCGTCCAGCTTGTATATTTAAAAGTACGTAGTGCTGTCTAGACAGCACTGAGAGCAACAGCAACAATCAGCACACCCAGACAACATGTGCATTCAGTGCTTCTGCCTCACAGCCACAAGGTTTATTCAATTTTAATTATGTTTAGTAATTTATTGCCTAAAGGATTCTGTTATTCTTTAACCCTGTCACCTCAGATTTGTTTCCTTTCTCAGTACCTTGGACATCAGTTACCACAGTAAACAGAGTACTACAGGTGGTGAGGAAGAGAGGCTTTGATGCAGTCAAGAGGAAGTTAGTGTGAGACTGTCAGAAAAACCTGTTGGCAGCTTGGGGTACTTAGTACATTTCACAAAAGAAAACTAAGGCATAATATGATTTAAAAGTGTAACACTATACAAATAGCCCATTTAAAAGCAGGTTGTCCAGTATTTACAATCCCCCACGAGCAGTACAGCACACCTAGAAGTTCTGAAAAGCACTCTAAAGAGGGTGGATGGACTATTTACTAAATACCTTACTTTTGTTTTAAATAAATAACAACAGATACCCCTTTAACACAGTTCTTTTCTAGTTTTGTAATAACAACAAGATACTCCCAGGGGTTATGTTAATGCTCTTGTGAACTGTCATGAACCCACTCCTGTGGTCCAGGTCCACTGAGCTCACAGTGCCCACTCGTAAGTGCAATCTGTGACGGGGGAACAGGAATACCCTGCACATGTCCATCTAGAGTGCTCACTGAGTTTACAACTGAACACCCACCAAAAGGTCCCAGGGCTTCCTCTTCAAAATCTGGGTAATGGTAAAATACAGTCTCAAGTCTGTAGCCAGGTGAGGACCCTCCTTGGTTGCTGTACTGGTTGGGGGGGGGAGCCCAGGTATTATGACCTCTTCAGGGCAGACCTTTCATAACCCTGATTGGTGTTTTCTCCCATTGGTGGTACATCGACCTGGTTCTCCCTTACAGACTCCTCCCAAGACCTGTGTATCTCCCCTACTTAAGGCATCCAGATTTTCCCTTCCAGATTCCTATCTTTGGTAGCAATGGTGACACCTTGAATTAACCAGGTTGGTCTCAGATCTGAATAAACTTTGCACCTTTTTACACAGACACACATACACACACACACATCTTTCACAGGCAGTTTTAAGGGCAAAGCACTTTTACTAATTCCAAATAATTATCATACAAAATTTACAGACAAAAGATTTCAGAAATCTGGTTACAGAATAACAAATTAAAAATGGGAAAATTCAAATAAAAACTACAGTGTGAAATTTAACTATCTAGTTTCTACCTTATCTGTGGAAAAATCCAAAGTCCAGAGGATTAATGAAGTTTGCAGAGACCCAGTTCTGTCTTGCATTCACTGCCCCTTAGTCTGTCTCTGTGTTGTGGCAGTCTTGCTCAGTGAATCAGGAAGAGTGCACCAGAAAAAAAGTGTGCAACATGTCTTGTTCTGAGGGCTTTATATACCTGGATCCATGCAGTCTGTAACTCTTTGACGGCTTTATCTTGTTGGACCAGCAGGGGTCTCTTTTGCGTGTTCCAAGATTTTTAAGGGAATCAGGATTATTAATTAATTATATATCCTACAGTCCCGACAGCCTTTGGTCTTCCCTTATCCTTCCTAACTTCTTCTAAATGGAGATGAATTAAAACATTTGAAGTGTAATCACAATAGACTTCCAGAGTAGATATTCCACAGCTTCCTGTCACTTACTAAAACTGTAAATAGACTAGTGGTAACCTTGCTGACACCTCCTGCCTAAAACCCATTTCCCTTTGAGTTTAAAGCTTTATAACAGGGGATAGCTTCTCCCATCTCCTTGAGATTTTGTTACTTCTGTTTCCTGTTAATAAGCTTATAAGGAACTTCCTATTTGAAATTGAATTTTTGTTTCCTGGTTAAGCCTTTGTCCCCAGATCACAGAGGAATGTCAGACAACTGTAATGTACATTCTCTCTGTCCTATGTGACCATTTCAGTTACATTGGGCATTCTTTTGGCAACCCTTAGTCCTGGTCTGTTTGGAACTTTTAAACTTAACCAAAATCACAGAAAATTATAACAGTACTATGTCTGCAATATTACACTGCGGTGGCCAAATCGCCACATTAATCGCCCCTTGGAGGCATGCAGCACTTGGCTATGCCTCATGCCACATTATACTCCCAGGGGGTGATTAACTAGAGCATTAACACAATGCCTGGCCATATGTTACTGCTTAATTTTTATTACTTCAGCAGTGTAAAGGAAGAACATTTGAGCTATAGCCAATTTTCAGTGGTGGCCTTACAATTGCTTAGGTCAATTCAAAGAGGCGATACATTATGTTATTTATGTAAGTTGCATTGATAAGGCTGTTTACAGAAAATCTATTGTCTGTTGTTTATACAAGTTACATCAATAACAATCCATTATTTATTTGGTCCCATATCCAATACCTCTGACACTTAAGATAGTGCATGAAAATTATAGGCAATCAAAAGCTAAAGCCTGTGGTTTGATGTGAGGAGCAACCAGCCACTCCACCTTCCCGGATTATAGCAACCAGCTTCCTTCAGTCTCATTCAGAAGCTCTTTTTCTTTGCATTAGAGGCTCTGCTTGCTGCTTTCCTTTTACTTATTTTGGGCCTTTCTATTTGGGGTTTGCCTTCAGCTTATGTTTGGTCTGTGCCTTCTCCAACTCTCTGGATAGTATGTTTTGCCTTCTCTGGCTATGGCTTCTCCTCCCTACTTTCTCTAAAGTAGCCACTTCTGCTGCTCTTTTGTTGTCATTTTACTCCAGTGCTTATCTACAGTATGTTTTCAGTGGGCTGACTTGATTCTGTACACTGCCTCTGTCACGCTCCTGTATTTTGCTTCTATCTTCTCAGCCTGTTATACCTGTTCATAACCAGTACTAGCAAGCTTTTCACTACAGTCCCTCTGCCTGCCCTGCATTCCAGTCAGAGTCAGTCTGCTTCAGTATTGTCCCTACAGTCATGGTTATAGCACAACACCTGCAACTCCTGGCTATGTGTTGGTATCACTATGATAATGGCCTTTGACATGCATTTTTTTCAGTACCATGTAATTAATTTCATTTACTATCATAACTGTTGTTCCTTAGCAGTCCTCATTCAGTCCAATCTGTCATTCATTTCCTCTGCATCATCATGCAGTCAGTCTATTTCTGCATCATGACATCAGGCCCTACAAACCCATTGCTACTTACAATTATCATAGTTCCCTTCCCTGCTCACTCAGTCCCTTTAGTGTCTACATCTTGAGGGTGACTCCCTCATTGAGTGGGGATCCTTTTCAGATCTGTTGTCTCCTGCATCACCTCTCAGTAGTCCCACCAGGTGGAAAGAAGGCTCATTGCTCAGGGGGAAGCTGTAGTCCTGCAGACTCATGGTTGCTGGCATCTCACCGTATAGTATTTAAGACTTCAGCTGCTAGTGGGTCAGGCTCTAAGCCCACATGGGCTCCTTTAGCTGTGCAGAACATGTCAGCAGCACCTCCAAAAGCTGGTAACCCATGAGGTGGGTGCATGAGGAAGGGCACCATCTGTAATGGCGATGCCTTCCCAGCACAATCCTTCATAGCGATGGGAGGGTAGGGTGACCGGATGAGGGGTCAGGTGAACTGGGCAGCAGGATGTTGCTATGTGTGTGTGGGGGGGATAGTGAGCATGGCAAGCGTGGGCTGGGAGGGGGCGGAGGGGCTGTAGGCGGTGGCACTGCAGTGGATGGCCGAGCTGTGTCATGGCATCAGGGGTTAGCTAGTGGCTGGGGTTGGTGAGGTACTGGGTTTGGGTCCAGGCACTGGTGCGATTTTATTGCACCCGACCCGAACCTTTATTTTTGATGCTTTCAAGCCCCCATGCACCCCTGGAGTTGAGAATCTTGTACAGGGGGTGCAAGCCCTGCCCCCACAGAAAGCATTAAAAAAATCCTGGCTCTGTTGTCCTGTGCACTGGGGTTGTCAGAGTGCCAAAAAGCTATTCAGCACTCTGACTGTGCCATAACGGAGATCGCCTTTAGGCGTTCGCCATTATCACATAGACCCCCAAAAGCTATTCTCCTGTTCCTGCCTAAGATCCACTTAGTCTCATTCTGTATCCCCTTCCTATAGTTTCTAGTCAAGGTTAGGCCTCCCTACGGTCTCAAGGCTGGGCACTAGCCTTTCAGTAGTCACTCTTCTCAGTCTATGTCTTGGAGGTATCTTCTTTCCTGAGCTACCACCTTAGCTTCAAGACTGACCCTCGATACTCCTACAGTGTCATCCTATTAGACTGATAGAGTGAGAAGTACTGTATCTGTCCAAAAGAGCTCCCTGAATTGGAATTGCAAATTAGCACAGTAAGCCTAAAAATAGTACCCATGCTAGAAGCAATGGTAGCTGGGATCATGGAACCCCAGAGATTCCCTCCGCCATTTTATTTTCTCTCCTGAGTGCCAAATACCATAAAGTAGTTGTCTAGTACCATTTTACTCAATATTAGACTTTCCACTGTGAGTTGGGGTCAGATGATGGCTCACCTTTTCCTATAATCTTGCCATTCACTCACTTCTCTGGAATTCAGGCCTCAATCTGCTATCACCCATCACCAGTTCTTAGCTGTCTATGTCATTGCATTGATCATCTGTGTTTTCAGCTCCTGCTACAATGTTCTTTTGGACACCTTCCTAAGGTACCATTGGCCAAAAGAATCATGTTCCTGTGGCACCTCTAGGAGCAGAACCCTCCTCAAGAATGTCCTTCTGCCTTCCTGAACCCCCACAAGATGTTAGTCCCTCAGATGGCAGAGAGTTTGAATGTCCAACATAACTAAAAATGACAGTCAGCAGCCAACCATACCGGGTTACCAGCAAGTTGCACAAGCACTACTCAACACTGTGGTTGTGTGACACCTATTAAGTTAAAGGGCAAAGCTTGTGATTTGATGGGTGGGAGCAATCAGCCATGTCCCTTTTCTGTGCTATACTACATATATCAGTGTTCTTCAGCCTCATTTAGATGCTCCTTTACTTTACTCCCACCATCCACCCTTCCTTCTCCAGTGGCTCATTTCTCTCCCAGGGTTTCTTTCTAAGGTACCTTTAGTCAAAGGAATCACATTCCCATGGCACTTCTTTGGCTACCAGCAAGTTGCACAAGCATTACTCCACACTGTGGCTGCATACACCCATTAAACAGCATGTTGAACTTGCTATAGTCATATGCTGGTCAATTCAAACTCCTACAATATATGGTAAGTGTTCTGTTGAGCCAGTTGAATCACACTATGCTGTGGGCTGTCAGTTTTAAGCCACACACCCAGTTATTGTGTTCATCCTTTTTTAACTCAGCAATTTTGAATCCTGACACTATGATGAGGTGCTGGTGAAGGTGGTGGTGATTTTAAACTGCAACAGTGCTGAAAGTTTACCATTCTTCATAAACCAGGCAGGAAGCTGAACTTTCGTGGGGAGGGCAGTTTCTATGTGTGGGGAGGGGGAGAAGGGGGTACAATCAAACAACGAAAGAGCGCATCCTTTTTAATACTGTTGATCTGGCCTACACTTTAAAGGGTACAAGCATCAAGTAGATCACTGTTGTGTAGAAGGCCTTTGCAATTTTGCAGCCCTGCAGCTACAAAGGGAGTTCTGCATCTATATAAGGGCACTACGAGGGCAGAGGTATATGAAGGAAAGTAATGCAAACAGATGGAATGCAGTCCAGTCTTGTGGTGGTGGGTGGAGCACATCATGTTTCCATGTGGGAGACTGGAGTTTGTGATCTGAGCCAAACTCCCTTACCTCAGGTCAGAGGAGTCTGGGGCATGTTGTGGAATCTGGAGCAGAAGCAAGAGCTCCTCACTCTGCTGCTTGATTGCCTCCTTCATGGGAGGGAAAACAACTGTGATGTCATGCTTGACCTCATAATTCCCCCTCCCCCCTAAAGGACCATGGTCGGGGGGGTGGCATAAATTAAAATAGATAGATGGGGCTACAGGAAAAAAAATCCTTGTAGCCATTTATGATGGCTGACTCACATGCTCTCATAATAGGAACACGCACCACTCCTGCACCCACCCTCTCCCCCAGGAGATGGAGTGCAAAGCAAAACACAGATGGTCCAGGTACAAGAAAGCAATAAGCTGTTTTTATCTCTTTAAGTCCTGTGATGTAATTGTTATTCCCTGTATTTCTTGACTGTAACTTGTGTTGACTTGTACTCTTCTGGGTCATGCCTGAAAATAGCAGCTTTGTCTAGTGCACTTACCCAGTTACCAAAAGCAAATAAATAAATAAAAACATGTTGTAGGTTTCCACCCAGACATAATGAAGTAAACTATATGTCTGATGAAAATCTATAATCATCTGTTTGTGTATTATGGAAAAGTTGATACTTTTACTTTAATTTCAAATAAACCATACATAGTACACCTACACTACATTTCTTCACTTAGAACTCCATTGTTCATTTGTTTTGCCATATTAGTGAAACTGAATAAGTTGTTTCGTCCAGTTAAGTGTGCACATTATTGTGCTGTGTGAAATGTGAAAATCCGCTGGCAGAATTAACACAGAATCACCATTCTGCCTGCAGATTTTCTGCTGGAATTCTCTGGTCATTCTGCAGAATTCTGCTGTGATCCTCAAAATTGTATTATGTGGAACAGTTCCCATGAAAAATTATTCCATGAACATTTATACATAATTTGTTGAGATCTGCAGAATTTAATTCCATGGAAAATTAGTGGAAAACTCATTCAGCATGATTCTGCCATGGAATTTTGCTGTTCTACTTCTGATAAAATTTCCATGGAATTTCAGTGGAATTTCCCACAATTCTGCAAAATTCCATTCAGCAGGAATTTGAAAATACTGCACCCCATGATCACAAGGTGATCTGGTCATTGGTAATAAAGATTTATTGAAGAAATCCACTCTTCATTCTTTATAGTTAGGTCTTTCTGCCCCAATCTCATCAAATAGTGATTGATTGAGTTATTAATTTATTTTATCAGGGAAAAGAATGGGTTGTGCTGTGTTACTCCACACAAAATCACAAGGAAAAACAAGAAATTCTTTGTGGTATTTGTCTCACTTTTACAAGAGTTTTCAGAGGGGCAGCACAAGCACATTATCACATTTAACATTGTCAGTGGCTCAGTAGGTAGCACACTTGCCTCTGGGGCTGGAAGATCAGATGTTCATGGGTTCTAGCCCCACACCAGGCACTTGGGATAATACCTACCATAAGTGACACTGCAGTGCAATATGTGCAGCATACCATCCTTCAGGTGACACATTAAACTGAGGTCCCTTCTGCCCATCTCTGGTCACTGTCCAGGTGGAAGTAAAAGATCTCATGGTACTTATTGATGAAAACAAAGAAGTTTCCTAACACTGTGGTCAACATTCCCCATCAATAAAACAGGTCCATGCTCACCCCATCACACACAGAAAACAAGCTATATTAGCTTAGAGTGCCTTTCCTGGTCAAAAATTTCAAATAAATAAATACATTATACTTTTGAACTAAACTAAAGTAGCGTCATATTTTTGAAATAGTTGTACAGTATAGAATATATAAGAATCATGCGTAATTTTAGGAACTTGGGAAAAGAATGGTTTGAGCCAAAGTGTGGTAGATTATTATTCCATGTATGGAGTGGCTAGATACTGTAAGTTCTCTTTCACCTTTGCTAGTTTCATGTTTTGGAAATTTAAAAGGGTAATCCTGGGATCTAAGATCAAATAGTTGATGAATCATCTGGTTCGTTGTTCAAGAACATAACAATTCAAGGACTTTATTAGTATACAATCATGTGTGCTATTTTCTGCAGAAAAAAAGTTCAGCAAGCACAATAAGAATGGAAATAGTTTTTGTGTATTTTTTTTGTTGTCATTGTTTTGGGTAATTGTTTTGTTTTGGTGTCATTCCACTTAATTCTTTGCACTAGCTCCACTTTACAAGATTTATAGTGTTACATTTTCTCTAAATGTAAACAATATTATGCTACCAGAAAAAATATGCAAGACTGCATTACAGCAAAATATGTAAAAGAATAATGGAAAAACAAAACTTGTGCATAGAGACATAGGATCAATATTGGACCTTTGCAAAAATATTGAGAATTGTACGGGCACAAAAATGATTTAGTACAGTACTAATGCAAAATATTTTTTACAAACTGGTCATGACACAAAAAGTCACTAAACAGAGGTGTCACAAAACATTACAATACATGATGCAACAACACCCAAACATGTTTTAGGAACTGTAGATAGCACATATCTCATCAATCTTGTGATAAATGTTATTCAGTGAAGGAGTTTCTGTACAGATTCTGCAAGATCATTGGAATGCAGGTGCTTGAAAATCCTATCTGCATACATTTCCAAATATGACACTGAGAGCTATGAAGAGCAGGAAATTAAAACTGTATACCAAGAGCAGATAATTGTGGACAACTGATCACTGGCAGTTTTGCATTAATTATTTTCCCGCACTGCCAGTGATCAGCTGATTACCTGTTAAATGACTTTAAGTTCGAGGGGCATGGCTAAGCCAAAAACCAAGATGGTGCCTTAACTCGAGATGAGCTGCAAAACCGGAGCCAAGCATTTGTCTTTTACCTGACCCGGGGGAGAAAAGTACCACCTAATAAGACACTTTGCTGCCGAATCTGTTTCTCCAACCATTGGTGCAATAATTAAGCTTTTCGTTCAGCGAATCGATTCGTGTACACAATGCTGCTTCTTATCCTGGACATGCAGCACCTCCAGACTGCATGGTACACAGCACCAAGGATAGCGAGGAGCTCTCGATACGGGACATGTTTCAAACAATAACGCATCATATGGATGCATTAACCCTCGCAACCAGCACTGCGACTGGGGCACTTCAGCAGCTGGACATTTGGCAAGGGCAAATGGAGCAAAAAGTAGATGCCCATGAAGAGGCCCTCCAGGGTCACTGCTCCACACTGAGAGCTCAGGCAGCTCAAATCCAACTTTTATAGGAAAAACTCAACAATATTGAAAACCGGAGCCGCAGGAACAATTTAAGATTTCTTGGATTCCTAGAGGGCAGTGAGGGTGGAAGAGTTGTTAATTTTCTGTTGCAGGCCTTACCAGAGCTCTTACAATTGCTGCCTGCTGCCAGTCTGACAATAGAACGGGTGCACCGTTCCTTGCAACAGAGACCAGCACCAGGGGACAGACCCAGACCCATTTTGGCTAAATTCCTTAACTTTGCTGAGAAGGAAGCTATACAAGCCAGTGAGAGAGCTTAATAACCTAAACTGGAGGAGTCATTGCATTATGATTTCTCAGGACTACTCAAAGGCACTGGCAGACAGAAGAAAGGCCTATACTGATATGCTCAAATGCCTGCACGAGTTACACATTCCTTTCAGCCTTAGATACCCAGCGACTCTCAAAATAACCTATAATGGGACCCCACATCAGTTCTTCTCCCCAGAGGCTGCATTAGACTTTATAAATGTTACTTGGCCCTACTCGAATACCAAGGTCCCCAGTCCTCCTCCGCAGGCGTTCTGGGCCCTTGTAGGTATAATACTCAGGTCGAGAGGCTGACTACTGTAATCAATATGTTGCACCTGGAGGATTTGACTCATCCAAGGGGTCTGGTAAGGATTTGGAACCACGGACTCCCAGAACCCGTAAGAGACCCCCCTCCACTCCTCACTTTAAATGGGACCATCCACAAGACAGAACTAAAAAGGATGCACTATCTGAAAACAACACCGAGCATCACATGAGAGAGGTACCGCATGAAGCATCCTATAGCAGCCAGTTCTTTAATGAAAAACAGTTCTCTCCGATCGCTCCTTATAACTGATCCATATCGGATGGACTGTTAGCTGAAATGGACTTATCAGCTCCATCAGACCCAGAAAATGACCTGGTAGACCCACCTGGCTCATGGGTGGAGGCTGTAGAAGACGCACTGCCACTGGAGGAAACAAGACCTGTACCCGAGGCTTCCGGCTCAGCAGTTGGAGCAGTGCAGCAATCACCTGGGAAATTTAGAGACAAGATGTCCCAACAAGACACCCTTGGCTGACAGTTTATACAGATAAGTACCTATTAGGCATAAGTGTCTACTGGGTATTAATGGGGGTAGGATAAGGGGTGTAAAAAGGGAAACTGGTACCCACCGGTGTTATAGCAGGTGCACTTAGTCCTAAGACGAGCAGTGTACTTACATGCCCCCCCACCAGACACTTTTCCAGATAGGTTATTTGTAAGACCTGAAAGCAAATGTTAAAATGTTAGGTGGGGCTCCTCTGCCGCATCGGGGGGAGAAATGAACTGGTGTGGCTGCACTCCACTTTCCGTACTACTCCCAGGTTACATCCCACCCCGTGGAGAGTATTCCTCCTGAGAAGCTCGCACCCAACTCTCTACACCTTTGGGGATCCTACAGAAATAACTGCACTGGACTCATTTTCATGTCCCCATTTCTCCCGGAAACTGGTACAAGAGATTGGACTCCCCCCCACCTTCCCTGTCCATGACTCTGGTATCTCCCCAGGGAACCTAGGACATTCCGTGGCTCTGGAATGCAGCCCTACCACTGAAAAGTTTAATTAGTGTGTTTTGTACATTACCCTGTGTTAAGGGTGAGTATTAATAAAAAAACGTCACTTGTTAGCAGGGCTGCTATGACTGATGTTCTTTAAGCTAGACACCCCACAGGTGCTATTGAGCTTGCCATTGGCTGGAGTTCCAGCCGGATGAGTCAGTAGAGTCCTTACTTCAGATTCAAATTTTGCCAGTTGGCATATTTATTTATTTAAAGAGATTTGCCAGGAAAGGCATATTGGTAAATCTCTTCAATAAATAAATAAATAAATATGCCAACTGGCAAAATTTAAATCTAAGTAGGACTCTACTGACATATATGGTTACCTGGTTATACCTGGCAGTTATTATTAGTGTGTTGTGTTTAAACTTATATTTCATCTGCTCCTATTCCTTATACCAGGTACTCTAGCTTAGGTTGCAACTCCATAACTTTCCAGGGGCCGTGATGGCTGGTTTTGGGTCTGGCGTAAAATAGGCAGAAGTAGAAACACTGAATGACTAGTTTAATTTTATAGGATAGTAACCCCCCTCCCCCTTTTTTTTCTTCAAAATGGCTGAGATCTCCTTCCATACCTGGAATGTCAGGGGTCTTAACTCGCCCATCAAAAGGAAAAAGACTCTTGCCCATCTCAAGCGGCTGAAGTCCAGAGTGGCTTTCCTACAGGAGACCAAATTGACCCAATCCGACGCCTCTATGATGCTGAAAGACTGGGTGGGGCAGAAGGTTCACTCAGTGCCCACACCAAGAAACACGGAGTAATGATTCTGCTTCACAAGTCTTTGCACTGGACCCTGCTGGACTCAGCTGCCGTCAAGATGGTAGATGGTGTTAAGCAAGGTACAACACACCCACAGGCCCCCTAGTATTGTGAAATGTTTATGCTCCCAGTTCAGATGATCCACACTTTTTCCACAGTTTGGCGGATAAAATGACAACCTTTCTGCCCCCTAACTGTCCTCTCCTGGCTGGAGGGGACTTTAATCTTGCCTTAGTTCCTGTCTTAGACAGAAATGATAAGGGCAGAGAAATCCATATTAGAGGTACAACAGCCCTTCTTCAGCTGATGGACAACCTGGGTCTCACAGATGTTTGGAGGCTTTTTCACCCTCGTGTGAGAGATTACACCTACCACTCCGAGCCTAATTCCTCATACAGCAGATTGGATTATTGGCCTGCCCACTTATCCTGCGTAATGCCCTTGAGGTAGTTATTCTTCCTCAGATAATTTTGGACCATGCTCCTGTCCAACTCCTGGTAAAATGGGAAACCCTCTCTCTCCCTCCCCCTCCCCAATGGAAATTGGACCCCGTCCTTATGAGATACCCAGACTTTATCCTGTGGGCTAAAAATGAAGCCTCATTATTCTTCAATGCTAACCCGTCTGCGGACACAACACCAGGGAATACCTGGGAGGCATTTATGGCCACCATGATGGGTAACATTATGGGGTTTGCTGCAGCAAAACGGAAAGAATGCGAGCGAGAGCTATGTGTCTTGGAGAAGCAGCTGGCACAGGCGGAAAGTTCCTTCCCTCCCCCTCCACTAGCTCCCCTCTTGGTAAGTCCATACTGGGCCTACAGTTCCAAATTAATCAATTCTTAAACCGGAGGGCGGAGGTGGTTATCCTCCATCTTTGGCACACCTTCTGGGAAGGAGGGGATAAGGGAGACAAGGTTCTGGTGTACCAACTACGGCGCCAACAGGCTAGTAGGCACATCTCAGAACTGAAGGATGCACAGGGGGCTGTGACATCATTGCCACAGGCCATTAACGAGATTATGGCCACCTTCTGTGGGAAATTATACTCTACTACACACCTAAAGACCATAGCTGATACTTAACCCTACCTGGAAGGGCTGCAGCTTCCCAAACTGTCATGTCAACAAACCTTAGAATTAGAGGCCCGTGCTCACACAGAATGAGGTGCTCTTTGCCATCAACACCCTCCCTGTGGGAAATCCCCCAGGTAGTGATGAATATATGGCAGAGTTTTCCAAAGTATTGGCCCCTTTGCATGCCCCACTTCTGACTGAAGTTTTTTAGGAAGATGAACTTAGGGGGATTCTCCCACCCACCCTCAGGGAGGCCACGATTGTGGTCATCCCCAAGAAGGGCAAAAATCCTACAAACCCAGTCAATTATCGGCCCATATCTCTGATCAATTTAGACAGTAAAATCTACACCAAGATTCTGGCCATTAGATTGAGCCCTTTCCTTTCCTGTCTTATTCACCCCTCTCAGGTTGGCTTTGTACCTGGAAGACAGAGCACTGACCATCTTAGAACTCTGATTGACTTAATTTACACCACTCATCAGCCCTCCACCCCTGCGGTAGCTATAGCTGTCGACTTTGAAAAAGCTCTTGACTCCCTAGAGTGGGACTACCTGTATACAGTGTTGTCCCACCTAGGGGTGGGAGACAGGTTCAAACAGAGAGTGCAGGTGATCTATACCACTCCAACAGCCCGAGTCACCACAAATTCCCTGCTCTCCCCCCATTTTCCCCTGGAATGAGGGACAAGACAGGGCTGCCCCAATCACCTCTCTCATTTGTCCTAGCAGTGGAACCACTGGCAGCAGCTGTCCGTCAGCACCCACAAATTGCTGGGATCCTGTGGGTGACACAACTTACCCCACGTTTATGTATGCTGATGATCTTCTTCTCCCCTGGCTGATGCACAGCTCTCAGTGCCCCACTTACTAACCCTACTGGAAGACTTTGCTGGGTACTCAGGCCTGAAGCTTAATCAAGCTAAGATCGAGATGCTTCCCCTTAATGAACACTGCCCCCAACATATCGCACAGACATCCAGCCTGCTGTGGGCCCCAGCTGGCACTACCTATCTGGGCATTCACATTACCCCTAAAATTGAAAACTTGTGGAACTTAAACATTCAACCCTTACTTCTATCCACCAAGACTGAATTTGATAGATGGCGGATGCTCAGACTTACACTGGCAGGAGAAATAGCTGCTATAAAGATGGTCTCCGCTCCTAAATTCCACTATCTTCTGCCATATTCCTATTTCCCTAAGCTGTGGTTTCAACCCATTGATAAACTGATTGGAGACTTCCTGTGGGAAGAGCCAAGCCCTGATTCAGTCTCACTAAACTCAGGGCTCATTGGAGTAATGGAGGGTGGAACCTACCCCGGATGGAGGGATACAAACGGGCCTTCAAAGTTGCGCAAACTGTACAATGGTTTCAGACAGACCCCCTTCGTACTCCAGAATAGGTTTCTATTGAGCAACACATGACAAACACTGTATACCCACCCTCCCTATTGTTTCCATCTGAGAGGCCTGTCCCCCTGTCCACATCTCTCCCCTCCAAGGCAACGTTGCCCCCCATGGTGGAAGCCTCCAGGAAGTGTTGTCAATATGTCCACTACAGGCTCGCATTAGACCCATCTCCTCTTTTAATGACCCCATTATGGCAGAATCAGAAGATCACCATAGATAACAGGAGGGTGCTCTGGACACAGTGGTATAAGAAGGGGATCCGAACAGTGGGGGATCTCTGTGAACCCAATTTGTGCAAAATTGCCTCCTTTCAAACACTCCCAGCAGCACTGGAATCTCCCTTCGACAGACTTTTGGAGGTATCTCCAGATCAGGGCAGCTCTTAAGCCCCTTCTGGAGTCCCAGAGGATGGCACCAACCCTAGAGTCCTCCAGTCCTGGATAGACAACCACAAGGGCCTATCAGGAGATTATATCGCCAACTAAGAGACACTCTCCCTTTTCAAGTGAAGACTCCAAAGCTAAATGGGAGGTATGCTACAGTGCTCTATATCCACTGAACAATGGGGTCAGGCCTGGAAAGACATCCATGGGTGGTATCAGGATGCTAGGTCATGGTTAATCCAGAATAAAATATCACACTCATGGTATAAAACCTCAGTAGTGTTGCATAAAGCTAAACTCATGGATGCACACGATTGTTGGAGATGTCAGGGGAAGGGTGCAGATTTGGCCCATATACTTTGGTCCTGCCCCAAAATACAGAAGTTGTGGAAGGAAGTATGTGTAATGTCCACAAAGATATTGCAGAAACTAATCCCTCAGATGCCTAAGTTCTTTATCCTGGGGATCTGAGCTGACATGCCAACACTTTCACAGCTCGAGTGCAGGTGGTTGGCACTACTTGCTATTCAAACCAAACAGGCCCTGCTATGTAAATGGCATACAGTAGTTATCCCCTCCCTATATGAGGTGATGGCCTCCCTTTCCTCCTTGGCAGCACTGGATAGGATTGCCCACCTCCAAACCTATCAACTGGCTAAATTCCAGAAATGCTAGGCTCCCTACCTTCAATATGCCACCCCCCAAGGGTGTGGGGTGAGTCTCTACTAGAACTCTGGACTGATTGGTTTTCACTCTCACTTTTCCCTCACTGGATGGTGGGAAGAAACAGATTAACCCTGAGCCTCCCCCCCACTTGTTGAGATCCTTCAGGATAACTCTCCCTAATCCCTGGGTACCTCCCTCCCAGGCCCAAAGATCCAACAGAGTCATACCTCAAATGAGGGCTATCATGGGTTACACTCCCTTCAACAACTGATTCCCTGCTAGGGGTTCGGACCCACTAATTGATAATGATATGCAATATTCAATCTATACCACTGTACTGTACAATTATAGATAATAGTATGAGACACACCTTGTAACCATGTGTAGTCAGTGTTATAAATAAGTAACATTTTTGTTTCCCTTCGTTCCTTCCATAACCCCCCTCCCCATTGCAGTAAGCATATTCACTGTACATGACAAAGTACCCTTCTCTTTGGTGTAATTCATTTCATATGAGCTTACTCAATTTTGTACTGCTGTTTCTTTATATTGAAAACAATAAAACAACTTTAATACAAATGACTGTATGTTCGTCCATCTATTATGTGTGCTACTTCTACTGTAGCCACTGGTGTTTTATTGTGAGCTACTCTGAATTGTTTTTGCAACATGTCTTTCTTCAAGTGGCTCAGCTCCCCAGTCCCAAGGCTGCCAAACCAGACTTTCTTGTGTTGAGACTGAATATTTATGCAGGTTTACTTGCTGAAACTGCTGCTATTTCAGACAGTGTTGCACAGTCTGTTGTGTATCAGCTCTCCATCTCTGCCTCTATTACTAGTACTCTGCCTCTACCCTACCTGCAAAATAAAACACTGAGAACAATGAAGTTTGCCCATTAAAAGGGTCAAACCAAATTGTCCTGGGACCCACCCAGTAGTATTTGGCTCAGAGAGAGAGAGAGAGAAGGGAGTTAGAGTGAGTCAAAGGGAGGTGTGATGATGCCTCAGGAAGGAGGAGCCTGAGGTGGGACAGGCTGGAGGTGATAAGGCAAGGAGCTAAAGGAGGTGGGGCTAAGCCCCAAGATATAAGGGGCTGCACAGAGGAAAACAGCCTCTTTTGCTTTGTTTGGTAATTCGCCCAGCATTCAAGCAGCACATCAGATCCAGCAAGATTTAAGGTGGGAGGTTTATCCTAGCAGTAGCTGCATAGTTGTTTCATTTTGAACACCTGCTACCCTGAGAATTACCAGAAAAAGCAGGGAATTGTAGACCCATCCAGTTGCAGAAGACAGACATAAAGAGGGTCCAAACAGTTCAGCGGGTGAGGTAAGGTTTGGAATACTCCATTTAATTGCAAAAGAAAGAGAGTGTTGGAAAAAGCCTGCTGCTGTGGGCTGGTGGGCTGATGTGAAGCTGTTTGGAACAAAGGGGAGCAGGAGTCATGGATGAGGGTTCTCGGTAAGGGCTGTGATGGAGAGAGTGATGGGCTGGTGGGGAGAACTTTTATTGTCATGGTGGATACAGGCTATACTAAGCAAAAAGAACAGAGGCGATGAGGCTGTATGGGCCTGATGACATGACCACGTGGGTGGCAGGCAGCCTGGTAAAAAAGCAAGCTACATGGAGACATTCAAGATATGAGAATATAGGAATGTTGGCTTGTTGGTGTCTCTTGGTGCATTGTGGAGCAGGGCCAGGCAGACAAACAGGACCTAAGGATGTGGTACTGTGAGGTTTGCTGTTATTCTGTGGGGCCTTTTTTCTTCCAGATGGGGCCATCACGGAGTGCATGGCGTCGACATCACGGCCGCATGGCGGACATGGGCCTAGCAACCATGGGGTCATGCGAAAGGGAAAAAATAGGAAGATTTGGTGATGTGGTTGGGTTTATTAGAGGATGGGGAGCAGGGCCAGGTGGTTAATGGGTTTTATGAATCTCGCAACTGTAGTAGGGTTGGGGGTTCCTTGGTCTATGAACAAGACAGGGTGGCCTACAAGCACAGTGTTGTTTTACTGTGTTCTGGTAGCCTTTGTCGGTGGATAGGGCCATACAATGGCTTTTCACCACAAGGGAAGATATCATGGGAGTGTGCGAAAAGAAAGGGAATAGAAATGGTTGGCGATGTGATGGGATTTATTTGGAGGGTGCGGAACAGGGCCACGTGGCTGAAAGGGTTTATTGGTGAATTTCACAAAGGGGGTTTGGTTTGTGGGTTACTCGGTCTGTGAACAGTGCTGGGCAGCCTCCAAGTGTGATGTTTTTTACTGTGGTTTCACGGGGGCTTTTATCTGCGAATAGGGCCATGTGGCGCCCTGGTGTCTGATGTCATGGCTGCATGGTAGACATGAGCTCTAAAAATTTTAAAAAGGGAGGAAGCTACCAGGTGTTGTGTAGAAAGTGGAGGCACAAGAATGTGAAGTGATGTGTTGGCTTTCTTGGAAAGGGGAGCAGGCCATATGGTCAAATGGGGTTTTTGAAGGAGTTTCACAACTGGTTTGGGTTTTGAGGTTCTAGTTGGTGAACAGGACTGAGTGGCCTCAGAGCACTGGAAGGCCTGGAGAAGGAGCTGGGGTGGCCCAGCAAGAAAGGCAGTAAAAGGACACATGACAGGTACAGGATAGTAAGAAAAGGAGGCCCTGAGCAGGATTTCAGCGGGTGTGCACGTGCTGGTGGACGGCTGCCGCCGTCATGCCACAAGGAGTGGGGCAGGGGGTGCAAGCGGCCTGGCATTTACCTGGCCCCAGGATGGGGGAGGGAGAGGGAAAGAATGAGTGTGGCCATCATGGACATGCACAAGAAGGACTGAAGTAACTGGCATGAGCTAACATGAACTACTGTATTTTTTCTCTCTGTCTCAGTTTTCTCCGAATTCTGTAGGTAGTCAGGGAGAGAGATGGCACCAAGAAAGAACAGGCCTTCGAAGGAAGATGGATACAATGCGATATTGGAGCTGGTGGAGAAACCCAACAAGATGTGGGAACTGGTAGAGGGGAAGGAACCTCGGAGGCCTGGGAGAAAAGAGAAAGGCAGAGAAGGGCAGGAGCGGAAAGGGGAAGCAACCTCCAATGAGGCCACGCACCCCAGAGAGGCAACAGCCAACACCCATGGGACCTCCATGACCAGGCAGCCCTATACAACCACACCCAAGCCTTCTGTGCCATATCCACCTCAGCCTGAGCCCACACCTGCACCGACACTGGAACCCATACCAAGGACACTGACAGAGCCAAGCTGCCACCCTGATGATCCCAGTGCCTGTCCCAACAATTGAGCTCCTTCCGATGAACCCCATCAATACCGGGCTATGTGGAGTGGAAAATCTCACAGGTAAGGTGGTAGGGGTGGTAGGAGACAGCATTAAGAGTATATAAAACAGATGATATTATCATTAGAGGTGGGGGTTTTGGGCAGTTGGAGAAAGTATTAGCAGATATTAAGGCAGGAAATGGTACGGGGGGGAACGGCTCAGGGGCCTTGAGTGGGAAAAGGGACAAGAGAGATAGGAGCTCCTGGAATGAGAATAGGTGAGCATATTCCACTAGCCATGAAAGAGAAAATTTGGAAAGTTGAGTATGTGGACATCTTTGCATTGGTGAGCAGGGAATTGGCAACAAAATATGAGGAAACAGAGAATATAGGCAAGAGTGAGATGGCAGTGGCAGTAGTTTTATTGGGAAAAAAGAAGATGATACATTCACAAAGGGAAAGACATGGGATTGGTAGTTTTGGGGAGGTTGCCACTTACTCGGCCATAGCCATGGAGAAGAAACTGGAATTGGGTGTACCACTTATTACTGATTCACTGATCATAAGGAGGGCAAAAATAAAAGGGGGTGGGATGGTTGTACTATGATGAGTTCTTCAGGCAGCAAATGGTGATGTACGGAGATGTTAGGTGGACACAAAGCAATTAGACTTATGGATGGATTATGTGACTGACCAGTCCATGCCAGAAGGGGATGGGGGGAGAAGAGGGACATTACTCCAAAAATGCTGTTGGGGTTACAACAGAGCATACTGCACTTGGCCACAATGCTGGTTCAAACATGCATGTTTGAAATGTGGAGGCACCCATCCAGCTTCCTGATGTTGGACAACATGAAATCAAGGGGGCAACAAGGAGGGGCTCAAGGTATGACCAACCAGCACTTTCAGGGGTGGACAAGGGTACAGAGGGCAAACATGGAATAGGGGAACCAGAGGAAGGGGCTACATGAGAAGGGGGAACAGGCTTATTAAGGGGCCAACAGAATGGAGGGGAGACGGGGACTAGAACGGGTACAGAACACAAGGACAGTTTTGGAAAGCAAATCCCACCAAGATCAACACTGTCAAAAATGGTTGTGGCTGTACCTACACAGAAGAGCAGCCAAAAATCTGGGAGGATTTGAAAAGGTTTCCTTGCAATTAAGGGTCCCAGGGAGGTGAGAGAAGCAAAAATGTAGGATCAGTAAGGAGAAGGAAGACATTTTGAAGTTAAAGATCAAGAAGGAGAAGGAGGCAGGGAGAATAGAAGGACCGTTAAAGGTGCCACTGTTTCAACTCTTAAGGGTTTCCCTGTTAGGCTTGGTGCTGAAAAAACAGCCTGGGGAGTTTCTGGTCATCCACCACCTGTTCTTTCCAGAAGGGGAGTCAGTCAATGACTTCATAAGGGAGGAACACAGCTGGGTATCATATGCTATGCTGGAGGAGGCAGTGCAGATTATCAGGGCCACCCCAGAGGCATGGCTGACCAACATGGACATAGAATCAGCATTTCAGCTGCTTCCTGTCTGCCCAGAAGACTGGGATTTATTGGGTTTTAAGACTGATGGCCAGTACTATTTTGATAAGGCCATACCTGTAGGGTGTTCTACAGCTTGTGCTACGTTCGAGTTATTTAGCATTTGCCTGAAATGAGATTTTTCAATGGAAAAAGGGGTATAAGGTGATGATACATTACCTTGATGATTTTCTATTAATAGGAAATGGGAAACAAGAGGTGGAACACATGCTGGCAAGTTTTCAGGAGCTGTGCAGAGAGCTGGGGGTACCACTAGCACTGGACAAAACAGAGGAGACTAGCAGAGTATTAGAATTTTTAGGGATCGAAGTGGATACACAAGCGGAGGTATTCTGGCTCCCAGATAGCAAGGTGCAGAAACTAAAAGGCCTCCTAGGGATACACACGAGTAGAAGGAGGGTACAGCTAAGGCAGGTGCAGCACGTCCTGGAGCATCTTAACTTTGTTGTAGGGCAATAGGCCCGGGGATAACATTCACCCACCAGCTGGTGAGGACAATCGCAGATCACACCACTGGGTAAATACCACAAAGGGGGTAAAAGATGATTTCCAGGTATGGGAGACATTTCTGCAGAGTCACAATGGAAGATCCTTTTGGCAGGATGACTGGGTCTGCAACACAGACCTCAAGTTGTACATGGATGCGGCAGAGGATTTAGGAATGGGCGGATATTTCCAAGGAAAATGGTTTTCCAAACCATGGCCAGAGGAATGGGCAAGACTGGGGCTTACACGGGATATTACATTGTTCAAGCTGATACCGTTTTGGTTTGCACATTAATATGGGGGGAAGGCCTGTGAAACCAAAAGGTGACGTTCTGGTGCAATAACCAGGCTGTGGTGGAGGTCCTTAACAACAGAGGGGCAAGGTCAGACACAGCGATGAGGATGCTGAGACAGTTAGTCTTGAGGGGTTTACAACTGAACATATCATTTATAGCCAGGCATATAGAAGGGTACAGAACATATTGGCTGACAGCCTTTCTTGTCTGCAGGGATGATTCCGGGCACTTGCGCCTAGAGCAGAGGGACAAAGAAACACCTATCCCAATGAACATCTGGGATGTTGGCAAGAAGGTGCCGATTGCTGTTTTGCAACTTTTGGGCCCCAGAACCTTAAGGGCATACAAAGGGTCATAAGCGGGTATTCCAAGCATTCAGAGAGTTGCACAGCTTGGAGGTAAGTGGGCTGGTTACAGAGGAACAAATAGGAATATTTATTGTTTATCAGTGGGAAAGAGGATGGTCCACAATACGATGGGAGTGCACTTAGTGGGGATCAGCATAGTTTGTAGTTTGATAGGGTGGCATGACACCACAAAATCCATGTTTATTAGACAAATGATACAAGAATGGGCCGGATGAAGCAAAGGGTCAAGACAGGTGCCCAATAGCGGATCGGGTTGTTAGGTGGGTTGGTGGAATATAGCCCAAAATACATAAATCAAGAGATGAGACAAGATTATTCCAGACAGTTTACTTAGTAATGTTCGCTGTTGCCTCTGAGTGAGTGAGGCAGTAGGGCAATGGGGGCAGGGTGAGAAAGGAGGGCTGGAGTGGGGAGACATAACAAAGGGAATGAACCAAGTAAGGATAATGATCAGGAGGTCCAAGACTGACCAAGAAGAGAAGGGAAGTGTGGTGACCATGGAGTCACACCTCAATCCAATACTGCACCCAATAAAAGCTTTATGGGCCTACACTGCAGAGAGACAAGTCAAGGAAGGGCACTTATTTGTACATGGGGATGGGAAAAAGGTGTTGAGTTACCAGGTCATGGCAATTTTGAAAAAACACATGGAATTTTTAGGTGAGAACCCATCGAGGTATTCTTCCCATTCCTTCAAAATTGGAGCAGCATCTGAAAGGGCAGCGGAAGGGGAATCAATAGCCTAGGTACAAGAGATGGGACATTGGAGGTCTGGTAGCTACAAGAGATACATATGATCCATGAGCGAATGACACTAATCTGTTCCTTTTGTTTTGCAGGTACAAATGTAAGACTATTATCTAGGAATTAGGTGCAGGGATAAATGAAGGAAGGGCAGATAAAAGAAATGGGGGCCGATGGGGATGGGGTGGGGAGAAGAAAAAAGTTTATTAAAGACTGTTTTTAATCAATAGGTCACTGCCGAAGCATGGAAGCATGAATTTGTTGGCATTCCTACATTTATTGGGCTGAAAGAAAAAGAAAGCAGGGGAAAGCAGTTATACCAAGAGGTCAGACAATGTAGGCTGGTGTGGAGAGGAATCCGGGGGATAAGATGGGCACAGCTACTACCGACCCTGTGAGAGATGAGAGAAAAATTACCCAATCTGGATTTAGTTATCATACACCTGGGGGGCAATGTCATCAGAGCAATTCCATGGTTGGACACTTACTTGCAGATAAAGCAAGATATTGCCTGCATGGCCCTATCTGAAGAAAAAGGCCCCACAGAACAAACAGCAGTTGTGAAACTCCTTCAATATTGAAAAAGTTAAACAATGGTGGCCTGGTGTTAGCCTAGTCTGGTCAGACATGATGCCAAGGAGGGCATGGAGGCATGAACATAGCCACCTAGAAGTGGAGAGGGAAAGGCATAAGATGAATAGGAGGGTAGGCACATTATTTCGGAACATGGGCAGGCATGTCATATTAAGGTGGGGTAGAAGAGAGGGTGGATGATTTTTACCGCTCTGATGGGATCCATTTGTCAGATTTAGGAATAGACATGTTCAATACAGAAATGATCAGTTTCATCAAAGCCTGGAGGAGGCAGGAAAAGAAATGACAGAAAGGGTGGCTAGACAAGCTGGAGACAGTCTATGGAAAAATGGGCGGGGAAGGGGGGGAAGGGCAAAGAAAAAGGGGGAAGGGAAAGAGGGAAAATAAACAAAGAATAAACAATACGTAGAAGGAAACAACAGAAAGTGAGAAAAGCGGTTTCGGTTTTCACCATTACCTACAAGAGAAGAAACAAAGAAGTCACCCAGGTTTTCTCCTGGAAGGCGAGAAGAAGAAGGAAAGAAAGGAAGGCATTTATAGTGTGAACAAACAGAGGAAAGAGAAATTGATTGAATTATAAGCACAGCGGTAAAATGGTGATGGAATATTAAAAACAAACAGTATGTGTTAATTGAAATAAATTGATTGCCAATCTGAGCACCACCGTATATGGTTGTTTGTCATCATTGGGGTGGGGATCCAGGACAATGGAGTCTGCCTATTAAAGGGCAGACAAAGTTGTCCCGTGGACCCTACCCAGTAGTATTTGCTCAGAGAGAGAGAGAGAGAGAGGGGGAGGAGTTAGAGTGAGTCAAAGGAGGCATGATGACTCCTCAGGGAAAAGGAGCCTGGGGGTGGGACAGGCTGGAGGTGACAGGGCAAGGGATAAGGGGAGGCTGGGCAAAGCCCCAATATATAAGGGGCTGCACAGAGGAAAACAGCCTCTTTGCTGCAAAATTTCTCTACCTCCCACCCACCCTACAATAAAAAAAAAAAGTGTATAGAGGAAGATGGAATAACAATAGTGACTGCCAAGGAGGATGGCAGAAAAAGAGAAGAAGAAAAGGGGGGGGGCAAGGTTAAAGAAAAGGAGGAGAACGAGAAAAGGGGGGAAATAAACAATACATAGAAGGAAACAACAGAAAGCGAGAAAAGTGGTTTTGGTTTTCACTGTTACCTACAAGAGAAGAAGAGAAGAAGTCACCCAGGTTTTCAACTGGGGGACGAGAAGAAGAAGGAAAGAAAGGAAGGCATTTGTAGTGTGAACAAATAGAAGAAAGAGAAATTGACTGAATTATAAGCACAATGGTAAAATAGTGATGAAATATTAAAAACAAACAGTATGTGTTAATTGAAATAAATTGATTGCCAATCTGAGCAATACCATATATGGTTGTTTGTCATCATTGGAGGAAGATCCAGGACAGTATGCTACATATTCACAACATTATTCATTTTCAAATGAGTCACCTGCCTCTGTAGATGGGGTAATGAGGGCACCTTGTTGTATATGCTGGTTCATAGTCATAACATTAGCATTTCTATTTATTATGTTTAAAAAAAATTGCAGTTTACACTGTTAGTCTAATTATGCCTGTTTATGTAATCTTGTGAGACATATGCTTTTCCCTTAAGTGGAAAAGTAATGCTTTTCTCAGAGTGATGACAGTTTCAAATTCAAATCTGTGCCTCCTTGTCCACACACTTTCTCACAGCTGTTAAATTAGAAATGCTGAGGAGGGGAAACTTTCACCTCTCAACTTGTAGATGTGGAACTAATGTCATCTTCAGCTGGTGAAACTCTGCTGTAGTATTCAGTGAAAAATGGTGACAGAGTTGCAGGAACTCTCATGCAATTTTATAAGATGTTTGGGGGACTAAGGTCATGCCCACTTTAAAGCAGCAATATTTGATGGTCACCTTATAGTTTTTTTTTCTCAGCAATAAAGTATATCTGGCAGATATATCAAGATACCCATTTTTTAATTTTCTTTCACTCCTGAACCAATATACAGAATTTTAAAGTTTTTAAAAGTTGTCACTCCCATGCCATGCCCTCCATGAGAAACATTAAACATCTTAGTGCAGTGCTGTGCTGTTTACCATCAGAAACATGTGATCACAGCATCCTAATACCTCCACATTATGAATCTAGCATGAATATTCAACTGGTAACTACAACGGAAGAGATTATTAAAACCTGTGAGTGGGAGCAATCTTTAATGATGTGAGTCATTAATTACAAAATAAGCGATAAATGGTGTTTTAAAAATAACTTTAAAATCTTGAAATAGACTGAAGATAAATCTGAGGATGTCAGAGAGTCAATTTTGCTAAAAACTATATGATGAAATTGTTTACCAACTACCAAATATTGCTACTTTAACCACTGCCCTCAACAGGCTATTTTAACACCTTCATCCCCAGCTGTATCTGAAGATTTAATTACTGTATAACCTGATTAATTAACTATGGCTTTGTCCCTTGAGCTTCAGCTAAGATAACTGGACTGGACTACATTATAGATAGGCATTTCAAGTGAATTATAAATTTCATTGCAGGCACTGTGCTAACACAAGTTAGTGTTTTATTTATTTGGGGAGGGGCACTGCTGGGGGCCTTCAGGAACACATAATCCTTTTTCTCATGTTCTTTGAATTGTTCGATTGTGGCGTGGCTGTAAGTGGAATATAATCAATACAGACAATGTGTAGATTCACTACTATTTATAAAATGATATGGCTGTTAGTAGGATAGCCCTAATGTGGGGTTTGGGACAGGAAGCACAAGAAGAACTGGAAAAAAGGAAATATGGGGAGTGATGCAATGCAGTGGTTGTGGAGTGACAGTCTACTGGGAAACCTTCTGGAGACAGTGGTGCTGTCCCATCTGTGTGCACCTCTCTGGGTGGAGGGAACAGGTCTCAAAGCTCCAGGTGGCACTGGCTGAGAGTCAGGAGATGGTGAGGAGTGGGGGTACCATTTCTCTCACCCAGGGACCACCTAGCCAGACACCATTGCCTCAAAGATGCCAGAAGGGAGGAGCAGTTGAACTACAGTATACTGAAGGAGGGTAGGGGTGGTGGGATCTGAAAGGCTGGGAGGATCGGTTCATAGGTACACTCCTCAATCAGTCCCACTGGGAAATTCCTATACCATTCTAGCAGAACAAGACTGCCAAGAAGGGGTACCAAAGGTGGCGGACAGTGGGGATGTGGGGGTCCACCCAAATGGAGTCTCTGGGGTGGGGACCTCAGAGAAGGAGGAAACAACTTCTGGTGGGGAATCTGGTGCCAGGGAATTAGGGGGAATGAAATGAGATTGAGAGACAGAGAGAGAGTTAAAGTACCTGTAGGGGTACAGTGACTGGGAGGGATGGGAAGAGTATCCAAAGAATCACAGGTGCAATATGAAGGAAGGGGGAGCTGGATATCATTGTCCACCTGGGGACAAATGGAATAACTTTTGATGGGATGGGGGCAGTGCAGGAGCAGTTTATGGAGCTGGGGAAGGATCTTAGGTAGGTAGCATGCACTGTATCCTTTACAGAAGGGCTACCTATCTACAACAGTGGGAAGGAGAGAAAGAGAGCTCAGCACTAAAGCCTTCAACTCATGGTTGAATGTATGGTGCAGGGAGAAGTATGGCTACATTTGGGACTGGTTTTCTGCCAATGGAGGATAAGAGTTATGGCTGGGGGATGGCCTGCATCCATCCAGGAAGGGAACAGCATTTCTCAGTGGATGGTTTAAATATTTTGATGGACATTTAGAATAGCTGAGGGAGGTACTGGAAGGCAAAGAGGAGGCAGCAACTGCCTCCCCCCCAACAGGCTGTGATAGAGGGTAGAGAAATCCCAAGAGAAAACATTCCCACCAGGATGAAAGGCAAAAAAGATAGCAAGGGATTAGTAAGAGAGGAGGTGCAAGGGGTGAGGGGAGATGAGCAGGCAAAATAAAAAGGTGAGGAATGGGGAACAGCTAGGAAAAGTAGGCAGGGACAAAAGAAGGGCTAACAAAATTTGGACAGCCTTTTGGCCAGTGTTAGAAGTCTGGGAAATAAGATACCAGACCTGGAGGCCACCATAGCAGATACATATCTGGATATTGTGGCCATCACCGAAACATGGTGCACTGCTAACCATGACAGGGAAATGGTCATACCTAGCTACATGATATTTAGAAGAGACAGGGTAGGAAGGAAAGGAGGGGGAGTGGTGCTTTATGTTAAGGAAAACATAAAAGCGATGGAGGTAAAGAAAATTCAGGGGATTGAGGTGTTATGGGTCATCCTTAAGTCAGGAAATTGAGCCATTATTCAGATAGGAGTGGTCTACAGGCCTCCAACACAGGGGGAGGACATATATAAAGAAATGTTGGAAGGTACTGGCAAAATGGCTAAGGAAGGGGAGGTGGTGCTGGTAGGGGACTTTAATCTGCCAGACGTAGAGTGGAGCCTCCCGGCTGTAGCATCAGCTAGAAGTAGAGACATCCTGGACCCCCTGCAGGGAGCATTCCTTGGGCAGCTAGTCAGTGAATCCACTTGGGGTGGAGCATTACTGGACTGGTGCCTACTAACAGGGACAGTGTTGCAGACATCTGGGTGGAAGTCACCTGGGGACCAGTGACCATCACACTGTGTTTTATAAAAGAACAGCAGCAGAATCAAGCTACAAGGACGACGGTCCTGGACTTCAAAAGGGCTAACTTTACAAAGATAGGGAATGCCCCTGAAAGGACCTAGTAAGGGGAGATGTTCTTGGTGGGCTGGAGGGCAAATGGGCCAGATTAAAACAGGGCATAGTAAAGGCAACAAACCTGTATGGCAAGCAAGTAAGCAAAAGCAGAAGGAAGATGAAACTGTTATGATTCTCAAGGGAGGTGGTAGAAAAGGTGCAGGCAAAAACAGTGGCATTCAAAAGGTATAAAGAGACCCAGAGAGAGGAGGACAGGAAAGTGTATCTGGAGAAATGGAAGAAGGCAGGCAAAGCAGTAAGGAGTGCAAAGGTGCAAGCTGAGGAAAGAATAGCTCAGACATTATCGAAAGAGGACAAGACATGTTTCAGGTATGTTGGCGAGAAAAGGAAGACAAAGGGAGGGATTGTACAGTTAAAAAGGGGGGGGTAATATACAGAGGAGGACTAAGAAAAGGCAAACATCTTTAATAAATACTTCTGCTCAGTGTTCACAGTAGAAAAGGTAAAGGAGGGACCACAAATAGGCACCAAGAGCTTTGAGGGGACAGAATTAGACACCAGTCCCTTTTCTGAGGAAAGGGTCAGGAAAGCACTTGCTAATCTGAGGATGGACAAAGTCATAGGGCCAGATGAGGTGCATCCAAGAGTGCTGAAGGAACTCAGGGAGGTGCTGGCTACACCTCTGGCAGATTTATTTAACAATTTGCTGGAGACTGATGTGGTCCCGGAGGACTGGAGAAGGGCGGACATAGCCCCACATCAGAAAAGTGGTAGCAAGGAGGAGGTGAGAAATTATAGGCCTGTCAGCCTGACTACGTTGGTAGGAAAATTAATGAAAACACTATTAAAGGAAAAGATTGTAGAATACCTGGAATCCAACAGACTGCAGGACCCGGGACAGCATGGTTTCACAGAGGGAAGGTCGTGCATAACAAATCTAATATATTTTTTTGACTGAGTAACCAAAGTACTGGACTGGGGGGGCAGTGGACATGGCATCCCTGGACTTCAACAAGGCCTTTGACATCGTTCCACATAGGAGACTAGTAATCAAGTTGGGTAGCATGGGCATGGGCAATAAAGTGGTAATTTGGATGAGAAACTGGTTAGGGGATAGGAAACAGAGGATGGTGGTAAATGGAGTTTGCTCCAGGAAGGAAGGAAGAGTGACCAGTGGTGTACCTTGAGGGGTCAGTACTGGAGCTGGTCCTCTTTAATGTCTTCATTAGTGACATAGTGGAGGAACTGGAAGGAAGATCTGCCACTTTGCAGTTGACACCAAGATCTGCAACAGAGTGGACACTCCAGTGGGGTGCATGGACGACAGAGATTTAAAATGTTGCAAGAGTGGTCAAAGGTTTGGCAGCTGTGGTTTAATGCAAAAGAAGTGCAAAATAATGCACCTGGGTCACAGAAACCTGAGGGTGGAGTACAAAATATCAGGGAGATAATTGCAATGACCAAGCAGGAAAGGGATTTGGGGCTATTCATTCTGGATGACCTGAAGGTGGCCAGACAATGCAACAAAGTGATTGGGAGAGCTAGTGGGATGTTGGGGTGTACAGGTAGGAGTATCACCAGCAAGAAGAGGAAGTGGTGTTTCCCATATAGGTCATTGATAAGACCCAGCTGGAGTACTGTGTCCAGTTTTGGAGGCCGCATCTCAAGAAAGAAAGAGACAGAGTAGAGGTGATCTAGAAGAGGGCTACAGAGATGGTAGAGGTCTGTATCAAAAGCACTATGAGGAGTAGAGATGGGCAAAGTGGCCTCAATTTGCTTGTACAAGGGATTCAAGAGAAAGAAGGCTAATTCTATGGGAGTGCCTAGCAATGTGAATCGGAGCTCTTCACATTATAATGGGTAATGCAAAATCCATTGAAAACAATGACTTTGAGTTACTCTGCCTTCCTAAACCACTACTCCACCAATTCTTAAGGTGAAGTACATTGAAAGCAATGTATTTCGCCTCACTTTGCCTTGTTTTTAAGCTCCAAAGGGGAAGTTTGCAGTGATTCATGGGATTTCAGGTCACATGGGCTCTAGATTTTTCTGCAAAGCTTCAGTTCGGGGTAGAGTGTGTAGGAAGCTGTAGGAGACAGTCTGCTCTGAGAGGTCTCTGCAATTCAAACCTTCTAAAAGCTGTTAAAAAAGCCTTTTTGAGTCTTCTTTTGCTGAAACTTTAGTTTCTTCGATTGTAGGAAACCCTCCTGTGCGCATATCATCGAGCATTTATTGTTTGTGTGTGGATTTTGAATGTTATGTACAACATTCAGTTTGTGTACTGAGAGACAGTGGAAGTGTGCTTTGGGGGAGGGGCGTATCTGTGGTGTAGGTAGATTAACTTGGAGAAAAAGACAGTTATTTCTGTTTTGGTGATATTTTTCTTACAACTGTGTTAATGTACACACAGTAATATTTTCAATAATTCTTGCCATTTTTTTGCTGATTGTTGTGGTGCATCAGTGCATAATTTTAGTTTGTTTAAAATATGTGGTTATATTACTGAAGTTTTCAATTTACTATGCATTATTTAGTGTGTGTGTGAGTATGTGTGTGAGGCATGTCATCAAATCAGGCACCTTTTATTGTGCCACATAGTAATTTCAGCAATGTGAACCTGCTATCCACTGCAGCTGTGTGATTTTGTACTTCTTTGTGGTATCTTTACTGGTACTAGTAATAGTGACTGTTACTGCAGCAGTGCAGTTTGCAGTACACTGCCCCAGCGTCCTGCCCCAACCAGCAAAGGTATTCTTTTCCAGATTTAAATTTCTGATGATGAACACTGGTTAGGTGTTGTGCCTTTGTGTTGTAGGCCTGTTTTGTAGTATCTCTCTAGGTTTCACCACCCCACCATTGTACTCATTGATACGTGTTTTTAAGTCGGGGAGTTTTTTTAAGATACAGCTCACCAGGGAAGTACAGCCATAGGCATTTGTGTTCCCAATACAGTTTCATATTGGTTAGCTCACACCATCGACACCGAATCACATTCTTCATTATCATGGTCACAAATGCAGTCACAAATCACGATTCACGATCACGTCACGAATCACAACATCCATTTTTTTTTGTAGTTACTTGGATGTATTGTAAGCCTGTTTTGCAGTGTCTCTCCAGGCTTTACCACCCCACCATTGCACTCATTAATATGTGTTTTTAAGTCAGGGAGTTTTGTGCTGCAGCTCATCAGGGAAGTACAGCCATAGGCATTTGCGATCCTTCCTGTACAGCATGTGAGTTACAGTACTATAAGTAGTGGTGGGTGAAGTGGCACAAATTTGCTCCACGAAGTGATTCACGGAGTAACGCGGAACCCGCAGAGTACTCCACAATGTGACGTGGAGAACTTTGCTTCAGAATGAGGAAAGCGAAGTCCATTGAAACCAATGACTGTGCACTATTCCACCTTCCCCAAACCACTTCTCCACCAATTTTAAGGTGTACATTTGAAATAAATGTAATTCGCCTCACTTCACCTTGTAATTGAGCTCCAAATGAAATTCTGCAGTGATTCATGGGATTGCAGGTCACATGGGCTCTAGATTGTTCTGCACAGCCTCAGTTCTGGCCTGGGTAGTGTGTGTGTGTGGTGGTGGTAGCTGGACAGTTTGCTCTCAGAGCTCTGTGATTCAAAACCACTAAAAGCTGTTTAAAATGCCTTTTGAGTCATTCATTTTGCTCAAAATTTACTAGGAAACCCTTCTGCTCATATCATCGAAGTGGTTCATAGGTTTCATAGGTGGTTCAGAGCAGAGAAGACTAGTAGTCCATATTGCTTGCCATTTAGTATCCCATTATTTTTGTATTAATTAGCTATCCAAGCTATGCTTAAATTCCTCAGTAGTTTTACTGGCCACTACCTCAATAGGGAGGTTATTCCAGATTTTTGGTACTTTAACAGAGAACCAGCATTTCCTTCTGTTGTTACGATACCTATTACATTTAATCTGCAAGGGGTATGCTCTTGTATAGTGGCTTTGTTCCCTGATATCTAGATTTAACATATCCCACAAGTCTGGGTTAGAAAAGGCTTTGTACATGAAGCACATATCCCCTCTGAGCCTATGATACTCAAGACTAAACATACCCAAGTTCTGCAGTCTTTCACTATATTCCAGGTGTTGTACCCCTCTGATTAATTTTGTTGCCCTTTTCTGTACCCTTTCCAGTGCTCTTATTTTGGTTTTTTCCCCCTGGTGCCCATAGTTGTGCATAGTATTCCATGTGTGGTCTGACCAGTGATGTATAGAGTGTAATGAAAACATCATGGTGTCTACTCTTAATATGCCACTTAATACAATTTAGGATTCCCAGCCTTTTGACTACCTGGTTGCAATGTATCTTGCAACCAAGGTTATTAAATTCTAACTCCCAGATCCCTTTCGTCAATTACTTCTCTTAATAAGGAACCATTTAAACTACAGTTGTGTTTAGGATTCTTGTGGCCCAGGTGCATCACTGTGCACTTATCAGCATTAAATGTAAGTTTGTACATCCTAACCCAGTTCTCCAGTACTTGCAGTGCTTCTTGTAGTATTTCTGCATCTTTCTTGTTATTTATTGGTTGGCTTAACCTTGTGTCATCAGCAAATTTGGACATCCAAGTTTCTCTCATAGTTTTCATAGATGATATATAAACATTAAACAGGGCTGGCCCCAGGACAGAACCCTGTGGCACCCCACTAGTGACACTGGACCAGTCGAATAACTACCTATGAAGACTCTTTGCTTCCTGTCATTTAGCAAGAGACAATCCATTTGGTAATGTTTCCTGGAATATCATGTTCAATTAAGGAGTCAATTAGCTGCCCATGTGGTACCTTGTCAAATGCCTTTGACAGATCTAGAAAGATAATATCCACAGAGTCCCCCTCATCCAATACCTGACTAACTTTTCCATAAAATTCCAGGAGGTTTGTCTGGCAGGAACGTCCCTTGACAAAGCCATGCTGGGTTTGGTCAGTGTCCCCCCTTTCCTGCATATATTGTACCATAAAATCTTTTATAATCCCCTCCATGACCTTCCCCAGAACAGCAGTTAGGCTTATGGGCTGATAGTTGCTTACCACATGTTTAGACCCCTTTTATATATGGGAATAACATCAGCCAGTCTCCACGCATCTAACACCTCACCCTGGGCCAAGGAAGTTTGGAATATAGTTGTAATAGGGCCAGTTAATTCATTAACAATCTTCCTACTAATTCTTGGGTGCACCCATCTGGTCCCTGAGCCTTTCTTGGATCCAGTTTTAGCAGTCTGTCCCTGACTTTGATAGAATCAATTACTACATCATGTTTGCCCCTTCCAATTAAATGATTTTGTATTTTACATGATTTATTATTGTATACTGAAGGAAAAAAATTGTTAAAACTGGTGGCCATTTGACCATTGTCAGTAATGGTAATACCATCTTCCTGCTTTAATGGGCCTATGGTTTTAACTCCTCCCCTTTTATTATTTATATAAATGTAGAAGGTTTTATGATTATCTTTAACTTTATTGGCTAACCGTAGCTCATACCTCTTCCTGGCCTGTACAATCTCTTTTTTGGTGTGTTTAAATAAATTGCGATATGTATTCCAGCATGATGCTTGATTGCTCTTTTTTGCCTTTATGTAAGCTTTCTTTTTTTGTTTAATACACCTTTTAACTTTGGCTGTCATCCCTACAGGGATCATTTTAGTGCTGCTGTATTTTTTTTTCTGGGTTCATATTTGTTAACTAGTAAGGTAATCTTACTTGCTGGAGTATCTCACATCTTATTCAAAGATTGATCCTTGAACTTTTCTTCCCAGTCCCAGGTTCCCAGATCTCTCTGCATACTACTCCAATCAGACTTGCTATAGTTGTAAATAATAGTATTCCCCTTAATGTTCCCCAAGTCATTTAGTAAGGTGAAATTAATCATTTTATGGTCACTTGAGTCTAATGGGGGGGAACTGTACAATTTTGTACAGCTTCATGCATATTACAAAGAACTAAGTCCAAGGTGTGGTCACCTCTGGTACTTGCAGTCACAAACTGTTGAAGTCCTGCTAAAGCTAAAGAGTTCCATGCAGCAGTGCTCTACAGCAGACTGAGCTATAAGATTGGTCCGATCTATACCTGGCAAGTTCAGGTCTCCCATAAGTAAACAATTTGCTCCATCTGTTATGGTGTGTAGTTTTTCCAGGAGTGTCATATCCTCATGGAGATTATTGTTGTGTGTGGATTTTGAATGTTAATTTAGAACAGTCAATGTGTGTACTATGAAGTGTGCTTTGGGGAAGGGGTGTATTTGTGGTGTAGGTACATTAACTGGGAGAAAAAGGCAGTCTTTCTGTTTTGGTTATATTTTCTTGTATAGCTGTGTTAATGTGCACACAGTAATATTTTCAGTAATTCTTGACATTTTTTTTGCTGATTGTTGTGGTGCAGCAGTGTATAATGTGTCTGTTTAAAACATTTGGTTATATTACTAAATGTTTTCAATTTGCTATGCATTACTTGTAGTGTGTGTGTGAGTGTGTGTGCGAAGCATGCCATTAAATCAGACACCTTTTATTCTGCCATAGAGTAACTGCAGCAGTGTGAACCTGCTATCCTCCACACTTGCATGAATTTTTTATACTGCTTTGTGGTATCTTTACTGGTAGTGGATTGTTACTGCCATACACCAATCCCCCAACTGGCAAAATGTATTCCTTTCCAGATTTGGATTTGTGACTTGTGTGCACTAGATAGGTGTTGTTGTGCCTTTTTGTATGCATCCCTTGAGTGAGCAGCGCAATCTTAATTTATCTGTGCATTTGCAGTGCACCATTAAGTCTGAGAGACTGCATTTCTTGTTGTGCTCTCATTTCACTTCGTCAGCACTGGGGAATTTTCTGGACACAAGACAGCAGCATTTCATCAGCACTGGGAAATTTTCTGGAGTCTAGACACAAGACAGTAGCATTTTGGGGATGCACATTAATTCTGGTGACTCTGGGACCACTGCACGCATGACTGAGTGCGCCATTAATTCTGGAAGACTTTGCATTTCTTGTTATGCTTTCATTTCACTTCATCAGCACTGGGGAGTTTCTGGACACAAGACTGTAGAACTTTGAGGATGCACACTAATTCTGGTGACTATGTGGGTGGGGTGCTGCCAATATTGTTGTCACTCTACCTTACTTCACGTTTAAAGTGGAATGACAATGTGAAGTAATAATAACAAGGTGAAGTGAGCATTTCCCATGGGGCACTCCATGTGAACACCATTAGAAGTGGCCAATTCATGCACTTCACAGGAGGATTTTAAATTTGCTGCATCACTAATGAGGAGTGGCTAAAGGAATTAAATGTTCACATCCTGGAGGAGAAGATGGAGAGGGGGATATGATGGAGACCTATAATATCTCAGAGGCAGTGATTAAGGTGCAGGTGGGAGGTATTCTTCAGAAGAAAGGGTGCTTTAGAACAAGGGATCACAATATGAAGCTGTGGGGGTTGGTTCTTAAGACATGAGGAAATACTTCTTCACAGAAAGGGCGGTGGATGCCTGGAATAGTCTTCCAGTGGAGGTAGTGGTGAAAACAGTTGTGGGATTCCAAAAAGCCTGGGATTGGCACAGGGGAATCATATGGAAAGAAAGGGAGTGGAAGAAACAGTGCTGTAGACCAAGAAGACTTTGCAGCAAAAGCAATCACAATAAAAATGGGCAGACTGGATGGGCCAAGCAGCCCTTATCTGCCATCAGTTTCTACGCAAATGTCCAGACAACCGGTTGTATAGTACTGATGCTTTGGAACTCTTAAAGAATATGCTTTAATCTTCAACAGAACTGACTCTGTACACTAGCTTGCCTGACTATATATTTAGCTGGCAAATTGTTACATTGTAACAGAAATGCTTTCATTTTGTGTCCTCTGTTTGGGCTCTGACACACCAGCATTTGTATTTCATTTCACTTGTTTTTTCATTTCGTCTTAAGTTCCACAATACTAGTATTATGGAGTTCTGGTGCCTTGAAGTTTGTATAGTCAGTCAGCGGTCAAAATTAGATTTTTGCAACCAGTAACTAGTGGTGCCTAGAAACTGGAACTATCCACATGCACCACAGACTTTTCCAGTTGTCCAACTAGTATTAATTAAATGTTACCTTCTGTAGTACAAGCCAGCAGAGCTACTGTAGTTAAAGAAAACTTCTTATTAGACTGATATTTGGCTAGTGAGCTTGTGCCAATTTAACCCATCAGTAGTAAATTTGTATGTTGTGTTATTTATATCCCACTTACAAGCATGTCACAAATGCAAAATTCAGAAAACACGGGCTGGTAAGGTTAATTTCTGATTGTCTCTGCTCAAGTTCCTTAACTCAGGTTGAACTGTAGTTTATAGAAACAAGCAAACACTGCATGACTTGAATATTTTCTAGAACTTTTGAAATGTTTCTGACAGTTGGAATCCTTCACAATATTGACACTGGAGTAATTGGGTCCACGCGGTAATGGCAACCTATTACTCACGTGCTGCATGCCCGATATGATTATCTGCGGCCCGAGCATTTCTGTGGTAGAAATAAAAAAAAAAATCACTGTGTCTTTAAATTTACTCTGCTTTTCTTCTGGGATCCATTTTCAGCCTTTGTTCATTTAGTGAAGCTTTTCCCTTTGTCCAAGTACAGTTCCCTGCTCTCATTAGCTCCTGCGTTAATCATCATTCTAAAGTTTCAGCGGTCAGTACTGCACTTTGCAAATAGTGATACAAGTTTGATTGGGTGATTTCAGATGGTCAGATAACGAGTTATTATACAGGAGCATTTCTGAGTACCACTATTTGCAAAGTGCAGTACTGACCGCTGAAACACTAGAATGATGATTAACACGGGAGCTAATGAGAGCAGGAACTGTACTTGGAAAGGAAAACTCCACTAAATGTTTTGGGGCTGTTGGAAGTTTGAAAACTGGTTTGGTGGCTGTAAGTGGGCTCATTTGTTGGATGTTTCACTGTGTAACAGGCTGCGCTGGTGGAGGCCTATTTCTTCTGATTTAAAACCTATTTGGTGGGATTTGCTTGGGCCTGGGTATTTGAATTGAGAACCTATATCTGTTAATTTCAAGCCTATTTTGATGTGTTATTAGTGAAGCTGATTGAATTGGAGACCTGTTTCCTTTAGCAGCAAACATATTTTGTGGACTTTGAGTTGAAATTTGATTCATTGTTGCTGACTTCAGTAGCTGCAAAGATTACTGCATAGTGGGGAAAGGTGTTAATGGTCTGGCCAGGTCTCACTCAACCAATTGACTGGAGGCAGAGCTGAATCAGGTTTGTGGTGTTGGCTGCTTTGTCTTCTCAGAAGGAACTGGAAGGGACAGGATCAGTTGTGTTCAGGACAGTAGCTGCTTCATTGTTTTCTCAGGGTTCTTGTGGATTTTACTGGTAGAAGGTTACTTCTTTCTTTCTTACTTCTAAGGGGCTAACGGGTATTGTTTTGGGGATGTTGAAGTTTGAAAACTGGTTTGGTGGCTGTAAGTGGGCTCATTTGTTGGATGTTTCACTGTGTAACAGGCTGCACTGGTGGAGCCTATTTCTTCTGATTTAAAAACCTATTTGGTGGGATTTGCTTGGGCCTGGGTATTTGGCTGCTGGGCTTGGCGGGGAGACACAGGGCTGATACCTCTCTCTCAAGTTGGGTGTCTGCCCAAGACCCACCTCCCCACCCCTCCCTCCCCAGAGTTCTGCTAATTTATAGAGGAACACCTGCCCTGCAATTGGAGGAAAAGGCTGTAGGTGCAGCTCATGTAGTTCTAGCCACTGGGGGTTGGATTTAAAGGCAGGGAGAGAGGAGCTTAGGGAGTTGTTCATTTCCCTTATAAGTTTACTGTGTTGTACTGCACCTAGTAACAGGGTTGCCGGTGTACTGTGGGACTGTATCTAAGATTAGTGGGTGACCTGATTAGGCATTAGGGGTATATCTTGGACTGAGGGGAACCTGGTGGCTCACCAAGGAAACCTACTTTGAAGGATGGAACCACATGGCATTAGGGCCAGCATCTTTGGGAGGGTGGTGGGGTGCACAGGGTGTGGAGCAGCCATGATACTGGACTGAGCTTGGAAGTTTGGTAGTTGCCCAGTGTGCTACCAGCTGGCACAGCTTAGGGAGGAGGTTGCAGGGATTAGGAGATAGCTGGGGGAAGGAGGGAGGTATGGTTGGGGAAGGGGGCAGGGGATCTCCCACAGGGTTGCACCAAGCACTGGGGGCAGCGGCATTGGGAAAGGAGTGCAGGAGAACACTCAGAGGTCACATAGGGACCCTGGCAGAGGGGGTCCAAAAGGACACTACCAAGGAAGCAGGCAGGTAACTGGGGACCCTCACAAAGGAGGGACAGAGGGACAACATTCTCAGGGAAGTAGGCAGATGGCCAGGGCTGGACAGAAGGAAGCAAGGCAGGGAGGTGGATCAGACCTTACACTCAGTAACCGCTTCAATTCTCTTCTTCTGCTCGAGGATGAGGGGGGTGATGTAGCCATGACAGGGGTGGTTAGAGATGGAAAGGGAGTGGGGGGCAGGAGGCAGGTGCCAGATAACAGGAAGAATGGGGGGAACCTGGAATGAAGGAAAATGGGGGAGCAGTGAATCAGAGCAGGAGGGGCAGGGGGAAGAGGGAGGAAAGCGCAAGGAGAAGGACCAGTTGGGAGGAAAGGTAAAGGAGAAGGACCAGAAGTACAAGGAGGATTTAGTAAAGGGAGCAGAGGGTTTAGGCCAGGGGAGCACAACAAGCAAGGACGGACTAAATGGAGACAGCAAGGAAGGGAGGATGAGCCAGGCTAGTTTAGCAGATGGGGGAGAAGGACCAGTTGCGAGCAGTGAGGAGGGAGTTAGCAAGGTACAGAAGGATACTCAGGAGGAGGAGGAGAGGCATAGGATTGGAGGGGGGGTAGCCAGGGTAAATAAGGAGGGGGTGGCATGTGGCATCCAGATAGGGGGAGGAACAAGGAGCCGGCTGGGTGGAGGGGCGGTAGAAAGGATGAGGACATGGAAGGGAAATGGAGGAAAGGAGTGGTCAGAGTGTTCTGTTGGGGGATTCTATGATCAGGGTTATCAAATGGGATAGGGAAGGAGAAGCCTGGCCAGTTAGAACAAAATGCTTCCCTGGACTAACGGTGCACAGGGCTAAGCATGAGGTATATCAGCTGGCAAAGGATTGTGGGGGTTCCCCGGACATACTGGTCCACCTGGGTACAAATGACATTGAGGGAAATAGCAAGCTAGAGATATAGGCAAGATTCAGGGAGCTTGCCAGGGTCTGTCATGACATAGGATGCACAGTTTCCTTCTCAGAAATCCTGCCAGTGCTAAGGGCTAGTGGGGAGCACAAAAGGAAGATTAGGGAGATAAACCAGTGGCTCAGGGAGTGGTGTGAGGCCAGAAAGTATGGGTTGATGGGGGATTGGGGGGAGACCTGGGAGGATAAGGAGCTGTATGCTAGAGATAGACTCCATCTCAATTTGGAGGGGAGGGGAATCCTTAAGTTGAAAACAGAGGGGTTCATTGGTGAAAAGTGGGGTTTAAACTTGTGAAAGGGGGAGGGATGGGAGAAAAGGCTGTCAAGGGGGTGCCGATAAAGGAGGGACTCTGTCTCAACCCCCCTGGGGAGCTGGAGGATTACGGGAAAAGGCCGACTGGAAAAGTGCAGACCAGGGGAAAACAGAATCCCCATGGGAACACGAGCAGGGGAAATGGAAGTATAGGGAAAGGGTGGAAGGTAGTCCTGCTAAATGCCAGGAGCTTGGGAAATAAAATACCTGAGCTCCAGGCAATGCTAACTGAGGGAGCAGTGGATGTGGCAGCAGTCACTGAGACCTGGGCCACTGAAGAACATGACTGGGACCTGAACCTGGAGGGTTACACTATGTTCAGGAAGGACAGGGGGGAGGGAAGGGGAGGTGGGGTAGCAATGATAGTCAAAAACTGCATTGGCATAGGGGGAGTAGAGGAGGCAGAGGGAACCGTGGAGGCGAGTTGGGTCACCTTGATAACAAGGGGGGGCAAGAGAGTAAAAATAGGAGTGATGTATAGACCACTGCCCTGGCGGAGGAGCTGGAGGAGAGTCTGGTGGCAGATGTTGGGAGACACTGCAGACTGGGCAGAGGAATGGTGGTGGTGGTGTTGGGGACTTAAACATGCCAGGAACAGACTAGGAGACTATGACATCTTCTGTGACCAGGGAACAGAGGTTGTTGGATGTCCTCAAGGCCTGTCCTAACTCAGCAGGTGGGGAACCGACCAGGAGGCTGGTACTGGATGTGGTCCTGGCAGACAGTGACCAGGTTAGAGCCTGGAGGTAGGGACCCATTGGCGGGGGAGTGACCATGCCACGGTCTGGTTCTGCCTGGACCTAGGAGGCTGAAAGCTGCACAAGGACGGGTAACTGACTTCAGGGCAGGTTTTAAGGAAATGGAAGGATCCTTAGGAGCATTTGGATGTGATTGGGTCAGACATGGACGCTGATAGTAGGTGGGAAATCTTCAGGAGAGGGGTGCAAGATGCTACCAGCACCTGTGCAAGAGTAAGATGAAAATGCGGTAGGGCCCGAAAACCCTGCTGGTGGACCAGGGAGGTCCAGGAGGTGGTGCAGGGAAAGAAGGCAGCCTATAGGCAATTCAAGTGCTCAAGGAGTGAAAGGGATCGAGGGAGTATGAGCTGATGGCTAGAAGGGCCACTAGGGTGGTGAGGCGGCTAAGGCAAGGAAGGAGCAGAACCTGGCCAGGGAAATTAGGAGAGGGAACAAGGGTTCTTTAGATACATTGGGGAAAACAAAGGGTGAAGGGGCAGATTAGCAGGATTAAATCAGGAGAGATGGGCACAAGACCGGGGAGCAGGCTGAGGTACTAAATGAGTACTTCACCTCAGTTTTCACCAAGGAAAATGGGGTGCTGCATCATACATGGGAGGAGACAGAGATACTGAGGAGGGGACCCTTACCAATCGGCGGGTCTGGGAGAGGGAGGCATCACTGGCAGGAGGGGAGGCTAAGCAGGAGAGAGGTACTGGAGGGAAATCATAGCAGAGAGTGAGGGAAGCCTCAGCTCCCTTAAGATGGAGAAAGCACGGGGCCGGATAAATTACATCCCAGAGTGCTGAAGGAACTTCGGATGTCCTGGAAACCCTGGCGGAGCTTTCACCATCTCTCTGAGGACAGGGTGGGTGCCCAGGACTGGAAGGTGGCGCATATAGTACCTATCACAAGGGAGATCAAGGAGGGGCAGAGAACTACAGGCCTGTCAGCCTGACATCGGTGGTGGGCAAGGTGATGGAGGGCATTGTCAAGGAGAGGCTGGGGGGGACCTGGAAAAGTCAGGGTGCCTGGACGATAGACAGCATGGATTCGTCTTGGGGAAATTGTGTCAGACAAACCTTGTGGAGTTCTATGACTGGGTGACGAGTGCCTTGGACCTGGGTAGACCAGTGGACATCCTCTTTCTAGACTTCAGCAAGGCATTTGACTCTGTTCCTCATGTGGGCCTGTTGGATAAACTGGGAGAAATGGGGGTGGGGAACCAGATGATCAGATAGATTGGCAATTGGCTCCAGGACCAGACCCAGAGGGTCGTAGTTGGCGGGATAGTCTCATCCCCAAAGAGGGTCATTAGTGGGGTCCCACAGGGATCAGTTCTTGGGCCCCTCCTGTTCAACACCTACGTCTCTGACATAAGGACAGGAATCAGGAGTGAGATGAGTCTCTTTGCAGATGACTCAAAACTGGGAGCGGTGGTGGATGGGGAAGAGGGGAGGGTGGCCCTACAGGGGGACCTGGAGGCTCTGGAAAGATGGTCTAGAAAGTGGAAGCTGATGTTCAATGCAGGGAAATGCAAGGTACTCCACCTGGGGGCCAGAAACCCGGGCCAAGTGTACACCCTGGGTGGGAATGCTACAAGTCTCGATGGCTGAGAGGGACCTGGGGGTGGTGGTGGATGTCAAGATGAACAACTCGGAGACTTGTGGAGGCAGCAGCCAAGGCCAACAGGATGCTGGGATGCATCGCTAGGGGGATCACCTCCAGAAGGAGGGAAGTGATGCTCCCTCTGTATAACTGCTTGGTGAGGCCACACCTTGAGTACTTCGTGCAGTTTTGGAGGCCACACTTAAAGAGGGACATTAAACTCCTAGAGAGAGTCTAGATGAGGGCAACCAAAATGATTTGGGGCTTGGGGGACAGGACCTATGAGGAGAAGCTCGAAGAGCTAAATATGTACACATTGGAAGAGAGAAGGGACCGGGGGGACATGTTAGAGGTCTTCAAGTACATGAAGAGGGTAAATAGGGGAGGAACAGTCAGGGTGCTTCGAAGGAAGGAGGAGTGGGCCACTAGAGGGCATGGGTGGAAGCTGGAGGGAAGATTCAGGGAGAAAGGAGGAGGTGCTACTTCACTGAGAGTGTGGTGGAGCCATGGAATGCACTGCCTAGGGGCTGGTGGAGGCAGAGGCAGTGGAGGGGTTCAGAGGGGCTGGGACAGGTACAGGGAAGGGTTCTGGAAGCAAAATCCAATGCAGCAAGAATATCTGGAACTGGGAAGGAGAAGCTAGAGAAGGCGAGGGGCAGCAAGGTCAGCACCCAGGGTGGAGGCTGACCAATCAAGCAGAACTCAAAAGACCGTTAGGCCTATTCTGCTGGCATTTTAGTATGTTAGTATGTTAGAAATGGTCAGAAATGTGAAATTCAGGTGATACCACCCCCCACCCTTTGGTCTCAATTTAGGCATTGCTGTATTGCTGTTATTACAGGTCAATTAAAGACAGCCCAAGTCATGCATTATAATGCAGCTCTCGAGGTGGTTCAAGAGCCACACATGCAGCCCTCAGGCACTTTCAGGTTGCCTATCACTGACATACAGGATTATGACTGCTGAATCAAAACTACCTATTTTTATCTGTTTAGAGTGCCTGCAAAGAATTGCTACAGGCAGGGTTTGACTGTGGCCAGCTCCCCTCCTGACACCTGAGCTTGCAGGTGGCCTTAGTTAGGTAGACACCCACTAGGGGTGGGTTCAGGAAGGCAGGTAGAAGGTCCATGCAGGCGGATGGTCTGTGGATGGAAGGGAGGAGCAAATGATTATATCAGTAGGTGTAAAGAAGATAAATTCCTATTTGCTAGTTTATTCTGGTTGGTATACTCCTCCAGCAGTAGCAGCAGCAACTAGACCTTTGAAAAGTGGGACACTTTGGTAAGTGCATTTTTGTTTGACTCTCAGGCTGGCCTGGATTTCACTCTTGCATGCAAGCAATCCCCAGGAGGCAGGTAGTTCTTTTGCTTCTGTTGGCTGTACTGTACTGTACTGGCTGTGCTGTGCTGTACTGTACTGTGCTGTGCTGTGCTGTACTGTATATATTACATTTTAAAAAAAGTTTGATGATGTTGAATTGTTTGATTTCTGAGGTGGTTTGGTAACTAACTTGATCATTTCAGCTTTAAGTAGAATTGGGGAGAGGTTGCCCATAGCACATTTCTACAAACTGTTAATTCAGTTAGTACTATTTTTGATTGCCTCTTACAGGGTTTCTGGCTTGTAGCTGTTCAGCACATCCTGCTCACTCCATTTAGTTAGCTGTGGAACTACCTTTGTTCTTTGTCTTTGTCCTGCTGTGTGCTTCCACAGCACCATAGGTTTGGAGTCATCTAAAGCTATTCAGTTTGGCTTGCAATTTTCAATGTTTTTATTTTATGGCTGTGTGACCGCTTGCTGGAAATATAGGATCTGTAATAAAAAAAAAAAAAAAATGAACATGCTTTTGGGTGGATGGCAGAACTGAAAATATTGGATCTGAGACTGGCAAACATTTTGTGTATGCTTTTTGGGCACAGGGATACCAGGAAATATAGGTCCTGTAAGAGGCAACATTTTGTGCATGCTTGTGGTATTAGAAAACAGTTTGGGAAATATACCTGTAGGATCTGTGACTGGCAAAATGTTGCTTTTTCATTTGTGTAGGGTGATAAGCTAAAAATGTGGGATCTGCACCTGGAAATTTGCTTTGATTTAGTTCTCCACTCTGCATGTTGTTATGTAGATTGCTCAACTCTAGGATTTAAAATGGGTACATAAGATTAAAGAGATATTTTTAGTAATTATTTTAAAAAGTTTCAGTACTGGCTTGCATTCTGGGGAATTTACAAAATGACCTACAGTGTTCTATGGGTACGTGCCTTGTCTGGGGAGGGGCTGCTTAAATTACAGGCTATTGTCTTTTAAATAAGCTGCTTCTCTAGGTCTCAAGACCCTTTCAGGTCCCTCTTTCCCAGCTCAGTTTGTATCTTTGTTCTGGAGTGCAGCATTACACCATAGTGTTTGCTGGCAGGGCAAAACAACTGAGATTTTTCACAGATTTTTATAATTTTAGTGTTGTAGACTTTTGTACATTGTCTGTGGGAAGGCATTGCTGAGGAGTGTCTCATGTAAATGAAGCATTTAGAACTGGTTACATGATATGATTTGATTGCGTACTATGGGAAGCACATGCAGCAATAAGGTTAGTTAGAAACATAGATGACGATGGCAGAAAAAGACCAATGGTCCATCCAGTCTGTTCAAGTTCCCTATCTAATCCTGTGAACTACTGGCTATCCAGGGTCCTAGCCCTTTACTTGCACCCCCTATTGTCCCTCCTGTTTTTGTCTCCCTGAGTGACTATTATATCCTTCATTCTGTCCCAACTATGCTTGAAACCATCAACTGTTTTGGCACCCACCACTTCAACTAGTAGACCATTCCACTTCTCCACCACCTTTTCTATAAAATAATAGTTTCTCATGTCCATCTTAGTCTCCCTTCTGTCAGTTTCCACTCATGCCCTCATGACCTCAAACTAGCGTTCAAGCTAAATAGCCCCATGGTGTTCACTCTGTTTATTCCTATTAGGAACTTGAAGGTTTCCATCATAGCACCCTTCTCCCTTTTGGTCTTCGGTGAGTAAATGTTCAGTCCCTTAAGTTGCACCTTGCAAGACCTTTCCCTGTTGGCCCTGAATCATTTTTGTTGCCCTGCACTGCACTGTTTCCAGCCTGTCCCTATCCTTCCAGAGGTGAGGGCTCCAGAACTGGGTGCAGTATTCCAAGTGTGGCCTCACTTATGATATATAAAAGTTTAATATTACCTCCTTCCTTCTATTATCAATTCCCCTCCCCAAATTACTGTATATACAATATACTCTGTTCACCAAAAAAAAAAAAAAAAAGTTTTCTACTCAGTATCCTCAGAGAGGCCTAGCATAAACTTAAGATTCAGACTGATTTACTGCATACAGGGAATCAAGTTAAAAATGATGTGGATCAGTTTGAATAACGTATTGCAATTCAAAATACTCAAAATGGCAATGTGCATATGTAACCTGTTGGTACATTGTATTAGTGGGAAATCAGGCAGTGTAACAAAATATGGTCAGCATTAGGGACATAAGCAGAAGTAATGCCCCCCTGATTTAATAATTAGGGATGTTAAGTAATTGTGATGTACAGCATGCAAGCACAAAAGAGCATGCTATGAAAGAATGTATTTTGTGTAGCCAGCCCTCCTTTTCACTAATAAAATAAAAAAATAGTTAGTGATCCTGGCATTGGTGGTCCAAGATAGGGAGGCTGGTGGTATGGTAGTGAGTGATCTAGTCACTTAGTATAGGGTTTTTTAGAAGTTTGGCTGAGCAATGAGCTTTAGCATACAGTGTCAAACTTACAATGAGGATATCCCTTGGGGAGTGAGGTGAAGCTGGGTGCCATGGCAAGGCCACCCTATGGAAGCCTAAGTTTGAATATTAAAAAAAAAAGAAGAAAAAACAGGAAGATAGTAATATATACTCAATATGAATCTAACCCTCCCTTAAAGGTTTTTATCCTCCTATGGCTGGAATCAGGCAGGCTTTCTGCTCTGTCCCTGGGTGCCAACAGCCAGCCAACTACCTCATCCACCTCCTCCTCCTGTCCTCTGTTTCTGTGGTCAGGCAGGGCAGGTCTCAGCACTCCTGGCAGAGCTTCATTAATGCCCTGGATCCACCATTCTTCCATTGGCTTTTTCTCCCTTACACACCAGAGCCTTGGCGACACAGTAGCATGTGCATGTGGAGACACACATGTGCTCTGGGACCAGTGACTCCATTCCACCCTCACCTGGCCTAGTGCCAGCCTGCACCTGCATGGCCATATCACCAAGCCTTCCCTCAGTAGCAGCCAAGAACTGGGAAGGCTTCACCTCCCACTCTGGGAGAGGAGAGCTGCTAAGCGGCTGTGTCATCCTCTCCAGGTCCTCTCCCCCTGCTGACCCCTGGCAAACCAAGCTCTTTGCAGAAATGAGGTTGCCAGCGTGGGAAGGAAAAGGCACATAGCACCTCCGCTTTCTGCGCCACTGAGCTGGTGGCAATCCATGTTTGCCATATAGTGCAATCTTGTGGTGCTGTATTGGCAAAGGCTAATACTGCAGACAGGGATTTTGTGTTTCGTGTATTTTGTGTTGTGTTTCCACAGCTTATACTGGTTAAGGATGCCTAGTAAAGAGAAGATGTCTAGTGCTGACTTAGAGCATCAGTTTGTGGCCATCGTACAAGCAAAGGGCAAGAGATGGTGGGAGGTGATATTTCAGAACCCCGATACCCTGGCCCATTGGGAGCTCCAGGTTGTCTGACCCAGCAACCTGAGCCACTAACACCAGCAGCACCAGCACCAGGAACTAAATCCTGCTCCAGGTAGGCCTTTCATAGAGAATATGAATATGAATATGAGTGATGAGGAGATATTTTGCATATGCTTCAGACATATGATCAAACATATATTTGAAGTATACTTTTATTAATTTCATACTGGAAGATAGGAAGTCAGAAAAGGCACAGCCCATACAGACTTTCTCGCTATTCAGTGGTGATAACCAAAGTTACCAACTTCAGTGAGATATCTATCTAATCTTTCCTTAAATTTGCCCGCACCCTCCACCTCTACCACATCCTTTGGCAGTCCATTCCACAGTTTTATTGTTCTACCTATAAAACTGTTTTCTTCTTATTTCTGTCCTACTTTTGATTTCTCTCAACTGTCTGTCATGTCCCCTCAACTGATATGGATTGTATTTGAATTCCAAATTCATTTCATTAAACATACTATTGTTCTTAGTTATGTTATATAATCTCAGTAAGTCCCCTCTAACTCTTCTATCCTTCAAGGACCACAATCCCAATTTCACCAACCTTTCCTCATAATTTAATTCCTTACAACCTGATATCAGTTTGGTATAAGACCTCTGTGGTCTCTCTACCAATCTTACATCCTTAATTAAGAAGGGACTCCATACAGTAGAACAATAATCCAACGTGGGCCTAATCAATGTTTTGTACAACGGCATCAGTACCTCACTTTCTCTTGAATGAAAACTCCTTCTAACACTGTTCACCAAGAACATGGCTCTATTTGACATGTTTCTACAATGTGAACTACTTTTCAAATTGCTCTGGATGTAAACCCCAAATCTTTTTCTAATACTGATATCTTTAGTTGTAAATTCTTTATATAATAACCCTGACATACATTGTACCTTCCCAAGTGCATTATAACACACTTCTCATTATTAAATTCCATACTGTTATTTTCAGCCCATTCCATAATTTTTATCAGATCTCTCCCAAACAATCTGTCATCAAAAGTATTCACAATCCCCCCTATCTTAATATCATCTGTGAATTTGACCATTTTATTCTGACTATCAATAATCAAGTCACCTATAAATATACCAAACAATAGAGGTCCCAACACTGACCCCTGTGGAACTCCACTCCCCACCTTTTGTGGTTCCGATAGACATCCCCTGATCCTAACTTGTTGTTTCCTGTTTCTCAACCACTGGGATACCCAATTTACTATACAGCAATCAATCCCCATATTGATCATCTTTTCAATTATTTTTCCATGAGGTACTGTGTCAAAAGCCCTTCTAAAGTCCGGCATAACTATATCCACACTATTCCCCTTATCTGCCCATCTATTTATATGCTCATAGAACGTTAATAGATTTGTCTCACATGATCTTCCGGAGGTAAAACCATGCTGACTTTTATCATCCTGACCTTTCCCATTCATGATTTCCTTTATAGCCTCACTAAGTATTCCTTCAATGATCTTTCCCACCACAGATGTCAGGCTCACTGGGCGATAGTTTTCTGCTTGTTCCTTCTTCCCTTCTTGAATATTGGCACAATAAATGCCTTCTTCCAATCCTCCGGTACTGCTCCCTCTGCCACAGACTTTTGTACCAGTATTGTAATAATCGGAACCAGATCTTTCCTCAACTCCTTGACCATGTATGGCTGAATCCCGTCCGGCCCTGCTGCCTTGTCATTTTTAAATTCCATAACTCTCTTCATTACCTTCTCCTCTGTTATTAATAATTCCGGGTCTATTTTGCCACGCCCCCATCCTTACTTTCCACATTTTACTCTTTGTCTCTGAATACTGCAGAAAAGCATTTACTAAACTTGTTTGCCATTTTCAGAGGTTCTGATGTCATCTCTCCATCAACGGTTAGTGGGCCTGCCACACAACTTCCTCCTCTCTGCCTATTTACATAGGCAAAAAAGCTTTTATTATCTTTGCTCACTGCTAGTCTCCTCTCCAGTCATTGTTTAGCTTGTCTTATTTCTCTTCTAAGTCTCTTCTGGCAACTTTTATATTTATTTATGTGTTCAGTTGACATTTGTTTCTTCATTTTATGAAACAGAACCTTCTTCCTCCTACATAACCTTATTATACCCTTATGTAACCATGGGGTTTTTTTACCTTTCCTATTATATACTATTTTTTGAGGGATGTATGCAGCTGCTACTTCAGTTGTTATCTGAGAACAAATTCCACTACTCTTCTACACCGTTGTTTTCCACTCTCTCTCTCCAATCGCTTTTATTTAGCAAATTTCTTATTTTTCCGTAGTCCCCTTTTTTATACAAAAATTGAGAAGTACTACACTTTACTATTTCAATTGACCAATCCAAGTCAAACACTATGGAGCTGTGATCACTTGTTCCCACATGTGGTTGAATAGCAACCTGCTTAATATTTTCTTTTACGTTAGTAATAATCACATCCAGGATATTTCCTCCTCTTGTTGGTTCTTGAATACATTGCTGTAATCCCACTGCAGAAATTTCTTCATGGAATCTACCTTTAATGCATGCTGTTGCCTAGCGGTTTCTTCCCCCATTTAATCCCTGGTAGATTTAGATCTCCCATTAATACAACATCTGATACTTCAGCTAATCGTACTATATGCTCCAAAAAGGATTCAGTGTCCTTTAGCTCAGTTTCCAGAGCTCTATAGAATACTGAAATGCTACATTTCTTGCCTTTAATTCCAAGAAGACCACTGTTAAAATTTCTACTTTTCCTACTCCCACAACTTCTTCAATTATTCTGACTTCCAAATCTTCCCTAATGAAGAGAGACACCCCCCACCCCTTTTCCCTTCCCTGTTTTTACTTATTACTCTGTAATCTAGTATATTATGTGGCCATTCACTATCATTTGTCCACCAAGTCTCCACTATCCCTATCATTTCTAATTTATTTTCCTTTATCAAAAGTTTCAATTCTGACATACGTCGGTTTAAACTTCTTGCATTACAGAACATTACTTTCAATGAAGTTACTTTTTGAAACCTATTTAATTTTGATACACTTTTACCTATTTTTCCAATTCTCAACCCCCTTTCTTTCAGTTTAAACAGTACTCAATCTCATTCTTTAATCTCATTTCCAAAATCCTGCTACCCCTATGATTCAGGTGTAATCCATCCTTTCCATACAACTCTTTCTTATTTTTAAAAGCCCCCCGATGCCTTATAAACCTAACGCCATTTGCCCCAGCTCATCTTGAAAGCCATTCATTTGTTAAAGCTATTCTTTTCTCCTTATATACTGAGGCCCTAGGCTCAGGCAGAATCTCCGAGAGTAATATCTCACTCCCTTTTTCTACCAATGTTTCGACCAGTTTTTTATAATCTTTTTGCATTTCAGGCAATGTTTTCCTAAGAATGTCATTAATACCCACATGTATCACTACCAATAGATTTACACCTGCTGCTTTAAATATGTTATCAACCATGTCATACAAGTCCAAGATTCCTGCCCCTGAAAAATGACTTACCATTCTATTCTCCTTATCATTCTTACAAATGTGTTGAGCAGTAAATTTTATTATCGAGTCCCCTATTACTATTATCTGCCTTGATTTCTGTTTTTCTCCATCCTCCTGTATCTGTTTAACTTGCTTCCTCTCCCCCCTTTGAGTGGTCTGCATTTTCAAATAAACTGAAACTATTTCTTAACTGTATGCTTTCATGTACTACTTCACCCACTTTGTTGTTTGTACTCTCATTCAATATTTCATTCTGCTCTCCCATTACAGTTTGTTCACTTACTTCTGGCTCCCCTCTCAGCCAGCCAGGGACTTGCTTCAGTGGGCTACCCACTCTTCTTTTCTTTTTCACATTACTCTTTCCTTTTCTTCCAAAATTTGTTATAGTCACCTCTTCTTCTGGTGTTTTTTTTTTCCTTGTCCTAAGTCGGATCCCTCTTCTTTCCTGCTACCATCAGTTTTATTCAAACTTGTATCTAAAATATATTTCTTTCCCATATGGGACAAATCTGCTTAAACAACCATGTTTGGACTTATAGTGCAAACTGTAATGTTTATTTTTGATATATGACAAATGGAAATGCTAATGTGATGATATATATCATATCTGAATATATACTAACATATACCACAAAGTCTCTCACTTTTATCTTTCCTGTTTCCTTTAAGCATAGATAAGTTACATATTTGCCAGTGATGGACAAAGTGCCTGCACTAAATTTTAGATGGTCATCACAGCAAAGAAAAAAAAAATGTTATGTTCACCTTTCACAAAGGGCAAAGTTCACACAGAAGAAACTATGCTGAGTTTGCTCTTGGTAATGGAACAACTCCACTTCACATGTACTTTGCCAGTGTATTCCAATACACAAATTGCACTGGCAGCTTAACAAAATATATTTATTTTATTTATTTAAAATGTTGGTGACTGGGAAAGGCACACTGAGCCAAAGCTCATTTCTAGGTGTGACCTGGGGACATGGGACAGTGAAACACATACAAGGAGATACAATTTAGTTACAGGTACTAATTAAGAAGTAACAATGCAAGCCATGATTAGATTACAAGGCAAAAGCAATATGGTGAAACACACAACCATTTAAATACAGTAATGGTAATATTTTGTGCAAGCATAAGTGAAGATGGGTCTCAGTTATCAAGGACACTGATTGGGGAGGGAGACATTTGGCATTGATTTTTCCTGCTTGGGTCATTGTAGTAAGATAAGATGAGTCAGGGGGCAGACAGTGCTGAGGAGGAGGAGAGACAGGTGCAGGGTGTGTCTGGAAGGAGGTGAGCACATTTTTTAAAGGTAAGGTAAGTAGAAGAGTTTCGATGTGCAAGGGAGCATTTATTCCATAGGAGATGGAGATGGTAGCAGAAAGCAGATTGGCCTGCAGTTGAGTAATAATGTGGGATTGAGAAGGAGCAGGGGTCCCAGGAGTGACTACAAGGGAGGAGATGCAGGAGTAAGGCAGGAGGAGAGGTAAGGAGGCAAAATCACAAACCAGAACTTGGGGATGAAGGATAATGAGTGGATAATGAGTGGATATGCCTTCTATGTGAGAGGGGTGAGATGGAGAGAGTGGAGTAAAGAGTGAAAAATAAAATAAAATAAAAGAGCCAATGATACTGGTAGTGCCATGGTCTGAATGACAGTAAATCCATAAACACAGGTACAAACATACATACACACACATGCACACACACACACACACATACACACACACCACACACCACACATTACAGTTGCAATAGCAGTGATTTGCACCAGAAAGGTTTTTAATGAGGTTGCAATATGCAGTGGTGTCTCAAATGCCTGCTGCTCCTGGAGGGCTTTATTGATGCTGCCACTGGCAGCAACGGATCCCAACCACAAAGTGTATTTGTTAATGTTGCCACCAGTTGTGGTCACTTCTCTGTCTGTCAGTTACCTGACTCCCCTCCCTAAAAAAAAAGAATATAGGGACTTGTCCCAGATGTTGGTACATTTGTCTGGTGGGTAAAACATCACCACCTTAAAGTTACACTGCCAGCAGGAGCAATGGTAAAACAGAACGTGAGCAGCATGGGAAGCAGCATAGAATAAGATGAAGATGTTCCTGTCAGGGACTCCCAGGTGTGTGTTGGACATGTGTATTGGTGCCCTGTTGTTCCAACCAGTACTACCATCCACAGACTGTCCAACTATGCAGCCTGTATAACTGACTCACTCACACAAAAGGTAACATTAATCTCAACACAATTATTGACAGGCTCCAAAGGAATGGACTGATAATATATCTGACTTTTTTATAATCTAAGTAAATGGGTCTCAGGAGGTGTTACTTGGCTAATCAAGATTGTCTTCTCATGACTTTGTAGGGTATGTAAACCGAGATGCAAAACGGAATGGTTCTGGAACTGTAAAAAGTTACAGTGGGATGCTTTTAATTAGCCAACAGACAACTCCAGAGTGCCACTTCTTTTTATTAAGTATTGGGAAACACAGTCACATTAGGTTTAAGAGGGGAAAAAATGCAAAGTTAGATAACTGATACACCTGAAGAGCAGGATGTTTACTGATTACCTCAGTGCCTGGGTTTGCATTTTATGTCAGTATTTTAGCCATTTTTATTAAGCATGTTACCTTTTGTTTTTGACATTTTAAGTTTCTAATCACACTAGCTGAACACTCAGGCCTCACAATAGACATGCACTAGATGCTGAGGCCCTCATATTCAGACACACTTCAATTTGTGCCCTGCAAAACATAACCAATTGCACAAAATAGCAGCTGGTCATCAGAGAGACATATTCCTAAAGGGCTGGGACTCTCTCCTTGGCAAGTTTAAACATCTGCAGTCTCCTCAATAAAAATGATTCCCTCACTGCCTGGGTAACCCAGCACAACCCCAGCATTCTATCAGTAGTTGAGACATGGCTACCTCCTGAGATCCCTGACTCAGCAATATCTATCCCTGGATACACTGTTTTTAGGCTAGATAGGCTCTCAAAGAAAGGTGGAGGGTGTGCCATTTACCTAAAAGACACCCTTAATGGGCATGTTGTGAGCTTGCCTCACCCTGAAAATGATTTCTAGGTCCTCGTCACAAAGATTTTACTTGGGGCACACAACAAAACTATGATGGTAGCATCAGTCTACATCCCCCCTAAGCTAGCTAACACTAGCTTAGACCTCCTATTGGACACTATCCACTCCCTGGATCATTGCTCAGAGACAATTTTGCTAGGGGGACTTCAAAGTAAACTGGTCCTTCCCTAGCGTTAACAAATATAAAGATGTTCCGTTAGCAACAAATTTCTTGCAGATGTTACAATCTTCCACAAGACTGAACTATAGGACAGGGACTACCACACTTCTGGACTGGGTGCTAACAAACCGCCCTGACCGTATCACAAAAACTGAAGTACTCCCTGACTCTATTAGTGATCATTCTCCAGTTCTCTGCTCCTGGACCAATAAATTCACTAAACCACCTCCAAAAACAATTAACTGCAGAAAACTTATCCTGGGTCACCTTGGGCCCCTGAAATTTCTCCTACAGCGACATGACTGGACACCAGTAGACCTAGCACTCGACATTGACTCTGCTCTTGAGTACTTTATCCTCAGTTTTAACTCTGCCTGTGATATTCATGCCCCATTCAAGAAACGTAAAATCAAGGGCATAAACAGTCAATGGATGAACACTGATCTCATTGAACAAATGAAGGCTCAGGATCAACTCTGGCATCATGCTCTTACATCTGACACCCAAGCTGAAGTCCAAGCCTACAAAGCAGCAAGAAATGCCTGCACAAGAGCAATTTGATCTGAGAAGGCCTCCTACTACAGGAATGCTCTTGCAAACACTTGGAATGACAGAAAGAAGTTCAGGGCAAATATCACTGAAATCACCAGGAAAGATCCCAAATCACAGCCCACTATACTCACCTTAAATGGTATTCTCATCACAGATCACACCGCTGTAGCAAATGCATTCAATACGGCCTTCACTGACATCAGTCATGTTCTTCCTCCATCTTTTTTTGATCCCACTCAGGATGTGCTAAAATCTGGTAAAGAAAGCACTACATGGGGGGAACCACCATTCTACTTTAAATATACGTCTGAGGCCTCAGCCAAAAGTACTTTCTCAAAGTTCTTGGAAAGTCCAGAACAAGTTCCTACTCATTGGACCTCAAACTACTTGCACTCACTATTGACAAAGTTCTGTCACCACTCACCAAAATCCTAAACAGGTCCCTCATGCTCTTGGAATTCCCCCAAAAATGGAAATCTGCAGTGGTGTCACCAATCCTCAAAAGCAGTGACAAGACCACTGCCAGCAACTACCGCCCCATCTCCATTCTCCCCCACTCTCCAAAGTACTTGAGAGAATAGTTGCTGATCAGCATACTGACTACCTAGAGAAATATGACCTTCAATGCCCTGAGAAGCATGGCTTTCGTAAGAGGCACAGCACCATCACCGCCCTCCTTGATCTCACCTCATATATCCACACCGCTTTGAACCAGGGACACCTTGTTGGTGCCACTTTCATCGACTTGACAAAGGCGTTTGATACTGTCAACCACTCGCTACTGATTCAACAACTGTCATGCTTAGGACTCTCTTCTGACACTATGAGGTGGTTTCATAGCTACCGTAGTGATCACATCCAGCAGGTCAAAATAGGTGATACCCTCTCCACCACCCAACTAGTCTGATCTGGAGTCCCTCAGGGATCAATTCTGGGTCCCTTGCTGTTCAGTATCTTTCTTAACAATCTTCCCTCCTCCTGCCAGGATAGAATCCTTCTTTATGCGGATGATGCAGTTATATTTACATCACACTCCGACCCATCTCATCTCCAGAGACAGCTTCAATCAGTCTTTACAGTGGTTGAGAAATGGTTTCAGTCCTACAAACTCATCCTCAACTACAAAAAAACCAAAAAAACTAAATTATGATGTTCCATGGCTCTCACAACAAACATAAAAATACAGGTCTTGATATTGTTAACAATGATGGAGAGAAACTTGAACAGGTTCACCTGCTCAACTACCTGGGAGTGACCCTCAACTCCACTCTAGCCAACTCTGAACACATAAACAACATTGCCAAAACAGTTAACATCCAGATTGGAATGTTGTACCGACATAGAAACTGCCTTATGACCGAAGCACTAAGGACTGCAGTCCAGATCTCAATCACCTCTATAATTGCTTATGGTCTAGTGATTTACGGATCAGCCACTAACACTGCACTCAGACGTATTCGCATGGAGCTAAACAATGCCTGCCGCCCCCTGACAGCAGCACCTCACTGTTTCCACAGCTGCAATCTCTATGAACAATCTTAACTGGCTACAACTATCCAGCAGGCTCTGGTACCAAACTTGCATCATAGCCAAAAAGGCCACACTGAACTTCCTACCCGCTGGAGTTTCAGCCTTGCTGGCCCCTCATGGTAGCTCACGCCATACCAGAGGCTTGACCTCTCTTTCCTTCTCCATTCCCCACAGACGGACCTCACAAGGGCAACACTCTTTCCTATCGATACCCCAGTGTGGTACAACCCCCTTCCTCCAAGTGTTACTAACAACACATCTCTAGGCTCCTTCAAGCAAGATCTTCACCAACACCTAGTCACTATGGCTTCCTGTGACTGCTGACCCTAGCCCCGCTGTCACAAATCTTACCCACTTGCCAACATTCTACATGTTCCCACCCACCCCGCCGTCCTCATCCTAGAACCCCACTCACTCCCCCTCCACCCTGTCTTTCTCAACATTCCTTCTTTCTCCACCCTGCAATAGCTTTTCTCATCTCTTCTGCCTCTACTCCAGTTTTCTACTTAGTCTCCTTTTCTAATCAATCTAATTATTCCCTGTTTATCATGTGTAAGTAGTCCTAGCGCCCTGTGCCTGACAAAGCCTTTGGCTGCTAAAGTTGTCTTAGTCTTGATGTATGTATTTTGCCTTTATGTTGTCTCATTCTTCATTCATTGCTGCTATGTTTTATCTACCCGGTAAACAAAAACGAAATAAATAAATAAATAAAAGTTTTATCCAATGACTGACATGGAACCTTTGTAAAAGAGCCTTGGCTCAAAGGTGTTATCCGAAATTCTAATAAAATTAAAAAATAAAATAAAGCAGTGCAAACTGTCTGGCCTGCACTGCCTGTATGAATATTGGACTGTGAGAGTACCACACAAAGTACATATGCAAGGTGCACCAAATCCCCCTGATGGCAATAAATACCCAAGGGCAAAGAGGATAGCCACTGCAAGCAGATATAATGCCTTTGCTTCTCGGTGCTACAGTATATTAAGAGTCCTGCATGCTAATGGCCATGCATGACATATAAGGTAATAAGTGACAACTTGTATGTTGTCATGTGTTCATTATCATCTCTGCACAATGCTTCCATGCATACGAATGTGCAAAGGCATTGTGCAGAGCTTTGGACATTACCCACACCCTAACTCAGACCCCATGCACTAACATATAAATCCCTGTTAGTCTAGTGCAAAGGTCTGCAACGTGAGGCTCGGGAGCCGCATGCGGCTCTTTGCCTGTGTTCATGCGGCTCTGCATCTTCTTAACTCTCAAAAGCCCAACTTTATGCTTTTCAGTATTTCTGCTGCTTTGCTCCACAATAAAGTATTTTGGAATTGTCTGTGGAGGTCACGCACTGAATATGCAATATCACATACACACTGATATCCTTGACAGAAAAATAGAAATGTGTAGGCAGAAAGGTCCACCAGGCCCACCCAGTCTGCCCAGTGTGCCTGCTGCTGCTGGAACTTGCACTTCCACCATCTCCCTCAGATCCAAGAGACCTCGTGTTCATCCCATGCCCCTTGAATCCCCACATAGTCCCTGCTCCCACCACCTCCTCAGAGTTTGTTCCAGTTATCCACCACCCTCTTCATGAAGTAGAATTTTCTTGATGCTGGGACAATATGAGGAAGTCAAGCATAATTACTTATGAGAGGCTATTGGCACTGCAGTGTCCGCTATATTACAGGCCAGTGTTGATACTACCATTTGCATTACTGACATCAGCCAGTGGGATGTGAGGGAGAAAGCTTTCAAAGGTTCATGGCAGGACTGCCTGATGACATCATAGTTAGTGTTACTGCTTACTGAGGTGTTGAACAAGGTTGGTGCCAAAGCCCAGAGTATTGCACATCAAGTGGCAAACCCAGATGCCTCACAACTGCACAAATGCTCTCTGGTAACCAAAGGGTAACCAAATGGGAGGAATCATGTTGGCAGAGATTTGCAGTTCAGGAAATGTTGCCAGATGTTAGCAGGGCTTGCAGTACTTGACACTGAATGCAGAGGTACCAGACATGCCATGTGTTTTTACATATAGCAGGCTGGGCCTGGTAGATGTCCATGCCCAGCCACCCATGCCTGACTAAGACATCAGTGCCCCAAGTGGGAGAGACAGATGGACTCCTATCCTCAGATACACAAGATGGTCCAGCCAGTTATTTTGTCATCCTTCTCCATCTCCTAACAGGTGCTGAGCACTTTATGTACTTTATTGTGATAGTCTCACATCAGTTGGGATCTAGGTGGGGTGAGAGGTATAACTACAGTTACATCAGGATGCTATGTGACATTCAGATCATTCGAAAGGCAGTTGTTCCTCAGGCAGGATAGAAGCCTGTGGGGATGGAAGGAGGACTGAGTCAAGGCATGCAAGGTCATACAACTGCAAGAAATATTAAAGGGACATTGTTTACCTTTTTTGCATCATTTTAGGTAAAAATACACATTTTATGATCGCTTACTTTCTCTAAAATTCATTTATGTTGCTGGTTGTTTTATCTACCTCATTGCTTGTTAGAACTGAAATGCATGGTAATGTATAGCTATGCCCAGCTTTGTTTTGCTTCATATCCCTGAGCTACTCTTAGTGCTCACTCCCTGAACATTAGAAACACCCTCAAACAGTGCAGCCACTCATGATAAAATAGTGTCCTCTACTCCCATCACATATTCAGTGGCTAGATTGTCTTGGGGGTGTTCCAGAGTCCAGGAAAGATGCAGTGTGACGTGGTCAAGAAATGTAAACAAACATGTTTTGGTGTGGTAACACCAGTATGGTGGGCTGTTAGTTTTTCACTTTTTAAAAGATAAAAGGGATGTGAATCAAACTACCAGCTGCATAAACAGTCTGAATATAATGTGAACAATCATAAATTGTGCATTTTAAACTTGGAACACTTTGAGGCTTAAGTAAGTTGACAGTGTTCCTTTAAGCATGTTAAACAAAGCTTTGCCAGTATTAAGGTGGCACTGATGCTGTCAATCAGCCACACATTTTATGACAAACTGGCACACCCAACAAAGAAAAAAATCATAGATAAGAACATAGCCTTTCTAGAAGACTGGGGTGCTTTTGGTTTCATCAGCAGGGACAGATGAATGTTTCAAGTGATTTGCAGCAAAAGTTTCCAAAAAATATTAATTCCAGGGCATGTCCCAAACAAATATCCTATATGTGCCAATAATATGTGTGGTAGGGGTGGCCAGGCTCACCCCTACCTGTGCCGAGACACAGGAAGGTTGCACCAGAGAACAGAGGCCCACAGAGTGGGACTCTTTCAGTGGCTCCAAAAGATTTACCTGAAGCACGTATTAGAAATTAATTTTAAATTACTATTTGCTTTTTCAACTACAAAATCATGGCTAAAACGCCTTTGATTCTCTTAAGGAGGATCTGGAGAGGAAACTATCCAGTGTGGCTTTTTTGTGCAGTGTTCCAATTGATTAACATATGCTTTATTCAAATAGCATTGTTGGATGAGTTTAAGCTAAATTATACTACAAAGGACCTCTACTATGCATGCTCATATGGCTCTCTGGTGATCAGACTGGTCATGCCAGGAGGACATGTGGCTCCCAATCCTGAAAAGGTTGCAGAGCCCTGGTCTAGTGGTACTTCATACCTATTCTGATCCTTGCTGTGGATTGAAATTACCCTGGTAGTACAGTAGCAGCACCCTCATCTGATCCATGTTGTGAAATTAAATGAACCTGATAGTCAAGAAGTAACCCCTCCCATCCCAATCCCCACTGCAAAACAATACCCCTCTCCCCAGGGAAATGGGTTAAAATACTGTAGTATCCCACAGAATATGATATGCTGGATCTCAGCTGAGCTATCCTGGATAAATAAACTGTAAAAAAAAATGCTGGCAATTACTATACTACTAGATGCCCACCCACCAGGCAGTGGAGATGGTGTATTCTAGTGATAAGAGAACTGTTGGGAACCAGAGATCAAAGGTTCCAACCACACTAGTGCCAAGTACTCAGTGTGTGACCTTGGTCAAGTCACTCAACCTTTCAGTGCTCCTGTCCACCCAGTTACAGAAACGGGTACAAGCAGGACCCCATTGGAAATATAATATTGCATCTCAGCTGATTTTTCCTGGGTAAATACATTGTAAAAATGGGTAACAGCAGGACACCAATAGGAAGAAGATGTTTATTTTTAGCTGGCCTTTCCTATATGAATGAATTACAAAAAAATAAATATCCCCCACACCCAATGCAGGCCATGGGTACACTGTGATCTGCTGACTAGAGTACTGTTGGGAACTGGGAGATCACAAGTTCAAACCTATTGGTCCATCTAGTCTGAACAAAATGCCATGTTACATCTTAGCTGCACTGAAAGGGAGTCACATGTTGTCTTGCTGCCTGGAGAAGCACATTCTTACTGCTCTGAACCTTCTTGTTGGATCTAATCTGTTTTTCTCTTTTGTTTATCAGTTTTTTATTTCTTTTTTTATGTATTCTGTACTCTGTGATATGCTATAACAGTTTAAGACCTAAATTTGCTTAAAAAAATGGAAGTGGAGCTGAAAACAGCTATGATGCGTCACACCCCACCACCTCCTCCAGACCATGGCCATGGCTCTAAGCGTTCAAAGCTGGTACCTATTCCTGCTAGCACTGACAGCTCTCCTTCTTCAGTAGGTGAGCTTATGGAAGAGAAATTTGTTCAAGAATTTACCCCTCCAAAGGAGGCTATTTTATCCTTAACCAAAGATATTAGGGCTATTCGTGTTGCTATTGGGACTTTTTGACAATGAATGGGTGATGCCAAAGCCAGAGTTCGTTCACTAGAAGACTGATGTTATCATCTCGATCCCAATGTGAAGGATCTTTGGATCAAAATAACTAAGTTGGAATCACATCTTGAGGATTTTGAAGAGAGCAGTAGAGAAACAATATAGTCATTGTTGGCTTGCTGGAGTGATTAGAAGGCTCTAATTCTCACCTTTTTGCACAAAAACTGTGCGACAAAATTGCTGGTCCCTCACATAATGGACTTCATATATTATCAAAAAAGCACACAGATCTCTACACCTGATGCCTCTGGAAGTCTCAAAGCCCCATTCATTCATACTTTTTTTTAAATAGAATTTTTACTCATGTTTCCCACAAAAGGTTACATAATAACAACATTTATGAATTAATACATCACGTATTCTCTTTAAAGTAAAGGATAGTTCATGATTAAGAGCTTCTCTATATACAAGTGATATTGCATCTTGAATCCTTTACTTTAAATTGAGTTTATAAGGATTGCTGTAAGTAGTGAATGAATAAAGGACCCATCCAAGTTTGACTAAATTCATATAAACTCTATCCAGTGATGGAAGCCAATGGTTTTCCTGTAAGCCCTGGTACGCATTAGTTACAGCCATGAGAAAAGAAATCATAATACAGGTCACACTCCTTTGCACCTGTATCCCTGTTTATGTAAAATCAGGTAAAGGGGCTAAGGATTCTACTTTCAAGAAAACAGTACACAAGGGAAAAGATATAAAAACCATAAGAACAGGATTTCATTCAATTTATAAGAGTAAGAGAAGACAGGAATGGTAAAAAAGGAAAGAGAAGGGAGGTGGGAGAGGGAGGGAGGAAGTTAAGAAGAAAGAGCAAGCCACTCTTACAGCTTGGTAATAAGGGACATTGATAGCCATGCATGAATAAGGAAAGGAAGACTGAGGTTTTCCCTCTCCTTTCCCAGATTGTATAAGTAGGGTCTAAGGTACAAAATCAGGGTAGTGCTTTAACTGAAATAAGACTTACCTGTGCCACCTACTCTCTCAGGTTGAAACATGATTCCTCAACCTGGCCAATAGTCTTTCCAGTGTATGTACCTCCAGTGTGAGGTTTTACCAGACATCTCAGGAGAGTGATTTGGGTGTATGTCACATCCTAGTGATGGGCCCCTACTTGGCTGTCAATAAAAGATGTTTGTACATCTGTGCTTAGTGTGGCGCCCTGTAAGCTGGTATAATGAGGCCTGGATAGTCATATGTATGCTCGACGTCCTTGATGACTTCTTGCCAGAATTGAGAAATCAATGGGCAGGGACCACAAAACGTGTACATGGTTGTCTGGGGCATAAATTATTTAGATAAGCAGAATATCCTTCTTAAGGTACGCAATCTATAAGTTATCTCTTTGGAAGGCTCGCCGCTTCAAATTTTTCAAGACTTGCCATAAGCAGTCCGGCAATGATGAGCAGCCTACACATCTATTATATAAAAATTAATTGTTGCCCAAATTCAGTATAGGATGCAGTACCCGACTAGATGGCAATTATTTGTCGGTGGATAAGCTTTGCTTTGAATCGGCAGAACAAGTTAAACATGAGTAGGCCTCATTTTAAATTTTTAGTACATTTTGGCAATTGTACAGGGGTTCTACATAGCTGCTAGCTCAGTTTTACTTTATTAGGCAGATGATTAATTTATAAGATTGAACATAGTAAGCTCTTACTATACTGTCTTTATTGACACTGTTAACATTTCCTTTAAGTGGTCTCATGTTGATTTTCCAGGTTTCTCTTCACTAGTTAATTATAACAGAGTTTACCTGTGCAATTTTCAGTTGCTTGATTATGCTCGTCTTTAAATATTTTGTTGATCACTGTTGTTTTTTCTTTTTTTCTCAGTAATATATTGTTATTCTGATTTTCTTGGGACTCATTCCCCGTTTTGTTATTTGCACTTGTTATATTTATTATACAGGAGTTTTTTGCTTCGTTATATGTGCAAGGCTTGTTACCATGCCCTTCTTTTGTTAAGTGATTGTAGCGAGACAAGATTTGCACTATATGTATTGTATTTCTTTTGTGGTTTCTCACACTTTCTGGATGATTTTAACCATCACTAACTGCTTTGCCAAGGCTAGGCTGCCTTTTTTTAAACAATTGAGGTTTTGTCTTCTAAATTATTTTACAGTTGAGAGGTAAAATATTGTTGTGTATAACCAAGCTTACTTCGTTAACACTTTTTCTGTATTTCTGACTGATCTTTTTTACCTGTTCATTCCCTCAATTAAATTTCTTTTGCATTGGCCTTAAGTGAAAATAAATTATCATACCCTTTAATAGATAATTATTTTCCTTGTTCAATAGCTTGCCGTAAAGTCAGTGTTGGTAAGGAGAGTGAATGTCAGTGATTTAGATTTTTTTTCTTAGCACTCATTTTATGTTCATTAATATTTGGGACTTGGAGAGTTAACATACATTAAATGTTTGCAGATTGTTATTTAATAATTGTTTGGTCTCGGAGATGGGTATTGATTTTATTAGATGTCTCTTCTTGGACTCTTGAAGTGGGGTATATTCTGTACTAAAATTAGCAGTTTAACCAAGGATGATCATAAGGCCTTTTTTGGGGGGGGGAATATGTCATATTCTGAGGGTGGAATGCCACCATCCTGGATGGGACAGATCCCTTAGTAAGGGCTTAAGCTCTGTACTAAATTTAGTGTTTGAATTCTTACTGTTAATTATTATTGCTGAGTCAAGAAGACTAGACACGATCATATACCTTTTTTTACTTAAGATTTCTTTCTATGAAATCTGTTTTAGATTTAGTTTGAAGTGACGGGGAGCTGAGACTGCTGTTCTTGCTATATGTTTCACTATGTTGAGTTATCCCTTAGGCTAAATGTTTGTCAGGCCCCTTATGTCATCTCTGTTTTGTTTACAATAATTTTGGTCTCTGGAGCCCCATGAAATAGTAGCATGATAGCTGAGATAAAGGAAGAATCTGATTGCTTTTAGCAAAGTAGATGTTGAAAGGCAAATTAAAGTTTTGGCTCTTGAAGCTCCAGTGAGACAATCAGAGGATGTTTCTTCAGGAGGAAAGAGTCTGATCATATATGTATAGATGTCTTTGTTGGAATGGCTTTGTTTTTATCCTCATTTAAATGAGGCCTGACAACTTGTAAAAGTTTTAAGTCTCCAGCAAGGATAGGTGTCTCTCTCTCATCCCAATGCTACTATTGTAATCAATTTTTAACATATTTTTTAAATCAAGCATGTTATTGTAATCACTAGTATAGTAGGCGGTCTGTAGTTATTTTCATATCTTTTTGTCTGTTTACATTTTTTGGCATGAATCAGGCCTAGATATATTAGATCTGAAGACCTTGTGGTTTCAGTCCCTCTAAGGATGGTTCTTCCAATTAGTTTATTAGGCTTTGAAATTTCATTTCATAATTTATTTTTCACTGCATCCTTTATTATCTCCTCTTTTCTTTAGATATATTTATTCCCTGCACAATTTTGTCCTATAGAGTTATGGTCAGAGTGGATACAAGTTAGGCATTGTGAGTCTTATCATGAATTTAGATATTCTTGAAGTGCAATCGTTAGGACCAGGGGTTCTAGCATTTTATACATTTGCTTTCATTCTATCTTTTGTTATAGTTGAGGGATTGTTTTGATGGGGATAGAGGGGATATATTTATGTTTGAGTTGTTACTTGGGTTTGGGGTCACTCCACAGGGCATTTTGGTATACAGTATTTCAATTTATTATATGTTAAACCCACCTTTTTGGAGATATATTCATTTACTGTACTATAATTCTGAAAGATTATGAGTAATGTTATTAAATGCGTTACATGGAATGTGAAAGGGGCTCACTCATGGGTCAAACATTTTCAAATTCTTAAACACATTAACCACTTAGACGGTAAGATCATATTTTTTCAAGAAATCCATTCATTATCATCAGAGACTCAACTATTTCAAAAAGCTGTAATTCAATATGTTTAGGAGCTGGGAATGTGACATGTCAGAGAGGAATTGCTATTCTAATCAAACAAGGTATTAATTTCACACTTCAGCAAACTATTATGGACCCAGAGGGCCATTATATTTTTATTTCTGGCTTACTTGATATTATCAAAGTCCTTCTAAACTGTGTTTATGGTCTACATGTTGATTCTCCTTCTTTTTTTACAAAAACTAACAATTTTTTATATATATTGTGTCTGTCACCTTCACTCCCCCTGGCTGCCCCCCTCTGACCAACCCCCTCAGCCCCGTCACCCTGGTATCACAAGGGCTTACTTGTACAGTGTTCTTTTGCTGCTCAGTCACTGGGTGTGCAGCCATCAGAGGGTCAGCCATCATCCTCAGCAAGGTGATTTTTCCTCCATTTCTCCCTTGACCCCATTGCTGGGGAGCACATGCCAGATGTGTTTGTGTGGACGTGCATGCACATTCACATATTTCCCACAGCATCCTCCCTTCTGTTGGTATGCCATTGCAATCACAACATTTTGACAGCAACTGTCACTACAGCTACAACAGTGCCAGGTCACTGTAATGTCGGTGTGGGACCCCACCACTGCTTTCTGGGGAAATTGCACCCCTCCCGAAAACATCTCTGACTCACAATTGAATAGTTTATTGTGGGGGTGCGGGAGGCACACCCCTCACATGGGGGCTTCAGGGGTGAAGCCCCCCCCAAAGAAAACACTCTCTCCTGTGACTCCCTCATGCCGACCGCAAAATGCAGTCGACAAAAGGTTGTCACCGTATCGTTGGTCGACAAAAAATTGTCGACTGACTGTCATGGATCCCCTTCTGTGGCACCCTGCAGACCCACACTACCCTAGAGCCTCCAGCCATGGGCAGACATTTGGTGAAAGCACCAACATTCCCTTCCTGGGTGAAGAGAGCAGTCCTCTGGACATTCAATCCTCTCCCTCCCCAGACAACCCCACAGCGGCTTGCTCACAAAGCAAACACAGATCACCAGTGTGTTAGGAGGTAAGGCACAGATGCCTCAGCCCTCCATGCCACTGGGCTGGCATCAAATTTACTAATTTATTAACCCCCTTTTATCACTTCCCATTATTGGTGGGGATTGGAATTTAACTTTTACTCAAGACCTTGGTAGGTCTTCTACACTATTTGCTGGTTTAACCCCCGGACAACTTGCTTTACATGATTTTACTAATGATTTTACCAGTTTTACTGATTCAAATGGTTTATATGATCCATGGAGAGTTCTAAATCCCAATAGTAAATAATTAACTTTTTATTCAGCATCTCAGCTTTCTTACTCTAGGATAAATTAGTTTTCAGTGAGAAAAAAACTCCTCCAAGGTCATTGTAGTGCAGGGATTCTGTAATTTATTTGCAACACACTTTAGTACTGACAATCTACAAAGATACTATTTGGAAAATTAATAATCAGCTATTGAAAGATGAATTTATGGTGACCTGTTTTAAAGAAATGATTAAGATGTTTTATAATGTTAATAAAGGCTCAATAGCTAAAGCAGGTCAAGAATGGGCTGCTTTTAAATGCTTTATTAGGGGAGAGCTTATTTGTTTGGCAACTAAGAGTAAATGACAGCAGTTAGCAAAAGCTACCCAACTCTTGTCTGAAAAAAGGGACTTGGAAAATTGTCTAGCATTTAATGCCTCAAATTCAGTATGTCGTAAACTGTTTTTTCTTTGGGATCAATATGCGGACCTTCTCTGTGATCAAACTGAGTATGCCTTATTCAGGGCGCACTCAAAATATCTTGATCATGGAAAAAAAAGGCTGGTAGTTTACTAGCCTCAAGACTTAGAAAGTTAGAGGCAGCTAGAACGATCCCATCTATTATTTTGCATATGGATAATAGTATCAAAACCAAACCTAGGGATATAGTTTCAGAATTTGACAGATTTTATGATATCCTCTATAGCCTCTCCAAGATCCACCTTCTTGACCAGAAATTCAGCAATATTTGAGCAGTTTGGATCTTCCAGTTTTGATGTCAGATCAACATGAAATACTGACCAGATCTATAGACTTGTCTGAGATCTTTACAGCTATTAAGGGTCCAGTACCCAACAGGGCACTGGGTACAGATGGCCTATCGGACAGTTTTATGTTTGTGCTGAAGAACTAGCCCCTTTGCTGTTGAGTTTCTACTCAGCTACCGTATTTACAGTACATCCATGGTTTTTCTGATAATACCCTTTTGGAGGCCTTGATTCTTTTATTGCCAAAACTGGGTAAGGATCTTAACAGAGTGGATAACCATCACTAAATATCTCTCATGAACTATGATATTAAAGTCCTAGCTAAAATACTAGCTATATGGATTAATCAGGTCTGATCCATTCTTATTTGTAGAGGTGTTGCAAAAAAATTCTGCTGGTGGAATTTCTACCAAAGTCAGAATTTTACTTCCACAAAATTATGGAAATCAGATTAGTAACTTTTGCCGGAACTGCTGATTTAGCTCAGCAGAATAAATGTATAAATTGCAGATTATTTTACTAAACTGTGGAGAAAAATATCTGCAGAACTGATCACTGAACTGCTGAATAATTACTGTACATGTATTGCATAATAATCCATCAAACTGAGGAAAACAAAATCCTCAGAATTGTTATTCTGCAGTGCACGTGTATTATCGGGAAGTTCAGCCACAAAATTCTGCTGAACAGGGTGAAAATCTGCCAAACACATTCGGAAGATTCTGATATCGGCAATGGCAGATGTTCAGAAAAGTCTGTGAAATTTCTGAATTTCTGCGAAAGTTCTGTGAAAGTGGAATTAGCAGCTTTCACCCACCTCTGCTTATTTGCAGAGAACAAGTGGGTTTTATGCCTACAAGATCATCTTCAGATCATTTCTACAAGTTAGCCCATATCTTCTCTGTCTCATGGGATACCCATGTACCTGTGGCGTTGGTGTCCCTTGATGTGGAGAATTAGTTCATTCTGGATTCCCAGATCACTTCCTTGTTTTCTTACGGGCCCTTTATTCTTTTCCCACTGCTAAAATTGATTGCAGTATTGTTTTTTCTTCTACCTCTGCATTGCAATGTGGTATGAGACAAGGTTGCCCTTTCATCCCCGTTACTATTTAATTTGTACCTAGAGCCTTTATTATATAACCTTAATCAATTATTTTTACTTTTATTTTATTTTAGTCTTTGGTAACCTGATAAGGCCCACTAGGCACAAGTGCCTGTTTTCAGGGGTGACTTGGGAGCACTGGGGAGGTTAAGTGACTTGCTCAGAGTCACACAGTAGGCAAGTGGAGGTTGTGGGACTCAAACCCCTTGTCTGCTGGATGTATCAAGCTTATTCACAGCTTGTTACTCCAACCTCTAGGCTATACTGCCAGCCTATGCATGTAATCCCTGCTTAAGAGGTATAACACTGGGCATCAACTCTTTTAAACTTTTGGCTTATGCCAATGAAATTTTGTTACACGCTGAGTACTCAACTAAATCTATCCCTGCTGCCCTTGAAACTATACAGTGTTTTGATAAAGTATCCAGCTACAAACTGAGCCTATTCAAGATGGAAGTGTTACCATTAAATGCTGGGGTGTTCAGATCCAATATGCAAGCCCTTGGTTTATCCTGGGCCTCAACGCTCTTTAAATATTTGGGAATATATCTTGGGGTCTGCCTTGACTGGCATCTTGATTTCTCTGTGCACATTGATGCAATTCACCATTAGCTTCATCCTAAGATCGGTACTTTGTACAGGAACAAAACATGTATTCCATTCCCTGCCTGCTGACAAATTGTATTAAAAATTATCCTTCCAGTCTTTGACTATGGTGACTTAGTCTACTATAGCACCTCTAAAACATCCCTTGCCAGACTGAGCCCCCTTTTTCATTCTTTCTGCCACTTTGCTTTAGATTGCCCCCATCATACTCATCACTACTCTCTTTACTCAACTCTTTCTTTCCCTTCTCTTGATGCTAGGCCCCTTTCCCATTGTCTCTCTTTTTTGTCCACATTCTGGTTTGACACCCTTCCCTCTTATCTTGAAACCTTCTTTTCCCTCATCCTGCTTACTCCTACCCTCTTTGCAACAATACTTTCCATTCTTTTAGTATCCTTCATAGAAAAGCTAGTGGTGGTCAATCTGCTTTTCTTACTGCTTTCCTAAACTTTGGTCCTCCCTTGCCCTTTCTATTCATTCTGCCTCTTCTACCTCCTCCCTAAAGTCGCTTCTTTCTGACTTTTGTTGTCCTACTTGCAACTGCCTTTGACCCCTCCTCCTTTCTCTATTTCTTGAGTCTTGCCCTCTCTTGCTGTTCCATTTTTTTGTTTTCTTTCTGTATATATTGAGAGTGTTTTAATTCTCTGCTTTTGGCTTCATTTACTATTTTGTCTAACAGATTTGATTCTTCTTGTATTACTTATTTGTAGAGATGCAGCGAATCTAAAATTTGTTGGCGAAGTGCATGCGAAGTGGGCACTTCGCATTGCCACTTCGCTACGCAGAGTGGGCAATGCAAAGTGCTCACTTCACCTTGTCATTACCACTTCACGTTGGCATAATGAGAATGCGAAGTAAGGTGAAGTCATTGTTTTTAATGGACTTTACGTTCCTCATTATGATTCTAAGTGATCCACTTGGTGTTTCAGACTTGGCAGCCCCACCCAACAGATCACATGGCTTACAGTACTGTAAGTCACATGCTGTCTAGCCAGGCAGGAAGGAAGTGAGTCACACAGACAGTTTCACTTTCTCCTGTGCAGACTGAGAGGGAGGAGTGTGTGTGTACTAGAGAGAGGAGTGTTTTTTTGATTGCAGAGAGAGTTAAAATTTAATACTTAAACCAACAGCTTTTTTAAAAGCTACATTTTTTTGTCTTTTCTGTTCTGTTTTTTACTTAATTTGTTCTTTCTGTAAATTTTATTTTTCTTACCTACTTAGTTGTTTGTCTGTGTGTGTGTTGTGCTTGTGTCGTGAGATGGAGCAGGGTGAGGGAAAGTCTGGGGTGGGGGCAGCTCTGGGAGAGTGTAGTAGTATGCGACGTCGCACCGTGCGCATGCGTGGGGGGGCATGGGCACCCATTTGTGTTGGACCGCTCTAAACTTCTGAGTGTCCAACCCCCGGAAGCAGGACCAGCACCACCTCCTGACTCTGAGGCAGTTCAACCACTGCCACCACCACCACCACCAAGTCCAGCACAAGGTCCTTGAGAGCAGGATGTGCCTGTTCCCCCAGGCCCAGGTGTGGATCCCACCATCAGTACTGTTGAGCAGTGTGAGCAGCCTACTGCCAGTTCATCTGGCCCTCCCCTGCCTGTGCCTGGTCCTCCCTGCACCTCCATTGTTTGGCAGTTTTTTGACCATGTTGGGGGGACAGTAGTGTGGTTAAGTGTCGCCTATGTGCAGTGGAGGTGTGCCGTGGCCCCCGGGGGAGTCACCTGGGGACTGGGGGCCAGCGCATCCATATGCTTAATCATCACAAGTTGGAGTGGCAGGCTGCCACAGAACGGACCATGTCTGCACCTGCTGGCCATTCCGTGGCAGAGGGTGCCGCTGTGCATAGTGGGCATGGCATCCCTAAGAAGAGGAGGGCTACAGCAGCACCTGTTGCTCCACCAGCACCCCAACCCCCATCACCACCACCACCAGCAGGTCAGCCTGTCGAAGGAGTGGACACCAGAGAAGTGCATGTAACACTGTCTGACTTGGAAGTTCTCTGGAGTGCTGTTGAGGAGAACAGCAAGAGGAAGAGTGCTGTGGAGCAGCAGCTGGATGACATAGAGGGACATCAGCTTCAAATTCTGTCCATGCTGGAACTGCTGCTGGATCACCATAGGATCCCACATTAGTTTTGTTTCCTCATGCCATGTCCCCCCCACCTTCCTTGCTGTGCCATAAAATGTATTCCTCCACCATGCCTGACCCTTGTGTTGACCTATTATGCCCTTTTTTGGTTGTCTTCAGTATGTATTACACTTTGCATTCTGGGGCCCCTTGCTTCTGTTAAGTGTCTGTGTGTTTTGTGTATGTGCGCTGTTTTGGTGCCTCATTTTTCTGCATCCACAAAAGGCATCTGTCTTGTGTCCAGAAAACTGACAAGTGGTAACACAGTGAAATGAGGCTGTTTCAGCACATACAAAGTCCCCCAAAATTTATGGCGCACTCAGTCATGCGCACAACAGTGGCACAGAGTCCCCAGATTTTTTCTGCAGGCCCAGAATGCATCCTCCATGTGTCCAGAAAATTGACAAGTAGTGTTTCAGCACATACAAAGTCCCCCAGAATTTATGGCGCACTCAGTCATGCGCACAACAGTAGCACAGAGTCCCCAGATGTTTTCTACATGCCCAGAATGCATCCTCCATGTGTCCCAAAAATTGACAAGTGGTAACACAGTGAAATGAGACTGTTTCAGCACATACAAAGTCCCCCAGAATTTATGGTACACTCAGTCATGCACACAACAGTGGCACAGGGTCCCCAGATTTTTTCTGCAGGCCCAGAATGCATCCTCCATGTGTCCAGAAAATTGACAAGTGGTTACACAGTGAAATGAGACTGTTTCAGCACATACAAAGTCCCCCAGAATTTATGGCGCACTCAGTCATGCGCACAACAGTGGCACAGAGTCCCCAGATTTTTTCTGCAGGCCCAGAATGCATCTTTCTTGTGTGCAGAGAAGTGAAAAGTGATTATCTCAACTGGATTGAAAGGTGCCCTTTGGATGTACAGTAATAGTAGCCTTGGTGATTATACATATATATTAGAGGCAAAAAACTCCATTTAATGCATTAGTTAGGGTTGTTCCACAGTGACAAAAGTGAGAAATTTGGTGTTAGGGTTGAAACCCCTTGGACCCCTGCCCCACCCCAAACCAGCATTGGGGTGTGCATTGGGGTTATCAGCCTAACTTCACGCATCACATGTGTAAAGCAGAAGAAGTATAGGAGAATGGGGTGAGAGTTAGACCGATGACCCCAATGCACACCCTGCAATACCGGTTGGGGGTGGGTAGGGTCCAAGGGGTTTTCAACCCTAACACTGAATTTCTCACTTTTGTCGCTGTGGAACAACCCTAACTAATGCATTAAATGAGTTTTACCTCTAATTCCCTTCTTTTGAGAATGATAACGAGAAATAGTGAATGTAATGCAGCGGTAGACGCGGGGCCCTCCGGGCCCTCACGCTGCCATCCCGTAATCTGTACAGCGCTCCCGCCACATGATGTCTTGTGGCATAGGAATAGCAACACAAACAGAAGCGCTAACAGTGGCGCACATGGTAATGCAAGCGCGAATGAGAACAAAAAGGGTAACACACACGGTGGCGTAGACAGGAACGGTCTGCCACATAATGTGTTGTCACATAGTAACATGGTGCCTGCAAATGGAAATGTCAATGGGCATGGTGACGCAAAGTGAAACAGAAAGAGAAACAGTACTGTAGACACAAATGGCAAAAAATAACAGAAACACAAGTGCAAAGGAAAACGCAAAGGATAACGCACATGGTGGCGTAGACGTCAATGGTAAGTAAACGGATGCAGAACCCATAAGCAGAAAGGGCAACGGTAACAGTAATGTAAGCACACAGGCTGGTTTTCCCCAAAACCTGCATAGAGAAAGACAGTGAGTACAAAGAAAGTATGCATAATAATGGGTATCGGAGCAGAAAATGAGGACTTGGAATACTAAATAGGTTATATCTCAGGAACCGTACGACGTAGAAAAAAAATTTAAAAGTCATATGATTTACGACTGTCCTGGCTAGTTTTGTATTTAGCCGCCAATAGGGGGCTAAGCCTTTTTCTGACGAAAAGTCCATATCTCGCACCGTTTCTGAGATACGGGCCCTGAAAGCACGCGAACACCGTAATGTTATCCTATGGGAAAAAAGAAGTTCTGAGCACCATAACACCTGCCTCTGTAATATTTTTCACCAAACCACTGAAAGGCACATCTGTGGGCTGTTGGCTGTCTTCCCTCCAAATTTCAGGAAAAAAGACCAAACCGTTATTTTGCAGCAGGGTGCCAAAGGATTCCTGTAATGCGTCGGGCGCTGTAATGTTATCCTATGGGAAAAACTGTCAACTTTGGAATGCTGTAACTTTGCCACTGTGTAATACTTTTTCAACACAACACTGAAAGGCACATCTGTGAGATGTCGGCTGCATTTCCTCCAAATTTCAGCCCAAAACTCCCAACCGTTCTTTTGCAGTGCAGTGCCAAATAATTGCTGTCATTTTCCCACAGACTAGAAAACTACTGTCGCACATTTAAAGCTTCAAAAATTTGCGACACCTTCATGAGAACCAAAGTACTTTGAAAGTACTTTTTCCAGAAATTTGAAAAACATATTTCTGGGGTGTTTTACCTCCAAATAAAGACACGGCTAGCATCCTCAGGGTCCGACTAGGTGAATACAAAAATAATTAGGTTGCTAGAGGTTCCAAAATTTAAATGCCAAGCATTTTTCTGATCACTAACTGAAAACAAAATGGCAGATTTGCGAAAGTAACAGGGCCATTTACGAAAGTAAAAATGCATTTGTGACACTGTCGAACTTTTTGTTAACTTTTCCCATTGACTTATAATGGGAAATTGTTTTTTGAATAACTTTTGAACCGTTTAATATTTTTTCACCAAATCTTTGAACGGCACATTGGGAACCCCAGCTGCATGTTCCCTGAAGATTTCGGGCAGGTCACGAAAACTGTGCGACCTGTAGGTGCGACCGTAGAATTCCAGAAAAGGTGTAAACGCACACGCAGATCACGCTTAATAACTCCGCAGACGTATATCCGACTGGTACGAAACTTGGCAGATCCCAAGGCCTATGGTTCTTGATCATGTATTCTAAATTTCAGGCAAATCCATCAAACAGTTGCAAAGTTATTAAGGTGCAAAATTTTGGGTTTACCATAGAAATGGCTTCTCAACCCTAACTATGGTAGCACTACCGTGCTACCATAATATATATATATGGTTGTGTATTTTGTAGGTGATGATGAGGTCGGGTTGAACTTGACATGGACATGTAGTCATGCTATTGTTCTGCATCACACACAGGTGACTCCGTCTCTGAATTATTGCTGTGCACCGTCCAGTGCTCAATGAGAATTTTTTGCACTTAAATGGAACTGGATAATTCTCAAGCACATGAAGGTAAGTATTTGTTTTTTTTGGGGGGGGGATCATATTTTCAGTTTTGTCTGTAATGGTTTGTTATTTTTTTATTTCTTCACAGATTTCATCAGCATTCTTCTGGAGTCCGATTCTTAATGATGGTCATGGTCATGGAATGAAACGACTTCTGCGTGTTGCATGTGTGTCCAAGCTCGGGTCGGGGAGGGGTGTGTCTGATCATGCTGATAAACTTTTTTGGATCAGTCCCGGTGGTGGTGGTCCGGGGTGGGCAGACAGACTCATGGTGGCAGAAGACTTGGATAACATCAGTCCCGGTGGTGGTGGTCCGGGGTGGGGGGGCACACCACCTTTTAAATACTGCACTTAAAACCTGCCAACATTAACCACATCATCATCCTCATAAAGAAAACTGTCCTCACAGTCATTGACATCTGAAGTCTGACCATTGGGAAATTCTTTCTCCATTGTGTCATCATCTACATCAGTGGTGAGCTGTTTCAGGCAGCCACTGCCAGTGCCACCAGGATGCTCCATTTCCACATCAGCAAGACCATCTTGAGTAGGCCGGGGTATGAATACCGAGGTTGCAGTCTGTGCTGGTATGTACCTCTCATTCATTTTAATGAATGTTAGCAAACTAACATTTGCAGAAGACAGGTTTGTCCGACGATCCCTGACTATTGCACCTGCTGAGCTGAATACCCTCTCAACACTTACACTGGAGGGTGGGCATGTGAGGTAGTTCAGTGCCACTGCAGTCAGCTCTGGCCATTCACTGACCTTTCCACTCCAGTACAAAAGAGGATCTTCACTTATTGTCAGATGCCTGTTTTCAGACAAATATGACTCAACCATTCTCTGTGCCGCACTAAGTCCGATTGTTGATGCATCAGCCTGTTCCCCGGAATCATCGATGTCACAGATACCCACTTGGGACAAAGCCTCCCAAAGCGTGTTGACGCCAATCCACTTTGGATGACAGACCACCAGGAACTACAGTCCCCTTACCCTTGCATGATATGCTTGCTGGTCCTCCAGCTACACCTTCAGCTGGATTATGCTGCTGAGGTTTGCAAACCTTGCACGTGACTTCTGTGCCCCATGAACCAAGCAAACCAGCTGACCACTGATATTTTTTACCTGATCAGGCCCTCCCTCCAGTACTGATGAAATTCCATGTTTGTATCATGGGTCCAGCATTGTTGCCATGGCAAAGTTGTCACTACGCTGAATGCTCACAATGTGACGATTCTGGTCGAATACTGTCAGCATGTGTTGCAGCAACATACTGCTACCACCATCTCCGGCAACATCAAGGCTATGCTGTACATTCACCAATGTCTGCCTCAGCACCTGCAGCAGTGGAATTGATTGGCTAATGGAGGCAGACTCGCCACTCACTGCCTGTGTGGCATGTTCAAAAGGCCACAAAATTGTTATTACAGAGTCCATGAGGTGCCACTGTTCAGTCATCATAGACATGGAGGCCCCAGAACTGTCACGGCTAGTGTGCATAACAAGATATTCTGTGATGGCTTTGTATTGCTTAGGAAGGATAGAAAGGAGGGAAGAGGGGGTGGAGTGGCTATGTTCATTAGAGATGACATAGAAATTGCTAGGGTGGAAGAGGCAGAGGGAAACGTGGAGGCCTTATGGGTCACCTTACGAACCCCAGCAGGAGATAAGGTCAAGCTGGGTGTAGCATATAGGCCCCCCGGGATGGGTGCTGTTCTGGAGGATGGTTTGCTGGACAACATCATTGCCCAGTGTGGACCAAAAGGGGAAGGAGTGGTGTTGTTGGGGGACCTTAATATGCCAGGTACAAACTGGGGAACCATGTCCTCTAAGGTGGCCAAGGAGCAGAGACTGCTAGACGGCTTCCAGGATGTGTTCTTAACACAGCATGTGATGGAGCCCACAAGGGAGGGACATGTCCTGGATGGGGTTCTGGCAGATGGGGATCTGGTAAGGGACCTGGTTGTAGAGGATCCCCTGACTGGGAGCGACCACAATACTGTCTGGTTTCAAATAAGCATGGGGGAGATCTAGGACACTGGCAGTGGACTTCAGGGGGGCAGACTCTGTGGGCATGGGAAATATTCTCAAGGATCACTTGAAGGGGATTACATCAATGACAAATGTGGAAAAGAGATGGGAGGTCATAAAATGGGGACTTCATGAGGCAGTCAGGACCTGCGCTAAGGTGAAATGTAAGGGAGCAAGGTCACATAAACCATGCTGGTGGTCCAGTGAGGTTCAGGTAGCTGTCAGAGAAAAGAAGGTGGCCTACAAAAAATATAAAACAACAAGAGGGGATAAGGATAAGGAAATGTACCATCTTGCATCTAGAAAAGTCACCCGGATGGTGAGGGGGGCAAAGTCCAGTAAAGAGCAACGGCTGGCACAGGGGATACATGGAGGGGAAAAGGGGTTCCTCTGGTACATTGGGGAGTGGAGAAAAACTATGGACCATCTCAGCAGATTGAGATCAGAAGGAGGGTGGGTGGAAGAGGCGAGGGACCAGGCAGAGGTATTAAATGAGTACTTCGCCTCTGTGTTCACTAGGGAGGGGGATGGGATATCTACAAAGCAAGGCATGATGGGGATAGAAGCGGCAGTGAGTGGGATCAGGGGAGCAACAGAAATGGAGCAAGAGGGAGGGAGAGGTACCCCAGGGGTGTCTCATCAGAATAAGGATAAAAAGGACAGTAAGGTGGAGGGGATGGATGATGCCATCTCTGCTGAAAGGTGTGGTTAGCCCTCAAGGCCCTAAAGAAAGACAAATTTCCTGGGCCGGATGGCATTCATCCGAGAGTACTATGGGAATTGGCGGACATACTGGCTGCACCCCTGGTGGAGCTCTTCAACAGGTCGCTTGAGACAGGGAGGGTACCTAGGGATTGGCGAGAGGCACATGTGGTGCCAATCCATAAAGGGGGGTTCGAGGGAAGTACCAGGTAACTATAGACCGATCAGTTTGACCTCGGTGGTGGGAAAATGAATGGAGAGTATACTAAAGGAATGATTGGGGGTGTATTTGGAGGAGGTGGGAGGTCTGGATAGTCGGCAACATGGGTTTGTGCCAGGTAGATCATGTCAAACCAATCTCGTGGAGTTCTACGAATGGGTAACATCAGAACTGGACAGGGGAAAGCCTGTGGATGTATTATTCTTGGACTTCAGCAAAGCGTTTGACTCTGTCCCCCACAATGGTCTGGTGGAGAAACTGATGGGGTTGGGAGTAGGCCCTTTCATGGTCAGATGGATTGAAAACTGGCTAGCTGGACGCACCCAGCGAGTAGTGGTCAGTGGCGAGCTCTTGAACCCTACAGAGGTCGGTAGTGGGGTACCACAGGGCTCGGTCCTGGGTCCGATCCTGTTTAATGCATACATATCGGACATCAGGGAGGGTATAGGGTGTGAAATGAGTCTCTTCACTGATGACTCCAAGATGGGAGCAGTAGTTGAGGGAGAAGAGGGGAGGTTGGCCCTGCAAGGGGACCTGGACACCCTGGAAAGCTGGGCTCACACATGGAAATTAAATTTTAATATCACCAAGTGCAAGGTGTTACATCTGGGGGTGGGGAAACCCTAAACACAGGTACACCCTGGGAGGAGAGGAGGCATCAATAGGGCAAAAAGACCCAGTGGTCATGGTGGATGCATGTATGAATAACTCTGAGCAGTGCAGGAGAGTGACTAGCAAGGCAAACAGGATGTTGGGATGCATCGTAAGAGGGATCACCTCTAGGAGCAGGGAAGTGATTCTGCTGCTGTACAATGGACTGGTTAGACCACACCTTGAGTACTGTGTACAGTACTGGAGACCACACTTGAAGAGGGACATACAGCTCCTGGAGAGGGTACAGAGGAGGGCAACTAAGATGATACGAGGACTAGGGGATTTGACGTATGAGGACAGACTTGAGGAGCTCTGCCTGTTTTCATTGAAGGAGAGGAGAGACAGCGGGGACATGATTGAGGTCTTCAAGTACCTCAAGGGAATAAATAGGGTAAATATGGAGGGGATCTTTAGACTAAAAGCAGGAGGTATCACAGAGGCATGGTTTGAAGTTGGAAGGTGGAAGGTGAGGGGAAGAGGAGGAGGTTTTTACTGAGAGGGTGGTGGACCCTTGGAATGCAGTGCCTGAGAGCTGGTTCAGAGATCCACAGTGGAGGGCTTCAAGAGAGGGTGGGACAGACACAGAAAGTGGATGTATCAGATGATGGCCTGGCCCAGGGGGTGGGGATGGATGATAGGGGTTTCTGGAACACAAGGGGGGGAGGGCCTCGGCACCCAACTAGGGATCTGAGGTTCGAGCAGACTCGATAGACCGTAAGGCCTTATCTGCTGGCAATTAGTAAGTTAGTATTGTTCATACAACCTCTCTGCCATGTATAACGTGGAGTTCCATCGGGTGACAACTTCCAGCTTCAAGCGGTGCTGAGGCAGGCTGTTTTTGTATCTGCAACTGCTGCAGTTGATCACGGGCCTTTCCAGATCTTGGAAAGTGAGAGCAGATACGTCGTGCAATGGTCAGCATTTCCTTTATGTCAGGGTGCTGCAGAAACTCCTGAACCACAAGATTTAAACAGTGGGCCATGCATGGAACACAAAAAAATCCACCATTCATGATGCATTTCACCATATTTGACCCATTGTCACTTGCTATGAACCCAGCTCTCAGGGACAGAGGGTTTAGTCATCTGTCAATTTCAGTCAGTACCATGTCCAACATGTTCTCACCAGTGTGTGAACAGGTCACACTGCGCATAGCAATTGTTGCATGCTGGCGAATTCCAGGAAGATTGCTACTGTGACAATCCACCTTCCTGCACTGATTATTCACACTACCAGCATCACAAACAATCCCCGGCACCTGCACCCAGTGTGCAGTTATACACAGATATGAACTCCCCGCTGTTTTGCCACTTGTCCACATATCCATACTTAAATGGATGAATGGAGAGGAGGACTGTTGAAGGGCATGTCTTACTGAGTCTGAGACAGTGTGGAACAACTCAGGAACAGCACGGGTAGAAAAGTATGTCCTGGATGGGACTTTCCATTTTGGACAGGCACGGACAGCAAACCGCCGGAACCCAGAATTCTCCACAAAGGAGAAGGGCAAAAGATCAATTGCCAGCATATCCGCTACAGCAGCATTAAGTTCACGTGACAGTGTATGATTGGGGGGGTACTTCAGCTGATGTGCAAAAATGCTCTGTAACGTGGGCTGACTTAAACGTTTTACAGGGTGTGTGTTGGTCTCAAATGATTTTGCTCTGTGATGAATGGCATTGGCAGGGGGTGGAGTGTGGACATTTGATGAAAACAGTTGCACAGGTGATGATGACAAACCCAGAAATGATGTTATTTTTCTAGATTTGCCAACCGGGGTTGATGTACCACTTGCACTAGACATACTGCATTCACCACCACCACCACCACCACCACAAAAACTGCTACTTTCACCAGCACTGGACAACATTTCAAAGTCATTATGATCCTCCACCTCATCATCATCATGCCTGTAGTAATCCTCTGCTCTTATTGCCGCACTACTGCACACGTTTAATTTCCTACTGGGCTTAACAGTCATGGAAGGGGATAACATGCTGGCTATGGTTGCAGCCAGTGATACAGGTGAATGCCCAAGTCTGGTATTAGCTGCCAGCTTGTGCTGGTTCCACAGAGCCAAGTGCCTATTCTTAAGATGCATACGCTGTCCTCCTGTCCCAAGATGGCTCCCCTTTTTACCTCGACTCACACGCACATGGCAAACCTAGCAGATTGCAACTGAATCATCATTTGCATCTTGAACAAAAAAATCCCAAACAAGGGACTGTGATGCTCTGCTTTTAACATGTTCATGATGATGTGGCTTATTTAAGTCTGTTATTTTAAGCACTGAAGTGGGGGGGGGGCACGTGATGTTTCTGGCACTGCACACCTGGACTGTAACTGATCACCACGACTACCTATCATATTGAGTACTGGGTCGTCATCATCATCATCATCCACTAAAACCGGTACATCACAAGTTTTTATGGGGGGTGATTCCTGCAAACAGATTCAGAAATTTCAGACACAGCCACTTTTAATTTCTTTTTCTCCAGTTCCCAACTGGGGTCAATTAAATCATCATCATATTCATCAACGTCACTGTCACACACATCCACATCTTCTGCTTGGATAATAACATGTGGACTGCATGTTGCAACAACAGCAACATCATCATCATCAGCATCATCACATTCATCATCAGCATCTACACCACCATCACCTGATATTTTTTCACCACACTGTGAATCACTGTTGCAGGGAAAATGAGTGATGTTAAGTGCCACAGTGGATGGAGTATCACATTGTATGCTATCGTTGACATGATCATCAGAATCAGGTTCAGTTAATGGGATGCTACTGGGAAGTATGACATCATCTACGCTGTCACTCACTTGCACTGCTTCACACTCAATATGTTTGGATATGGTACACTGGTCAGAATTCGAACTTGACGCAACGATGCTAATACTACCTCCACCACTAACACCAGTAACACTAACACTAACACCGCCGGCTGAGAAAACATCATCTCCTCCAACTATCAGTGAAGCTACTGGTTGGGCTGTAAAAAACATTGCAGGAGAAATACCTTTCCTCACATCACCAATGCACTTCTCCGTCCGCTTACTACTATCACGCCCACAGATCCTCTTACTGCCAACATTGCCATGGCCCGAAACAGCTTTACTTGCAAGTCTCTTTGCAATCATTTTGGGGGATCAACCAGAATATTATTACCAAATTCAGATTTTGATACGGTCACTTTCTGACAGGAGGGTCGCTACTTGCTACTATCGCTAGCTGGATGTGAAGCAAAATAAACAACTGTGGCTTCAGCAACAGATAAGGGGACTACTGTGTTGTGACACTGTCACAGAATTAAAACAACTTCAGTAACCAGTGGTGCTGATGGGGTCACAAAAACAATCCAGTCTGGTAAAAAATATCTTTTCAACGTGGGGGGGCACTGAATACAGACAGTGCTGATTTTTATGGCACTACAAGCAGCAATACTAAGAACAGAGAACACGATCGCAGTACAAAATCAGGCAGCAGCAGTGGATAGCAGGTTCACACTGTTGCTCTTAGTTGCACTTACACTGATCTGTGTCACAAATTTTAAAAGGTGTATTATATTTGATGCATGCAACACTGCACACACAACACAGAACACTTTGTGTACAATGCTGAATGAGGAATGTGATGCAAATGCAAAAGTTCAGTGTACTCAGTGCCATGTAATGTAAATTTGTAATTTAAACAACCTGACCTTATGAAATGCTGCACCACATTCACACAACAAGCAGCAAGAAAATGTGTACTATCACTGACAATTTTACCATGTATACAGTAACACAGTCAGTTATATAACAAAAATATTGCCAAAACACAAAGAAATCACTAGTTCTCCAACTTAAATCTACCTACACACAGATATGCCCTTCCCCCACACAGCACACTTCACTGTCTTTCACCACGCACACTCAATGTTGTAAATTTACATTCAAAATCCACACACAAACAAAAACGCTCAATGATGTGAGCACAGGAGGGGTTTCCTACAATCGATGAACTACAGTTGGATCCCCCCCAAAAAAGCAAAAATGCTTTTTGAACAGCTTTTAAAAGATTCCTACAGACAACTATCAGAGCACACTGTCTCCTACTCCTTCCTACTCATACTACCTCAAACTGAGGCTGTGCAGATCGCTATAGAGCCCACGTGACCTGACTTCCCATGAAACACTGCAAAATCCTCCTTCGGAGCTCAAAAACAAGGCGAAGTGAGGCAAAGTGAACTGCCACCAATGTACTTTGCCTTAAAAATTGTAAGAGAAATGACCGGTGGAGGCAGAGTAATGCAAAGTAGCTGTTTTCAATGCACTTCGCATTCCTCATTATAACGTGAAGTACTCCGCTTCGCATTGCGGAGCACTCCGCGAATCCGCCTTTGCTCCGTGAATCACTTCACAGAGCAGATTGAGCTCACTTTGTCCACCACTACTTATTTGTATGTACCTTATTATTATATTGTTAGCTATCTCTCCTTTCCCTCTCCCGCAGGACTCATCTGAGAATGAGTTATTACCAGCTCAGTGTGTACTTCCTGGTTAAACTTTTTAAAATAAATTAATATCTCACAAGGGACCTATCTCAACTAAGGAAACTTAACCTTGATGATGTTTGGCTGAATATTAAACAAGATTTGCACAGGTGGAAAGGGCTTCCTCTGTCACTTTGGAGTAGAATTAATTTTGTTAAAATTAATGCTTTTCCCCAGCTGTTTTATCCTTTGAATATGTTAAATTTATATCTTCCTTTGAGTAGGTTTCAGAAAGTAAATACTTTAATTTCTCATTGTATTTGGCTAGATAAAAAACCTAGATGGTCTTATATCTCTAGGCATCAGGGTGGGTTCAAACTTCTTTTTTCCCTTTATTACTTTGCTAGTCATGCAAGTAAGTATCTCAGATGGTCAGCTACCACATAGAGTAGTACCTTTGTGTATAAACCTATTTGGTTGGAGTTGGAACTGGACATTTTGAAATTACTGGGTCTATCACCCATGTCAATGCCTTTTATTAAATATCATTTATTTCCACAATGGCTTCATGATTCCTCAATTTGTCTTTCTGTTAAAGTCCAGAGACAATTGATTAGACTTATGGGGTATCAATTTAGTAAAGACATTTAGCAACCCATCTTTGGTAACCTTAACTTGAAATTGGGTGGCAAATCCCTTTCAAGAGACTGGCCTCCCCAGCTCATATGTATTAACATTTGCAGTCTGCTTCGTGAGGGTAGACTTACAATGTTACAAGAAATATGCAGTTCCTTTAGGTTGGGTAATAAATATCATCTTTAACTCTTTCAACCAAAACAAGTAATTATGCCTTATTTTGGCCCACAACCTTGATGTGATATGATACTGATTTTGTTGTGTTCGGCTGAGGTGATAACTTCCCAATCTTGTGTAGTTTCTAAATTTTACAATTTATTTATTTTTCATCATTTTTCAATCCTTTCAGAAGATTGTCCTTTCTGGTGTCAAGTTTTTTTGAGCAGACAATTTAACTGGTACAGAATTTGGGGAGATTTATACAGATTTATTGCTAATGATAAACTTAGACTTTGTCAGTTTTACATTCTTCATAACCTTTATTATTCTCCTTATAAATTATTTAAAATGGGACACTTACCATATCCACATCGTGTAAACTGTGGTAGGAAAGATGGTACTCTTTATCATATTTTTTGGGAATGCCCTAGGGTTCACTCTTTATGGGAATTTATTAGACCCTCAGCTGACACGCTTTTAGACATCAATTCTTTTTTTACTCCAGAGGTTTGCTTTGTTGGGGACTCTGAAGGTATTTCTGTTAATCAGCACAAGTTTTTTTTTTTTATGGCTATGATTGCTATGTCTGTTAAGAGTGTTGTTCTTAGACACTGGTTAGATCAACAAGATATTTCTTACCAAGATTGGTTACAAGAACTTTTATATAATTTACATCTGGAAAAAAATGATAACTAGCCTTCATAATGATCTTTCTTCATATTTTGAGAAGTGGGGCAGGCTGTATTCATCTTTTTTCAAAGTGATACCCTGGAGTGAGCCTCTCTGTTATATTCTTTACTAATTTAAACATTTTAATAGTTTAGCTTTTTTATTTCACTGTTTTCCTTTAGTTGGCCACTGTGGAATTTTGAAGTAAGGAATATGAACCTTTTATATTGTTAGATTTCTTCTTAATTCTGTTAATCTTTTTTACTGTGGTATAGCAGGCATATAGTCTTTTTTAGGGCTGTGGGTGGAGCCTACAGCCATTTTGTGAGATCTCTTTAGATTTGAAAATGGTCGATCGCAGAACTACTTCAATTGGACTTTTGGAAGTATCCTTCTGAAAGCCCAATGGAGCTTAAACCCCTCTGCCATGGTCGGCCTAGGGAACAACAGCTGCACTATTTCGGCTGTTACTTCTGCATTCTGATGTGTGCACTGCACATGTGGATGACTCGTGCGCATGCAAAGAGTAGTACGCATGCACAGTTTTCTGGGTGCCACCATGTTGCGAATGGCAAAATACCATTCAGTATATTCTGTGCCCCTTTCCCCAAATCATGCCTGACATCTCATGGCACACTGGGAGCCCACCCCAGTGTGCAGATTTGTTTTTTTCTGTAAATTAGAAAATGGTCCCTCATCACATTCCTTTGTTCCCTGGTTCTCCCTGCCCAATTCGTGCCCAAAATTGGGGTGCCCATTCCCCATGTCAGCATTCATGTGGCAAACTGGGAGCCACCTCAGTGTGCTGAAATGTTTTTTGTTTTCATTTTGCTGAAATTTAGAAAACGATCCCTTGTTGTCAGTTGTTTTTGCCTGTGAAACTAAAAACAATCCCTCATCATCACTGCAGTCCTTCCCCTCCCCACCCTCCCACTGAGCACCACCTCCCCATACACACCCTTACCCCATAAAGGTTGATGCTGTCATCTTCTCCTGACCGGGACACATCTGAACTCTTCAAAGCCCAACTGCGAACTGAAGAATTAAAGGTAAGCGTGCTATACAGGCATTCAATGGGGTTTTCAACTTATGCTGATATCTCAGCCATTTTTGAAATTTGTATCCCAAATTTTCAACATGGGGTTCTTGGGACCCCACCTTGTGAAAGCTGTCACTGTCATTTTGTTACTTGATCTCAAATGGTGATTTCACGGTCACTGTGAGGAATCACCTTTCGGGACTGATTCATGAAATGACAGTGCCACTGTTCACGAGGTGTGGGTCCCAAAAAGCCATGTTGCAAATTTAGTGAAAAAATTCAAAAATGGTTGCGAAAAGTGCAGTAATATGCAGTTTCTACATCTCTAGGATCGCCAATTATTAATATTTTCACTCCACATTTTTAACATTGCCATTTTGGCACACCACCTTCAAAACAGTGAAGCTGTCATTTTCCACAACCTGCCCAAAATGTGTTTTCACACTTGTGGTGCAGAATAGAGTTTTTGCTCTGTGCAATCACCTTTTGAGACAATTGAACAAAATTACACTGACACTTCATGAGGAGCGGTCCAAAAAGGCCATGTTGAAAATTTGCTGCAACACCTCCAAAAAATGGTCAAGTTATACCTGAGCATTGAATAATTTCTACGCACATGTGTAACTTTCATCACTTGGTAGCTCTTCACAACCCTATCTGCTCTGGCTAGAATTTGCTTTTAGTGATCAGTGGTTTCCCTGTGAAGGGTTAGAAGGGGGGATTTTGGGGTGTTAAGGGAGGGGTTGTATGTTTATATTTTGGTTTGTTAATGTTAAGTCTCATCATAATTACTATTTTCTTGTTATTGTTCTTGTAATATTGTTTATATTTCATTAATAAAAAAATAAAAAAAACATCTCAGCTGGACTATCCTGGGTACATGCATTGTAAAAATGGATAAAAACAGGAGTCCATTAAACTAATTTATACTACCTCATGAACTAAGCATTGTAATGAAATTCCTATCAAGAAACAAAACAAACAAACAAGCAAAAAAAAACAAAAACAAGGAAGCTGTAGTGTTCTCAGCCTCACACTGTCATTTAGAACTCTAGCTCTGTATAGGGCATCTCAGAGTAGATTCTCTCCCCTTTTGCTATTAGAGTGCCTGATTAGCATGCCTGTGGAGATGGCATAGAGCTTAGTAATTAGTAAATTTGCAGTCTGTGTTCTTCCTGAACAGGCTGCATTCAAACCTCTACACAAGTTCTAGATGGAACTAATTTGGATTGACTGTCTGTAAAAGCACAACAAATCCAATTTGATCACTTACTGAACATAATCAAAACCAAATCTTGCAGAGTGAATGTAACACTAAGCTTTAGTAAATGCAGAAAAGATAATGCATGACTCTGAGAAGTCAGTATGTGCCACGGTCCGTGACACCAACACAGCGACCTACATCGCTGTCGACAAAACCTACAGTTCATCGACAAGTCACTGTGTTGGTGTGCCTGGGGGGGGGGGGTGAAGCCTCCCAATAGAAACATGGACCAGAAGACAATCAGGATTTATGTCCACTGTAACTTGTGGGTGACATAAATCCCATTGCTGTGATGCCGGTCGACAAAAGTGCTGTCGAACCAGCATCATAGAGCCCTTAAAAGCCTATACAAAAAACACTGCAAAAACTAATGTGGACTGACTGTCTGCATTGCTGTACCAATCTTATCAAGGATATTCAGCAAAACCAAATCCCTCAGAGTGAATGTAATACTAATCTTTAATAAATGCAGCAAAAACATCCTCTCAGGAGGCACTGACTTAAAATAAATAAATTTCACATTGGAGATGCACAGGCCTTTGCATATCACCTTGACCATGTACCATCTAAATGAATGAGATCAAGAGTGCTCTTATAGTATTTCAGCTTGCTTTCACTCTAGTTCATTCAGATGGATGTGCATGACTACAAGATGTGCTATGCTTGCTGACATCTCAAAATTTAAAACCCTTTCCTCTCTCCTCATAGCACCCCACCTCCTTCCTCTCTGTCTACCCAAGTAATAAAGTACTTCACTTTTCCCAGATCCACTTAGCAACCCAGTGCCTACCCACCTTCTCCTCACAGCCCAAGTAATAGCAAAATACCCACTTAGCACCCCAACACCCAACATCCTCTCTGTAGGAGGCACTGACTTAAAATAAATAAATTTCACATTGGAGATGCACAGGCCTTTGCATATCACCTTGACCATGTACTATCTAAATGAATGAGATCAAGAGTGCTCTTATAGTATTTCAGCTTGCTTTCACTCTCGTTCATTCAGATGGAGGGCAATTAAGGTGGTGTGTGGAAGACGGTGCTGGTCACTGTCTCCACAGTAAAACTGTATCTTTTTTTCTTAAAGTCAGTGTACCCTAGTGTAGGAGTACAGTGGTGTTGATATGCTAAGTGGGTTGAGGTAGAGGATTATTTAATTATTATCAGGACCTTTGGGGGAGTTGGGTCTTAAGTTGGTTGGGTGAAGGGGGTATTTTCTAACTATCTGGGCCATAGGGGAAGGAGGTTGTGAGTTGGGGTACTAAGTGGGTTGGAAAAGAGCGCTTTTTAATTGCATGACACATGGGCAAGGAGAGTGGGTGTTGGTGTGCTAGCATATCAACATGGCTTACTTGGTAGCACATCTGCCTCTGTGCTACAGGGTCATGGACACTTGTCCTGCACTGGAATTGTACTTCTATGAATGCTGACAAAAGAGTGCAGTACTAGGAGGTTGCTGTACTGTCAATTTGTTACAGTCCTTCACATAAAATTTTAAACCGTTATTTCACCTTACCTTTTCTGGTGGTTGTTCAGGTGAATGTTAAAGATCCCATGGCACATCACATGAAGATTAGGAGTACTTTTATTTAAAAAAATCACAGAAATCATGCACCCCCATTGCCGCATGTGCCATGTGTTGGCACCATCCTGCTACAACAAATTGGGCGACCTGTTCCCCCATTACTGCTTCACTTACCTGCCCTATTCTTTCAATTGTCCTGGTGGCATATGTGACCCTGCTATCCTCCTCACCTATTGCATCATTGACTAACTTCTCTTCTGGGTAGGATGTATTTCCCAGTATTTCCTTGGCTGTTTCTTAGGCACTAAGCCCAGCAGTGAAGTCCTTAGGTTTGGCAATGGAGGGGAGGCAAATGGCCCTTCCACCCTCCCTGCTGCCACCTCTTTTCCAATTTCATGTGTCAACATGGCCTTCCTGCCTTGGGCGGAACTGAGGTTCTTCGCCTTCATTGCCTGCCACTCCCCCTGAAACTGCAAACTAAAACCTGATCTGAAACCTGTCCATAGTCAACTGCAGTAGATTTCAATTCCACTATTTTATGACTGCAATCCAATGCAATTGCAACTGCATTGAATTGCAACTGACTATTTCAACTGCTGACAACTGCTCCGGGGTCTACCCCATCTGTCTCACTCCATCTCCTTCTCTGCTGGCCCGGTGTAGATTTCCAGCCACAAATCTATCTGCCTGGTGTCCCACTTTACGTCCGCAAAATGGGCCATCCTTTTCCTAATTTTCTCATCATACCATAACCAGCATTGACACCCTTTTTTGTATGCATTTTTAATGATGAGTGAATAGGTGAGGAGCGGGGTAGCTAGCTGCACCCATTTCTCAATGACTATGGCCATAAAATAAGTAAATCCCCTGGACCAATTGCAACGGGGTCAGGGAGGGTCCCTACACTATGGAACTATGAGGTTGGCATATATTTTTGGAGATGGGGGATTGAGCTGGGAGGGGAGTACCACTACACTCTGGAAATGTGAATGGGGTTTAGTTTTATTTTGAATGGGGATCGGGCTGGGAGCGGTGTACCACTACACTATGGAAATGTGTTAGGGATTTATTTATATTTCAAACAGGGATCAGGCTGGGCGGGCAGGCTGGCCCGGCACATCCTGCTGGGAACAGCCATGCAAATGAGTCCATAATGAGCAAGCATGAGACCCGTTTGTGCCATGCATGCCCAATGAGCTCATTTGTATTTTGTAGCTGAATCTCACCCTTGGGGGAGTCAGTGCATCTGGAATGTGCCGCACGTCTCCCATTGCGGTCTTCAGCCTAGGCCCGTGATGCCCTGGGGTACATACCTCCCCCACTGTGCCACCATCCAGAATCCAATATTCATACAGGATGTGTGATCTGTTGCAATTGCGCATCTTGTTTGACTATTCCATCAGGATGCTCCAGTGCATTTATTTTGGTGGTGCATCTATATGTGTCGTGCATCCTGCTGGCTCTAAAAATGGGGGCCTTGGTTCCTGGAGACAGTGGGTGAATCCCATGCTCATTTTCAAGTGGTTTTGAACCCTTGCTGCCACCTGGTTAATATCTCTCCTCCACACATCTCTCTCTCTCTGTCTCTGCAGAAGAAATGTTCTTTCTTTTTTTTTTTACTTTCTATTGAACTGTGGACAGCTAGTGCTGTAGGTTGTCTGCCACGGCCTGGTCCTGGATCACTTTGGCCTATGTTTTATTTTTTATAATTACTGGTAGAAGAAGTTGTATCTAGGGATGTGCGGAATTGGAAGAATTTCACCTGCAGTTGGACGTGAAATTTGCCCCAAACTAATAAAATTTCACTCGCAGGTGAAAATTTGCACCATTGGGTGAGATTTCACCACCTGCTGGAGTAATTTCACCTCCTGTGGTAAAACGTGGCCACTGGCCAAAGTTCTCCCTGGTGTGCAGTGGTCCACCCCGGCCTTCACGGGCCATAATAATATTAATTAAGCACCCCCCCCCCAAAGTTACCCTACAGGCTCCTGGTTAAAAACAAAATTCACCCTCCACTCCCTATATAAAAAGGGAATCCAAATTTATTAATAACATCCGGAGATACAGGGGAACATCTCCTCAAACACTGTTGCCAGTGACTAGCATTGGACTACTAAAGCTGTCACAGGTCCAAGGTGAGCAGCCCCAAATATTTCAAACCTCATTAACACCTCTCAGCACTTCAGCTCCACACTGAAGCAAGAAATTACAATAAAGACCTATTAATCCGTAGTCCCAGAACATTTACTGAACCATCCCAAATTGAGCAAAAAAGGTCTCACAAACTGAAGCCTTCTCACTCATATTAGTATATAAAAATACCCACTTTCTCATATGACTAATAGTAGTCCATAAAGCCTTATTACAATTAGGGGCCCCATTCCTTAACTTGTTCCAGTTACTATGTCCAACTTCAGCCCTCATTTCATTTCATGTCAATATTCTGCCGGCAGCCTTTTCAGGTTTGAACAAGTTTTCAACTGTCATAGATAGTACTCTGACCATAAGAACAGCCATTAGCGACCCTTCTAGCATGCCACTCCGCACCTCAATATACATCTCCAAAATAGTAGCACACCATTTTACCAAAATAATACAATCCCTGTTTAAATTCACCAATACTTTTTAATTAAATAAGACGAGAGAAAAGGACGTCCATTATATATGATAATCCCCATTCCAGCCTGTAGTAAAATCCTCCAAGTAACCACTGTTTAATTAATTAACTAGGCTATCATTTGTTAATTTATTTTTGTGAACATCTAACACTTAAGGAGACCCTATCCTTTATGGTCACCCCATTGAGAGATGAATATCCCTATTAAAAAAAATGTCCCTGGGGCGCTAATGAGCAGCTAACTGAGCGGTCGCGTTTCCTGCTAGCTCTGTCGAGTCAGCTGGTAAATAAAGAATAAAGTTACGAATTTCCTACCCCAGAGAGAGCAAAACAGTATTGTCAGGTGGTGGAAGGAGTGATGGAAGAATTTCTGACCCCCATGCCCTCCAAAAGTCAGCGGGCGATCAGGAAAACTGGCAAGAAGGGAATGTCAGGCCCTGGAGGGGAGAATGCAGGCCTAGTTTCGCTCTCAGCTGCTGAGGTTGCGGCCTTAGGGAAGGCGCTAACAGGGCAAGTGATTGCGGCCCTGGAGCCACGTCTTGTGAAGCTGGAGGGTAAGCTAGATGGCAGATTACAGGAGGTTCTGGAGCAGCAGGTGCAGCAGAGCACCAGATTAAGTGAAGCTGAGGAAAGGATCTCCAGACTAGAGGATGAGGTGCTAATGGTGCCAGGGCAAGTTCGAGCTCTCCAGAGGGAGTTGGATGAGTTCAAGGAGGCGTTTGATTACCAATAAAACTACCACAGGTGGCTAAACCTGCATCTCAGGGGGCTTCCAGAGGAGCTAGAGGGGAATGATGCCCTGGATTTCTGCAGCAGGATCTTGCCTGAACTGCTGGGCCTTAACATAAAAATGGCAAGGTCAAGTTGGAGAGAGCTCATCGAGCAGTAATGCCATGGCCGTCGGCGGATCAACCTCCCAGTCTGATTATCATGCATTTCCACAACTTCCAGGATTGGGAGATGTTACTGAAGGCTTATAGGTCCCAGGGCTCCCTGAGCTTCGAAGGCCATAGATTGTTCTTGTCACAGGACTATTTGGCTCGTTTGCTGAAGAAGCGAAAGGCTTTTAATGGGCTGATGGCTCAGCTGAGGAGCCTAAAAGTAGAAAACTTCCTGGTATATCCTGCTACATTTAGAATCAAGCATGAAGGGGCGATCTACTCTTTTTGGGAGCTCGAGAAAGCGTAGGAGTTTGTTAAGGCCCTTAAGAGGAGAGTGAGCTGAATGGCTGTAAGAAAGTCATGAAGAGCTAGAGGGGTGGTAGAGAGGAGCCTGTGTTTCCTTTTCCCATTGATGTGCACCATTTCTATTCGCACTGTTTATGGATTAAATGATGTTTGGAGTGTCCCTGTTGGCACCGTTGCACCCCAGTTATATAAGGTGTCTGTTTTGTGAAGGGGTTGGATGTTGGCCTAGTTGACACGGATGATTCCTGGACTGATGGGGCCCGAGCAGTCTGGAGATTGGACTCTGGTGTGTCTCCCTCTGCCATAAAAGGAGGCTTTTCCGGGAATTGTGGACTTTGGGAGCACATTTGAAGGCCGAGAACTGGAAGGGAGCAGTCACAGAATTGTTTTTTGGATATTTGTAAGGTAGGAGTGGGGGCGGGCCTAGCGTGTGTTTTCTGATTGCGCGGCCTAGCCCCCATGCCCCTACAATACTGTCTGATCTTTAATAACTACATCTGCTACTATTAATCTGGGCTAAAGGTGGGATGGGGGAATGTAATGCGAGTGGGGAGGGCTGGGGGAGATTGAACTGCCCACTAGGATTGGGGTGAGGAAGGGCGATGCTGGGGGAGGCTCGGGTGGGTGCGCTCAAGTTCGGGTGGGACAGCTTGGCTTGGGGATGGAAGGCTCAATAGACCAGGCTCAGGCAGTGAGGGGCGGGGAGATTGCTGGCCTCCACCTTGGGTCGTGCTGGTAAACACATCCTCGGGGCATTTTGGGGGAGCGAGGCTGGGGGGCCTGGACTGGGGAGCCAAGGCGGGGTTCATTATAGGCAAGGGGACGAGAGTAATATGGCCTCGAGGGAGGGAATAGTAGGGCGGAATAAGGGGGATATGGTCGCAGGTTGTGATATTGACCCTCCTGGGTCCCTAGGTGTGGGCCCCAGTCTGCTGCTTTGGTTTGTGATGGGAGGTGGAAAGGAGTAAGCAGGTCATAATCCTTTTGAGGGGAGTCGGCATCTGGGGAAATGGGAGTCGGCTGTGGGCAGTTTGGTTTGGAGAGGAGGATGAAAGCTATGGTGATGGGTTGTTGATTCTGCTCTGGGGGGGACATGGGTTTGGGGGAGGCAAACCCTCACATAGCAGGTGGACTGCACACCAAACAAATAGATAATTTAGGCGAGAGGGTGTTATGACAGGTGGAGGGGTATTATGATTAAGATTTAAAGAAGGCAGATGTAGGAGGAGGGGGGAGTCATAAAGATGATATACTAGAGTGGCTAGGGAAGGGGGGGAGAGAGATGGATGGATGGGCAGCAGATGTAGGTGGAGGGAGAGGGTGCACCGGGGGGGGACTTCGGATGCAAAAGATAAGATAATACGATACTGCTCGGCCCTCAGACTGATTCCGTAGGGGGCTTCGGGGGTGGGATTTTTCCTGTAAGAGGGTACTCGGCTGATGGGGGAGCAGCAGGACGCATATCTCAATTGTGGAGGAGAGTTGTTAAACGTTTACTTTTTTTTCTTTTGTCTTGTCTTTAAACGTACACTTGTGCTATATTAGCAATTAGTGTAGTGGAGGAGGAGGAGTGGAAGAGTAGAAGGTGTAAGGAGTGGGGGTGGAGGAAAGGAGGGGTGAGGGCGCGGGGGGGTTGTATTGATATAAATGTTATGATAGATAGATCTGTTATTGTGTGTATTATTATTGTTGTTATCTGGTTATTTCTTTATGGATGCAGTCGACTGTGCAAGAATCATTGGCAGGGTATGAGTGTTCCTGAAAGCATTATGATAACTTGGATAAGTGCAGTGCGATATCACGCAGGAATGATTTTGAAAATGGAGAGCTTCATAGGGTGGGATGGGTGATTTGGCAAATCTCAATGTCATATCTTGGAATGTAAAAGGTATAGCGAGCCCAGTGAAGAGGACCGCACTTTTAACTGTGCTTAGAAGGAAGGGGGCACAGGTTGCACTGTTGCAAGAGACGCACCTGACAGATCTGGAGCATGCCAAACTAGTGCGGAATTGGGTGGGGAAGTGCCTAGCTGCCTCTTATTCCTCTCACAAAAGGGGGGTAGCGATACTCCTGCATAAGAACCTACTCTTTGAGGTGAAAAGAGTTGTGAGAGATCCTAAGGAGGGCAGATATATTTTTGTTACTGGGGTATGGCGAGGGGAGGCACTCACATTCGGTTGTGTGTACGCACCGGCGGTGTATGACCCGCATTTCTATTCCTCTTTACTGGGTCTGCTGGTTAGAGAGCAATTTCCTGGGCTGATTATGGGAGGGGACTTTAATTGGACTATGGACGCAAACGCGGATCACTTGGCAGGCAAGGGGCGGGTGACAGAGGCTATGTGCCAGTGGCAAATTGGGATAGCAGACTTGGATATGGTAGATAGCTGGAGAGCGGTTAATCCCACCGGGCGGGAGTACACATTCTATTCTAACCCCCATAAGACCTGGTCCCGTTTGGATTATATTTTTCTGCCTAGAAGCTGGGTGGGAAGGATTAAGGAGATAAGTCACAGCCCCATCTTCATCACGGATCATGCTATGGTGGTGCTGAGGATTGCAGGGGGGAGGGTGAGAGTAGACCCGCAGTATGGAGATTTCCCACATATCTGGCCAGGGATCGCCCATTTAGGGAGTACTTGGTGGATCAATGGAAGCTTTATGAGGAAACGAATGCCATGGATGAGGTTTGTAGTACCACTTTTTGGGAGGCAGGTAAGGCCTTTATGAGGGGGGCTATAATTGCTTATGTAGCCAAGATTAAAAAACAGAGGAGGGGTAAAAGGGAAGAACTAGAAAGAAAAGTGAAAGAGCTGGAGAAGCGGGTAGGGGGAGGAAAAAGGGAAAAGTCTCCAAGTTATTGGTAACAGTGAGGGAAGCCCTTAATTCCCTATTAAGAGAGGAAGCAGGGAAAGCATGGTTCTTTTGTCAAAGGAAGGTGTCTGAATGGGGGAATAAGCCCAGACCCATGTTGGTGAGACTGATGAAGGGGGGCAGGTGCCCAACTCGGATACTGAGGATTAAGGGGTTAGGGGGGCAAACTATTACAGGCTCCAAGGCCATAGCAGACCGCTTTGGGAGTTTTTATGAAAAGCTGTATAGGGCAGAACATGTTGGGAAGGAGGAGTGTATCCAGGAGTTTCTGGATGGGGTACCCTTGCAGAGAATCACAGATGAGCAGAGGGCGGTGTTGGGTCAGCCTATCTCAAGAAGGGAAATTTTAAATGCCATACAGAAGTTACAGGAGGGTAGAGCCTGTGGGCCGGATGGGTTTCCAGTTGAGTATTATAGGATCCTGGGGGGGAAATGACTGAAGCACTGAGGAAGGTGTTCGAGAGAAGAGAGAAGGGGCAGATTCAGGAATTACCTGACTCATGCTATGAGGCTAATATTTGCCTGTTACATAAGGGGGGACAGGATGAGCTCGAGTGTTCAGCTTATCGACCGATCTCCCTCCTTAATGTTGATATGAAAATCTTAGTCAAGGTCCTTGCTGCCCAGCTGGAGGATATCCTGCCGGAGGTGATCCACCCAGACCAGACTGGGTTCATCAAGGGGCGACAGTCCTGTCATAATGTGTGTAGATTGGTAAACGTCATATGGCAGCTGGCCAGGCTAGGGGTAAGATGGGGGTGATCTCCTTGGACGTTGAAGAAGCATCTGACAGGGTGGAATGGGAGTACCTCTTTGAGGTGATGGCCCGGTTTGGTCTGGGGGATCCGTCTATAGGGTGGGTCAGGACTATGTACCTCAGGCCGAGTGCGCAGGTGATGGTGAATGGGTGCCTCTCTGGAAAATTCGGGTTGGGGAGGGGAACGAGGCAGGGGTGCCCTCTATCCCCTCTGCTGTTTGCCTTGGCAATCGAACCCCTAGCGTCGGCGATACGCCAGCATGAGGGAGTGGTGGGAGTCCGTGATGTGGAGGGGAGAGAGCATAAAGTGGCGCTTTATGCTGACGATATGCTGTTATTTTTAGGGGATATACGTAATTCTGTGAGTCACCTAATGGATATTATTGATAAGTTTGCAGGTTTTTCCGGGTATAAAATTAATGTCCACAAATCTGAAGCTATGGGGTTCCCAGACGTTGGCCCAGAGATACGGCAGAGGGGATTCAGGATTGTCCAGACAGACTTCAAATATCTGGGGGTGCGAATAGGATGTAGGTGGGAAGAGCTGTATAAGCTGAACTATCATCCCCTGATCAAAGTGGTGTTGGCAGGCCTTAAGAGATGGATGCAACTCCCTGTTTCTTGGATTGGGAGGATTAATCTCATAAAAATGAATATTATCCCCCACATCCTATACCCCATGCAAATGCTGCAGTTGAGGCTAACGCAAGGAGATGTGAAACAGTTAGAGAAAGGGTTCACGGACTTCATCTGGCAGGAAAAAGCCTAGAATAAGCCTAACAAGGCTTAAGGTGGATAAGTAGGGGAGGCTTAATTTCTAGGATTTGGGCACGTGTTACAGGGCAGTGCAACTCAGGGGTGTGGCGGATTGGGTGCATAGACCAGAAGTGGCTAGTTGGGTAGGGCTAGAACAAGAAGGGACTCCAGGAAGGCTTACAGCCTACCTTCATAGTAGGGGACTGCGGGCTTACAGAGATTTGGGAAGTGGTAACCCGTTAGTTTGGGAAACGCTGGAGGCCTTGGATTATCTGTGGCAACGGAAAGGATTGGCCCAGAGGGAGACGGTTTTACTCCCGATTGCGAAGAATCCCTTTTCTGTCCCTGGGATGGAAGATAGGGGGCTTTTGGAATGGGAAAGAGGAGGGGTGAAATATTTAGGGATGTTACAGGAGAAAGGGGAGTTGAGTGAGTTTAATAAGATCAGGCGAGAGATGAGGTTGGGAACGTCACAACTATTTCGGTACCTGCAAGTGAAAGCGTATGTAGGAAGATTGGGTTCGGGGGGCAGGGATGGGTTGCACCCAAATTGAATAGAGCAGATGGTATGTCAGGCCAGGAGAGACCCAAAAGGATTTATTGGGAAAGTAGCCAAACAGGACAAGCAAAACCTTCCAGACCTAACGGGCCCCACAAAGGATCTTTGGGAGAAGGATTTAGGGCTGCAAATTTCGGAAAAGAACTGGAAGTTAGTGCTAGGTATGCCGGAGGGAATTATGGTATGCAATAAATTTAAGGAGGCCTTTTACAAATGTTTGCATAGAATATATTCGCCCCCAGTGACAGTGCATCGGGCTCACCCTGCAGTCTCACCGAATTGCAGAAGATGTAGTAGATGGTTGTGTACCTTCTTCCATTGCTTCTGGGCGTGCCCGGTCTTGGTCAAGTTTTGGGGAGGTATAGTCCAGGAGGTGAATAAGGGGTTGGGGGGCCAACTGTCTCGTAATCCTCTGGGTTGCCTATTTGGGGTGGAAATAATCAAAGGAGAGGAGGAGTGGCAACCTTTACCTAGGTGGGTAAGGGTTTTGTTTGTGCTGGCCAGGCACTGCATTCAGAACACCTGGGTCACTGGAAATGGGCCTATGCTGGCTGAGTGGAGAAGACTGGTTATACACTCCTTGGCTTTGGAGAGGCTCACATGGGTCATAAAAGATAGGGAGGAGGTGTTCTTGAGGGACTGGGCTCCTTTCATGGCATCTCTGAGCATGTTTGAAAACCTAATGCTCCGTACAGGGCTGGACATATAAGTCCCAGAGGGGTGGTTGGGTCTGAGGGATGTGCCCCTCCTGTTGGGGGAAATATCAAGTATTAGTGGCCTGTGTTGGTGTGGGGTACCTGTGCCCCACTCTGCCTGTATAACATGAATGGTGGGAGATTGCCTGATTGCTCTCTGTACTTAGTATGGTATGATCAACTAGGAATACCTGAATTTATCTGAGAATATGGACTGTAATGCACACTCGACTGCAACTTTGTTAAAAGAATTTGATAGATATTGATAATATAACTGGGATATTAGTGTGTCTGTGTTAGTAGCTGTCTCTTGTCATATGTTGTATGTATATGTCTCTGTGATAGAAAACTTTTAATAAACAGAATATTCAAAAAAAAAAAGTCCCTAACTACAAATGAGCATTAAATAAATAACAGATGAAGTGTGTCATCAGCACATACTCTAACACATACAGACTGACAATTTACATCCACATGATATATTATAAAACTAGAATAAATTCTGTCCAAAAGCTTCTTAAATTATAAAAAAAAAATTTCTTTCATGTGAAAATAAAGGGCTATCAATCCTTTTGGAAGCCAAATATAAGGAGCTGGTAACAGCTAAACGGAAAGTGATAGGCTAGTATGTAGTCCTAAATTGCAGCCAGTGACAGCCGGGGGACCACTAGACACCAGGGAGTGGAGGGTGACATTTTTGTTTTAATAAAACAAATGAGAAGTGCAGGGTAACTGTGTGTGAGAGGTTCAATTGGACTTGTGGTGGCTGGCGGGAATGGCGGGGTGAGAATTTTGCATAATTTGTGAATCATTTGCTCTGTGAAATTGCCAATTTATCACAATTTCACTGACAAAATTTCATTTTGCTGCATCTCTAGTTGTATCCTGAAGGCAGTGGGTGAATCAGATGCTTGTTTTCAAGTGGTTTCAACCCTTGCTGCACCCTGGTTAGTGTCTCTCCTCCACACAGACACTCTCACACACACAAAACACACACACACACACACACACACACTCTCTCTCTCTCTCTCTGACACACACACACACTCTCTACACACATGCACACACACACACACACACACACACACACTCACTTTCTCTCTCACTGATCAGTGGAACATTCTTTCTTTTTTTTGTTACTTGCAGTTGAACCATGGACAGCTAGCGCTGTAGGTTGTCTGCCACGCCCATGTTCTGGATCACACTAGCTGTCTGCCAAACACAACACACACCAGAATGAACCATATTGTAAAGGTAGGATCAACCAGATACAGAAAAAACAGGTAAATAATGAAAACGGTTGTGAACACTTGGGGCTTCAAGTCCTCCCTAAGTTAGCAAATTGTCCCTGCTTGTACAGGGTGTGAGACAGTGGAGCGGGAGGACACTGCAAGTGAACAAAAGCTTTGAGAACATTGTAATAACTAGTTTTCCATTTATTACGACATTTGACAGAGGACTGTTAACAGTGTGATTAAGGGGGTCACCAGTAAATATTATGAGGATTGCAATTGCTTTAACACTAACTGGCATCAAATGAAATCAAAATTTATTTATAAAAAGGCACCTTTCCATAGTTCAAGGTGCCAGTACATAAAAGCATAATCATATGAATCATACAATTCATAAAATTATAACATATATAAACCATAAATTGTCAGCAAGACATCTTGTCTGCCTCAAATGAAATTTTGGACAAGAGAAAATTATTGTCAATGTGTTGTTGTTATCCTGTCCACATAACAGTGGCATATCAGCTAAAACAATAGTAGTGTAGGTTAACCTTTCTAATCAAAGCATTTTTCATTAGGCCACCACCAATGACCAAAAGACCAAGCACCTTACCTCTTGCCACGCTGGCAACTCATGATTGGGAATGAGCTTGGGCTGCCAGGGAATGGCCAGGGAGGAGGGCTGAGAGAGGATCGAGTTGCTGACTGGCAACTTTCCTCTCCTAATCAGGTAGCTGACCATCTCAGCTCTTGGCTTCCACCAGGTGGAGGCATTGTGGTAGCGCATGGGGGCTCCAGGAGGCAGATGTAAGTCACAGTGTGGAGGAGGGAGCCACAGTCTCGGGATGCATGTGTGCCTCCACGCACATGCACCACCTGAGCATAGCATGATGGTGGGAGAGTGATGGAGGACAATAGGAGGAAAAAGGAAAGCACAGCTAGGGGGTGTTTGATGCCCACACACCATACCTCCACTCTGCCACATATCCAGGGATGCCTGTTGTGACTACTGGATTCAGGTAGCATGGGAGGAGGACAGCTCTCCCCCTCCTGACCCAAAGAAATTTGTAAGGCTACTGAGCCACCAGGTAAGCCCAGGGAGATGCTGGATGGTGGTGGTGGTGGTGGGGGGAGGGGGTCATGAAGCCTGGCAGAGTGGAATCTAACCTCTTTGTGGCCAAGGATGAAAAACAGATTGGAGGAAAAAAAGATCAGAACACCAGAATGTATGCCCATTCTGATAAGAAGTATTCCATTGTTTCAATCTTGTCACCATAACTGCCCCTCAAACATACCCACTCCTACATTCTTTTGTGTTTATGCTTTCCTCTGACTCCCAACCTCCCATGGGAATGCAGCCAAAGTATGTCTAACATTTTTCTAGGAACTGTTTGTCTAATTATTTAGAAATTACTGAGTTTTGAACGGATGATATTTTTTAAAACCTGGATCTGTACTGGATGTCCTAGAAAGGACTTCCAGTAGACTACAATATGTCTGATCACATCAAAGAATGAACCATCTCTAGCTCCCATTTTTCTGGAATGTTGGTTCTCTTTTTATTGGGTTAAGTCTACTCCTCCATAAAACCTGTTCAGTCAGTAGACTATAGTATGTTTGATCACATGAAAGAATGGACCTTATCAAGCTTTCATTTTTCTGGAATGTTAGTTCTCTTTTCACTGGGCTGAGTGAATTCCCCAATAACAGTTGAAAAAATTCACTAAAATATCTTGTTTCCAGATATAAAAGGAGCAGGTAAGAAATGACTGCAATGAAGTAACGGTTCTATGTGATAACGGCGAAAGCCTAAAGGCGATAGCCGTTATCAAGAACTCAAGAGTGCTGACATTTTTCTTTGGCACTTTTTTTCACCAGGGACTTACTTTTTTAATGTTTTATGTGGGGGACTGCACCCCCACACTCCCCCCCCCATGGGGGCTTTGCCCACCACACCCCCCTACTAAAGAATTCTCAACTCCAGAGAGGTGCATGTCGAGGGGTGAAAACATTAAAAAAATAAAACATTCGGGCCAGATGCAACAAAAATGCACCAGCGCCCTGACCCGAACCCAGTACCCTGCCAACCAGCTCTGGCAACCCACCCACCATGCCATGATATCAGCTCAGCAATCCGCCATGGCACAACCCCTCACATCCCCTCCTGCCCCTCACTGTGCATGCTCGCTCCCCCCCCACGCGCGTACGTATAGGGACATCCCATCACTATATTCACTGACCCCCCCATCCGGCCACTCTACCCTACCATAGCCCTCGAGGGATGAGCTGGGGAGTGGATCGCTGTTATTTTTTGTGCCCTTTACCCAGTGCCCTAATAACGGTATCCCGAAGTAACAAGGGAAGCATAAATTGTTTAAGAGAATTTTTTTCTGTTTAGAAAACTTTCAAGACTTCCGCCTTGCCACCTTTACTTGACAAATGTCCAATGTTTCTATCCAATTTTTCTGTACAATTTAGGAAGACCATGTACCCTTGCCCAAATTTTACATTCACTGGGGCCTATGCATTAAGGTGCAGATTGCAGAAGTGCTGCAAATTAGTGATGCACAGGCAATCATAAGTGTCAGTGCTGTGAACCGGGAGGTCATGTAGACTCCTTTGCATGTGCACAAAAGAGACACACATCCCTTCCACACTGGATCCCCCAGCTGGTCATGAAGCTACATGTGTGGCCAGTCTAGGGGCATGTCTGGGAGCATTCCTGAATTCCATGCCATTCACTAAGATGTGGAATGATGAGCAAGGGGGTGCAGGATACAGCAGCAGAGAATCTGCTGTACCTTTTCTGTGCCCCCTATATCCCCAGCTGCTGCAGTGGGGCAGGGAATACCTCCACCATGCTGCCAAGCCCACTGTGCTGACAGTGAGGTCAGAAGGCAGCAATTCGGTCACTCACTTGTACTTTAAAATAACAGCAGTCCCGGGGGGAGGTGTTGCTTAGCCACCGACGAGGTGGCAGCCTGAATCTCTTGCTCTTTCCCCGACTGACTGGATTCCGTGGCTAGCTTCCCTGATCAGGGGTGTTAATCAGTTGTAAAGCTTCACTACACATTATTACCCCCTCCCCAGCTGTCTGGTGTGATCATTTCTTGTTTTCATCGTTCGGCTATTGCAGTTTTGGCGCCAGCATGTTCGAGAGTTGCTCCAGATGGTAGGCCACGCAGGCCCCGCTCTCATCCTCCGTCTCACACTCTGAGGTGGAAGTTTGGTATAGGGGTGGAATCTCTTCCAGTACCATTGAATCAGACTTCGTTGCCCCGTACCAATACTCAAAGCCTAGGATGTCATCCTTTGCCCCAAAACAGCTTGACTCTCTTCTACCCTTACGTAACTCCCCATCCCAACCTGCTATGGAAGGGGACTCCTTGCAATACATAACCTAAATGCTGGAGGCCCTACTCACTCGGCTGGATGGTATAAATGCGGCTCTTACTGGGACTGTGGCTGATGTCAGGAAACTAGAGGACAAGATGAACGTAGTGGAACAGAGAACAAAAGACACAGAAATCCAGCAGGGGAAAATATGGCAACGTTTACATGCCGATGAGACCAGACTAGCTACCTTATGGGAGAGAGCTGAAGACCAGGATAACTGGGGGCACTGCAATAACATTCATATCATAGGCATCCCTGAAGGCTCTGAGGATCAAAATATGGGGATGTTTTTAAATGAGAATTTTCCTCTCATGCTTGGAGACAGATGGTGAGGCCCAGTGGAGGTGGAAGGAGCCCACAGGTTGACTGCTCAGCAAGAATGACTGGGGAAAGCGCCCAGACCTATCATCGCCTACATTTTGCACTATTCCACCAAGGAAAAGGTGCTACGGGCTGCCAGGGACATAAGGGAGATCACTTGACAGGGAACCAGAATCTCGTTTTATCAGGATTTTTCAAAGGAGTCTGCTGCCCATAGAAAGGCCTTCCTACCTCTTAAGAAATTTCTGCATTTGCATGGTTTTAAGTGCAGATACAGGAACCTTACCTCATTGCAGGTCCTTAGAAACAGGAGGGAACTAACGGCATCATATCCAGCTGAAGTTAAGAGATGGCTAGCCAAGTTTTGGCCTAACATATCATCCCAGATGCCTCTGGGAATCTGCCACATCAATATAGTCTCAGGGGAACTTATCTACAGTGAAGTCTTTTCTGGGGGACCAGTTTTCAGAGATGACTGCCCCGGTGTCTAATGGTTCCCCCAGGTCTGATATCAAGGTCTCCCCTTCTTTCTCGATCCCTACACCCCCCGGCATGACTCTCCCCCTGCAGTCAATGATTCTTCCATGCCTCCTCGAGGATCCAGCGCAACATCGCGCCACAGGCAATGCTTCAGAAGTGGACACCACCTCTCTCCGGATCAGCACTTGTCTGCCCCTCCAGCCAAACGTTCTCAGGATGATGATCCTTTGGATGAAGAGGTACCTCAACCCCTTCACTAAACCCTGACAGCATGGAGATTGGAAGCTGCAAGGACTGGTCCGAAAATCCTGACGAAACCACTGACAGTGGCATACCGGCCTCTCTGCACATCAGGCCAGGACTGAAATCTTATGCTGCAGTGCTAACAACGACCACTCCTTCAATCTCAGATGTGGCTCCTGCAGCTCCTACCAGCTCCTCTCTGGGATCAATAGGCTCACCTCAGACTAGTTATTATGTGTTGTTCATTTACACTTTCTTCTTTGGGGCTGTGGTTTTCTTAAGTTAAGATGCTTGGGAGTGTAATAGTTGTCAGTTAGCATGTATGCCTCTCATCCCTTGCCTCTCTGCTTCTCATTTGCAGGTTCTATGGGGCAGTGGCATTGTGAGCTGTTTATTCGGGAAACACACCACATAATGCCTACTACCTACCATGCATGGAGCCAGGCTTTGGCAGTGGTTTAGTTAACCCGCTCCCCCCCTCTCTGGTAGGCTCTGGCCTCCCTCAGGGCAGGGGTTATCCAGACTATCCACTGCCTAGGTATCCCTCTCTCTTCTCACCCCACTCATTATGCCATAAAAAGGCTCCCTCTTCCACACCCTCAGAGTTATATGCATACTCTGTGCCTGTGAAACAGCCGTATACTATTCAGTTGGAGGGTCTTCCCCCCCACCTCCCTTACACCTCCTTTCCTCTCCCCCACCTCTCTCTACCCTCCCCCTTCCCTATTTCTGCTACCCTACCCCCTTCATCATGGAACTCAGTATCGGGAAACACTCCCAGTCGGGGATGAGTTGTCTCTCTCTGGACATTTACCAAACCACCCCCGTATGGGTGATCGAGTTAGCGTAGCTGAGGATCTCCATTTGCAGGAATCTTTTTACAATTTGAGCTCATCACCTTTATTGTGTTCACTACTTGTTGTGTTTATTTCCTACTGCCTAATTTTAGTAGTTTGTTCCCCACTATTTGGGACACAGTGAGGCGCTCTCATTAGTTCATTGTCAAGATACATATTGAATATTTTCTTGTTCTCTCTTCTCCACAGATTATTGACCGTATTCTTGGTGTTGTATTTGACCTGCTGTTATCTGAAACATACAGCGTCCTCACTTCCCTTTGGCAGAAGTGAAATCACCCATCCTACTTCCCTAGCCTTTATTAAGCATGCAGGTACCCCTTCCCTGATAGCTCAGTAGCTAAGCTGGTGGGTGAGTACCTTTTCAGCTTCCTATTATCTAACCAGGAGCAATGTCTTCCACCCTCACAAGTGGGGTGCACCTCGTTTCATGGAACGTTAAGGGGCACAACCAGCCCGTCAAGTGCACCAAGGTCCTGCAATATCTGCGCTCCGTGCAGGGTGATGTGGCGCTCCTCCAAGAGATGCACCTTACTACCAAGAGCATGCAGTGGCTTTGGAAATCCTGGGTGGGCCGAGTCCTAGCCAGCTCCGCATCCACCAAGTCTCGGGGCGTTGTGATCCTGATCAGTTGTTCTCCCCCATGGGTGGAAGAGGAGGTATGAATGGACTCCCAAGGCCATTGGGTGGTTGCCAGGCTCTCCTTCCCAAGGGGTAGGCTGATCCTAGCCAACGTATATGCCTCCAATGTGTATTGTGCTGAATTTTTCCCAGGGGTCAGTCAGGCCATCTCCTCACTATCTGCTGACCATCCCCATATCCCGGTCTTACTTGGAGGAGACTACAATCTAGTCCCATGTATCTTTCTAGGCAAGTCAAAACCCACCCTCAGGCCCACCCCAAAGCCCGTGTGGCTCTGCAAGAAATGATGGCTTAATGGGGTCTCATCGATGTATGGAAATGAGACCACCCCATGGGATGTGACTACATGTTCTTTTCGACACCCCACTCCATCCAAAGCTGTATAGACCTCTGGCTAGCTAATACTGTTGCAGCTGTAGGTGCATTGGACATGGGAATAGGTAGTATTTTGATCTCGGAACACGCTCCCATTAACTGCACCTTCACCCCACCGGCAGAGAATGCGACTGGTACCAGATGGAGATGCAACCCACTACTGTTGTGAGACCCTGAATTCTGCAAAATGGTGACTCAAGCAGCCAAAGACTACTTCCTGTTATCCCCACCCGGGTGAGGTTTAGGCGAGCGTGGTGTGGGAGGCTCTTAAAGCTGTTCTTCGTGGCCGCATCATCTCCTGCACTGCAGCTAAAAGTAGGGCTCGGCGATCAACTCTTGCACAGCTGCAGGCTGAGTTCTCAGCACTCAAATCCCACTTTAAGGCATGCACAGTGGCTGCACAGGACCAATCCCTGATTAGGGACATAGTAGGACTTAAGTACCAGATCAACTCTATCCTACAACAAAAGGTGAAATGGCTATTGTTGCACTCCAAACACTCTTTCTGGGAGGGAGGGGAGAAAGGTGGCAGACTCCTCGCCTACCAATTGCAAAAGCAAATGGCATCCTTGAGGATACATGCCCTCCAGTCCACCTGCAGTAAGGTAACCACAGACCCTCAAGGAATTAATGATATCATACAGAAATTATATCAAACACTTTATCAATCCCATAATGCTATAGACCCCTCTCACCTCTCCAGGGAATTGAGTAACTTCTGTCACTCTGTTCCAATGCCCAGCCTCACACCAGAACAGGTGGACTCCCTGGACAAGCCCATTACAGCTGAGGAGCTGCATTTGGCTCTCTCTCAGATGGCAAAAGGCAAGGCCCCCAACCATGATGGAATGACCGTTGAGTTCTATCAAACTCTGGGCACAGAAATCACCAACCCCCTTCTTCGTGCACTTCAGGAGGTTTAAGCCTCTAGTACCCTTCCTCCCACTATGAGTGAAACTCTGATAACCCCCCTTTCCAAGAAATCGAACGAACCGCTGGACTGTGCCAACTATAGCCCCATCTCCCTCCTCCCTGTCGACACAAAGATTGTGGCCAAAATCCTGGCTAGCAGAATGGTGGAAATCCTCCCTTCCATTATCCACCCATCGCAAGTCATGTTTACAAGAGGGAGGTCCAGAGCCGACAACATGAGGCTCCTGTTTAACCTTAAATGGATTGCCCATCGTTCCAAAATTCCCATGGCGGCACTTGCATTAGATTTTTCCAAAGCGTTTGATTCTGTGGAGTGGGACTATCTCCATGAGGTCCTCTGCTTATATGGCTTTGGTTCCCAATTCCAGCAATGGGTCACTACCCTCTATAGCTCCCCTATGGCCAAGATATTAACCAACACAAATATCTCTTCATCTTTTAACCTGCGTAGAGGTACGCGCCAAGAATGCCTCCTATCCCTGCTGTTATTTTTGGTGACTTTAGACCCACTAGGGAGGAAACTCATTGCTTCGAAGGAAATCTCTGGCATTCCAGTTGCCGGGGTCTCCCACCTAGTGGCCGCATATGCAGATGACCTTTCGCTTACCTAATCTCACCCCCAAGACTCCCTACCTGGGGTCTTGTCAATCCTGCAAGATTTTGCTGGGCTCTCAGGCCTACAGACTAACTGGAAGAAAACCATTCTAGCCCCTCTCAATTCCCTATGCAGCAAAGACTGCTTGCAAGGTACAGATCTGGCATGATCCCCACAGGAGTTCATGTATTTGGGGGTAATGATCCCCTTTCACTAGGGTGATCTGGAGTCTGCCAACTTTTCCCCGCTTGTTGCCACATTGTCAGCAGAGGTGGATCGTTGGTGCAAACTCAACCTCTCCCTACCTGGCAAAGTGGCGGCTATCTGTATGCTGTTTGTCCCTTGAGCGACCTACCTCCTCAATAACTTGCCCATCCGTCTCTCTCTCCCAAGCTATTCCTCTCTCTTGAAAAGCTAATCTCTCACCTGTTATGGGAAGGCAAGCCGCCTAGATGGAGTTATGCTAAATTGAGAGCTCACTGGACTCAGGGAGGGTTTGGCTTCCCTTGGCTTCAAGACTACCATCTGGCATTCATGGCCACTCAGGCCACCAAATGGTTTGTACACTCCCATGGCTGCCCCCCTTCATGGGCAGATCTGGAGGCCAGCCTCCTGTGTGGTCACCCCTTTGACTCTCTCTCCTGACAGCTGAGAGATTCCTTCCCGACGAACTGACCCCTATCATGAGTGAAACCAGATGCACCTGGTGCTGACTCATGGCTCTCTCTGATACCCTGCGGATGGCATGGGCCCCCCCATTGAACTGTCTCCCTCTAGAATAACTGGCTTATAACCATCAACAAGAAACCACTTTGTTGGCCTATGTGGGGTGTGCACAGAGCATCACCCACATATGGGATCTGTACATGCCTGACTCCTCTGAACTAATGTCCTTTGAACAGCTCAAAGCCAAATATAACCACCCTACTAGGGATTTCTGGAGGTACCTCCAGCTCCGTAGTGTGGTAATCGCCCTTTGTTTGCACTTTAAATTGGATGCCAAATGGCAGTGGTTGGCCTCCCTGCACAAATCACACTCATCCCGGGGAATGGCAGGATGCTTCTATAGGGTGTGGTGAGACTCTTAGCCAGACTCCACAGAGGCTTGTTGGCTTAAGTGGATGGCGGATACTCAAACTACCATTCTTCCCGAGTCTTGGTCTCGATGTCTCAAGGCTGCCCATGACATGTCGAGGATGCCAAGTCCAGTTGTCTAAACAAAAATCTTGCTCAGGGGTACAAGACTCCAGAGGCCCTCCATTCAAAAGGGTTGCTGCCTCACTTCAAGTGTTGGCGCTATCAGCAATTACCAGCACACATCCTAAATATAGAAACATAGAATTTGACGGCAGATAAGGACCGCTTGGCCCACCCAGTCTGCCCATTTCCCTACCTACTGGATAAGCTGCAGATCCTAGTTAACCAGCAGCCTACTTCTTCCTACCCCAACCCCCTAGAATTGCCTTATGACTATCCCATGAATGCTTGAATTCCACCACTGATTTTGACTCCACAACCTCCTCCGGAAGGCCGTTCCACGCATCCCAACCCTCTCTGTGAAAAAATACTTCCTTAAATTACCTCTGAGCCACCTCCCTCTATCTTCAAATTGTGCCCTCTTGTTCTTGCACACCTCTTTTTTTGAAAGATGCTACCCTCTTGGACTTTGTTGATTCCCTTGAGGTACTTGAAAGTTTCTATCATGTCCCCCCTCTCCCTCCTTTCCTCGAGGCTATACATATTAAGCTCCTTAAGTCTCTCTTTATATGTCTTCCAGTGCAGACCCTGCACCATTTTAGTTGCCCTCCTCTGGACAGCTTCCATCCTGTCTATGTCTTTGCAGAGATTGGGTCTCCAGAACTGCACACAGTACTCCAGATGGGGTCTCACCAGCTGTCTGTACAGAGGGATAATAACTTCCTGTTTTCTACTGGTGATGCCTCTCCCTATGCATCCCAGTATCCCCCAAGCCCTCCTTGCTGCCCTCTCACATTGCTTGCCCACCTTTAGGTCATCTGATATGACTACCCCAGGTCCCTTTCCATTTTTGTTGTTGTTAGTATCTCAACCCCATTGTGTACTCTTCCCTGGGTTTTGTTTCCCAGGTGCATTACCTGCACTTCTTAGCACTGAATCTAAGCTGCCATACATTTGACCATTCCTCTAACCTTGCCAAGTCCCTTCTCATCCTTTCCACCCCACCCTGTGCATCAACTCTTTTGCAGATCTTAGTGTCATCTGCAAAGAGACATACTTTTCCTTCCAGTCCTTCTGCAATGTCGCTTATAAAGACATTGAAGAGGACCGGTCCTAATACTGAACCCTGAGGTACCCCACTAGTAACCCTCCTTTCTTCTGAGTGGACTCCATTTACTATTACTCTCTGTGTCCTATTCTCCAGCCAATTCTTTAACCAGACTGTCATCTTGGGACCCACTCCCAGGCTGGCTAACTTGTATATTAATCTTTTGTGTGGGACTGTGTCAAATGCCTTGCTAAAGTCTAGGTAGGCCATGTCCAGAGCCCCTCCCTGATCTACTACTTTGGTCACCCAGTCAAAGAAATCTATCAGATTTGTCTGGCATGACCTTCCTGCTGTGAATCCATGCTGCCTAGGGTCCTGTGCCCCTCTGGCCTCTAGATACTCGACAATTCTTTCCTTCAGAAGTGATTACATCATTTTCCCTATCACTGAGGTTAAACTAACAGGTCTGTAGTGTCCTGCTTCTGCCTTGCTCCCACTTTTGTGAAGGGGAATCACATCTGCCTTCCTCCAGTCCTCGGGTACCACCCCATCCTCCCATGATTTGTTAAAAAGGGTAGTCAGTGGTGTCACTAGTTCTACCCTTAGCTCTTTTAGAATTCTGGGATGAATCCCATCAGGCCCCATTGCTTCGTCCACCTTCAGTTTTAAGAGTTCTTTCAGAACCCTTTCTTCTGTAAATGGGCTGGTATCAACTTCTGTATCCAGAGTGTTACTACTGTTTGTTTTATGTACCTCCCCCTCTTCATTTGTAAATACTGAGCAAAAATATTTTATTGCAATGCCCCCATCTCTATACCTTTTGGGCTTCAATAGTAGTTGACTGCGCCAAAGTATTAGGACAGTCAATTTCTCTCTCAGACCCCATGTTGCTTTTAGGTGATTCTTTCTCCCTAACTATGCTGCCCAAATGAAACACAGAATGCATCATTTTGGCACTCTTAGAGGTTAAATGGCTATTATTCATTTATTGGTGCCAGTCGTCATCCCTGACCCTCAAGAGCTGGCATGCTGCCCTGACAAGATTGGCCAGCTTAGAAAGGCTATCTTACTCTCACTGGGGGCAACTCACCAATTATAGTCAGAAGTGGGATGCATATCTACAGTCGTCCCTATGCAAGGTCCCGACACCCCCGGGTAACCCTCCTATATGATGCTCCTCCACTCTGGCTGGGCCTCCACTGCAGTTAATTGGGAAGTGCACACTATTTACAATGCCTATGCTTGGTATGATTTAGCTATCCATCAGCTATGTTACTTATTTTGTCTCTGTGCAGACTGGCTAGGATCACTGTTAATAATGCTCATATAGTCTGCATATATTGTTATATTTGATATATTGCTGTATTGCTGTCTTACTTCTCATATCATGGTCTCTATCTCTATGGAAATGCTTTGTACCTTGGAAAATTCAATAAACTTTTCCATGATAAAAAATAAAATAAAACAGCAGTCCCACACATTCCCAGAATCCCCTTGCTCATGTGGAGCACAGGATCCACTTCAGGACCCAGGATGGGCATCTGAATGGATGCTCCCCTGTGTTCCTCTAACTGTCCCCACACAGCTCCACTCTGGGCATGTAGCCACAGACAGGCACCCTGCAGAGGTATGCAATTGTGTATTTTGCTTACCTTGTGCCTGTGCGCAGGTGCATAGCTATGCAGGATGGGATACACACAAATTGCGTGTACTCAGCTCGCCTTCATGCATAGGACCAAATTTTTTTATCAGAGTCTGGGAGGTGATAGAGACCTTCACATTGTTGAAAGGAATGAACAAGGTAGATTGTGAGATAATAAGCAGCAGAAATGGTGCATCAAGAACACAAAGACAAAAGTGGAAGCTGCTGGGGGGGGTGATTCAGAAGGGATGTGAGAAAGTTATTTTACAGAGGCAGTGGAACAGCCTACCAGTAGAAACAGTGGGTGCAAGAACCTGAGGAAGAGGGTATGCCCACCAGGTGTTCATGTAGGTTGGTAAGTCCCAGGTACATCCGCTCCAGTTTGCATATATGTTTTTTGCACATTTTTGCACATTTTATAGTAGATGCACTTATGGATACCATATTTACTTCAGGAAAATATTTTGATCTTACCATGGTCAGGAATGCAAGTTTCTGTGTTCATTGGTGGGTGCAAGAACTGATACTGGCTTCAGACACAGCTGGGACTGAGTAACAGGCTTAATAGTTTCACAGGGGGAAAGCAGTAGGGCAGGGGGCAAGGGAGGAGGTGACAGCAATAACCCTGATTGGACATCAGGTCCCAGGAAAGGAAAGGGTAAAACAGGGTAGACTGTAGCAATCTCCCTCCAAAGCTGAAGGCCACCTTTCTTTATACTGTACATGGATGAAACATAAAGTACTGTATTTAGCAGTACAAATCCCAGTTAAGCAGCTAATCTTTATGAAACTAATTACCTCCCTTGAGACAGGCAGTTTTTGATGGCCTAAATAGCTGGAAGCTTGTACCCTTAACTTTTTCTGCAAAATAGAAATGATTAAAATTAGTGTCATGTCCATATTTTTGTTTTTATATTCCACTCTGCCTATCCCCGTTCCTAGTAAAGACTGCTGTGAACCAAAGAAAATGATTTCCAGATTCAGTGGGGGAGGAGGAAGAACCCAAATAAAATGGGACACTCTTATCAGACATAAAAAATTGGGAAGCACGGGCTTGTCCAGCTTCCAGAATTATTATAAAGCTGCACAATTAAACCATCTGGTTGAGATACTTAAGGACTCTGAGGACAATAGATGAACACATTTAGAAAGGCATGCCCATCAAACTGTTGCCCTAAAATGCTTAGCAAGCATATCAGTTAATACCACCTTGTCAGTGTAACTAACAGATGGACCATACATGATTTGTCTGTCTGGCTCAATGTAAAACACAAATAGCAACTAGAGAGCCCCTTCTGGACAGAACTTCCCATAAGTGGCTCCCTATTTTTCCACCTCCTCATTTGGATGCAGCTTTTCAGAGATGGACAAAATATGGTATATTCTCACTTTGGCAATTTGTAGGTGACTCCAATATAATTAAAAGCTTTGAGATACTCCAACAGGAATTTGGCCTACTTCCAAGGATTTCTTTAGATCTTTATAGTGCAGGGATTATGCAAACTATGTCTGGACAGAAGCATTCTTATGACAGAGTCCTTACTGAGTATATGTTTTTTGTACAGAATATCCCAGGAGGACAGACAAAAAACATATATCAAACCTTTTATAAGATTCTTAAGTGACATATAGGGCTCAGATACCAAGGATATATCAAACTGGCAAGTTGATGAGAAAACATTAATGGTCACCAATAGGTTCACAGCCACATAGGATTTGTGCTACACTGGGGACAGAGGAGGGGTAGCATACATTCAAGTCAGCCCGTTACATTTTATAAACCTGGAGTATGGGATAGCTGGGTTAGTTTGAAATGCAGGAAAGATATGATTAATGGAGGGCTTTCTGGGTCTCCTGAAAGTCTTAATACATAGAGACATTTCAATATGCCAGTTGATATTATTTTCCTGGATTATGCAAAAGCATTCAACTCTATCTCCCATGAGGTACTACTTGAGCAGTTAACTCTACTGTATCTTCCCTATAATATAATTGCTTGGGTGAAATCATGGCTGACAAATAGATGCCAAAGGGTAAGCATCAGATGTTACTGTTCAGACTGGGGAGAGGTGACAAGCGGGATACCACAGGGTTCCATCTTGGGACCTACACTTTTTAATATAGTTGTCTCATCCATGAAAGCTTCTGATGGGACCTGGCTGGGAAAATACGCTGATGACAGCAAAGTGGGAACTATTGTAAACAATCAGGACACAGCAATTAAACCTCAGAAAGATCTGAATCAACTAGAGCAATGGGCATTAAAAAAAATAATTAAAATTTAATCTAGATAAGTGGAGGCTTAAAAAATCAGAAATTGAATTACAATTTAAATGGTATCCTTCTTGGGGAAACAACTAATGAAAAGGACCTCGGGGGTTATTATTACAAATACCTTTTCCTTTTAACTCTTGTACTAGAACCAAAGTTAAATAAGGAAATAAAATACTAGGATGTATTTTTAGGAACATGAAAAAAAGGAACCCATCAGTGATTGTACCCTTATATACATCACTAGTGAGACCACATCTCGAGTACTGCTCACCCTTCTGTGTACCACAAAACAAGAGGGGTGAAGTATTGATAGAGGGAGTACAAAGAAGGGCGACAAAACAGATTGAGACAGTACATCAGAAGAGCTATGGTGTAAGATTGAGGGACTTGAGCATGTACTCAGTGAAGTACAGATGGCTGAGGGGAGATCTATGCCTAGTATTTCATGCATCCAGAGACAAATATATATAGGAAACTATCGGACTAACATCACCAGATTCCATTAAATGTACATGCACACGTGGGCTGAAGATAAAAGGAGAAACAAATAGAACCAATAAGAGAAATAAATGGTTCAGCCAGAGGGTGTGTACAGCTTGTAATAGTCTGCCAGAGGACATAGTTATGAGTAAAACCATGGAGTCATTCAAAAAATCCTTGGACCAATATATGGCAAATAAAAAGTATGAGTACAACTACCACTGCATTTGTGGTGAGCAATAATGGGTCCTACGACCTTCCAGCTCATACTATCCTATGAATCCTATGAATATACATTGCCACAAGACCTGGAGTAAGGTAGGTTGAAATGAATGTTACTTGTATAACTCTTAAGCATTTTTTTTATTTATCATTAGCATTGCCTGCTTAATCCTCATATATGGAATTCACCAAGTTGTTTTTTAACAGTAGAAAACACTTGACTAGGTATAACACATGAGAGATTATTTATATTGCCAGTACTGATGTACAATCTGAATCACAATGAGCCTATTGTAATCTTTCAGGATGCTAACTACTTGTAATTTGAAACATTTACAAATAAAGTATGAAAAAAGTGACATACAGTGAAGGATGTGATTGAAAAATTAAAAATCTGAAGCCAAGGTAACACTGGCTCCGAAACAATTGTGCGGGGTTGTTAGGGTGATACATCATACTATTGCATCAGGTTCATGGTGATAGTTCAGCTGGAAGTGGGAACCTACTTTTTTATTATACCAAATGTATCTGCTCATTATGGAGGCACTTACACTGATCTCTGCTGGAGGGGCTACAATTAAAGAGGAACACATTACTATATCTTTTGGGGGCTGCTAAATTATTCCACAGTTCATGGGGGTGGGGTGCAAAAATAACAAGTGGAAAAAAACTGATGTCTATGGGTTCCTTTTACCCAATACATTTATTAACAGAGCAGGTCTATGCATCCCTTTTATCCATTACATTTGCTAACAGAGCATGTCTATGGGTTCCTTTTACCCCTTACATTCATTAAGAGAGCACCCATTTGTGTTATATTACAGTTATAAGTTTTTTTTTATCATCGTTCATCTGTGTAATGCTTTTTAATGGCATATTTGGAGAAGGGCACATTGAAAGAAGTTATTTTTTTGTAGAATCACCATAATTAGATGCAACAGGAAAAACAATGGGTAGCTAAATGTGCTTATATCTTGCACAACTGGAGTCAAGAGGAGTCCATCAGTCCATGAACATGCTCTTCCCAGCTGATCGCTGCTGGAACTCTGGATAGTGTTGGGACATGGAAGTCCCTGTAGCTGCACCTCCCACTAAACAGCTCTATACACTGCCCTCCAATTAGGTTGCAGTCTTGGAATTGGGGGGCAGAGCCTCAGAAAAGCCCACCAAAAACAGACAAAGATCTAGGACTTTGAAATACCTGGCCACTCTCCAGTCACCTCACTGCCTAAATCCCAGTGCCCTTGGGTTGAGAGGGGTTCACCAGCCTTGGGCACTCCCACCCCCCCCCAAGTTGATTACAACTGGAACTCTGGCTATTGTCAAGATTCAGAAATCTCTGTTGATACTCCTCCCTGTACACAGCCCTCCATTTGATTTTCAGTCTTGGAAATGGGTGAGGGCCTTGGAAAAGCCTCCTGAAAATAAAGACCTGGGACTTTGAAATACCTGGCAAATGTCCATCCTCTTCAGTGCCTACATTTTGCTGCCCTGGGATTGAGAGGGGTCCACCAGCCCTCAAACACCCCCTCACCCCAGCCAATCACCACTTGAATTCCAGCTACCGTTGGGACTCAGAGAACCTGGTAGCCATGCCTCCCTCTACACAGCCCTCTAATCAGTTTGCACTCAGGGGACTGGAGGCAGGGCATCAGAAAATCCCACCAAAAACAGACAAAGACCTGGGACTTTGAAATATCTGGCCATTCTGCAGCCACTTCAGTACATACATTCTGTTGCCCTGAGTTAAGAGGGGTCCACCAGCCCTTGAACACTCACTCCCTCCCACCAGCAGACCATCACTGGAACTCCAGCTACCATCAGGATTCAGAGGTTCCTGTAGCCATGCCCCCCTCTACATAGCCCTCAAATTGATTCACAGTTTCGGGACTTCCTCCTTCCTTTACACATACTGTTTGCTTTGAGTAGCATAAAGGACATCAAGGGAGTCTGTACAGGAGTCAGCCCAGGAGGCAGCCTATGGCTGAATATTCTGCCCTAACCACAACAGCTATTTTGGTAAGAACTGTTACAGCCAACAGGGCTTCTTCACAGATTCTATTGCATTCATATGCATGTACTTTTCACTCCATTGCCTAGTTACACATATGGTGATGTTTTTCATGTTGTAATACACTATAGGTTGGGTCTGTTGCATTATCGTCTGCCATTTTCAAGGCTGGACTGTGGTACAGTGTGCCCACCTGGAAAGTTGATACACAAGCCCACCTGGAAAATCCATAGGGGAGGGTCCACTGTGACACACACACATATCAGTATTCCACTTAAATTTGATACACTAGCTCTGTGTTTACATCTTACAGTGACATGCAGTGCACACAATACCTGATTTACTTAAAAATAGATGATAAAAGCAAAGATTTTCAGAGTTTTGAATATGGCCAGGTACCCAACAGAGGGAGGCCCACTTGTAAATTTCCAGGTATCCATGTGGACCAGTCTGACTCTGGCAATTTTTTGGCACCAGGTATTGTGCATTAGTGTTTGCTAATCACTTGCATTCCCAATTGGTTAGAAGTTAATTAACACCCTGCAGCCTGTATCCAAATGTGTTAATCCTGCTGTATACTGTATCCGTGTTTGTGATGGGTCACATCCTGCTGTATTTGTACTGTTAATGCCTTCTCCTAGATACACCCTGTCTGGATGGGTGCTGCTTTCTTTGCATCAGTAACTGCAGTAAAGTTTTGTAACTAATTAGTTGAATTTACATTTCTGTTTGGGTATAAGCCATTTATCACCCTGCTGCAGTCTATATCCAATTGTGTTAATTCAGCTGCAGACTGTGTCAGTGTGTGTTATTGGGTTGCTTCCTGTTAAGGGCTGGAAGAAATTATCAAATTATGATTTCAGAATTTTCCAAACTTATTTAATTGATGATAACTTGATCAGTGTTAAAGCTAGAGATGTGTAGCTTGGCATACATATTGCCTGGGAGATTCCCTAAAAGAGTGTCAAGTTTCATGTCATTTGCATGAGGGGAGGGGATGTTATAGGGGTTCAAATTCTGGCAATTTATTATTCATGTGAAAATTTCAGAAAATATTTCTATGCTTACAAATTAGCTGCTTTTGAAGGTAGATAATAGAAAATGTATATTCATACTTTCTCAGAAGAACCATAGAAATTGCTAAACAGAGATGTAATTCAATCAATCAATCAATCAATCAAATCTTTATTTATTCAGGCGAACATCATTGAGCAAGGCTCATTTACAAGATGGACCTGATAAGGTCAAGGTTCAATAGTTGATACACAGGAAATACATCGTGCGCTTTATAAGACAGTTATACATACAGAGAAAAATAATGTTTATAACACAATGATGTACAGCGAATTCACATGTTAAAACTCGGTTAAAGGAAGGTTAAGCTAATATCTACAGTAGGTACAGTACATACATATCCCAATGGGGGCCATGACAGACACACAACATAATGAATACTAGGATGGTGAAAGTATTATTGGATGCCATAAGCTGGGGGTGTCTGACTGGAAGGAATATGCCATATATGATTGGAAGCCAGATTTATAAGATGACTAATCTAGCTCTAGCGGTAGCGACTGCATTTCTCTGTGAAGAAGGCTGTACAATGCTGTTTAAAGGATGCAAATGGAATGATAATAGGCAGTTTTAGGATTTTTTGGGTGTTCCATGCTATAGCTAGAGAATAGCTGATTGCTGCCCTCCTAGTCTGGTGCTGACTTTGGGCAATTTGAGCAGGATGATATTGTTGCTTCTTAGGGCATAGGAGCTAGGAGTGGTCTGGTTGAAGCAGTCAGGATATAGTTTGGGAGTTTTTTGATAAAGCTCTGTAAATCCATAGAGCTGCATTTCTGCTCCTCCTGATAAGAAGGGAAACCCATCCAACTGCGTCATAAAGAGAGCAATGGTGGGTATTACATGGCAGATCTGTAATGAACCTTTTTGCTCTATGATACAAGGTATCCAACTTGTGAAGGTATGAGATGGGGCAGTGACTACAAAGGAAGTCTGCATAGTCAATAACTGATAGAAAGATGGCCTAGACTAACTTCATCTTTGAGTCTCTGTTAAGGAAGGGTTTTAATCTATAGAGAAGGCCAAGCCTTTGGCAAAGCTTTTTTAACAGTTCTTCCAGATGATGAGTAAAGTCGAGTCTGTTGTCAATCCACACACCTAGGTATTTGAAGTTTTCAACATACTCCAGATTTCTCCAAGTATAGTGCATAGCTGGGAGAGTGATTGAAGAGGATGTGCTGGTGGAGTTTTGAGTTGTGAACATCATTGCTTTAGTTTTCTTTGCATTTGCGAAGCTTTTCTCGAGTAGCTGATGTTGTAACAAGGAGAATTCTGTTTGTAGGATTTCATGAGCAACTGTAGGCAAAGGTTGCTGACATACAGAACAGTGTCATCAGCAAAGAGGTGTACTGAGGACTTGGTAAGGGTTGAATCAATGTTATTTATATAAATGGCAAAAAGGATAGGACCCAGAATAGAGCCTTGGGGGACTCCTCTTGACAGTGGTCTTAATGGGGATAGGTCACCTTCAGCTTCTACCTACTGTGACCTACCAGAGAGGTAGCATCTGAACCACTTAAGGGAGGGTGGATCTAGGCCAAGGGAGTGCAGGGATGAGAGTAGCAGCTCATGGTCCACAGTATCGAATGCTTTGCTCAGGTCCAGGAATATTGCACAGACATTATTCTTTTTATCCAATTCAATTTGCCAGTCATTTGTGACCTTGGCTAATGCAGTGATAGTGCTATGTTTGGCCCTGAATCCAGATTGAGCTGGATTTAATAGGTTAGCATTGTCAAGATATTCCCTTAGCTGATTACTCACTAATTTCTCCAGCATCTTGGATAGCACAGGTAGAATGGAAATGGGCCTGTAATAATTAAGATCCATAGGGTCCCCTGATTTTAGAAGGGGGACCACTTGGGCTGTCTTCCACAGTGTGGGAATAGAGCCAGAGTTTGGGGAAAGGTTAAAGAGGTGTGTTAGGGGGACTGCAAGTACATGGCACACAATCTTTAGAAAGAAGGGGTCCAGAGAGTCTGCTCCTGCACTTTTTTTGGTATCCAGATGCCATAATAGATCCTCAACTTGTTTCAACAGTATAGGTTTGAAGCTAAAGGAAGAGTCAACTCTTTGATCACCAATGTAGTGGGAGCTTAATTGGTCCCTCAGCAGGTTAGCTGGGGAGGTGTCAAAGGCAAGGCCAGCCATTGTGAAGTGGTTGTTGAATGCGTCCAGGATTTCCATTTTGCCAGTGATAGGGCCATAACTATTGTGTAGTTGAGTTGGAAGGGGGTTGTTAGTGTCCTGTCCCATCATACCCTTGATGGTGCCCCAAAACCTAGCAGGATTATGGTAGGAGGAGTCGAGCTCGGCCAGGTAGAAGGCAGCCTTTGCATCCCTAACTTTCATGGTGCATCTATTCCTGGCTTTCCTAAAAATCATCCAGTCGTTTGCATTCTTAGTTTTTCTTGCCACTTTCCAGAGTTTGTCTCTCTCCAGCAGTGTAGCTTTGAGGTCAGCTGAAAACCAGTGACAGGATTTGTTTTTTATTCGGATACTAGAGATTGGGGCATGGGTGTTAAGGGCATTTATTATAATGCTATTTAGCACCCGCTGAGCTTTTTCTACAGAATGTGCAAGATAAAACTTTTACCAGTGTGGAGGGTAAGCTAGATCATGCAGTTATCCTTCAATATTGATGTTTTTCTTGGATCTCCTCATGAGGAATTTTGCAGGATTTGTTGTTATGCTGGTGAATCTAACCCCTGCGATGGGGCAGTGATCACTTATATTGCATAGGAGCACTCCAGCGTGTGTGAATAGATGTGGTTTACTCACTAGCAATATATCAAGTAGTGTGCTGTTACTACTATTCCTTGCATTTATTCTTGTTGGTTCATTAATTAACTGTGTGAGCCCATAGGTGTCACAGAATGATACCAGAGGTGTAGCTGCCTGGGTGAGCCAGTTGAAATTCAGGTCACCTAGAATAATGACTTCTTCAGTGCTGGGCTTGACCAGGTTCCCCAGGTGGGATAAGAGCTTATGTTCAGCAGAGGGGGGTCTGTAGCATCCAATTAGTTGAAAAGTTGCTGTATTGGGAGAAAGACTTTTAGAGATAGGCATTCAAACTCCTTGGGCATAGATGTTGCAGCAGTACAGGATACAGCTATACCAGCTTTTGCATATATGGCTACTCCACCTCCCCATGTTTGGCTATCAGCTCTGAATAGCTGATAGTTAGGTAGGTTAACATCCCTGTCCGCTGTGGTAGGTTTGAGCCATGTCTCAGTTACCACGAGAAAGTCTGGCAAGGTATGGGCAACCCAGGCTTGTATCAACGTAAATTTTTTCATTTGTAATTGATTATGTAAAATAAAAGTTATTGGCATTTAAAATTTCACAATTTGTTAAATTGTGTGAACATTTTCAAAAAGTTTAGATGTTTATAGCTCCACTGCTATTGCAGGTATACACTCAAGATTTACTATGCATACCAAAGCAAACATGTACTTGACTATAATTAAGCTGGATAAATGTTATTTAGTACTGTAGGTTAAAATTTAGTGTTGATACTTTAGAAATTACTAATTGGCAAAATTTGCTCAAACATTCATGGACTCATAATAGGCAATGCCACTGGAATTCCACTTGTAGAATTTAAAGGTTATAGGAAATAGTTTTTAAACCTCTAGATCCCCCGTTGTTCTTTTATTGGCTATCCAGTATTCTGATATGTGTGACCTTTTGTTAAATTAATAATCTAATTTTGTTTCCTTTGTAACTACCTTGAAAATCTCTTTCCTCAGCAGTTGCTGAACTCTGTTTTCATACTGCCCGAACATGCTATGACATCAGAAACTCCCATTCCAGGACATTTAGATGAATAGCATGAAATGGGAGTTACTGATGTCATAGAATGTCTCAGAGATATAAAAATCAAGTGCAGTAGCCAGTGAGGAGAGTTGAACTCTAAATAGATCTGAGGGCACCCCAAAGCTGGATTATTTTATTTGTTAAAATATCAAAGCATATCAGAATACATAACTGACATGGAAAGGAAGGTGGAAGGGCATGTAACTATATAACAAATCATTTTCTATCTCCTTTAACTCTCACAAAGCACTTATCATCACCTTCCCTGCCATAGCATCATGGCCCTGCAATAACTCTTCAGCACTCCTGTGACAATGATGCCCAACATCATGCTCCATCATGACTAAAGATATCCAGATACTTGTGTCACAATGGCCTAAGTTACAACTAATTGTAAGGCTTGGCATCACTTGGTGCTATTTTCAAATAGTAAAAATATACATTGTTATTTACTAGGTTGTTAAAGAGTCAGCAGGTGGCACTGTACAGAAACCATGCTGCACATTCATGTGCTTCCACAATTCAGTAAGTCAGTGAGCTCTCATGGTTAACTGGTATATTGCAAGAAGACGACAGGCTAGTGCATGGTAATGTCCATGACTATTCTTCATGGTTTATCACTCCAGATAATGACCTGACACTTGGCACCACTATACTTTTACTATGAAGCATCCTATGAATGCTACCTTACAGCCACTTTAAGCAGCCTGTACCTTCCTCTACAATGGCAACTTAAGTGTGTGACTGGTCAAAATGTATGGACATGGCTTTGACAAAAGTATCACAACATTCTACAATTTCACAAAAGCTCATGAAATTCAACTTTAATTACTGATGTTATTTTAGAGTATTTGGCTGCTTATAACTTGGCCAGCCTTTAAGTAAGAGATCCGAGAGTTAACAAACAGAAACTTTTTTTTTCCATATTGGTTTTTCTCCCAACCAGCAGCTAGTCTCTCAGGCATATACCCTCTTCACAGGGATATATCCTGATCAGGCTGAACAAAGCCATTATGCTACCAGGTTTTTCTGTTTCCCCCCTTCCTAACTCCCCTGTTGGAGGCAGTGCTTCTGTTAGCGTCTTACAGTCACAGCTTTCCCTGTTGCAGGAGAAAGCTCCCTGGCCCAGCCACAGGGGTCGCTGTTTTGGTGGAACTCACTTTCAGCCCTCCCCAACCATGATACACTGCCAAATGGCAACTGTTTCAACAATGGCCTGCCTCCAGACACGGGATCACTTCCGAATATGGCCAGCAGAATGGCAGCATGACGCTCCACTGCTAGGCCATGGGGGTAGCCCCAAAATCTAATATGTTGGGTCAATAAACCTAAGATAATTGGTGATATTCCATTTTCTAGTTTTTAAGTTATAGGAACAGAAACTTTTACAGCTTACAGAATTGCGAAATGCCATTTTCAAAATATCCAAAAGTTTGGAGACTGACTACTCGGTCAACTTTAAAGATATACTGTAGATCTGAAACTTGGTACACAAAAGTATGGGCCTTGTTAAAGCTGATCATAATAAATGTGGCACAGTTTGGACTAATAATGTAGAAGTTCCACAGTTTATATTATTGTGACATGTAATTTTAAATATTTCTGAATGTTTGGAGGCTTACAACTCAGTCATCTTTAAAGACAGAGACCTGCAGCTTGGTAAATATCTGCAGCAGCTTGTTACATTGTGTTCACCAACTCTGGTGCAGTTAGTACTAACATGTTTAAAATTTGATGGAAATAAATGAAATCACAATTTTTGCAAAATTTCACAGATGCAAAATCAGCATTTTGCCAGAATTTTGCTGGCAGAAGATACATTTCACCCAGCATTATTCCTGCTGCATTTGCATTGTGAATACCTTCTCCAAGATACACCATATCTGGGTGGGCACTACTTTCTTCTCATTAGTAACTGCACAAATGTTTTTCACTACAATGGTTGTAATGGATTAACTGCTATTACTTGTCCCCTGTATCACCTCTATTTAGGTGATGCATTGCAGCTGAAGCCTATCCTGGTAGTCGCAGCAGTGCTTGTTGTCACCCCCATTCTGGAGAAAATTGTTCTGCCAAAAATGAGGTCTCTAGGAGAGATGATTTTCTTTTGCTGTCTGACTGTTTTATTTATTTTGTGTATTTATTGAAATGTTTCACCAGTAGGGGCACACTGAACAAGTTGTGCATCTCACGGTGTGTCCTGGGGGAGAGGGTAACAGGGAGACAAGTATACATCCATACAATCAAAAATCATTTGTATAACCAACCAGTGATAATACAAAATTAAAGGGACACATGGAAACCTGAACTGACATTTAAACATGGTATGTACATTATAAGTGCAGTCATGAAATTAAAATTTATACACTCGAGGAACCAACAGTGCAGCCTTATTATAACCAACTGTATCTACAGGAGATAGAGTATACAGACAGATTAGGAGGAGGATGGGGGCGGTAGAGGAAGGGGGAGGATTAGCCCCAGGTACAATTTATGAAGAGGAAGTTATGTACGGCTAGGCTGTGGGGAGTAGGGGGAAGAGGAGTGGCTAATCTGGGGAAGATGGGCATTCCATAATTTAGGAAAGTGATGTTAGAAGGCCATCTGGCCTATAGTGGTAGCACGTTGAGGGACTTCCATTAAACGAGAGTCATAAGGTCTGAGGGAATGGGAAGGGGGAGGAAGGGAGGATAGCAAGGAAGTAAGATATGGGGGTAGTGTTCCAAACCAAAATTTAGACATGAATAGCATAGTGAAGGTGGCGGTGGTTTTGTAATGAAGAGAAGGCCAGGGAGTGGTAGAGATTACAGTGATGGGAGTGGGGGGGAGTCAAGGATGAAGCAACAGAAGGAGGACTGTGTCTTGGTCCCATGGCCACACCCCTTCCCTAACATAAACACTTAGCTGTCAGTCTCTCCCAGAGAGACTCGCTTCATTTTGGTGGCTGAATACAACCAAACTGTCCTTGCAACTAACTGCAGCCAAGCCTCTTCTCCTGAGAGTGCTCCTTTTAATTTATGCCCCTTACCCAAGGAGAGTACATTTATGTAACCCTCACACTGAGAATAATATCCAGCCTAAATCTATATTCACTAAACACAGAGGCTCAGTATCAACCTCCATATGTGCAAACAGATGATTTTAATCTTGTTATAATGTATGGTAGAACGCTGTTAACCTTAGGAAACTATTATTTCCTAAGGTTGTTAACCCATTGCCTATCTGTTCCAGTGTTGGTAACCTATCGATGCTACGTCACATCGATAGGTTAACAACGGGGATTGCTTTGCGCATGTGCACTACACAACCCGACGGCCTTCCAGAAATGGCTGCGGCGGTGAAAGCATGACCCGGAATGGCTGCGGCGGTGACTAAAATGTCAACAGTAAGGATGCTTTCTATTTTTTTCACTAGAAATGCATGACCATACACTATAAAATATAATGTATGGTCATACATTGGCAACCACTGTGAATAACCGACTCGAGGTTGCCATGGGGACATAAACCTCTCAAGCTTCACTCTCGAGGTTTACATGGTCACCATGGCAACCTCTTGCTGCTTAACAAACCGGTTACCAATGCATATCCATACATTATCCTCTATATTATGCTCAGGAAGTGTGGAAGTTAATCAAAGCCCACAATTCCAAGTGCTTTCCCCCAGTGAATTTGCTATGCTAAAAGGCCTGACATTTATGTTTCTTAATGTGCACAGTCTATTAAAAAAGTTGGATGAGGTTACAATCTGGGTATTACATACTAATCTGGATATATTTCTTCTTACTGAAACTTAGCTTACTGGTTCTGTATACCACCATGCAATTGTCATTCCCAGCTTTATTCTATTCTGCCTTGATAGACCATCTAGAGAGGGTGGTTTGTCTCTCTATATTAATGGCAGGTTCATTTCCACCTTGGATAGCTTCCTCTCTGTACCAAATGAAATGGAGTGTCTGGCTGTTAAGATCCCTGTCCAAAAATGAAACCATCATGCTGAGCAGCTGTTATAGACTGTCCAAAGATGGGGACTGTTATAGACTCTCCAAAGATGGGGACTGTTATAGACTGTCTAAATGTGGCTCAGAGCTCCTGCCCCACATAACCAGCTTTATTAGCTCCTGCCCAAATGAAACCCTAATATGTGAAGACCTAAATATCGATTGTCTCTTTCATAAATCTGCTAACCTAAAAAAAACTGTGATGAACGTTGTCTTGTGCAACTTATTACTGAATCAACACATCCTACCCATTAAATCCATACATCCAACAAAAGTCTCCTTATTAGACCCTATACTAACAAATAGGTCGCATGAATTTACTCATTAGGTTGTCTTCCACAACATTAGTAGTAACCATGATGTAGTTGCCTGTGTCAGGGGTCTAAAACCTGTGTGTTTCTACCCAAATTCATCCTCAAAAGATGTTTTGACAACTTTAATATCCAAAATTTTCTTTCAGACCTGGCCGCTATTCAGTGGCAACATTTTGGTCTTGCTCCTTTAGTTCATGCGACAACTGTCATCTTCAATAATCTAATTTTAGGGATTATTAACAAACATGTAGCCCTGGTTAAATGGACAGTAAAGGTTTCCTGCTCCTGCCCTTGTTTCAATAGAGATCTGTAAGAGACCCTTAGGGAAAAGGACATGCTCTGGGCTATTGCCAGGTGCACAAAAACTGATATGGACTGGGTTCTGTTCAAGTTGATGAAAAATCACAGTACCAAATCATGGTACCGGGTCAATATAGCGCAACAGAAAGAGCACTACAAAAACTGTGTAGTACAAAGTGCAGAAACATTGGTAAAGTTAGGGGTATAACAGCGGTAGGGAACTGATGCTACCCCTGTCACCGACCAAGAAGTAGACAAGGGGATGAAAGATGCTGTGCAATGGGGTTTGGCTGAACCGCTCCCATGGTGGAGTGGTTAAGGCACAGGACCTAGCAGTGAGTGAGATCTCGTACTGCGGTTTGGTTTCTTCCAGGTCTTTTAGCATTGCAACCTTTTTTTTTTTTACAGAAAATGAATTTTCCCCCTTCCAAGTTTTGCCCCACCCCCAAAGTCCACAAACCACTGGAGTTGGTTATTTAAAGTCTGTAGGTGCGGTGGGCACAGCCCCCCTTCAAAAAATGAAGAGTCCCATTGGTTTCAACGGGGTTTGCACGTACCTTGTTTGGCTAGTGTTTTCACTGACTCTGTTTAGGTTTGTACTATTTTGGTTGCAGCATTGTTTGATGTGCTGTTTTGCTCACAGTATTATAACCCCATGCCCAAATCAGTCAGGGCCACCACATCCAAGTACTACTGTACCTTAATTCCTTGGACTGAGGTACCAGATCTGCCCCCTGCCTGCCTCTACAAACTTAGGCTGGTGGTACTTTGATCTCAGAAAAGCGAGTTATCTTGAAAGAAATAAACACCCATTTTGCATTGACGGGCCTAGCTTTCGTCAATTCTCCAGCTGCATCTTAGCCCATCCCTTCCTAGGAATTCACAAATTCTCATGATCATATGTCTAATATAGTTACCTTCCAACGAATCAGCTTCAAGGAGGTGGAAGAACTTCTACTAAGCTTGAACACCAAAACAAGTGCCGGCACAGAAGGTCTAGACCCCTTTTTTCATAGAACTGATGACCAAAAGCTCACTGTGCCTATTACCCACTTTTTAATCTATCACTTACCTGTAATGACCTCCCTGTCCTCTAGAAAACTGCACACATTATTCTCTCTTTTAAAGCTGGTGATAACTGCAATCTTAACAATTACATAGAGAATTATGAACTGGTGCTATACATTATTTGTTTCTTTTACACACCCAAAGTGTGTAATACCATATAAACTACAAGTGTGATGCACTTGCACTTGATGGTATTACACACCAAGGGTATGTAAAAAAAAATTAATAATGTAACATCCCATACTTGATTTTGTATAATTGTTGGTCAGTTTAGTGCTACATGGTGAAAAAAGGCTGTTGTTTCTGTGACGTCTCATTTCTGAGAGCTCGAGATGGCAGGGGCTTTTACTTTGTATGGTTGACACCCAAGTCATAATAATCTGCTGGTTATTACAGAACGGAAGCCATTTGTTATTACAGCATTTGAAAGTGGTATCAGTCACACCAATAAAAGGGCTCACCAGTATTTATAGACTTGTATCAATCGTCCCTACTTTGTCCAAACTGCTACAAAAACAATTTAATGCTCAATTGTGGGACAACCTAGATCATGCAAATGCCATAAACCCCCTGTAGTCTGACTTTAGACCTAAGTATAGTACAACAGCTCTGGCCAGTGTCACTAATGATTGATTGGGTGCTGTGGATCACTAATAAGTTACAGGGGACCTTTTTCATGACCGAAGCAAGGCTTTTGATACTGCTGCCCACCAAATCCTGCTCCATAAACTACATAACATAGGAACTGGTACAGAATCCCCACAATGGTTTCCAAACTATTTAATCAGATGGCCATACCTGAAAAAGCAGAAGGTCTCTTCTTTGCTTGCACCCCCTTCTCAGTGGAGTACCCCAAGAACTGATACTTGCCTCATTGCTCTTCATGCTGTACTTAAACAGCCTTGGCTCTAATATCAGTGATACCAGCCTTCATTTCTATGCAGAAGATACTGCCCTTTATATTGCAAAGCCTAACATGGTCACTGCATGCTCTAACATCCAAATGGCATTTTATCAGCTTCAGATTACTCCCGTCCATGCTAAGTTGCTTCTAAATGCCAGTGAAACTAAGGTGATGTTCTTCTCAAATACTGCAGCCTTATCCTGTATTTCAGCCCCCTCCTTCACAACATGATTATGAGACACCCTCTAGGTGGTCGACAATTATAAATACCTTGCCATCTTGCTCGATGATAGAATGTCATTTTTCATGCACATTGAAATGCTATGTAAAAAAAAAAAACTGCAGGCCTGGCTTGGATTCTATTACAGAATCAAGTGCTGTTTCCTAGTAGATGCCTGAAAGCATCATTTCAAGGTAACCTTTCTCCTATTGTTAGATTATGCAGACCTAGTGTATAGCTGTTTCTCCAGTACCTGCCTAGCCAAGTAAAATGTGCTTTACAACAGGGCTCTCAGATTCATTATGGTCTCATCCCACCAGGACTCGTATTTACTGAAAAATAGGGAGGCAGAGAGGATGGTTAAGTAGGCCTGAGGAGACACTGAGTTAAGTACTGTGGAGGGGGTCAAAAGTGGAGAAAAACTCTTCTTCCAAGTATGTTAGTGAAAAGGAACAGAGGAGGGGGAATTGTAAGGCTAACAGAGGGTGATAGGCTGACTGAGGAAGATGGGTTAAAGGTCTGTGTCCTTAGCAATTACTTTTGGTCAGTTCTCACTAGGAAGGGTAGTGTGTCCTTGCCAGAGAATGGCACCAAAGCGGCCATTAAGGGAGCCCTGTAGATGAGTCAGCCAGTATTCACTAATGAAAGGGTCCTAAATGGGCTGGCAGCCCTAAAGATTGATAAAGCCCCAGGACCAGATGGGTTGTATCCGAGGACTCTCAGTGAATTGACAGTGGAACTGGCTGATCCCCTGGTAGGTCTAGTCAACAGATCTCTAAGGACAGGGGTGGTTCCGAAGGATTGCAGTTTGGCAGACATAGTTCTGCTCCACAAGGGTGGGAAACAAGGAACAAGCAGGGAACTACAGATCTGTCAGTCTTACCTATTTTTTAGGAGCTTGTGTGTGTGGCTCATTTGGCTAAATAAAACTTAACACTTTTGCACAGCAAGTGATTTGCCTGAATTATTTCTTTGTGAGTGCTGTAATTCTGGACTCTGTGATTGAATAGGAGTGGCTGCCCTCTTATGGCACCTGCTTATGTGTTGCAGTGTGGCTTTCTTTTGAATTTGGGTCTTTTTTAGGAAAACTGAAGGAATCATTGTTCAAAGAGGACAACGTAGATAGAGAAGGGCTAAATCCACAAATTTCATGCATTTCGTGAACTATTTTGTGAGTGCCAAATGCAAAATTCCACCTGCAAAATGCAGAATTTTGTTCATGAAATGCAGAATTTCACCCTCGATTGGTGGAAGTTTGCCACTAGTGGTCAAAATTCTGCCATTCGCAGTGAAATTCCACATTTTGCAGGTGAAATTCTGCATTTCGCACCTGCAGAATATATTGTGGACTGTGCAAATTTTGTGAAATATTTCATGCAGCAAAAGTCACAATTTTGCCAGAATTTTGTCATTGAAATGAAATTTTACTGCATCTCTATTCATAGACTTCTTGCAGAGCAATGGTCTCCACATGGCATCAGCACAGAGTTGTGGCACGGAGGTCTTGTCAGACTAAACTGATAGTTTTCTGTGACTGGGTGATGAGAGAATTGGATAGGATCCACAATAGATTTGCTCTACTTTGACTTTGGCAAGGCTTTCTACTGAGTACCACACAGACACTTGCTGAATAAGATGACAGATCTGGGTGAAGCAAAGGTCATAGTACAGTGGATAAGTAGGTAAATGGCTAAAGTGGAGGCAGCAGAGGGTAGTGGTCATTGGGGTAAAATCAGAAGACAGAGAGATCACGAATGGGGCTCCACAGAGGTCTGTCCTGGATGTGGTCCTCTTCAACATGTTCATTAGTGACACTGGTGAGGGGATCCAGGGCAAGCTGTTTCTGTTTGCAGATGCCACTAATCTCTGTGGGAGGGTGGATAGTAGCAAGGGAATAAAGGAAATGCAGAAAGATGTGCAAAAGCTAAAGGGTTGATCAAGGGTTTGGAAGCTGAAATTCAACACCAAAAAGCACAAGGTGATCACCTAGGGAACAAGAACCCCACAATGGGAGTGGTAAAACTCAGTATCTCAGTGGAGGAAGAAGAGTTATCATCAGTGACTCCTTAAAGTAATAGAGTCAGTGCAACAAGGTTTATAGTAAGGAAAATAGGATGTTTGGATATATTGGGAGGGATGTTGATAGCAGAAAAAGGGAGGTAATACTTCCCCTGTATAGATCCTTGGTGAGGCCACACCTGGAGTACTGCACCCAGTCTGGGGTCCTCACCTCTGGAATGATAAGGAAAGGCTCAAGATGGTACAGTGCAATGTGACAAAAATGATTCAGGGCCAGCAGGGCATGTCCTGTGAGGAGTACCTCAAGGCACTGAACAAGTATTTGCTGGAGACCAGAAAGGAGAGGGGAGATATGATATAGACCTTCAAATTCCTAATAGGAATTGGCAGGGTGAGCTGCAGCGAACTATTTAACTTGAATACCAGCTTGCGGTCACAAGGTCATGTGTGGAAGCTAACAGGAGGGAGGTTAAGGAGGGATGTGAGGAAATACTGTTTTACAGACATGGTGGTGGAGCCATAGAACTGGCTGCCAACTGAGGTGGTGGGTGCAAAAACCATTAGAGGTTTTAAGCATGGCTGGGAGAGAATGAAGGGTATAGTGACTGCTCAAGGCATCAGAATCAGGGAGAAGAATGGAGTGGGGGTGGGGTTGGGGAAGGCTAGAACCCTGGAGAAACAGTAGGCCTCAAGCCTAAATAGGCAACTTGAGCAGACTGGATGGACCTTTGGTCTTTTTCTGCCATCATTGACTATGTTTCTGTGTTTCACTGCACATTGTACACATGCATTGGTTGGTCTTCCTAGGCCACTAGGAGGCTACCAAGTCTGTATTTGTGGGCATACAAGATCCTGCTGATCAAATTATCATGTTACATCAGAGAACTCTTTCACAGATCCCAAGTAACTACACCTTAATAAGCAAATTAGCTCATAGTCTTGGACATTCCAAGAAATGCCATGCTGTTGGGTAAATCTGCAATTAGCTGTGTTATTCTCACAGCATGCAACTCTCTAAAAAACTCATCAAAACTTAACTCCCTAGTCAACTGAAGTGTTTTCAAAATCTGCCTCTGAGATCTTTGTTCTGAGGTATAGTTGTGTGGCTAAATAATGTGCCTCTGTTTGGTTAACATCTGTTATCATGTTACTACCCTTTACAATGATTTTTGTATATAAGTGATGTTGTTCATACTGAGAATACTGCATGGTTATATTGCTCCCTTGAACATTTGCCACCTATGTAATATTTTTCTTTGATTGTACTCCTGTATGCATTTGTTTCATACCTTTGAATCAAATTGTATCCTGCTGCAGATCACTGCTGTTTGACTTTTTATGCTGTTCTACTGAGGACCTCCTTGTAAATGAGCATTCTCAATGAAGCCTTTCCCTGCTGAAATAAATACATACAAATACAAAACACAAGTGTAATGTAACAAAGAGACAGACTGCTTTTTTACTGTCTAATCAATTGTATTTCATTATTCCTGAAAGGTTTTGAATTTTGTGCATATTACTGTGTTTTTTCTTGTCTGAAATCACAATACACATTGTAAGTTAAAAAACAAAACAAAACAAAAAATAGGGCAGACTGGATAAACCAGTGGTCTTTTTCTGTTGACATTTTCTATGTTTCTATGACATTTTTGCAGCTACTGGGTGGAGCTCTTCAAACCATCTTGCTATAACTTGAGAAAAAAGGACACTTCAGAATCCCACCAAAGCACAATTTTGGAGTTGGAGTACGATCTCTGGTGCGTGTATGCCTCCACATATGTGCATTCACAGTCATGGTGGGGGGAACAGAAAATGGAAAAAGTGGTGACCACAGACTCAGTGAGGCCCTGCCAGCAAACTGGCATCCGTTTCGCCGCTGGATCACTGGAAACAGCCCTGATCTGGACTTGTTGCAATGGGTGGGGGAAGGATGGCCCTTCCATTCCCAGACCCACCATGGGGGGAAATACATGGGGGATACTGAGTCTCAGTGGTACCAGTAAGAGCGGTGGACCGATTTAGGTGGCAGGCAGGGTGGAAGGACTTGGACCTGCCTGCGGTTGCCCAAGGGAACAAGGAGGAAAAAAGAATATAGAAAAAAAAACAGTCTGAATCTCAGTAAGCATTCCCAAAAACTTCCTCCTGTTCTGTTATGTCTAGCCCACAACTAAAATCCTCCCAAAGATGATCTTCCTAGCGGAATGGCAGTAGGGCTGCACCTCCTTGAAGAGAGCTACCCTTGCTGGCTTAAGTGGGGAGCATAGACATTTATAGGATACAACTCTTCTACCTGATATAAATTGTCCAGCATTTAAGCTCTCTCAATCCTCCCTGAAGGCCTAAAAAGAAGAGTTGCAAACCCATTCTTTTTTGTTTGTGACAAATCATAGAGGGAGGACATTCTGGTTTCCTGAACAAACAGGATGCCAAAGGATAAATTAATACATTCAGAATTGCCCCATTTGACATTTTTCAGACTACATGTTAATGGAGGCTATTTTTAGAAGACCCATAGCTCAAAGAGAAGACAGTGAACTACTCAGAACCATAATGTGACACATCCCTTAGCATATAGGGAGATCTTGGCCTTTTTCTTCTTAGTCCTCTGTGCAGTTTGGCCAGTCTTCCTCAGTTTCCTAGGGCAGTACTGGCTGAGATTTGCAGGACTATGCTTCAGAGTCTTGATCCCCTGTGTCTGAGTTACCCCAGCTGTGGCTTTTAGTGACTACAAATGTTTTAGTCAATGAGGCATAGTGCTGTTCTAGGGAAGCTTACCATGCCTCAACCTATTTCTTGTCACAACAGTCAATCCTTTAGGGGTAAGGGGCTATTTTATCTTGTTCCAGTTGTAACATACTATATGACTGTAGGAGCTGATTCTGGGGGAGGGGAGCAGTATGTGTTTTCCCTCTATGCTACCCAGGGCTGAGGCTGTTGCAGATGAACAATCTACTACAATGAATTGCAGAGTTGTCTGTGGGTTATGTCACTATATGGGCAGAGCTGGTATCCCTTACTGAGCCCTGACATGCCTGCTTAAGAGGTGAAGGCTAGATACAAGTTTGATAAAGACTGGTTCCCATTCTAGTGTAATAGGGATGAGCTGTTTCATTTATTGGAAAGGAATTGAGAGTACACTCTCATTTACAATTGCGTCCAACGTATAACAAATAGTAAAGGCATGACATAGACACTGTAATATACAGACAAATAAACACAGCCTGTAACAACAATCAAGTCATATAGTTTTTATAATACAGTAGTTCATTCATAGCAATCATATTTGTGGGTTAGAAGACTCTGAACACAGTTTTTGAAATGAGAAAGTGGTACAAGAGAAACCAATTTAAGTTTCTTTTTGACAGCAACCTAAGTACGAGCAACAGAAACTGCTTAAGTATTATTACCATAGTTTATTTTATACCTGGGCATCGAAAACTGGGGCAGATCAGTGGATCTTAATGCATATTTATTAGATTGTTTCAGTGGCAATAGTTCCAGCAAATACAAAGGTAATGTATTTATGTCAAACCTATAAACACAAATGAACCAGTGATTTTGTCTCTGGGCTGCCAGGAACTGCCATCTCACTGCAGTGTATAAACTGCAATGGTGGGTTCTCCATGGCAGGCCAGAGACAATCAATTATTTTGATGTATTGTTTGTTATGTTTTATGTCCGGGTCGGTCCTGAAAAAGGGCTTTGGCCCAGAGTCCTAACCCGGCTAACAAATAAAATGAAATGGAATGAAATTAAACCTAAGGGCGCTATGATACAATGGGTCAAGAACCTTTAAGACTACATCAGATGTTTTCATGTGTATACAGTTCCCATAGTCAAATATGTGACATAAACAAGGAATTAACTAATTGTTTACATATAGAAAAGCTAAAATTAGCCTTATTTCTAGGAAAAAAAAACATAATAACCTCAGTTTTACAAACAGGTTTTCTATATGCAAACTAAATTTCAAAGATGCATCTAAATTTATACCCAGATACTTGTTAGAGGATGTTTTACATATTTCTATTACATCCACAGACTTAATAGTCAATTTAGCAAAGTCTTCTTTTATCCTACCAGAGAACAAAACACATTGGCTTTTCTCAAGCATTCAACAACAGAAGTCATTTAATAAATCCCCGCTGAACATTGGCAAAGTCATTCTGGATAGTATTCACCGCCATGGTGGAATCTTTTTCTGGGTATACAAAATAGTATCTGTTTGTAGCCTCAGTCTGCTGTGCCTCTTTCAGTAGATGATATTGATCTAGGCTGTCCACCCCAGGGCACAGCCGGAATGTGTGCCATGCCTTTTTTCCTCACACAAATTACACCAAAAAATTTTCCAGCAGGTGAGACTTATGTGATGCATCTCCCTGTACAGCCCTCCCTTAAGCTGGTTGCATGTATTGCTTAGATGGTTGTATGCCTCCCAAATGTAGCATGCTTTTGCCTGTCCTGCACAGAAATAGACACTCCAGTCTTTCCCTAAATAAAAACAATTGGGAAGATGACTAGTGTTGGATTTGTTTGTTCCTGCTTTACTCTGAAGCACCACTCACCATCCAGGTATGTTCTGCATACAAGATCTGCTCAGTCTCCCTGAATATTTTGCATTTTTGCTTGAGCCAGTAGTGGCTATCACTAACATTAACCCCTACAGTTCAAAATAAAATGGTGATTCTCTTTACAGTAGGCTTGGTTAATGGAACTGTGATGAAAGGTGTTCGGAGAGGGCATTCTTTTACCTGGTTAAATTTTATCCGAAATCTTTCTAAACACTGTGTTGTTTTAAAGCTTACATCAAAAGTGTCCTCTTCAGAGGCATGGATGGGTGCATAGATCTCTGAGGAGAAGTACTGTAGGGATTCTTTTAACTACCTTTGAACTACATTCAAGTGGACCTGGTGCTCTCTGAGACTGCCCTTGTATTGTAACTTGACTGCATTTCTATAAGGAACAGGTTTTGCCCGTGTTGAGCAAAAAAAATCTGCATACCATGGACCTGACGTATTGTGACCAGGATCAGTATTAGAGTGACCTGGCTTGTTTTCTTGCTTGCTGAAGCGGTCATGATCTCATACTATGTGGTCTAAAAAGGCCTCTGAGATATGAGCTGGAGGTGTATGTACATTATCAGCTACTGGATGTGTAGCCTGTGGGATCAGTTTCACAATTTTCCATTATTGCTGAAAATCAGTGCCCTGTTTTGTCTCATCTGAGGGCTCTGTTGTCAGATATCCCCCCCCCCATGCTAGTAACGTGATATTCAATTAAGTTCAGTTCTGTCAATGGCTTAATCTCCACTATATTGTGTTTCCCCAGAAGAAACAAGAGAAGAGTCTGTGGGTAGGGACATACCTTTTTCAACAGTCTGTTTGTTCGGTGTCTTGCCCGTGTCCTTAGCAGGACTGCAAACTGCATTTGTATGCTGAGCAGCTGCTTGTCTGTTAGTGGTCCTATCTTGTGTATGTGCTGAATTTGGGCTTTTCTTCACCTCACTAATTGATGAGTCATTAGTGCTCACCTACATACTGTTGAGGCCAGTTTGACTACTACTGGTGTTATCTTTGCCACTCTGCCAGGATGCTGGCCATTATTCTTTGGGTCACAGTCTGGATCCTGAACCCAACCCCCCTTTAACATCATGAATCCAGACGGCATTCAGGGCAGCCTGTTTGGACCAGACAGTTTTTTTTCAGTGTCCTTTTCCTTTAACTTAAAAGCTGAAGTCACCCCTCTTTGATCTGTCCAGCCCAAATGATTGTCAGAATCACCTGCTGTGCAGTCATGTTCCGGTTTCCCAGCAGCAGTCAACAATGTGGTTTTCTAGTGATGTTTCAGGGTTTACTTCTTGTGGTTATACCAATGTCCATCCTCAGCCAGCATTTCCACAAGGAATCTTTTTTTTTTTTTATTAGTCTTTGGTAACCAGGTATGGCCCACTAGGCACAAATGCCTGTTTTCTGGGGTGACCTGGGAGCACTGAGGAGGTTAAGTGACTTGCTCAGAGTTACACAGTATGCATGTGGAGGCTGTGAGAATCAAACCCAGCTCTACTGAATGTACCATACTGATTCACAGCTCATTACTCTAATCTCTAGGCTATACTGCAAGCCCCATCTCAGCTTCCAATTGTACCTGTGCAGCTCCATTATCTGCACTGCCAGTAACCAGTAAGTTTTCTTCCATATCTATGTCAACAGGTGTTTCAGTGGGGGACATGATTTGCCAGTGACTATGATGGCAGCCTAATCTGCTGGGGCTTTGCCTATCCCTGTGAAATCTTAAGCAACCTGCCACATCAACCCCTACAAGTGAACTATTTTAAATGGAATCCATTAACTTGACATCTGGATCACAAAACACACTCTATCTGTGGTGTTAAATTGGCAGGTAATGAGTGAGATTGCCCTTTCTTTTGAGCTGGAGCTTTCTGGTGGTGCAGCCTTCAGGAATTGTAATCATGAAGACATGAAAATGTGACCAGCAAACTTCAGCATGGCGATGACTCTGGGGGCAACAGATGATTTCCAGGGCATCACAGATATGCTGGTGTGGATTCTTAGAGACATCACAACTCCTTTTTGATCTGTTTCTTTTCATACTCCCTATGGTTGGCGGCTGTCTACCAAGTGCTCCAAGCTCATCACCCTGACTTCCACTGGGACTTATCACCTATTGTCTTCCCCCAGGGCTTGCCCACCTGTTGTGGTCAGTGGGCTCCCCACCCCATAGTCCAGGATCCACTCAAGGGCTGGTGAGCCAAGCTGGTTGAGTGTGGGGCATGCAAGCACTTGGTGCCATCATCCGGCTGGCTTTTCTAGTTTCCTATCCACCAAGAGACATGGCATGCAATCACATCAGTATGCATTCCCAGTGTTCCAGTGCAATATGCATCAATGTCTGTCATGCCCCTCTGATGCTTAAGTCCAGGCTGCCTTCCCCCAGCTTCCACTAGGGGCCAGACAAGCACCAGGCTTTGTCCACCCCACTGGGAAGAAGAACAATCCATCAGATGCTCAAACCTCCATCGGCCCTCTGACTCCCCAAGGTCACTTTCAAACCAGCGGTTGCTGGGGTCTCAAGTTGCAGTGCTATCATTGTGCTGGTGGGTCAGCTGGCTACCACAACTCTTAAGGACACCTCCTCCCAGCCATTAAAAGAACTGCAGCATCTTTTGGGGTGGGTGGGGTAGATTTTGGGAGCATGTAGAACTGCCTGCTGGCCATGGAGCAAGCTGAAGATTTCCATCAAGCCACACTCTGTGATCAGGCAGCACAGATTAGCTATCTATTATCTAAAGCTGATGATCTGAGGAATAGGACCTGGTGAAACAGCACCTTATTTGTCAGCTTCCCAGACAGAGTGAAGGGCACAGGCATGGCTTGATTGCTCCAAAGTGTGATACAAGAACAGTTGAAGGCTCCTGAAATCCTGCCCATGAAAATCAAGCAGGCACATTGGTCTCTGGCCCCAAAACCATCTGCAAAGGATAGACACAGACCTATAATGGTAAAACATCTCAGGTATTGGTACCTGGATAAGGGACACCCCATCCCCATCCAGGCAAGAACACCCTGTAGGCCTACCAGGACTTTTCTGCTGAACTAACTCAAAGGTGCCATGCTTTCACTCCTGCAAGAAAGCAGCTTGCTGCCCTGGGGCTGAAAATTTCTATGAGATACCCTGCCTGTCTCTGGGACATAGGAAATGGTGTGCCACATGATTATCTTAAACCAGATGTAGCTATGGCCCTCATCTACAGATTTCATGCTACCAACACTGGTCTTAGAGGCGAGAGGACCCCATAGGACAAACTCCTCCCAAAGCAGACTCCCATGGACACTGCTTCCTCCTCAAAAGACCAGTAGTTGGCAGGCTACACCACCAGCCCCACATTATATCCACCTCAACTGGAGGATTGGACAGAGGCCAGGCAAGGTGTGGGCTGGTGGAGAAACAGAGTCAAAAGAAGCCACTGACTCCACTCCGGCATCCTCTACAGGTAGTGTTGGAATTCTCACTACCACAGATAAATTCTAAGCCCTGTGATTTTTGGGACAACATGGTGCAGGATTGTCTCAACTTCAGACTCCTTAGCAACAATACCCTGACCCACCAGGAGCTGGACCCACGTTTTGGGTTGTGGTGACCACAACCACTCCTAACAAGTCTTTTCTCAGGACCTGAGGAAGTGGCCCTGTCTCCATTCAAGCTGACTCAACCCCGCAGGGGCATGGCTGAACTGAATACAGTCAGCTGAATGTAACTTTTTCCTTCCTCTTAACTGATTTGTCCCTGCTTGCCACTGCATCTAGACCCTTTGTTATTCTGCCAGGCAGTATGTTTCAAGTGTTTACCTTCATTTGTAACAGGTTTTTGTTGTGTGTGCCTGCATCTTCCATGTAGGCATCTTAGGCTCTCTAGTGGGACTTGGAGCGGCAAGAGACTAAAAGTGCCTCTCTCTCCAGTCTCCACGGAAACTGCCCAACCCCTACAGGGCCATGGCAGTATGGAGTACTGTCAATTGAATGTAACTAGTCCCCTGCTCATTACTGGTTTGTGCCTTCTTGCCACTGCCTTTATACCCTTTGTTATCCTGTCAGGCATTGTGCTCCAATCACCTACCTTCATCTGCAGCATGTTTTTGTGTTTGCTGCATCTTCCAGGTAGATGCCTAAGTAGTGCAATAAAGAAAATGCGGGCTCTACAGCTGTCAACGAAGAACAGTCCACAAAGTTAGGACACACTAAAAACTGCTTTTAATTTTTTTTTTAAATGCAGTAACAACAACTGCTTTGAATGAAGGTACAATAGAGTGGTAGCTAAACCCCAAAAACTCGTCAAAGTTTCACGTCGCGATCAGATGCTTTGTCAAGACATCAGCAGCTAATCAGAAATCTACTTAAATAGTATATATGCCCCCCACCCCAATCATCCTAACTACAAACACACTATAACTAGTTAGTCAATATATAAAAAACATCAATTAATGCATACAACAACAAGAGACAATGTGCATTTCTGCCATAATAACAACTAGGAAAATGCAATTCTATACATAAATAACAGAATTCATTTTTGTTTATTCAGGAATGCAGTAAGCTGAAAAACATCATTTAACCCTGGATAATAGCTAGATAGCAATTTATACTGCCAAAAAGTTTATCGGCACATCAAAGTGTTGTTCAAATCACCTCCTTTACATCCCAGGATGACTTGTTCTAGTCCCCTAAAAATAAAGGTGTGATCACATCCTGCTCACAATGTGTGTAATGCCAATGCATTATCCAATTTTTTTAATTTAATACTGTTAAAATGTTCTAAAATTCTATGTTTTTTTTTCAATTCAAATTTTATTAAGTTTCCAGTACAAAGAGTGAATCATAACAATGGATAGGATAACCATATACATCGGGTATAAAATATAGAGTGATTCGCTCCCCCCCCACCCTCCCATCCACCCTACCCCTCCCACCCGAACAACCCAGCGCCTTTTTACACATTTAGCACTATACCTATGAATGTAGCCTATTAGTGCTTAACCTTGAAATGCATAGAGAATTTGCAGTGGTCCCCAAATCCTATCAAACTTCTTAAGTTTGCTAAATAAACTGGCAATAGTCCTTTTAGTTCTGAGATTTGCAAGTAACTCCTGAAGCCATTCGATGTATGTTGGTACCTCCATATCCTTCCAATGTCTTAGTACCACCTTTTTAACAGACATTGACATCAAAGCTATATGGTACCTCCTGTTCACCACCGAAATGGAGGAGAAATCCCCAAGAAGGCAAATTTCGGGGGTGAAGAGGTCCGAGAGCCCCAACAGAGGGTCAACATGCTGTTTATTTTTTTTTTAACTTTCAGTCTTTATTGTATTTTAAGAACAGAACATTTAAAGAAGTACTACAAAGGATCTAAGATATTTACATAAATCAATGTAAAGGGATAAAAAACATAAAATAATGTGCACTTACATCCAATAGAACCAAAAATTTCATACACTGCAGGGAATAGCAGGTAGAGAATGCTAGTTAATCAGTTAAGAGCCATACATATAATAAGATGAGAAATAAATAAAGCATACATTAATAAATTAAGGTATAAAATCAGTGCGTGTGGACATAATATACAAAACCCATTTTCTCCATTGAATTTCAAAAGTCTCTTGTGATTTATTAATTAAAGCAGTAAGTCTCTCCATCTTGTATATATCTATCATCACTTATTGCCAAAGATCCACGGTAGGGGAGAGCAAGAATTCCACTTTTTTGTAATGGCTTTTTTAGCAGCCAAAAGGGCCAGGTTCAGGAATTTCTTGGAGGGAGTGTCAGATATTTCCGGGGGCTAAAGGCCGAATAGAAAAAGTTGGGCAGTCAGAACCAAATTCGAGGATAGTACCTGATGGAGAGCCCCAGTGAGCTGTGCAAAGAAAGGCTGAAGGGCCTTACAGGACCAAAAAATATGACCTAAGGTGGCAGGAGAAAATCCACGCTGTCTCCAGCAGTCAGCCTTAGTTTGCTTGGAATATTTCTGGACCACCACAGGGGCTCTAAAATACCTAATGGCTAATTTCCATGCAAAGTCTTTCCAAACCCCAGAGCTAACGCCTTTGTACATATTCTTCAGGTAGCTATGCCAGCCGAGAGGAGACATCTCCATTAGCAGGTCCCTTTCCCAGGCCGTCCTGATTTTATCCAGGGGCTTATTTTGCAGCTCACAGAGAGCCTTATATAAAGTAGAGATCAAATGAGAAGGGGCGGGTTTCCCTTCTATCAACATGCTGTTTAATCGCAGCCCAGAGTGGAACAACTTTAGAACAGCTCCAGAAAATATGAAGAAGATCTCCTTCTTGAGATTGACATCTTGTACAAAGCGGGGAGGACACAAGACCAAGCCTAGCAAGTTTCTGCGGAGAATAGTAAATATTGTGCAAGATTTTAAACTGTATTAGCCTAAGTCTGTCCTGCTTAAGAAAGTTATGGCAACTCTGCCACAGGAGAGGCCAGTCCAGATCTCTATCCTGAAAGAGAGAGGCCCAAAAGGAGATGGGAGCATAATTATCAGGGTAGGCCCAAGTGAAAAGAACACTGTATATTTTGGATACGGCATGAGGCAGACCCACCAGCTCCGTTAAGGTAATCTGAAAATTGAAATTAGGAGGTTGGGGGGGGGGGTCGAGCCCATTACCTTAACCAGGAGGTGACGGAACTAGAAAATCTTGAAAATATTTGTACGAGGTATCGAGAACTTACACATAATATCAGCTGAGGAATATCATTGACTGTTGGGTGACACAAACTCCTCTAAATGGCAATTCCCTATCTGAGAATGCCATGTGGCTGGGAGAGGCTTGCCCTCTAATAGAAAATTGGGACTGCCTATTACAGGTTGAGATAAGTCCTTGAGATTCATATATCTCAGAAACGCACACAACTGAGTATGAACCCTGATAGAGACAGCTACAGGGGAACTACATAGTGACTCTGGTAGGGAACTTGTCTTGGTATATAACAGCGTGACAGGGGAGAGACCATGTTTTTTAATGGAGGCAGATTCAACAGCTAACCAAGTCGGAATGTATGTAGCAGCTGTCGAGAGCTGGTCCACGGTCAGCCATCTGAGATATTTATTGGCCTGGCTGGCCCAATAGTATAGCCCAATATGGGGAAGTCTTAAATCTCCTTTGGCCTTCGGTGCCGCTAATTTATGAAATGCCATTCTGGCCTTCTTATCCCCCCCATATAAAGCGGAGATCATACCATGCACTTTTTTAACCCAGGACAGGGAAGTCATATGTTCAACATGTTAAGGGGGTAGAACAGACGAGGGAAAACATTCATTTTGATTACATTTATTCTGCCCCATAGAGAGAGGGGGAGTAGGGTTCACCTACGAAGGTCAAGATCTATTTTATGTACCAATGCATCAATATTTAGCTGCCTGAGCCACGTTGTATTTCTTGTTAAAAGAAGCCCAAGGTATTTAATATAGTCAGACTTCCAGGTGAGTCCAAACACAGTAATATCCTGTTTAGAAACCCTATGGTTAAGAGGAAAAACTACCATCTTTCCTATGTTAAGTTTATAGTTTGAAACCTTACTGAAATCTTCTATGAGCTTTAGAATAATGGGAATAGATGTGAGTGGATGTGATATCTGCAGCAGCAGGTCATCTGCATGGGCTGCTACTTTAACCATCTGCTCCCTGAGAGAGACACCCGATATACCCTGGGCTCCTGATAACCTTCTGATAAGCAGCTCTAAATAGATGTTAAAGAGAAGAGGAGATAAGAGACACCCCTGTCTGTTCCTACATATAATTTGAAGGGGCTAGAAATAACCCCATTACATGAGATTCTGGCAGAGGGGAACTTATATAGAGAACTCACCCAGTTCTGGAATTCCTTGGGAAAACCGAAAACTTCCATCGTTACAAATAGGTAATCCCAGTGGACCCTGTCAAACGCCTTCTTGGCATCCAATGAGATCAAGACCATTGGATGAGGAGCATCTTTGGATGCCAAGAAGACATGGGACAGGGTCTTCAGATGGTCAACCGATGATCTCCCTTTCATGAAACCAACCTGATCATCCCCGATAAGAGAATGAAGTACTGCCTCCACCTGGTCGGCTAGTAATTTTGCCAGGATTTTTTTTTTTAAGTAGGGAGATTGGCCTATAGCTTGCCACCTGATCCAGCGGTCTATCCGGTTTGGGCAACAAGACTATTAAGGCCTCAAAAAGAGAGGGATCAGACACTTTACCAGAGAGAATAGCCTGGAAAAGCGGCAACAAAATGGGAATCAATTACTTTGAGAAAGCCTTATAAAAGTTGGACGTAAACCCATCAGAGCCCAGAGACTTATTGGATGGGAGAGATTTAATTACTCTTTCAATCTCGCCCTCAGAGATGGGAGACTCCAGAATTATTTGCTGGGATTGCGTAAGAGTTGGCAACTGTAGATCATTCAGATATTCATAAAGTCTTTCCCTAGATGGGGAGTTGACCATAAAGCCATATAAATCCTGGAAATACTTTGTAAACTCCTCCGCTATCTCCGAGGGCGAGACCTTAAGAGAATTATCACTAAGAGAATAGATAGCAGGAATGAGTCTGTCGGATTCCTATTGCTTAATAAGCAATGCTAGCATTTTGCCCACCTTCTCGCCCTGATTAGTATATACCGCATTTGTTTTCAAAATTGTGAATTTGGCTTGTTCCGTTAACATTGCTAGGTAGGCTTCTCTCAATTTCGTTAAGTCTTGTTTGAATGCCTCGGAGGAAGAAGGAGAGAGAGCAGTCTCTATACTCCTAATTTGAGAGAGAAGGTTAGAGATCTGAGATGCCCTCTTCCTCTTCCTTTTTGATGTTAGACCAATTATAATCCCTCTTAGATATGCCTTGCAGACACCCCATATCATGTCAAATAATAATGAAAAATGTGTATCCTGTTCTCCCGATTATGCCATACAGAGTGATGCATACGAGCACCAGAAGGAGCCCCAGATTGATGTGTTTTGCCGACGAGGTACAAGGAGGGGCATTAGAAGAAAAGGCACAAGAGGGATTCGAACATGTAAACAAACCATGGATGCACATGTACAACAGAAGGGGGAGACGAATGGGTCAAAGCAGGCAAAACAGTGGGGCATTCAGTCAATGCTGGAGGGGCAGAAGACAACATTAATTTCTGGCTCTGATTTTGAAATGAATGGTCCGAGTACTATGACTGCATCATGTGTATGTGCAGGATCAGGCTCCAGTGAAGGTGACTCTCTTGTTATTAACATATCATCTTATGATTTAAAGGAACATAAAACGTGATTGCTTTCAAAAGGGATTATCTTTTGTTCCAACTAATAACAACAATGAATTCAACACTATAGTTGACTTACATAGTTACATAAGCAGGCTGAATTTAAAAGTTCTTTACCATCAAGAAACATTTTCTAATTTAGGTGAACAACTTATTGATGAAGGTGATGTTTATACAGATAGTAATACTGCATCAGAGAAGGACTTCAAGAAAGCATCTGTATACATGCCCAGCATGAATCCTACTGTTGATGTGTTTCTGAGAAAATGTGAAGAGAACATTGGCAAGATACATCAGTCTTTACCTAAACCTAAATTTTACAACTATACATTACTGGAAAAGGATGCTATTAAAACATTAAAGGAACATCAAGCCATCACCATTAGGCCCGCTGATAAAGGCAGGGCCATTGTGGTGATGGACAAAGTTAAATATAACTTGGCAATGACTGATCATTTAGATAATGTTGAGTATTATGTTAAAATTTACAGTAATGTTCTTAGTAAAATAAATCAGAGGTAGACATATTATTACATGAGGCATTTATGTTAGGCACCATTTCCAAAAAAACTTATGATTTTTTGACAGTTTCGAATCCTGTTGTAGCCCATGTGTATGGTTTGCCTAAAACACATAAGAGTATGGACTGTCCCCCAATGAGACCAATAGTGTCTAGCAGGGGCTCTTTAACTGAACCCCTTGTGCAGTATGTAGACATGTATATAAAAGAAATTGCAATGGGCTATAGATCCTATTTGAAGGATACTACACAGGTATTGAACTTGTTGGATGATATAGCAGTTGAACCTGAATGGTATTTGGTGACATTAGATGTGCAATCTTTATACACCAATATTCCTCATCAAGCAGTTTTACAGGCAATTCATGAGTCATTGTGTAGATTTACTACATATTCGAACAGTTTTATGTTGTTTTTAGTGGATTTGTTGGAAATGGTGCTTACTAAAAATGTATTTTTGTTTGATGAACAGTTGTATCATCAGGTAAAGGGTACTGCAATGGGTGCAAGTATGGCACCCAACAATGCAAATATTTTTTCGTCAGAATGGGAAACCGAATGGGTGTACAATAGTGATAATAATCCTTTTCTAGAGTATATTGATTTTTATCGTCATTTTATCGACGACATTATATTAATATGGAAGGGAAATATGGATCAGTTATATGATTTTGTTACATATTTAGAAAAAACAAATCCTAATTTGAAGTTTACCATCAATGCGAGTAAAAAACAGATAGCATTTTTAGATCTTTTGATCTTTAAAGATACAGAGGGTGGTTTGGCAACTGAGTTATATAGGAAACCAAATAATCGGAATGGCATTTTACATTTCACTAGTAATCATCCACGACATGTATTTAAAAATATACCAGTAGGACAATTTATGCAATTAAAAAGAAACTGTAGTGCAGAAGAAAATTATTCAAGAGAAAGAGATGAAATGTATAATAGGTTTAGAATGAGGGGATACAGTAACCAATGTATACAGGGTGTTATTAACAAAGTAGATAATATGCAGATAACTAATCTGTTACAGAATAAAGATAATAAAACAACTAATACTGTACATGTTCCTAATTTCGTTACTGTATTTGATGCACAGGTATCTGATATTTCTGATGTCATTCGGAAGAATTGGGGTATTTAAGTGTGGAACCAAAATTGAAAGAAATATATGAACAAGGGTCGAATTTTGTCTATCGAATGGGAAGTAATTTGGCAGACTTATTGGTGCATAGAAAGCACAATAATACATTTAAACGTGGCCCTATACTTCCGAAGGGAATTTACAGATGTAGGACTTGCAGTGCTTGTAAATTTATTCAGGTGGGATCAGACTTTACTTTGCCTAATATGAAGGATGTTCACCGGATGAAGAGCTTTATTAATTGCAATACAGAATCAGTGATTTATTTAGCAATGTGCAAATGCAAATGTTTCTATGTGGGCAAGACTATTAGAAAAGTTAAACATAGAATTTTAGACCATCTTAACAGTATTAAATTTAAAAAAATTGGATAATGCATTGGCTTTACATACATTGTGAGCAGGATGTGATCACACCTTTATTTTTAGGGGACTAGAACAAGTCATCCTGGGATGTAAAGGAGGTGATTTGAACAACACTTTGATGTGCCAAGAAACTTTTTGGCAGTATAAATTGCAATCTAGCTATTATCCAGGGTTAAATGATGTTTTTCAGCTTACTCCATTCCTGAAAAAACAAAAATGATTTATGTTATTTATGTATAGAATTGCATTTTTCTAGTTGTTATTATGGCAGAAATGCACATTGTCTCTTGTTGCTGTATGCATTAATTGATCTTTTTTATATATTGACTAACTAGTTATAGTGTGTTTGTAGTTAGGATGATTGGGGTGGGGGGCATATATACTATTTAGGTAGATTTCTGATTAGCTTCTGTCATCTTGACAAAGCGTCTGATTGCGACGTGAAACACTGACGAGTTTTTGGGGTTTAGCTACCACTCTGTTGTATCTTCATTCAAAGCAGTTGTTGTTACTGTGTTTTTTTTAAATAAAAAGCAGTTTTTAGTGTGTCCTAACTTTGTGGACTGTTCTTCATTGACAGCTGTAGAGCCCGTGTTTTCTTTATTGCACACATTGGATTTACTATAGCGGGGGTCCAGTTTTCTGAGCTGACTTGAGCCACAGTGTTTATGCTTTTTGCCTAAGATGCCTAAGTAGCTCTGGTTGGACTCAAAATGAAAAGTTGTGCCACTGAGGCGCAAACCCAACCCTCCATCAGCGATGGGGTAACAGACTCTTCTGGACCCTAACCCCACTAGAGGGACTTTTCACATAAACTTCCATATCCTTTGTCAGCATTTTCGTCAGTATGCAACATGCATTTATTGTCTAGGTTTAACTAATTGGGGAGGGTTCACAGAGCCCTGCTTAGAGTTTGAGAAGTCTGTGGTTATGTGCATTTTTTCACCCTGACACACCTCCTTGTATTCTATCTCTGTATTCTGCACTCTTATGAAAGGATCCTGTATGGTTTAAGGACAAATGACTGAAATGGGTTTGGCTGGGGGACAGCAGTCTACACCCCCCACACTTTTTTGTTTCTACAATTGGACCTATGCTTCCTATGGATTGTGGCATTTTGGTGGGTATCTTTTAAGTGTTGAGACTGAGAGGACTTTCTCATTTACCAATAAGCCATTCTCAGCTCATGCAGACACCTGAGGACATCTCCTCACATTTGACATTGAGGGGGTGACAGCCTCCAACCTCCTCACCCCCTACCCCCAATAGCCACTGATCTCTGGCCCAGTGTCCCTTTTTTCTGGAGGTGGATCACTCCACTGTGGAGGGCAACACTCTTCCAACACTCAGGTCCTTGACTGCATACTAGGTTCCAGATGACTTCTTTTGTTGAGGGGCCCTTGCCAACAACTATTGAGTAGCATGAGGTGGGAAATCTGAGGTTCCCCTTTCGGATGGCTCCAATGGTGCTAATGTGCCTTGCAGTCTCTCAGCAGTAGGGTATATCTCCCATCCAATGTAAATGGTATCTGACTACCTGAAGCCATAAATTCACCTGCAGCACTGTGGTCAACAAGGCCCAGAGGAGGGAGAGTTTTGCAGTGATGAGGGCTGTGAGCTAAGGACAATGAAGCACTGACCTCCATGATCTTTTTAGTCCTGGCCAATCACACTGAGTATCATGGTCCTGTGAAGCAGTTCCCACCTCCTAGTTACACCCTCTCCCACTGGCATGACAATGGGCACCCCCTTCATTATAATCCACATAATACCTCCATCAACACCAAAAGTTATGGTTCTGGCAGTTTCTGTGGGCAGTTTTACACTGTGTCCCTGCTTGGGAATTTATATTGTTGTGGTGGTTTATCATACTGTTATTTTACTTACTCCTCACAGTATATAGCTTCTATTCCTAGGAAGAGCTAGGTTACATGGGGGAAGGGGGGAGAGGGGTTACTATTTCCTACTTCCTGAGCCATAGCCTCTCAAAGACTTCTTGGGAGATCCCACTGCTGTAGAGGGATCATCCTATGTGGCTGTCTGGTACATTTTGGATTTTCCTGTCCCAGACAGGTGACTACCTCCTAAGAACTGGATTTGCCTTTATGACATGGGGCACTTGATAGCCTGGCAAATAACCATGACCTCCAATTCCCACGTTGTATCTCAAACTACCTAGGGACACTACTTCCTCCTATTTATATGGATATTTCAGATAATATTTGTTATGGATTCCCCCGGGTCCACCCCCCAGTGCATATAGCATGCACACCTCTTATGTAGTACCTCTACATCATACAGCATCTCCAGATTTGTAGTTCTCTCTGATTTTCTCTGTTAAACTTAAGATAGTTTTGTGATTGTATTTAAGAATGCAGTATTATGATTTGTGTACAAGATTCTGTGCTCTCTAGACTGGTACTCTCTATTCCACATTATTGCCCAGGTCAGACTCCCTACACTTTTTCATGGTGTTATAGTCCATCCTTTGGTTATTTACCATGACAACCTACCACTACCCCCATATGGCTAATACACACTGTCTCTCCTGGATTACTAGGAGACTAAGTTCACCCATTAAACAAATGGCAATGATCTTGTATTTAAAGACGCTGAGTGCACAAGCGGCTATCCTGCAAGAGACCAAACTGAGGAACACTGAAGCCTGAAAGCTTTGTAGATAATAGGTGAGGACTAAGTCCCACAGAGGTACCCCTACATCCAAAGGAGAAGTATCAATATTGCTCCACAAATCAGTGAAATGGCATATTATCTGGCAAATGTCAGAAGCAGATGGCAGATGGATACTGATCCAGCTGAATGCTAAGGAAGGTCCTCTTGTTGTGAGCAGTCTATGGTCCTAACACCGATGATCCAGACTTTTTCCTCATGTTTGCTCATGCTGTTACTGATTCCATGGCAGGTGTTTCCACTTGTTTAATTGGGGGGAATTTGATTTGACATTCAAATCAAATAAAATCAAATCACTCTTTATTTATATAAGGCACCTTTCATAAACCAAGGTGCCTGTACAATATTGCAAACAACAATAAATAATTAAAACAGCATTAAAATATTCAAAAATCATTGTAGGCTTTACTAAAAAGGTAGGTTTTTCAAAGCTTTTTTAAAACTTTGGACAGTCGGGCAGTCTCGCACATTGGCCCCCCCGGGGGAACTGCTTCATTGGGTGGCAAAGGTAGTTAACACCATAATGGCCAATCTGTCACTGTTGGACCTCTGGTATCTCTTCCAGTCCTAAAATTGGGATTACTCATACATATCTCTGGTCAGTGGTTAGGCCAGTTGGATGGACTTTTGGCTAGGATCTCCTATGGTCATTCATGCCTCTATGAAATCAATCATTGAACTGATTATAATATAGGATCGTGCTGCAGTATTCTTGCTCATGGTGTGGGTAATGGAACAGCAGAGATCCACCTCTTAGAGATTGGATGCCCTGCTCCTCCTGAAAGGCCTTACTCAAATGGGTATAACAGAAAACTCTGGAATATTTCATACCCAGTGACATGGGGTCTGTGACTGCAGCCACCCTTTTGGAGGCCTATAAGACAACTCTGTGAGAGACCATCATGTAATATGCATCAGTGAGGAGCAAGATGGAAGCTCAGACTGAAGTCCTCAGAGACAGGCTGGTGAAACTGGAAAAAGTTGTTAACATGATTGTAGCCTCCAGAAATAAACAAATTCTGTTGCTGAAATGGCTGGAGTAAAACTCCAACTCAATATGCTCCTCTTGAGGGCTGGAGATCTGGTGCTTCTCTGGGCTAAATATAAATTCTGAGAAGGGTGAGGGAAGCCCTCTTGTCTCCTCTCTCATTGCCTGATGAAACAGCAGGTAGAAAGTCACATTGTAGCTCTAAAGAACAAAAATGACTATATTTCCAACAAACAGAGGGACATAAGCAACATCATGACAACTTTTTATGAGTCCCTTTACTCCTTGCAGGGACTAATAGATTTTGCCTGCCTAGACACCTTTTTAAGGACATTCCCTTACCCTGCCTCACAGTGGACCAAAAGCTATGAACATACAAACATACAACATTGGCCAGCAGATAAACATCTAGTGGTCTATCAAGTCTGCTTGAATGTGCAGCTAGCACTCTTTATTCTGCAGCTGCCCTTCCATCCCACCCTTCCTCTTCCTTGACCCTCCCCCCTGCCCTGTCCCAGACCCTTTTGAAGCAGTCCACTGTTCTACTGGATACCACTTCTGCCAGTAATGCATTCCACCCAGCTACCACCCTCTCCATAAAAAAGTGTCTCCTCATCTCCCTCCTGAACCTTCCTCCCTCCCTCCAGTCTCATATCATGACCCCTGGTGTCCCTCCCCTCCCTTACTTTGAACAGCCCCTCTGTACCTGTCTTGTTTATTCCTTTCATGTACTTGAAGGTTTCAATCATATCTCCCCTGTCTCTCCTCTCCTCCAGTGAGTACATGTTCAACTTCCTCAGCCTCCTATTATATGGTAAGTCCCCCAGCCCCTTGATCATCTTTGTCACCCTTCAAGCTGATGTTAGAGAGGCTCTAACAAAGGAGAGGGTCCATTTTACCATCTCAGATATGAATAATCAGTCCCAGGTGGGGGGGGGATAGTATTCCTATTGAGCTTTATCAACATTTGTCCCAGATTATCTGTCCAGTACTCTGTAAAGCATATTCAGAATCCATGTCTGAAGTTTTCTGCATCCCACAGGGAATGAGGCTATGATAATTCTTATAGAAAACTATACAGAATACCAAGAGAAATGCATTAAAATGCTAGAGGTTGAAGAAACCTATTTAAGACTGATTGAAGACCCCACAGAAAAAATTGGTAGCTTAATGGGGAACTCCTTAGAAAAGCATCCAAAAATGTGTGGATAACTGATTGGGAGTATAGAGCATTAAAGAAAGAATTCCCCATCAGCCCATTTTTCTATACCCTTTCTAAAATACATAAGGATCTTTTACATCCTCCAGGAAGACCAATAGTGGCAGGAATTGGTTCTGTACTGGAACTACTTTAAATTTTTGTTGATTTTCACATAAAGAAATTGATGGAATCAACTTTGTCATACTTAAGAGATTCAACACACTTAATAAACTTGTTGGAAAAGTTCAATAGAACTCATAGTTTGTCTGAAAAATCTATATTTTTAGTAACTTTTGATGTTAAGAATCTTTACATCTCTATTCCTCATTTAGAGGGCTGTGCAGCCCTTAAAGAAACAATGGAGAGAAGTAGATTGGAAACAAAACCACCTAATGATTTCCTGCTACAATTAGCACACCTGGTTCTTACCCAAGAGTACTTTAAATTTGAGAAGAATTTCTATGTACAAGTGAAAGGGACAGCGATGGGGTCAAGCATGGCCCCATCCTATGCTAATATTTTATGAATTGGTTCGAGGAGAAATTTGTGTATAATAATGACCTGTTTACAAAGCATCTCCTTATGTGGAAGCACTTTCTTGATGATATTGTTGTGATTTGGGAAGGAACAGAAGAGAAACTGTTAGAATTCTATACTTATTTAAATTCCCAAACAGAATATCTTCGATTTACAATTGATTTTAAAGCAGAAGAGATTTCTTTTTTTGGCCTTAGTTATCTATAAAAAATCAGAGGGTTTGTTCACAAGGATGTTTAGAAAGGTAACGGACAGAAATACTATATTAACAGCAGATAGTTTCCACCCAAAGAGTCTGACAGAATCCATTCCTGTGAGCCAATTTTTGCGAGTCAAACGTAATTGTTCTGAGAATACGGATGTGGAAATGTTCACAGAAGAGATGACAGAGAGATTTTTGTCAAGGGGGTATAAAAAGGGAATATTGGAAAAGGCAAAACAAAGAGTAACAGAAAAAGAAAGGGAAGATTTACTTTCCCAAAACATTTGAAAAAAATAAGGATGTAATAAACAAGATGATTATTCCGTCATTAAAGTACAGTGATGCCTATCATGATATAGGCAGCGTGGTTAAAAAACATTGGAAGATTTTAGAATCCACAAAAATGGCAGAAAAAGCTTTTAGTAAAGGGGTCCAAGTAGTGACAAAAAAGTAAGATCTTTAATGAATAGATTGGCACATTCAGAACATAAAGTACCAGAAACAACAAGAATTGTATTATTTACATTGGAGGAATTGAGGTGAAACTATAGTTGTGGGAGATGTGTGCATTGTCATAACACTTATAAAATGAAAATGATCTGGAACACTAGTACAAATGGAAACTTTATCAGAAAGGATTCTATAAATTGCCAAACTGAAGGGGTTATTTATGGTGTTAAATGCCCTTGTGATTTAATGTATGTAGGGAAAACAAAACGTCAGCTTAATCAAAGAATAGGGGAACATAAAGGCTACATCAGAAATAAAGACTTCACTTCCTCTATTGCGAGACACTACTGGGATGGGGCCATCGATTACCTTCATTAAGGTTTTTGGCATAGAAAAGGTATATAAAAACAGTAGGGGAGGTGACTTCAATAATAAACTACTTTTGAGAGGCATGGTTCATTAACCTATTTCAGACAAATAACCCGCATTATGGTCTAAATGAGGTGATTGAATGGCAACTCATTTTGTAATATACGCATAGTAGAGTTTGTCAGGAACAGTGGTAACAATTTTCTGTACAGAGATAGAACTGGATATCAGTGGAGCATTGGTCCAGCTTATTGTTTTCCTGAGTGTCCTAACACAAGTGAAAGAATTATGGTTAAAATTAAATATAGCTTTTATTGAAAGGATTTCAAATATAATAGTTTCTGGGGGCACCTCCTTCACCAAGTACTTTGGTACTTGATGCCTCAAAGTAGGCTGGTCTGGCACTCAGGCAAGCAATATGTGCTTGCATTACACATTTGTGTTGGCTGCCAGATTTGGGGGTGGGGTCTTAACTTGGTTTAAAAGAGGTACTAGCTTGCCCCGCGCTCACTTTCACTTAACCAGGACATCAGAAAATGAGCACAGTACGTAATGTGACAAATATATTGATTTAAGCTAAGAAAGAAACAAGCATTTGGTTTGATGACCGTTTAAAACTCGATAATTATTTTTGTTTGATTATAGCGCTTGAAAATGTGAAAACACTTCTGATAGCGGGAAAGGAACTCTGTGTGAATACAAGGTCAGCGTTCTAGTAATATATAGCAACAGACTGTTGAACTTTAATTGAGAGATATAAACTGTGAATAAGACTAGGAAATTTTTGGCAAAAACATTTAATTACAGTATGTTTTGACCTGAGGAACTTCTAGTAATTTAAACTCTTTAATATGGGAACCTTATGAGAGTTTAGTTAGAACCAAGAAAGTAAAAAATAAGGAAAGAGAGACTCTTAAGAAGTTTATAAGTAACAATAGGTTTTTTATATTTACAGAAATGTTAATTCTATTGAACAGGTGTTCCTGTGAAGTGATTTAAAGCGTTATGTGACATGTTTTAGCTGGGAAAGGTTGATAATCTTTCTTGTGAAGATGTGGTCAGTGAGAAGAATGCCTGAGTATATTATTTGCTGAGCATAGATGAGTTATTAGTTTATATCAGAATGTAATCATCCTTAAGTAATTTTTATTTTATTTTTATTCCGTGTCCTGTGGTGGGAGTCAAACAGTGAATGTAATAATAAGGCAAAAGATTTGTGGAATAATACGAATAGTAAGGGTATCCTAAACCTTTATGAAGTATTCTTTATCAACACATATCTGCTTTATGATATTTTTTGATAAAAAAAATGTATTTACAATTTCTTATGTTTATCATTTTAGAAGTACCAGTTATGTCCTGATGAAGGGTTTACCTGAAACGTTAACAGTATTTACTGACTGGGAGTAACAAAATTAAAGTAAAACAACTTTTTAAGAAATTAGAATGTGTTGTGGAAATATTTTCAGGGTGAGTGGGACATAGTTTAACCAGTTCCATTTAGCTATGATCATGGTCCTAACTAAGAAGCTCAAAGACCCAGTTCTACCAAGCGGCAATCGTCCCATCTCTTTTATTAATGCTGACTCCACTATCCTGTCAAAATCCTTGGTATCCAAAGTTTTATACATCTAGTGAAGGTGAAGGTGAAGGAGTGTCAGAGTATAGATCACTTCAGAGCCTTTATGAATATTTTTCATGCAGTGAGTTTTGCCACTACGTCCACGGCAACTATTGCAATTGATTTTGAAAAAGGTTTCAATTTGCTGGAGTGTGGGTACCTCCTGCAAGTGTGGAGCAGAATGGGTTTTGATCCCAATGTCCAGACCTTGGTCTGAAACATATATGCCATAATGGCCAGAGTCCTTACTAACATTGTCATCTCAGACACCTTCCCCCTCCACAGAGGCACTCAACATGGGTGTCCCCTCTCACACTTATCATTTGTGTTGGCCACTGAGCTATTGGCTGCTGCAATTCAGGAACACCGACAATTAGAATTATGGTGGATGGTACAGAATATACAACATTATATGCAGATGACCTATTGGTGCTACTGTCTGATACCCTGGCTGTGATTAGGATACTTCTGGACCTTCTGAAGGATTGCCATAAGGTTTCCAGCCTGAGGGTGACTCAATCCAAAACTGCTTTGCAGGTGTGACCTTAAACTATGAAGATTCTATTAATGAAGCTAACAGGCAATTAACAAATCATATCTACTACAGTGACTTGGCTAATGATTCGACTGTGCAATACACCAAAGAACTATGGGAATTTATAGGATAATTTCCTAAGCATGTCCAAGACAGAATAACTGATCTTATCCCTGATGACCATAGGCCAAGAACATTTTACATGCTGCCTATGATCCATGAACCAGGCAATCCAGGGAGACCTATAATATTGGGGAATGGCACCCTAACAGAGGGAATCTCTGGTTTTATAGAAAACATTTTAAGACCGCTTGTCATGGAAAGAGACAGTTGTATTTAGGAGACCACACAATTATTGTGTAAACTGTCTGGCTTTAGATAATTACCACCTAATACCTTCCTAGCCATGATAAATGTGAACTCCTTTTACACTAATATCCCACATAAGGAGGACATTTCTGCTTGTATTAAATATCTACAAGAGAAAGGACAGCACCATGACATCCATCCTAAATTAATTAGAAGACTTACTAAATTTATTCTGACCCACAACTTCAGTTTCAATGGTAAACATTGGGCTCAATTCTCAAAGAGGGCTTAGATGGGCACGAGTTGTGGCAAACAGCAGCTTTCACCAAAGCCTGGTGCACCAGGGACCCTACACCAGGTTCTGGCACAGAAGGGGTCCTGGCACCTATGTCCCCATAGTTGCTGCAAACTCTTCCATGTGACAAACACAAGGTGCATGGGAGAGGTTTGCTGCAGGCTCCATGCGGCAAAGGCATGTGACCCAACTCCCCAGTCCTTGATGTCAGCGGTACTTATTAGTAAAAATAATCCCCATCCTGGTGATCTAGTGTCCCCCTCCCTGATCCCTGATGTTAGCAGTAATTACTAGTAACAATAACCCCCTTCTTGATGGTCTAGTGGCCCGCCTTCCTGATTTTGCTCATTATAATATTATTTAATACATGCCCCTCCCCTGGTGGTCCAGTGGCCCTCCTCCCTGATCCCAAATGTCACCTGTTTTGATAACATTTAATACATCCCCTTCCCTGGTGGTCTAGTGCACCCAACCCCAGCAGGTAGTGCTCACCACTCCACTCTCCCTCCCAATCCCAAACACAGCTGGCAACTGGCACAACCCTCTTCTTACCTCTGTGGCCGGCCGCCAACTAAACTGTCACCGAGTGCATACTGTATAGTGTACATACACTCATTGCTTGACATCAATGAGTATGTACACTATACAGTATGCATTGAGTGATAGTTGTCTGCAATTGGCTGTGGAGGCAAGAGAAACACTGTGCCAGTCCCCTACTCTGTTTCAGGATGGGGGGAGTGGGGTTGTGGGCACTACCTGCTGGGGTGAGGGTGAGGGGCCACTAGATCACATGGGAAGGGGATGTATTAAATATTAGCATAATGGGTAATATTGGGGACCGGGAAGGGGGCCACTAGACCACCAGGAAGGGGGTTATTTTTACTATTAATTACCACCAACATTGGGGATTGGGGAGAGGCCACTAGACCAGTGGGGAGTCTACAGTATACATAATAGGAGACTGGAGCTGGGGAGGGGTGTCTTCAGCACATTGCTGCACTTTGCTACACTCTCCTAGAGGGGTATTTCAAAGTACCCTTAGATCAATTCTCCCTCTGGGAGATTTTTGAGAAGCTGACATTTGGGGATGTGGCAGCTTGCTTTTGCCTTATTCCTCCTTGCACCATGCAGCAGTGCATTTTGTGGTGCACAGGTGGCACAAGCCCCATTTGGGGCAGGCAGCCTGCAGTTGACACAGGCTGCCTTTGAGAATCACTCCCGGTGCATCATTTGGCACAAGGGGCACTTTGCACCATTAATTGTGGCACAAGTCCATTGTGCTGTACTTAGAGCTTTGAGAATCAGTCCCATTATGTTCAAACTATGGGAACAGCAACAGACACCAGGATGACTCCAGAGTATGCTAATCTTTTCATGGCAAATTTGGAGTCTGACTTACTGAAACGATGTACTCATAAAACACTTGCTTCCTTCCGACATATTAATGATTTATTTATAATTTGGACAAAAGGTACTGACAATCTCAAAGAATTTCATCAGGAACTTAACACCCTCCACCCTTCTATTAAACTGTCCCTGGAATACTGTGACATCAGTGTTAATTTCCTGGACACCACAGTTACCATCAAAGATGGAACCTTGCTGACCTTTATTTTCGGGAAACTGAAAGGCAGACAGAGATACTTACACACAACTCAATCATCCTAGGCACACTAAAATATTGGTAATATACAGTCAAACACTTCACTACTACTGAATCTGTTTTAGTGAAGAGGACAGAGATAAATACCTGGCCACACTAAAAAAAAATGTTGGGCTTGGACCCTCCTTCAGAGAAATTGATAAGAGCAGTGGAACATGCCATGCTTATGGCAAGAGAACAACTACTGCAATATAAAGAAATGACTACCACCAACTGGATACCCTTGGTTGTTACATACAGTCCTGATCTGGAGCCCCTATGTAAAATCATTAAGGATCTACAACCAAGATTCAGTGAGGATGACACCTTGATATGTATCTTCCAAGAACTACCTTTAGTGTCTTTCAAACAGCCACTTAATTTCATTTTCTTTTTTATACTTGTAAGCACAATGAACATAACTCCCATTTTCATATGCAACATTTGTACAAAAAACACAAAACTTTACAATAGGCATTATACAGAATAAATACATCAAACATGGACATATTAAGGAGAATAAACAGCCATACAAAACCTATGATGTAAGACAAATACGTTCATTAGAGTCATTAAGCCATTTTCGAAAGTTTTTTTTTTTAAGTATACAGTTGAACAATTCACAATATTAGAGGGGAGTGCATTAAACAGAAGAGGAGTTTTATATAATAATGACCTCTGGCCTAGGGCTGTTTTAAATAGCGGGATGGTAAAAATAAATGTGCTCTGGGTTCTGGTCCAACATCCATTTGAGGACCTTGTAAACAAGGTATAAATAGATGGTGGTAACATACACAGAGTACCCTTAAAAAGAAAGAGCCCAGACTTAAAACATGCTCTATTTTGAAATGATAAGCAGCCTGCCAATTTGAAAAGTTCACACTGATGAGTACAATAGGCTGACCCTGACATAAATATTAGAATTGAATTGTATGTGACCCTAAGCTTATCCAAGATTTTGTCTGTGGTGGCAGTATAAATGATTAAACCATAGTCTAATAGACTTCATTAAAAGTTATGTGTTAACAGTGTACATGACTCATTAGTCAGAAATGGTCTAACCCTATACAATAACCCAAGTCTTCAGTTTAAAATGTTCTTGAGAAAAATGGTGCGAGGCTCAACAGTTAAATGAGGATCTAAATGAATGCTCAAACATTTAAAATCTCAACTCCTTCGATAGCATCACCTTTAAGGTCAACTATAGAATTTAAAGAAACAGGTTTCCTCCTGGGCCCCATGAACAGCATCACCATGGTCTTTTTTTAATTGTGTAGAAGGGAGCTGAGCAAAAGGATAACTCCTCCTGCCATATGGGCTCCACTAAATTAGGGACTTGATTGCAAAGAACAATACAAATTATTAAGTAAGGCAACTTCTTATAACATTAAAAATCTTCTTTATTTATTTATTTATTGAAATGTTTCACCAGGCAGGCACACTGAACAACAAGCTGCTCATCTCCCAGTGCATCCTGGGGGAGAGGGAAGAGGACAGTGAAATAATAAGCCAGATACAATACAGGTCATATACAACTACAAGCTAGAAACAGAGCAAGCCAGTAACAAATACAATACAAATTACATACATAAGTGCATATACTAACATAGAGTATACTTCTTGAGCAATCAACATCATGCTGCAGAAGGTTTGATATGCATTTGAGTTGTGCCAATTAACAAGCGAAGCTAAGTACTGGGGAGAAGGTGAGCAAGAGAGGCAGAAAGTCTAGGTTAGTAGGAGAGGAGCTGAGATATCAGGGAAGGAATGGGGAAGGAAAGGAGAGAGGAAGGGGCTGACAGAGGAAGTGTCAAAGTCAAGAAAAAAGGATTTAAACAACATTTAGAAGACTAGGAAGAAGAAAAGAAGGGGAGTGGTGGGGGAGGGTTAAGTATGGGAAGAGCAAATACAGCTAACAGGGGTAAGCATCTGCTGGGAGAATAGGATAAGGGAGGGAAAAGGGGGATCAAGTACGAGAAGATTAAGTGTAGCTTGAGGAGAGGAAGTTTTTGAGTACTAAGTAGAGGGAGTTGGGGGAGGAAGAGTGGAGAATTTTGAAGGGTAAGGAGTTCCAGAGTTGAGGGAAATGGCATGAGAAAGCTGTCTGACCTATTTGAGTAGAGCAGCCTGGGACCGCTAGGGTGCATGAATCAGCAGACCTTAGTGAGTGAGTAGGAGGGGGAGGAGTTGAGAGAGGAGGTTAGGTAAGAAGGTAGGGAGCCAAGCCAGAATTTGTAGGTAAGTTTGGTGCAGAGATAGAAGTGCCTGGCAGCAAGCGAGGGCAAGGACAGAGAGTGGTAGAGAGCACAGTGGTGGGAGCGGGGGGGTCAAGAGCAAAATGGCAGAAGGAGGTGAAGAGGGTGTCTAGTCTGTGTAGAGAAGACTTGGGAGCAGCATTATAGGCCACATCACAGTAGTCAAAAATCAGGAGAATCATCCTTTGGACCAGCTCGTGCCTTGCCATAAGAGGGATGCATCTACAGTTCCTGTATAGGGCACCGAGCTTGGGGTGCAGTTTTTTCAAGATGGCAACTGTGTGTCCTGAGAAGTTGAGGAACTGGTCCAGCCAAACCCCAAGGTATCTAAATTAGGATGTGTCCTCAACAGAATTCCCATCAAGGGTGTAGAAGGTGAGCAGAACAGGGAGCCAAGAGAGTCTCTGCCTAGTGCTAAAGGTCAATGAGATTGTTTCCTGGCATTTAAAGAGAGTTGATGAGAGACAAGCCAGAGCTGAAGCCGGTCAATGTCATGCTGTAATCTGGTTGCCACATCTGAGGGGGACTAGCCAGAGGTGAACCAGACAGTACCATCTGCATACATATGGACGGAAGAGGATGTGCAGACAGTTGGCAGGTAATTTAGGAATATTGAGAAGAGCAAGACAGCAAGCACTGAGCCCTGTGGGACTCCAGTTTTGATGTGTGGTGGAGGGGAGATAGAATCAGCAATTCTAATAGACTGGGTCCTACCTGTGAGGTAGGATCAAAACAAGTTTGTAGCAGGCTCTGAGAGACCAGCTGAGGAGAGGGAGTGGAGAAACGTGTGACATACAGTGTTGAAATCCTTAGAAAGGTCAAAAAAAGATAGCAGATGTAATTTGGCCACTGTCCATCCCTGAAAGGATGGCGTCAGTGAGCCTGAGAAGGGAGTTTGTGGTGGAGTGGTCTTTCCAAAACCCAGACTGGTAATGGGTGAAGAAACAGGAATCAGAGAGACATACAGAGACTAGGGAGAGAACCAGGTGTTCTTGGAGTTTAGCCAGGGTGGGAAGCAGTGAAATCAGATGATAGTTCCCATCGGATGACGGATCATCACCCTTGGGGAGGGGGAGGACAACAGCATGCTTCCAGAAGGCTGGGATTGCAGCTGATGAGAAGGAGCCATTGAGTATTACAGACAGAGGATATTCAATGTCTAGGCCAGAAAGGTAGAGAAGTCTAGGATCAAGCTCATCAGGTGAGCACCCTTTAGAAGGGTTTTGGGCCATAAGGGTATCAAGGGTGGCAGCAGGCAAGACCATGGAGAAAGAGAAAGGGAGATGCTCTGGAGGCTGGGGTACAATAGTGAAGGGGGCTGGGAGGAGAGGGGGTGGATGGAGAGGAGCCAAGAGGGCTGAGGCACACAAAGTAAACCAAGAGTTGAATTCTTTGGTCACTGCTGCATGATCAGATATAATGGAGTTACAGTATTTATTTTGATGAGAGGTGTAGGGGGTTGTGGGGGGGGAGGTAGGGCATGGACTACCTTCCAGAGTTTGAAGGGGGTGTTGATGTTATTTCAAAACATGGATTTGAAGTAGTCACCCTTTGCTAGTCTGGTAGCTTTGGTACACGAATTGCATAGGATCCGGCACATTACATAGTTGCTAGGTAGATTAGATGCCTTATGCTTTTGCCAGGCCTGATCACATGCCCTGAGACAGGTTAGTAGTTCAGGGGAGACCCATGATAGATGGTTAATATGAACCCAAATGACAAGGGCCTCATATGCTGCTGACAGGGAAGTTGCGAGAATAGTGGTTAATTGGAGGGAGGAAGAAATGTACATTGCCACTCCAGCTCCCTTGCTGACCCTGTCTTGATGGGTGATGGAGTAACGCAGGATTGAGACTGAGTGATCAGGTATCTTGTGACTGAGCCAAGTCTCAGAGAGGATAAGGATACTGTTGGAGAGTGAGGCTACCATAGCTTGGAGGAGATCAAATTTGGGTAGTGGGCTCCTTATGTTCAGATGCAGGATTTTGAGGCCCTTAGGGAGAGTTAGCGGATTAGAGGAGGAGGGGCCATTGTTTTTAACTGTGGCCCCTGTGGTATCATAGGCTGTGGGACCCAGGTTTGGGTGGATATTGCCTGAGGTGAGGAGGAGGAGGAGTGCTATGATGAGATAGTGAAGTTTAGGAGATTTGTACCATGGCAGAGAAGCATGCAGTTTATGAATGGAGTTAGGGGAGGAAGAAGATGCTGAAATAGTAATAAGGAGACTGACAGTACAAAGGAGTTGGAGGTGGATATTAAAAAAGCAACAAGAAAGTGAGGGAAGTAGGACCAGAGTAAGTGGAGGGGGTGATTGCACGGATGAGGGTAGAGGTGGATGGAGTGGGGATATAATGCATGGGTGGGTCAATTTGTAGGTGATGAAGGTTGGATAGGGAGGTGTGTGAGAGCAAGATTGGGAAGATAGATGAGGAGAAGGAAGGGAGTAAGTTTAAACTTTTTTCACAGCAGGGTGAGCTAAGCCCCAGCTTGAGAGAAACTGGAGGGATCGTAAGAAACTGTGAGAAGCCTGGATGGGTAGTGCTTCATGTGGGAGCTGGCAGAACAGCTGTCTTACCTAGGGTAGTGGTGGAGAGAAGGGAGGTGGCTCATGCAGTGCCAAAAGACCTCTAGAAGTGGAGGTATATAGTGAAGAGAGACATGAAGGGAGATGTAATAGTCCTCTAGTGGCCAAGGATTATAGGTTGCTAATGGGACACCCAAGTCTTAGAATTTTACACTCCAGATCATGTGAAAAAGCAGTGGGTCATATGACACAGCACCACTATATAAGAAATTTCCCTGGTGGGGGGGTGGGTGTGGAGCTGGCACACAGCACTGGTGGGAAAGTTTTTGGGGGAGAGAGTTTACCTGTGTGATCCTTATGGGCAGGCGGAGGCAGACAGAGGCAGGTGGCTGTGGCAGCAATTTGGGAAGCTGCACCGTGGGTCAGGAGCAGTGCCTGACCAGGGGCTTCAGACCTAAGAGTGAAGAGGAGACAGAATTTAGCCTGCAAAAGGCTGCAATTAATTGTGGGGAGGGACGAAGGAACAAAAGGGGACAAAGACAAGAGAGACAGGGCTGAGCTGAACAACTAAATTGGTGGATGGGTATCCCATCAAAGTAGCTGGCTAGCGAGGGGGTGGGGTTTCTGAAGGGGGGCAGGTAGAAAATTAGCAACAGTGCACAGAGCAGAAAGCAGGGGCAATAAAGTAGGGAAAAGCAAACAATCTACAACACAGATTCTACAAATAAAAGGATGCAGTTTCACAAAAACTGTTTACAATAAAAATGTCAGCAGAGTCAATTTTCTAGCTGTAGGCTAAAAAAACAGCAATTTCACAATGACTGCCTGGCAGAGTAATTAACAAGTTATCTAGCATAACAATTATCTAGTTTATGAGCTAAAAACAGAAAATTCCACAGTAAATGTCTAGCTACATAGGTAGTATATGTTCTTGGCAAAAAACAGGAGTTAACAAAACAGACTTCTAGCAGTGAAATTTATCTAGTTTTTAACCAGTAATCTTGACTAGAAAACATCTCAGAAGCTGGTCCAAAAGGTTGATACAGCAGGGAGTTAGTGGTGAAAGCAGGCTTGGGAAAAGGCCAGTGAAGAGACACCTTTAGGTAGCAGATCCAATCAGAGTAAGGAGCCAGAGGTGGCAAGAATTCAAGCTCTCGGGGGGAGAGGCGGCAGTGGCAGAGCCAGGTTTGGGAGCATTTGGGAGCCAGGGGTGGTCCATTCAGTTAATCTTGGGCTCCACAACGGGCACTAAAGAGTGAATAAAGATGATGGCGGGGCACCACTACTCACACTGGGGCAGCCAGGAGGGGCAACAACCCCCCCCAGCTCCCCCCTAGCTCCACCACTGAGAGGCGGTACCCATGTGATCCTATGGGCAGGTGGAAGCAGGTGGCTGCAGCAGCAGCTTGGGAAGCCACACCACGAATCAGGAGCTGCACCCAATCGGGGGCCTCAGACCTATGTGATCCTACGGGCAGGCGGATGCAGGTGGCTGTGGCAGCAGTTTGGAAAGCTGCACCATGTGTCAGAAGCAGCGCCCAATCAGAGGTCTCAGACCCACACTGATTGTGGGTGCTGTCAAATATATAGTATAGACAAAGTAAATAGTACAGACCAAGACTAAACTGGATATTAAAAGCAATAAAAAAACAGAAGTATAAAACACCCTCTTTACTACACTATAAAAACAACTAAATCAACATTACGAGGGGGGGGCAACAAGCCCAAACCCTGTAGACTACAGGCTCCCAATCAAATTATTTCTGTGGAGTGGCACTCGTGCCACTCATGCTCATGCTGAGTGGGCAGCATGGTCATTTAAACAAGCTGGCCCTGCCTCCCTGATGATGTCACCGGCACCCAGCTCCTCCTGAGCACCACACACCGGTACCGACAAAAAAAGTCAATGGCAGTGACTGACAGCACCCACAATCACAATAAGCTCAACTCACATTGGTGCCATGGGGTGGATCTTTCTGTGGATATATGCAGATCACCCCCAAGTGGTTTGTTGAGTCAAAGCAGGAGGTCCCCCAGTGGTTTCAGATGAAATGAGAGATCTGCAGTGGGCTCTCTCCCTCACTGCGTTTGTATGGTTTCATGCCCCAATATATCTGCCTGTGATCCACTTTATAAAAAGCAATAAAGTTCTGGAAATCCTTGCCAGGTTGGACAAATTATGCCTCATCCCACTACCCTGGGCCCCATTATGTGGAATCCACATGTAGTTAATGGGTACAAAGCCATACAATGGAGTACATGGATGGAAGATGGGGTCCAATATGTAAAGGACCTGTTCACTCCTGGGACTAGACACATAGGCTAACTTTGAGGGTTTGCATTCCTGATTCTCTTTCTTGAATAAGGAATTGTGGCATTATCTACAACTATGCAGTGCCTGACCCTTCTCCTGACTGAGGACAATTCCCACAGCAAGTCACTAAGTGTAGCTCACTTCACACCTCAGGGTGTAAGAGCAGCAGAGAGCGAGCCAGCAAATTCTACAAATGCATTATTGCAGTACTCCCTGACCAAACTCAGCAGGCAAGGCAGGGGTGGGAAATGTATATAAATATTCCTATATCTGATGAGGCATAGATTACATGTTGGAAGGTGGCTCATTTCTCTTATCAGGACAAACAATGCTTATTAATACAAAATAAAGTCATTCTTTTTGGTACAGAACCCCAGTGAAGCTTAATAAAGGGGGCTGCTACAGCATGACTATTACTGGTGCTGTGGGCCCCTGGGGGCTTGCTGTTCCATATCTTGTGAGAGTGTCCTGCCCTACAGAGCTTTTGGGCCACTGTACAATCAGACTGTAGAAGAGTGGTTGGCCTAGCATATTGACAAGCTCTGCATCTGCTGCTGCTCAGCATCCTACTACATGATATTCTCTATTCTGACCATAAACTGCACAGGCTGGTGGCAGTCAGGGTAGAAGCAAAGCCACTACTGGTATGTAAATGGAGTTCTATGGAGGTTCCTCCCTCCAGTAGGAGTGGAGAGGTGCTTTGTCCTCCTTGGCAGTCCCAGTGAGAATGTCACACTTGGCAAATAGTACCTTGGGCTCCTATTATGCCTGCTGGGCATCATACATACAACCCATTCTCTACTGACCCATGTTTCCCTATATGAGAGACTAAGGACCTACTGTGTTCTCTACATCCCCATGAGGTAAAAACCCCCCAGCTATGTTTCCCATTCTCCTCTTGCTGCTGTACCCCCCCAATACAAGGTGGGGTTATAGCGTGTGCGTCACATTGAAGTACTAGCTGCACATTTCAAATTTTTGATAGGTTGAGTGCCTTTAGGTTTATGTGCATAGAGGTAATGGACATGTTTCCAAGAAACTGCTGCCTATAATCAATATTTATTTCAAAAACGTTATTATTGCACCAGTTAGGGTTAAACTGACAAAAGCAAGAAAATGTATGTTAAGGTTTCCAACTTTAACCCCCCCCCCCAGCCTGCAATCAGTTAAAGGTAAAAATCTTTTTGGTTTTGGGTGTCCTGAGTCTTAACAAGTTTGATCTGGTGTCTTCCTTGGGGTCATCAACCCTTATGTTTCCCCCATTCCATCAGAAAATAAAATGAAATGTGCAGATTGTGTAAGAATGGGGTGGGCATTAGGGTTGATAACCCCAAGGACAACCCCATGCCTGATTTGCCAAGACTCAGGACAGCCAAAACTAATGTTTTTTCTTTTTGTTGATTGCAGGGTGGGGTTGGGATGTCCATTTTCATACTTTTGCCTGTTTAACACTAACTGGTGCACTAACAAAGCTTTTTGCAATGATGTTCCTTACTTTTTATAGACAGCAGAATCTTACTGTGTGACTACATCCATGTGATTATGGAAGTGCAAGGCTGTCTGGGCCCAGTGCTTCCATGCCTCTATTTAGCTACATGAGTGTGTGGGTGTAGAAGAACAGGCTGTCTAGGTCCTGCATTTCCATTCATCCAGAGACACAATTTAAGTGAAACACAGAAACATAGAAGTTGACAGCAGATAAGGACCACCAGGCCCATCCAGTCTGCCCATGTACCCTACCTGTACTTATGCCAGCTGACTCTTCCTGCTTTCTAGTAATTTCTTTTTTATAGGGCTGGACCATTATCAGTTCTTATTTCTTAGGGGCTTAGTGTTCTAGTAGCCATTAAGATCTTTCTGTTGATCTCTCTCTCTCTCTCTCTCTCTCTCTCTCTCCCTCTATATATATGTATAGTCCATTAACTCCAAAGATTGACAGAGTTCCAGCTTGTTAAAGTTGTACTGTTATTCTAAGGGAATTGTAATTTTTTAGTTTTTATGTTTTTTATATGGCCCCTAAACTTTTTGGGGTGCCACATGTTAATGCTGTAGTACCCATTAAGACCTTTATTTTGATATATAGATAGTCCCATAACTCTGTATATTGATGCAGTTATGGCTTAATAAATTTGAAATGTGGAAAGAAAACTGCATCCAAAATTATTTTTTGTATAAAGGGATCTTTTTTTGTGAGGTCATTTCACTCATACGAAAAAAGATTTCTTCATTTGAAACAAGAATGTGAATAAAAGCTAAGTCCAAATTCTTTTTTCATCAAGGTATCTTTTTTTCATGCGGTTGTGTCATTCATCCAAAATATGATTCCTTCACGCAAGAAACGAATATGAAAAAACAATTATGTCCAAATTATTTTCTCGTATGAAAGGAAAATCTTTTTCTGAGGTTGTGTCATTCATACGAAAGAAGATTCCTTCATACAAGAAAAGAATCTGAAAAAAAAACCCTAGGTCCAAATTCTTTTTCATATGAAGGGAATCTCTTTTTGTATGGCTGTATTTTTTTTTCATATGGCTATATGAAAAAATAAATTTGAGTCATGATAAAAGATTTTAAAATGTGTTAAACAAATTTCTGGGTGATTTTTCTAAAAACTAACTGCAGAATACACATAAAGGAGTCCTGAATAGGAAAATGCCTGTATTGGTGTCTTTGCAGAACATCATTTTTATTGGTTTTCAATTTTTTTGTTGAAAAAAATGGACACAAGATGGTGGCCATACGGAAATATGTGTTTTTTCTCATGAAAAAAGATTAACCCCCATATGAAACAGAATACTTTTTGTATGGGCCACAATCTTTTTTTAAAAGTGTGAAACACTTATCCAAAATACCATATTGAGCATGCTTAGAACTACAATTTCAAATACTTATAACTCTGAAATGATTAATATTTTTTTCACCAAACCAGTGAAAGGCACAACTCTGGCCCAAGCTCTTTCTACCCTGAAAATTTCAGAGCAAAATTCCAAACTGTCTGGGTGCTAGGTGATGACAAAAAAAAATCAACAAAAAACCATGATTATTTTTCACTTTTTTCACTATTTGTATGTCAAGTTTAAGTTAAATTTTATTAGTTGTTGGGACAATACCATTACAAAAGTATACATAAAACAATTTTACATAAAACATGCATAATAATTTATAGTAGACATTATACACATATATTATTCTGGTTCTTACGAGTTCTAGCGTTTGGTAAAATAAAAAAACAATCACAGATTTTGCAACTTTCAAACTATAAAATAGACACTGCATTAATAAATACAAGAACTGCATAAATTAGCAGACAATTAACTGTCACTTGGTTAATCAACACAGTTTAAAAAAATATAAAGTCAGACCATTTCTGGATCATTTTCTAAGCCAAATTGTATTTATTATTAAAAGATAATCAGCCACTTTATTATATAAATATTCTCAGTGGAAAAATTAAGATCAGAAGAAGAGTCTGATCCTGTGTAAGAATCATATCCCATATGGGAATTGGATAAATTTGTTTTGGTCTTTCATACCATGTGCAGTTAAATGTAACATGTCTCAAATCCTCTAGTTCTGGTCTCAAACAAGTACACAGTGCTGCTACAGGAGCCAGTATTTTATTAGGATCACATTACTCTTAAAATACTCCATACGGTATCTTGTATACAGTCACCTTTTCATTGGGTCAGTTAATACATTGAGATAAAATAAAAAATAAAAATATTGATGTTATTGTTGATCAGCCAAGGGGCAACTCTAAGTTTCCCAATCCTATTCATATCCATTTTATGGTTTAATATATTTGGTTCTGGTTTTGACATACCCTTTATACTAAGGTCTTAGTGTAATGCCCATCTTAATATATTTGTCCAAGATTTGAAGATCATAAATTTCAAGATCTTTATTAATTGTGTTTAGCCAAGAGAACTTTTTACAGCCAAGTTGTTGCAATTTGTATTTTTCAGACAGACATTGAGAAAGACGTTTGTCTTTATGCAAGTGAGTCAGCTTAATTCAATATTTTAATCTCCTTATAGTTGCAGCTGCAGTGAGGCTTAATGTGCCCAATCCTGCTCTTATCAAAAGAGCAGGTACTGAGGGGCCTAATCCCAAAACTTTTCTATAGAGGTTATTAAGTGGAGTTTTCAAAACTGTTTAAAAGGAATTAAACCACATTTTACAGAGATAAAGGGCCATAAGAATGTATTTTGCTATATATGCTTCTAATAAAGGTCTTACCAAGTTACCCCCATATTGTCTTATGAATTTTAGCAAAGCTCCTGAAATCTGTTGTAGCCTGATCGCTAGATCACTTATATGTCTACTCTAACTGCCAGTTGAGGACATGGCAAGCCCCCAAAAGGTATAAGAATTACCCATACCAATATTCAATGGATCAATCTTCCAGCCTTTTCCCTTTTTACTGTTAGTACCAAAAATCATTAGTTGACTTTTACTTGTGTTTATTTTAAGTTTAAATTTTTTAGCATATGCTGATATAAGGTCCAGGCTATGTCTAAGACCTGTTTCCACCAAAGAGAAGAGAGTATGGTCATCTACATACACAAGAGCTGGGCACTTTGTAGTGCCCTCCTTTGGAACATCATAAGCCAAATCCATGACATGTATTAGTAAATCATTGATATAAATACAAACTAGGGTTGGTGCCAGCACACATCCTTGACAAACCCCCTTATTGGAGGGAAACATAGCTGAAAGCTGGTCTCTATTCCTCTGTTTGGTCTGTGCCATGGTATTAGTTTAAAGATCTCTTCTGATATAGACTAAACTCTACTCAATGCCCATTTTTAACATTTTCTCCCATATACCTTTTCCTGGAGATGGAATCAAAGGTTGAGCTGAAGTCAATATAGGCCACAAAATTTTTTTGTTTTCTTAAGGAAATGTATTTTCAAATAAATGGTTCATAATGAAACAATTATCAGCTGTACTGTATCCAGGTCTAAAGCCAGCTTGAAGCTCTGATAGGTCACCTAAAGATTACATTTGTTCCATTAATCTATTCAGAATGGCTTTGGAAATATTTTTCCTGAAATATCTAGATGTGAAATAGGTCTATACATTATGGTTTGTCCCGTCACCTTTTTTATGGATAGAAATGATTGTTGTGCCATTCCAAGAGCATGGAATAAATTTACTCTGTATGCAAAGGTTAAAGTAGAACAAAAACATTTTTGTCCATAAAGAGGGGGCCATCAAGAAGACCTCTGGGGGAAGTCAGTCAGGGCCTGGTGCCTTTTTCCTTTTCAATGAGGTTATGGTAAAATAAATCTCTTTTGATTGAATCGGTGGAAAATTAGATGTGATATTTGCAGTGTTCCAAAATGGGGAATCTAGGCTGATACCAGGATCAGAAAATATGCATGTATAATGATTTATCCAATCTTCTATTGATATGTAAGACTCTATTTCATATTTACATTTGTCAGTCGCTCTGGCAACTAATAACTGAAAATGAATGGGTGTCTTTATTGTTTATTACTTGGAGCATATAAGCCCACTGTTTTTTGATAGAAGTCCCTCTTTTTCAGGCTTAAGAATTTTGTATACTGATTTCAAACATTGTTTGGAATTTTATAACTTTCTTTTCCAAATGATTTTTTTTGTTCATCTAATTAAATGAGTTAGTGTAGTTTTTTGTCATTAAAAATCTTGATCAAACCACATTCCCCTAGATGCAGAACCACTGTGTGCCGTATCAGGCCTACTGAAAAATGATTCTAAAGATCTGTATGCACCATAAAATGTTGCTTCTAATGTTAAGAAGTTATCTGATTTCCAGTCTTCCACAGCTAACATAGATAATAAATCTACCATAAGATTCATCAAGTTTTTTTGACAGAAACAAATTCCACTTTATTTTAACAGAATTTCTAATTTCCACTAAAACATCCAGATCTAGGGGTTTGTGTATCTCAAAATCAGATCCTATATCACCTCCTATAAGGATTACAGGGAGATACTCACTCTACCCTATGATAATTTGGCAGCATTTTCAAACATTCATGCTACCATTTCAAAATACAAAATCAATCGTGGAAGAACCAGAAGGACCTATAAAGTTACCCGGTCTATCCTCCAAAATTCTACTATTTATTAGTGCTAAGTTGTTTATTTTCAGTAATTCCAATAGTTTAAAGCCTACTTTGGAAAACTTAAGGTCATGAGGCACTCTAGAATAGGTGAAAGCATCTCAGAATCCATACATCTGCCTGGAACAAAACATGGCAATTCAAGAGATTTTGCTCTGGAGACCACATGTGCAAAATTTAATGCAACTCTGTTGAATGGTGGTAATGCTGCTAAAGTGCAAAGTTAGGGGGTTAACATTAAACAGCCTACACAACCCTAACTATAGTGGAGCTTCAGCTCCACTACAGTTTGTACTGTACTGTACCAAGGTTGTAATCTATTATATTTAGTTGTGATACTGCATGCTATTTGATCTGTAGACCAGGACAGTCATGTCCTCAGGTTGTTTTTTTTACTGCAAATGATTTTTCTCAATAAAAATGATGACCTGTAATCCTGGAAGTGGACCAATAGTACCCCCAGAAAAGAGTAAGGGGCATTTCTCTGATGTCCTGCACAAGTCTTCCCCATACTCTAAATTTCCACAAATAGCTTAATCTGGCTCAATTTCAGTTGTTTTGCATCTTTATCCCACTGGGACAAGACTGAAAATAGGCAGGATTGTGTAACCCATCTTTCCAGTCAATAGCAAAGCGAAGGCTGAGCACTATCAAGCCTCCCTCACTTCCTCATGGGGGAACGCTAGGACCTTCTGGGACAACATTAAGCAGCTGAATGGTGGCACGTGTTCCCCCCCCCACCTTCGCTTATCAACATTAATGGTTCGGTCTCCGCAGACCCTGTCCTTATTGCCAACCACCTCAACAAATCTTTCACAGACCTTAGCCCGGTGCTCCCTGATAATTTCTTAGCTCCCTCTCCCTCCAGGTCTGTCCCTATTCTCCCACGCCCCTTGCTCTACCTGCACCGAGTCACTGCCCAGGAAGTCAGACCTTACCTACTCAAGGCCTTAAAGAGTAAACACAATTGGCAATGACTCCTTGATCCCAGTCTTCCGTCAGGTTCTGGATCTGGTTATCTCACCAATCACCAGCCTCTTTAACAAATCCCTCTGCCTAGGGCATTCCCTCTGCCTGGAAGATAGCTACTGTCACCCCAATACACAAGGGTGGTGATAGGACCTCCCTAGCAATTATTAACCTATCTCAATCTCTCTCCTCTCTAAGGCCTTAGAAAAAATTGTACAACCAAATCTCTGAATGCCCCAATAAATATAGCATCCTCTGCCCAGAACAACATGGTTTCAGAGCAGGTCACACACCATACTGCCCTCCTGGAGTTCTCTAACTTTCTTCACACCTCACTGGACTCTGGCTCCTAGCAGGTGCAGTGTTCATTGACTTATCAAAAGTCTTTGATACTGTCTCCAACCCCCTCCTGCTAACTACCCTTAGTCACTTAGGCTTTGCCACTGGGCCTGTTTCCTGGTGCTCCAGCTACTTGTCGGCCCACTCACAACATGTGAAAATCAACAGGAAACTTTCCAGCACCTGCCCTATCCACTCCGGAGTCCCTCAGGGCTCCATTCTTGGGCCCTTGCTCTTTTCCCTTTTTCTCCACTCCCTGCCCAGTGTATGTACTGGTAAAATCCTTCTTTATGCGGATGGTGCTGTACTCTTTGCCTCCGACCGTAATCCCATCTCACTTCAGGAGTCTCTGCAGGAATCCTACAATGACGCAGAAGCCTGGTTTACTGAGCACAGGCTCGTAATTAATCTAAAGAAAACCAAAACCATGCTCTTTGCCCACCCCAAAATAAATCCAGTAACTATCCTCTCGCAGTCCACTCCACCTCTAAACTCCCTATTGAGCTAGTTCACTCTTATAAATACCTAGGTATAACCTTGACCCTGCCTCTCTTTCATGCCCGCATCTCTGCCCTTGCCTTAGCCTCTCTCAACACTCGCTGGGCATCCTCTATCGCCATAAAACTGCCTCCCATGGATGCCTCCAACTTGCAGTCACATCCTCTGTTATATCTCTGGTAGACTGTGGCCTACCTGTGTATGGTGCAGCAGACCAGACTGCCCTGCACAAGATCTGCCTCACCTTGAACAAGGCCTGCAGGCTCATAACTGGGGCTCCTAGTCTAACCCACACTTGCAGTCTTTTACACCATGGCTAATCTACTCAACCCTAGATGAAGCCTCAAATACCAAACCTGCCTCCTAACAAAAATCCACTCCTTGGGCTATCCCACCGGGTCTGTCAACCACTATCCACCATGCATACCCTACAGTGCATACCCATATCTCGTAAAACTGCACTGGTTATACCGAGCTGAGAACTCGCAATGTAAGGGCTTACCCCTACAGAGCCCCCTGTTGGTATAACGCCCTCCCCGCCGGAGTCACTGATGCCGCCTCGTTATCTTATTTTAAAACTAGTCTTAGAAATCACCTGCTCTCAACACGCAGCTGTACCTGCCTCTAAGCCTCCTCCTATCCTTCCAGACAAGGCTCACTGAGCCGCTCTCTGACCTTCTGTCCAGCTCTACCTTTACTTGCTACTACCTTCCCCACACTCCTCTTCTGATGTCTCCCACCCAGCCTTACCTTTATTCTGCCCACTGAATCAATCTCCATGTAACTACTGTATATTGTCTACTCTGTAAAGCGCACATGTAAGCCTGTTGTATACTGTGTTTGACAAATGCCTGTATTTTTTGGCTGATTCCTAAATGTACTTAGATTTTTTGTCTGCCTTGATGTTTGTTTCTTGCACTGTTTTGTCCTCACTGTGACGAGGTACCTTTGTAAATCAGCCTCTGGCTCAAAGGTTGTTAAACTGATGTTCTAATAAATAAATAAATCAATAAGCAAATTAATGAGTAAATGAATGAATGAATAAATAAACAAACAATTGGATAGAGAGAAAGGATCTTTAAAGTTTTTTTAAACACCTTTTTTGTTTGTGTATTCACCTTTATGTTCCAGTGCATTTTGTAGAGGGTCCTGTGGGTTTATTTAAGTACAGCTTCACCAGAAAATGGCACTTCACAAGGGGTGAGGGAAGTAAGCCACTGAAAAATTCAGTTCATGTTTGAGTTGGGACACCTGAATTTGGTTCTACTTTAAGAATTTGGCCAAACCACTTTGGGTCCCAATGCTGTAATTGCCATCATCAGCACAGCCACCAGTGCCTCCATGGCTACCACCACCACAAACCACTACCAGCCTTCCTTCATTTAGTTGCTGGAGAAGATCATAAATCATAGTGTTTATGCTATTCAAGTAGACTCACCATTTAAAGGTCCATATGATGAGCTGCTGATTCTGCACTGAAACTATTGGTGCCCTGTTTATATGGTCACAGATCTGGTATACCTTTTTGTAGAACACACTACATCACCTGTGACAGAAAACCCTCAATACTCCACATCCACAAATTTCAAAGCCTTGAACACAACATTATGTTTGATGACTCTCTTTATCATATAAAAGATGGAATTCCACCACGTGGAAAAGTATTTAATCAAGTAATGCTTAGGAACATTTTGCTTCTGTTGGTAATGACAGAGGAGCTCAGTGCACTTGGGGGAGTGATGGAAGTATCTAGTGATTTCTCATAAAGTATCCAGTGTTTTTTGTAACTGTAAATGTTTCTCAAGCATGTGTCTTACCACCAGTTTAGTATGCGTGCAAGCCAAAGTGCATGACAAAAATCTCTGGTCTGCATCATCTTGAGCATGTTGCTGCCCTTGTCCATCACAAAGATGCACATCTTCAGATTATGAAGGTACATTCAGATGATTAGCAGGGATTGGATGAACCACAGATTGCTTTCCCCATTTACTTCCCATCCATTACTGGTCCAGAAGGAAATGGTTTGATACCTTTTATTGGACCAACATAGATGTTACAAAAGGCATGTATTTATTATCCACAGGTTTGCCTTTTATTGATTGTTTTCTTTAACACACCATAATGGTAGCCTGTGATGACGGTGTACATGATTGAGCACTATCAAAAAGGGTGACTCAGTCACGGCACCTTTCCACAGGGCTACCCAGCAGGGAGGGCAAATGGATAGGGGGTTCTGTGAATACAGTGACAGGATGTCATTTTGTATACACACGCATGGGGTGGGGTGGGAGGGACCATGCTGTGTGATGGCCAGAATGGAAGGGAGGGTTTGTGGGGTGTGGTGGTGTGCTACCAAGCTGGCCATGTGGCATGGTGGATTGGTGGCAGGCTGGGGTTGGGAGGGTGCTGGGTTTGATTCTGATTTTTTGCACCAGGTCAGGTTTTTGTTTTACTTTTGCACCCACCCCCGACAAGCACCCCCTTGGAGTTGAGAATCCATTAGTGGGGGGCTGCAGGTGATGAAGCCCCCTGTGTTGGAGGTGCAGGGAGTGTAGTCCCCCCTCAGCATAGAAAATGGAATTCTAAGTCTTGGGCACCCTCTTGATGTTTGCCGCAAATGTACATTACCGAAATTGATTTTCGGTGATGTACACTCATCCAAATGGCGATTGCCTGTCCCCGATCACTGTGATCACATGGAACCCACAAGAACAATTGCAATTAAAGTTGAAAAGCTCCTCAGCTTACATGTAATTAAAGGAGTATAGTATCCTAAGGTTTTGTTTTCATTGGACTGTTTTCATGAAGCATACTGAGACATTTTAAAATGTATGTGAGGAGAACTCTCTGCTTGCTTTTATCTTCTGATAACCTTTGACCTTCAGGGGCTTTTTAGCTAAAAGCATACTGGTGTTAATTAGCTTCTCTGATGTCATCTTCAGTTATGTTTTGAATAAGTATTTTAATCCAGTGAGAATTATTTCTGTTTTTTATGCATTATGTGGGTGTTAATAGTATGGGATTTTCTAAATAACTGTCATAAACATAGAAACATAGAAGTTGATGGCAGATAAGGACCGCACGGCCCATCCAGTATGCCCATTTCTTTTTCTACCTTATAAATGTGCCATCGGCCTTTGCTCTGTCAGTAGCCTATCTATTCATACTCATTTGTATTGCTCCCTTATGCCTATCCCATGCCTGTTTGAAGCCCTGCACTATATTCATAGCCACCACTTCTTGAGGTAGACCATTCCATGCATCCACCATCCTTTCTGTGAAAAAGAATTTCCTCACATTCCCCCTTAATCGTCCCCACTCTAATCTCATGCTGTGTCCTCTTGTCCTGCTATTTTTCTTATATTTAAACATGTTAGACTCTTTCACCTTGTTAATGCCCTTAAGGTGTTTGAATGCCTTGATCATATCACCTCTCTCCCTCCTTTGCTCAAGGGTATACATATTGAGCTCTGTTAATCTGTCCTCATATGTCTTCTGATGCAGTCCCTGCACCATTTTGGTTGCCCTTCTCTGGACTGCCTCAATTTAGTTAATGTCCTTGTGAAGGTGTGGCCTCCAATACTGCACACAGTACTCCAGATGGGGCCTTACCAGTGTCTTGTAAAGAGGGATTATTTCCTCCCTCTTACGACTTGTGATTCCCCTACTAATACACCCTAACACCCCCCTCACCTTACCTACTGCTTTAGAGGTCTGCTTGGATGATTTCAGGTCATCAGTGATGATGATGCCCAAGTCTCTTTCTTTCTTTGTGACTGCTAGCAACTCCTCTCCCAGCCTATAGGTGGCTTCAGGGTTTCTTTTCCCTATGTGCATGATCTTGCACTTCTTTGCATTAAATCCCAGTTGCCACTCTTCTGACCATTTTGCTAGTTTATCCAGATCTCTTCTCATTCTGCCCACCCCATCTGGATCATCTACTCTGTTGCAGATCTTGGTGTCATCTGCAAACAGACAAGCCTTACCCTCTAGTCCATCTGCAAGGTCACTAATGAAGATGTTGAAGAGGACTGATCCCTGAGGCACCCCACTTGTGACTTGCATCTCTCCTGACTGTATACCATTTACCACCACTCTCTGTTTTCTGCCCATCAACCAGTTTGCCACCCAGTTGACCAACTTCTGACCCACCCCAAGCTTACCCAGCTTATTTATCAATCTTCTATGTGGAACAGTGTCAAAAGCTTTGCTGAAGTCAAGGTAGGCGACATCAACTGCTCCCCCTTGGTCCACCACTCTGGTTACCCAGTCAAAGAAATCTATGAGATTAGTTTGACAGGACCTTCCTTTGTAAACTCATGCTGTCTTGGATCCTGTGCCCTATGGATTCCAGGTGTTGCACTATCCTTTCCTTAAGGATGCCTCCATAATCTTGCCCACTACTGAGGTAAGACTGACTGGTCTGTAGTTCTCTGCTTCCTCCCTGCTACCACTCTTGTGGAGTGGGATCACATGAGCCCTTCTCCAGTCTTCTGGGACCTCTCCTGTGCTCAGAGACTCACTAAACAGTTCTGATAATGGCTCTGCTAGTTCCACCTTTAGCTCCTTAAGTACCCTGGGATGTATGCCATCAGGTCCCATTGCCTTATCCAGCTTCTGAAGAAGGACTTGGTCCAGAAGCTAAAGCACTTTGTGCTTTTTTTTGTAACATCTATGTTGGTCCAATAAAAGGTATCAATCCATTTGCTTCTGGATCTGTTCTTACTAGGACCAATACAGTTATTAAACACTTTATTTGTCATCCATTACTGACAAATTAAGTAAGGCACTTCCTCTACTGCTGTGCTCCTGTGAGGTGTTCAGTTACAACACACCTCCTGCAGGGGCTGCCGATGGTGGGATGCATGAAGGGAATGGTGGTGGTTCTTGATTTGGACACAGTCCAATTGGCAGCGAGAAATAGCAAATTTTAGTTTGCACTACTGCTCAAACTATAACTAATGAAAATGCATATCCCCCCCCCCCACCACCATCTTCAGATGTGTCACCATCTGCTGACATACATCCTTGTTACATAGTGGGGAAAACATGCCAAGAAATTGTGAAACATGATGGAATGTTGTATTTAGGCTTCACTTGATGCAAGAGTCTTCAAAAAACAGTTTCTGCCACAATAGAGAACAGCTAAAGATCAAGATCTGTCATCCCCCCCCCAGTGAGTTTTGTCATTTATATGGAACTTAGGTAGGTTTCATTTATTTTATGTATTTGTAATTTTTGACCAGGAAAGGCACACCAAGCTGTGATAGCATTTTTCCAGTGCTTCCTGAGGGCTGGGTGGGGAAGTTGCATTTATTGACAGTGGGAAAGTTGGCCATGACAACGGAGAATCTCCAATATTCTTCTTTGCTAAATGCCAAAGAATCATTAACTTTCACCTGGACAGTGACCAGAGATGGGCAGAATGGATCTGGGTTTAACATCTCATCTGAAGGACAGCACCTCAAAAGTGCAGCACCTTCCTTATACTACACTGTAGATGCAGGTCTGCAGGCCTCATGGATACGTCTAACTTTCATTGATCTAACTCATTCTCTTACAAAGGTCTGTGAACAACTGAAGCACATCCTGCATATTGTATTCTGTATCTGGGAAAACCACACCCCTTAAATACCCCTCCACAGGGTCAACTTAACCAAGGTAATTAACGTTCTGTTTCTTAAGACAAATGTTTCTGGTTTAAACAGTTCAAGCCATCCTTTTAAATAGACTTCAATAATTCATATGTAGACAGCATTATTGCCCATTTTGCTAAAGGAATAGGAAAATAAACCTAATTGTTGGACCATCCCTCCCTTCAGGGCTCCTGCCAAGACACACTTCTGGTTTGGATTTCATAGCAGGTTGAGGCTGTGCAAATCCTTGGGGAACTTCCCTTCTACAGGTACAAGTCTCAGATATGTCCTGCTTTTTTGGGGGGTTGGGTGGGACACAACATCAGTAAAGCCTGTACAAAACATTAAAATCTTTAAAACCAAACAACACTTTTACAAACTGAAAAGACACATTTTTTAGATAATAAGATAAAAGAAAATTAAGTAAAACTATAAAGAAATACTATTATGATAGTATTAACCAGATTTGAGCAAACACAGAGAAAGACACATTATTAGGCACAGTTGAGGAAAAGAATCAAACAAAAATGTAACCATATCAGTTGGAACAAAAATAATACAAACCAAATGTATAACAATGCAAAAAATAAAATATTTCAATACAAATAATAACCAAATCATGCTGTATTTAACACTGGTTTGATTGTACAAAATGGGCTATAAAATACTTCATGTTGCCATGACTCTAGCTCAAAGGAAATAATAATACATTATTTAATATGGCACTGTTCTAAAATTAATTTATACATGGCAGGGGACCCAACAAGAGACATAAAAAAAGTATAATATTCAGTCCCATTACAGATGGAAATGTTTTTGTTTAATGACTTTGCCAGCTTAAAAGGAGATAAACTGAAACAAAAAAAAAATATTAGAACTGCTGTAGCAACCATCTACACAAGAGATTAATCCTGGAAAACTGGAACAATCCAGAATGAATGGATTTTAACTGTAATAGATGGTTGACAAAAATCAGACAGGTACTCAACATTGAAAAATTGTTAACTACGATAATTATGAAGAACCACTAGACACTCTACAATCCAAAGGAAAAAACATCAAGGCCAGAATTCACAAAAAATGCAAAAGATTGTGTGGTACCCCATGATTGTGCTGGTGGGCAATTGGGCTATTCACTATTCACAGTCAAATAGTGCTGTGCACTATCCAACTGTGAATAGAGGCAGGTGGGGGCAGCACTAACCCAGGAAAAGCCCCAGGAACCTCAGTAGTGTGGCCCCTATAGCTAGCAAGGAGAATGACCCACCAGCAATAGCGTACATGCTCTATGTTTTGATTCACAAAAGTGGCCATGCCATTACCATGCCCATTATGGGTCCATTTGCATGGTCTTTGGTTGGCTTAGTGTGCCCCCCCACTAGCCATGACCCACACAGCCTCATTCCCCAGTGGTGTAGTGCCTCCCCCATCCTCCAATTGCCATTCCCAAATAAATGAATTTATTCCCTGGTAGTCTAGGCTCCCTTCCCCCCTTCCCGATAACCGACCCCATGAAAATAATTTTCTGTACTGTAGTGGTCCCTTTCCCCTCCCCAGTAACTGATTGCTGTCCTCATATGTGATATAAATTTGCCGTAGCATAGTGGTGCCCTCCCCCACCTAGATCGCTGACCCCATATGATATACTGTATATATATATATATATTTTTTATTTTTTTATTTATTTGTTTTCGGATTACAATACCTTTGAGCCTGATGCTCTTTTACAGAGATTCCAAGTCAAACAGAGGTTCCACGTGTGTGTGTGTGTGTGTGTGTAGAGACAGATAATATCTATATATCTATATCTATATATATCTATATCTATATCTATATCTATCTATATATATATATATATATATATATATATATATATACATACTATGCAAAAAACTGCGTTAATGCATCATTTTGAGTTAAAACACAAAAGTCAGAAATGAGCACTTTAGGGCTGCCTCCCCTCGTGTACCCCATCCTCCCAAAATTGACAGATGCGGGGTGTGTCATTGGGGTTGTGAGGCCTAAATGTCACCCATTCCATTTATAATCATATTCACAAGCCATAGTAAAGAAGAATGGGGTGACATTTGGGCCTCACAACTAATGACACCCCAAGGGAGGATGGGGGTACAAGAGGGGGTAGGGGGCAACCCTAAAGGTCTCATTTCCTGACTTTTTCTGTTTTAACCCTAAATGATGCATTAACACAGTTTTTTGCTTACTTTTTTAGAAAGCATAGAAAAGTACAAACTCACGCAAGTGGGTGGGAGTGTGTCCCACCAACTTGCAAATTTTAGCCTACCATAACAGTATAAGTACTGAATATCTTAACTATTGGTGGGAGTGCATATTGGTAGGAGCATGGGGCCTAAACCAGCTTGAAACAAAACAAAGTTTCATTTATTGGAGTGGCATAATTCTGCACCTCTTTACATTTCAGACACCTAACCACTGAAAATTACTTCCATGAAAGTAAGGCTAGCTACCCTATAAATGTCAAGTCACTACCACAATGCAAAATGCTATACGCAAAATGTAAAGTGTGTCATGCAATATCTCTGCAGCAGATTAATTTTCCAACAACTAAATACCATAATTCACATGTACAGGACATCCCCTCAGCACCCTCTAAATTTCAAGTTAAAAGACCAAACCGTTTCCAAGATATTACATTTTAAAGTTTGAGATTTTCATTCGTCGGAGTGGCATAATTCTGCACCTGTTTACATTTTACACACCTAACCACTGAAAAGTACATATATGGCAGTAAGGCTAGCTACCCTATAAATTTCAAGTCAGTACCACAATACAAAACTCTCTCCGCAAAACGTAAACTGCACCATGTAATATCTTCAGAACAAATGTATTTTCTGACACCTAAACACCATAATGCACATCTACAGGACATCCCCCTCAACACCCTCCAAATTTCAAGTTAAAAGATCAAACCATTTCCAAGATATTTAATTTTAAAAGTAGTGAAAATTTGGCTATTTGGTCCCTCCAAATCTGGCCATCTAGTCCCTCCCTCCCTCACGGACAAAGATCACGATCAAAGAATCTTGCAATCAAAGAATTTGCAGGCTCATGATCAAAGAATTAAAATATGTTAAAACTCAATTTTTCCAGAGAAATACATTAAACCACAGGCGTGACTCGATAGAATGATGCCCTCTGAGCAAAACCCATCCTACTTTGACTTCATAAGTCACCCCTGAGCTGAGATATTTGATTTTTAAATCTGGCCGTCTTGTCCCTCCCTCGTGATCAAAGATCGCGATCTAAGAATCTCGCGATCAAAGAATTTGCAGGCTCGTGATCAAAGATCATTAGCAAGCCATGATCAAAGAATTTAAAACTTTGAAACTCTATTTTTTTGACAGAATTACAAGAAACCACAGGCATGGCTCAATAGAGGGAAGACCCCTGAGTAAAACCCATCATAGTTTTACTTCAGAAGTCACCCCTGAGAAGAGATATTTGTTTTTTTTCAACCGTAAAATAAAAACAAGATGGGACCCGTCACGATCAAAGAATTCCTTGTGATCAAAGATTCTTTGATCGTGAGCCTGCAATTTCTTTGATCGTAAGGAGGGACCAGATGGCCAAAACCCCATTCTTCTTTCGCAAAATAAGCATATAAATTTTCCCATAGACTTATAATGGGAACTTAAAACTTTAATAACTTTTGAATGGATTAATATTTTTTCACCAAACAAAACATGGCATATTCCTTGACCCAAGCTCTTTCAACCTGCCAAGCTGCAGACCAGCATGCTACATGACAGCTGCACAATGCCACAGACAAAATCCGAAGAACTGTCTACAAAACTGGCAAAAAGGGCATTTTTCAGCATTTTGGTGCACAAAAACCGTAAGTCTGACCTAAACAAAATTTGGTAAATCAAGAGACCTACCATGCCCCACCACGCATACCAAATTTCATGCAAATCTGTTGAACGGGTCCAAAGGTATTAATGCACAAAAGTTCGAGTTTAATGTAGAAGTGGCTTCATAACCCTAACTATAGGGGCCCAACTGCACCCTATAATATATATATATATATATATATATATATATATATATATATACAGTGCCTTCAGAAAGTATTGCCCCCTTGGATTTTGTCACATTTTGTGATGTTGCAAACTCAAATTAAAATACATTTATATGGGATTTTTTTGTCACTTATCTACACAAATTACTCTATACTGTCAAAGTGGAATGAAACTTCTGGAATTTGTTGTACATGTAATTTAAAATAAAAACCTGAAATGTCTTGATTTGATAAGTATTCACCCCCCTTGCTATGACACTCCAAATTGAGCTCAGGTGCATCCAATTTCCTTGTGAGATCACTCTAAAACTTGAATGGCGCCCACCTGTGGTCAGTTCAAATGGTTGACATGATTTTAGAGGAAATACACCTGTCTATATAAGGTCCCACTGTTGACAGTTCATGTCAGAGCAGAAACTCTACCATGAAGACCAAGGAGCTGTCCATAGAACTCTGTGATAGAATTGTGAGGAGGCATAGATCTGGGGAGGGGTATAAAAACATTTCTAGGATGTTGAAAGTTCCCAGGAGCACTGTCAAGTCCAGCATTAGGAAATGGAAAGATTACAGAACCACCCAGACTCTTCCTAGAGCAGGCCGTCCTCCCAAACTGAGCAACCGGGCAAGAAGGACCTTGGTCAGAGAAGTGACCTAGAACCCAATGACCACCCTGACAGAACTACAGAGTTCCATGGCTGAGATGGGAGAACCTGTCCAGAGGACAACAATCTCTGCAGCACTTCACAGATGTAGTCTCTATGGGAGAGTGGCTAGACGGAAGCCACTCCTGAGAAAAGGTCACATAATTGCATGCCTGGAGTTTGCAAGAAGGCATGTGGCAGACTCTGAGACCATGTTGCAAAAGATTCTCTGGTCTGATGAAACAAAAATTGAACTCTTTGGCCTGAATGCAAAGCGCTATGCCTGGCGCAAACCATCCCTACCATGAAGCATGGTGGTGGCAGCATCATGTTATGGGGATGCTTTTCAGTGGCAGGGACTGGGGCACTTGTCAGGATAGAGGGAACAATGAATGGATCCAAATATAGGCACATCCTTGAGGAGAACCTGCATCAGTCTGCAATAGACCTTGGACTGGGGTGAAGATTTATGTTCCAACAGGACAATGACCCCAAGCATGCAGCCAAAGCAACACTGGAGTGGCTTCAGAACAAGAAGGTGAATGTCTTTGAGTGACCCAGCCAAAGCCCAGACTTGAATCCCATTGAGAATCTGTGGAAAGACTTAAAGATTGTGGTTCACTGGCGCTCCCCATCCAACATCCAAATCCAGATGTGCAAAGCTGATACAGACATACCCAAGAAGACTCAAAGCTGTAATTGCTGCCAAAGGCGCATCTACAAAGTATTGACTCAGGAGGGTGAATAATTAAGTAAACAAGATATTTCAGTTTTTAATGTTTCATAAATTTTTGTTACACAATATAAATATTTTTGTCCCTTTAAATTGTTGAGTATGATGTGTGAATCAAGGAGGGAAAAATCATTTCAATAATTAAAATTCTGGTAGTAGCACAACAAAATGTGACAAAATCCAAGGGGGGTGAATACTTTCTGAAGGCACTGTAAATATATATATGTATCTATATATATAGATACATATATATATATATATATATATATATATATTATAGTATACAGTAGTGCTACCATAATTAGGGTTGAGAGCCATTTACATGTCAAACCCAAAATTTTGCACTTTAATAACTTTGCAACCGTTTGAGGGATTGGCTGAAATTAGGAATACACGATCAAGAACCATATGCCTTGGGATCTGCCAAGTTTTGTACCAGTCGGATACACAGCTGCAGAGTTATTAAGCATGATCTGTGCGCGCATTTACACTTTTTCTGGAATTCTACGGTCGCGCCTACAGGTCACACGGTTTGCGCGACCGGCCCGAAATCTTCAGGGAATGTGCAGCTGCAGCCCCGATGTGCCTTTTGAAGATTTCATGAAAAAATATTAAACTGTTCAAAAGTTATGGCAGTTTGAACTTCTGTTTTTTTCCCCATAGGATAACATTACGGCATTCGCCGCGCCTTTGAGGGCCTGTATCTCGCAAATGGTGCTAGATACAGAGTTTTTGTCAAAAAATTTTAGCTCCCTCATGGGGCTACATATATAACTAGCCAGGAAAGTGATAATACATATGACCTTTAAAATTTTTTTCTATGTCGTACGGTTACTGAGATATAAGCAATTTACTATTACAACTACTGATTTTTGTGTTCCGAGAGTCATTATTTTGCATACATTCTTTCTACTCACTGTCTTTCTCTATACAGCTTTTGGGGAAAACCAGCCTGTTTGCTTACATTACTCTTACCATTACCGTTTCTGCTTGTGGTTCCGTGCACGTTTCACTTACTGTTCACGTTTACGCCACCACGTGCGTTACCCTTTGCGTTTTCATTTGCGGTTTCGTTTCCGTTGTTTTTAACATTTCTGTCTAGAGTACTGTTCCTCTTTCTGTTTCGCTTTGCATCATCATGTGCATTATGATTTGTGTTTGCGGGCACAATGTTACAATGTGACAAGACATCATCCCCATGCTCCCGCCGCTGCATTACATTCACTATTTCTCATTATCATTCTCAAAAAGAAGACAAATTAGAGCCAAAAAACTCCGTTTAATGCATCAATTAGGGTTGTTCCACAGTGACAAAAGCGAGGAAATTCGATGCTAGGGTTGAAACCCCTTTGCACCCCTCAGCCCACCCCAACTGGAATCAGGGTGTGCATTGGGGTCATCGGTCCTAACTGTCACCCCATTCTCTATTCCTCAGCTTCTTTCCACATATAATGGGGTGACACTTAAGGCTGATCCCAATCGCACGCGATTCCAGTTGAGGTGGGCTGGAGGTGACAAAGGTTCAACCTAACATGAATATATATATATATATATATATATATATATATATATATATATATATGGTAACTACAGTAGTGCTACCATAGTAAGATTGATGAGCCATTTCTATGTTAAACCCAAACTTTGCACATAATAACTTTACAACCGTTTGACAGATTTACCTGAAATTTGGAATACTTAATCAAGAACCATAGGCCTTGGGATCTGCCAAGTTTTGTACTGGTCAGATACACAGCTGCGGAGTTATTAAGCGTGATCTGCGCACATGTTTATGCTTTTTCTGGAATTCTACGGTCGTGCCTATAGGGCGCACGGTTTGTGTGACCTTCCCAAAATCTTCAGGGAACATGCGGCCAGGGTCCCCGATGTGCCTTTCAAAGATTTGGTGAAAAAATATTAAACGGTTCAAAAGTTATTCGAAAAACAATTTCCCATTATAAGTCAATGGGAAAAGTTAACAAAAAGTTTGACAGTGTCACAAATGCATTTTTACTTTCTCAAATGGCCCTGTTACTTTTGCAAATCCGCCATTTTGTTTTCAGTTAGTGATCAGAAAAATGCTTGGCATTTAAATTTGGGACCCTCTAGCAACCTAATTCTTTTTGTATTCACCTAGTCAGAACCTGAGGATGCTAGTCATGTCTTTATTTTGGGGTAAAACACCCCAGAAATATGTTTTTTAAAATTTCTGGAAAAAGTACTTTTGCAAATTATTTTCGTGCTCACAAAAGTGTCGCAAATTTTTGCAAAAGCTTTCGCAAATTGCGACAGTAGTTTTCTAGTCTGTGGGAAAATGACAGCAATTCTTTGGCACTGTTCTGCAAAAGAACGGTTGGGAGTTTTGGGCCGAAATTTGGAGGGAACACCGCTGACATCTCACAGATGTGCCTTTCAGTGTTGTATTGAAAAAATATTACACTGTGGTAAAGTTACAGCACTCCAAAGTTGACAGTTTTTCCCATAAGATAACATTACGGTGCCCAACGCATTACAGGAATCATTTGGCACCCTGCTGCAAAATAATGGTTTGGTCTTTTTTCCTGAAATTTGGAGGGAAGACAGCTAACAGCCCACAGATGTGCCTTTCAGTGGTTTGGTGAAAAAAATATTACAGGAGGCAAAGTTAGGTGCTCCGAACTTCTTTTTCCGCATAGGATAACATTACGGCGTTCGCCGCGAATTTCAGGGCCCGTATCTCGGAAACGGTGCAAGATACGGACTTTTAGTCAGGAAAACTGCTTGGCTAAGTACAGAACTAGCCAGGACAGTCATAAGTCATATGACTTTTACATTTTTTTCTACGTCGTACGGTTCCTGAGATATAACCTATTTAGTATTCCAAGTCCTCATTTTCTGCTCCGATACCCATTATTATGCATACATTCTTTGTACTCACTGTCTTTCTCTATGCAGGTTTTGGAGAAAACCAGCCTGTGCACTTACATTACTGTTACCGTTGCCTTTCCGCTTGCGGTTACGTACCCGTTTCACTTACCATTGACGTCTACGCCACCATGTGCGTTATCCTTTGCGTTTTCCTTTGCGCTTGCATTTCTGTTATTTTTTGCCATTTGTGTCTACAGTAGTTTCTCTTTCTGTTTTATTTTGCGTCACCATGCCCATTGACATTTCCGTTTGCAGGCACCATGTTACTATGTGACAACACATTACGTGGCAGACCGTTCCCGTCTATGCCACCATGTGTGTTACCCTTTCTGTTCTCATTCGCGCTTGCGTTACCATGTGCGCCACTGTTAGCACTTCTGTTTGCGTTGCTGTTCCTGTTACTATGCCACAAGACATCCGAGGCGAAGCGGCGGGGCCCTTCCTGTCGCCCGCATGCGTGGCGGGCCCGCGCTCCTGCGCTACGTCATTCACTATTTCCGTTATCATTCTCAAAGAAGGAAAGTAGAGGCAAAAGCTCCATTTAATGCATTAGTTAGGGTTGTTCTGGCGACAAAAGTGGGAAATTCGGTGTTGGGTTGAATACCCCCTTGGACCCCCCCCACCCCCAACCAGTATTGGGGTGCACATTGGAGTCGTCGGTCCTAACTATCACCCCATTCTCCTATACTTCTGCTACTTTACATGTGATGGGGTGAGGTTCAGCTGATGACCCAATGACACCCAATGCTAGTTGGGGGGTGGGCGGGGGTCGAGGCATAACGCCTGATTGCTAACGATAAATGAGTTTTACCTCTAATATATCTAACATATATATATATATATATATATATATATATATATTTGTAATAGACCTGATATCGCATGCCTTGGTGTTCGTCAACCACCCAAGGTGTGCATATATCAAGTGCAACTGCACACCTATTTTATAAAATGTCAACATTGTTTTGGAGGGACAAAAATGCAGGTGTACAGTCTCGCTCTGATATACGCATGGTCATGTGATGTGTTACAACAAATCAGCAGACATAATTTTTCCTACCCATTTTATAAATGTATATATATATATATATATATATATATATATACACATACACATATGTATTATGGTAGCACAGTAGTGCTACCATAGTTACGGTTGAGGAGCCACTTACATGTTAAAGCCAATATTTTGCACCTTAATAACTTTGCAACCATTTGACGGATTTGCCTGAAATTTGGAATACCTGATCAAGACACATGCTCCTTGGGATCTGCCAAGTTTTGTATTGGTCGGATATACAGCTGTAGAGTTATTAAGCATGATCTGCGCGTGCGTTTACGCTTTTTTGGAATTCTATGGTCGCGCCTATAGGTCACACGGTTTATGCGACCAGTCTGAAATCTTCAGGAAATATGCGGCCAGAGTCCCCGATGTGCTGTTCAAAGATTTCATGAAAAAATATTAAACGGTTCAAAAGTTATTCAAAAAACAAGTTCCCATTATAAGTCAATGGAAAAAGTTAAAAAGTTCGACAGTGTCGCAAATGTAGTTTTAACTTTCGCAAATGGCCCTTTTACTGTCGCAAATCCGCCATTTTGTTTTCAGTTGGTGATCAGAAAAATGCTTGGCATTTAAATGTGGGACCCTCTAGCAACCTAATTATTTTTGTATTCACCTAGTCAGACCCTGAGGATGCTAGCCATGCCTTTATTTTGGGGTAAAACACCCAGAAATATGTTTTTCACATTTCTGGAAAAAGTACTTTTGCAAAGTACTCTCACACTTGCAACACTGTCGAATGAATTTGTGAAAGCTTTCGCAAATTGCGACAGTACTTTTCTAGGCTGTGGAAAAATGACAGCTATTCTTTGGCACCCAGCTGTAAAAGAATGGTTTGGAGTTTTGGGCTGAAATTTGGAGGGAACGCAGCCGACATCCAACAGATGTGCCTTTCAGTGTTTTGTTGAAAAAATATTACATGGCGGCAAAGTTACGATACTCCAAAATTGACACTTTTTCCCATAGGATAACATTATGGCGTACGATGCATTGCAGCAATCGTTTGGTGCCCTGCTGCAAAATAACGGTTTGGTCTTTTGGGCTGAAATTTGCAGGGAAAACAGCCAACATCCCACAGATGTGCCTTTCAGTGGGTTGGTGAAAAAATATTACAGGGAGGCAAAGTTATGGCACTCCAAATTTCTGTTTTTTTCCCATAGGATAACATTACTGCATTCACCGCGCCTTTCAGGGCCCGTATCTCGGAAATGGTGCGAGATACGGACTTTTCGTCGGAAAAATGCTTAGCCCCCTGGCAGTGGCTAAGTAAAAAACTAGCCAGGAAGTGATAATTCATGTGACTTTTACATTTTTTTTCTATGTCGTACGGTTCCTGAGATATAAGCAATTTACTATTCCAAGTCCTCATTTTCTGTTCCGAGTCATTATTTTGCATACATTCTTTGTACTCACTGTCTTTCTCTATGCAGCTTTTGGGGAAAACCAGCCTGTGCGCTTACATTACTGTTACCATTACCGTTTCCGCTTGCGGTTCATTACCCATTTCACTTACTGTTCACGTCTACGCCTCCATGTGCATTACCCTTTGTGTTTTCATTTGCGGTTGTGTTTGCGTTGTTTTTAACATTTCTGTCTACAGTACTGTTTCTCTTTCTGTTTCACTTTGCGTCACCATGCACATTACAATTTGCGTTTGCAGGCACAATGTTACTATGTGACAAGACATCATGTGGCGGGAGTGCAGGGCCCGCAGGACCCCGCGCTCCCACCACCACATTACATTCACTATTTCTCGTTATCATTCTCAAAATGAAGGGAAATTAGAGCCAAAAAACTCTGTTTAATGCATCAGTTAGGGTTGTTCCACATTCTCCTATTCCTCAGCTTCTTTCCACATGTGATGGGGTGAGAGTTAGGGCTGATGACCCCAATGCGCACCCCTATTCCAGTTGGGGGGGTGGGCTGGAGGGGTGCAAAGGGGGTTTCAACCCTAACATCGAATTTCCTCACTTTTGTCACTGTGGAACAACCCTAACTGATGCATTAAATGGAGTTTTTTACCTCTAATATATAGTACAGTTGTGCCCTACTCTGCCCCGATCACTGACCCCATATGATATACAATAAAACCTTGTTTATCCAAACCCCACTTTTCCAAAACTCCCAGTTATCCAAAACTGAGTCCTGTCCCCCACAGGTAACCCTCATTTCAGCCTTGCAGTCCTGAATAGCTGAGCCACAATGACAGCACAATTAGCACTTGATCTATGCTGGCAGTTTTCACCTCATATAACATCTTATTAGACAAATCCTCCCCATACTGTACCAGCTGTTAAACCCCATCTTGTTAGTCCCTCTCACCTGTACAAGCTGCCTTTTCAAATTATAATTCAGGAGTAATCATTTCTTAGCAAACACAAAACTGCTCAGTAGGGCTGTGTGAATACTTTTTCCCAAATATTCTGCAGAATATTTGGTATTCAGGTCCCAAGTATTCGATATTCGATATTAGTTATTCAGTATTCAGCCAGAAAAGGTGTTTATTTAAGGAAACTTTAAAAAAGCACTTCAGCAACACCATTAATCACCCATTGAACCTAATATACCATACACCTCAATGACACTTCAACCACCAACATAGAGCTCTCATTAATGTAACACAAGCTTCATGTGGCACACTCGATCCACCACACCACACACATAGCACTCTGAAAATGATATCAAGCATTGCATTGGGTCAGCACTAGAGGGTGTTCATGGTCACAGACACGGGGTAGAAGGTGCTTCGGCCATGGGCATAGGAATAGTGGTAGCAGTGGCTGCAGTAGTGGTGACAACTGAAAGGGTGGCTGCTGCAAGAATGGCACTGGTGGTGGTGGGAAGCACACTGGCTGTGGATGTAGCAGCCATAATGGTAGCAGTGGGAACACTGGTGGTGGTGTCTGCTATTTGCAGCACAAAGCATGTATGCTGTAAGGCCCTCCTCTCACCTGCACATCAGGATGTGACAGTGAATGTACAGATGGACAGGTGGTAACACTTGTAGTAGTAGTACTGCTAATGGTATTAGCAGTAGTAGTACTATTACCAATGCTGCAAGAACTAAAAGGCTTGCTTGGGGAGAACAATATTTGAGCCCGCTGAATAAAGAGAGACACCTGTATGACATTGTCTATGTAGTCTAGCTCACCACCTTCTCTGGAATTGTAGTATGTATCAATAATTTACAGCGGAGCAAGACAAGATGCAATTCAATACTTTGCAGTAAATGAAATGCCACAAAATATTGGATGACTAGAGGGCTTAATTGCCATAAAATTACACTGCTCCTTGCAGCATACTGTAGCATTTTGCAGTAATTTTGCAAAATACTGCATTGTCCCGGATTCCCCCTTTCTCCCCCACAAAAGACAAACCATTTATATATGTTATATAGCCCTCCCCTTACCTTCCCCCATCCCTCTCTGAGCACACCATCTTTTACCTAAGGGGAGGGGTGCACCAGAACAACTTGGTCTGCCCCTAAAAGGGCAAACTCCATTGTCCCGAATTCCCTCTTTCTCCCCACAAAAGACAAACCACTTACATGTTGTGCTCAGATTGGCAATTTATTTATTCCATATCAAGATTTCATTTACAATTCCCATCATCATTTATTATTGTCTCTTCCACAATTGTATTTTTATTACATCCAAGTATGAATCTCTGCTTGTCCCTCTTTATTCCTCTTCTTCTCGCTCTCCCAGGTGAAAACCTGGGTGCCTTTTTTCTTCTCTTTTCTGATAGGTAACGGTGAGAACCAAAACTGCTTTTTCTCCTTCAGTTTCTTCTTCTTCTCATCATATTCCTTTTTCCTTCCTCCTCCCCCTCCTTAACCTCCCTTTTTTCCCCATAGCCAGTCTCCAGCTTGCGTTGGATGACTGCCCCCCCCCCTTTTAGGGTACATCCTCCTTTTTTTTTCCTTCCTGTCTTCTCCATGGCTCAATGAAACCCATAATTTCTGTGTTAAACGTCTATTGCTAAGTCTGACAGGTGCACCCCATCTGATCTGTAAAAATCCTCGACCCATTCTTCCACCCCTCGCAGTATGACGTGCCCCCCCATCTTTCTTATCATTGTTCCCACCCTTCTATTCATCTTCCTCTTGGCCCTATCTACTGCTATATGACTGTGCTCATGTCTCCATACCCTCCTTGGTATGATGTCTGACCAGTCTATGCTCATCCCTGGCCACCACTGTCGTATTTTCTCTAGGTTCCTTTTTTCCTGCATATACATGTCCACCCATGGCTTTCCCTCAATGTCATTACCCCCTAGATGTATAATAGTTAGGTCTGGAATGGGCCGCTGCTCTTTCGTTTCCTTCATTGTGGGCAGTAGCTGTGCCCATCTCATCCCTCGGATGCTATGCCAAACCAACCTACATTTTCTGACATCCTGGTATAGCTGTTTTTCCCTAGCCTTTTCTCCACTTTCCTTTCTGCCCAATAAATGTAGGAGTGCCCGCAGATCCATACTTCTTTGATCCTTCCTCCACCTATAGAATTTAAGCAAAATATACATCTTAACCATCATCTTCTTGATTCCATTTACTTCATTGTATCCCTTTTGTATACCCCCCCAACCCCCAATCTGGTTCAACACCTGCAAAACAAAACACAGATGACATGTTAGTCTCAAACCTGCAGAGCCCAAATATACCTTTTGTAGCTGGCAGACCGCCAATGTCCCTTTTCTAACATATTGGTCACTGTCTCCCCTGCTGCTGCCCATTGTGATGCAGCCCCTATTCGGAAGGAATGAGAAGAATAATTATCTGGGTCCTCGCCCAGGAACTCCATGCCTTTTTTGATCATGGCCATTACTTGATAACTTGTCACCTCCTTCCCATCTCCATTAACACCTCTACTAAAGCCTTGTTATCACGCCAAATATAACCTTCTGATTCCATAGTTCCTCACCCCACACCAGGGTGCATGCCCAAATGGGCATGATTTTGAACAGTGTGATGTCTTCTACCTTTCTGTCTCTTACCCAATTTGCAGGCCATGGTTCAGAGAACCATCTTCCTCTCAAATAGCCTCCCATGCCTAACTCCCTGCTGCATCTGTGTATAAGTCGAGATCTGTGTTGTACAACCATTCCTCTTGCCAGAAGGAACAGCCATTGTAGCCATCGAGGAATTCTTCCCACACCCTGAAATTTTCCTTTACTCCCTTTGTTATGTCTACCCAGTGGTGTGGTCTAGTTATTCCTGCTGTGACCCTTGCCAGCAGCTTGGTGAAAGCCCTTCCTGGTCCAATTGCCCTACAAGTGAAATTCAGATGCCCCATGACCTGCTGTACCTGTCTCAATCGCACCCTTCTCGTGTTTGTATGTACCTGAATCAGCTCCTTCAGCTTCGCCATTTTACTGTCTGGCAACCTAAACATCTCACCCAGGGTGTCTATTTCAATGCCTAGGAATTCTAACACTTTACTGGGGCCTTCCAGTTTTTCCGGTGCTAACGGTACCCCCGGTTCTCTACACATCTCTTGGAAGTCAGACAGCATGCTTTCTGTCTCTCTCTAACCACTGCCTACTAAAAGGAAGTCATCCAGGTAATGTATGACCTCCTTATTCCCTGTTTTTTCCTGAAAGAGCCACTGCAAACAGGTATTAAATGCTTTGAACGTAGCACAAGCTATGGAACATCCCATGGGCATTGCCTTGTCAAAATAGTACTGGTCCCCCACCTTAAAACCCAAGAGATCCCAATCTTCCCTTCTAACTGGAAGCCATCTGAAAGCAGACTCTATATCTGTCTTGGCCATCCAAGCATCTGGAGTTGCTCAGATAACCTGTACAGCTTCTTCTAATGTGGCGTAGGTTACCTTGCTATGTTCCTCACTTATAAAATCATTCACCGAGTCCCCTTCTGGGAATGACAGGTGGTGAATCACCCTGCATTCACCCTTTTGTTTCTTGGGAACCAAGCCCAATGGGGAAACTTGCATATTCTGTAATGGGGGGGGGTCGAATACAGTCCTTCTACTCTACCCTCAGCCTTTTCCTTTTCTATTTTCTGCTTCAAGATGTCCTCCTTTCCTTTAACTGACCTCAAGTTGTTCACCTCCCTTGCCCGTCTTGGGCCTTCACACTGTAACAGAAAACCTGTTCTAAAACCCTTATTAATTGCATCCACCACCTTTCTATCAGGGTATCCTTTTAACCATTCCTCCCACACGTCTATCTTTATGGGAGTTCTTGCTCCCTGGAATTGATCTCCTACCCTCCTCCCTTCGCTCCTCTTACACCCCCCACCTCAAAACTTTCTTGTTCTCTACTTTCAGTAAGCCTGGTTCCCCCTACCCACATACCCTCTGCCTCTTGCACCTCTATTCCAAGACTGCCCCTTATACCCCTGCCCATCATAAAAAAGCTGCTGGCCTGTTCCTTGCCCCACCATCTCGTGGGTCCCTGGTGTCCATGTTGTTCTTTATCTGCTCGCTGGATGGGTTCCAGCACATTTTGTGCATGCGTGCTGGAACCGGCATTGGAGCCAAGAACAAAATGCCCTATTGTAACCCCAGCAACACTGTGGGGAACCCCCCCTTTTTCCTATTTCTCCCTCTGGTGTGGACTGGTTGGTTACATAGTCTGTCCACAAATCCAATTGTTTTGTGTCCCATCTCACATCTCCATACATCACCATCCTTTGCTGGAAGAATTCATCATAATATATCCATCCTACTCCTCCTTTTGCCTTAGCCCTTCTTATTATCAATGAATACGTAATCAGTGGGATGCCCAACTCTGGTTTCTTTTCCAACACTATCGCTGAGTATGTGGCAAAACCCACAAACCACCCATCCCATGTCTTTCCTTTTGTAAATTTGTCCTCTTCTTTCTTACCCAATAAAACTACTGCTGCTGCCATCTCACTCTTCCCAATATTCTCTGCCTCATGTCTACATACTCCCCTTTCCATACCTTTTCTTTCATGGTCAGTGGCACGTGATCACCTATTCTCATCCCTGGGGCCCCTATCTCTCTTGTTCCTTTTCCTATGCTTTCCATCACCTTTTTTTCCTCCCCTGTTGTCTCTTTATCTGATCTGATATCTGCTAACACTGATTCCATCTGCCCCAGTCCCCTGCCCCGAGGGCCACAATAATTTGACGTATGTATTCCTTAATGCTCTCTCCCACTGATCCTGATACATTACCTGTGGGTTTGTCCACCCCCTGTGGTCTGCTGTCATCGAGATGCCCTGGCCCGTCTTCCTGTGGCTGAATGGCTGGTTGCAACATTATCGGCAGAGGAAACACTGTGTTCAGGGGATCCAGTCTGGGTTCCGTTGTCAGAACCACCACCTGCTCTTGGGGAGGTACTGATGGTTCTGGTACTCGGGGCTGCAACAGTACTGGGCTGACCGCTCGATGAGGGACCACCGGTGGTGGCTGTGGCCTCTGTGGCCTCCCCACCGATCTTTTCCCTCTGCCCCCTTTTCCTGCTTTCCGTTTCTCCCCGGATCTCCTCGGCTCCTCTACCTCCACCATCTGCCACATCTTGTTGGGCTTCTCCGCCAGCTCCACGATAGCCTTGTAGGCATCCTCCTTTGAAGGCCTGTTCCTCTATGGTGCCATCTCCTCTTGCTTGCCTGTATAAAAGCTGTGAACAAAAACTGACAAAGCGTCTTCATTAATACTCAGCCACGCCCCTTCTTTTTTTATGCCCCTGCATCCTGTTCCTGTCAGCAAGACACCTGTTCATTTGCTCATTTATTTTATCTATATGAACCCCCTTTTTGCATGCCCCCCCCTCGTGTCCTTAATCATTGCCCTTATGCTCCCTTATGGCATGGCAAAATTCTGCTTTGCTACCCATCTTCCTTTCTGTCTTTTGTAAGACAGTCCCCATCCAGCTGGTGTGCAAACTTCCCCCCGGCTGGGCCTATTATATGCTTGGCAAACAATGGCATCTGTCGACTTGCCGCATGGCCTGGATCACCAAGCCTCTCCTTTGTCCTGGTCATTCACCACGGTGAAAACCTTGTCTTAAACCTGGTAGTTCAGTACCCTCTAGGCCACATCACCTCCATGCCTGTCACCTGTAATGGCATTCATCCTTCTTCCCAACCCCAGGCTTCTGTCACCCCCCCCGAATGGCCTATTAGGCCTATCCTTATCCCCAGTAAACCCTTTGTGTCTCTGCCACCTGCCCTCATCCTTTTTTTATTAATTAGTCCCCTGGATCCCTAACCCTTTCAGTTCATTCCTGCTTCCCCCCACCCATTTTGTCTTCCGAAAAGTGCCGCTCTACTGGCCTGGAATAAGCTACCCCCATCCCCACCTTTCAAGCCCACATAGCCTTCCAGGCCTGTTTATAGCACCTGAAATGCCTTTGTTCCAAACACGTGGCAAGTTAAAAACCCCAGTGGCTCTTTGCAGCCCCACCTTGGCCTGCTGGGCCTATACATTCTGCCCTTATTTGCTCTAGCTGGCCTCTGGCCTAAACATATGGCCATCTAGGCCTTACCTACAACCCCCATCACCCTCACCAACTCGATGACATCTGGCAGCACGCTGTGTGGCCTTTTCAGCCTGTCTTGCCCCTTCTCAGGCATGGCATCTTGCTTGTTCCATTACCAACCAGCAGGAATGAAAAACAACTCAAGAAAACACTGCTCAGCTACTACCCATCATCTTTCCCAGCCACGGCGTGTGACGTCACGCAATGCAGCCTTCCTGTTTTCTGTACTCCAGCCCTTTTCAGCCAGGCCACTGCCTCTGAAAATGTTTGTTTCCCCCCCTGCTCAACAGGCCCATCCGTGGCCCAAGCAACCAGCACTTTTCTGCCTGTTCTCATGTCTTTCTCTAAATTACAGCCTCTGGGCCAGTTGCTTCTTGAGTCCCCTCTCTTCTCGCTTTCAGCTCTAGGATCTACCTGGTCCCTTTTCTTCAGCGCAACATCCCAAACACCCACTTTTTTTCTTTGAAGCATGTTGCGCTTCCCTTCTGAGACCAGTCACCCCGCCTGCCCCAACAAACATCCTAACAGGCGCTTTTTGTCATCGGCTCTTAGCATTACATGCTCCCTTTTATTTCCACAATGCAAGGCCCCAGCCCTACAAACCAACAACTTCATTGCCAATAGCATGCTGCTCTGTGCATCTCCCAGCCTTCGCTCAGTGGTGCAAGGAACCAACATCCTATCAGGTGCTTCTCGCCATCGGCTCTTGGCATTACATGCTCCCTTTTATTTCCACAACGCAAGGCCCCAGCCCTACAAACCAATAACTTCATTGCTCATAGCACACTGCTCTGTGCATCTCCCAGCCTTCGCTCAATGGTGCAAGGAATTAACTCATCACATACCAAACCTTTCTAATACTGTGCCTAAAAGATACATGCATACAACTTTTCTTTCTTCTTTTTTAAATTAAATCGTAACGCGATAGCTCAACCTCACTTGCTCACTCTTACCTTCCCACACTCTCCTGATAAATAAACCACAGCCAAATGCTCCAAAGTACCAATCTGAAGTGCTGAAGTTTCAGTATAATAAAACTTCAGCAAAAGTGGCTGAACCACCATTGTGCTGACCCTTATGTACCCCCTCTAGCCCTTCCCCTTCCTGTCTGCCTACCTATTGTCCTGTCCCCACCTGGACCTCCCTTTACCTTCCCCCCCTCGGAGCACACCATCTTTTTCCTAAGGGAAGGGGTGCACCAGGACAACTTGGTCTGCCCCTAAAAGGGCAAACTCCATTGCATACTGTCTGGCACCCCTGTATGAACTGTTTTATAATCTTGATGCAGTGTTTCATCCTTGGGTATGTTAGTTGTGGATTGTTTTGTTACAAAAACATCTCAGTAACATTCATTTTAACTTCACTTATTTATGGTATGTTTCTTTAAGGGTAGTATATTCATAGTGTGTTTGTATGTTCCAGCCATGCACCCTGACAAAGACCAGGCACTGGTCAAAGCACCAGGGATCTATTGGCATCCTCCAGCCTTAGCAGAAACAAATGTATTGGCAACTTTATGCTCCACTGCTCTTAACTGTATTTTGTTACTGCAACCCCCCCTCCCCGCTGAGTGCTTCCTTTGTTCTACACAGATTGTTTGGGGGTTTGGCAGCCCAGAGACAACACTAGCAGTAATTGTGTGGATGTGCTGTATGTTTGCGGTCCATCATCCTGTCCTTCACCACTTGGGGCCAGCGGTGCAGATGCTTTGCTGGGGCTGGACCAAGCATGTTTGTAAGATTGCTAAAGACAAGATGGATCAGGTCACTAGTGGTTACTGTGTAAAACACAAACTATTACTATGTAGTACCTGTGTGTGATGCTTTACTTAGTGCTCGTGGAACTACAGTAATACACCAACCTTTCCAGTTATACTGCACCACAAAAAAGGTAGCAGTAAAGAAAAACACTGCTACTAAGAAGGGGAAGAAAAGGGCAACCTATTTAGTCAAACATGGAACCGAGCAAGGAACAGACAGATGACATACAGTCAAATCAGTGAGACAGGCCTGCCCCACTAAGTGCAGTGGTTTAATTAACAAAACAACAACAAACAAAAAAAATGCACTAGTACAGCTGTGTTCACACAAGGCACAGACTCGGGGGGGGGGATATTTTTCACAAGCACAGGTTAATTTTGTGCAGTGGGCTGTAAAAGTTTGGGGGGGAGTCAGCCAACGCACTCCTCATGTGTACAGGGATCTATCCCCAGAACCAGAGGACTAACAATAATAATTCAGTGAGTCAAGCCTGACTGGCTTAGAACTGAAGTTTATTTCAAAATATGTGTGCACACAGCTGTGCACACATGTGGCCCTGCCTCATGAAAAAAATATATTAATCATGCACATGCAGGGTGAAGCCTCACAAAATCAAAATATTATGCACATATACAGCAAATCATAAGCAGTGACCTGCAGGAGGGGGAGTTAGCAGACACCCTCATCAGTCATGCAGGGAACCAAGCCTGGAATCAGACAATAGCAAAAAAATAAAAAAAATGTGCTTCACCAAAAAAATCACACTGGAGCTATGTTGGACAGCAGCAGAGAAGGGGTGTTGGCAGACAGCCCTCCTAGTCCCTGTAACTGAGTACAGCAATAAGGACAAAATACCTGTCAGAAAGCCAAACATAGCTTTTCTGCCACTGATCAAAAAAACTATACTGACCCAAAAAAGCTTGTGAAGCAAAAATCTATTTCTTTTTTAGCAAGTTTAAGGTCTCAAAAGTACTGCAGAGCAGCTCTCAGAAACCACTGTCTCCTGTCCTCTACCAGCTCAGAGTGAGGAAGTCACATGGTGTGCTTGCCTTTGAGCTCAAGAAACAGTTTTTGATTGGCCAACAAAGCTCTGCGAGTCTTGGAAATCTCACCGAATACTAGTTCCCGAATAGTGGCCAAATAGTGAACTATTCAGAAAATGCATCCGATTATTCAGGAAGCCTACTATTCGTGGTATTCGGAAAATACTATTCGGCCCATGCACAGCCCTGCTGCTCAGCCATAGTCAGACTTAGAGAACCGCCGACATTTAGAGTTGTGCTTGTACTGTATGTGTATGATACTAGTGAAAAGAGACATCAGTCAAAATAAAATTAGAAGCAGTGTTTATAGCACTCCAGTTTCAACTGTCCTGCTGAACACCCTGTTCCACCACAGTGATTTCTCATTCAATTTGCATATGGCACTGTAGAGTCAGTAATTGATTGGCTATGTTATGTACTGTACATAGTGTTATGTACTGTACCATCTGAATAGTGCAGCTTACCTTACTGGTAATGTACTTTATTAAGTGACTTAGTCATGTATAAAGTGCAAGTGGTATAAAAGTCTTTCATGCAAAGTGCATAAAAATGATGGCTGTACTCAGTCAAATGATTAGAAAATTAACATCATGCCGGCACTTCACTGAGCTCAAAACTTGACAGTGGTGCAATGTGCAGCCCTTTCAGTTGGATGGCTTTCCTCAGAACTAGTTGGCTGTGCTAATATGCATGAACTTGTGCTGAGCTGAGTGACGGTCTTTGCTGGCAGTATGGCAGTGATGTGCTGTGAGTGATATAAATGCAACCACCCGCCCACAACCCACCAAACACCCACTGCTGTAGCAGGATCAGAAGTGCAACAGTAGTTTATTACAAGTACAGAATCAATCTTTTAATGTTATATACTGTACTATATGAAGTTGGAATGCCCAACCACTACACAGTTCGTCATTGTGAGTGCCAAAATGCATAATAATACAAGGAATCTCTCTTATCCAAAACCCTATTTATCCGAATGTTCTTCATCTCCCACAAGACATTTGGATAAATGGGGTTTCACTGTATATATAGTTGCCGTGGTGTAGTCATGGGACCACTACACTACGGAAAATGGGATTTTCTTATGGAGTCGGTGAATGGGGCCAGGGAGGGCACCACCGTACTATGGCAACTATCTATCTATCTATATATATATATATATCTATATATATATATATATATATATATATAGATATATATATATATATATATATATCAAATGGGGTTAGTGATTGGGGTGGGAAGAGAGCACTACACTACAGCACATTTATATCACATATGGGGATGGCGATCAGTGACCGAAGAGGGGGGAGGACAACTATACCATAGAAAAACATTTTTTCTTATCAGGTCAGCAATTGGGGAGGGACCCTAGACTACCAGGGAAACTTTATTTCTTTAGGGATGGGGATCAGAGAACGGGGGGTGCAGTACCTCTGTCAACCAGTGAGGTTCATACTGAGGTCTGTTTGGAGCTAGAAGGCCGAGGCCCATGTTTGCTCCATTTCACAAAAATTCTAAAAGTAGTTCAAATAAATTCCTGATGCGATGTAACAATCCAACCTACTTTTGAATTCTTTTTGGTTTTTACTTTGCATTACATTGTCTGGTAGAGCATTCCAGGGATTCACAATCCTAGATGTAAAAAAATATTTTCTTTGGTTGTGTTTAAATTTAGTCCCCCTTATCTGAAGTGGATGGCCCATGGTTACCATATTATCAGATTTAAAAGTAAAACCCAGATCACATAACAATACAGGGTCCTGTATAACATCATACATAAATAAGAGATCTGACCGCATCCTCCTTGTTTCAATAGGCATAAGATTTGGTTCTGATAGTCTCTCTGCATATTCTAGAGCCCTCATTCCAGAGATATTTTTGGTGTATCTCCTCTGCACCTTCTCAAAATTATTTCTCTCTGTCTTCCTAAAGGGGAACCAGATCTGTGAGGCATGCCCAAATTGAGGGCATACATAGGCATGGTATAAAAGAGTTAGAGCTGATTTATCCTAAGATGTAATATTCCTTTTTATGGACCACATCATGTTATTAATTTTTTTTTATTGCAGCTTGGGTTTGTGTGCCTCTTTCAAAGGTATCGGATATTAATATACTCAGATCTTTTTCAGTGGAAGATTCTCCTAATGGGATTCCACATAGAGTGTATTTCATTTTTTTATTTTCCTTACCTAGATGTAACACTTTACACTTATCCAAACTGAATTTCATATGCTGTTTATTGACCCATGCTGAGACACTATTCAGATATTGCTGTAGATACTCTATTTCAGAGGTGGTTCAACAAGGGCCACCAATTTTAGTGTCATTGGCATATTTAGTTGCTTAGCAATTCAAGTTTGTTGTAAGATCAGCAATAAAAATCTGAAACAGAACAGGTCCCAGCACTGATCCCTGAAGGACTCCACACGTAACCTCCCAAACTCCATATAGATGTCCATTTACAAGTACTTGCTGCTTCCGGGATGATAACCATTCTGTGATCCAATTTACAATAGCAGCATTAGCATGAACAGCTCTTAATTTTTCTATTACTTACCAATGTAGGGTAAGATCAAAAGCCTTACTGAAGTCTAAATAGACTACATCAGAAGGGGGTCCCAGCATCCAGTGCACTACTGATGTTTTCATAAAAGCAGAGCAAATTTGTGGTGCAACTCCAGCCCTTCTTGAAACCATGCTGATCTGTGTCATTTAGATCTACTTGTGATGTTAAGATTTATTTCATAATCCCTTCAAGGAGTTTGCATGCCACACTTGTTAGGCTTATAGGCCTATAGTTACTGACCATAGATTTATCACCTTTTTTATAAATAGGTACCACATGTGCCATCTTCCAGTCTGTTGGGATTTTCCCCTGCATTGATGGATGTCTCAAATAAAATTTGGAGGAGGAGTACAATGTGGTCTATCATTATTTGTAACATGCATGCAGAAATGTATCTAGTCCAGGTGAGGGACTGAAGTTTAATTTATTAATTCATTGTTTGATATCATCTTGTTTAATGTCTATTTTGTTTGTACGTATATTATTTCTTAAGTTTGGTATATTAACTTTTGGTGCATAAACTTCACAAAAATAATTATTTAGCAAGTCTGCCATTTCCTTATCTGAGGATATGTTATTACTTCCATCTTGTAATGGTCCTTCTTTACTTTGGGTATTTTTAAGTAAGTTTATGTATGCATAAAATGCCTCATAGTTATCTTTTGATGCATTGTTGGCCAAGTTTAATTCTGCATCTTTTTTTGCTTTACAAATTTCATTTTTACATACTTGTGCTTTTTTTAGTAAGATTTTAGTTTCATCAAGTTGGTATTTCAAATGTTTTTTATAGCATTTTTTTTTAATTAATGTTCTTATTTTTTTATTAAGCCACATTGGTCTTTTGGCACTATCCCTGTTTTTGTTTACTTGAGGGATATACTTTTCACATGTGCCTGTAATTATGTTTTTAATTAAGTCTCACATCTGGTCTACATTTATGTTCCATCTTAGAGGCCCAGTCAAGTTGTAATAAGGATTGATGGATTTTTTGAATGTCAGCCTTGTTATATAAAAATATTTCTGTCTTTATGTTTTGTACTATATAACCATATTCTATTGAAAAACATAATGAATTATGGTCACTATTCCCTAGTGGAGGTCCATTTTTGCAGTCAATAACTTTGAATTGAAAAGTGCATAGCACTATATCTAAGATGTGTTTGTCTCTAGTTCGCATGGTTACCAATTGGACAAGGTTTGTTTTATTACAGCAATCTAAGAATCTCTTCCCTGCCTTGCCAGTTGCCATATTTGGCCATTTAATACCTGGTAATTCATATCTGCCAAGACCACTATCTCTGCCATTTCTCCAGCTGTTTCAATTTCTGCTATTATTTTTTCAGTAAGGTCTATAGTAGCCGATGGAGATCTATATATGTTACTTATTATAATGGACTGAGTATGTCCCCCACGTATCCTCACCCAAACAGATTCAGTAGGGGAATCTTGAGACCTAATTTTGTGGTAAATATCCACAGTGTTAATATGATTTTTGACAGACAGTGCCACTCCACCCCTTGTATATTTTCTCTTACATTATTATATAGCATGTACCCTTCTAACTTATCATTCCAAATGTCAGTTTTTTTCTGTCCACAATGTTTAGCAAATTGCGATTATGTCACGTGGGTTCATTGCTATATATGCACGTAGCTCATCCATTTTTTTTTTCATGCTTCTAGCATTAAATGAAAGTATATGTTATTTTGGAGTTTTAGTTTTACATTACTTGGTTTCTGAGGATTGTTTGTTATATTCATGTTAGGCTGTTTAACTGATTCCCCTGTTTTAGTCAGTTTAGATGTAGTGCATTTAAGGTTTCTTCTATGTTCTCCACCAGTAACCTTGCACCATTTTTATTTATATCAATCCAAATTGAGGTACTGCAATACTCCTCTCACCTGCTAACATGCAGTGGGTGCAGTCAGAAAGGGCAGCCAGCCCTAAATAAATTATAAGTCCAAAGTTGACTGCACTCCTGTGACTGAAATCTAAATGAAGCACTAACTCGAAATTATTTTAAAGCATTTATTTGCAATTACAGAGTTGTGCTCAAAATGACCATGCAACCACTCACCCCAGCACTTTGGGCTAGAACCCTTCACCAGGAGGTGTGGCAAGTAGGAAAAACAGACACTTAAATACAAACAGATTGACGTCACCACAGGTGTGCTACATAAATATTCATTAGATCAGAAAAAAGTGATTTACTTCACCATAACACTGTAGTGACCATTTAAAGAACAAAGAATTTGGGAAAAGTATATATGCACCCTAGTCTGTTGTATAAAAAACATTAAATATACTTTACTGTTTGAAATGAAGCCTTAGTATTTAAAATTATCATATAATCGCATACTACTATAGTTTCTATGCAAAGGCAATTTTATGCTTTTATTTTTTTAATATGCAATTTTATATAAATGATCTCGTACAAGGAAACAGAAGTACAATTTTCATTCCTTAATGGATAAAGATAGAAACTCTGATTTCCATAAAGACAAGGCTCCAAATCCAGTGGAAAAGAGAGTAGCGAGATGGATCTAAGGGGATCTGCCAAGCACAGCGATCTGCCCATGTTCGAGGATTTCCAAATAAAGATAGAAGGTCCTAGAGCAGTAACAAAAAGAGAAAAGAAAAAGCAAACAATTAGAAACTGACATTTTTTACCAAAAAAACAATGAAAACATTTTTTATTTAATTTCATTTTATATAATATATTCTCTTATTTTTTTATTATGTTTTAGTGTTCTGGGTACCAAAGGTAACTTATGTCAGGTATTTCTATCTATGACTAAAGATTACTTATCATTGGTGGGAGGTACTCAAAAAGGGGACGGCATCCTGTATAGATTGAAAAGGCGAAGAGGTTAAAAATCCCTCTAGTTTTTTTATTTTTTATGTTATGAATTATTTATATGTTGACTCCATGTATGAATACAACAGGGTCTTAAAAGAATATTAAAGACCTTTATTTATTTTTCAAATACATCTAATCCTATTAATTAGGTATACTAACTGGGGGTTCACAGTTTGAATCCCTCCAGAGCTCAAAACTTGAAAGTTATTTTGGCCAAACCTGGACAGTTATTCTGTCTGCTGTCCATTCACACTATCATGACCAATAATTTGGTACTAATAAAGTAGGGGGCCTTAACTGCAGACTGTAAAAATAACAAACAGAAAAATACAAATTTTCAAAAATAATAATAATAATGAGGGACATTATATACCCGTCTAGTAAATGTGGTTCGATGTCCCATGAATTATTAAGACCAGAAGGTTTCACACTCCTTAAGGTGTAAATCCAGAAACTCTTTCTTTTGAGGAGATCATTCATCCTATTACCTCCAAGGTGATTCATTCTAATATGTTCAATACCCATGAACTGTAATAGATCAGAGTTAGAGTCATGATAAGTAGTAAAATGAGTTCCAACAGGTGTGTCTTCTCTTTGATTTATTATGGATCTTAAATGTTCTTGAATTCTCATTTTTAATGTCTTAGCTGTACAGCCTACATATATCTTTTTACAGGGGCAACAGAGAGTGTATATACTGAATGCAGTATTACCGGTCATACACTCTTTGATGTCCATTTTTAGTTCCATATTGCTAGGATGTTGAAAGCTAATGCCTGTCTTAGCTAGTTTACATACACTGCAACGTTTACATTGCTGGAAGCCTGCAGGTCTTTCTGATAGCCAGTTTCTGGATAAAGATGTGGGCGGGGGGTAGGTAGCAACCTACTATGTACAACATAGTCCTTAATATTTTTGGCTCTGCTGAAAGCTACCCTTAGTTTGGGTCCCACTGCCAATCCTGTCTCTATATTGTTTGTTAAGATAGGCCAGTTTTTATAAATCATATTGCCTATTCTTCCTGCTAATCCATTATATTCTGTTACAAATGTTATGCGGGCAATTTCCAGATTACCTTTTTGTTTTTCTTTTCTCAACAGTACTGATCTGTTTTGTTTTAAGGCCTGTTCCCTGGCCTTCGTGAATGTTTCTTTAGTGTACCCCCTATCCAGAAATCTTATTTCAAAATCCTTACACTGTTCCAGAAATATATCTGGCTTACTGCAATTTCTGCACAGATGCAGCATTTGACTGAATTGTATAGATTCCTTTAATACTGGAGGATGTGCACATCAGCTCTCAATACAGAGTTTGTAGCAGCGGTTTTGTGATAGCAGCTAGTAGTTACGACCTGATCTGGAATACCTACCAACTTTAAATCCAAGAAAGTCAGAGTGGAAGGGTCACTGGTATATGTAAATTTCTAATTCAGGTTGTTTATGTTTATCCAATCAATGAATTCTGGTATTTTTGTTCTATCTCCCTCCCAATACAGAGACAATCATCTATATACATATTCCACATTTTTATGTGTTTGTGGAATGGGTTATTAATGGGGTTCCAGATTATGCATTCCTCCCACCATCCTAAAAATAAATTTGCATAACTTGGGGCCATGCTGGCTCCCAATCCCATACCACAATACTGTAGAAAATGGTCACCCTGAAATTCAAAAATATTATGCATCAAGATAAATTCTAAAGACTGTAATAGAAATTCTACAGGCATTTCATCTCTGAGGTCATTATTTTCCAAGAAGTATTTGCAAGCATGTAAACCATCCTTGTACCATATACAGGTACATAAAGACTCTACGGCAACACTAACCCAGGTATAATTGACATCCCAGATCAGACATTCAAGTTTACTAAGTGTATGGTTAGTGTCCTTTAAATAGGACGGGAGTTTGATTACACATTTCTGTAAAAAGAAATCTACAAAAGTGCCCAGGGTTTCAGTGAGACATCCATTTCCAGACACAATTGGCCTTCCTGGTGGGTTTTGCAGGTTTTTATGAATTTGGGGAAGAATGTAAAACCCCAGGGTCTTCAGATACTCACACCAAATAAACTTGTGTTCCACTTCTGTGATGTCACCATTACTGATTGCCTGTTCAAGTAGTTTAAACAATTCTTTTTTGTAAGCAGTAATTGGATTAAAGCTCAGTTTTTTTATAGCTAAGTTCATCATTAAGCAGATCCTTAACAGTTTCCACATATTGCTCTTTTTTCATAACTACAATATTACCACCTTTGTCAGCTGCTTTAATTACTAAATCATCCCTATCAGACAATTTTCTAAGTGTTATTCATTCCTCATTAGTTAAATTGTGCTTTACAATAGATGTGTTTAACAACATTTCAGTGACTTGTTGTAATACTACATTTTCGTATGTTGAAATAGCATGATTAGTAGTAGTGGGACAGAAAATAGACTTGCCTCTAAACAATTGTTTATGCAATTCTGTAAGTCCTGGTTCTTCCTTTTCTGTTTCATTTAGGTCCATACCATTTAGTCCAGCTTCACGTAACAAGGCAGTAAGTGCACTGTCATTCAAGAAATCCAACTCTCCCTCTGTGTCTGTGGGATCTGCAATTGTTTCTGAGTCTTCAATTAAGTTTGCTTCATTATCGACATCGCTGGGAACCTGTTGTAGAATTAAATCAATCTCCTCATTTATGGCAGCAGTTGTTTCTTCAATAAGTCCCATGTTTAAACTTTGTTTCTTATTTTTGTTAAAGAAGTAAAGTTTCAGCCTTATTTTTCTGAAGAACTTTTTAAGATCTAGAATAACTGCAAAATTATTTATTCTAGGTGTAGGTATAAAGGAAAGCCCTTTTATTTTGGTGCAGATCATCGCGTGCGTATAATTCTTTTTTTCTGTGGAAATGTTCCCAGTTATCAATAAATGTCAGTCCATTCTTACTACACCAGTTCTGTACCCTTGTGTTGATTCTTTGTATAGTATTATTTTTTGAGGGCGTGCACTTAGAATTGGCAATATTTCTGATATAGCTATTTGGTGCAACATGCTTTTAATTTTGTTACCCAGGTCTACTAGCTCCAAACAGATGTCCTTTTCATGCACCCGACCAACATAGTTAATTCCTGCATGCAGGACTACTATTGATTTTTCTGGTAGACATGTATTTCCCAATACATAATCTGCATCTTTAATTCTCACTCCCAGGAGACATGTTACAGTGGTGGTTTCTTTGGCATTTCTACAATTGTGAGTATCTCTTAATCTAACAATAGAATCTCCTATTACCAGCCTCTCAGGGAGCAGCAGATTACTAGAATTGTCATTGTTAGATTCCTGATGATCTAGACATATAAATTTATTTTGTTTTGGGATCTGGAATGGGCCAGTTATATTGTGGGAGAGACCTACCTGAAGTTGAATGGAAGCTGTTTTACTCTTTTATTTTCTTCTATAAGTGACAGTAGTCCATGCTGCATCTTGTGGGTGGCCATCCTCTCTATTCTTCTTCTGTTGCCTTTCTGTTTCTACTGAATCAGAACTTATATTGTTGTCATTTTTGGTTCTTTTTCTTTTTGTTGGATTTATAATATTCAAAAGTAATCCTTCCATATTTACTGAATTTACAAACTGCAGGATATTTGCTCTATCAGCAGCCTGTCTCAGCTCTTCCCTTAATTTCACATTTTCAGTCTGTACTGTGGCTATCATCTCACATGTGTAGCATAAATCAGAGGTGAAAACAATAGTATCTACTGGTGCATACATCTTGTACTGCGGGCATTGTTTCATAAAACCCTCATGTACTAATAGACCCAGTACATCTCAGACATTAACATTATCCATTTTCAGTTTTTTTTTATGATAATATATAGGGTATATTTATTATGTGCTTTGTGTACTGACAAACTGTTGTAGCCTTGTGGTTACTTAAGTTGAATTACAATGGTTTTGTATAAGCAGAAAAAGTCAGTAAGGGCTCCTTACACACAGATAGTAATTCATCTAGACAAAGTTAACTCTTCAGACTCATGCACCCAGTCCTTGATTGTTATATAACCCTACTGCTTATCAAATTCTACACTGTGTTCAGCACCCTTACGAATGTCTCCTACACTTATCCTACCTTATTTCTGTCTTTTCAGTGGTAGTGGCATAGTTATTGACAAACCATTGTTCCCAGCGTTGATGCTGGACACGCCAGACACACGCTCAAAAGCATGTGTCTTGGCATGCATCTTAGAGCTCAGTGAGTGTGCCACACTCACTTAGGTGTGAGTCTTTTATGCACCCCTGTGACCAGAAAGTTCTCTCGGTTGAGTCAGAGAAGCCAAATAACTTAAAAGCTACTTTTACTTTAAAAAAGCAAGTTTTAGTTAAGAAATGCTGCTCTGAACAGCACTGAAATACTGCAGTCCCTAATTTACAAAATATATTCAGCTTTGCCCTAGTAGTTTGTGGTGTCTGCACAGAACTACAAAGCAACTTCCTGCTTCCTGTTATGCCAACAAAATGGGCACCCTTTGAGGACAACTGGGTCTAAGCACATGAGCACAGCAAATAAGGTATATGTTTTAAAAATATGTAGCAGAGCTGGAGCCTGTCCCGTGGCAAAATACCGTCACACAGGTCAGCTCCCCAATATGTTCATGAGGGTTGCATTGATTACCACCAGGTTTTGGTCCATGGAAATTTCTTCATGTAAGGGCCTCCACAAAATGCCCTTGCTTGGAGCAAAAACTTTGTGAACTAAATTGCGGGGATATGTAGATCCCCTCCTCCTCATTTGCATTGTGGCCCCCCTCACAACTTTGCCCATGTGCAAACCCAGTTTGCTGTTGCAAATTGGGCTTTGTGAATACCAACTCCCGGCAAAACCCAGTTTGCCCTGGGCAAACTGGGTTTGTGCATGGACAAAGTTTTGTGAATCTGGCCCCAGAATAATTATTCCTGCTTTTCTGAGAATACCAGGGAATCCCTTTAAAACAGATAGAAATTACTTCAATGCTGTTAGTAAAACATAAATAGATGTCTTGAGAGTTAAATGTAATAGGAAACAAGTGTTATGTGATGTGATAGAAATGTGAAAAATGATACAAAGAACTATTTGTTAAATTTATGAAATATTCAGTAAAAGTCTAGAATTGGAGTGTACTGGAAAAGTCTTGTTTTCTTTTTGCTTGTTTGTAATCCATTAAATTTAAATTTGTACATGCCATTCCCCTTATTTCTCTCTCTCTCAGGGATGCACTGCAGTACACCAAGGTACATTTAGAAAATATGAAGCAAACAAAAAAGATACAGATATACACTTATTTTTATACAGACATGCACTTCTTGTTACTTAGGACCTTTGCAACACAAAGGGGCAGAGTAATTTTCCAATACTATACTTGGGATCTTTCTATCTCTCTCATAACTTTAATGGCATGACAAATGTACAGGTATTGCCAAAGTTTATACAGTACATCAAACTATTCATGTGACATAGACATACTAAAATGAGTTTTAATACATCTATGTTGTATTTTGTAGCAGGTGACATGATGCTATATAGTTTGCAGCTCTTCCGGCTACACTGTTTCTTTCACCTGGGAGTATACAATATTTAGCTTTATCATTTATGAGCTGAAAATCTGCTATCCTTTGTAGTAGCTCTAGAAAACATTGCTCTTATATACAGCTGTATTTTGAAAACTGGATGCAATTCATTTATGTTTCAGTTTCACTAATTTCACTGCTTTCACACTGAGTACAGGGTTGGGCTTCTTCAGGTTTTGGAGGTAATTTTCTGTCTCTCTGTCTGTGTGTATCTCTCTCTTGAACTCAAACCAGAAGGCAGGAATGTTGTGGCTTATGCACGATGATGCAGGTCATCTACACACCATAAATCCAGCATGCATAGGCAACCCTATGTCTCTGAGCTGTGCATTGGGAGTCCTCCATATCCCCCATGGCATGCATAGAAGGGATACACATCTCTTTCACACCCGATCCCCCAGCTGGTTGCAGAACTATGAGTGTGGCCAGTCTAGTAGCATGTCTGGGGGCATGCCTGCATTCTGTGCCATTCTTGAAGGTGTATAGTGCCAGGCAAAGGGGTGCAGGATATAGCAGCAGGGACCCTGCTATATCCATTATGTGTCCCCCCCAATGACACCGTCCAGCTGTGGTAGAACAGGAAATCCCTCTATCATGCTGCACCAGCCCTTTGAGCTCTTAGGGAGGGCTTGGGGCCACCATTCAGGCACTTGCCCAAACTTTCAGAAACACCAGTCCCATACTGTCCCAGAATCCCCTGCTCATCCAGAAGCAGGGCATCCACTTTGGGACTCAGGATGGGCATCCAATTGGATGTCTGCCTGTGTCCCTAGAACCAGTCCCATGTAGCTGCATGCTGGGGGTGGGACCATGGACATGAGCCATGCAGAAATGCATGGTTGGGCATACCATGCACCCTGCATCTGACCCTGGGTGTGTAGCTACACAGGCTGGGTACACATAAATTGCTCATACCTGGCTGCTCCTTAGTGCATAGGCCCCAATAGGAACAAAGGGCCAGGTAAGTAGGTGAAAACCTAGCCCCAAAATAGCATAAGCAAGGAATTGGAGTTGAATTCTCAACAGCATACATGAATTCATTAATACAATACTAGCTTGATAGCAACTATCATGATGACAAGGTGGCTTGGAAACCCAGGAAGGTAGTGCTAGGCCTCCTGAGTTTTAACTATCAGCCATTTGAACCTCTGAGCTCAGCTTAGCATTCTAGTTGGCCACCAAAACAGCATCTGCAAGCAGGACGAGAAGAACAGAGCACATGACTCTGTGCTTTCTCTCTCACTCTCCCTTGGCTGGCTGCCAGCATCACAGCATGGGAGAGGGCAAATTGACTCCCTTGACTGCAATTCTTTGGAGCAAGCTGTCAGTCCCTACATGTCTATGCTCTGAGGGGTGAAGCAAACATACATTTTTGTATTTCTTTCTTCCACTAGCCAAGGAGTATATTTTTGAATCAGACTAAGGAGAAAGCATAATTCACAACCCAAATAGTCTGACCCATTTCCCTCCATCCTGCTTCTAACAAAGCATACAGGGGGAAGAATATACAAAAATAATAATAGTAAAATATTTATAATAATAAAGAAAAGAAACACTCTTCTCCCACTCTTTCTTAAATTATTAGGCAACAGGGAGACATGAACAATAGCACCATTATCCTTTCTTGCCTGTCAGGAGATGTTTGTAAGCCCTTGATCTTGTCTCACCTGTCAGGGAGCTTTTTTATGGTAAAATGCAGTCCTTCTGGGTGTTGGCTGTTGTGTAGCCTTGTGATTGTTTTACAAAATGAAGTAGACCTAAAGACAGCAGGACCAAAAGGAAGACTTAACAGGTAAATATAGGAGAATGGGAAGGTGGTAATCAGACAAACAGAGGGGCTAGTTCCTTGGTCCTACAAGAGTACTGTGGCACTGCAGGATAAACAGGACAATATAAAGACTGAATGCAATATTTATTTTATTTAATTAGGATCATGGGAGGGGCATAGTCATGGTTCTAAACTTTCCCTGCTCATTACCTGTGACAGGGTAATGTCACTCCCATTAACAGGTACGATGTGCAGTAGCATTGTTTGCAGGGATCACACACAGATCTCATGCACACCACATGAGATGATGTGAGCAGCCAGTCAGTAATGCTGAAGATCATAATTTTCTTGCCCTGCCCTGTGAGTGTCTTGGCACAATCTAAAGCTCTCTCTTAACAGAGAAGGACGTTGTTACAGATAGTTTTTCAGTTATTATGAGAAATACTTATTTGTGCAATTTTGGAGAAACCTATGCCACACACACACACACACACACACACACACACACACACGCACGCTCATGTGGAACTGCCACATCTTACTCCTTTTCTTCCAGATGATTGAGCTGATCTGAAGGAATTATACAGCAAGCCAAAACCATGACTCTAACTCTAGATTTCTCCTGGGCATTATAATCACAGCCACAAAGAATTCCATAACCAAACTCCAGCTCACTCCAAAAATGCCTGACCTAAAGTCCTGACATGACACTTTGAGTCAGATATATAAGATGGAAAAAATAACTTTCTACTTAAATGACTGAACTGAAAGCTTCTCCTACTGGTGGGCTGGTTGGCTCATGCATGTAATTAGTAAGGATCCGGACTTCATGCCATAGATACAAGAAATGTCAAGGGCCATGGCATCTTCTCCTTGCCAGCATGGTGAGCCCCAAGTCCTTCCTATGGTGGAGATGTGACTGTAGTGATAGTGGCCTGGGTCCCCACCACTGGTTCCCTCTCTTCTCTGCCAATGGTTTCTGACTCTTAGGCTTGGGATAAGGTCACAGATGAACTTGCAGTCAGAATATCTTACAGTAGTATCCACCTTGCACTATACCTTAGAGTTGAGTGTAGCAGTCAAAACATATTTACTTTTTAAAACTCATTGACTCTGTAAGAAAAGAAATGATTACCCAACACTATTTTAGAATATTTCAGGATATTCATTATCTTAATGACTGTACTGTGCTGACCTTTCAATAAAACAATTTTTTTACAAAAAAGATGAAGAGTGATTTTTGATTCTCAGGTCTTTGAAACTGTCAGAGAATCATTCCATGCAGTATAAATACAGTTAACTAGTTAACAGAGATTAATTGTGATATCTGTGCTGAGCTTTCCAGTAATTTGGGTGCTGCTGCACAGAACAGTAAAATATAAGGCAGTGTGTGCTTGCTACATCTGCAACAAATGAGGAACTACCCAGACAAAGTGATCAGGAGCACTTCTTGAACATCTATGAAGTAGTCATGAAGGGTTCATGCACTAAGTCGATGAATGTGCATCAAAGTTCAGGAATCATGTTCATGAATGTTCATGAACTGGGCAAGAACAACAAATTGACAAACTGTGTTGATGAACATTCTTGAACATAAGGTTTATAAAGGTCTATGTAAGTTCATTAAATTTCTCTGCTGAACTTTTATGAACACAGTCCATCAATAATTTTGGTGATCAGAAATACCCTGCCTTTTTTTTCCTTTTCTATTCTTTATGTGCTGCACTGGCCATTGGCATTATCAGCCATGGTCGTGGCCTCCACCTCCTGTATTGCTGGTGACTCCCCCAGTCATCCCTGGCTTGCCCTCCAGAGAGTTGGGTGGCAGCAGTGTTACCCAACTGGTGCTGCAAAACTGGGACTAGTTAGGGAATCCCAGCTCAGAAGGCTAATTGAGACCAGGGCAGGGCTTCACATAGATGGATGGGCAGCAATTTATTTTGAGTTTCTGGGAGGTGGGGACATGCAATGATGTCCAGCATCCACCCTGCCTCCTGGATCAGACTGACACTGGTTGTGATGGAACTCCCAGGCTCCGCCAAGGGTCCTCCATGCACCAAGTATATGCCCCACCCTCCCCCCAGAGAAGGAGAGCTGTCCATGGGACACTGCATCCCTCTCCCCCGGGCCAGCCCTCTGATGACCCAGGTCCATTCCCGAACCGGGGTCATCGACGTCGCAAGCAGAAATCCAACCGCTGCACTGATGGGGTGGCCCTACCCTGCCTTTTTCAATATTTGTTAATTCATCAGGCAACCCTGTTTTAGCCCTATTCTCTAAATGTGTTGCCCTCTGCACACACCAGAGGCAGACCAATTCAACTCATTGCTGTTTTATCACACAAACTAAGCAATTTACCACTACAGTTGGTTTTTGCTTTAACAAACACAACATTTGCTATTTAACACATTTTCTTACAATGCATTTTAGAATTAGTAACTTACCTCCAGATCCCAGATTTTCTTTATTCTTAAAACGGTGAATAATCAAGATGATGAACACTCAATAAAAAGAAAACTTGTTAAACAATAATAAGAAAAATATACATATTATAAATAAATACAATTCATATACACCATTTTTCTTATAAAGAATGCCACTGACAAGATCATTACAATAGCTGTGTTCAGATCTACACAACATATTCAGGTCCTTGCTACCATTCATAAGTTCAAGATATCACAGGCATCCAGACAGAGTTTGATAAGTGCATAGGTTTTGGCTTTATTGTTCCCAGCTAAGAGAATTGCAAGCTTCGTACATGGACTTAGACCAGATAAGGGGCTAAGCTCGCTGGCCCAGTGGTGCTGAGGGTTGAGGCACTGGACACCACACCTCGCTCCACACCAGTGACCCAGGTTTGGGAACAGACTCGGGTCATCAGGGATTGGCAGGGGTGGAGAGGGACTGAGTGTCCGAGGGACTGCTCTTCCTCTCTGGGGAGTTGGGTTCCAGTGGCCAGCATGCTGGTGGCCCCTAGCTGAGGCTGGGGGGTGGTGCGCTTGGCACCATTCTTAGGGGAGTAAATTGGGGCATGGCACCCTGAAGGAGCACATGCAGACACGTGCATGGTCCCCTCCCTTGGCGCCCGTGCATGCCCTGCTCATGCCAGAAGAAAAAGAGGGAGAAAATGGTAAATGATCACGGTGGCTTTATGGCTGTCTATGGGATGCCCGGCCTCAAGGGCACTGTTGTGGATACTGGATCCTGGTCTTGTACGGAGAGTGATGGGAGCTCTCTGTCACCCTGCTGTCGGGGGTAAGGCATGAGGTAGCTGTCAGCGGGGGTTCCACTGGGGACTGAGAGCAGACTGGATGGTGGCTGGATGAATAGGATGCCAGGACACACATGGCAGATTGGAAGCCTCAGGTAAAAAGGATTAACTAAAAAAATAAGGGGCTAAGCACTTGGATCTTACATGCGATAAAATAGGACAGATCAAGATCAAATGCCTGGAAGAGATATCTAGTGTTGTGCAAAATTGAAATATTTTGTCTGGTGAAATATTTCATGTAATTCCGCAATTACGTGAAATTTTTTGCCTAGTCGAAATGAAATTTCACCTGGTTTTCCAATTTTGTGTAATGGTGGGATTTTTGTGTAAAATGCTTTGGTCAGCCAATTTTGCCAATAATACTTAAAATTCCACCTTATGGCACAATTTTGCCAGCGTAACTTTTGATTTCACTGGTGAAATGTTGCTCCAAAAGTGAATTTTGCAATGCATTGTGGGTAAATAGGTCAAATATCATGTGCAGCTTGTTTACAGCTCATTCTAATGCGTGTTGAGTCAGACAGTAGTCTGTTGTGGTGCATCAGAGGCACTAAAGCCTTTTAAAACCATTTTAAAACTTGTTTTTGAGAGCTAATTGCTCCAAAATATACCGTTTTTCCTAGTGCTGCTAGGGAACATTTTCAAATTTTGTGGATTTTTGCATAATATTTAGTTTAATCAGGTTTTACTTGTGTCTGTCTTTGAAGGAGTTGAATGGGGGTAGGGAAGGAGTGTAAACCAGTGCAGGCTATTTCTAGCCTTTTACAAACAGATTACTCACAAATTGTGAGTTATTTTTTACTTTTATTTCTTGTTAATTTTGTTATAGCATGACAATTTCCTTTTCTCTGTAAAGTTACTCCATCCTGTCTGAGAGTTCCTACTGCTGTTAGCCTGTGTTATATATACCATTCTTCCGCTTTTATTTATGATTGTGAATTCTAAAGTTTTAAACACACAGAGCTGATCCATTATTTTATTTTTATTTGTTTGTGGTTAGTTCTGTTTGCTGGAGTGTTAACTTGTGTCACTTAAATTGTGAAAGTCAACAGTTTTATATAATTTTTTTTGTATGGAAACTTATGTACTTTTACTTGATCTTTTGAACTTGTCCATTTACAGTTTCACTGCCTTGTTGAATTGCTCCCCTGTATTTTATTGTTGGAGCTTGCCTCTGCACATTGCGCAGTGTTCCTGTTTTAGTTGACTTACCTTACCCTTTCTCTGTTACAGCATTGTTTGTTTAACACCCGATGTGCACAGCATAATATATTAATATAGTAGTTTTCAAGAGATTGCTTGCTGATCCCTCCCATCCAGACCACTACCTTGTTGTGGTACTCACCTTTGTTGATGTTTATGGTTGTCTCTGCCCTTATATAATAAAAAAAATTGTGGTATTAACTAAGTAATAACACATTACAGTACTTTAGTTGTCCAGACACAGGTGATCTGTATTTAAAGTTGGTCACTTGTGCCCTTTTTCCTTGTGTGTGTTGCTTTAATTCCTGTTTTGGGAAAGAAAAAAGTTATCTTTTGGTTTTTACTAGACTAGGCTACCTACTATATACAGTATTAGTTGTGCTCTGAATGCTGCTACCTATCCTAATTGTGTTTAGACTTGTAATTGTAAGGAAGCCAGTACAGTAGGTGTGACATGTTAGGTGTTATTCACACAGTTAGCAATACATCCTCTTCCTCTCTTGATATATTCCCAGTGAAAGGCCAAGCTTTGAAGCAGCAGGCAGCAAAAATGCCTGCTAAGAGATGGTCCAGTACTGGAGGGAAATGTGGCAGGGGGGATGAGGGAGCTAAGAAGTCTGTTGAAAAGAGTACAACTTCAGTTGTTCCAGTTCCCCATAGCAGTGAAAGCACACGTATGTCTGCATCAATGTCTTCTACTGTGGGCTCTGGTGGTGCAGCAGGTACCAGCAAAGGAGTTGTTGGCAGTATTGGCATACCTGTGTCTTACTTTTTTAAGGCTCAGACTGTTGCATCCATGCTAGTGGGGGATGATGACAGTGAGAAGAAGGGAGGCACTGACACCAGCACAGGAACAGTGGTCCAGGAGGAGGTTGATAAGTCTGTCAGTGTGATTGTCCCTGTTCCTGCAGAAGTTGGTGATGATAGTGTTCAACCAGTCTGATAATTCTGGAGAAAGGGATAGTCGGCCCCCAGACATGGTTGTAGAGAAAGAAAAAGGTGCCATGCTGCAAGAAGACAGTGATAGGGAGGAGGAAGAGGAGGAGGAGGAGGAAGACAAGGACATCATCATTGTTGTTGGTGATGATGATGACTGGGATGATCCAGCATCGGAGCTTGAGTTAAAAAAGGTCAAGGGTGATGTGGGCCATTTACATACACAGCCCATGGATCAGTCTGTCAGCAAGCCTATTAGCAAACCTCCAAGCAGTCAAGTCACCCCCTTCTCCCAACAGTACTCTTATCGAAGTGATGAGAGCAGCCCAAAAAACACACACTTACACACCTGTTTCTGAGCTATCCCAGTCCCAGAAGCATCTGAAGTCCAGATGTCAAAAGTCCTTGGTTTGGGACTTTTATGTGCTTTATCCTGCTGATGAGACCATAGTGATATGCCAACTTTGTTAAGTACGTGTCAGGGGGAAAAGGGAAGCTGCATAGGCACCGTTGGCCAACACGCCCACCTGAAAAACAAACACCCACTGAGATGGCAGCAACACCAGAAGGTTTGCAGAGCTGTTGGTGGCATCTTCCTCAGCAAGTTAAATGTAGTAGAGTAAGAAGAGCAGGATGGGAGGGGCAGAGTGGATCAGTGGTGAAGGAGGAGGGTGAGCAATCCTAGCTCTCTCAAGTAGAGTGCATAGCAGTGGAGATGCCAGTCCAAGTCCATTGAGTCAGAAAAGTACACCACCACACCCACAAGCAACCAAAATAATTGGTTTCATGTGGTCTACACAGCCCCAAGAGTCAATTGTCACCCCTAAAAGCACAGCACTGCTGTCACAAGTACAGAGTTCTGGTTGAACGGCCCCAAAGATGCAGCCCACTCTGAAGACCATCCTTGAACACAGACAAGTACCCCCCAATCATGCTGCTGCATGACAGCTAAATGCTGACACTGTTGAAATGCTGACCATCGATCTGTTGCCATTCTCATTCATGGAGAATTCTGGCTTCTGCAGGTTGATGGCCTGTGCCTGTCCCAAATGGCAAGTTCTATTGTGAACCTATTTTACTAAGCATGCCATGACAGAGCAGAACAGTAGAGTAGCTGATTTTATTAGACATGTATTGAAGCATTGTGCTTCACAATATAACCATCTTAGCATGGAGATGTGGAACAGTGGACAAACAGCAGCAGGCTCGTATCTACGCATAACAGCACACTGGGCACAGGTGCCTGGGGTGGCACTTGATTTTGGGCCTGGCAAAACCTGCATGAAGCAAAATTATGGTGGTAGCAACACACCTGGTGTTCAGTAGCATGTGATACTGAGTATGACAAGTGTTACTGGTTCCCACATGGCTGCAAAATTTCTTAATGTTCTGCTGGATGAGATTGATGGGTGGCTACACACACAGTCACTTATAGCAGGATTCATCACAAGTGATAATGGCTCCAATGTAGTGAAGTACATTAGGGATGGTGTTTTTTTCAGGGTGCCCTGCCTGGCACAATGCCTTGAACTTGTTGTTCATCAGTTACTCAATCATGCAGACATTAAAGAAAACAACTACTGTCGTCCGTCGCATCTGTGTCCACTTCACCCATTCTGCAAAGGCTTGTGACCATCTACGTGAGCTGCAGTGCACTAACCATCTGCCTCAGCACCCGATGAAGTTTGATGGTGTGACCAGGTAGAACTCCACACTGTACATGCTTGACCGGCTGTATGAACAGTATAAGGCTGTGTCAGAATACCTGCTGCTGCACATCACCCATGACAGTGCTGGAGTGTCCATCGCTCTAACAACAGAGTAGTGGTGCCAAATGAATAGGCTAATATGCATTCTCCATCCATTCGAGCATGCTACATGGGCAGTGAGTGGAGACATTGCTTGTATAAGTCAATCCATAACTCTCATATGTGTGCTGAGGCAGACACTGGTTAATGTGCAACACCAGATGGAGGCAAGTGGGGATCATGGCAGTTGTGATCTAATGGATCACATGTTCCATGTGCTGGACACAAATGCCCATGTGTCTGGCATTTTACAGTCGGCTGACTTTGCAATCGCCACCATGTTGGATCCATGCTACAAACGTGGCCTGCCTTCTATAATTGAAGGAGGTTGTCAGCGAGTACAAAAGTTGACAGAGAGCCTCATTAGTATGGTACATGCTGCACACATGAAACAGGCTCATACTGTGGTGAAACCGGGTGTTGCTACCACCACCAGCAGCTCACAGGGAACACAGTCAGAGAAAATGGGCAAGGCAGAGCAGAAAACAAAAGCAATCCCATTTGGGATGTTCTCTTTCAGGTGGGAGTGGAAGATATGGAGGAAAAGAAGGAGGAGACAGATGAGGCAACTGGACTCCGGGCAGCAGAATGAATGGTGGAGGCCTACATAGGGGACCTGAAGCACCTTGTCATTACTGACAAGCCACTGCTGTACTGGAGCAGCAAAATGACTGACTGGCCAGCACTAACATCTGTTGCTGTGAAGTACCTGAGCTGCCCACCATCCAGTGTCAGAGTGGAACGAGTGTTTAGTGTGGCTGGGGCCATTGTGAGTGACTGTAGGACCAATTTGTCACCCAAGAATGTGTCCATGCTAACATTCATCAAAATGAATGAAAGGCACATTCCGCACAACACAGTGATGTCAGTGGTGTTGCCACAAGAACTGTGTCTCTGTGGTGATGAGGATGATGACAATCCCTCGACTAAGTCATCCACCAGCAACAAGATGGATGAAGCAGCAATGGTGAAAGAATTCCCACCTGATAAGAACTCCAGTCTTGAATACTGTGAAGGGTGCTTCTTGGATGATGTGGAAGTGGAAAAAGACTGACTTTACTCGAAGGCCACCCTCCCTAACCACTTTCGGCTCAGTATGGTGTTATACCTTATTGGTTATGGTAATGTGTTATCTGCTGCAGTGTGTACAAGTTTCATTTGATCACCCTTTGCCATAACCTGTTGTTTGGTTACCACCAATCCCCCAGCCTGTTTAAAGCAGCAGCAATGTAATTACCATAACCATAAAGATTTTGCATGATTACAGTTATGATGTTTTGCTGCCAAAAATATCTTACTTTTCATGTTGACTATCAACCCCATCTTATAGCAAGATATGTTGTTTTGATGTTCTTAAAAGTGCTCATTCTGGCAGATGCCACACTGGCCCTCCCCGCCCCCTCCTGCCACCTGACACACCCATGCACTCCATGCGACCAAACAAATATTTTCTGCCACATACTATCGGTAACATGTACAAGAATCCTGGCTCCTAGTACAAGTAGCATATTAATGTAACATGCTCATTCAACCATTAACACCACAAGTTGAACACATTTTGAAAAATGGTGAATGGTGGCCATCTTTAATGATGTGAGTCATTAATTACAAAAGTAATCATGAAAAGGCTTAACAACTTACAACATCAAATTGTCCCAAAAAGGTTACTTACACTATGCTACTAGGTTAAAGTTCTTGTACCAAAAATGTGATGGTTCCTGTGGGGGGAGGGGGGTCAGGGCAGGGGGAGGTACTTGATGTCCTCAGTTTGGATTCCAGATTTTCATGATTACTGTAGCTATGCCACCTCAAATGATTAGACAAAACATTAGCCCCCTCCACCTAATTATTTACTAAACACATCTCAACCATCCATTTCTGCATATGGTTCCTCCCTGTATGTGGGTGGTGTTTACTCGTTAATGGTATGGACTACAGTGGCCAACATCGCAGTTCAAGCAACACTCCCTGTCTTCCACACAACACAGCTCCTGCAGGGCCAGGATGGATGTAGTCATCACATAGAGATATGATGAAACCTCAACAGAGCAAAATTACCTAAGCAAGACCAAAGATAAGAAAAAATGACAAATACTCGTCAATCAGCATACCTGTTTTTAGCAAGCAAGCCGGAACAAGCAGAGAAAAAAAATGTATACTCACCATACCTCATGATGTAATTAAACTGCATAAATCACCCCCACAAAGAACATACTGTGTGTGGCACATGATTCCAGACCATGATGATGCACAGTAGTAGGCATTCCCCTTCCCCTATCAGTGCTGCATACCTGGAAATAAGATACAGTAAAAAGAACAAATTTTGAGGATTGTAAAAAGTTCCACCCCAACCCCACCACCAACATCCCCCCTACAGAAGACCATAAAAAATGAAGAAATACTTACCTCAGGGACTGTGAAAGTGGAACCATTGCACAATTAAATAAATCCCCCAGATCGGTTTGAGCAGCAGCAGCAGCGGCAGCAGGAACAAGAGTTAACTTTGCTGGAATTCCTGATGTTGACGAAAGCAAAAAAGAATGCAATTGCTATAAAACTCAGGCATCCAGATGGAAGTAACAGACATACCTCACTAGTAATGAAAGTTTCAGTACTTACCATTTGTGTTGGGAAATGTGATACGTTCAAACATCCCTAGATCCTAATCCCGGCCTGGCATGATGATGTCATCCACAGCACACTGAAAAATAATATGAAAGCAGTACAAACATATTAAAACTCAAGGTGCCATAATACCAACCCACCAACACCCTTATCTTTCACAGGAAAAAAAAAATAAAGACAGATACTTATGTGTTCAGCACCAGCATTATGGACTACATGAAGATGATCCACCATCAGCCATCCAGAACAGTACTTCTTGTGGCAACTTGGCAAGTAGTAGTCAGGGACAGCAGCGGGCAGCAAGCTACAGTGACCCAAAATATCATTCATTCCCCACCGCCAGGCAAGTTACAACTACAGAGTCAGTCAGTGCAGCCAGCCAATCAGGACAGCAGAACAGGGAAATGATAATTGTACATTTCTGTCTCAATCAATTGAAAAGCAGCAGCAGGAGGAAACAATTGCAAGTAGCAGCAGAATTTTTCACGAAGAATTCATTTTCTCTGCATGGGTTAGTACCCCTTTTCAGGTCCCTGGGGTGGTGGCACAGCATGTAACATCAGGACTGACAGCAGATTTCAGTCTCAGTTTGATGTACCATTTTTCCTGTAACATTTCTGGACATGTACAGCCTGTTCTGCACTTGCAGAAACAAGATTCAGCATGACATCAATGTAAACAGTGGACCAAAGACCATATTTTGATTCAGGTGGTGGCTTGGATGCCATATAACAACACGGCTGAGTCCTGATTTTGGTCTGAATTTACTGTAACATTTTTTTGGAACCATTCCTGGACTTGTAGGCCCTGTTTGGCATGAGCAGCACTGAGTTTCAGGCTTAAATCATTGGTAAACAGGGCCCAAAACAGCAATATAATGTATGGGTGGTGATGAGGGAGGCACTATTCATATCATAACTCAGACCAGATTTTAATCTCCACTTTATGTACCATTTTTCCTGTACTTATGTAAGTTATGCACTTATAAGTTATGTGCTTATGTAACTGTTTCTATGACTGTTGTGTACATATTCAGACTAATGCTGGCACTGGCAGCTGCACAGAGGCAAAGCAACCACCACCAACCCTTACCACACACAACAGACAGAGACACAGCATCACACAGCTTTGGGAAAAAATGTTTGTTCATATGAACAGATTATTATACTTGATATTTGTGGATAGGAGGAAATATAAATAAGGAGTAACATAAAAGAAGCAGAAAGTTGCACAGTTTACGGGCACAGCACTACAAGTTGGGTCTGGGGAGACATGCAGGGTCAGACTCAGTCAAGGTAAGGGCATTCCTATGAGACAGAGGGGGGAAGGGAAGGAGCATCAACATTACTTAAAACATAACAAATTAGATATAAAACCACTGGACAAGTTAAGAAAAAGAACAAAGAGGATATAAAAGAAAAAGTGGACAGAAAAGATAGATATATTTTTTTTTACTTTTTTTTTGGTGTTTTTCTTATTTTTAGGGGTGGGGTGCAGAGGAAGAAGACCGAGACTTAGAGAAGACAAATGAAAGAAAACAAATTAGGTTCAGTGCTCACTTCCACCAAATTTGACACTGCTGCCGCCACCACCATCACCACCCCATGACACAGCTCTGCCAGGAGATATAAGACCTTCTTTTGGTCCTCCTTTATTTTATCTAGGTCCCCCCCGACCTCCTGGCAGAACTCATCCAACTGTTGCTGGAGTCCCTTCACCTCCATGCGCATTGCCACCACCTCTTGGTGCACAGCCTCCAGGTCCTCCATCCTGTCAACCTGAGCTACTGGGGAGCTGCTGCAGGATCAGGTGCAGCACGTTGGCACCACCACTGATGGGTGGGTGGGTGGGTGGGTGGATCACTCTGGACTACAGTTGCTGTCTCCTGCTGGAACTACTGCAGTGACCCCCTAGGTTGCCAAATGTCTTCCTCCTGGTAGGCTCCATAGCTGCCTCCTGCTGCAGCTTCTTGCTGCTTGGAGAGCAACTCAACAGCATGGTGGTGCTGCAGGTGACTCCTTTGTCCATCCATCCCAAAGTGGGACCCTTTTTCCCCCTTCCTTCCTTCCTTCTTTTCCACAAAGGTTGCTGTTAACAACAGTGTCATCTGAAACCTTTGTGGAAAAAAAGGACCACACTAAAGAGACCTTGGAGGAGGGTCCATCATCATCTGATGTCCCAGCATAGGCTGCCTCGTCTGGGACCAAGACCTGCTGCTGCTGCTCTTACTGGGAGGAGGTGCAGGCACTGGCTGCACATGCTTCTAGGGTAGGACAACAAGCTCCTGCTGCTCTTTCTGGGTGGGGGGAACATGCTGCTGGGGGGTGCAAGGTGGTCTTGCTGCTGCTGAGGGGGCAATGGGCACATGCTCCTCTTGGGGGGAAGCTTCTTGGAAAATGCCTGCCTGTTAAGGTAGGCAGTAGATCCTGCTGATGGTGCTCCTGCCATTCTCCCCCTTGCTGTAATGCTCCCAGTCCCAGTCCCTTTTTCCATCATAAAAAAAAAGTTTTCTTAATAGAAAACTAAAGTAAATAAATGAAAAAGAAAGAAAGATACAGTGAGGGAGTCAAACACACACACACACACACACACACACACACACACACACACACTCACACTATAAAGACAGAAAAATATAACACTAAAGAAAAAGCCCTAACAGAAAATATTTACATTTCAAAATAAAGTGGGGAAGAGATTACAAACAAACACACACAATCAATATATTTCTGGAAAACGAAGCTCTCCTGCTCGCTCTGTCTAGTCTCTCCTAGGCTACAAAAGCTCTAAAGGAAGTAGATTTAATCTGGCTTCCTACTTAAGTACAGTCACCCATGTGACTAGCAGTCTGATACAGAGAGTAAGTCATGTGACAAGCATTTTTCCCAATTTTGCCTGATACTAAAGTAAGGCAAAAATGTACCGCCGAAAGCAAAATTTACCAGCGAAATTGATGGTGAAATTTTGCCGTAAGGGCCCAATTTCGTTAAATGATTTGCACAGCAAAATTGGAAATTTTGCTGGAATTTCACAGTAGAAATTAAATTTAGCTGCAACCCTAGTGATAGCCACACTTGATTCACAGCAGCATTTTCTTGGTTTCCTAAATTCATTCCATGTTATATAGACTGATTTGTAATGAAAATGTATATCAAATCTAAGTCTGGCAAATGATTTTCTATGCAATGCATTTTAACACCGCAATAAATAGTCATAGGAAGACATATTATTGTTTAATACTTTGTATTGACAAAATAAAGAAGAGCTATTCATTTTTTCTGGTTCATCTTGTATTGTAATATCTATTAACCTTTGCATTGCTTTATCTTTATATTTTCTAGCACTGACAATAGAAAGATCATTATCCAGGGCTATTAAACCATACTTTTTAAGAATGGAATTTAAATTAGAAAACCATAAAGGTACAGTAATATTATTTTATTTCTTGTAAATAAATTCCTGCCAACTGGGGTATAAATGCATATCTTTGGTAATAGTAATCACTTTATACCAATAATTTAAACACCTAATAAGTGCTTTAAGAACCATAGATTTTTGATTTGTTTCCCTTCTCAAGTGCTCACCAGAGACTGTTTGTGACAGGCCCAATAATAATTTTAAAAACAGATTCTGAATGGTTTCAAGGTAGTTAAATAAATATCTATACCCAGACTTCAGCACTATCGTAAAACTGTGCTAACCTTCCCATTATATACATCTTTCATTGCTTAGTTTGAATGAGTTATCAGCAAAAGTTTTTCCAAACCTATTTATTGCTAAAACTATTTGTCTTGAAGTCTGTTTTGTATATTTTATGTGCTGGATCCAACCATTATGTGTAGTTAACGTCACCCTCGATTATCTGAACCTGTCATCCTGTTCAATAAAGTTATCCTTAATTGTTCATTCATATCTCATAGATGGTGGTTTATTGAAAATCATGATTTTGTTGTTTTGTACATTAATTTCCACTGATAGCTCCTTCAGGGAATCATAAATATTATCTAAGACATTTTGTAATCCAATAGCTGATCTTGAAATCAGTACTGCATCATCTGCATACAGGAGAGCATTTACTGGGATATTCACAACTTTAGGTTCATCTGTGTCAATTTCATACAGATTGCAGACTATTTTGTCTATGTAGATATTAAACAAAATGGGCACTAAAATACATCCCTGTTGAATTCCCCTGTTAACCTGAATCTTATTGGTTAATTTGCCGTCTATAGTGTAATGAACACAAGTATACATGTTGGTATACAGACTTATTGTTAGTTGTAAGTCTATACCTAAATCTGCAAGTAGTTTCCAGAAAGTATTTCTGTTGTCATTATCGATAGCAGTTTTCAGATCCAGAAAACAATACAAACTCCCCCTTTTCCCCAATATAGTTCTGTATCATATGATTTATAATATATATATATATATATATATATATATATATATATATTCTTTCCCAATTGTTTAACCAGGTGAGACACACTACGCTGAAAACTTGTTTACAGGTGCAACCTGGGAGCACAGGGAAGTTACGTGACTTGCTGTGGGTCACACGGTATGCAAGAGGGGGCTGTGGGATTCAAATCCAGGTCTCCAGATTTACAGCTCAGAGCCTTAAACCACTGCGCTATACTGCTTCTATATTATCAGTGGTGGATCTATTAGTTCTAAATCAAAACTTGCTTTCTGAAAGGATATTATGATCCTCGATCCAAGCTTCCAATTTATTCAACAGGAGACAAGTGTACATCTTAGCTGGTACACGGAAAAGAGAGATTGGTCTAAAATTTGTAGGATCATTCTTATAACCCTTCTTATGAATGGGTACAGTTTCTGTAGTTAATCATACTTTTGGCATGCAGCATGTAGCATTAATATGATTAAAACGTGTGGCAAAAATTGGTGACCATCATAATCCATTTACTTAAAAAAATGCCAGCTGGTAAACTGTTGATTCATGGAACCTTATTATTTTTTTAGGCCATAATATGAGTTTCAATTTCTCTGGGATTAATATGATCCTATCTCCCCGGTGAAATACTGCTACTTAACAAGTCAATATCCAGTATCATATTTTCAGGAACTCCATCAGGTTCCTGATTAGGCCGTGCATATAAGTTCATATAAAAAGATTCCCAGGTGTTTGCTGATATTGCTGCATCTATGTTACAGGAAATATTATCTTCCCCGTAAGCGATTAAAGACAAAAACCTTTTAATATCTTTATCCTCCACAGCCATCTGCAATTCTCCCCAGAGGTTCCTTTCACATTGTTCTTCTTTTGCCTAAGTAGCAGCGTATACTCTTTTTTTAAAATTCTGTTAAAGCTTCATTAATCATCAAATCTGGATATTTTAGTGTGAGTCTTCATACCCTGTTGATAATTGATTTATATATTTTGCACTCATTATTAAACCAGGGAGAGTTTGCTTTTGTAAAAAATCTTTCTGGCCATCCATATTTACTTCCCTAACTATTAACATAGTCAATGTATTATAATTTAAGGGTGCATCTACACTAGCATTAACCCTTTCTTTTAATAATATCAAATTATTAGCCTGAAGATTTTCTGTCCTTGAGTATAGGATTGAATTTCACTTGATCCTTAGTCTCATTGTACTAATAAGATAATGTGGTGTCCTCCAAATAGTTTACCTTATTTGAATTCAAATGGCTTGCTATATCAAGGTATACAATGATAGGGAGGTGATCACTGCTGAAATTTGAAATTACTTCAAAAATGTAATCATATGCCAGTCAAAAAGATCACAGATGGCATAATTCAAAACTGAGCCCCCAGATTTATCTTTCTTAATAAGCGTGAAAGTACACTGAGGGTCCACCATCACTCTACCATTGGCAATACATAAATGATTTTCAAATAGACAATTCAATAATAATTTCCCTTCAACATTTTTAGTAGTATCTATGGATTTTCTTCCACTGATATTTAGTGAAGTATCTATTTCTTCTTGTAATAAGATGCCACAATTTTCAGAAAGTGTACCAGGTCTAGCATTAAAATCTCCCATCCAAACAACAAAAAGACTGGGTCTTAGGTCCACTAACTCCATCATCAGTTACTCTAATCTAACAAGGAACATACTGGATATGATATTGGGTTCCATAGAAAAAAATAACTATATATAAAGGTCTATCATTAGATAAAGTAATGACAATTGATAAACAGAATTCCTTTTCTATAATAAAAGGATCTCCCTCCATGTAGAGTTTGGATGAAACCAGTGTGATTAATCCTCCCTTATGACAGCCCATGGTAGTAAACACCTTTACCCCCTTAATGTCATATTCTACGTATCCATTTATATTAACATCATAATTCTCCCTTACCCATGTTTTCTGGGGTAAGACTATTTAGTGTTTCCTTAATTTCAGACATCCAGTCTTTATCTGATAATTTACTTGTAATACCTGATATATTCCAGGAAACGATCAAGAGAAGATGATCAGACAGATTCCCACATATATCTAAGACATCTCTACTGGTCTCATCCAGAACCTTAGGATGTCAATCTGAAACATTTTCTAAAAGTATAGAATACATATTTTTTGTGACTATACCAGGGATCTCTACTTCTTCTTCTTCATCATCACTATGTTCTCTATCTGAAACCCAGACACAATTACAGTATTATTAATTCTCACCACTTGCACTTTTCTCCCCCTTATATAAGTTTCTTGTTTTACAGAACCATTTAAATAATATTCTCTTACCACCCCTTTGTCCAGATATTCTGTGATATATTGTTTTTTTTATTAGAACCACCTTCTGCTTCACCATTGTCTTTTTATTGCATATAATCATTGGAGTTATATGTTCCTCAGTTAATGTGTCATTCGGGTATATACCATTGTTTGCTAGAACCAAACAGTCCTCCAAAATGTTTTCTGTTAAGTGAACTGATCTAAGGACTAAACAGATTTTTCCATTGGCCAGTTTAGCCATATATCTATGTACTGATGTAATGTCTTCCCAGTTAAAGCCATCCTTCAAAATGGATCTGAATAAATGGTAAACAGTAATTCTGAGCAGAAAAGGAGTTTCTCTTTTTGTAGTTGGAAGTCCTTTGATATAAACAGTATTTAATTTACCAAGTTGATTAATTTTAACATCCTTCTTTCTAGATACAGGCTTTTCAATAGTTATCCCATCCCTCACAAATGGACTTTTAGAACTTCCAGCCTTATTGCTTTCCTGTTTATTTGTAGCTGATTGCTATTTTTCATCTATTTCTTCAATGATAACTATAGCCCTAGTCTGAGTACTGACAGTTTTCATTTGCTATTCATGTTCATTCTGTTTTGTATTTTTGTTCTGATTGTGCATAGCTGTATTTTTCCTCTTTTTAGCTGTTACTAAAGTTTTCAATTTCTCTTATCTCTTTTTCCTGTATCTTTTCTGTTGTTTGCTTTATTTGCTGTAATCTATTCTTTGTTCTCTCATTAGTGTTACCCTTATTAAATCTGCTTTCTGTATTCATTGATAGGTTAAAGGTATCTTGTTCAATTTTTGGAGGGCCAAATTGCACATTATTCTTATGATCTTTGTTAATTCTCATTATGCCTGGTGTTTGCAGATTATTGACTGTTGGAATTTTCTTCAAAAATAAATTATTTTGAAGGAAGTCTAGCTTAATTTCCTGTAAATCTTTTATTAAATTAGACTCTAATTCCAGTGGACAATGACCACAACACTCTTTCTTTTGCAAAGACTCTTTTTGACAACTATTTCCCTGAACAGACCATATAAACTAAACATCCGGACCATTAGAGGGAGGATCCAATTTGGGCTTGTTAAGATATAGTGTTAAAAACTTTTTATAAGTATCAAGATACAGATGTTTACCAGAATTGTCACTAAAAGAAGCAAAGGATGGAACAACTACTTTGTCCTTATGATCACTAGGTATTAGATCAATTAGAGACTCTTTAGGGAGATGAACTCCCATCTGGGTAATTTCAGGGCCCAGGGGTCCGGGTGGTGCTGGCTGATTATGAAATTGAGGCATACCATGATTTTACTGGATTCTAATGATCTATTTGAATTTTCCAGTAAATAATTATCAGTTCCCTGCCCATGAGTACTTACAATTGGCTTTATTGGTGTAGATGTTATTGTAGAAATCATTCCCTTCAATTACAAAATTTAGAAGATCTGATAAAGTCATTTATCTTTTTCTATTTGTGTCAATCTTTCCATTGCTATTCTTTATAGGTATTAAGGAATTAATGTTATTTTTATTCCTTTTTAAAACCTTGGAGTTCCTTAGCACCATTTTAGATTTTTCATCCATTTTGATTAAGGTCATGCTAAGTGTAAAACAATTGGGAAGGAAAAGATCAAATGTACCATAAGTCTAAAAAATATCCAAGGACCTGGTAATATAAAAAAGTGCACATAAGATAAATTAGTTTTATCCTCTACCAATTGAAGAGTGCAGTAAATAGTAATGAATAGCAAGCTCGTATGATAAATACCAGATAAAGAAGCTGGCTGAGGAAACTGCCTGGAAGCACTAATTAGCTAAATCTATAATAGGGGAAGACAAAAATATCATCTTTGACCTGCCAAGAAAACATTTCCATTATGTGCAGCAATTATCTTTACCTAAATTACAGTATAGCATAATCAATTTTAAATAACTACAATATAAAAAAGTATAGTAAATATGTTTCCTTGGAACTCTTTTCATCACAGTCTCTTTTTGAGGTATCTATCACTTTTTTTTATAAACAGTCTCTCTCATTTCCTGTGTGTACTGTATCTTGGTCTTTGAAGAAGCTGTGGATGTTTTCAGTTGAAGACCTTGAGATATGTCTTCAGGGTTCCAGACACTTTGGTAAAATAGTCAATGCAAGAAATACTGTATGGCTCCTAAAAATGGTTTACAATGAAAAAGTCAATTATATCTAAAAAAAGCTGTACTCTGTAAGATATCGATTAACAGGATGTAATTCTTTTTATGATATTAAATATACCTATAAATGTTCTCAATTTGCATGTGCGTAAATCTGCATAAAACTGTTTAAACCTCCTAGAAGAGTATTGCAAGACTAGTGTTGTAGACAAACTGAACACTTACTTTAATGACTCAGAGGTACTTTTCAAACCCTTGAAACTTTTGCAACAAGTGCATTTCTTCCTTAAATATGATATCTAAAAAGTCAAAGTAACAGACAGTTTTTAGACACACTATGATCACTATCTCAAACCTTCAATAAAGATTGCCCAATACTGGCAGTAGGTTTACTGTGAAAAGAGCATGGACAAAATAGCATGCACAAAAACCGTGCTAGCAAAACAGTGCTGGGACTTGATGGTGGGAAACCAACGTTCTTTGGGGGACATCACCCCACTCACACCAGACTGAATTATAACAAACTCTGGGGGGAGAGGTATGTCAGGGAAGGGGTGAGATTCAGGTGGACAGGCAGAGTATTGTGCAGAGGTCCACAGTGGACACAACTTGAGGAGGAAAGAATGAGGAGATTGGGTGTATTCCCTACTGTAACTGTGGGGGGGGAGCTTGGGGAAGGAGGCAGATTACCCACAGTTAACATGAGAGGGGAGGTGAGGGGGTAGCCTCACAAAAAGAGAACAAAAAAACAAAAATAAATGCTACATGGACAGTGGGACTCGAACCCGGGTCCACCATACGAATCACCTCCATGCACAGCCTGTTTCTCTACCCTCTGAGCCACAGACCCAGTACGCTGATCAAGCACACATTTAGGGAGTGAAAACAGCCACAGGGATGGTTCTATTGTACCTGTGCTATAATTTTCCTGTAGCTGTTTTCACTAATGCTATATTGACTATGCAGTTTTGTCCCATGTTGTAACACCTGTGGTACATTAACCAGATACTCTGCCAGTACTTCCTTGTAAACATAGGACAAAAAGTAAAAGAGCACTTTCCAATAAAACTGACTTGAAAAAAAAAGGCTCTCAACAAAGTCTTGATTAGTAGAGTTGCTCTGGTTAGATGAACTGAACTCTCTGAGTGGCATAGCACAAAAATGGGCTGTTTTATTAACTTTCTGCAGATGATCAGCTGATTCAAATGCCTGCAGAATTTGAAAGCCACCAAAGAGATTGGGCAGAGATCTTAGTTACATCACAGATCAATCCTGGAAAAGTGTTACAAAAAATAAAGAAATTTAATAAAAAGTCTAACTAAAACAGTGGTTCCTTATTTTTTTTTTGAATATTGCTCTAAAACATAAATACAACACTGAATAAAGTAATAAAAATAATAAAATAAAATAATAATAATAAAACGTTATTTATTAAGTGCCTTTCAAGCACCAAGGCGCTGTACAAATGAACAATAAAATAAAAAAATACACATATAAAATCAGAATAATAACAACAACCTCAAGCCATAGAAGCCTGACTACACAGATGGGTCTTGAGTTCCCACTTAAAAATCTCCACAGTCGTGCATTTCTGAAGCTGATGAGGCAGAGAATTCCAGAGGGTTGGGGCTATAAAGATAAAAGCCCGAGACCCAGAAGATTTTAAAATAACCCTCTGAACCTCCAGCAACCCCTCGTCAGCCAAACGGAACTGTCATACAGAGCTGTAAGGAATCAGAAGCTCTTTCAAGTAGTCAGGACCAAGTCCATGAAGGGCTTTAAAGGTCAAAAGACCAACTTTAAAGGGATCCGCCACTGTATAGGCAGCCAGTGCAGATCACGCAGAACAGGAGTAATGTGTGTCCTTCTTGATACCCCTGTCAACAACCTCGCAGCAGCGTTCTGCACTAGCTGCAAGCAGCGAATATCAACCCTAGGAGGCCCCAGGTACAGGGACTTGCAATAGTCAAGGCAAGAGGTCACCAAGGCATGGACCAACACAGGTAAGTCACTGGACGGAACAAGGTGCTTCACCCTGGCAATGTTCCTAAGATGGTAAAATGCAGACTTAATGACTGCTGACACCTGATAACAAAGGGTCAGCCCATCATCAAGTACCACTCCCAGGTTATGCACCTGTTCAGAGGTAAGGATCTGATCCCCCCCAAAAAATAAACCAGAAGGCTGATCAGACCCCAACCCTTCTATCCTGCGACCCGGGTCCACAACCATAACCTCGGTCTTACTGGCGTTCAACTTTAACCAGCTCGAATTCATCCAGTCATGGATTTCAGTGAGGCAACTATTAAATACCAAGAAAACGCTAACCTGGTCAGGGGCAAAAGACAGGTAGAACTGGGTATCATCAGCATAGCAGTGAAACCTCAGCTCATACCATCTTACAATGTCTCCAATGGGCAGCATATACACTGCAAACAACATGGGGGAAGCACTGAGCCCTGGGGGACCACACACTGCAGACAGAAAAGGTCATAGGAAAAAATTCCCGACAAAACTCTCTGTGTTCTCCCAGATAGAAAAGATGAAAATCATCTGAGTACTGTACTAGACAGTCCACAAATGGACTTCAGGTGCTTGAGCAAAACCCCATGGTATACAGTGTCAAAAGCTGAGGAGAGATTGAGGACAACCAAGATAGAACGGTTTCTCTGATCTCTCGCCATCAAGAGATCATTGAGCACTCGAACCAGAGTAGTCTCAGTACTATACCTCTTACGAAAACCAGACTGGAGAGGTTCGTAGATACTATGGATGGTCAAATGGTCCTCCAGCTGGTTTGCCACTACCTTCTCAATAACTTTCCCAATAAAGGGAAGGTTAGAGATAGGTCTGTAGTTGACAAAACTATCTGGGTCCAAAGAAGCCTTCTACAAAAGGCGAGTCACCACTACTTCCTTTAGGGAGCTAGGGAACTCACCCAGTTCAAGGAGCACCAGATTATTTGAGCCAGAAACGGGCCCACGATCTCAACACAACCCAAGATCAGGGAGGTTGGACCCGGATCTAAACTACAGCATGTAGGGTACATCCCCTGGATGATCCACATAATATCCTCGAGCCTCGGCAGGTCAAAGAAACTCCAGGAGGCTCGGGGTATCATGGCCAAGCGCCGACCAACAGCTTCCCTGTAAGAGTGTGTCAGGTGGATCTCTAATCTGATGTTGGCAACCTTATTCGCAAAGAATTGAGCAATCTCATCACACTCCTTTTGTGAAAAAGCTTGATGGAGCTGGAGACAGGCTGGGTTGTACAGCCAGTCCACAGTTCTGAAAAGCAGAGATAGTCGATTCTGAGTAACAGCGATCTCCCTGGACAAGAATTCTGCCTTCTTACAGGAGATCTCTGATTGGTAGAGCTGATAATGCCCCTCCAAACTAAGGCGGTCAACTTCTAGAGCAGACTTCCACCAACAGTGCTCTAACTGTCATCCCACACATCGCAACTCCCTCAAGGACCCATCAAACTATGGGGCCCGAGGGCAGAGAGAGAGGGAACAAACACAGATGGGAGCAATTGAGTCAAGAGCCAAGGAAATGGCCTGATTATAAGCCAAAACCATGGACTCTGGACCCATGCTGGCAGCAGGGAACTCTGAGAGGTTCAATACCGCCATCAGGTCTTCAGGGTACATGTCCCGTAAAGGGCAGTATCAAACCATCTCCACAGTGGCAGACCTACAAAGGGGAGCACAAAAATTGAAGCCCACGGTGTAATGATCAGACCAACTGACATGTTCCACCACCAAATCAGAGGCCTCAATCCCCAGGAGAAAAACCAAATCCAGAGAGTGACTGTAATTATGAGTAGCTGAAGAAACAATCTGTGTAAGGCCCAGTGATGTCATCAGCTGGAGGAAGTGTTGACTGAAAGCTGAGAGTTCATCATCGACCCAGGCATTGAAGTCATCCAGAACCATCAATCTGGGTGACTCCAATGCCATATCGGCGAAGAAGTCTGCCACTTCCTGTAGGAATCACCTCTCATCTACTGGTGGATGGTAGATGAGGGCTATCCTGCAACCCACACCAGCTACTACGGTACACTCAAAGGATTCAGCTTCCCCAACTGGTACACCCGTGAGCCAAAACCTGGTCTTAAAACAGACCGCTACTCCCCCCGTGATCCAATCTCAGGCGATGAATCACTGAGTACTCGACTGGAACAGCTGCCTCCAAAATGGGGCCAGTATTTCCATCCAGCCAGGTCTTGGTGATGCAAGCCAGATCCGCTGTCCCAACAAAGTCAGCAATAACGGCAGACTTGTTTTTAATAGATCTGCCATTGCACAACACCGCTCGAGTTGGACAAGGCTCCTGAGCCGTCCCGAATACTTGCCTATCAAAACAGGTGGTGCCCTTGGGTATGGGGACTAGACATGGAACTCCATGTTCCAGGCTCCATTTCGCCTCAGGGCATCTTCTGAACCTAACCAGCCCTATATGATAGGTCCGTTCATTTGCCCTCCAGTGTCTGTGTCCCCCACACACCACCCCAAACCCCTCCTACATACAATACCAAGTGCCCGACAGCTCTGGTAGATGGAAAATGGGATGGGAGAGGGGAAGGGTAAAGGGCGCGGAGATCGGAGGATGAATAATGCACGACCAGGGTGACTAATCAACACATACCACAAGCGGGAAACAAACCCACTACTAGACAGCTCAATAAAGATCCTAGTTACCTCATAAATAAGTTACACTCAATTACAATTAAACTAAAACCCACCCGTAATTATACCTTGCTCAAAACATGACTATAATAACATAATTCAATTAACAAATAAACAAAAGCAAGCTAATAAAACTTCCCAACCCCCGAACCCTCTCACAGCTCTGAAGAGGGAAGAAAAATAAAACAAAATTAAAAAATAAAATAATACAATTCAAAACTAATTTTCATCCCAAAGGTCCTCTCACTACCAATAGGACAAAAACGTTCAAAAACAAAAATATAAATAGTCCATTTGCAGTGTTTAGGCACTCTCACTGCCGACGATGATTAATATTGCACGGAATCCAAATATGTAAGGATAGTGAAGCCTTCTCATTACACACCCTGTCCCTCATATGATGAAAACAGGATCCAGTGAAAAGTCAAATGGCATTATGATGACCCTAATCAAAATCCAGACTACTCCAAATGTACATTCAGAAAACAAAAACATGCAAACTTGGTGCAAGTCCATAAATGGAGGAGAAATGTCTCACATGAGGACTAGAATATCCACAGGCCCAGCTGCAAGAAGTGGGAGCTCCCCCCCCACACACACACACACCCAAACTGCCTAATCAGGCTCTATTATACTACCAGGAACCTCAGCTTCAGATATCCCAAGGCCGGACTAATAAGGCCGACCCTGGAGTAGCTTAGGAGCACCCCCTAATAACCCCCAACTCCTTAGGGAAAATGAGAACAGCTCCTGCTCGGTCCCAGGCAGCACAACCCACGGTCACCCAGGCACAAAAGGAGGGCTAAGAGCCTCCCAGAACCAAAACCACTGATATGGCACTACTTCCCCAAGGAAAATTAAGCACAGTTTAAAATAAAATTAGAAGTCCCAGGGAAATGAAATCTCTCCCACTTTTAAAATGTGGTGAGTTCAAATGTTAATCCTTTTGGGTGCTCAGATAGTTAATTATGTTGTAAAACTTAGATTTTCCACTCCTAAGCTGAAAAAGGTCTGATTTTGTGAGGCTTCATTACTCTTACAAATTAGTTATGCAAACTGATTTTTTTTGTCTTGACTCATCATAGTCCTTTAAAGGTTCAGCAACTTCATGAACTCTGAGTTGAAGAACAGTTGGTGAACTAAGATGGAGGTCCATGAGCTATTCATGAATACTTATCGGAGTTCATGAGTTGATGAACTTTATTTCAGCTGGGGAACCATGGAAAGAACTGTTTTTGTTTGTTTTTTGTTTCTGTTTGCTTAATCAGTAAATCCAAATAGAAATAATACCTTTGCTCAAGGGATGGCCAATTCAGAAATTTAATTAAAACACAATGATGGGTAAGAGTTTGTAACTATGTAGCAAATCTGGCAATTTTATTGTACAGAGTCCTCACTATTGACAGTGCACCCTCACTGGCCAAATAATTACAAATTGAGACCAAAATCAATACTAACAAAAGAAAAAAGATTGTCATGCTGGGACTGTGAGTTGTGGGGCTGTGAGTTCTTTGGCTTGGTGCAAGATAGTATGGCCAAAGGTACCATGGTTCAGTAGTCCACAGAAATAAATTGGTTCCACTTCCATGCCAAGCAGACTTCACAGGTCATCCAGTGCATCTGATGACACCACCCTGAGCAATCCAGAAGCTTACATGTTTCCTCCTCCTCCTTCAAGTGCTACCAGTTCCATTTCACTTCCACCACACAACAACAAGATAGAAGTGATCAATCTTTAAATGTAAAACAAAGCACTTCCACAGTCCAACTCATATAAACAAAACAGCAATAGATGGAGCAACCACCTATCCATGAGTGGCAACAATTGTCAATCAACCTTGAACCACTATATCGTTCTTCCTATATTATGCAGCAGCACCACACAGTCTAGTGCTGCTTAGTCATCTGCTACACATGAAGAAGGTGACTTGGAGTCTGACTCTGTCATGGGCACTAATGTAATCTTGTCAGTAAAGAAAAAAGAGCAGTTGTTCACATGAGGAGGGTGAGGTATACCACTGTTCTACAAAATGAAGTCAGAAGCCCCAAAGCAGCTTTTCAGAGAGAAAGAGAGAGTGCAAGTGAAGAGAATAAGAATGTGGCACTATCAGAAGGTACAGACAAGGTAGAGATGGGGAATCATGACAGGAGAGGAAGGAGCAGAGAGAAACACATCCACAAAAGAGTTGGGGCAGGTGGACACAAGAGATGAGAATGAGGAAGAGCAGGTAACAAGCCTGAGAGTAAAAAGAGCAGGGACAAGAAGCACAAGCCAAAGAAATGTCATAGGGAAGCACATGTGTACAATATAAGTTTCAGGAACTTGAATGTGTGATGTCAGTTACACTACTGACTAGAGGTAATGAGTATAACACTGAAGAGTGAAGGCCGTCACAGGAGAAGATGCCAAAATTTGAAAAGGTAGTGAAAAAGATAAAAAGCAAGTAGTTTCCCAACCAGGGAAATCTAATGCCAAGCCTCAGTCCCTGCATCAGCACCAGAGTACTGTACTACCTGCTGCTGCACACCCCCAGGATCATAATTCCACAATGCACAAAAAACAATCATCTTGCAGCCACTGTCCAATTCCTCATGAAGTGCTTACCCAGGCCATTGGCACTTAAAAGCCAGTGAGAACCTCTGCAGTGTGGGAAAACTTTATGGACTACTCCACAAATCCACTCTAAACATGTTGCAATTGTTGCAGTAAAACAATCAGTAGGGGTTCATTTACTCAAAATTCAGGAACAGATTTTCTAGATGATCATTTGGAACATGAACATGGCATCCTCCTTACCAAGCCCATTCCTCACTCAGGTCAGGAACAGACTGAGAGCCAGCTGGGACAGTCAGATATGGGAAATGGAGAAGACAGTTTATTCAAGTGATCCATCCACCACGGTGGAACTCAACTGATGTATCCCCAGCTGCTGGTACTGCTTCACAAGGAGTCCAACCACCACTGGCCAGGGTCAGGATCAACAATCACCCCATCAGTACTGGTAGTGAACTTGTAGCAAAACAAATTTCTGTACTGTACACTGTAAGACTCATTCTAGGTTCCATATGAGTGGCACAACTTATTGGTACAGTAATGACTGTTGATCTTCTACATGGTGGAAGGCACTGGCTTTTAAGATTCATAGAGGAAGTCAAGCCTAAATGCAACCTTTCATCATGACTTACATTTTCTAGACATCTTATCCCCATAATACTGTATACAAGGCAATATGCACACAGATTATAAGATTTCTGAAAGAGGTGTGGGGTCTTATTCATTTCACTAGTGATATGTGGCGAGGTAGTGCAAACAAAACCTTACTGAGTCTCACTATCCATTGGATTGTTTTTACATTATGCACCATGACAATGCCCATTCCACCATCACAGCCACCACCTACAGAAGTTATATTTCAATATTTGAAAATTTTGATTTACATTCATGACACCCATCCCCCTCTCTTCTCACCTTAACCTACATTAAATCATGCCTTAAATCTTTAAATCTTTCAAGTGTTGCACTTATGGTCTATGATTTGAATAATTGCCTGTACTGTTATCCTCATTATCTTGTCTACTTCTCGTAACCCTGTATCACCTGACTGTGTATTATATTGCTTCTGTATCACCTGATGATATGTATTGTATTGTATTGCTTCTGTTCCCCGGGTCGCCCCTGAAAAGGGGACCTTTGTGGGCCCAGTGGGCCAACCCGGTCATCAAAATTCAATAAATAAATAAATAATTTACCTAAATGTATTAATAACTCTTGCATATATCTGTACTCGGATGATACTGCACCTTATTTTTTTCTCACGGTCCTCAATTAACTGTCAATCTTTTACAGAAAGATTGTTATTTTGTTGAAACTGCACTGTTTCGGTGCCATCGGGGATAGCTTGTAATTGCCTCTTATGGTCCTCCATGTTCTCTTCTGCATTAGTTAAAGATTCAAGTTACCATCAGTTGAAGTGATGTGGCTGAATGATTGGACTGATGATGTCAGTGATAGGGATTTTAGGGGTGTAGTGTTTCAGACTTACACAAGCCTGGGTTCAATCCCCAGTTTTGCACATTTTTTCTTTCTCACTACAATTTATCTTGTATGACAGAAATTGTTACTGCGGTTGTCAGTGATAGGTTTCATCAGAGCTATGAAGCAGACTTTTAGATCATTGAACTGTTAGTTCTACAGTATGTTGCAGTCAAGCGTAATAAGTTTCAGCTGAGGATTGTCTAGGTTTGAATGCAACTTGGTGGGAAGCATTCCTTCAAGTTGGCAGAGTTCATTGCTACTGTAAACTCTAGTGCAGCTGGGGGGGCACTTAATGCAGGTTATGCTTTCCTAATAGCATACATCTATTTGGAGACATTCTCTTAGGTGGAGGTCATGTGATGGCTGTCTGAACAGACATGTTTCTCTACCCTCTTCCATTCCTCCAACTTCTTTTCCATTATTTGCAGGTTTAAGTGCAATTATTTTTATAATGTTGGCCATGGAACTGCTACTTACTCATTTGTGCTCTCTTTTGGTAGATTATTGTGGAATATGGATGCAGAAATGAAGGTTCCACTGCCGTGGCATACTGTACCGAACACTTTAGATAAGGCCTCAAAGCGCACTAAATCCCAGGCCACCAGCTCATAAAAAAACTCCTGCACCGCAAATGGCGTTTACTGAGGAGAAATTTATGGAGGAGTTGAGACCCCTGAAAGTAGTGCTCCTGACACTCATTGATGCTGTTCAGCAAATGCACACCTCAGTGGATACCTTGGCCCATCAGGTGGGAGATAATGAGGTGTGCACCTCATCACTGAAGGATTTGATGGTCTAAGTGGATCCAGAGCTTGCTTCTCTTCACCAGACATACATGAGAATGGAGGAATGGCTGTAGCATTTGGAAGCAAGGAGCAGACAGAACAACGTGGTGGTGTTGGAGCTGCCCAAAAAGGCTGAGGGCCACAATATTGTATTGTTCACCCAGAAATTTTGTTAAAAGGTGGCACAGCCTGCACCTAATGGACCTGCCTATGTCATTACAAGGACCCACCACTCCTTGTGCCCGATGCCCATGGAAGGTGCACCACCTCCGCCATCATATTTATGTGTTTAAACTACCTGTATAAGCAATTTCTTCTGAATATGGTGAGGGAGCTGAAGGAGGTCCTTTGGGTAGGCCAGCACATAAGGATTGTGCAAGACATGCTTATTAATGTTCGCCAGTGAAGGAAAGAATTTCACCCAGTTGTCTTGAAATTGCTTGCTGCCGGGATACAGTTATGGGTGCGGTACCCAGCAATCCTGCAGGTGTTCCACAAGGGAGAATGGTGAAGTTTTGAGATGGTGGGCAATGCTCTGAAAGAGCTATCATGCCTGTTCATTGATCTGTTCAGACCAGCCTGACCTGTGGGCAGAATGATGCAACTACAGAGATTGCTGAGTTTTCTCTCCTGCTGAGGTACAAGATAAGTTTTCAGCTGTGTTGTGTTCTTTTTTTCCTTTGGGATTGATTATGTTGCATTCTGGCTCATCTCCTACAGCAGTGGGCCTGCTCTGTTTATTTCTGGACTTTCTTGCCCCCACTACTACCTGTACTGACCATCTGATTTAAATAATAGTGCTGTAAGTGGGGGCCTGTACACATCAGCTGATTTTGCTTCTCCTTCTTGATGTTTGGGGGTAGACTGTGACTTTACCATCTTTCATCTACATTTTGGGGAGTTTAATGTAACCCAGGCCTCTTTGAGGATATGAAGGGGAAGGATACTGGCCATTTTCAGTTTCTTGACCCTCTCAGAAAATATCGGCTGCGGCGAGTGCTGATAGGGACTTACGTTATGTGCTACATCTGTCCCTTTCACTTCTTCTGATGTTATTCCACAACTTTGGAGTACTTTTGGACTTTGGACACTTTGGCCATGAAATAATTGGCCCAGGGACACTTATGGAGTGTTTTTCTTATTCTTACTTGTTTTATGGAAGCTCCTATTCTATTTAATGTACAGTTACAGTACACAAGGTCGATGTCATGTTTGTTTTGATACACAATTATATTTAATTAGTAGAGTGTTTATTTCTGTTTTAAAGGTTTTCAAGTTTGTTTTATTGGGGAACTATCTATACGCCAGACAGCTGGGGTCATCTGATGGGTGACAGCTAGTGTCAGAGGAGTTAGTGCAGGGGAGGGCAGTATACATTTAGTCTTTATTTTATTCATAGATGTCAGAGGGGGAGGGGGGAGGTTAGCACGGGCAGCATTTATTTTATCAAGGGTGTGAGGATTGGAGGAGTGCAGTCGTTAGGACTGGGGTATAGTTTGTATGTCAGGTTTTCTTTGGGGTGCAAATGGGGTTGATGGTTGGGGGAGGGAAATTGGGATTTTGGTTGTATTGGGTTTGAGGATTTTTTTGGTGGGAGGGGGCCTCTCAGAGCTCTGGGTTTCAGGTTTGTTCCTGTGTGGTGTACTGGTCTCTAGTGGGGGGGGGGTTATAAGTTTGCTTGATCTTTATAGTACAACAACTGGTGAGTTCATTTACATATAAATTTATATCTTGGAATATACATGGGGCTCAGAGTAAACAAAAATGACATATGGTTTGAAACATTTACATCGGCTTCAGGTTGCTATAGACATGACACAGGAATCCCATTTGAAAAGTAAAGGAATCTCCTTATTTAGGAGGAGCTGGGTAGGCTGGGTATGTGGGGCTGCAAGAGAGGAGGGGTCCTTATTTTGGTTGCATGAGGCATACCATTCCAGTTCATAAGGGAGTATTGGGATAATTAGTGGTGATATATTATTATTCAAGCCAGGTTGAGAATTACTGAGGTTATTATTTGATCTGTCTATGGCCCGAATATTGACTCCTCTGAATTTTTCATGGAGTTGGAGTTCCAGCTTGCCTCTTTCCCTGGACTACTGATCATTCTTGGAGGAGACTGGAACCTTGTTTTCCATAATACATAGATACATAGATACATTGACAGTGTCGGCAGATAAGGGCCTATGGCCCACCTAGCCTGCCCATTTAAGCTTGTAAGTTCAGTTTATGTTTTCCTAGAAGTCTGTTGCCCCTTACCCCTGACCTCCAGAATTCCTTTATGTCTATCCCATGCATTCTTAAATCCCATGATTGTTTCAGCCCCCACCACTTCCTCTGGCAGGGTGTTCCCTTGTCCACCACCCGTTCTGTGAAGAAATTCTTCCTCACGTTTCCTCTGAATCAGTACTCCTCAACTTCATCCCATGCCTCTAGTTCTGGAACATCTCTTCGCCATAAAATACTGTATTCCTGCACCCTGTTCCTCCCTGTAAGATACTTGTATGTCTCTATCATATCCCTCTCTCCCTCTCCTCCAGGGAGTACATGTTCAGTTCCTTCAACCTGTCCTCATAGGACTTGTGATGCAATCCATGCACCATCTTTGTTGCCCTCCTCTGAACCTTCTCTACCCTGTCTATGTCCTTACATAGGTAGGTCTCAGAACTGTACACTGTACTCCAGGTGGGGCCTCACTAGTGTCTTGTATAGTGGAATTATGACCTCTCTTTTCCTGCTGGTGATGCCCTGCCTATGCATCCCAGCATCCTATGCTTTACCTGCTGCCTTGTCACACTGTTTCCCTACCTTGGGGTCATCAGGATGATAACCCAAGATCCCTTTCCTGCTTGGTGCATGCTATATCCTCACCCCCAACTGATATATTGTGCCAGGGTTTTTGTGCCCCATATGCATTATCTTGCACTTCTTTGCATTGAATTTCAATTGCCAAACCCCTGACCATTCTTCAAGTTTCTGCAGGTCCCTTCTCATTCTGTCTACACCCTCTGGTGTGTCTACTCTGTTACAGAGCTTTGTATCATCAGCGAACAGTGAAATTCTGCCTTCTAGGTCCTGCGCAATGTCACTGATGAAGATGTTGAATAGGACCGGTCCCAGCACTGATCCCTGTGGTACCCCACTGGTCACTCTTCCCTCTGTGGAGTGACAGCCATTTACCACCACCCTCTGTGTCCTGCCACCCAGCCAGTTACCTACCCACCACACTACTGTCCTGCCCACATCCGTATTCCCCAGTTTGTGTAATAGTCTTCTATGTGGCACAGTGTCAAAGGCCTTGCTGAAGTCCAGATAGGCCATGTCCACTGCCAACCCCGATCCACCTCCCTAGTCACCCAGTCAAAAAATTCAACAAGGTTAGTCTGGCAGCCTCCCCTGGTGAAACCATGCTGCCTTGGTCCTGTAGTCCATTGACAACCAGATGTTCACCAATCTCTCCTTCAGTAGTGCTTCCATGATCTTCCCCACTACCGAGGTGAGGCTGACTGGTTAGTAGTTCCCCACTTCGTCTTTGTTCCCACTTTTGTATAAGGGAACTACATCTGCTATCCTCCAGTCTTTGGGTACCTCCCCTGTTTCCAGTGATCGGCTAAACAGGATAGCCAGAGGTTCAGCCACCACCTCTCTTAGTTCTTTAAGGATCCTGGGGTGCACCCCATATGGCTCCATTGCTTTATCAACTCTTATTACTTCCAGTTCCTTCAGGACCCTTTCTCATGTAAAGGGACTTGTGTCCATTTCTGCACCATTCTCACCCCTTGTACTCCCTTCAGACCCGTTACCCTCCTCTTCCTCAGTAAAAACTGAGCAGAAATACCTGTTCAATATGTCAGCTTTACTGTTGTCATCCTCCACATGGCTCCCATCCTCCCCCTTCAGTCTCACTATCCCTCCCTTTGCCTTTCTTTTTTCACTTATGTACCTGTAAAAGGTTTTGTCCCCTCTACCCACTGATTTTGCAATGTGTTCTTCTGTCTGAGCTTTGGCTTCCCTTACTGACCTCCCTGCCTCCCTTTGCTTCTTCTGGTACTTCTCCCTATCCCCTTCTGCCTGTGTCTTTTTGTATTGCCTGAATGCAACCTTTTTGGCTTTCACTTTCTTTACTACCTCTTTGGAAAACCATAATGGTCTCCTCTTCCTTTTCCTTTTGCTAACCTGCTTAATGCATAATTCTGTTGCTCTTGTAATCCCCATTTTAAATACTGCCCACTGTTCTTCAACCCCTGATTCCTGCCCCATTCCCCTTAATGCCTCTTTCAAGTATATCCCCATTTTCCCAAAGTCTGCCCCCCTAAAATCCAGGATATACGTGTTTTTGTGTGGTTTGGTTCTGCTCTTTCTGTGATTTCAAACCACAATGACTGGTGGTCACTGTCCCCCAGATGCTCCCTCACTTTTACCCCCATCACACTGTCCCTGTTTGCGAGAACAAGGTCTAGTATCGCCTTCTGCTGAGTTGGTTCCATGACCAGTTGCTTGAGGAAGGCACTCTGAAGTGAGTCCAGGATAAATCTGCTCCTAGTTGATGCTGCTGCTGGAATGCTCCAGTCCACGTCTGGAATACTGTAGTCTCCAACCAGTACTACCTCACCCTTGTCTGCCATCCTTTGGATGGCTAGCATTAGCTCCCTATCTGTTTCTTCCTCCTGAGCTGGTGGTCTATAGACCACACCTGTGCAGATGGCTGGCCCTATTTTCCTTTCCAGCTTAACCCACAGTATCTCTCCCACCATTTTGTTCCTCCTGGATCTCTGTGGCCCTTATGTCATTTTTCACATACAGTGCCACTCCTGCTCCCTTCCTGCCTGCCCTGTCTCTTCTGAATATGTTGTAGCCAAGTATGGCCATCTCCCAGTCGTGGTTATCATTACACCAGGTTTCAGTGATGACCACAATGTCCAGGTCTGACTGCACCATGGCAGCCTCCAGATCTTCCATCTTGTTGCTAAGGCTCCTGGCATTTGCACACATGGCTTTCCATGATTTGACTTCCCTAGACTGTTTCGCTGTTCTACTCCAGCCCCTTCCTTGGTTGTCCTTTATCCCTGGTTCTCCTTGCTGTCTGCCCTTCTGCTGAACTTTGCCCCTTTTCTGCTTATCCACCTCTTGGGCGCTAATCTCCATCTTTTGCACACTGCTTTCTAGAGATAGCCACTCCTCTGGTTCACTGGTTCCACTGCTAGCTGTGGGGGGTGAGCAAGTAGGTACCCTCCTTGCTGGCCTGCCACCCCCCTTTGCTAGTTTAAATGCTTGTCAATGTAGCATTTAAACTTATCATTGAGTGCTTGGATTCCCCTCCAGGATGGATACAGGCTGCCAGTCTTGAACAAACCTCCATCCCTCCAGGTGGGTCCCCAGTCACCAATGAATCCAAACCCTTCCTCACAGCACCAGTTCTTCAACCATGAGTTAAAGTTCCTGGTGCATGCACCCCTATGCTCTCCCTTGCCTCTCGCAGGTAGAACTTCTGAGAAAGTGACAGAAGTAGCTACTTGCTTGAGACCCCTCCCCAATTTCCTAAACTCTTCCTGAACTTCCTTTGGCTCCCCATTTTCCAGGTCATTAGTACCTAGGTGGATAATGACATCCAGCTCACCCTCCCGTCTTGCCTTCCCAGTGATCCCCAGGATCTTACTTCTATCCCTCCATGCCATGGCACCTGGTAGGCACCTCACCTCCCTGTCTTCCCCCTCCTGTGTTCCTAGCTGGATCCCTCTTATGATGGAGTCCCCCACCAGGATTCGCTTCCTCCTTCACTGGGGTCCACTGCTTTCCCCGGTAAGGTCACCTCCTTGGCTAACCTCTACATCTTTTCCTTCCACTTCTCTGGGTAGCTCTATTTGGTTGTCCCCATTTGCCAGTGCGGCATATGAGTTCTTCAGTGGAATAGGATCTGGGATGTGCCTCTGCCTGACAGCTCTAACCCTCCTTGAGCCCACTGTCATCCAAGTGCTCCTCGTTCTCGGCATTCTTTGAGGCAGTTGTATTGGACTGGGTGGTCTCTCGATAGGGGTGATGGTACTCCTGACCCAGTTTACTTCCACTCTGAGTCTGGCTACCTCATCCTGCAGTCGAGAGAGATGCATGCAGATAGGGCAGCACCTCAGTGTCCAGAAAGTCTGCCTGAATATGGCTGCCCCACAGCCACTGCATTGTACCACTCCCTACATTATACTGCAATTATACTGCTATTCAACTACTCGTCTGCTACTGAAGCTCTCCTAGTTCCCTTTTTATTAATTTATTGTCCTAAAATCCTGTCACTGATCCTCAGATACTTTTCTTTTTAAAAAGAAAATAAACCAAGAAATAAATAAATGAATCAAAACACTTGTCATGCTGAGGTGGGCTTCTTCACCATATGCCCTCCCCTACACCCCTTCCTATGCCCTGTGTTTGGCTCCTGTCAATCAGATTTAACAGGGCATACAATTAGAAGTTGGGGAAGGCAGGGGGCAGAAATTTGCAGCAATTAAAGACAGCAAAGAAATACACCACCACTATGTTTTAAATTTTCAACAGCCCAAAACAATTCTAAGTAAAGACAACAAAGAAAGTACAGTGTCACTAAAAGCCCACAATCTAAGCTTAAAAGAAAAATAGCAATTACCAGTTACTGTAAAGCACTGAATTGAATATGTTTCCTTCCCCTTCTGGCTTCTTCTGAGAAAATAAAACTCACTTGCTACCTCAACTCTGACTAAGCCCCACCTCCAGTTATCACGTAGCTGAGGTCAGAGGCCAGACAATTAAGACCCCTCACCCAAACTACAGGGCAAGTCAGACAAGCCAAGACTAAATTTGCAGCAATTAAAGACAGCAAAGAAATACACCACCACTACATTTTAAATTTTCAACAGCCCAAAAACAATTCTAAGTAAAAACAACAAAGAAAGTACAGTGTCACTAAAAGCCCACAATCTAAGTTTAAAAGAAAAATGGCAATTACCAGTTTCTGTAAAGCACTGAATTGAATATGTTTCCTTCCCCTTCTGACTTCTTCTGAGAAAATAATGATCTAGATAGATCAAGAGCTATGAGGAGGGGGCACTCCCCTGCTCAGTAGGGACTCTGGGAGTTGGTGGATCATTTTGGCCTCTCAGGTCCTTGGTGGATCCAGAATCCCAAGGAGAAACAATTCACATATTATTCTCCCTCTCGTAGGACCCTGTCTAGGCTGGATTATTTCCTTCTCAGTACTTTCTTACTCTAGGGGCTCATTAAAACTGAATTATTACCTCAGGTTATGGTAGACCACTCACCAGTTTCTTTAGTAATTAGGCTGAGCATATATGAGGAAGGGGATGGGATATGGAGAGTGAACTTCCAATTACTTAGGGATGAACAGTTTAGGGAACATATTAGGAAATTTCTTAGTAATTTTCTGAAGGAGAATGAAGCTTCAGTTACTAGATTGGATTATATGTGGGGGGACTTTTAAATCAGGGATTAGAAGGGAATGTATTCAGCTTGCAGTTAAGCACAGAAGGCTTCATCTTAGGAAGGAAGAGAGTCTTTTAACTGAGATCAGACAGCTTGAGCACAGATTGTCCTCCACTTTGTCCCAGGAGTATTGGAGGTGACTGGACAGGCTTAGGGTGAAGTACTATGACTTTCTTGCAGAAAAAGCTGACCTGGCTCTCTTTCGCACTAAGACTAAATATTTGGAGTCAGGGAAGAGAGCTGGGTGCCTGTTGGCCTGGAGGTTGAGGCATCTTGAAAAGGTGAGAGTTATCCCTAGGCTCTGGCCTGCCTTGGAGGAAGCAAGCCTTACTTATTCCAAAGAGATTGCAGAGGCCTTTAGAAGATATTATAGTGAGTTATATGCAGACATCCCAGTTATCCCAGAATTACAAGCCTGAATAGATGAGTATTTGGGTGATCTCCCTCTACCGCAGTTAACCCCTGCTCAGCAGGGACCTTTAAGTGCTCCCATACAACAGGAGGAGGAGGTGAGGGAAGTGATTTGACAACTACCAGTGAATAAATCCCCTGGCCCACACGGGTCTGGGAATAATTTTTATAAAACTTTTATAGATGATTTGTCTCCCTCAGTAACTAGGATATTTAGGCCAACAGGCTCCTATCTAACAGGCAGGATGCAGTCAGTCAGAACTGCTGACTCCACATTCCTCCCCCCCTCTTCCTATTACCACCGGTGTGCCTCAAGGCTCGGTACTTGGCCCCGTGCTCTTCTCCATCTTCCTGAATGATCTCCTGTCTGTATGCACCACCACATCAATCCATATGTATGCTGATTATACAGTCCTTTTCTATTCCAGCTCCTCCCCTGCTGATGTCACTTCCAATCTCCAGCATGATTTTGAAAAAGTCCAGCTCTGGTTAAGCTCCCATCAGCTCTTTCTCAATGCCAAGAAAATAGTCTCTATGAACTTTGGCACTAGGCAGAGACTCTCTTGGCTACCAAATTTGCCCTCCTTCTACACCCTTGACAGTACAATTCTCAAGGACTCTTCCTCATTTAGGTATCTTGGGGTCTGGTTAGACCAGCATCTCAACTTTTCTGGGCATATAGACTCCATTCTGAAAACATTGCAACCCAAACTAGATGCACTATACAGGAACCAAAGTTGTCTACCATTACCAGCTAGGCGGGAGCTCATTCAGAAAATGATCCTACCTATTTTTGACTACTGTGATGTAGTCTGTAGTGCCACACTGCTCTCCTCAACCAGATTGGATACCCTCTTTAATGCCTTCTGTCGTTTCACCCTAGACTCTCTTCCTCTTACCCACCATTGTACTCTCTATCAATCTCCTACTCTTCCCTTGCTGGAAAACAGATGCCTATTACACTGTATGAAGTTCATCTCCAAATTCTGGTTTGGTTCCCTTCTCCTTATCTATCAGATTTCCTAGCCTCTGGCCCTCCATCCCAACTCTCTCTCAGATCAAATGTTTCCTGCACCTTGGTTGGTCCTACATGCTCCACCACAATATGCTGAACTGCCTTCTTACACAGGCTACCAAAGCTATGGAATGCCCTGCCTAGTCAAATCAGACACTCCTCCTCCCCCTGGTCCCTCTCAGTCTCCCTCCTTAACTTCCTCTCTCCTACCTGCAATTGCTCCTAACAACTCTTCCTTCCCCCTTCCTATTGCAATCTTATTCTATTTAGGTTATTCTCTAATGATGCACTGCACATATGCACTTAGTAAACCAACTTTTGTACAACAATGTTTTTGTATGTTGTTATAATCCACGTATTTTACCCCTGTGCTGGGTAAATTGACCGTATGCATTTATTCCTGTATTTTTGTATTTGATCTTGCCTAGTTTTAGTTTTATATCTTTGTCTGTCCCATGAATATCTGTGCAGTGTAGGGTTTTGATTCATGTCTTGCCTGTTAAGAAAAAAAATGACAAATGTATGTTGTTGGATTCGTACTCCTCTGTATCCCCTCCCCCCAGGACACTCCATGAGACAGGCAATTGTAATTGTTCAGTGGGCCTTTCCTGGTGAAACTTTTCAATAAATAAATAATTTCTGACTTTCACATGGCTGGAGGATTTTTCTTTTACTGCAGCCTGGATATCCTTGATTCATGAGGAGGGTAAGGATGCACTTTCATCATCCAGCTACCACTCAGTGTCTCTGCTTAATTCTGACATCAAGGTTTAGGCTAAGATCTTTGCAAATAGACTTCAGCTAGTTTTGGATGGGTTGATCTCCCCTATTCAGGTCAGTTTCATGTAAGTTAACCTTTTCTAGTGACCACTTTCACAAGCTTTTACACTTGGCTTCTGTGTTTGGGAAGAGCAGGGCACCTGTGGTCCTGGTCTCCCCTGGATGCAGAAAAAGCTTTTGATGGTGTGTCCTGGCCATATTTATTTGCAGTGTTGAAGAAATTTGGTCTTCCGGTTAATTTTTGTAAATGGGTCCAAGTGTTATATACTCATCCCTCAGCCCAGATTCGTTGTAATGGTCTTGCATCCACATTTTTTCAGTTGCAGAGTGACACCCGACAAGGGATGTTCCTTCTCCCCTCTTTTGTTTAATATGTATCTTGAACCCCTACTTTTAAATCTACATAATAACCCATCTGTGAAAGTTATTTTGATAGGAGGGGAAAGGTGTGCGGTTTTGGCCTACGCAGATGATTTATTGCTTCATCTGGAAGCCCTGGCATCCTCCATCACATCTGCTTTGGCTGAAATCAGGTTGTTCTTAGGGTATCTGGTTGCAAGTTGAATGTTACAAAGGCAAATGTTATGCCTTTAAATGCCTTAGTGTCTAAGTTAGAGATCCAAAGGTTGGGGCTATCTTGGGAACTGAAAGAGTTACAATATCTAGGAATCTGGGTTCCCCACTTTCTTTCGAGTTTGGAAAGGGTGAACTTTTCTCTGCTCCTGAAGGCAATCCAAACAGACCTCCAGCATTGGGTGACTTTACCCTTATCTCTTTGGGGCTGAGGGAGTACCATAAAGATGAACATTCTTCTGAGGATGTTATATCCTCTGGGAATGATAGGCCCTTATTTTCCAGAATCATGGTTTGTGAAAGTACAAAGATTATTAAATCATATTTTGTGGAAGGGGGAGTGGTTCATTGAGCTTATTTCAAGTTGACACAGCAAAAGGAGAGGGGAGGTCTCCACTTGCTGGATTTTTTTCTATATTATTTGACATTACATGGTTCGAAATGGCTGTTACGGAGTTGGAGGACTGTCGATCTCTCTTTCGGAGGTTACCAACCCCTTTGGCTTCAATTAGAGACTGATCTCTGTATGAAAGCGGGGGTGTCTCTTAGTAGTTTGATATATATTATGCCATACAATTTGCCATCCTTGCTCAAGCATCCCCCCATGCTGTGGTCCAAAAAGGCTTGTTCACAGCTTAGGAACCTTCTTAGGGTAGTATGGAGTAAGGCTCTCTCCCAACCAGTTTTTGGTAATCAACATTTTCATATTGGGTGCCATCCTAGTCTGTTGACTTTTTGCCCTCCCTTAGGTGAGGCTACAGTAAACACATTGACTAGACATAGTTGTTTGCTATCTCTAGGGGATGTGCAAGCTACGTATGCAATACCAGTATTGCATGGTTTTAAATACACGAAGTTAGCAAGGGCGTTAGGGGGTTTTCTAGGGCCAGACCTCAGGCAGAATTTATATAGTGGGGTACCGGCAAACTTATGCTCAAGAGCTTCTCAGCCTCACCTGATTTCTGGATTATATGCTTTCCTCCAGTACATGGACACTAACTTCTTGTCGGGGATTGGTTATTATTGGCAACAGAAATTGAACTTGAATTATACATCCCTGGATTGGCAAAGAATAAGGTGTTATTTATATAAATGGGTGAAAAGTGAGTGTTATAGATGGATACAAGTGCAGGTATTGTTGAATTTGTACTTTATCCCTGCCAAACTGTATAACATGGGAAGATCCCAGACCCCCACCTGCTCCTGTTGTGGTCTTCTGGAAGGAGACTTCAAGTATATGTTATGGGACTGTACCAAAATACAACATTTCTGGAATGATATTAAAATATCCCTTAACCCTCTATTAGGTCTGGATGATGCTTTTACTCCTGAGATCTGTTTGCTGGGAAACATTCCCCCTACATTGATTTGACAATGCACGGCATATATGTCTATAATCTCTCTAGTGCCTAAAATAATTATCTTCAGGCTTTGGTTGGAGGACAGTACTCTGTCCATTAGAGAGTGGTTTCAGGAGGTACTGCAGTCCCTGGTAGTAGAAAAGTAAATTGCGAGAATGAACTTTAGGAATGATGCATTCCAGAAAAGGTGGGAGATCTTAAATACCCTTTTGTCAGTCGAAGGAAGTCCTCAAATGGGAGAAGGACGAGATATCGAAGTTTCATTTTTCCCTAGCATTGTTTGGTGGGTATTAGGTGGGGGCAGGGGTTTGTTTCCATCTTAGTAAGACAGAGGTAGACTATTGGGCAGTTCTGCTGAGTCTCAATGTGAGATTAGTTTAGTCTTCTGTATTATGGTCTGAGAGGGAGGGGGAGGAGAGGATTGGTAAGGGGGGTTTGGGATGGTCTGGGGTATTATGTGTTTATTCTGTACTGTATTGTTCTTGACTGTTCAGGAGGTGAGGGGTTTACTTCTTTTCAATGCTTTATTCCTAATGTAGTAGTTGTTTCTAGTTGGAAAATTTGAATAAAGTTTATTCAATTAAACAAAAATAAAAACATTCTCTTTTACCATTTGGAACAATAGTACAGCAGTAGGGCACCAGTGCAGCAGTTAGGAAAGGGTTTAGTTTCAATCCCAAGTATTGCACATTTTTCTCTTTCTCATTACAATTGATGTTGAATAAGAGAAGTAGAAATTGTCAGCTGTCATCACTGATGTCAGTAATAGGTATCAGCAGAGCTAAGAAGACTTTCCGTGTATTCGGCTGTTAGCTCAACAGTAAGCTGCAGTCATCTTAATTAGTTCTAGCTGTGGCTTGTCTAGGTTCAAATGCATATTGATGGGAAGAATTACTTCAAGTAGGCAGAAAGTTCATTATTAAAACTCAAGTACAGCTGTGCGTGGGGGGGAGGGTCTACACTCAATGCAGTATATGCTTTTCTAATAGTGTGCATTTCTTTAGAAATGTTCTGTTCCACCGTTTGGAACAATAGCACAGGGGCAGAGTACCAGGATAGTAGTTGGGAGGAGGGCCTTGGTTCAATTCCAAGTACTGAACATTTTTCTGTCTCACTACAGTCTGTATTGTATGAGAGAAAGTGTTAGATGCCTTTGCCAATGCCAGTGATTAGTTTCATATATACACAGTCATGGATAGCAGAAAAAGGCTCTTGGTCTATCCAGTCTGTCCACCCTTCCTAACTATTCTGCCTTGCCATAGTGGTACTCCTCCCCTTTCTTACGATCCCCTTTTCTAACTAAAATCACCTGCCCTTCCCATGCCTCCTTGAAGCTGCCAATTGATATGGCCCAAACCACTTCTTCTGGTAGCTTATTCCATCTATCCACCATAATGACTGTGAAGAAGTGCTTCCAGACATCCTTTTTTAATCTCCCCCCCCCACCAACTTTAAAGAATTCCCTCTCGTTTCTGTATGTGAACTCAAGGAAAATAGTTCCTTTGGCAGCTACTGTATTTAGTCCCCCATGTCGTAGGGGTGTGAGCATGATAGATAGCAGTACACGGCTGTTAAAGTACAAACATCCTTAGACATATATGTATTCAAATAATATGTAGAATAGAAGGTAAAATGGTTGTTAGTTCTTGTCAGGATAAAGCCTTTTTGCAAATGAAAAACACTTGACTAGAAATAAGGCAGATTTCCTCCTTAGTTGTAATGTCTGTATGGCTGTTTAAGGCTAATTGAAAAGAAACAACAAGGCAGATTTCCTTCTTACTTGTAATGTCTGTATGACTCTTTAAGGCTAAGAACCTTTTCCTTGGTTGCTGTAGACTCTCTTCTTAGTGAGTTTCTCTCAGCTTCCCCCATCCAGTTCAGAGCTCATCCTAGAGATCCTTCTATTTCCCACAGCAACTTCACACTCTGTCTTTTGATCTGGATCTGATCAGACTGAATCTTCTCTGAATCTAACGATCTGTCTAGGGCTCCCTTGTTATACATCCCCAGGGGTCAGGTGATCTGCTTTGTTGCACTTAATGAATATCATTACTATATTTTGTAATTTTTATAAAGGTATGTTTTTAAGCAACCATATGAAACTTTAATACATGAATAACAGGAAAATCACATAGTGCACATCTTTACAACATCTTTCATAACACAAGTGTTCAAATATGTATTTACAAAATGTTTCTATGAGCTCCTTACATATTCGCACCCTCCCTACATCAGCCTTCAAATATTCCAAGTCTGTGGCTGACCATCGCCTTGGAAACAGCACCAGCAACAGGTAAGTGAGCTGGAATTCCTGAGCCATGCACTCAAACAGTCTCACATTTCATTTGCCTTTTGTTACCCCTTCTCTTTTGTGAGCTAACAGTGCAAAACATTTTAGCTTTGTTCCTTTGTAGCTGCTTCTAATTCAGGCAAAACTAAAGGGAGGTTGGTGTGTGTAACCTGCATGTGCAATGCAATGAGGCACTTTCATTTGTAAAGCAAAGTTCAGACTTTAACACATTCAAACTAGCATGCTTTTAAAACTCTCTTTTTATTTCTGATTCTCCTAATGTATGCTCATGTATGCTCAAATCTCAAATGGGCATGATGGAATACGGAAAGGAAAAGTGAATTAAAGGTAAAAAGAAAGAGCAATAAAAGGAGGCCGATATATAAGGAGGGAGTGGCACAGTCTGACCTTCAGGGTGATCATTTCCTGGGTCATTGAAAATATTGTTGCAACAGCCTGGATAGAAAAGTAAGACGATAGATACAGAAAGATATTTATTTTTCTTTCTGAGAGCATACATCTCCTGGTATTCCCATGGCCGGCATCATGACAGGGCTCACCCTGTCACACCCTTTCCCTCCTTTTCTCCAGGGTGCACATGTTTAAGTCCTGCAGCCTCTCCTGGTATGTCAAATCCCTATGGCCATGCACCATCTTAGTTGCCCAGTGCTGTACTGCCCCCACCTTGTTGCAGTCTTTCCTCAGGTGTGGGATCCATTACTTTGCACAGTATTCCAGGTGCAGCCACACCAGCGACTTGTGCCAGGGATGCAGGGATGCTCACCTCCTGTCTTACACAAAAACATAGAAAACATAGAAGTAAATGGCAGGTAAGGACCACCAAGCCCATTCGGTCTGCCCATTTACCCTACCTGTATCAGCACCCGCTGACTCTACTTAGTCATTGGTCTTAGCTACTCCTTCTAATCTCTGTGGTTCCTGTATGTCTAGCCCATGTATGTTTGAATCCCACCACTGTGTGTGCCCCTCAACACCTCCTGGGGCAGGCTGTTCCATGCATCCACCACCCTCTCAGTGAAAAAGAACTTTCTCACATTTCCCCTTATGTAGACTCCCTCTACTCTCATGTCATGTCCTCTTGTTCTAGTACTCTTTTTACACTGTAAGATATTTTCCCCTTTCACCTTATTTATGCCCTTGAGATATTTGAATGTTTCAATCATATCCCCCTCCCCTGCTCCCTCCTCTGCTCCAATGTATACATATTTAGGTCCTTTAATCTTTTCTCACATGTCTTGTGCTGTAGATCCTGTAGCATCATAATTGCCCTCTTCTGCACTGTCTCTATCCTGCCAATGTATTTGCACAGATGCGGACTCCAGAATTGCACGCAGTACTCCAGATGGGGCCTCACCAGTGTTTTGTATAGTGGAATCATTACCTCCCTCCTTCAGCTTGTGTTACCCCTTCCAATACAACCGAACATCCCACTGGACTTCCCTACCACCTTTGCAGTCTGCTTGGTGGCTTTCATGTCATCTGTGATAATGACCCCAAATCTCTTTCTTCCCTGTGACTGTCAGCAACTCCCCCACCCTTCCTGTAACTTCCTCCAGGGTTCCTACTCCCCACATGCATAATTTTGTACTTCTTTGCATTAAACCACAGCTGACACACTTCAGACCATCTCTCCAACTTTTCTAGGTTTTTTTTCTCTTCTTATCCGCACCCTTTGGAATATCTATTCTGTTTCAGATCTTGGTGTCATACGCAAACTGGAAAGCTTTCCCCTCCAGCCCGTCTGCAATGTCACTGATGAAGACACTGAAAAGGACTGGCCCCGAAACTGATCCCTGAGGTACCCCACTGGTGACCCCCATTTTTTCTAACTGGATTCCATTTACCACCACCCTCTGCTTTCTGTCTTTTAACCAGTTACCAACCCTGTTCACCACATTGTGGCCCACCCCCAAACTACCCAGCTTGTTGATCAGCCTTCTATGTGGAACGGTGTTGAAGGCCTTGCTGAAATCAAAGTAGATGACTCCTACTGCACCCCCTTGGTCCACCACCTTGGTCACCCAGTCAAAGAAATCTATCAGATTAGTTTGAGAGGACCTTCCCACTGTGAATCCATACTTCCTTGGATCCTGCACTCCTATGGATTACATGTGTTCCACAATCCATTCCATAAGGAGTGCATCTGTGATCTGACCCACTATTGATGTGATACTGACTGGCCTGTAGTTCCCTGTCTTCTCTTTTCTGCCATTCTTGTGAAGAGGGACTAAATGTGCTCTTCTCTAGTCTTCCGGGACCACTCCAGTGTTCAGTGACTCACTAAACAAGACTGCCAGTGGTGGTGCAAGCTCCACCCTCAGTTCCTTTAGGATCCTGGGATGCATGCCATCTGGACCCATTGCTTTGTCTACCTTTAGCTTTGTAAGCTCTTCTAGGACCCTCTTCTCTGTAAAAGGACTAGTGTTCACCTCCCTCCCTCCCCTGTGTGCATTTGATGTCTAGCTGTGGGCCCTGTCTCTCCCCTTTCTCTTTAAAGACTGAGAAGAAATATTTGTTTAGGACTTATATTGTTTCTAGGTACCCCTCTACACACTCTCTCGTGTCCCCTCTGAGTTTAACAATTCCCCCAGACATCTGTCTTTCACCAATGTACCTGTAGAATGCCTTGTCCCCTTGCTTCACTGATTGAGCTAATCTTTCCTCTGTTTGTGCTTTTGTGCTCCTTACAGCTTTTCCAGCTTCTCTCAGACAATTCTGGTACACCTTCCTATCCTCATCCCTTGTGTCCTCTTCCTCTTATATTTTCTGAAGGCCAGTCTTTTGGCCCCAACCTTTTCTGCTACAGCCTTTGAGAACCAAAGTGGTTTCCTCCTTCTCTTACCTTTGTTTCTCACTCTAACACACTGGTCTGTTACCTCAACAATGACCTCTTTAATACGTTCCCATTGCACCTCAACATCCCCTCCTGTCTCCCTCTTTGCCAGGGCTTCTTTGATAGTCATTCCTATCTTAACAAAGTCAGGCCCTCTGAAATCTAAGATTGTTACCTTTGTATGAGTTTCCTGCATCCCTATGTTTAATTTGAACCATAACATGTGATGGTCACTGGAACCCAGGTGACCTTGCACTTGGAGATCTGTGATTCTGTCTCCATTGGTCAGTACCAGATCCAGGATCACCCTGTCTCTGGTGGGTTCCTGTGCCAGATGTTTGAGGCACACCCACTGTAGAGAGTCCACAATGTCTCAGGTCTTGACTGAGGCCCCTGCTGGGAGGGACCAGTCCATGTCCGGTATATTAAAATCTCCCATCAGAACGTTCCTTTTGCTAACATATTATGTATGTCTTCCAGCAGTATCCTGTCAACTTCCTCCCCCTGAGCTGGAGGCCTGTACACCACCCCTGTTCAAATAGCTTTGTACTGCTTATCCCAATCACTATGCATCACATCATTTTGTTTGCTTTGGTCACTGCTCTGTTACAGTGTTCAGATGTTTTTAGGGTCTCTTGTCTCATCACCCCTAAGCCCATTTTCTTCTGAAGTGCTATAGGGCACCACCCCTCCCATTTTGTATTATACCTTTGGGTTCCTTTTCCAAGAGTACATTCATTTACATTTTTTAGTGTTAAAGGTCAGTTGCCAAACCTTGGATCAGCTCTCCAACCCACCCACATCTTCCCTTAGTTCCCTTTTCCCTACCACCATATCTACCCTTGTGCAGATCTTTATGACATCTACAAAGAGGCAGAACTTACTCTTAATATCTTCACCTTTGTCACAGATGAACATATTGAAGAGAACCAGTCCTAATACAGCCCCTGAAGTGCCCTGCTGGTCACTTCCCTCACCTCTGAAACTCCCCACTGACTACCACCCTCTGTGTTTTAACCCCATCCAGTTGTCTATCCAATTCACCATCTTTTCCTCTACCCCAAGGTCCCTCATTATTTGACCAGCCATCTGTGGGGGACCAAGTCAAAGTCTTTGATGTCAAAGGTATACTATATCAGTTGTCTGCCCTTTGTCTACTGCTCTGGTAACCCAGCTGAAGCACGCAACCAGATTTGTCTGGCAAGGCTTTCTGCTCATAAACTCATGCTGTCTGAGGTCCTGCAGCAAATTCCCTTTCAAGGAAGTCCACTAGGTCCTCCCTCAGTAGAGACTTCATGATCTTCTCCACATTTACTGGTTCATCTCTCTTACCACTTTTGTGTAGCAGAACCACATCCACTGTCTCCTGTCCCTAGGGAGCCCCTGTGGCTAGCAAGCTATTGAAAATATATGCCAGTGGTCCTGCTATAACCCCTGCTACCTCACATAGCATCCTCAGTGGTTAACTATCAAGTCCCATAAATCTATTCACTTTCAACCCTGCTAGCTTTTCCAACACCCTGTTCTCCATTATCTGGACTTTTCTCCAGCAGCTTTGCTCCCTCCCTACCTACCTAATTCCACAATCTGGTAGTGGCCCATTCTTCTCAGTAGTAAATATCAAACAGAAATAACTGTACTACAGTATCTCTGCCTTCCCCTTGTGTCCCTCTTTCCACCCCCTCATTTCTCTTAAATTTCATTATAGCCCCTGTGACTTTCACTTCTCCAAGATGTTGTAGAAGAATGCCTTATCCACTTTCTTCACACCTATTGCCAACCGGAGCTCCATCTCTGCCTTGGCCTCTCTCGCCTTCCTGGTGGTTTCTCTCGTTGCTTCCAGATACTTCAGAATGAAAAAAAAAGCAGGCTACAACATTCCATTTCAGACTGTCCAAAGATGCACATGACTCTTGCTTAGATTAGCTGTTGCTAAAATTTATTTTGCAGCATGCTCAGATCAGTGACGTACAAAGAACTGTGTAACAGCTCCTGCATAGATGCCCAGAATGCCCTAATTAGATTAGAGTTTGTTCATTCCTCACTGATTCTTTAAAGAAGAAATTCTCCACTGTCCTCTCAGTTGGAAGTTGAGCTAGTTCTATACAATTTAATAAAAAATGTATATTATATCCTGCATGGCAGGATGTTGTAAATTCATTTAGTTGCAGATTACAGTTTCAGGAGATTGAACTTTGTTGGAAACAATAAGTTTCCCTATAAATACCACAACTCACTATCCTCCAAGCCAACAGTGCCCATCGAATATCTCCAGCAAAATGAATCCATTGTGGCCAATGCCTGTGCATAAAACACAACTGTAGTAACAGCAGTGACTTTAAAAAAGAATTTAAATGATCTTACAAAACAGTTATTTTAAAGTGGGTATGATCTGGATTTGCTGAACCAGGCCAAAGAAAGAGGGAAAAATCTGAATGGGATGACTTGTTAGTTCCAAAGCTATGCACCAGCTTTGAAAAAGAATCTGTGACACTGGTGCTAAATTATAGACCAACAGAGGGTCATGTAGGTGCAGTTGTGAGAAAAAAGTGACCAGTCTTGAAAGGTGATATCATTCTGAAAGATGAAATTGATGCTTTTTCAAGAGTCACATTTAGGAAAGGATGCAATTCAAAAGACATGCTGATCAATAAAAATTAAAAAACAGAAAGAACCAGCAAATTGAACAATAACTGGTGGCAGAACAAACCCAAGGGCATGTCTGAATTCTGCAGATGCAGTATCTGAAAATACAGTCAGACAGGAAAAATGCTTGAAGTAAGCAATAATACCCCGACAATGGCAAGTACTGGGGAATACTGGACCACCCAGGAAATAATGAGACTAACACCAAAGCAGTTAGAAAATATCCCACTGTATTACATGTGTTTGAAAAAAATTATATTTCTATATAAAAAATCTTATGTGTTTCAATTATTTTGTAAAAAAAAAAAAAGTTCCTCCACCTGCATTAGGCTTGTGTTTTTTTTTTAAAGACTTAGGTCCTATTAGAGTAGTTGTATGAAGCTGGTTGCTATGGTTAACCCCCCCCCACACACACACACACGCACACAGGGCTTACTAAATGGGCAGAAATAGTTTGAACTAGTTTTGGGGGGCTTGAATGCAGTCAATTTCTTTATTTGTTTGCAGTTTTATGAACTGCCGTTTCTTTTCCCCGACTGACAGCATGACAGCAACAGGAGAGTGGCATGCGCTGTTTCAGGCAGTGACATTTAGGTACTCACTGTGATTTTCTTTTTTGTATGTGTGTGAGAGAAGAAATGTATAAGGAGATGCTCGCAGGCTTCAAAAATATTGCCTTTAAACTCACAACTTGCATACCAAGTTGAGTGAGTGAGTGCCAAGCGAGCAAGACCCCGAGTGTGTCAGAGAGAGAGACAGAGAGAGTCAGAGACCACTAGATCTGCAGTCAGGAAAGTCAAGAAACGACATGTCCTTTAAGCAGATCTAGCACTCTCTGTCTCGCTCATCTTAGCTTCCAATTGTGCAGGTGATCGTAAAGTTGGGTGCCTTTTATGTATCTCATTCCAGTGGGGACAGGGGGAGATCTGCAGCTGATGTAGGGCTCGCTTAGCAAGAGAATGAAATGGTGTCCAAGGATTTTGAAAATTCGGGGTGCCCAATCATACTGTTGGTAATGGAGTACCCTGAACTGGCACTTGTTTTACACCAGGCATCTATCGAAAAATAGATGCCCAGGTTGGGACTGCTTTCAACTAATCAAGTTTCACTATCAAATCTAGCCACTTTCTAAATTGAAGGAGATCCACAGATGGTAGAAACTGGAAAATTTATAAGCTGTATGACTTCATTTGTAATATATGTACTGTGGTGCAGTTGTAATTTGGCTGGTGTAGAACATACAGTTTGCCCTTTGAAAATTAGAGTATAGGAACACCTCAGGAGTATTCTAAAATCAGATATAATACCCCATTGGTGTTCATTTTAGGAACTATCATGGATTGGATCCAAAACATTTAAAGTTCACAGGTACTGAGTGGATACCACCAGCAAAATGTGGGAGTGGGAGGAGATTCAATCAACTTTTACAGAAAGATAGTAGGTGTATCTTCATGTTGGACACATGCTCTCAGCCAGAAACAACTGGAGGCAACAGTTCAGACACAAAGAGCAACCCTAGCAGGCATACGCCAAGTGCGGTCCAGCCCCTAGCCTTACTGTCTGCTGAACTTCATTGATCTTCACCAACTGGAGAGATCCCAATCACAGAGGAAAGGCAGACTCCAACAGATGCAGAAGCAAGGATTCCTTGACAGTGGTTCTACCTGAATCCCCATTGAAGTGCACAGTCTGGGCTTCTTTCTCCACTGAGGTAGCTTCTCTTCTCTTCTCACTCGCTCTGCTCAGACCCAGCCAGCAGTGGCTCTCTCAGCATAAGGAGCTACTGGAACACTTACTCCACACCCCCTTAACATAAAAATAAGTTGCCTTTCCATCCAATCAGTTCTGTGTCTACTTTGGTTTTATGTGCAGTTTATGTTACAAGGGCTTGCTACAGTACATCTAAAAAGCAGAACATCACTGATTGTTTTTACAGGTACTGTAGCAGAAACAAAGGTTGTGCTCATCCACCCAACCCCTAACCCCACCCACCTCTGTGTCATCCTCCTTTATAGGGTCTAAATGGCCCCTCCCCCTTCCTGCCTCCACTAATTACAAAGGCAGGGCATACATACAATACTTGTATTTCTATTTCATCCTGAGCCTCACATTTACTTATATATCTTCACTACCTAAGACTTGCCTGCATATTTTGTCCACAATCCCATACTTCCTGCCCACACATAGGAAACTTAAGAGGCAAAAACAAACACAAACAAGAGAAAACAAAAAAATTCAGCCACCTTCTCTCTCTAACCTTCATTTTCTTTCATCTGCTGCCATCTGTCCTCACTCCTAAATAAAAAAACTACAACTCTTCTTTTGTCTGCTACTCTCTCACAAGTAGTGATCATCAACTCTACTTCTATCCAGTTCTCAACAAACTCACAATAGACTATGTCCACTGCAGGTACTGTGGGACTCTATTCAACTGAACAATTGCCCATAATATAGGACACTGCCCAACATGTTATGCTCTGAGACATCTAAGATATCAGCTTCATGCTGCTTGGGCTAAAATTGCCTTTCTTAGAACAAAGATTCAGGAGATCACACAACACTATACTCCACCAGCCCCTAAGCACACACCCCAGCCATGGATTTCTCTACCACAGAGGGCAACAAAACCCGGGGGCTGGCAGACAGTCAAAAACTGCTGAGCTGCATGATCATACCACAAGACAAAGGATCTGATAAAAAAGTCAGACAGATTTGAGCCACTGTTACCCATGCCTTTCATTGAGGCAGAGGTCACCGGGAGCCCAGACCCACCACAGGGCTCATGTGAGCAAAAAACAAGCTACAGGGAGACAGGACATAACTGCAAATCACGTACTAGTCATAAGGGACTCTATGATTCAAGGAATAAGAGTCTCACCTACAACACAGCAAAAATACAAAAGTTGCTGTCAGGTGCCTTCCAGGATCATCAGTGCACAGAGACACTAACCTCATTGAGAAAACTGTATGGAACACAGGAATAAAACCACATGTCTTAATCCACCTAGACACCAACAACCTGGCCAATTATTCAGTGGAGGAGACCAAGAGGCATCTGATCTCTCTAGGTGACAAACTTTCTCCTATCTCATCCACTGTCTCATTCTCTGAGAGTCTTCCGGTATGGGAAAAAGGAGCTAGCAGGAAGAAGATCAGAGATAAAGACATCTCTGAGCTCAACAATTGGCTCAGAGACTGGTGTGCAGAGAGGGGCTATAAATGCATAGTGGACTGGAATACATTCTGGGAAAGTTATTTCTTTCGATATGATGGCCTGCACCTCACCAAGGAGGGCACCCGGGTTCTAGGCCAGAAATTTGACATTTTCATTTCTCCTTTAAACTAGTTAAGGGTGGGTAGGCAGCAGCACCCAAGGAACCACAGGGGGCAACTGTTGCCACTCTCAAACAATCTCCTATGAACACACAACCAGATCAAGACAACACTAACACACACCTTATCGGCACGCTTAAGGACCCTACAAGGCTACTTACTGTAGTATAAAGACAATGTCTCCTGCAAATATACAGAAAAAGGGAAGCTCCACAGTGATCAATTCTGATCAAGGAAGACAAGCATCGTTGGTCAATGCTTGTAGCCTGGTGAACAAAATCCCAGCTCTCACCACCATAATGGCAGAGGCAGACCTGGACTGGATCCTGGTCACAGTGACATGGTTCATTGAGAACCACACTATTGTGAAAAGACCATAAAAGTAAGAAAGGTGGAGGGGTAGCAATGTATGTAAACAGCAACATCAATGCTATGGAAACCCAGGGACACAGCAGCAATGAGGAGGTCCTCTGGGTCACCCTCGGAGGAGGAAGTAAGTACCCTATCTGAGCTAGGGATATATACAGACCCTCAAAAGAAAAGAGTCCAGCTCAGCCAACCTCGATGAAACACAAAAAATTAATTAAGGGGAGGTGTTAAACTACCAATATGGCAAAATAGCACAAATGCTGATTGGTAGACAATGAAGCTCGCTCACCCAGTATAAAATGTAAAAAGAATATTTTTATTTTAATTCTTCTTATTCTTGTATCCTTTGTATATTTTTATTTTCATTCAAAAAATAAAGACACTATGCAGTGCACCATATCAGTTCAAATGTTTCAAACAACAGCTCTTCATCAGTGAAGTACACTGCATCTGTAGCAAAACATAAACATCTGTAAGAAAGTTCATTTATTATATACTAATTGAAAGTCTAGTATATCTGAATTAAAATGGCACATTATCTGACCTATTACCCATCTTGTCTAGTGTCTCCTGCACACCATTTCTCCAAAAATTGCTTAAATACATCCCCCGGTTCCCTCAAAAGATAAATGATGTTTGTTTTTGAATTTATAGAACTGTCTGATTCATATCTTATGAACATCTTTTACAAATAAATAAGTACAAATGCCATAATGTGGCCCTTAGTAACACATACCTTGAACAAGCAGAGGCTACAGCAATCTGTGTACATTGTGAAATAATTACATAAAACTTAAGAACTCCATCTTTTACATGTTTTACCGTTTTCAAGTGTGCCCTACTTCATTAACATTACCAAAAGGTTGCATAACAATTACATGCATAAACCCACATCCCAAAATGTATTTTTTTTTTTTTGGGTGTTGTTTCTCCTGGGGCCTCCAGTCAACCAGTTCATCCTCGCATCCCTTTCTCCAGCCGCCGTCTGACCTGTACAGGTCTCCATGGAGGGTGACCACCCAATTGCCCCATGGCTTACCCCCTGTGGTGGGGAGATGGGGCGTCCAACTCCCCCCACCTAGTATGGATCCACACTTGGTGATCCCCTCCTGGAGCCGGCACAGGTGCTCACAGATGTCCATCAAGCCACTGCAACTGGATGTTCCTTTTCCGCTTTTCTCCCCTACGGGCTCACGGCGTGCAATGATGCCAGTGACTGGGTGCCTGCATGCTCCCGTGCACACCCCAATCAAGTGTCTGCGTGTTCCACCCCCATGGCATGTGGCTCCGTGCCACCGAGCCCCAGCCTCCACTAGGGGTCAGGTGAGCACTGGCCGCAGGAAACCCCCCCTCCACGGAGATGGAGAGCAGTCCATCAGATGCTCAATCCATCTCCTCTCTGCTGACCCACGGCAACCCGTGCTCATTCCCAAACACAGGTCACCGGTGTGGCGCGAGGTGTGGCATCCACCGTCTCAACCCTCTGCACCACTGGGCCAGCTCCCAAAATGTATTTTTAGTGAAATTAAAATGATTCTCCTCTGCTCATGAGTTTAAACAGACCTGTTTATGCAGCGTGGCTCCATATGCTTATGACTCTCTATTTTAAATAAATGAACAGGCTGTTCATTTATTTAAAATAGAGAAGTACAGTGTATGCAGTGTACTTCACTTATGAAGAGTTGTTGCTTGAAACATTTGAATTTATATGGTGCACTGCATAGTGTCTTTATTTTTTGAAAGAAAAGAAAAATATACAAAGGATACAAGAATAAGAAGAAATCAATAAAAATATTCTTTTTACATTTTATACTGGGTGAGTGAGCTTTATTGTCTACCAGTCAGCATTTGTGATATATACATACCCCCAGCCCAGGATAAAGACTTGGACAAGGAACTCCTGGAGGCCATCCTACAGATAGCAGACAAAGTTGAACAGCTGCTGGTCGCTGATTTCAATCTACCTGATGTGGATTGGCTTTCACACATGACCTCTACAGAAAGGAGCAGAGAATTCCTCCTAGCACTTAAGGGAGCAGGACTAGAACAGTTGGTGACCACACCAACACAAAAGGAAGCCATCCTGGACCTTGTGCTCTCAAATAATGACAGGATCTCTGACACAACAGTGGGCAGCAATCTGGGTACCAGTGCCCATAGGACCATCTGGATCACCATCACCAGTAAAGAGGAAGTCAGCCACAGCAAACTCAGGATCCTGGATTTCAGGAAGACTGGCTTTACTCAAATGAGGGCTTCCATAAACTGAATACTTAACAAGGAAACAGAGGTCACAGTGGAACAGAGGTGGAAAGCCCTGAAGGAAGCTTCACTCACAATAACTGCCAAGTGCACGAAGCAGATCTCTAAGTTGAGAAAAAGAAGGAAATCACTATGGTATACCGAGGATGTAGCAGCAAAACTAAAGGATAAAAGGATAGCATTTAGGAGATTCAAGGGATACTAACAATGAGGCAGATATGGAAGTCTACAAAATGAAGCTAAAAGAAGCAGGGAAGACAGTAAGGGCAGCCAAAGCCCAGACAGAAGAGAGAATCACACGAGGAGTTAAGAAGGTGACAAAACTTTTTATAGATACATCAGAGAAAAAAGGAAAACAAAAGGAGGCATTATAAGAATAGCAATCAAGGATGGCAAACAGGCAGAAAATGATAACAAAAAAGTGGAGATTCTAAACAGTTTCTTCTGCTCAGTCTTCACAAACGAATATGTCAGCAATGGACCCAAAATGCAGAACACAGGTGGACTCACCATAGAAGCAGATGCTGGACCATTTACAAGAGACAGTATCCAAATTGAGCTTCTCAAATTAAAAGCAAATAAAACAATGGGTACAGATGAAATCCACTCTAGAATTCTGATGGAGCTGGTGCAGGAAATTGGAGGCCCACTGGCAGAATTATTCACGCAGTCTCTAGAAAGCAGGGAAATACCTCAGGGCTGGAGAAGTGCCACAGTGGTACCATTGCACAAAAGTGGAAGCAGGGAGTAGGCTGGAAACTACCGGCCAGTGAGCTTGACCTCAGTAGTGGTGAAGCTTATGGAGTCCTTACTTAAGGAAAGAATAGTGAAGTTCCTTATGGAAACAGGGCAGCTAGATACTAAACAGCATGGATTTACAGCAGGACAGTCATGTCAAACAAATATGATTGAATTCTTTGACTGGGTCTCCAAAATAGTGGACCAGGGAGGAGTGGCAGGCATAGTCTATCTTGATTTCAGCAAGGCTTTTGACTCTGTCCCCCATAGAAGATTGGTCAATAAACTAGAACACTCCAGTTTAGGGCACAAAATAGTCAAGTGGGTTCAAACTGGCTTCACAATAGAACGTGGAAGGTCATAGTCAATGGAACACTGTCTAGCAAGGGAAAGGTGATCAGAGGTGTGCCTTAAGGATCTGTCCTTGGCCCAATCCTCTTCAATAAATTCATCAGCCACATTGCTGATGGCCTGCAGGGTAAGGTATGCCTGTTCGCAGATGACACAAAGCTCTGCAACAGGGTAGATACAATTGAAGGAACAGCAGCAATGGAAGCAGATCTAAAGAGCCTAGAAGCATGATCTAGGGACTGGAAGTTGAAATTCAATGCCAAAGAGTGCAAAGTCATGCACCTAGGCAAAGGAAACTGAAAGAAAACATACACAATCAATGGTGAACAATTAACAGAAACAAAACTGAACTAAAACCGGTAAAAGGTCCCCTGTTCCTGATTACCATAAACTCTATATCTTTACTCACACTTTGCACCTTCCCGTTCTTAACTACCCATTGCACCTTTTTTTTTTGTAGACTCTTTTTCCCTCCGGCCACAGTCTATGGGGCCTCTCTCAGGCATCCTGCCTACTCCTACCCTGCCTGAAGTCCTCCTACCTGTGCCTCTTCTCTCCCTTTCCTCTAGCTACAATTGGTACCCCCAGTTTAACCCCTCTGGGGTGGGGCCACCCCTTCTCTCCGGGCGCTCTCAACAGTCAGTTCCGATGTGGCAGAGGACCCGGGTGGAGGAACCTGGAAGGGCAGACAGGAAGGACCTGGCTGTGAGCATGGGGGCAGGTGCCATTGCCTCCTCCAGAGACCAGGGTTTTCCCTGTTCTGGTGAGCTCTTCTCCCCTCCCTCCCATGTGTGTGCACATCCCGACACACAGTGCATGGCAACCCCTGCCTGTGTTGGGCACGCCAGCTATGTGTTGCTCAGCCAGCTACAGCACTCCCAGTCTCTGCCAGGAGCCACTAATGTGCTGAGTGATCCCCAACCTCCCCCTCCAGGAAAGAGAGCAGCCCTGCAGGTGCTCAGTCCTTTCCCACCCCTGCCATCCCCCAGCACTCGGAGCTCACTTCCGAACTCGGTTCACTGGCATGGTGTGAGGTATGGCATCCAGTGCCTCAACCCTCAGTGCCACCGGGCCAGCCCCATTGCACCTTATCACCCCACTACTACCCCCCACCCACCCCTCCCTCTCAAGGCTCCTACCCCACCCCTCCCACCCTTTCAACCCTAGATCCCACTCTTTTTCCAATAATGGCAGTTAGACACTCTTTTCTATAGCCTTAGAAATTCCTACATTTATTAGATATTGTTCCTTTCTTCATTTAGTCAATATTATCCAGGCATACATTGTACAATGCCAGTAACAGTTGATTGTCCAATTACGATGTTATCATTACCTTGACAATGCCCTCTGGGTTGCACATCCTTATAATACTGTAATGTATGTTCTGTGCTTCTCCAGTAAGATTACTTTATTTAGCTAGATTATTACTCTTAAGTCCTGAATTACCTTGTCTAATGTCAACTTCATTATACCCCTCCTACTAGTTTCCTGACTGCCTGCAATACTGTACCTCTGCAATGTTTTATCTGTCTTCCACTTGTAAATTGCATTGGATCTGTCTATGTACCTTGATGTGGAACCTATGTAAAAGAGCCCCTGGCTCAAAGGTGTTTAATCCAAAACATAAATAAAAAAATATAAATAAATTAAAAAACCTGAATGGGACTTCGGAGTGCTTATTTTTGATGATTTAAAGGTGGGTAGACAATGTAAAAAGGTGGCGCAGAAAGCTAGTAGCATCCTCGGATGTATTGGCAGGGCCATTATAAGTAGGAAGCAAGAGTTCATATTCCCCCTGTACAGGTCCTTAGTGAGGCCACATCTCTAGTACTGTGTACAGTTCTGGAGGCCACACCTAAAAAAAAGGACATAGACCACTTGGAGGCTATAGAGAGGAGAGCTACTAAAATGGTACAGGAACTGCAGCAGGAGCAATATGAATCTAGACTACAGCAACTGCAAATGAACTCTCTCAAGCAAAGGAGAAACAGGGAGGATATGACAGAAGCCTTCAAATACATAAAGGGTATAAATAAGGTACAAGCAGAATTCCTCTTTCACAGAAACGAGACCACGCGAACAAGGGGGCACAATTTGAGACTAACAGGGGGTAAGTTAAAAAACAGCATTCATAAGTTCTGCTTCACAGAGAGGGTGTTGGACCCTTAGAATAGCTTACCACCAGAGGTTGTGGAGGTCAAAACAGTCATTGCTTTTAAGCTAACATGGGACAAGTACTGAGGTAATCTTGGAAGAAGAACAGAATAGTGGGGTAGGCAATCTGGGCAGACTAGATGGATCATACGGTCTCCTTCTGCCGACACGTTCTTCATACTACTAAGAAACATAGGCATACTGAAGGCTGTAGCCCATGTGTGTATGTCTCCACCCAAGCTGGTTCATCATCCTGTTGTTTGTAACAAGAAATAATCAAGAGTCTGTTTAAATTTAGCATGGTCAATGTTGTCCAATAATGAACTTGAAAGAGTATTCCATACAGGTATGATTCTCTGAGTAAAGTAAGATCTCCTTTTATTAGTTCTAGGGTATGTTAATGCCAGTTGGTATTTATGGCTTCTAAGGTTACAATCTTGCTTGCTGTAAGACATTCCCAACTGAGTCAGTAGCTCAGTGTCAGGATAGATTTTATGCATAAATAGTAGATCTCCTCTCTTTCTTCTCTGTTCCAGAGAGTACAGGCTTAGTTCCCTCAGCCTTTCATCATAACCTTTGTCCCACATATTAGTGACAAGTTTCGTTACTCTCTGTTGCACCCCTTCCAGTCTATTGATATCTTTCCTGAGGTATGGGCTCCACAGGGGAGAACAGTAATCCAAATGTGGTCTCACATATGCCCTATAGGGTGGCAAAATTCATCCCCTGTCCCGAGAGGTAAAACTCCTCTTTATACAACCTATTAGTTTATTTGCTCGACTAATGATATGGTTACACTGATTATGAAAGGATAAATCAGAATTAATTTGTATGCCCAGGTCCTTTTGTTGTACTATAGGAATTAGTGCTTGACCATTTAATATATACTGGTCTTTGTTTGTTTGTGTTTCCTAAGTGCATGACAACACATTTAGCAACATTAAAAGACATCTGATTTCTGTAACAAGTTTGAGAATATCTTCTGGTGTTTTTAATAGTGCTACTATTTTAGTCTCGTCAGCAAATTTTATTGCAAAACTGTTAATATTATTGGTCAAGTCCGATATAAAAATATTAAATAGTAAAGGTCCCAGGACTGACCCCTGAGGCACTTCACTACTCACTGGACGTGTTTTAGACATGCATCCCCTAATACATATGTGCTAAGTGTGATCAGTTAACCATTCTTAAACCCAGTTTGTAATATGATTGTTAATTCCTAATACTCTCATTTTGTTTATTAGCTGGTCATGGGGCACCTTGTCAAATGCTTTACAAAAGTTGAGATAGATTACATCCATAGGTATGTTGTTATCCATGGTTTTGCTGATATACTCATAGAAAACCATATTTCTGGACAAACAAGATCTATTTTTTCTAAATCCATGCTGTGTTTGGTCCACTAACTCTTTGGTATTTAAATCCTCTTCTAATCTAGTTTCGAGTATGGACTCAAAAATCTTCCCTATTATACTGGTCATGTTAATCGGTCTGTAGTTGAAAATGTCTGCATGGTTTCCCTTTTTATAAATTGGTGTTACAGTAGCTGTTTTCCAATCGTTTGGTATATTATAGAATAATAGAGACATATTAAAAAGTTTACAGAGAGGTTCTACTAACCATTCACTAATTTCTTTTAGGAGTCTGGGTGGAGTTTATCAGGCCCTGGTGATTTATTTATGTTAATATTTTTCAATTTTGCCAAGATCTCCTCCTTTGTTACTTCCAGACAGTCATCCTCTGTACTTCCTATAGATGTACCATTTGTATTAGTTTTAGTATTAAATATGGAACTAAAGTGTTTATTAAATTTGTCTGCAGTTTTCAGAGTGGCTATTATGACTTTTGTGTTTATTTTCAGTGACCCAGTAGTCCTTGGGGTATGTTTTTTTTGTTATTTAAGAAGGAATAGAAGCTTTTACCCCCTTCATTTCTATAAGAGAACCTTTATTCAAACCTATTTTTTTTTCCATTTTTATTTTGGTTTTGCATCTCTTTAAGATCATGTTGTACTTCCATCTGTTGAAATCCCTACCATCGCTTTTCATTATCCTGTATAATCATTTTTTTTTTGTAACTTGGTTATAGTAGGTTTTACCTACAGTGGAGTCTTTCCTCTTTTATTGTAAACTATTTTATTTGGAAAATACTTTGCTTCTGTTTCCAGGATTTTATTTTTAACTCTTATCCAAAGTTCATTTGGAGAAGTTGTCCCATTGTCCCAATTCCATTCAAGTAAGTCCAGTTTTAGCTGTACAAAATTAGCTCTATTATAATTTTTAAAAACTATCTTTCCTGTCTCGGGTGTTACTTGTATACTGCTGTCGAAGGTAATGGTCATGTGATCACTATTTTGTATTGGTGTTTTAACCTTGATATTACTAATTTTTTTCTGGGATGTCAGTCAATATTAAGTCAAGGATGTTATTTTTTTCTTGTAGGTTTACTAATTAATTGATGTAAACCATTTGTTGAACATATGTCCAGAAAGGAATTTTCCTGATTATTACTCTCCTCACAGTCTTCCCAATTTATTCCTGGGAAGTTGAAGTCTCCCATTAGTATAATTTATTTGGATTTAGATTTTTTGTTTATACTATTGAGAATTTCCTGGTTGACTATTTGTTTAGTATCAGGTGGCCTATAACAGAGACCAATAAGTAGTTTTAGATGTCCCTCACCTAATAATTCTACCCAAATGATTTCATAGGAATATTTATCTGTTGAATCAGTGATTGGTTTAAACTTAATATTATCTTTTATGAATAATGCCACCTCCCCCTATTTTTTTCTGTTCTGTTTTTGCAATAGGTAGTATATCCAGGAATATTTCTGTTCCAATCAGAGTTATCATTCCATCAAATTTCTGTTACTGCCGCTGTATCTATTTTATCATTGTTAAGTATTATTTGAAGTTCATCCATTTTTGTTCCATGTAAGCTCCTTGCATTAGTTAGGAGGAATGATAGTCCTGATTTATTGTTGTGTCCAATTTTGTGACTGTTTGCTTTTTTAGTGTTTGGCTGTGAGTTATTTTCTTTATTATCAATATTTTAAAGTTCCCTTGCCCCATTTTCTTTAATTTTTTGTTTGAGTGAGTGCACTATAGGTAGTACAACCAAGTAACCTTGAGCCTTGCCCGCTCAAGTGTAACCCATAATTTCCATACAGTGGAAGTTATTTTCAAATTTTTCCCACGTTCTTAAACAGTGTATGTTATTTGTGACACTCCATCTTCGCAGCCAATTATTAAAACTTTTAATATTTTTAGTCCTTTTTTAACTTGCCCTGGGTACTGGAAGAACTTCTGATATTATGGGGGTTGCTTTTAATTCTTGTATAGTTTTAATTGCAGCTTCCATGTCTCGTATAATTTCTTCTACCTCTTGTTTGCCAAAATTGTTTGTTCCAGTGTGTAACACCACAGTTTTAGATCCTGCCATGTTTTCTAGTATATCTGGAAGTAATTGGGTAATGTCTCTTATTGTTGGCCCACTGTAACTACAACTAGTTACATTCTCTTTATTTCTCCTAGTTGTATAGCTATCTGTGAACCTTGTGATGGAATCTCCCAATATAAATATTTGCTCCGGTATAGCATTCGTATTTGATGTAGAATTTGTGAACTTGTTAAAGTGATCATCCTTGTCCATATTTACATTGTTTTGGGTTAGTAGTTCACCTTCCATTCCTTGCACTGGGTGTATTTGGTCAGATTCTGTCAAGAGTAGTGATGGGGGGGCCCAAAATAGCTATGTTGTCATTCATGTGTTTAGTGTTTGTTTCTAATTCAGTATCAAGGTTTTATTTATGTACTAGCGGTGATCTGGGGACAGTTGTACTTTCTTCTTCTGATACTGTGACGAGAGGGTCAAAGCTATTATAAAGTGGTAAATTAAAAGCTTCAGCTTTTCTCCCCTTTTTTTTTCTTGGCTGGTCTTTTAGATTGCATGTCAAACCAGTCAATATCTGAATTTTCCTGCATCTCGTTGTCCCTACATCTTTTTCTAGTTGATGTAATATTAGGGCCTAAGCTGGTATTTGGTTCAACATCCTGGTTTTTCTGGGTTGGGACAAGCGTGTTTTGAAATGCATTTGGAATTTGGCCCTGTAAGTCAGAGAGTGCACCCTCATTAGTCATAGTATGAACCAGGCCTGTTTCCTCATTTTTCATTCTATTAAGCCTTGTTGGCTGATTTCCAGTGCTTTTAATCTTGTGTTGAACAGATACATTTCTGCTTGCATCTCCTTATTTTGTTTACATTTCAAGCAAATAAATGGCTTTTCAACTACCGGAACATCAGAGAATAAATACATGTCACACCCAACACAGAGTATCCCCGTTTTATCTTTGAGTAACTGGTTTAATTCCATTATACTTCAAGCTAGCTGATTTTTGCGTGCAGTATTTAGTATGTATGTAACTTACTATACTTCTCCAGCCAGTGTTTAAGTACTGTCTCCGAGTTGTGTTTTCCCGCTTCCCACACACAACATGCATAACATGCTCAGATGCATGTGCCTCTGTGCGCATCTTCACATGCGTGAACGCGTGCACCCTGCTTACAGAAGGGCAGCTTAAGAATGCTTTAGATGACCTGGAAGCAGTGTAGGGGTCACGGCTCCCTCACATTTAAAACTACTAATTTTAAAGCTTTAAAGTCCCCAAATACTGTGCCACTATGCTAGTTGCAGCATATCCATGTGCCCATTAGGCTAGAAGTAAAAAATATGCCCCTGGTTTGAGGGAGTAGTTCACTCTGTATGGCCATCTAAACTACAGCACCCCTCTTCCTGCTTCCTGATACAGGAGCAGGGCTCAACGTGACAGCGACAGTAAAATAATTTAAAACAACACACGTTTCATTCATTCATTCAGTGCGTGTATCTGGTACAGTTATCTAGCACAACACTCTAAAAGAGAGTGGTTTCAATGCTCGCCTGCTCACAGCAGGGCAACTTAAGAATGCTTTAGATGACCCGGAAGCAGTGTAGGGGTCACAGCTCCCTCATTTTTAAAACTACTTGTTTTAAAGCTTTAAAGACCCCAAATACTATTTTCATATGAACACCAAAAAAAAACTCAAAGGTCTGAAATAAAGAAAGTACCTAAAGCCCTTTTTGTAAAATCACTTGAGTAATATCTAACAGATTAAGATTTATAAAAAAAGCAAAACAAAAAAAAAAAAACTCCAACTTCTCTTTTTTGAATACATATTTTAAAATTCACCCAGTCCTGCTTAGATTGTATTATCATGAATCCCACAAACTTTACACCCATCCCACAAATCTCTCCAAGTAGTTAGGATTACTGTAGTTTAGTAGTATGTTCAGAGTTTTAATGATTGCCAAATATTGACTGTACACTGAAGTTATTGACATTCTTTTCAGACTGTGCCTTTGCATTTATTTCTTGGATTCAATCTCGTGTTTTCTGCTATGGTGAGCAAGCCGATCATGGCAATCTGTGGTCCAGATCCCCATCGGGTTAAGGGTGAAAAGAGTATTTCACAACAACAGTTGACAAAATAGGCGATTAGAGCAAATAGTATCTGTTAAAGTAGAACAACATTAAAGTCCTTTTGAACTGTAAACAGTTATACTGTATATTTCATCTTTTACAGGGATGAGTGACACATTTTGGCATAGTCTCTAATGTATTTGGTTTATAATTCCATGTAATGTATATCTTGCAATAATGTCCTAATTAAATTGACTAAGTGTACTGAAAGGTTCAGTTGGTATTTGTTATTTTAAATTTGGGTAGACACGAGTCAGAATAATTTAGCTGTGTAGAAGATGCATCAATAATCAATTTACTAAGATTACTGACTATAAGCACCCGTCTTAACAATATAGGCATTGAAGTTGACATGTATACATATATTGGTTATTATTAACCTTCTAGAGTATGAAAGCTGGTTGCAAGCAAATTAATAAGTAAAATTTGAAATAATAGGTTTGGCTAGATTCCCACCACAAGCACTTGCCAGGCGTTGCCTTCAAAGCAGTTTATATTCTTATGCATTTTTTTCATAAAAGTGTGTAGTACTAGAAAATGATTTAAAAACACCCTTTATAAAGTCATGATTTATTGTTTATAAATAATCAGCTAAATGAACCTGTCATTATATGGCACTGTACATAACTGTGTTTAGAATAGTGAATTACATCATTTAAAACAATTGTTTGTGTTTTTAAGTGTAAATTTTGAAATTCTGTTGGATGTTTGTACCAATATAAGCTAAGAGTAATAGCCCAGAACCCAACCCCCTGACAAAACTGTAGCAAGCAATGCACCACAGCATTCTGGGCATGGAGAGGCTGTTACACATCCCTTTGTATGTCACTGACTTGAGCACACTGCAAAATAAATGTTATTAACAGCTAATCTGAGCAAGAGTTGTGTGCTTCTTTGGACTGTCTGCAATGGAGTGCTGTAACCTGTTTTTTTTTTCTGATCTTTGTGGTGCAGTTACCCTGGTGGCAGCACCTGAACTCAGCACCACTGAGTGTGCACACTCCAGGTTTGTATTCTAGATACTTTCCCCTGCCTTCCTCCTTTTGATTACCCCTATACTTGGACAATGCTTTCCTTTTGGTTCTTACTGCACCCTTTACATTAACTGTGAACCACATTGGCCCCTCAACCCTTGAGTACCTTTTGAATGGAGTTATCTGCTTCTTCAACCATCTCTTTTTATGTTGGCTCACACTTGCGCAGCCAACATATTGCACTAGTAGCAGATTTGGAGGAACGGTCACTGTTGGGTGAATGCAGGGCACACATCACTATGTGCATTCCTCATTTCCCAATCAGCCAGCATGCAGGCACCACACCAGGAATACAAAATGTGGTGAGCATATCTAAGGAAAGGTCCGCTGCAATGAGAGCCAAGCTCACCACACAGCGGCACCTCCTGACTTGCCTTTCCTGGTGAAGCACTGTAGCAAACATGGCAGCAGTGACTGCCGCCACCGCCTGCTACAATGCCAACTTTGGAGGTGCCCAATCCCCCTGTTGGCATGCCCTGACCCATTGCATATGCTGACAGGGGAGCCCACTCCCCATCGGCATAATGCCCCCCATTTGTTGTGTGCCGAGGGGGAGTGCCCAATCCCACTCAGCTCTAGCTCCCCTTCGGTATGTGCAGATGGGGGTGCCCAATCCCCCATTGGCTAGCATCCCCAAACACTCAGGTGGCATGCTGGGAGCCCACCCCAGTGTGCCAAATGCCCCTGTAAAAAAAAAAAAAAAGTCCCGTAATTTTTTTTTTAAAACTGTAAAAGAAATAAACGGTCTCTCGCGGTCTATCCTGCTCCCTCCCTCAACCCGCACCCACCCTCTGCACACCCTACCTCCCCACATCCCCCTCTCACCCCATACTTGCCTCTGGAGTTGGGCGCGATGATCTTCAGTGGACCGGGAACATGTCTGCACTCTTCAAAGCCAACCGCGAACTGAAAAAATACTGGTAAGCTGTATAATGGCATAAATAGTTTTTTTTCAACTTTGGAGCATGTCTCAGGCATTTTTTAGAATTTTTGCACCAGATTTTCAACATGGGTTATTGGGGCCCCTCCTCATGAATTCAGTCACTGTCATGGTGTTATTCAGTCCCAAAAGGTGATTTCACGGTCACTGCATGGAATCACCTTTTGGGACCGATTAACAAAATGACAGTGCCACTGTTCATAGGTGGGCTCTCAAAAAACCTATGTTGCACATTTGGTGAAAAAAATCCAAAAAATTACTGTTTTACAATCATGCATTGAGTAGTTTCCATGCATGCTCGTAACTTTGTGAATTTGTAATATTTTCACTCCAGATTTTCAACATTTGCATTTTTCCACACCTCCCTGTGAACAGTATAGCTGTCATTTTACATATCCTGGCCAAAACGTGTTTTCGCACTTCCAGCGCAGAATAGAGTGGTCGCTGTGCAATCATTTTTTGGGACAGTTTGAGAAAATGACAGTGACACTGTTCATGAGCAGAGGTCCTAAAATGCGTATGCTGAAAATTTAGTGATGAAAGTCCATAAAATGACTGTTTTACAAGCATGCAATGCACAGTTTCCACGCACCCTTGTAAATTTGCAAATTTCCAATATTTTCATGCCCGATTTTCAACGCTGGCATTTTTTCACACCTCCTTATGAACAATACAGCTGTCATTTTTCACATCCTGCCAAAAATGTGTTTTCACACCTGTGTCACAGAATGGCGTGGTCACTGTGGGAAATCAACTTTTGGGACAGATTAACAAAATCACAGTGCCACTGTTCATGAGGGGAGGTTCCAAAATGCTTATGTTGAAAATGTGTCTCTTCAGGGTGGGGGTGAGGTTGGCATCAGTTCAATACTTCACTGTCATTACTATTATGCATCTCTAACTCCTGCACTACCAATGCAAATGCCAGTGAAGCAACATTTGGCATGGACAAATGCTTGTTTCTAAATGTGCTCACTTTTCTTCAGCACCCCCTACCTTCATTATGACCTTCATGCTTTTCTCCTATTTTACCTCATTTTGCTGAAGTCTACTCTTTTAAAGTCTTGTACCCTTATTTCTTTTGCTCCTTTACCTGTTCCCAAAAGGATTTCCAGTGCTATTGTACTGTGGTCACTGGAACCAAATAATTCTAGGACTGCTATATTCTGAATCTTCTCACTGTTGGTGAGCACCAGATCCAGCAGAGTCCCTCCTTGTTGGATCCTGAACTAACTGAACAAGAAATCCCTCCTAGCAGGCACCACCAAAATCTGATTCATGGTATTAGACATCATTGGAACTTTCCAGGCCACATTAAGCATGTTCAAATCCCCAACTATCACCATTTCCACTAGACTTGCTGCCCTCTTAAAAGTCTCTTTCAGTGCCCTGTCAACCCCTTAATCCTGGCTTGGTGGCCTGTAGACTACCTGGATCTGGTTGTGTTTCCCTGTCCCTGTTAGTACCCAGAGGGTTTACAATTCTGCTGACCCTCCCCACCCCATTACCTATTTCTATTGCTTCTATCCCCTTTAAAACATACAGCACTACTTATCCTCCCCTGCCCTTTGTCTTGCCAATTCTGAATAGGGTGTAGCCTGATATGGTCATATCCCAGTCATGGTTCACGGTTGCCCACATCTCATTTACAGCTATCAGGTCATGTCCCCACTCTGTGACCTGTGTCTGAGGTTCTGGCATGTTGTTGCCCAGACTCCTAGTGTTGGAACACACCATTTTGCAATATTTTCCCCAGTCCCCACTTTTCCCTTTTCTTTGAGTTTACTTGTTCCTGCTGAGTTTGATGGGAGAGGCCAGAAACACCTCTTGTTTGTGACATTGTGTGTGCTTTGCCACTCTGACTCCCCCCTTACTAGTTTAAACTAGCTATTGTTAGATGTAATTACTGATAGTAGTTGTATGTTTCAGCAGAACTAAGACACAGGCATTCAGAATATTGAACTGTTAGTTCTGCAATATGTCACAGTCAACTTAATTAGTTCTGGCTGAGGCTTGTCTACATTTGAATGCAACTTGGTGGGAAGCATTACTACAAATTGGCAGAGAGTTGTGTGTGTGCGTGTGTGTGGGTGGGAGGAGCTGTACTCAATATAGGATACATTTTCCCATAGCATGAGGATGGGTGTTTGTGTTTTGTTTATTTGTTGTTGCTAGCACAGCAGTTTGGCAAGGATGTGCTGGCAGAAGGCACTGGTGGTTAGGTGTTACTCTCCCACCAGGCTCAGGGATCTCCATCCTTTTGACTGTCCTCCTCTGTCATCTGAAGTGTATAGATGTTGTTGGGCACTTAGGATAGTCAGAAAGGGGAGAAAACGGGGATCAGCTGGACCTGGTGGGGTTGTGGAGCAAGGTGGGTGTATTGGGGTGGTGGGGACAAGAAGATGCCTTGGGGTGAAATGGGTCAAGGAGAGGGGACTTCCTTGCCTGGTTCCCATACCCAAGGGCTCCACATTTAGTGGGCAAGACACTGGGTCTCCCTCGTCTACCTATCCATCCCGGGTGGTGTTGTGCAATGCCAGATCCATAAAAAACAAGACCGCGATTATCCCTTGATCTTGTTAATACAACTGATCGGGCTTGCATCAACTAGATCTGGCTGGATGAGAATGCTGGCCCAGTACTGGAATCAGCAGTTCCAGTGGGGTACTTGATGATATACTGCCAGAGAAAGGATCATAGGGGCAGGGTAGTTGCCATTTGTTTTAAATTGGATCTGGGCCTTGTAGCCATCCTGGTGGGAGAAACCAGATCCTTTGAATGTATCGTAGTTGCAGGTGTAGGCTGCAGGATCATTTTCATCTACCTTCCACCCGGTCATGGGAAGGAATTCTTGCAGGAGGTCATGGACTTCATCATCGACCAGGTGATGGAATCCCTCAAATGGATAATTCTGGGGTATTTCAATGCCTGGGTCAATGATGAACTCTCTCAATTTGGAAAAGACTTCCCCCAACTTATCAACTCGTTGGGCCTTACACAGGTAGTTGCCTCTGCAACTGATATTCATGGTCATTCTTTGGATCTAGTCTTCCTATTTGGGATGGAAATTGCTGACTCGGTGGTGGAACCAGTCAGTTGGTCGGACCATCATACTATAAGATTCAGGTTTGAGGCACCCTGCCAATAGACCTATCCCTATGGATATTGTCCAGTACCACCCTTTAAGAGATTTGACCCCAGACAGTTTTATGGAGGTACTGGACCTATTAGGTTTGATGAGTGTATGCAAGGACCTGGGGGAACTGGTACTGGCCTATAATAGGGCAGTGACTGGGACATTCAACTCCTTAGCTTCTGTATGTGTTTGCCCTCTCTCCCTTTACCACAAGTCCCCATGGTTCAATGGGACTTTGAAGGAGATGAGGTGAGGGGGTCAAAGGTTGGAGCGGCGGTGGCGGAAATCCAGTCTGGAGGATTACAAACTTAGATTGATGGTTCATTATAAAGACTATCAATTGGCAATCTCCTGTAAGAAAGCAGAATTCCCATCCAAGGAGATTGCCATGGCAAGGAATCGACCAGCTCAGCTCTTCTGGACTGTTGACAGGTTGTGCAATCCAGCCTGCCTTCAGTCATGGGTAGCTTTTTCTCAGGGTAGGTGTGATGAGTTTGCTTGGTTCTTTGCCAATAAGATTGTACCATCAGGTCAGAGATTCAAACAGAGCCCTCAACTGGGACTTGCAGTGATCAGCAAGAGGTCACAAGCCCTCAGCCTGCCTGGTCTGATTTCGGCCAGCTGGCAATTGTGGACACTGTGCAGATCATCCAGGGACTTCGCCCCACTTACTGTAGTTTGGACCCAGACCCAGTGCACCTCCTAGTGGGGTGTGTTGAAGTTATCAGCCCAGTCCTTGCTAAGATAGTCTGTTATTCTCTGGAGACAGGGGTGTTTCCAGACTCTCTGAAAAAGGCAGTAGTAGTACCTTTCCTGAAGAAATCCTCTCTAGATCCAGACTGTCTGGCAAACTACAGACCTGTCTCTAACCTGCCTTTCATGTGCAAGGTTATTGAGAAGGTAGTGGCAGCACAACTGGATGACCATTTGACAGCGTACAGTATCTATGATCCTCTGCAGTCTGGTTTCAGGAAAAGGCATAGTACCGAGACTGCACTTGTTCGAGTACTGAATGATCTCCTGATAGTGAGTGATTGAGGGAGTCATTCCATCTTAGTTCTTCTTGATCTCTGTGTGGCATTTGACACTGTGGATCATGGGGTATTGCTGGAGCACCTGCAGGTCCTCTAAGAACTGTTTGGTACAGTGCTCAGTTGATTTAGATCCTTCCTCACTGGCAGGATGCAGAGAGTGGTATCAGGGATTTATTCCTTGGCCCCCTCTCCTTGTCATGTGGGGTACCGCAGGACTCCATTTTATCCCCCATGTTGTTTGCAGTGTATATGTTGCCATTATCAGGTGGTATGGGCTGAGTTTTCACTCCTATGCAGATGGCACTCAGCTCTACATGTCTTTTATGCCCAAGCAAGTTGGTATTTAACAACTGCCTTTCCAAGATTCAGGGCTAGATTAGTGCCAATTGATTGAGGTTGAACTTTGACAAGACCGAGGTGTTGGTAGTGGAGCCAGGTTGCCTAGGCATGGGGGTGCAAGCTGGTCAACCATTTGGGCTTTGGCTTGGAGGTTACCAGCTGCTTACCTCAAATCAGGCATGAAATCTGGATGTGGTGTTCAACAGCAGCATGACATTAAAATCTCAGGCATCAGCAGTCATAAAGACCATATTTTACCATCTGAGGAATAACACCCTGATCAAGCACCAGGTTCCGCCTGGCGATATGCCAACTTTGGTTCATGCCTTTGTAACCTCGTGCCTTGATTACTACACACTCTTTGCCTGAGGTTGCCGGGGGTTGATATCTGCTGACTGCAGCTGGTGCAGAATGCGGCAGCCAGGTTATTGACTGGCTCATCAAGATTCTGCAACATCACTCCTGTGCTCTGTGGCCTACATTGATTGCCTGTCTCTACAGTGGCAGATCACCTGCAAGGTCAGTTACTGACCTAGAAGGCCTTATACAGACAGGGACCTGGCTACTTGCAATACCTTTTGCACCTCCACTCACTCTGCTGTGCCGACAATGGATTTCTATAGGTTTCCAGGGTCAGATTAAAGACTTCTGGAGCTTGCTCTTTTGCTTTTGCAGCTCTGACCTTGTGGAATTCTCTATCTCATCAGATTAGAGACTGTCTGACCACTGAGAGCTCTAAAACTGAATTAAAAACATATTTGTTCAGCCAGCCATTCTTGGATGGGAGTTAAGTTGAATAGTACTGCCATTTGGTTAATATTTATTAAGATTATGTCTAACTGTATTTTAATAATTGATGTTTGTATTTTAACCTTTTAGTATGTAAAGTGCTTTGATTAATGGAATTGTGATGATAAATAAAACTTTGCTTGATTGAGTGAGTGACTCCATCTAGAAACCTTCTATTCAACCACGTGGAACAATAGCATGGTGGCAGCACTAGTTCAGTAGATGAAATGGGGTCTGTGTTCATTCCACAGTGCTGAACATGCTGTCTTTCTTAGTACAATTTATGTTGTTAGCATGCATCTGTTGTAGGAGAGAAATTGTTAGCTGTCATTGCTGATATCAGTGACATGTCCTGGAGTAGGTTTTTAGACCATGAAACTGTCGGAGACCCAGGAATGAGAACAAGGAAAGTGTAAGTGTCCCACCACATCAATATTAACCATTCACAATGACGAGATGAAGAAGTGGGGGCTCATCAATCACAGCTCATGAGACCTTTTTTTAAAAGATCATGATAACTTCAGAGACCCTAGTGTAGGAACTGATCAGGTTAACTGTTTAGAGTTTGCGTATACTTGTTTACTGTGTGAGGTGTATGTGTGTGCTTACATGCACATGTGTATCTGTATTATGCAGCATTTATGTGTACATAGTTTATATATGTCTTTTGCTATGCAAAAATGACAAACTTATACCCTGGCACTAATCAGTACCATTGATACTTTGCTTACTGGAATGAGGCCAGTGTTATCACCACCATGCTGGGTTGTCTGCTGGCTGAGCTCTGAATGAACTTGGAGAAATAGTTATTTAAATCCTACAAATGGCACCATTTTAGTCCTTTTAAGTCCATTTTTAGCAGGAGAATTATCTAGTAGCGGACTTGTATGTTAGTTAGAGTATTTTAGTAAGGCAGGCAGCATTAGGTTTATTTGTCCTTTACAGTCAGGAACAGGTTGTGGGTGTTACAAAAACTTGGTGTTCTTGGTGTTCAGCTAAAGTGAACCACCACTGCTTTGCATGTTTTTGATATACTGAAACCATATCAGTGGTTTATTTGATGGAGTCAAAGTGACATTGTCATACTAGTAGCTTTTCTTGTGGACTGGAGTGTGCAGCTTGGGATGTCAATTCTACCCTGTATCAGATGATGGAATAATGAAGACACCTTGGATTTTTGAGCTGGAGAAAATCAGAACTGTACAGGAGGTTTTGAGTCTACAGTACATTCAAGGATTGGACAAAGGGCTCATTCTGTTGTTGTGTGGAGTCAGTTACAAATTTGCCAAACTCTGTATAATGGGTCGCAAAGCTCCACGTTTCCTGAACTCAGCCTAGTGAGCAGTGAGGGTCCCAGTTTATCAACTAAGAATGCTGGCCAAGTTATATACTAGCCTGTTTTGTACTCCCTGACCCTTCTTTGTGGCAGTGTATCAGGAAAGGCAGCATTATTACTGCTAGGTTTCTGTGGTAGCCATCTGAGTAGGCCCCAACTCTCGTTACCCAGTGTTGATGGGCCATTGGAGGGATGCTGTGGCAGGCCATCCTTGGATGCTGTGAGAGAGCATCTGAAAAGAACAGACCTTTTCCCTTTGATACTTTCCTTGGAATTGTTCAGTTGCAGCATAGAGTACGCTGCTACTGGTTCATTTAATTTCACCTGCTGCAGTATTGCACTGTTAGGAAACTGCTTTTAAGGATTATTGACTTTCTACCTTTCAGTGGTAGTGTTATTGGGGACTTTAGTTTAATGTTTTTATTTACAATTTGAAGTCTTTTAGACTCCTCTTTATAGATCTGTGTGTCATCTATTGAGGAGTACCCTCTGCTCATTAGTTATATCTGTATGTGTGAGTGTATATGTGGTAAATTGTCGTGTGAGGTGTCTGAATGGTGTTAGATCGGGGTTGCTTGGTTATTGGTGGGTGAGAGAAAATGGGGTTTGGGGTCAGTTGTTTACTTTTGGGTTTGAGGATTATTTGGGTGTGTAATTTAATGTGTTAACTTTGTTGATTTGGGGTGGGTTGTGGGGTATTTAGGGAGGTACTATGGTGTGCTATAGTTCCAAGGCCCCTTTGCACTGCCACTCTCTGGAGCTGCTCCATCAGCTCCATCTTTTTCATCTCCCAGTTCCTCCTAAGGTGGTTTTGACTCACTATTGGAATCTGGGGATGTTAAGAAGGCAAGAGAATAGGTGGCTGCATGGTCTGTGGGTGGGAGCCAGGGAAGATAGGATTGAGGGCATCAGGCCAAGTAGGCATCCTGGGTTTTAGAGGGTCATGGAGCAGGATCCTCCCTTCTGTGTCCTGATCCCCAGGGAGCCCCCTAGGAATATGGGGCGTATAGTAGAAGGGCTGTCTGTTCCAACCTGTCCCCTTCATGGTGTGTTATGCAGTGCCAGATCCATGAGGAATAAGACTGCCGTGGTATCAGATTTCATCACAGATTCCTCTGGGAATCTGGTATGTTTTACTGAGGCCTAGCTTGGAAATGACTCTGGGCTAGTCCTGGAGGCAGTGATCCTGGCTGGGTTCTCAGTGGTACACTGCCTGAAGAGAGAGTATAAGTGAGGCAGGGTGGACATCTGTTTTAGATTCTGCTTGAGGCTAACGGCATACCTATTGAATGAGGTGGGGTCATTTGAATGTGTGGCAGTGAAGGGAGATTATGTTTTGCGCAGGTGATAAATCTCTTTGTCAATGCAACATCCCATTTTTAATATGGGAATCCAGCACAAAGCCCAGTTTGTGTGAGCAAAGACCCGTAAGTGCCATCGCAAACTTTTTAATATAGGGCCCCAAATGTCTAGGTAATATGAGCTTCAGGTGCGTACACACCATATTTGTTTGGATTCTACAGACAGTACTGGTTACAGTGATACTACATTCATGTACTTTTACCAAGGGTTCTTGTAGAAACAGGCTCTAAATAGTAAACATGTAGGATACGAAGTGTATTTTACAGGGGAGTAGTTCGCGTACATACTGCAACAGAAAATGCACACCAGCTTTGAAACTCTGGCCTGTAGAAATCTACATCACTGTCTTACCATAGGAAAAGTACATATTTTCTGAAAATGCACAAAATACCAGTCTCAACATGGGTAACAGTGCCCACTACCCAAATGTTTACTACCCATAGTCCTCCCCTATATTTGGTACAACTATGAAAAATAATGGAGAGTCACATCATTTTAACACCTTAGCAAACCACATGTCTGTGTAGCAGTCTGCAGGTACACAAACACTTTATTTTTGTGTTCTGCTTACAGTGCTGGATACACTAGTACCACATTTATGTACCTTTACCACAGAGTTCTGGTAGAAATAGGCCTTAAACAATAAACACATCGATTATTAAGTGTATTCAGAGGCGGAATCATTTGGGTTCATAATGGAAAATTCACAACACTGAAATTCTGGCTTGAAAAAATCCAAAGTTCTATGTTATCAAAGGAAAAGTATATATTTTCTAAAATGGCAAAAAAATATCAGTCTTAAATATGGGTAATACTGTCTGCTACCCAAATGTTTAATACTACAGTAGCCCCTCTCTATAACGAACTTCGTTATACCGAACCCCCAGTTAAAACAAATGGTTCCCATGGCTCCCTTCATCAAAGAGCTGATATAACTTGCATTCACTGGAGAACAGCATTGTACTTTTCTTTTATGAAATTCTTATGAGGAGCAATACAGGAGATATAAATAACACACAAATAGCTAAAACTGCATATAACTAAGTAGAGTACAGTATGGGCACTATAGAATTACGGAACAGGCTGACTTCCAGGTTCACCACTAACACAGCTCACTCCATGGCAAATCAGCCTGTACAGGTCAAAGTTCCAGATCCCATTAATTTTGTCTCTGTTCACTTCTTCTGCACAAATTCCACTTCCACACACACTCACAATCTTATCCTCATTCACACACACACACACACACACACACACATGCACATGCACACACGCACACACACACACACACACACATATATGCACACACACACACATGCACACAACTATCTCTCTCCCCACTGTACATGATCATGATCTTGACGCTGTTTGTTTGCCTCTATTCCCAATGTGCCAGAGCAATGAGTACTTTATTAAAATAGATTTTACAGTACATTAATAAGTGCAATTAGGTGTGTGGGGGGGGGAGAATGTCAGAAGAGCAGGTTGGACATGGCAGCTACGTGTACAGTACTGTACAGTTCTAAGATTTTTTTTTTAGTGAGCCTTGATATACAGTAGTGAACGGAGAGCTATAATGAACACAAGTTATCTGGCTCCCTTTCCATTTGTTATAGCAAGAGGCTACTATATATAAAATCTGCCTCTATAGTTGGTACAGCTATGAAAAACAATGGAAATGTGCTTCATTTTCACACTTTAGCAAACCAGATGTCTATTTAACATGCATTAGCCTGCAGGTGCACAGTCACCCCATTTGTGAATTCTACAGAGTACCAGTTACATCAGCACCTCATTTATGTATCTGGTCTGGTAGAAATTATCTCTAGACACAGCATCGCTAAGTGTATTTGAAAGGGGAGAACTTTGGCTCTGTAATGGAAAATGCACAGCATCATTCCTCTAGCCTGTAGAAACCCAGAACATTAAGGTACTGTAGGAAAATTGTATAATGTGTCATACTGCACAGAATATCAGTTTTAAACATGGGAAAATTACATAATTTCTGAAACTGCACAAAACACCAGTTTTAAACCTAGGTAACACTGCCTTCTACCTACATTTTTGCTACAGATAATTTTCATCTGTATTTGGTCCACCTATGAAAAATAATGCAAACTCACATAAATTTCACACTTCAGTAAACCAAATATCAGTGTAAACAGGATGCAAGTACAACATGTGAACACCCCATGTGAGGATTCTATAGATAGTATTGGTTTCACTGGTCCCACATTTATGTATTTTTACCACAGAGGTCTGGTACACATAAGCCCTAAGCACATAGGCCAGGATATCCATAAATCCCAGGTGGTGCTCACAAAAATTTTACTCCAGGTGCAAATTAGTACCTGGAGCAAACTACCAGTATATTGAACATGCAAAGAGTGCATAATGAGTTCTTATGGCATGTTCCAGTATACCAACCAACTGAACCAGGCACCATTCCAATTGCCTCTGCAAACCCCAACCTCCTATTCATCACACACAGTATGTGGCCAATAGGAAGTTATGGGCCAGCAGGAGCAAATAGGTCTTTAGGGCTCACAAATGGTGATTGCTGCTGTGGCGCAGTCTGCCATACTGTTACATCCTTATGAAAATTATCCCTTAGCACTAGCAAGATAGTATGGGGTCATTTGCATCCCAATAGTGTCTCATTACAAGCCTGGAGCAAACTCATTCTGCACCCAACCCCTAGAAGCCATCAGAGCTGCCTATATAATGTCCCTGACATTTGGGTGGTCCTCCAACCCCATTGCCAACCAATAGCAATAAAACCATGTCCCTGGTGGTCTAGTGTCCCCCACCTCCAGTCACCTGCCCATTATTGTATGAACAGTACCGGCTGTCCAATGGTCCCCCGGCCCCCTATCACCCACCCAATTGTAATTATATCAATTCTCTCATGCTTTAGTGTCCCCTGCTCCCCACCCCTGATTACCTGCCTGTTATTGTATGAACAGTCCCTGGTGTCCGGTGGTTCCCCCCCCAATCACCCACCCAGTATTAATTATGCCAATTTCCTAGTGGTCTAGCATCCTCTGCTCCCCACCAGTCACCTGCTTGTTATTGTATCAACAGTCTCTGGTATCCAGTGGTCCTTCATTCCCTGAGCATTCCCCCACTATTAATCACACCAATTCCCTGTTGGCTAGTGTCCCCCAGCCCCCCCATGGTACTGCTGTTGCCTGCTTCATCCAGCTACCCTTGTCCCTCCACCAATTTCCCCAGCCCTCACTTACCCCAGTAGCCATATCCCCTAGCCTGGAGATTGTGACTGGCATAGCCCTTCCTCTCCCCACCTCAGTCAGCCATCATTTGAATGACAGGTGGCATGTGTGTGCCTGTTGCTGAAACAACTGTACTGTAGACCCGTGCACTCTCCATGTCATTGAGATGACAGTTAGCCAAGCTGGTGAGCGGAGGGTCTGTGCTTGTCACTGTCTCCAGGCCAGGGCACATGGCTGCTTGGGTAAGTGGGGGACTGGGGTGAGGTGCTGAGACCTAGGTGGCTGGGATGGGGTGAGGGTCTTTAGTACAATAGGGAGCCACTAGTCACAAGAGAAATGGCATTATTAATATTGGGAGGGTGATCGGGGAGGCAGGGAACACTAGACCATGAGGGATATGGTTTTATTGATATCGAGTGGCAATGGGGAGTGGACACTAAACCACCAGTGAAGTGATTATATTCATATCGGCCAAGTTATTGGGGGCATAGGAGAGGTGTATACCCACAGCACCTGGTTTGGGAAGGTGAAAAACAGCAAGGCACTATTGGCTATTTACTGCCTCTCCAAACCTTCCAATATACCAGTGTGCCTATATGCACAAGAAGTTCTTTGCTTTGCATAGGCTTACTGACGTATGTTAGTGCCAATCGCAGACAGGTTAGTGCTGTATCAACTGTATATTACAATATGGCACATTCAGTGCTTGTGGTGTGCAAAGCATTGTTTTCAAGGCAATAACCCTGTTTGCAAGTGCAAACAGGCTTCCAGTGTCTGGGATCTAAGTACTAAGTGTCTTTTTAAGGAGAACTATGTGGGTCCATATTGATAACTGCTCTGCATTGCTTTGCTGGCCTGTAGAAACCCAGAACATTATGTTACCATAGGAAAATAATATATTTTCTTAACCAGCACAAAACACTGGTTGCAAACATGGATAACAATGCCTACTGTAAAAATGTCTTCTATACATAATCCTCTTCTACATTTGGTGTAACTATTAAAAATAAAGGACATTTGGATCATTTTCACAGTTTAGCAAACCAAATGTTTATGTAACGTTGGCTGCAGTTACACTGACATCCCTGTTTGAGAGAATACTGCTTATACCTGCACCATATTACCTTACATCTACCACAGAGCTCTAGCAGAAATATGACCTAAATGTATTGTTATTCAAAGTCCAACAGTGATTACTAAACAGGCTATCAATTCGCTAACACCACCTAGCGCTCAGATAGCAAAAGAGTAATGCAAAGTGCAGTGCTGAATGCAATAGTTAGTGGTTTGCTAACTCTGTTTGTGACTGGCCCTATACCATGCCAGTGTGCCTATGCAAAGCAGCTGATAGCTTCTTGCATTTGAGCACACTGGAATGCTAGTAGGTTTGGTGAGGCAGAAACTAGCTGGTACTGCCTCTAAAATTACCACCTTCCCAAACCAGGTCTTGCATCCTCAAAAAAAAGGTGCTTCTTATTAATAAAATTGACTTGACTTAAACCCCACCCCCAAATCACCCTACCGAGAATATAAAAGTATTTTCCTGGTGTCCATTGGTCCCCCCCCCCCGGTCTCCTAATCACCCACCTGTTAAAAAGTTAACCTTTCCCAGGTGTCCAGCGATTCTCCCACCCCCACTGGAATGCTACATTCCATCTCATCCCACCCACCTGATTCCATCACTGTTACACCATCTTGCCACCTTCCCACTTTAGGCAGTCCTGATGGTGACTGGCATAGTTTCTCCACTCATCTCGTTAACTGGCCCTTATGTGAATGAAAGGGTGCAATTGCGAGACTAATGTAGAAATAGTGGCCCTTACAGGCACTGTTTGGGGGGGTGTCACAAACTCTGTTTGCTCTGATCCTGTAATGAGGCCCTAATGGAGTGCAAATGACCTGATTGTACCTTGCCAGTGCTGTGGGGTTATTTGCATACTGATGTATGAATATGTAAGGTTGCTCCAGAGGAGCAATTGACATCACAGACCTTAAGAGCCTGATTTCTCCTGCAAGCCCAATGGCACCCTATTAAACCTATACCTTATGTGGCCAGTAGTGGGCAGTGGTTTGTGGGCACAGTCTGGATAGTGCCTAGCCAGTATATTGGACCATGCCATTAGTGTTTGCAGTGTGTTTCAGCATGTTCCAATATATTGTACTGTACCTCTGCTTTACTCCAGGCACTAATTTTCTCCTGGAACAAACCTTTAGTGGGCTCAGTCCAGAATCTTTGAATATCCTGGCCATAGGATGGTAAGTGTATTTTAAAGGGAAAAATTGGGGTTCATATAGGTAAATGCATAACTTTGCTTCACTGGCCTAGAGAAACCACAAACATTAAATTAGTATAAGAAAAGTATATCTTTTCTGAAACTACATAAACTACTGGTTTTAAACACTGGTAACATTGACCACTATCCAAATGTTTATTATCCATATGCCTCCCCTACATTTGGTGCGACTATGAAAAATAATGGAGAGTCACATAAATTTCACACCTTGGCAAATCAAATATCTATGTAACAGTCTGCAGGTACACAAACACCATATTTTTGGATTCTGCAGTGATTGCTAGTTACACTAATATCACATTTATGTACCTTTACCACAGAGGTCTGGTACAAATAGGCCCTAAACAATAAACACATAGGTTGCTAAGTGTATTTTAAGGCAGAATTTTTTGGGTTCACAATGGAAAATGCACTGTATTGATTCACTGAAAGACCACCAGTGTGTGTAGAGATTGTGCAACTGTTGTGATACTTTGGCTTGTCTCTTTCTCTGGTTTTCCACCCTCAATACAAGTGCCAGGAGAATAGTCTCAAGGCTAAAGGAACAAAACCTGGTCAGATCCACCATGGCTGCATAATGAAGTTAGTGAAGTCGTATGGAATTATTAAGGAGGTATGGAGAAACAACACAATGGTTTGTAAGTAATAAGATTTGTTTTAGTTTCTGTTGTAAGGAAGGCATGCACATTATTAGGAAAATGTATTGAGGTGTACATTTTAATGGAAGGAATAGGAAGCTTACAAAAGAACCCCAGAGCAAATGCTACTGATGTAGCTGGAAGATGTAGCTGCATGTACCTGCTTCCAAGGTCATGCCTGAAAATAGTCAACTTTGGCTAGCACACCTAACCCAGTTAACAAAAACTAAATAAAATAAATAAATAAATAAATGCATAAATAAATAAATAAATAAATGTATGTGTTATCCCGGATGATATTGGCCAGACAGCCAAATTTTAAAGAAATAACAATTGCACATATCCCAATAATGCAAAGCATCAAGGGAAACATATGCAAATCCCCATGATGGTACTGAAGGTGGCAGTACATGAAAAAGTAATGGCTGGCATATGTTCAGCCTTAGGATTATTTACACAGTTTTCTTTTTAAGAGAAACAGGGTTTTTGTCCATGAGGTGATGTATGTTATATTTAAGCAACGTTTTGATGTCAGGAAGTCAGGTGTAATGATGATGGACTGTTAGAGAAAATGTGATATTAAGTTTCAGAGGGGGTTGCTTTTGATAAGGGCAAGGTAGTTATGTTTGTGATAATGGGAATATTAGGGAAGTATGAGGTCTGCACAGAAGTGGAGTACAAATATGCACAGTTTCATAAGTATGTGCTCAGAATGCAGGCAAATGTGATATGCATGTTTGTTTTAGAAATAGGTAAAAATAGCAATACCCGAAATTAATAGAAAGATAATTACATAGACATATAGATAGAGAGAGACACACACAGACAGACAGGCAGAATAGGAATGGCAGTGAAGTATTGAAGTGACACCAACCCAACCCCCACCCCATAGACATGGACAGACATTGGGGTGTGCCTTTGGATCATTGCCTGTAACGCTCACGCCATTTCACCTCACCCCACCCTGCAGACACAGACAAGAGTTGGGGTGTGCCTTGGGGTTTTCAGAAACTACACTCACCCCATTCCATAAGGAAATACACTGAAATGGGTACAATATAAGAGAATGGAGTGAACTTTGGGGCTGAAGAGTACAAGGCACACCTCAATACCTGTCACTGGCTGCAGGGTGGGGATGAGGTAGAATGGCGTGAGCATTACTGTTGACAGTCCAAAGTCATACCCCAGATGCCTGTCAGTCTCTACAGTGCAGGGTGTTATGGTCAGAAACATTAATGCCCTAGGCGTTTCTTGGCATTTTCACTCCAAGTTTTCATCATGGGTTTTTTGTGACCCCACTGTATGAACAGTGACACTATCAATTCATTACCTGAAAGGAGATTTTGCACAGCGACTGCACCATTTGGCACCACAGGTGCAAAAACACATTTTGAACAGAATGTAAAAAATGACAGCTGTACATTTCTTGCTTCAGTAACTGCTCAGCACATCTGTTGCATGACCTGCTTATTGACATTTTATATCTGCTATGCAGTATACTGCTGCTATGGCTGTATGGCTGAGAGGGATCTGGGGGTGGTGGTGGATGTCAAGATGAACAACTCAGAGACTTGTAGGAGGGCAGTGGCCAAGGCCAACATAATGCTGGGATGCATCACTAGGGGGATCACTCCAGAAGGAGAGAAGTGATACTCCCTCTTTATAACTGCTTGGTGAGACCGCACCTCTAGTACTGCATGCAATTTTGGAGGACACATTTAAAGAGGGACATTGAACTCCTGGAGAGGGTCCAGAGGAAGGCAACCAAAATGATCTGTGGCTTGGGGGAAAGGACCTATGGGGAGAGGCTTGAAGAGCTAAATATGTACACATTGGAAGAGAGAAGGGACAGGAGGGACATGACAGAGGTCTTCAAGTACATGAAGGGGGTAAACAAGGGAGGCACAGTCACGGTGCTCTGAAGGAAGGAGGAGGAGGGCAACTAGAGGTCATGGGTGGAAGCTGGAGGGAGGAGACTCAGGGGAGAAAGGAGAAGGTGCTTCTTCACTGAGAGGATGGTAGAACTATGGAATGTGCTGCCCGGAGGGCTGATGGAGGCAGAGACTGTAGAGCAGTTCAAGAGAGGGTGGAACAGGTACAGGGTAAGGATTCTGGAAGCAAAGTCCAATGAAGCAGGAATACCATGGACTGGGAAGGGAGAAGCCTGAGAGGGTGGGGGCAGCAAGGTCAGATCCCAGTGTGGGGACTGACCAAACAAGCAGAAGCAAAAGGCATATTCTGGCAAATTCTGCTGGCATTTTTGTATCTTAGTATGTTGGTATGCTTACTACACCAACATCATGAACCATAAAACAGATGACTGCCATAACTAGGGATGCAGTATAGCACAGTGGTTTAAGGCTCTTAACTGCAAATCTGGAGATCTGGGTTTGAATCCCACAGCCCTCACTTGCATACAGGGTGACCCTGAGCAAGTTACTTAACTTCCATGTGCTCCCAGGTTGCCCCCATAAACAAGCTTTCAGCTTAGTGTGCCACTCCTGGTTAAACAACTGAAAGAAAAAAAAAACACACTATATTATTTTTCTTGCTTTATTTTGCTACTACAAGCTTGGATTAATACATCCTTCCTTATTTATTGCTTATGTGTCTGTGACCTAGGCAAAACTACACTTAAAATCTCACACATAAATAAATAAAATATCAGAACAGCATTTATTTTAATAATATATTCTTTCTTTTCAGGTGCCCATGACACTATGTATATATATTTATATATTGAAACTTCAAAGCACTAAATCTATTCAAATGCAAAAAACACAAGACTGTATTCTCTTCACGCAATAGTGTTAAACTTTAGATCCCAGAATGGTCAAGAAACAATTTAGACTTCACTCTTGCATGCCACTGTCATGCCCACTTCTCATGCAAACAACAATCAATTACGGAAACTCTTTCAATTCTATGCTATGCACTCTTACATCAGAGAGACATAAATCTTACAGAACTGCTAAAAAACTAATTTATCTATGTAAATAATAGTTTACTGGCTAACAAAATGTCTGTTTTACATGGAAAACATCCATATAATAATGTAACTATTTTCTTACAGAACACCTACTCAGTTCTCAAGTATTTTCTAAACTGTAAATGTAGGTACCATCATTCTACAAGAAGGAACTGGGAGTTAGGGCTGATTTTGCTCTGTGACGTGATTTTCATTTTTTTTTTTTTGTTTTTTGTAATACATGTGAATTATCTTTTTAATAAAATATAAAACTATGTATGTGTGAGTTATTTAGTTTGGAGAATATTTGTTTTATGATTTGAAAAAGTGTGATACACTAAATGTGTTGTGCAGTGCAGGAATGCCAACTTTTAGGAAGCTTTGTGGGTGCTATGCTATGCACTCTTACGTTAAAGATACATAAATCTTATAGAACTGCTATAAAAACAAATTTATCAAGACTGGATTTCTGAATTAAAACCTGCTGTTTACAGTACCTATGCAAATAATAGTTTACTGGCTACAAATGATGCTACAGATACGACAATAACAAAATGTCTGTTTTACATGGAAAACATCCATATAATGAACTTGTCAGGGAGCACAAATGGCAACAGTTGCAGTTTAGCAGATACCTGGGAGCTGGCTAACTGGGGTTTCTGTAGGAAAACAGCTGCTAAATAGCTTTAATTCATTATTTGTGTTTTTGGAGTGTGTCAGGTCTAGCTAGCAGTAGTGAGTGTTTTCATTTTAAAATGCTATTTCATCAAACTACACACAACAATAAAAAGCACAGAAATTGTCCCAGATCATTAATGCTATAATTAGTAAAGACTGTAGCTGTTTTCTTACAGAACACCTACTAAGCTCTCAAGTATTTTCTAAACTGTAAATGTAGGTACCATCTTTACTAGAAGGAACTTGGAGTTAGGGTTGATTTTGCTCTGTGACATGGTTTTCATTTATTTTTTGTTTGTTTTTTGTTACACATGTGAAGTATATTTTTAATAAAGTATAAACATATGTATATGTGAGTTATTTCATTTGGAGAATATTTGTTTTATTATTTGAAAAAGTGTGATACTCAAAATGTGTAGTGCAGTGAACCATTGTAAAATAGAATCAAATGTGTAACTGAAATAGTCACTGTCATCCTATTACTTTCATGCCATACCACACACAGGAGAAAAACTGACTTCAAAGTATTTTGCAGTTTCTAGGCTGCAGCTTCATACCATACACTTCATTTGTAAAAAAAATGAAAATCTTCTCACAAAGCAAAATCAGCACTAACTGCTAATAGAATGCTGATACCTACATTTACAGTTTAGCAAATACTTGAAATCTAACTGAGTGGGGTTTCTGTAAAAAAAACAGCTAGAATCATGGTTACACTTATATATAATACATACTTCTCACACTTAAAAGAAAAAATACACTTTATCATCAAACTTTGTGTTTACCAAGTGCTGTACCCATGATTAAAATAATTTGAACCCCCTTCCCCCCAAAAATGTGCCCTCACATGAAACTGCATGTTTAACTGTAAAGACAATTAAAAAATGTATTTCTAAATGCATTACTAACACCAATGCTTTCAAAGTTTTGAAACTACTAAAAAGACAAACACTATATATATATATATATATATATATATATATATATATATATATATATATATATATATATATATATATATAATATGTAAACAAATATTATTAATTCAAAAGCTGAACTTTATGTTTTTAGTATATAAATGCTTAAGAAAATCCTGTGGCTCTTTCAACTTGAATCAGAACACTGTGTCTATTGTTTTCATTGGGAGCTGTAGTTCAGGCACTCCTTAACTACGCTTTCCTTCTGAGGTCCCAGGTGGCTCTGATAATCATTTCTTCCAAGGGGTTTTAAGACAATTTGAAGGCATTACGTATCTTCTGTTCTCCTAGTCCTTAATAAAATGCAGGGGCTCCACAACTTGACCATTCCACAGACTTGTTCTGTTGCTTAGTCCAGATCCCAAACTAGTGTGTCTTGTTCCAACATAATAGAGCCAGCTCATGCTCCTCCCACATGAATCAAAAAAAGGTTGGGGTGGATCTTTATGAGCTTCTCAAGTGGACATGGGTGTGGATCTTACTCCCCCCCAAAAAACTAATGCTGCCTCCCACTACTTAGGTTTCAGTTCTTGTACCATCCATTTAAGAAAGAAAATAGTACCCTGCAACCATTGACTAACATGAAAGTGTATTTATTTGAGGGGGGAAAACATTTCTTGGAAGAGGTTAAGGCAAAGGAGACTATTTACACCTTCAGTCAGTTCCATGGACAGAAAACATGACATGACATCACTCCTTTTGTACATGCAAAACATCTGCAGGTTCTGCCTACTGCAGCCTAAAAATGATAGCCAAGGAACCATACCAGAGGCATAGCACTGGAGAAGGAGGAGGGGAGGGAGGAGGAGGAGGAGTGTGAAACCTATTAGGTGAGGAGAGCTGATGGATTGTGGGTTGTTAAGTAGGGAGGAAAGGGGGAGGAGTCTGGTGGCCTGCCATTGAACTGCAGAGAAAACCCTTTAGATTCAATGGAAGGCCACCAGTGTGTGTAGTGATTGTGCATCTGTTGTGATACTTTGGCTTTTCTCTTTCTCTGGTTTTCCACCCTCAGTAGAGATGCCAGGAGAATAATCCTGAGGCTAAATAAAAAACTATAGCTTAAGAGCCAAAAGCACAAAGGAAATGTAACATTATCTGCCTACTCCACCTTACAAAATAGTCCCAATAATGTAGAGGAAAGGGAAAAAACCCTTGTGGAGAAAACCTCTGGGGATCCAAGGTTATTAGGTTAGCCTTCCCTCCTGGCTTCTAAAATCAGGAGGCTAGCAGTTGATAAGCTTGGAGATTTGGGAATTTGGTTCTATAGAGAAGGAGGGACAAACAAGAAATAGGAAATGAGAGAGAGACAGAAAGAGAGAGAGAGAGAGAGAGAGAGAGATAGCACTACAGTGGGGGGGAGACAGAGGAGCCTCAAACACACAGAAATTAGCAGCAAGATAACAGGAGGATAAGAGCCAAGAAAAACAGAACTGAGCAGCACATGAACTAAGATACAGTAGTAGCCACAGTCATTGCCAGCTATTTCCAGATATTTCACAAAATTTCTAAAGAGTTTCTCTCTGCTGCCCCTACTGTAGAAATGGAGAAAGCATTAGATATATCTGGAAATATCACAGAAATTTCGGGAAATGGCTGGCAGTGTCTGTGGCTGCTACTGTACATGAAACCTACTAGGTGGGGGGCTGATAGATTGTGAGTCATTAAGTAGGGCGAAAAGGAGGGGGAGTATGGTGGCCCCCCATTGAACCACAGAGAAACCCTTTCAATTCTGTGGCCTATAGAAATTCAGTACACTATATTACCATTGGAAAAGTAGATATCGGGCCTGATTCTAGAAAGCATATGCCACAGCATAACACAGATGCACCAATGGAAATGGCGCAAATCGCAAATATGTCCTGCAAATGCTCCAAATGCAATTCTATATTGCGATATGCTCCATGCCGCAATGCAGTACGCCAATTGCGACTTACACTACAGTTGCAACATATCTGCAGGTATGCTGATGTTCAAATGAATATACACCAAGAAAAGTGAAGAGATATGCCAGGGTGAGATTCTAGAAGCAGCAGTGCCACAACCTACACCAAGACCAGCCTGAGTAACATACAGTACACCAGGTGGGAGCAGGTGTAACTTACACAGCATATAAAGGAGCAGAGACAGACAGGCTGGAGACACAGCAGCATAGCACTGTGACAGAGAGAGAGAGAGAGAGAGAGAGTGGGGAGAGACAAAATGGATGGACCAGTAGCAATTCTAGGTATGCTACTACTGGAGTGCTTGGACAGGCACAGAAGGTAACCCAATGCCCAGAACCAGAGGCACAGGAAGCAACCAGGATGGCACAGACCTGGCAGACGTCATGCACCATGGCTGTACAGGGTGAGGAAGACATACCAGGACTTGGTGGAGGAACAGTGTACCTTACACTACCGACTGACCCGGGCCATCATAGACAGGATATGTGATGACCGCCACACAGACCTTTACAGTGTCACCCGCAGGGGGCAGCCAGTTTCTGTGGAGGTGAAGGTGACAGCAGCACTATGCTTCCTGGCAACAGGGACATTCCAGATACCAACAGGTGACACTTTGGGAATATCACAGCTGGCCATGTCCAGGTGCCTACACCAGTTCCTGAATGCCATGGTGGCCCACATGGACAAGTACATCACCTTCCCCCAGGAAGCACAGCAGCAGCTAGCAGTGATGCAGGGCTTCTACAACATCACCCAGTTCCCATGTGTCATGGGTGCAATAGACTGCACCCATGTTGCCATATGTGCACCATCAGTCAATGGTGATGTGTATGTGAATTGGAAGGGCCACCACATCCATGAACATGCAGGTGGTGTGTGACAGTCATGGCTGCATACTAGATGTGGTTGCCCAGTACTCTGGTTCCACGCATGATGCCTACATCCTGCAAAACAGTGGGCTACACAAGGGCTACCAGAGGGGCCAGCTCATGGGAGGATGGCTAGTAGGTAAGTGAATACAGCAGCAGCACTGCATACCTGAATGCCTGCACACCATGTAGACATAGGTTCATAGGCCACAGAGACTGATGATGTACCATCTATCCAACAGGGGACAGCAGTTATCCACAGCTGCCACAGGTGATGACACCACTGCACCACACATGCACAGCAGCACAGACACGCTACAATGAGGCACACAGCCAGAGCAGGTGCATCATAGAGTGCACCTTTGGGGTCCGGAAGGCATGATTCAGGTGCATTGATAGATAATCGGGGGCGTTACAGTACAGTCCAGAGACAACCTGCAAGATATTCATTGGCTGCTGCATACTGCACAACATCACAGTGCAACACTGTGTGACACCACCAGACCAGCTGGAGGACAGGGATGAGCAGGACCAGGAGTGGAATGGCGGGCACACAGACATGTGAGGCACCACCAGACAGATACTGCACAGGCACAGGCAGGCCAACATGCACGATGTGACCTGACAGAGAGGCACTTCACCTGAGAGACGCCATGGAACAACAGTGACAGCCACCAAATGCCAGGTGGCATTCCCCAATGAAACATCACATGGGCGTGCTGCCTGGTGCAGTGCACAGGCCACGGTGACACTGGATAATGGCAACAGGTCCCGTGGACTGTGACCACATTGGGTGGTGCACACAAAGCTGTGGACATGGAACAGTGTGGGAACTGAGAGACAGCATGGAGCAATGTAAGAGGACCAGCACAACAGGTAGGTGGTGATAGGCACAGCACTGTCATCTGGGGGGGTGGCCATGGCCATGCAGAAGGCAACACAGAATTCACATGACACCACATGACAAAGCACACAGTAGGGTGGCTCAATGGGCAGGGGCAGGCAGCACACCATGGGGACACACACTCGTGAGGCCTGCAGACACATGGCACAACCAGTAGACACCAACACACATGTACAGGGTGGAACCACTGCCATGCGGTGGCCCATGCAAGCAGCACACAGTAACACACCATGGGTGATATTACAGACAGATTGTGAAAGCAAGATAGTCACACAGCGTCAGTGTGGCACAGGGTACAAAGGGTGCACACCGGCCACAGGCACAATGCTGGGATGATGGCACCACCAGGAACACCACCCCTGTCATAGCCACTGATACATGTAAACAGTGCAACCACAACAGGGACACAGCACCAGGTGGCACAGACTGGTGGACAAATGGTGGTGAGACACACCAATGTCCATGCCAGTGGTGCCACCTGCAGGGAACAATGGTACCCCAATGCAGAAGGGCTCAGCACAGTCACTGTGACACCACACAGCTGGGAGGTACAATGTGAGGTGGCATGGATGCCACAGCATGCATGGTGACTCGCAGCACACAGGACACCATGCAGATGTAGCCAGTGGACAGTGCCATGGACCGTGAGCAGCACAATCGGCACACTGACCAGATGCACAGGGAGGGAACACTGGAGACAGCAGGCACCATCACCAGTATGCACCCCTGTGCATGGTGACACACACTCACATGGCCATACACACCTGGAACAGACACACAGACACAGTGATGATGTCAAAAGGTTTTATGCAAACAGGAACAGGGATACAGAGAAACAAAAAAAGGGCAATGGGGATCAACAACAGGCAACAGTAATATACAGAAACATAACAAACCAACCACACCCAAACAGTCACCCACAACAACCCCGAACACCAACCTGCACCCACAAACAACCCAACACAGCCTCAACAACAACACAATTCCACCCACAACAAATAACTGGAACAAGTAGCTATGCCAACCCCAACACATTCCACAACACCCATATGTACAGCCCCACCCACTAATCCCAACCACCCCTATATAGACACCCACCCACAAATACAGCCCCACCCACATCCGGAAGGTGCGGACCGATGGTACCTAGGTCCAGCACAGTTCTGTTAGGAGGGTGCCCACTGACCCATGGAGGCACCTAATGTCCTGAAGTATGGCTGACACCAGGGCCACAAGGAGTGCCCAGTCCAGGACCACACCCTGCACGGGTTCAGCACCAGGGTCCTCAGCAGCAACAGGTACTGCTTCCACCTGCTGCATCCCTGGCATGGCAGCATCCCACAGTGGAGTGGAGTCCCCCTGCTGCAGGGACAGCAGCATACGGCATTATGACAGGTGGTAGGGCATCTTCTTCTGCCCGTGCTGCATCATCACCCTCGGTGGTCCCAGCCAGTGCTGCAGCCATGGCCTGTTCCCTGTCCGCTGCATCAGTTCCCTCAGTTGGCAGGCTGAGTGGATGTGGTTGGTCAGGCTCCTGGTGTCCAACAGCAGTGGGGTCCCTCTGATCTGGCTGTGGGTCGATAGTGGCCATGTCCCCATCTGCCACTGCTGCCTTGGAGGAGGTGAGGAAGGAGAAGAAGGAGGAAGAGGAGGTTGGTGGTAGTACCCTGGCCCTCCACTGCCTGCGCTACATGCACAGCTAGTATGCAGCAGCATCCCATGCCTTGACCTTGGCCATGGCCCTCAGCAGGACCCGCTTCCACTGAGACAGCCTGCTCTGGACCCCTGTAGGGATGTAAAGGATGTGGTCAGTGCTGGGCCCGGTCAGGGGGCATGCATACATAGGCAATCAATCTGTGGGTGCAGCATGAGCCACAATGTGGCAGTCTGCCACAGCCACGGCACAAGGGGACCACTGTATGGACTTACCTGACCTCCAGTGGCATGCCTCCTGCCTGAGGCTGCCGATGCAGCTCTGCTGCCCACCGTGGGATGTGCCAGTGGAACCTGTGGAGTGTAGGGACAGGTGAATGTGTGTGAGGCACCATGCACCATTGCCTCCATGCCAGCACTGCTGCAATAGATGAACAGCTGTAGGTATACTTACCATTACCCGGGACCTGCCCAGACTGCATGTCTGTGTCCCTGCGCTGTGCCATGCTCAGGATCCTGTACAGAATCCCAGTCTCCCTCTGTGACAGGTCCTGCCAGTGGTGTTGCAGCTGGTGGACAGTCCGGTGTGTCCCTGTTGATGCAGCCATGTGGGAACTGATGGCACTCCATGCCTGCTCCTGCTCTGCGGCACTGCTCCCTCGGCATCCAGGTGGCAGTAGCATCCTACCCCACTGCTGGACACAGTTAACCAGCATAACCAATTCCAGGGGCGTGAAGTTAGGGGCACATCCACTGAGGCTGTGGGAGGACCCTGAGGACATTATGGAACACTGTGTGAAACCTGTAACAGGTGAAGGAATGGCACACGCTTCACTATATAACGTCACCATGGATGTGCTGACCACCCCCACCCACCATGTGCAACACTGGCCTCAGGCCATGGGACATGGGACAGGGCCGGGGTCACAGGACTGCAACCGCTGGCCACCACCACAGGAGGTGTGCACCGCATCAATGACATGCACAGCATGAGGTGTGGAAAGGCTGAGCAGTCCCATGCAGGGGCCAGGCACACAGTGACCACAGTGCAGCAACATGCAACCCATCCCCTGCAAAGGCATGTCACAGCCCGACCCTGCACATTGTGGGTGTGGAGCACCGCATGCAGCCCTGCCACATGTCTGCACCACCTCCCCCATGCAGAGTAGCATGCGGCCACATCCAGCAGGTGCCCATGGGGCAGTCCCAAGGCTAACCATGGGTGACAGAATGGAGAATGACAGATACCTACCTGGACAGTGCACTGTGGTGACAGGAGCGGGTGGCACTGATGACTCTGGTGGCACACCTGGATGGAGAAAGAGCAGGGCATCATAAGCCAGTGGCATAGTCAGTGACCACCAGAGCTGCAGTGGTGTGGCAGCATGACCCTACTTGTTCCTCTACAACAGTGCTGAATCCTGCACAGGGGACAGTGAACAATGATGTCAGGTACACAGTGCTGTACAGGCAATGGACCAGTGCATGTTGAGCAATTGCAAATACTCACTGAAGACCTGAACATGTCCACTGTGGTGGTAGGGAGGGAATGGACATGGGTTAGTACACTGCCATAAGTGCCGCTGTGGCCTGCTACCTGTGGGTGCTGCAACCCCTCCAACTGTCACTATCCCACAGGTATGTCCCCGCAAATGGCCCAGGATGGCCCCTCAGACACTCTGCTGTGACTGACCCTGCACAGAGTTGTTTCACCAGGTGCATGCCTGCATTGACAGTGTGTGGCAATGCAGACAGGCTGCCATTGCGTACCTGACAGAAATACCATATTGGGCGTGGTATAGGGACAGTGATACACAGCCGGCCAGTCAGTCAGCCATGCACATGTGTGTTAGGCACTGGCAATGGCCTGTGTCGCCTCTCCACCCCTTCCCCCTGCACTGTCTGAAGGAACGTGTGGCAACACCCGACCTGTGAGGCGCGAGACAGCTGGGACATGGGCATCCACGTGCCACACACAGGCATGGATGGCGCTACCTGGAATAACCAACCATCAGGAATGGAAATGGCACACAGGCCAGCAGGTGGTGCAGCAAAACAATGCTGTGACACACTTCCGCCAAACAGACATGCACCCAGTTGCAGCGGCACAGTGACATTGTGACAAGGCCATGGCCCCATCCCTGTGGGGTGCACGTGATAGAGGTGCAGTGTGGGTATGTGCACTGTACTGGCGGTACCCATGTCACACCAAGCCAGGTACCACCCTGGGCATGGGTGTGTGCGGCCATGGCCCATGAACACCATGGTGTACCACTGTCCCAGGGTGGTGCAGCACACAGGTGCTGGTGTGCACCCAATGGCCATGTCACCCACCAGTGTCACATGCCTCCCCATACTGTCCTGCCCAGGGGCCAGCAACATGTTCATAGGTCACCTGCACTATCCCCACACCCCATGGGCAGGTCGGTCATACAGCACCTGGGCCATGGTGTTGGGGTCTGGTGTGCACAGCACTGCAACTGTGGGCTGCCATACATGGGGGGGGCAACAGCCAGTGGCATGTGAAGATCTTATGACCGACCAACCGTACATGGTACCATCCACAGCCAACAGCACAGTGGCACTCTGTTCCACAACGTGTAGCCCTGGCCCACAGGCAGCACTGGACAGACATTGGAATGCACATGTCTATAGTAGACGGTGACACTGCCTGCATAATCACAGCATACCTGTACAATGGAACAGACCTACACACATCGTGACAGTGGGCCATGCCCCCGAGGCATCGATGTGTGTAGGTGTACTTCATACGGAGCACCAGACACACTTTGTGATAGGTGATGTACCACGCCCAGTGACCGATGAATGTGGGACATGGCCATGGCGAACAGTGTTGTATAACTGATGACAACAGGGGCATCCGACACCATCCCGTGCACATGTCTACCCACCTGGCTGCACCCCTGACCATGGGCGTTCCACAGGATGGTACTCCATTGTGTGGCCTGCTCTGGCTGGGGGGGGGACACTCCTCATCAGCAATGCCAACTGCAGTGTACTATGCTGGGGTTGCCCAAAGGGACCCGTGCACCACAGTGGTGTAGTGCTGTCCCACAGCATGATAGAGTCAGTGCAGGACCCTCAGTATACAATGGCATGACAGGGACGTGGCACCCAATGGTCAAGCCAGTACTGGCGCTGTGGAGACATCCCCAGCACAGCATCCTGTGTCCTGTCCCAGCTGTGCTGTGCACCCATGGTGGGCCAGCTGGCACTCTGTCAGTGCAACTATGCCTACAACACAAGACATGTGTAACCACATGTACAGAACGGTCCGTGACATGCCTTTGGGACTGTGTTGTACAACATGCCATCATAGAGTAGCAGCAATTCCCACCAGGGTGTGTGTAGTGCAAGGTCACCACCACAACTCAGGTGTTGGATGCCCTGCCCAACCACTTGAGGCGTGGCGGTACGCCTGCACACCACACACACCATGACAGCCAATAGTGCCTTCCGCAACCACCATAATGACCTGTGTGTGAACAACCATCCCTCAGTGCCTACAGTGTGGGGCACACCCATGATGAACAGAGTACTGCACACAGTGATGTAGTGCCACACAGTCAGGCCTATACCCTTCACCCTCCTACAGCACAACCCAGGAACAGTGTATCCATCATCAGAGTCCCAGCCGCCACAACAATGATATCTGTTCCAGGACCTGTGTACACCATGACTCTGGGTGTGCCCAGCATTACCCTGATGAGGACTACACAGCCACACCCATAGCTGACATGGCAGTCAGAGTCCTATCCCCACCCTGCTGTGGCAGCTGTGTGACCCACATGAGGGACTGCTGGGATAGCTGTGACAGAATCAGGGACAGCCCTGTACAGCAGGGTCCATGGAGAGGCGTGGCCTGGGCCTACGCCAAGCAGGTGTGATGGCCTGTGCCATGGGTAGTACTGCTGAGGGGCTCAGAGGTATGGGGGCATACCCATCCTGCATCCCCCATCACAGGGGCCATCCTACCCTATGCCCCTGACCAGTGGCCTGATCCACACACATCCCCATGGGCAGCGAGCTGCACACACAGCTACTGTGCTGTGAATGCATGCTGCAGCCCAGATACTATGTACACAACTATCCTACCACCATACTACCCAGTGTACATTACAAAACCATGGTGTCCACTGTTGTCTGCTTCTGTATCCCTATGTGAGGGGCAGTGAACCCCATCCTGAGAGTCTGTGTCCCTTATTGTCCCCAGGGTCCTGTTAACACCAATACAGGTGTCGGTGCCTTCCAAATAAAAGGCATTCACAACCACATGTAGGAGGGGATGTCAGTGACATCCAGGTGTAAACACAACCATAAGATGACTGTCACCAATGCAGGCATGGTAATCAGTGATGGTGGGCCTACCTGCATGGAATAGTGATGTACCACTAAGGTAACATGTTACCATCCATACATTTGTCCCAGCCCAGAATACTGACTGCCAAACAGTGGTGTCTGGATGTATCATGACCCCCATAACTCTTGACAACAAACCAGAGCACAGCTCCTGGATATTGTACACATCCATTGCACATAACATAACTGAACCCCTGAATGTCCACCATTGTGTGTCTACACCTGTTCCTGGCCCTCAGGTCAGTGGCAGATGGATTAGGGGTATGTATGGGGGGGCCGCTGTAACCCAGTACTCACCAGTCTGCAGTTTGTCTGTCCCTGTCCTGTTCTGGATGGCAGTGCAGTGTTGTTGCTCAGTCCAAGGCCAAGTACTCCAGCTCCTGTAACCCTGCACTGTGCCAGGGCCTAACTACTCGCTACTGCACGTGCCGCATGTGTATGCCGCACATGCATAGCACGTTGCAGTTCACATGTGCGCAATTGTGACCTGCGGCACAGCACTTGTGATGAGCAATTGCGGCATGCAGCAGCAGTTGAGATATGCAATCTTGTAGTGCGTGTGGCATTTGCGATATGCGATGTTGCAGTGCGTGTTGGCACTTGCGATATGCGATGGTGCAGTGCATGTTGGCATTTGCGATATGCGATGTTGATGTGCGTGTTGGCAATTGTGATGTGGGTATGGGGGTACTTGCATGTGTAGCATCTGAGTCTGCATGGCCCTGTGTATGTGCCCTGTGGTGGTCAGAGGCAGGATGCTGCAACTGACATCGGTCCACACACGGGGGTGGGACTACACAGCACTGAGTGCATCCATGGTGTGGCGCTGGCAAAGCATTGCACATGGGTGTCTGCCCTGCCAGTGGCAAGGCTGTATCACCTGCAGTGGTGTGGGGGGCACACTCCCATGGTACGCCTGGCTGCTTGGCCCACCACCTAGGTACCTGGGATCCCATGGGTGCACAGGTCCTGTTGATGCTGCGGGCTGCCTGTCTGGGCATGTTCCATCCTGCGGCACCCCTGCCACCACCAGGCATTGTGGTACCCCTCCCATGGCACCTGCATGCCATGGCATGTGTCATCCTATACAGCTATACCCCATGCACAAGTCCCCATGGACTGCAGCCAGATTCAGCTGTCCTGTACCCTGTGCCAGGTGCCTGGCACCACTGCTGCATTGCTGTGCAGCCATGTCCCATCGATGGGTTGACCCATGCCCTGTGATGGCATTCACCTACCTACTGGAGCAAGCCCTCCCAGGACTGTGACCAGCACTGGTGGGCATCTGCTGTTACCTGAGGTACTACTCAGCACGCCATGTGTACAGTGGACCCACACAGAACGTTGTTGCAAATGGGGGTTCCAACCTAACCACCCTGTATCCTGTGTAACAGTAACAGTACACCGCTGACATACAAACAACACAATGTATGGATCAGGTGTAATGGTTTATTTACAAGGTGCATTATATACAACAGGTGCGCATATCACAGTGCTCCCCTCTCGATCCCAGCATGCGTGCCCCCACACTCACCCATGCACACCGTCATACATACAAACATTCACACCCTTGTGAACTACACAGTGCCCCCCAAATACATGTGACCCCCTGCCATGCTATTGGCCCCACCTTCCCATTGCAGCCCCACCCAACCATCCCCATCTGCACCAGACATATGGGCGTTTTACAACCGTCTGCCATGGCCACGCTGTCCTCGCACGGACCCCTCCAGTGCTGGGTGCTGGGCTGTGGGGGACCCTGCTGTTCTGGTGGGTTGTGCAGTGCCCTGGTGGCCTTCCCCCGGAATTGCACCCTGTGTGTCTGTGTATGTCACCATGGTGGCTCTGATGTGCCTCCACCCCCACAGGCCAACTTGCCTCTGTACCACATGTGACTGCAGCTGTGCTGGTGCTGCACTGTGTGATTCCCCATCATGTGTGGATCATCTCAGTCAATGTGCAGCCTGTGAAGCACCAGCCTCAGTGTGCTCGCCCTCCTGTGTGTGCCCTGTGCCTGTCCCTGTTCCAGTGGACCTGTGTGTGAGGCTCTGACTGGCCTGTGCCTGTACTGCTGACATGGCTGTGTGGGTCACGGAGTGTGCACCATGGCACCAGTCTGTGCCCGTTTCAGTGTGGGCACTGCCTGGCTGGGCTTGTGGCTCTGGCAGCATGACTGGCAGGGTGGGTGCAACTGACACCTGGCCCAGGGGTGGGGGTGGGGGTAGCATGGCTTCCTGTGGATGTGTCTGTGTGCTGGAATGTGCAGTGGCCAGGGGTGTCATCCGCTAGACCAGATATTGCAGGTGTTGCAGCGGCTGCAGTGCACATGTTATGTCCTGCATGGCCGTGGCCATGGCTGTGTTGTGGAGTTGCTGGTGCACCAGCATGTGTTCCAGGCTTGTGCTGAGGCGGTCCCTGAAGACTGCCTGGCATTCCACACAGTGCCGGATGCCATGTATGGCATCCCTCAGGCCTGCCATGTATGCTGATGTCTCCCTGGTGAACCCCTGCAAATAGCTGGCAATGCTGGACAGCTGCAGCTCCATGCATGTGTGGTGCTCCTGCATGCCCTGCCGAATGTTCCCCAGCTCCTGCCTGACATCCCCATGGCCACTGTCTGGCAACAGTCCCCTATGTAGGGAAGTGGAGACAGCTGGTCCTGCAGCTCCCGGATGGCCTCGTCCAATTGGTCCTCCAGTCCACGGGTGCTCAGAGAGCTCAACAACCCTATAGCACTGTCCTGTTCTGCTGGCTGTTCATGCACAACCACCTCCTGGTCGTCCACAGGTGTCTGCACTGCTTCCACTGGTGTGGTATCACTGCTGTTGGTACCCTCTGTGGACCCCTGCTGCACCCGTGGTGGTCCTGCTGTGTCCTCCTCACTGCTGGCCACCCCCTCCTCACCCATGGAACTGTCGCCATCACAACTCCCCTCAGGCTCCGGTGTTCCACCCACGGGTGTACTGGAAGCTGGGCTGCCTCCACTGATCATTATCCTGCTGCCATCATCTGACACTGTGCCAGTAACCTGGTCTGTGCCAGAAATGTCCTGGCTGTGCCGCTGCTGTTGCTGCTCCCGCCTTCTAGCACCGCTCGGACCACCTTCACCAGCCGCCACAGCACCTGTTGGATGGACAACATGTTAGTGTGTCTCAACATCACTGTGTACCCTCACCTGCCTGATCATTGTTACCCTCACAGGTCTGCTTCAGCAGTGTGCTATGGCATTGCACCTGCCACACACATTTGTACAGTCCCACCAGGTGTATGCCACCACTGTACTTGCATCTTGCGCTGATGGAGTGGTCCCCCCACTATTGCTGTCCATGCTGTGCTGTCCATCCTGGAATGTCTTGTCCAGCTGTCACACAGCTACCCAGTTCAGCTCCCACTGCACAGTGACACCGTGCATGGCCACACCCATGGGGTGACTCTGCAGTGCAGGGGCCAGCACCACTGGGTGCATACATTGTCCCTGCCATCCATGCACCTCTCCTGCAGCCCTCACCCGCACCCTGCGAGCACTGAGGCAGTGCCCCATGCCCCCTCCCTACAGCATAGCCCATGCCTGGGCACTACCCCCCCAACAGTATGCAGTGCGTGTCAAAGCAACTCCCACTGCAGCACAGCCCTTACCTGAGCACAGCCCCACCACCAGTACACAGTGCATGTCACAGCAACTCCAACTGCAGCACAGCCCTTACCTGTGCACAGCCCCCCCACCAGTACAAAGTGCATGTCACAGCAACTCCCACTGAAGCACAGCCCTTACCTGTGCACAGTCCCCCCACCAGTACATAGTGCATGTCACAGCAACTCCCACTGAAGCACAGCCCTTACCTGTGCACAGCCCCACCACCAGTACACAGCGCATGTCACAGCAACTCCCACTGAAGCACAACCCTTACCTGTGCACAGCCCCACCACCAGTACACAGTGCATGTCACAGCAACTCCCACTGCAGTACAGCCCTTACCAGTGCACAGCCCCACCACCAGTACACAGTGCATGTCACAGCAACTCCCACTGCAGCACAGCCCTTACCTGTGCACAGCCCCACCACCAGTACACAGTGCATGTCACAGCAACTCCCACTGGAGCACAGCTCTTACCTGTGCACAGCCCCACCACCAGTACACACAGTGCATGTCACAGCACCCCACTGGAGCACAGCCCTACCTGTGCACAGCCCCACCACCAGTACACAGTGCATGTCACAGCAACTCCCACTGCAGTACAGCCCTTATCTGTGCACAGCCCCACCACCAGTACACAGTGCATGTCACAGCAACTCCACTGAAGCACAGCCCTTACCTGTGCACAGCCCCACCACCAGTACACAGTGCATGTCACAGCAACTCCCACTGAAGCACAGCCCTTACCTGTGCACAGCCCCACCACCAGTACACAGTGCATGTCACAGCAACTCCCACTGCAGTACAGCCCTTACCTGTGCACAGCTCCACCACCAGTACACAGTGCATGTCACAGCAACTCCCACTGCAGTACAGCTCTTACCTGTGCACAGCCCCACCACCAGTACACAGTGCATGTCACAGCAACTCCCACTGCAGTACAGCTCTTACCTGTGCACAGCCCCACCACCAGTACACAGTGCATGTCACAGCAACTCCCACTGAAGCACAGCCCTTACCTGTGCACAGCCCCCCCACCAGTACACAGCAATGCTCTGCTGGCTGAGGTGTGCCCTATCCTCCTCTCGAGGCTGCTGAGTGGCTGCTGCTGGGTGGGTCCACCCCCTGTGCACTCCACTTGTTCTGAGCACCACCTTGTGCTTCACTGGGTGCTTGAGGTCATTGTATTTTTTCCTGGATATCACGGACTGTCCAGCGCTGTGCTGCAATAGCTTTGACTCTTCTTGTCACCCGGTCCCATGCCTTCTTCCTTTTTTCCCTCCTCTTGGCCTCCCCTTCATGGCTCATGAGGAGTGCATGATGCTTATCAATCTGTTCGACCAGTGTCTGCACCTCCTCATGTGTGAAGTTTTTCTTCCTCCTTTGTCTCTCTACTGCAGCTTCTGCCATGACTCTGGCATATCTGCTGATTTATGTTATGCCGCAGGTGCACGTTACACCACTTTATATTGTGTATCTTGCATGTCATGACCTACGCAGTTGCTTTTGGTGTATCTGTCGCATGTTCTAGAATAGGCCGTATATCACATGTCGCAGTTGTGGTTGCATATCTTGCGCAAGTGCATTACTTGTGCCTGGTGTATTTTCCTTTGTAGAATTGTGCCCATCATCTGAAACTGCATAAAATACCAGTCTTAAGCATGGGCAATATTCCCTACTATCCAAATGTTTGCTACTCATAATCCTCTTCTACATTCAGTACTACTATAACAAGCATTTGTCAATGCCGAATGTTGTCACGCTGGCATTGGCATTGGCAGTGCCGGAGCTAGAGGTGCATAATAGGAATGGCAGTGAAGCATTGAAGTGATGCAAAACCCCACCCCCACTCTGTAGAGAGTGTCAGGTATTGAGGTGTGCCTTTGGGTCATCAGTTATAACGCCCATGCCATTGTACCTCACCCTACCCTGTAGACACTGACAAGAGTCGGGGTGTGCTTTGGGGTCTTTGGGCATTATACTTACTCCATTCCATAAGGAAATATGCTGACATGGGTGCAGTATAGGAGCGTGGGGTGAATTTTGTGGCTGAACAGTGCAAGGCACACCATGATCCCTGTCAGTGGCTGCAGGGTGGGGATGGAGGATGGAATGCCGTGAGCATTACATCCGATGATCCCAAGTCACACCCCTGACGCCTGTCAGTCTGTACCGGGTGAGGTGCTACAGTTGGAAACCCTAACACCATAGGCATGTGGTGGTAGTCTCACTCCACATTTTCAACATGGGCTGCTTGTCAGGCCGCCTCATGAAAAGCGGCACAATCTCTTTGTTAGCTGAAAGGTGGTTTTGCACAGTGGCTGTGCCATTTGGTGCCAGAGGGATGAAAACACATTTTTGGGCAGGATGTGGAGAATGCAACTGTATTGTTCATGAGGAGGCGTAAAAAAATGGCAATGTTGAAAATCTGGAGTGACAATATGAAATATTGGTGAAGCAATAAGCATGCATACAAACTGTGCAACACTCATCCGTAACCCAAATTATTTTTGGGAGTTTGGTAGCCACATCTATAACATAGGCATTTTGGGACCTCCCCTTATGAACAGTGGTGCTGCGATTTTGTTAATCTGTCCCAAAAGTTGATTTCCCACAGTGACCATGCCATTGTACGCCACAGGTGCAGAAACAAATATTGAGCAGGATGTGAAATATGACGGCTGTGCTGTTCACAAGAAGGTGTGAAAAAATGCCAGTGTTGAAAATCTAGCATGGAAATATTACAAATTTAAGAAGTTACAAGGGTGTGTGGAAACTGCGCAATGCACGCTTGCAACACAATCATTTTATGGACTTTCGGCACCAAATTTTCAACATAGGCATTTTAGGACCTCTGCTCATGAACAGTATCACTGTCATTTCCTCAAACTGTCCCAAAAAGTGGTTTTGCACAGCGACCGCGCTATTCTGTGCCGGACATGCGAAAACACATTTCGGACACTATATGTAAAATGACAGCTGTACTGTTCATCAGGAGGTGTGGAAAATTGCCAAGTCTGAAAATCTGGAGTGAAAATATTAAAAATTTATGACATTACAAGTGTGCATAGAAACAGTCAACACATGTTTGTAAAACAGCCATTTTTGGGAGTTTTGTCACCAAATTTGCAACATAGGTTTTTGGAGAGCTCTCCTCATGAACAGTGGCACTGTTGTTTCATTACTTGGTCCTGGAAGGTGATTCTGAGCAGTGACCATGAAATGACCTTTCAGGACCAAATAACGCCACGACAGTGCCATAATTCATTAGAAGGGGTCACAAAAACCCCATGTTGAAAATTTGGTGCCAAAATTCCAAAAAATGTCTGAGATATGCATCAAAGTTACCAGCATTTCCTCAGTTTGCAGTCGGCTTTGAAGAGTGCAGATGTGTTCCCTGTTCACCGAAGATAGTCGCGCCGGACTCCACAGGTAGGTATGGGGTGAGGGGGTGTGGGGAGTCTGGGTGCGCAGTGGGTGGGCGCGGGTTGTGGGAGGGGAGCAATGAGACTGCCGAGGGACCGTTTCCTTTTTCCACAGGTACAAAAAAAAACCATAGTGGGACTGTTTTTCAGTTTACAGGGGCATGTCGCATGCTGGGGTGGGCTCCCAGCGTGCCAACAGAGCCTTGTTTTTTTGGGGGGGGCAGCTGTAGCCGATGGGGATTAGGCACCCCATTGGCACACAACAAAAGGGAGTTACTTTATGCTGACAGGGATTGTGCACCCCCGTTGGCACACAAGGAAAGTGGGGGCAAGAACCAGTGGGATTAGCACTTCTTCGGCATATAACAAATGGGGGGGTTCTTTATGCCGACAGGGAGTGGACTCCCCCATCAGCACATACAAAGGGGACAGGGTAAGCTGACAGGGGGATTGGGCAACCGTGAAGTTGGCAGTTTGCTGGGCAGTGTGCCACCATGTAAGCACGCCGGGAGGTCCACTGCATGTGATGTGTTTTGCTTGCATTGCAGCTGACCTTTCCTTAGATGTGCTAGCCCGGGTGGTGTGGTGCTGGCATGCAGGCTGATTGGGGAATGATGCATGCCCTGCATTTGCCCAACAGTGACTACGCCTCCAAATCTGCACTACTGCAAGACGTTGGCTGTGCAAGTGCGCCAACATAAAAATTATGGAAATGCATATAATTTTCACAGTTTATCAAACTAAATGTCTATGTAACATAGTCTGCAGCTACACAAACAGGTGAAAACAGAAAATCCAGCACTCACCACTAGTATGAAGAAGACAGCTCAGAATGATATGTATCAAACAAGTGCCAACATTTATTTTTGGTGCCAGATAAAAACACACCTTGACACGTTTTGGACCAAGTTCCTTTCTCAAAAGATATCGTTTATGAGTGCTTGATTTTGTGTCTTCACTTGTCTGAAATTTTTTCCACAGCACCCAATCCTTGTGCATATATCTTTTATGGTTTTACAGGTACACAAACAGCAATTTTTTTGTTAGTATTTGTTCTCCCTCCTGGCTAGCTTTCCTTCTCTCTGACACCCCTGACCTCATAGCCCCGCGTCTCCTGAACTTACCAGCTCCAGCTTCCCTCTTGGCTTACACCCACCCCTGGGGTGGAGTGGCAGAGATTCAAGCTCAATCCACTCGACAGGATCTTGTTGGAGCTGTACGTAGGCCACCAATGTCAGGCATGTGAGGGATTGGTTAATCATCTTGGCAGCAGAGTGATTTTTCCTTTTTTCCTCCCTCCCTTCTGTATGGTGTGGTGGAGCTGACATGCAATGACATCAATGGCTGAGCTGTGCAAGCTTCTGTACACAGAATGCCAGATGCCTGATCTGCCTCCAACCCTTGCGTGTGGTCCCAGCAGTCTGACCCCCAGTCTCCACAAGGACCAAGCTAATACCGGGCTCTGCTCTCATCCCATCCAAGAGCAGAACAGTCGATCAGATTCTCGATACTCCTTCCTTGACACACCCCCAGCAACCTGTGCTCATTCACAAACATGGGTCACCACCATGGCAGAAAGTTAAGGTTCGAGATCTCAGCCCTCCATGCCACAGGGCTGGCTTACAGACACCACTTTTGGGATTCTGCAGAAAGAATCAGTTACACCAGTGCCATGTTTTTGTGCCTTTACAACAAAGTTTATTCACAGTTTCTTAGACTTCGCAGATTATGCAGTGAAGAAGATGATTTTGCTGAGCAGGTCCAAATAATGCATAGTTTTTTTATCAACAGGGATACCCTTAAAGCACAATGGACAGAGCACTCTCCCAGGTCAGTAACATGACCCGTAACCTCAACCCCAGCAGGAAGGATACTGTCACACAAGAACAATGGTGAATTCCGCTAGTGCTTCCTTTTCATCAGAGTACACCTTCTCTTCACAGGATCATCAACAGTAACTGTCCTATTTTGCAAACAGACCCAGTCACTGCTGCTTCCTTTATAGCACCACCTATTGCCTCCTACCGCTGGCCACCCAAACTGCAAAATCTCCTGGTAAAAAGCAGTCTACCTACTCCTAACAGTTCCTGTCTACCAGATACCAAACCTTGCAACAGAACTCACTGCTAAACCTGCACATTTATTTCCAGTGTGACTGAAATTCGGGGTCATACAGGTGTTTTTCACATCACCAAGGAGTTCTCCTGTACCTCCTCTAATGTGGTATGTTGTATTCTTTGCAGGAAGTGTGCAGCTATTTACCTCAGAGAGACTGGTAGACACCTTGCTGACCATTTTAGGGAACATTACAGGGCAGTCAGGAATGGAGACACTAATAAACCCATTGTATCCCACTTTATTTCCAGGTACCACAGTGCCAATGACCTTTCTGTCTGTGTCCTTCAGCAGGGCTTCGGGGATTCTGACCACAGAAAAAACATGGAAACCAAGATGATTATCCGCCTTGGCACCCAGCAGCTCTCTGGTTTAAATGATAGACTTATTTTCCACTAACATCTTTCAGCCCTTGTTTTCCCTAATCTGTATCTGTACATATTTAACTTCTTTTCATTTTCACCCTTTGTCTCCATCTCAGTCTCCTTCCCCCACATTTGTCACCTTTCAGCCTTCTTACTAGGCCCTGTTAATTAGTCCAGCCTGGGGACTTCTCCAGCTCATTTTCTCCTGTTATGCCTTGTCTTTCTCATCATCACCCTGCTGGTTCACAGATTCTCTCTAAATCTTGCCTTTTATCATTGTTCCCTGAGCCTTCCCCTTTCTTCTTTCCCCACAAATATATCTCTTATTTTACCTCCCCTGTTCACTAACTTTGTTTTTTTTTTCTCTTTTAGATATTTCCTGAAGAAGACCTAAGGTCAAAACATAGATTTTTAACTCCATTTTCTATTTTCAGTATGCATTCAAAATAACCATTTTGTTTTGCTTTCAGACGACATGCTGACCCTGCACCTTGTCTTTGTTTTTACATTTTGTGTACTACATTTGCTGCAACCCACTATGCCTACTCTGAAATCTCTTCTGAATTCTCTGCAATGCTCTTTCATTTCATCTACATCTGCACTCCCTTCTCATATTTCTAAGTCTTCTCTTGAATTATTTTTTGCCATTTGCTCTAAGACTAACCTCTGCAGTCACTTACAGTTAAGGCAGTATTATTTTCACAGTTTTTTTACCAACATTTCAAGGTGCCTGTTTTAATTACTTTAACTTGTTTTGGATATTAAAAACATAATTTAGACATTGAAACTGTATGGTTTTCATATGTGCAAAATCAGCTAAATCAATTTTGCTGCAACAGTGAATATACTTTTAAGTTCTCCGCTTTGATGCTGCATCTGTTAACTGTCAGCATGGACCCATATAGGTAGAACAAACACTCCACACTAGCACTGTGTACTGGGACGGACAGGCAACTCAGGGCAATATTATTCAAATTCGGGAATCTGTCCTGATTTGAAATCCAGAACTGTACAGTATCTTTTTCCCCTTTGCAGAGTTGATTGCACTGGACGTCCGTTATGTACGAACGAAGTCCAGCTCTTGCTTGCAGATTCTCCTCGAATGTCAGGATACTGGTGCATATCTCTTCCTCGGACGCTGCCATGGTCAACAGGTGGGTGGGGTCTAATATGCAGACTGCTGCAAAGAATTTTGCAGCCGATTGATGAAACCTGCCCTTGCCTGCCATGTAGTTTTGAATTTTTAGGGCACATGCTGACATTGTATTTTTTGTTGTAGTATATGTACTGCTTTCAGATTTCACTTCTAAAAATGTAGCAAAGTCCAGCAAATCATCAAAAACGATGTGAGATTTTATCTCATCACCTTCGTATTTCTGCAGCATCTGCACCAAAGGGGGGGCATTGACAGCTACTTCTTTTGTTTCAAACACCACCAACTGAGTTGATGCTAAATTAATTACCTCTGAACAAGCAGTGCTTTCATCTTTAAAAAACTCAATATATTCATTTATGTGCTCAGAATGATACAAAATGGCATGAAACCAGGAGTTCCATCATGTAATTACTGGCATAGGTGGTAATACAGAAGATACACATTTTGCGATCAGGAACTGCTTGAACCTTGCTTTGCGTGCAGGGCATGCAGTGAATGCTTTTTTCACACAAACTACAAACTCGTTCACTGAAACATAATTTTTTCGCCAGATGTCACTGAGGAGGTTCAGTAGGTGTGCAGAGCAGGTGACATGTACACCATTCTGCAAAACATGCTTTAAACTGGATCCCCAGCACTTGTTCATATACATGGCATTATCTGTCACGAAAGCAGCAACATTACTGTATGAAATATTAAACTTCTGAAGACAGATCATTACAGCTTGAGACACAGTCTTGTAATTTGTTGCCTGTAAAACGATGCAGTCCATCAATATAGGCTCTAATTTGGTTTCAATGTTAATTTCACAAGCAGCTGACTGGATTGATGGCACTGCTACAATGTTTAAAATATATCTGTCCTGTATGTCTGTGGTCTCGTCGCAAATAATTGACACAGACACTGCTTCTGAAACCCGTTTTGTAATGTCTGTGATATGGTAGGAAAAACTTTGGGCAGATACTCTGTTCTTAACCACTGCGATGTAGGAATGACACCTACAGATTTCAGATTCTCCTCGAGGTAATTGTGCAAGGTAAGGTTGTCTAGTGTGTGCAACGGTATGTTAGCGGCTGTAAAAGCTTCCACTAATGAAAAAAGAGCTGCCTTTCGGGTTTCTTGATGAGCTGATTTTGTGCTAAAAAGTTCATGTACCGTCACTTGCTTTTCTACAGAGGCAGAGGCTTTTGCTTCCAGCTTTCTTTTTGCCAGGTGGACTGAGGCTTCTAGATGTCGGTCACAGGATGCCTTCCGCTTGTGGTCTACAGCTATATTGCAGGTAGAGCAAAACATGATCTGACCAGAGACATGAAAGGTACCCTTTTCGTACTGTGTTAACCTCTGCTTAGCAAGCACATTTCCAGTTTTAGAAGCAGGTGAAGGTTTGTTTGGCACAGACATTCTGTAAGTCGAGAAGCACTCAGCAGTGTGCGGTTCAGTGTCTGGTGTGAATTACATTAGTAGCAGGTGGTGATTTAATACTTGTTCATCAGGTGAATGAGGCATAATTCAGCACGTGGACCACAGTGATTTTTTTAATTAACTACAAATTACAAGATAACAGATAAAGGGCACATAATCACTTTAACAGGTCTCATTTAATTGACAGCTAATGGACAGTTTTTCTGGCAGACAGATTAACTAGCAGAAGTAGCTAGATTTGCTACTAGTTGCTCAACAGAGGCAGATTTAAAACAAAATAATTTAGTACATTTCGTACATTTCATGCTACCTTTTCAGAAACCGGGAATTAAATGGACGACTGCCAGTTTCACGGAAATCGTGAATTCCGTGCGCTCCACAATTTAATTACTGCCTTACTTATAGTTTCTTTCCAAATGCCGCCACCTGGGTATTATTCCTAAAGGTTTCTGTTTTAAATTCCACCCTTGTTCATTTGGGTCTGAGACACATGTTTCTTCCACAAATAAGCTTTTGAAAACTTTCTCGAGGAAACTCATCACTAATACCATTCTCTCCGTCAAGAAACAGCTGATCTCTGTGGACAAAACCATCGAAAGGCAGAAGGATTTCCTGCAGCGAACAGCTCCACCCAACCTTCCTTTTATTAAGCACTGCATCCAACACCTTAACTCCACTCTGTTTCAGTTTCTCAAGGATACCAAATCTGCCAAACTCCAGTCTCTCACCCAGCAGATCAGCAAGCAACATAAGCCATCGAGTCAGACACAACCTAACAACTTAGTATTTTGTATTCCTCCAGACCTCCCCCGACATATGATGAGTGATCTTTCCTTAGTAAAGGTGTCTCTTTTTGTGCCTACTCCCAGATATCTTGATGCACCCCAGGTTCAAGTAGATCTGTAGTGTTTCTATCATACAGTACGCCTTACAGCTCATTTTCTAATGAGACTCATAGAAACATAGAGTATGATGGCAGATAAGGACCACAGGGCCCATCCAGTCTGCCCATTTCTTTTTCTACCTTATGAATGTGCCATCGGCCTTTGCTGTGTCAATGGCCTATCTATTCATACTCATCTGTATTGCTCTCTTATGCCTATCCCATGCCTGTTTGAAGCCCTGCATTGTAGTCATATCCACCACTTCCTGAGGTAGGCTTTTCCATACATCCACCACCCTTTCTGTGAAAAAGAACTTCCTCATATTACCCCTTAATTGGCCTCCCTCTAATCTCATGCTGTGTCCTCTTGTCCTGCTATTTTTTATGTTTACTTGCACGTATGTGCAAGAAACATAGTGCCATCATCCTAGTTTTCGGAGGTGTGGCAGCCCTCTTCCAATTCAGGCAGTGTGTTTGCAGGCACGGCTGCAGTTCTCCAATGCCTGCTCGAGCTGTCTATGACAGCTCCAAATGCAGTGGAGCATAGCTGAAAGGGGAGCTACACTCAGTGAGCAGTGATCAGATATTGCCTGCTCATCGCGCGCTCCCCCTACACACACACACACACACACACAAACGCGCATACTGCGTGCTGCTCACCACACATTGTATAGCCGACGGGGTGCCCAATCCCTATCAGCTGTGCTGCGCCCCCAAAGCTTTCACATGCCACGCTGGGTGCCCACCCCAGCGTGGCAACTCATCATATAGCCAATGGGGTGCCCAATCCCCGTCAGCTCCACCCCCAACCAGAAATCCTTGTGCCACACTGGGAGCCCACCCCAGCGTGGCAACAGACTGCTATGGCCGGGGTGCCCAATCCCTGTCAGCTCCACCCCCAACCAGCTTATCCTTGTGCCACACTGGGAGCCCACCCCAGCATGGCAAATGTCCCGCGTCGTCATTTAAAAAAAAACCTGCAAATAAAAACTGTCCCTCGGTGCTTCTCCCCCCTCCGCAACTCGCACCCACCCACTGCGCACCCTGCCTCCCCACACCCCACCTCACCCCATACTTTCCTCCGGACCTCGGCGCGACGATCTTCGGTGGACCAGGAACACGTCTGCACTCTTCAAAGGCGACCGCGAACTGAGGAAATGCCGGTAAGCTGTATAATGGTATAGATTGGGTTTTTTCAACTTTGCAGCATTTCCCAGGCATTTTTTGGAATTTTTGCACCAAATTTTCAACATGGAGTTTTTGGGACCCCTTCTCATGAATGCTGTCACTGTCATGGCGTTATTCGGGCCCGAAGGGTGATTTCGCAGTCACTGCGTGACATCACCTTTCAGGACCGAGTTAATGGCTCTTTACTGCCAGTGTTCGCAAGGTGGGCTCTCGAAGTCTATTTTGAAGTGATGGCAAGTCAAAATGACTGTTTTAGCGTTACGTTGTGCAGTTCCTACGCACACCGTGAAGTTCGAGAATTTCCAATATTTTCACTCCAGATTTTCAACATTGCCATTTTACCACACCTCCTTATGAGCAGTACAGCTGTCATTTTTCACATCTTGCCCAAAATGTGTTTCCGCCCATGTAGTTCACAATGGCGCAGTCGGTGTGCGAAATCAATGTATGGGACACATTAAGAAAATCACAGTGACACTGTTCATGAGCAGAGGTCTTAAAATGGCTGTGTTGAAAATTCTGGTGAAAAACCCTAAAATGACTATTTACGAGCGTATGCTGCACAAAGTTCCTAATATGAACGTCAGAAAGTTTGCAAATTTTCAATATTTTCAATCCAGATTTTCAACATTGCCATTTTATTATACTTCCTTATGAGCAGTACAGCTGTCATTTTTCACATCTTGCCCAAAACATGTTTCCGCCCATCTAGTGCATAATGGCGCAGTCTGTGTGCGAAATCAATGTACGGGACAAATTAAGAAAATCACAGTGGCACTGTTCATGAGCAGAGGTCTTAAAATGGCTATGTTGAAAATTTGGTGAAAAAATTCTTAAAAATGACTGTTTTATGAGCATGCGTTGCGCAGTTCCTATGCACTCTCGTAAGTTTGCGAATTTTCAATATTTTCACTCCAGATTTTCAAAATTGCCATTTTATTACACTTCCTTATGAACAGTACAGCTGCCATTTTTCACATATTGCCCAAAATATGTTTACGCACATGTAGCGCACAATGGTGCAGTCGGTGTGCGAAAGCAATATTTGGGACAGATTAAGAAAATCACGGTTACACTGTTCATGAGCAGAGGTCTTAAATGGCTATGTTGAAAATTTGGTGACAAAAGTCCATAAATGACTGTGTTAATTAGTCAGCATTGGGCAGTTTCCACGCACCCTGTAAGTTCATGACTTTGTAATATTTTCAGTCCAGATTTTCACCAGTGGCATTTTCCACACTTTCTTATGAACAGTACAGCTGTCATTTTCACAACATGGCCGAAATGTGTTTTCACACTTTCAGCGCAGAGATGCGTGGTCGCTGTGGGAAATCATTGTTTGGGACAGATAAAGAAAATCACAGTGACACCGTTCATGATCAGAGGTCCCAAAATGCCTGTATTGACAATCTGCTGTAAAAAATCCCCAAACTAATTACATTACGTGTGTGCGTTGCACAGTTTCTATGCACGTTCGTGACTTCACCAGTTTTTTTAATATTTTTACTGCAGATTTGCAACATTGCCATTTTTTACACCTCCCCATGAACAGTACAGCTGTCATTTTTTACATCCTATTCGGAATGTTTTTGCACATGTGGTGCTAAATGCCGTAGTCGCTGTGCATAAGCAGCTTTTGGCTAACAAACTGATATTGCCACTGTTCATGAGGTGGGGTCACAAAAAACCTTGTTGAAAATTTGGAGTGAAAATACCAACGAATGCCTGAGGTATTAGGGTTTCCAACCATAACGCCCAACCCTGTAGAGAATGACAGGCATCAGGGGTGTGACTTGGAATTCTTGCCTGTAATACTTATACCATTCTACACCCTGCAGCCAGTGAGAGGCATCGAGGTATGCCTTGGACTCTTCGGCCCCAAAGTTCACCCCATTCTCCTATACCGCACCCATCTCACCGTATTTCCTGATGGAATGGGGTGCGCATAAGAGCCAAAGACCCCAAGGCACACCATGACACTTGTCAGTGTCTGCAGGGTGGGGTGTGGTGAAATAGCGTGGCCGTTATGCCTGATGACCCAAAGGCACACCCCAATGCCTGTCACTCTCTGCAGGCTGATGGTGAGGTTGGCTTCAGTTCAATACTTCACTGCCATTCCTATTACGCAGCTCTGTAACTTCTACACTACTACTGCCAATGCCAGCAAGCAAACATTCAACATTGACAAATGCTTGTCTTATATTGAAACATGTTAGACTCTTTCACTTTGTTAATATCCTTAAGGTGTTTGAATGTTTTGATCATGTCACCTCTCTCCCTCCTTTGCTCTAGGGTATACATATTGAGCTCTGTTAATCTGTCCTCATATGTTTTCTGATGCAGTCCCTGCAACATTTTGGTTGCCCTTCTCTGGACTGCCTCAATTTGATTAATGTCCTTGTGAAGGTGTGGCCTCCAGTACTGCATGCAGTACTCCAGATGAGGCCTAACCAGTGTCTTGTAAAGAGGGATTATTACCTCCCTCTTACAACTTGTGATACCCCTACTAATACACCCCAACATCCCCCTAGCCTTACCTACTGCTTTAGTGGTCTGCTTGGATGATTTCAGGTCTTGTGACTGCCAGCAACTCCCTTCCCAGCCTATTGGTGGCTTCCCACAGATGATAACAGTATCACCAGAACTATCAATGATATCAATCCCCAGCGTAGTGCATGGACACCCCCTCCAGGACATTTTGCTATTGTTGATTATTTTGTTAACCAATGGATGGAAAACATCACTAACTTCAATTTCCATTACAGGTACAACCACTCCAACCTGACAACTGGTGAGCTTGCAGCCCTCAGATCTCTGCAATGGAGGGATGACATTGTTATTAAACCAGCTGATAAGGGAGGTGCTGTTGTGGTCTGGCAAAAGGAGCTATACATCACTGAAGCCACACAGCAACTCTCTGACACCAGGTTTACTCTTCCCTTCCACAGGACCCCACTGCTGACTATCAGACTGAGGTCACCACCACCATCATCACCTTGGCTATTGAAAACAAAGAGCTCCCTGCTTCTGCTAAAAGATTCATAGTTTAGCATCCCCTGACATTCAGGTTTTATCTCCTTCCCAAAATCCACAAAACTGATACCGCTGGCCGTCCAATTGTGTCTGTCTGCTCATGACCCACATCCCACATCTTTGCATTTTTGGACAGCCTCATGAGACCCCTGGTTGAGTCCCTGCCCTTTTATGTTAAGGATGCTAACCATGCTCTCCAGTTATTTGGCAGGTTTAGATTCAGTGCCTCTCATCAGCTCATATTCACCATGGACATAAAATCTCTTTACACAGTGATCCCCCCACAATAATGGCCTGACAGCTTTGCAGCATTTCCTGAATAAGCAGGACTTCTAGCAGCCACCCACACACACACTAAGTCATCTGGCAGAACTTGTTCTGAAACTCGGTGCTTTTTCTTTTAATAACAGTTTTTTCTGCAGGTCATCGGAGTGGCCATGGGCACCAAGATGGGTCCCAGCTTTGCTAATCTATTTGTGGCTGGGTGGAGGAACAGTTTTTTCTGTCATTCACAGGAACTGTGCCTGAACTCTACAAACTCTACATAGATGACTGTGTGGGGGCCTCCTCCTCCTGCTGCAGGGTGAACCTCCAAGTCTTAGTAGACAAATTTACCATGGCCCATCCTTCCCTTCAGTACACTGTTGAAGTATCCTGTTCTACAATGCCATTTCTGGATATCCAACTGTCAGTACAGAATACTGGACTGAAGACATCAGTTTATTACAAACCAACTAACTCTCACACTTTCCTCCTCCACAGCTCCTTCCATCCTACCAGGGGCATCACCAGAGCTGTAAAGTTGGGGGGGCTAATGCCCTTCAGTCAAAATACCAACAAAGCTAGGGGGGTCCGGGGGCATGCCCCCTTGGAAAATTTTACCTTCAAATGGTGGCTTTTCCTGCATTTTAATGGTGAAATATGTGTTTGAAAAGCCTGGTTATCGTGACATCTATTTAATGTTACATGTTGAAAAATGTGGTTACTGTACCACCAAGGACAACGGAAAGAGTGACACCATTATCCCAGCAGATCCGCTTGGAAGGTTACAGGACCACAGAGCAAGTAAGAGAGACCAGCCTGACACGATTATCCCAGCAGATCTGCTGGGAAGATTACAGGACCCCAGAGCAAGAAAGAGACCAGCCAGACATCATTATTCCAGGAGATCTTCTGGAAAGGTCACTAGGCAGAGTATGAGGCGGGTGCCAGTCACAGAATACAGACTACAGACTAGAACCCTCCCTCCTCTCCCTTCCCCCTCCTGTCTATCACCCCCAGTCCTCCATTCAACTGACACCATTTAATTAAATCTTGACTTGTTGTCCCCTCCCAATCAAGTCAGTCAGATGCTGGCACTGCCCTGAGTCCCCCCGCCCACACACCAGACACATTGCGCTTATGACTCCAGTCCTTGCTCAATTGTCATCAGCGCGACGTGCAAGCCAGGAGCCTCCAACCATGCTGCAGTAAGTGCTCATGCTGCTGTCAGAGTGCTCAGTGCTGACCAGTTGACTTGATCCAGACGCCAGTGAACTTCACTGAGTGAACCTGTTCATCATGGTCACAAAAACATATTTAATAATTTTTGTTCTTCTAAGTAGTAAAGTAAAGTTGTCCCCTGACCCCAGCCCCTGCCCATTGACATGAAGCCTCAAGCCACATGACAGTAACAGTACCTGGCCTGCCTGCCAGTGCCACTGCCGCTGAAAAAGATTCCCCATAGCTCACTCAGCTCAGGTCCCTCCCATCTCTTTCCCAAGTCCCGGTCTCCAGCAGTGAGTCTATCACTACCTCTCCTAGTCTCTCTCTCCTCTCTCTCTCTCTGTTGTCTGTCTCCTGAGTCCCATCCCGACTGCTGTCTGGTGCTTGGTTGGGAGAGAGAGAGAAGAGAAACAAAAACACACACTCGTCTACTCCCCCAGTCCCAACACTTATACCTATCCTTTTTCACTAGGTTCGCTGTAATCCACGCCTTCTATGATGAATTTATAGAGCACTGAGCTGAGCTGAGCAGCACACCACCTGTCCCCAGAAGTAAAAGTAATCCCTCAGTCACTCACTTCACTTTCACTTCAGGCCGACAAGCGCTTCAGTTATCTTCTGTCATCTCTGATTGTTTCCTCCCACGCTCAGCTGAGCTCACAGAGACTCATCCTGGGAGTCTGTAATCTAGTCTGTATCAAGTCTATCCTCTCCCCAACCCGTATCATGGCTCCGCACTGCTGCTGTACCTGAAACCTTGATCCTTTCCACCTGGCCCGGCAGGGCTTGATCTTCACTTGGTAATATTGTGCTGCGTGGCATCGTGGCGAGGAGGACCCGGAGGGAGATGGAAAGCAACCGAATGCCGGTTGGGGCGATCATTAACAAGACCAACACCGGTGTGGGTCTCTATAAGTCTGCAAAGGAGGAAGTTCCTGTGGGGGTGGGCAGGGACGGTGGGAGGCTGTTTGCAGTTCCGGCCTCCAATAAAGAGACACTTCTCAGGCGCTGTGCACACTTGGCACGGAGCTCACAGACAGGATGGGCTGTGGGCTGACACCAGTCCGAGGTACCACAGTCTAGACTCGCCTCTGCAGAGACTGGGGTATAGGGGGCCCGGCAGGAAAATCAATAAGGGTGAGGTGGATCCAGGGTGATACTCATCAGTATTCCACTTCAGTGTCATAATACACTAGCTCAGTGTTTAAGGTTTACTTGCAGCATACCTCTCAAGTGTCCCTAATTACGAGGGACAGTCCTCATTTTGCCCCTTAGTATTGTCAGCCAGGGACTCATAGTACTAACTGTACCTGCCTGGCTGTTTATGAAAAAAAACATTAGGGCTCGTAGTTACGCGACTTGCGCTGCTGGCTGCATCGCTCGCTCACTATTGGGTACTGGCAGGTGGCTGTCTGGCTCACTGACACTCAGTCAGTCCTCCTCAATCAGTCTCTCTCGGACTCTAGTCGCCATCGGACACTGGATGGTCACAAACACAAATAAATTTAAAAAAAAGTCTACTCGTCTCTCTGGCTAGCTTATAGTTATTAACTTCAGCAGAAACAATTTCGTAGATGCTGTTTCTTAACTGTTTAAATTTTGCAGCAGCGTTAGATGCCGCTGCAGAATTTAAACAGTTCAAAATGGTATTTAATTTATTTTTTCAGTGAAAATGATTGGGGGGGCTTTGACTTAGATTGGGGGGGCTGTAGCCTCCCCAAAATCAACGTGGTGATGCCACTGCATCCTACACATGTCAAGAATGGCCTGCCTTATTCACAGTTTCTTGACTTCGTAGATTATACAGTGAAGAGGATTATTTTGCGAGTAGGCCCAAATAAGGCATAGTATTTTTATCAAAAGGGGATACCCTAAAAGAACAGTGGACAGAGCACTCTCCCGGGTCAGTAAAATGCCCTGTAACCTCAACCCCCGCAGGAAGGATACTGTCACGCAAGAACAACGGCGAATTCCGCTAGTGCTTCCTTTTCATCAGAGTACACCTTCTCTTCACAGGATCATCACCAGTAACTGTCCTATTTTGCAAACTGACCAGTCATTGGTGCTTCCTTTACAGAACCACCTATTGCCTCCTACCACCAGCCACCTAACCTGCAGAATCTCCTGGTAAAAAGCAGTCTACCTACTCCTAACAGTTCCTTTTTACCAGGTACCAAACCTTGCAATAGAACTCGCTGTTACACCTGCAAATTTATTTCCAGTGTGACTGAAATTGGGGGTCCCACATGTGTTTTTTACATCACCAAGGAGTTCTCCTGTACCTCCTCTAATGTTTTATATTGTATTCTTTGCAGGAAGTGTGTGGTTATTTACATCGGAGAGACTGGTAGACGCCTTGCTGACTGTTTCAGGAAACATTACAGGGCAGTCAGGAATGGAGACACTAATAAACTCATTGTATCCCTCTTTATTTCCAGGGACCACAGTGCCAATGACCTTTCTGTTTGTGTCATTCAGCAGAGCGTTGGGGATTCTGACCATAGAAAAAACATGGAAACCAAGATGATCATCTGCCTTGGCTCCCAGCAGCCCTCAGGTTTAAATGATAGACTTATTTTACACTAACATTTTTCAGCTCATGTTTTCCCTAAAGTCCATTTGTATCTGTACACATTTAACTTCTTTTCATTTTCACCCTTTGTCTCCATCTCGGTCTCCTTCCCCCACATTTGTCACCTTTCAGCCTTCTTACTAGGCCCTGTTAATTAGTCCAGCCTGGGGACTTCTCCAGCTCATTTTCTCCTGTTATGCCTTGTCTTTCTCATCATCACTCTGTTGTTTCACAGATTCTCTCTTAATCTTACCTTTTATCACTTCCTCTTTAGCCTTCCCCTTTCTTCTTTCCCCACATATATATCCCTTATTTTACCTCCCCTCTTCACTAACTTTTTTTTTCTCTTTTAAATATTTCCTGAAGAAGACCTAAGGTCAAAACATAGATTTTTAACTCCATTTTCTATTTTCAGTGAGCATTTAATATAACTATTTTGTTTTGTTTTCAGACCACATGCTGACGCAGCGCCTTGTCTTTGTTTTTACAAAGTAAACCCTAAACACATAGGGTGCTAAGCATATTTTCAAGGGGAAAAATTGGGGTTCATAATGAAAAATACACAGCGTTGATTGCCTGCCATGTAGAAATCCATGACGCTATGTTGTGATAGTGTAGAAAAAGTATATAGAAACATAGAATTTGTCAGCAGAAAAGGACCACTTAGACCACCCATTCTGTCCAGATGGTCCCTGCCTAGTATGTCTCCACAGACCCAACTGGTCTCTGGAGACCCTTCATTCTCCCTACCTATTCCCTAATATCCCCATATGTCTACCCTTTGCATGCTTGAAGTCCCCTACTTTTTTCACCTATACCACTTCTACTAACAGTGTATTCCAGAAACTCACCACTCTTTCAGTGAAGTAGTACTTTCTCACACTCCTCCTAACTCACCCCCAGCTTCATTGCATACCCTCTGATTTTGGTGCTCTTCATCATTCTGAAGAGAGACACCCCTCCTGCACCTAATTCACCCCTGTGAGTTACTTGTTGGTCTCTATCATACCCCCTCTTGCTTTCCTGACTTCTAGGGTGTACATGTTGAGATCCTCAGTCTCTTCTCATAGGGCTTTTAGTGAAACCCCCATGCCATTTTAGGAGCCCTCATCTGGACTGCCTCCAACCTATGTTGTTTTTGAGGTGTGGCCTCCAGGACTGGATATAATACTGCAGGTAAAGGTTTCACCAACAAGCAATATTATGGTAACATCACCTCCGTCCTCCTGCTGGAGATACCTCTCCCTATGGATCGTGGCATCCCTCTGGCCCTACCCATTGCTTTGTTGCACTATCCTGCCACTTTGAGGGCATCAGATATGGTTACCCCAAGGTTCCTTTCCTTCTTAGTGACAGTACCTCCCCCATCCTATACTCAGCTCTTGGGTTCCTATGCCACAGGTGTGTCATGTTGCACTTTTTGCCACTGAACCCCACCTGCCATGTTCTTGATGACTCCTCAATATTCCTGAGATCCCTATTCATTCTTCCCACCCCTTCCTTACTGTCCACCTCATCAAAGACTTTTGTGTCATCTGCAAAAGGTATAACATCCCTTCTAGTTCATCTGCAGTGTAATTTATGAAGACATTAAAGAGAACCAGTCCCAGTACTGAGCCATCTGGCACCCCACTGGTCATGCTGTCATCGTTATAGAGTGTGTGTTGTTCACCACCCTCTGATGCTCATCTGTTAAACAGATTCTTACCTGAGTCACTACTTTGAATACTTCTGCTGATATATCTTCTGAATCTGCACAGAATACTGGTTTTAAACATAGGTAATACATCCCACTGTCCCCATTGTTTCCTACCCATAATTCTCCTCTGCATCTGTCACAACTATGAAAAATATTGGAATTTCACATAATTTTCACACTTTGGCAAGCAAAATGTCTGTAAAAAGAGGCTTGAGCTGCTTGATCTCCCCAGTTTTGCTCTTCTATGGAGAGCACTGGTTCCAAAAGTGCCATATGTATGTATTTTTACAACAGAATCTGGCAGAAATAAGCCCTAAGCACAGAGGTTGCTAAGTTTATTTTACTTCTCTGGCCTGTATAAACCCAGGGCATTGTATTATGATAGGAAAAGTATACATTCTCTGTAACGGACGAAAATATTTGTTACAGACATAAATGACATAACCCCCATCAAAAAGTTTGCTGTCAACCGCCACTCCTCTGAATAATGACATGAAACACAGAAATGTTCACTCTTTTTCAACCTATGAGTCTGGTTGTTTTACAGTGCATGGGCAAAGTCACCCTATTTCTAATTTTACAGAGCATTTTGGTAGCACAGGTGCTGAATAAATGCAACCTTTCCATGGAAATTTGTTCACGCCTACTTATTACTATGGTATACTGTGTGTCTATGTATACCCAGCTGACATGCCAATGAACAGTTTGTGAATGTTCATGAACTTTTACTGAAACATAGACAGTGACAGCGGAAAAACACCCTTGGTCCATCCAGTGAGCCCATAAACCCTAACAAACCCAGGACCTGCTGTCCATACAGGGTTCTTACCCACACTATCCACCATGTTCCCGCTTTACTACCACAACCACAAGCAACAAGTAAGCCCTTCACTCTGTCCCAACCATGCCTGAAACTATTGATAGTTTTGAAGTCTACCACCTCATCTGGCAAACATTCAACAGCTCCACCCTTTCTACCTTACTGTAGGTCTCGATACACTGGTTTGATTGTTTTAGGGAATCACAGATGATGACCCATAAGTCACTTTCTTCAGAGGTTGTGTCCAACTTTACCCAACCACCTAGTACTCTATCCTCAGGTTCTTGGTCCCTATGTGCAATACTCTGCACTTTTTTCCATTGAATTTCAACTGCCAAGCCTCTGACTACTTTTTAGCTTTTGCAAGTATCGGTGCATCTCCCTAACTCCCTCTTTGCTGTCTGCCCTGCCACAGAGCTTAGTGTCATCTGCAAATATATGCACTTTCCCATGTTGCTAATAAACATACAGAAAAGGTCTGGACCCTAGACTGATCCCTGTGGCACCCCACTGGTGACCTACCTCTCTTCTGATTTGACTCCATTAACCACAACCTTCTGCTGTCTTCCCTCTAGCCAGTTTCTCCACCATCTGTGTACTTTGCTGCACTCAGACCATCTAGTTTCTTCAGCAACCCTCTGAGAGGCACCAAGTTGAAAGCCTTGCTGAAATTGAAGTAGAGTAAATCCAGAGCATGGTCCTTATCTACTACACTCTGTACACCATGGACCCATGTGATTTACTATCCTAGAGTCCATTGTTCTCCAGCTAGTTCACGAGGTGCTCTTTTACTAGTTACTTCATCAGTTTACCCACAATAGAAGTAAGACAGACAGCTGGGTAGCTACCCAGTTGCTCTATGTTCCCGCCAAGTAGTGAGACCATTTCCATTACCTGCCAGTCTTTCAGAACTACCCCTGTCTAAACTAAGCCATTGAATAACCCTACTAGGGGTTCAGTTACTTCCTTTGCCATTTCCTTGAGTACCCTCAGAAGCATCCCACCTCACCCCGGGGCCTTACTTATCTTTAGCACTGCTAGCCCTTTCTGAACCCTTTCACTAGTAAATACTTGCTGCCTCATCTCAGAGAACCTTCTTACAGCTGCCTTATTGACACTATCTGACAGAGGCCCACTGATTCCCCTCGTGAATACAGAACAGAAGTAGTCATTAAGAATGGTTGCTTACTGCCCATCCTCCTCAAGTACCCTGCCTCCCTCTGTTAGCCTAGCAATTACTCTTCCCAGTTTTCTGTTTCCCCAAATATATCTAAAGACCTCCCCATTACATGTGTGAATAGCATGTAGCCTACTCAGTTGGGTGGAGGGTGGGTTGGAGTATGGGCTGCTGTGAAACATATCATTATAGACAATGCCAGCAGAAAAAGACCATTGGTGCATCCAGTCTGCCCAGTTTTACCTTACTATACCCCGTGATCTATTGTCTAGATGGGGTGAAGGGGGTTATTTATTTTAATTATTGTGTACAGCTGATGGGCAGCTGGAGTGGGGATGGGGGTTCTTGTCATGTTGATTGCTGGGTGAGAGGAAGAAGGAGGAAATAGAGTGCAGTGAGGGATTGAAAAAGATACTCCATTCAGCAACATGATGCCCTGAACACTCTCTTGCCCCATGCTACTGTTCACAGTGGTTTACACCAAGGAATTGTCTCGAGGGAATGGAACCACAAATGTCCCATCACTAAAAGAGGAAGATGTGGGGATATTAGGACCCAAAGAAACATAAGAAAGCAACAAGGCATTGTCAGATTAGCACTATGCTGAGATTATCACCCACCTGTGGTGTACTAAGGCCTGATGCTACAGATGAAGGGCCTTGCCATCCTTGGAAGGGTGGTTACATCACAGTATAATGCCCTCCTTGGAGTGTCTTATTTTGATTATAAAATGGGCAATATGCAGTTTGGTGTAAAAAATTGTAACCCCCCCCAAAATGGTGGTGCTTACCAGGCTCTCTGGGGCACATCTCTACTGCTGCCACCCTTTGGTTGCTTGATCTGGGTCTAAGGACCGTGCCCTGAAGGGGGACCAGAGGAGTATGTTGCAACCTGGAGGCTGTTTTCCTTCTGGTGTTCCACATGCTTGCCCACTTTCTGCCACAACTGGGGAGACTACAGACTTCCCTCCAGTGTACTCTAACACCAGAGACTCCAGTAAACCTTCAGGGGGCCAGAGACACACACTAGGAGGGAAACAGAACTGCAATGCTTGTTGGTGCTGAGTTTGCCATTGATCACCACCCTGTCATTTAGGAAAGAAAGCACATAAGTGCTTGCAATGGGTGGGTTGTTCTCGTTTCATGCTGGATAAGAAAGCACAATTGTGCTATCAAATGCTGGGGGCAAATACATGTTTTGAGGGCAGGAGCCCTAAATAAATAACTTTGTTTGGAGCCAGTGCTCCTATCAAATATATAGGCTGCCATCTTTGTGAATCCTGACCTCACCAGCAACCAATCAGAGGTCAGGGAGCTCAATTTTCAGCTGCAGTGGATTCTGGGAGAATGACAAGACAGAACACGTGTCACCCTGTTAGCCAGCCAATAGGGCATTGAGTGTTAGTTTAATAGACTGCATTCCCTAACTGATAACCCTATGGACCAGTGGGAAGCTGCCTTGAAACAATGAAGTTCTGAGGGCAGTTCCAGAACTGGGTAGTTGGCAATTAGCTGTCACATAGTTAGAAGGGCTAGCAGCTCCTCATCAAAGCCACTTGAGGAAGCCTGCTTGGGGCTTCTACAGTCACATCACAGGAGGGGACCACAAGGTTTCTGCAACTTAAAAGGGACAAATTGAAAAAAGTGTGTTTGCTGCCAGTGTCAGAAAAACTGCAGAGAGAGAGGGGGGGGGGGGGGAAGGGAGAGAGACTGATTCCTGCCTTCAGAGAAAATGACAGAATGATAGCTGCAGAGAGAGACAGAGAGAGACTGATTCCTATCTTCAGAGATAAGGACTTAAAAGTGTGCTAATCCAATACCTGCACTAGTGCCACAGCTGCCAGCCTGCAGTGTGGTATAGACTCTGGGTACATCTGTTGGGAAGAGCCCATATTGGGACCCACAGACAGTCTGGGTAACTGTCCAGTCAGTTCTACAGCCAGGCTTTGAGTAGCACCTCACACTATGGTCTGCAAGCCTAGACATGCATGTGATGCATGACCTCAGGTTCTGGGACTGGTCTGACCAGTGGAACAGAAGAGAGAGGAGAGAGGAGTCAGGACCTCCAGATGACTGCTGAAGCAGAAAGCTTGATTCCAGTGCAGAGGCACCTAAGATCTGCACAACAGGTCTGATCAGCCAGAACAACTGGCCAGCTTGTCACTTTCCTGAGAGAGACCTGCACCTGCTAAGATGGAGGTAGGGAAGCCCAGGCAGTGAGTGAAGCCTTGTAACACCAGAACCATGAGTACCTTCAGGACTTGCCCTACAGCTAGGGATTGTACATAGTTTGCAACTAAATCTTCAGATTTATCCATCAGGCATAGATCTACAAGGACTTTGTTTTGAGGTTACTATTCAAGCAATTGCATGGCCTTTGGGGTTTGGGTTTAAAAGTGTTTTATTTGTTTAAAGTGTGCCACCAGCAGCCAACAAGCCGCAATGTCAAGAGGCCTGCATCATTTCTACAGTTTGGTAACCAGTGAAGCACTGAGAACTCCCTAAAGGTTTAAAGGGTTAATACAGGTACCAGTGGGTTGAGGGTAGTGCCCCCTGTATAGGAGGATGAGAGTACAAAAAAGTTTACAGTATCTGTACTTGCACTGTGTGATGGGGTGAGCACTACTAAAAATGCAATTTACAAGATGAGACTTGTTACACCAGTATTTTGGCCCTTCTTCCAATAGTTCATGAGCTGGCAACTAAAACAGTTTTTATTTGCATCCCCTATCAACCCGTGAATATTTTGTTATTTACTTTACTTTTCATTTGTAAGCATATTATTCAGTCTAATGTTAACTGCTCAATCTTGTGCATTCACAAACTATAAATGGGATTTTAAATGAGGGGTACTACTGTGTATGACATACATCAACAAAAACAACAAGTCAGAGCACAAGCTGACTCCCCCCGTGTAGCAATAAACATATATTCTTTCAGCCTGCATTGGCAACTTACTATTTTGATTTCAAAAGGAGTGGGGGTCTCTTAGTATTCACCAAAATTGGGCTGATGCACCCTATAAAGGTAAGCCATGTATTCTTAATTAGCAATTAAACACCTACCCCCATTTACCCATTTCCTCACATTTCTGCCTTTCTCTTCTTTATATTATTCCCTCTCTTTTCCCTATCTTGTTTATTTCCTGTCTTGCTTACATTCAAGACATGGAATATAGTGTATAGTACAGCATTGTTCTGTATAGAATTCCATCCCTTTCAAAATGCTTTTGCACCACAGTTCAAAGTTGATAGAATGTGATTGTACCCTTCTGTGGTACAATAGCATTTTGAAACCTCGGGAGAGTACACATGTCATTTTCATTCTAAAAGCAAAAGAACCACTGCACACACATTTCACATAATGCTACACTATAAAAAATACAGGATGAGCAACTTTATGCACAACCAGTGTGTTCAGCCACGTCAGGGTTCTGATTCCCACAGACCTCTCGTGTTTCACTCTCGAGGTCGGAGGGAATCAGAATCCCACTGTGGAGGAACACATTGTGCATAGTTGCCCATCCAGAGTTGCCCATCCATAGCATTCATAATGTCATCAGAGCTGCCCATGGCACACTGGGTGGCTTCTTGTACTTGGGTTATGCTAATGAGGGCTATCAACTCTGCCATTAGTTGGTAGCCCTCGTTTGCATAACTCATATAGTGGAAGCCACACAGGGTGCACACAATAGCTGCGTACAGCTCTGCAGACATTATAGATTATGTGGTTGTATAAAAGTGAAGTTGGAATTCAGCAGGTAAATAAATAAAATCAGTCTAATGCTAAAAGCCCTAAATAGGCATTTCTGCAGCAGCTGCTGTACTTGCTGGATTTTCAGGAATTTCCCTTCAAATGTACTGTGCTCAGTTTCAATTTTGGAGTGTATTCCAATCCAATTGCTTACACCCTGATATCTGATTTAAAGCAGCAATATTTGTTAGGAGAAAAAAATCATCATAAACCCTTTTTTTTGTAATAATGCATTTCTGGCAAAAACATAAATATAGCCACTTTTCTTGTCATGGATTTCCCTCCTGAACGAGGACATGGGGTTTCAGAGTTTTCCAAAGTCCCTGTTCTCTGGCCATGCTCACTATGAACAAATTAAAGTTAGAGTGGTGCTGTGCTGTTTACCATCAGAAAGGTATGCCAGCTTCCCAGTGGACTGGTGGTAGAGCTTCCCCCTGTCATGCTGCTAACCTGGGTTTTGGAGTGGACTCTGGTTTCTGGGAATAGGTTGGGGGGGGAGAGGATCAAGCATCTCATGGGTGGCACTTCTCTTCTGGGGAAGGAGGGCTCATCATCCCTCCTCATCAACTGCAAACCATTGGAGGCTGGACATAAGTGCAACATAAGCAGCAAGAAGGGAGGGGCTGTGTACCGACAGGCAGAGCATGCCTACTTCTGCAGAGTGATGAGCAGCAGAGGATGAGGGAAGAAAGCAGGAGGAATGCTCAAACCCACTGCAGACCCTGCACCCACCAACTGGGCACCCTCCTCCACTTCTGGATTGTGCTGCAGGGGGCCTGATCACCCCCTGACCCTGCCACATGGGGCAATTCATGGGAGAACCCAAAAAGAGTAAAGTGAAAGACTGTGAGATTGTGGGGTGACAGGGCTGGGTGGGTTGAGCAAGTTGGGGGTTAATCAGATGTAGGAGCGTAAATGTGAAAAAAAACATGCATTTTAGCACTAATACATCCACATTGCCCTTTATCTATGGGATACCTAGCTGAGATGCTTTAGCTGTTACCCAGTTTACAGCTGAGTGAACTGAAGCACTGAGAGGTGAATCTACATTCCCAGGATCATGAAGTAAGATGCAGTTGTGAAATTTATGCTGGTTCTCAAGCCTCTCTTCTAGCATAGATATGCTGTGAAATTTTAATTCACCAGAAAAGTAGCAAAATTCTCCTTTCTAAAGCACTTCACAAAGTTGCCAAGTCACCAAAACTATGCACTTTGCCACTTTGAAATTTTTTTTTCTGGTAAAGTTGCACTCTTTCATGTAAAGTCATTGTGAAGTGACAAATTCTCCAGTAAAGTTTCATGACTTTGCTTAAAGTAATTTCTCATTACTTGATGGAAATGTCCAAACCTGGCACTTCATGAAGTTGGCAAACTTTGTGAACCTATTTGCAAAACAGAGTTTGCCAACTTGACACATCTGTGTTCTAGCAGATTGGCAGTTGTACCTCTTTATATTGAGACTTCCCTCATGTTTGGGGTCATTGCAGACTTTCCTACTGATAATTCCAGTTTGTGCAGCATGACAGAGTTGCACAACAGGACAATCACAAGTTTTACCCATGCTAGTCTCTTGCTTGATGCTGGGGGATGGGTGCTGGGTAGCAACATTCAGGCCCACTGTCAGCTTCTGCTGTGCTAGTTTTGACTATTAATTGGAGGTGCAATGGTCGTGTTTAATACAGGCTTCTGCCATGGGGGTGGGGATCAACAATCAGACTACTGGACTCAGTAATGCTTGTCCTTTCTGGTCCCTCCTGCTGGTGTGTGTGTGAAGAAATGGAAGAAGAGAGACTTCATATCTGGCAGTATAGCAAGATTACATGCTAGCGCTAGGGAAGAATGGCCACAAAGAAGAAGAACTCTCCCACATATTCATAATTCTTCTAAATTTTGGTAGTGTTAAAATTATTGTTACACTCTCGTAAATGTTTTATTTTATCATCGTAAATAATTTGTGCTGCGTGTGTGTGTGTGTGTGTGTGTGTGTGTGTTTCGGGTCACAGTCCAGCACTGAATCGCTGAGTTTTTCTGACAGTTTGAATTTGCCGGTCACCTCTGAATACTCATGCTGTCGGATGGAGGGTGAGCTTCAGCAGCTGTTGTGGACCAGAGTGGGCCTTCCCCTACAAGGTACTGTTCAAATGAGTGAGGCCATGTGGGCTCTAAAGCAAGCCCCATTAGAAATAATAAAAATACAAATACAAATAAAAGTAACAAAACTGGAGACATGGGATCTAATGATATGGAGTTCATTAAAGGAAAATTACAATCCATGCAGATTGACATTTGCTCCTTAAAGAAACAGGCAGAAGATGAGAACAAACGGAGGGATATTATGGAGGAGAGAATAAATATACTAAATGAGAGGACAGTGTTACTAGAGGAATCCTTGTGTTCAGGGGAGGATATAGCAGGGAAAAACATGGTAAAAATTGTTCATTTGGTTTCTAAAGTAGATGATCTGGAGAATAGATCCAGACAAAATAATTTATGGCTTGTGGGGGTGCCTGAAATATTAGAGGAAGGTGATGTGATACATTTTTTGCAAGACTTTCCACCTGCTATCCTAAATTATAACTGGCAAAATCCCCTTGAAATTGAAAGGGCACATAGATCTTTAAAGGCTCTTCCTAAACAAGGACATAAACCAAGACCTACCATCATTCGCTTTTTGAGATACAATGTTAAGGATGAAACTCTAGCGATTGCCAGGCAAAGCAAATCATTGTTTTGGGAAAAGGAACGAATCTACATAGTTCAGGATTTTTCCTCAGAGATAGCGGAAAAAAGGAAAGCCTATGGATAAATATGCTATGTGTTGCAGAGGATGAACATCCCCTATTACATAAAGTACCCTGCAGTCCTAGTTATTTCTAGAGGAGGAGGATTTCAAAATTTCAGTACTCCACAAGAAGCCTGGGACTCTATTTGTAGATGTGGGCCAGATGCTTTACATATTTTATCTAGAAAACCCTTAGAGTTTACAAACTCCAGCCAGGCCCTAACTGCCTTAGATAGCTTTCAAAAAAAAAAACAGCATTCCATCTCCAGAACATCAGACGCATGCTGGTAATTCACAACAAAGCCCTCGTGGCATGCACAAAGCTCCTGGTTTTTCTTCGGACAGAATTAAACATATGCAGACACAGTTTCAGATTCCTATTCTCAAAAACAATTCAAAACAAATAGGAACAAGATCCCCATTGCCCAAGCCTGCTGCAAGGACCTCTAAAATCTCCAGGAAAACACACATTTTTTTCCGTAATAAGAATCAGGCAAATTCTAAAAATAGCCCTAACAAAGACTGGTTTCTCCCACCTCCCAGCTTCAAGCATGGTCCGTTGGATCCTAATGAAGTACCTGATGCTTTCCAAAGTCCGATGGAGTCCAGTTGCGAATATGTTTGAGGAATCTTGTTCTTCTGAACTGCCAGTGTCTCAGTTGCATGATTTGATACCATGAACGCTTTAAGGGGTCTTGCTTGCTTGATGGTAAACAGCACACTCTGGGGCTGTGAATGGTTAAGTTTGGGCATCACGAGTCATGTGACTGCTGGCTTCATGACCTTATGTTATCTAATGTTATATTTTTAAACAAGTTTAAAAATAAAACAATGCCTGTTGATGCTACTGGGACTGTTAGCTATTTATTTTTAAATTCATACTGCTCAGCATGTTGTGGATTTTTGTTTGGGGGTTAAACAATCATGTAGGAAGTTAATGAAAGATGCGTCTAGCTTACTGCTTCCTGGTGCTTGCGTAATGGTCAACATTATATCCACTGCCAAGTTTGTTTTTCATTTTTATATTCAGACCACTGTTCAGTAATTGCAATTGGTAAGTTATGCACCATGGAGGAGCCTGTTTTTCTTTGCTCATGCACTGGAACTCTTCTGCCATCACTTACCTTGCCTTTACATTTTTTTTTTTTTGGGGGGGTCAGCCAGTATACACACTTCTTTTAAAATGGGTATGTTATCTGATGGCATTGGAAATATAGCAAGATGTTTGCTAGAGTTATTTTAACCAAGTATTAAAGATCAAGGATAGTGTTCTGGTACAGCAAAGATGGAAATGATTTTTCATTTTGCTTCATTCTAGTTAATTTAATGGTAACTGTCTTCTTACAGCTATTCCTGCATTGGATCACAAAGCCAAGAAGCCTCATTGAAATGTGACATTATTTTATGGAAAAAAAATATCTAACCTCTTGATTAAAATATCATCATGGCTATTACAAAGCAAATAGTGATGATTTATGGTCCTAGTTTCACTTTAAGCTCTGGTTAGCAAGCATTGGCATGGAAGTTTCAGGCACTGCTTAATTTTGCTTAACAGCGAGATTTGCTTGCTAATTCTTCTGCTGGGTGTATATTGCTAAGTTCTAAAAATTATCCTTCTTGCAGGTAGCCTCCTGAAGATGGGATTATTGTGTTGCGAGGTCCGCACTACATTGAACTTTACTATTATGAGAGCCTTTTCTTGGCAAGTGCATGATATGCAGAGATTAGCTGACAAGATGATATGTGGCCAGTCTAATGTTAGAATTTATGAATCTACTGTATGTCATTGCTTTTGGCTATGTACTGGCTATATTTGGCTTACGTTTGTTGTCCCGGCACACCTTTCTTGTATATAAGAGTAAATTGCATATTCTTTATTGCAATATCCGAAGTGCAATTCCAAAGAAAGTGTAGGCTGATTTTTAAATGTGCATTAAACTTACTACCTTGCAGTGTTACAGAGTGGGGTTTTGTTTCTTCTAATATAGGTCATTGTTGGTTTGTGTGCATATCAATTTGAGATTAAAAACCTCAGTGGTCGGCCGGCCCGGTAGCGTTGAGGGTTGAGGTGCTGGACACCACACCCTGTGCTACGCCGGTGACCCAGGTTCGGGAACGGACTCGGGTTGGTGGGGGTCGGCTGGGAGAGGGAGTATTGAGCATCCCAACGGATGCTCTCCTCCCTCTGGGGTGGGATACCAGGGGTGCAATATGCACCCGACATCCTGAGACAGCCGGTGGGAACATGGGCTCTCGAGGGGGCTGGCGGCTCCATTTCACGGAGTCGGGGAGGGGAGACGCTGTCGGGTGCTTGAGAGAGATGTGCATCAGCATGTCATATCTCTGGACGTATGTCCTTGCACTGGCATCTCAGGGGGCGGGGAAAGGGGACCACAGAAAAGCGGATAACCCCCTCGGTGGTCCTAGATGATGACCGTTCTACCCAGACCACCAATATCGAGACAGACCCGCTGTGCAGGACAGAAGGAGGAAGAGGCACTCTGGGGCAGATCCTGGAATGGTGGGCTGGAGTACATGAGCAGTCCGAAGGAGTGGACATCGAGGGTAGGAAGGAGGATAAATAGAAGAGTAAAGAAAAAAAAACTCAGTGGTCAAACGCACAAAGTCCTTGGTTGTTTTTTTTTTCTTTCCCTTAGAGGGGGGACCTTTTTTTAATAATATCCAATAATTATATCCCCCTTAAGATAGGTAAGGGTAAGTCTTGCATAGCTTTATAACTGTTAATGTTTCAGTTTGTGTGTTAAACTTACCTTTGGGTTTTGGTGTATAAGATTTTTATCAATAATTCATTCTTATAAATTTTTTTTGTACTACTGATAGCATATTGACAATTACAAGATTATATAGTGTGAAATGAGTAACATTAATATTTGTACGTGGAATGTTCAGGGTTTGGGGTATCCAATTAAAAGCTATAGGCCCAGATATTCAAACTGCACCTGTTTGTAGTGCAAGCCAGTGCACCTCTCAAAATAGTTGCGCAGGGTATGGCCAGGGCGATATTCAATTGAGTTGTGCTATGGTGCAACTGCTTTGAATATCCCCCCCTGGCCACCCCCACTGTGCATGGCACAGTAGAACTGAACCAGTGCAAGTGATCGGAGTGGAGCATTGAGATTCGGTGGTGCAAGTTCCATTGCGCCATGCACAGCACCTGCAATACTCAAAGGGTGACATGCAAATGGGGCCATAATTTATGCAAGGTGCATGGGGGGCCAATTGCATCTGATTATGCCCCATTTGCATTCCATAAGCATACAGGTGCACCGATCCCCAACGACGTGTGCCTGGCACCCTTCCAGGCAGCAGCTGTCAGGGACCAACGCCCCCTGCAGCCCAATCGTGGGACGTCCCATAAGGGACAATGCATGTCTCCAATCCCTGGAGGTCCAGTGAACTGCAATTAGCTCAATCGCTGGCATAACTGTACCTCCCCCCCGAGTAGCCAGATCGCGGGCATAACTGTAACTTATCCCCTCTCCATTAGCTTGATAGAGCCCGATCGTGGGCAGCATTCCTCACCCCCCCAAGTTTGAAATCCTGGTGATCTAGTGGACCTCCCACCCCACCCACCCACAGAGCCCCACCACCCCATCCCCTGTCAGCCAGCGGGCAGCAGCACACGCCACCTAGCTGCCGCTCAGCTGCCTATCGGCTGACAGCTCAGTATGGCAGCACCCCATTGGTTCAGAGCATGAGCCAATGGGTGTGCAGCTCATACCATACTAGTCAGTCAGATATGTGAATGAAAATTCATTCACATATCTGGACTGACTAGTACAGATGGGCTGCATGCCTAGTTGGCTCATGCTCTGAACCAATGGGCATGCAGCCATACTGAGCTGTCAGTCAGCAGGGTGGTGGGGTGGCAGGTGGTGGGGTTCTGCCACCTGCCAGCTGACTGGGGAGCTGGGTGGTGGGGCCTGTGGTGGGTGGGGTGGGAGTCCACTAGATCACCAGGGATTTCATACTTGGGGAGGAGAATGCCACCCGTGATCAGGGTCTGCTCGGTCCACTGGACCAAAAGGGATATTGGATTTTGGGGGGGACACTGATGCCCGCGATTGGGCTAATGGGGGGATAAGTTACCGTTCTGCCCGCGATTGGGCTTCTGGGGGGATATACTGTTATGCCCATGATTGGGCTACTGGAGGGTGTTACAGTTATGCCCACAATCAGGCTAATCTCAGTCAACTGGACCACCAGGAATATTGGCCTTGGGGAGATACTGATGCCCGCGGTCGGGGCATGGGGGGGTGCCGACAGGTGCGAAGGGAACAAGTCGAGGGCCACCCACAGGAGGCAGCTGCTGTGTTGCACCCTGCAATGCAGCAGCTCACCTGTGGGCAGCCCTCAACTTGTTCCTTTTTTTTTGGCTCAACTTTGTGCAGGTGCAGGTAGGGGTTACACCTGCATAACTCTGCATGGCCCGGACTGAATATCAGGCTGTCCAGTTTATGCATGGGCATGCCCCCCCTACTGTGCCTGCATACATTACAGATGCACCCCGGCGCATCAGGATTTGTGCAGGCACACTTTTCCCATTTAAATATTGCACCGGGGTGCATCAGTGGGTTGTGCATGGCGCAACACTGTTGCACCATGCACAACCCTTTTGAATATCTTGGCCATAGAGTATTCAGACATTTAAATATTCATAAGATAGACATTGTACTGTTACAAGAAACTCATTTAGTTAAAGAAGACGCTGACAAACTAGCTTGTTGTTGGGTAGCTTCGGTTGAATCCTGTTGCTTCTCATCAAAGAAAAGAGGGGTTGTGATATTAAAAAGAAGGGGATCAATTTTGTCAAGCATTCACATATTACAGACCCTGAAGGTAGATTCCAAATCCTGTTAGGCAATTTGTATGGTAAGGATGTAGCTATCTGCAATATATATGCTCCTAATACTTGTCAGAAGGAGTTTTTTCATGAATTGACATTTGCTCTAACTAATTTGGGACCACATGAGATATTATTAGGAGGGGATTTCAATACTGTTATGGATTCCTAGTTGGATAAATCACATCATCTATCCAGTTCCCTATCTCTAGCACAGAGAAGACTGCATAAACTATTAGATGATGTGGGGTTATTAGACTCATGGAGGTTGTCTAATCCTAGTAGGAGAGATTTTTCCCTTCTGTTTGCTAGACATGGAACCCTAAGCAGACTGGATTACCTTTTCATGTGCCTAAGTTGGTGTAATAATATAAATCACATTTCTTATGAAAATGTCCTTATATCTGACCACTGTTTATTGAAATGTGCAGTTCTGCTGGATAATAAGTTAGACAAATCACCTAGCTAGATGTTTAATGTATCCCTACTTCAGGATGTTAATTTTCAAAATTGGCTCAAAGAAGAAACCAAAGTATATTTTCAGATGAATGATACTGGCAAAGTAAATTCAGGCACTGTATGGGATGCTTATAAAGCTTTTATAAGCAGTGGCATTATTAGCTTTGCATCAAAAAAGAAGAAAGAAACTTAGAGATTTTAATTCTAAATACTAATCTCTAAGTGAGGTACTTGATCAACTTAAATTAAATCCTCTTAATAGGAAAGATCTTATGTACAAAACATTAGGTCTCAAATATGAAATAAAAAAAATACACACTGGGAAGATAGAATACTCCCTATTTAGAATTAAGAAAAGTTATTGGGAAGCAGGTGAGAAAACAGGAAAACTATCATCGCATCACATACACAAAATGCAAAATCAGAATAACATTAAAAGCATTTCAACTGATGTAGGATCCATTACTAACAATATTAAGAAGATTAATGATTGCTTTAGAACTTTTTATGAATAATTATATGATTCAAAAGGAACTCCCAAGAAAGACCTCATAACAGACTTTTTGACGAGAGCTGGGCTTCCTACTATTTCTCAGGAGGAAAAGCAATATCTTGACAGGCCCTTATCATTACAAGAAATTTCTGAAGTTATTGTTAATTCTCCTAAGGGGAAATCACCTGGACCAGACAGCCTTCCAGGAGAGTTTTATAAATGTCTAAACACTTCTATTACATCCCTATCTACTTTCAGCTTTTCAAGAATCTTTAATGCTAATCAATTGCCTGACTCCATGAATTTAGCCTATATATGCTTGTTACATAAAAAGGATAAGGACCCTCTTGAATGTGAAAATAATAGGCATATTTCTCTTTTGAATTCTGATTTTAAGGTCCTGGCTAAAGCACTAGCTACTAGAGTCTCTAAAGTGCTTATTAAGTTGATAGGTAAGGAACAGGTTAGTTTTTTGCAGGGCAGGCAAGCAACTGATAACTTCCAAAAACTTTTTTCTGTTATCTGGGCCTCTTGTACTCCTAAAAATAAAACCATTCCCTCAGCTGCTATTTCCCTTGATATAGTAAAGCATTCAACTCTTTAGAATGGGGGTATCTTTATGAAGTGTTGTATGCTAATAATTTTGGCCCTGATATTATTAAATGGATTCAAACGCTATATGCTTCACCTAAAGCCTGCATAATAACAAATGGTCTTCAGTCATCTCCATTTCAGCTTAAAAGGGGTTCTAGACAGGGATATCCTCTCTTTCCCTTACTTTTTGTACTAGCCATAGAGCCACTGATAAGGAGAATAATCTAATCTGACAGGGTACTGGGTTAAGGGTTGGCAATTACAACAATAAAATATTTGCATTTGCAGATGATATTTTGTTAACCTTGTCTCAACCTGTCTTTTCCCTTCAAAATGTGAAAGGGCTAATGAGGGAATTTTTAGAGATTTCAGGCCTTTTTGTTAATTGGTCAAAATCAGAATGTTTGATGCTGGGTCATTTGGATTTAGAAGTAGCAAAGTTAATAGAAATTCTGGATATTGCTTTGCTGGAAAATGGACTAATGTATCTGGGTGTTAAAATATTTAATTCTATTGAGAGAATCCTCTCCCACAACTTTATAAGAGTTCTAAGTGATTTTAAGTCTGATTTAGATAGATAGTCTAGTTTGCATCACTCCCTATGGGGTAAAATTAATTCAATTAAAATGATTTTGGCCCCAAATTATTATTTTTTTATTCTGCAGCCAACATTTTGGGTTACTGGATTGGCAAAGTGGAAAAACTTATATCATCCTTTTTATGGAATGGAAAGCCCCCTAGACTATCCAAAGTTAAACTTAGAGCCCCAATTAGACTAGGCGGTTTTACTCTACCTTGGTGGCAGGGTTACTTTTGGGCCTTTAAACTAAAGTAGATGGCTTGTTGGTTTTTAGATCATGAAATGCCCTCCACTCCTCTTTGGGTTAAAGTAGAAAAGGCTGTTGTTGCCCCTTTACAGTTGCCTGATCTGTTCTTTATTAGGACTCCATCAAGCTTGACAAACCATCTTACTTTGCAGATTTCAATAATAGTCTGCAAAAAATTCAATAACCTTAAACATATTGAACATGTTCCCTTGAAATTCATGCCCATTTGTGGTAATCCCATCCTCTCTACAGATAATAAGGGCAGTTCAGTCACAGTTTGGAAACAGAAAGGCATAAAAGATCTAGGTGATATGTTGGATGATGAAAACAGGTTAGCTTCATTTGAGATTTTATGCAAAATATATAGGCTTAATAAATGTGGCTTCTGTCTGTACCTTCAATTAAGAAATATTCTTACTGACAGAATACTGAATGCTGATTACTCTGTGCCTACCAATCTAGCATGGATATCTCTTTTAAAGATTGCTTATCTCCCTAGAGGGTTTAGTCTAATATACAAACTAATACATGACACAGATGATAAATAAACTGATCATGCTAGGTGGAAATGGCAGAATGATTTAGGTATTAAGATATCCACTGAATCTTGGAGCATGCTTTGGAACAATGTGTATAAAGCATGTAGAGAAACGCAAGGTAAATTAATTCAATTCAAAATTCTACATTATTATTACTATTCCCCTTGTCTGCTTTTTACTTTAGGTTTATGTCCAAATGGGCCTTGCTGGAGATGTGGTGAGACTGATTCTGGACTTGACCATCTCTTATGGTCTAGCAAAAGACTTAGCAGGTGCTGGAAACAAAATTCATGGTTGTTGTTAGATAATTCTGAAAAAAAGGTATTCCTTTGTCACCTGAGATATTTATTCTTGGTGATTTGTCTTCCCTTGAGTTTATGCAAAAAGGTAATAAACTCTGGATTCTAGCAGCTGCACTAGCATATAAAAGGTTGATAATGAAAAGTTTGAAAGAAAAGAAATCTCATTCATCTCAACAATGGTTAGGTTCTCTGGAAAGCCTTGCCAATAATAAAAGAATATATTATGTGACGCAAAATAAAATAGAAACTTATAATTATATTTGGGGCCCTTTTTTATCTTCTTTTCATAGATTTCTTCTGGGTTGTCAGTTTAGATTTTTTAACATATATATATCACTTTTCTATAATATATTTGTAATAGATAATAACAGACCAATATTGCTTGCAACATTGTTAAATATTTTGAACATTTCTGTTGCTTATGATATATTGTTTAATTAAAAACTTAATAAAAAGTATAAATACATAAAAATATCGGTCAGTATAGCCTAGAGGTTAGAGTAATGAACTGTGAATGAGTTTGGTACATCCAGCAGACCAGACCTGTATCTGATTCTCACAACCTCCACTTGCATACTGTGTGACTCTGAACAAGTCATTTAACTGCCCAGTGCTCCCAGGTCGCCCCTGAAAACAGGCACTTGTGCCTAGTGGGCCTTACCCAGTTGCCAAAGACTAAAATAAAATTAAAAAAATGTGTATATCCTATCTTGCAATGCGTCAGGATGTGGATTATTGCAGCACAATGCATCATTAACCATGTGTTAAGCTTACAAAACCTACTTGGGAGACACTGAAAGTACCCTCTCCCCCCAAAAAAATGGTTCTTTCTTTCTTTTGTGTTCAAGTATTTTATTTTCCACTTTTTTATTTTCTGTTTTATTTATTAAATTAATCCATTTTTGACAAATCTAACCTTTTCCCTCTGTTTTACAGTTCTGATTTGGAATTGTTTGCTTGTTACATAAGTATTTTCTTTTACTATTCTTAAGCCCTTTTCATTTATAGACCTCCAGAGTTTTTGCAATGTCTTTAAATATTAAAATTTTTCAATTTAAGATACCCAGCTGCTTCAACACTTCTTTTAAGGTGGATCCCTTACCAGTCCAGGTAAGTATCTTAAATAATTTATAAGACTGTTTTATGATAGAGTGCCTACAACTATTACAAGGGGCACTCACAATGGAAGCTTGCTATCATTATATTGGTGACATAGGGGTTGACAATGAGGTGCTGTAATGTTGGACTAAGTGGTGTCCAGTACAGCTGCAGCTGGGCCCCAAGAAGCTTCAGGTGTCTATGTTACTTTACCTCAGTTATCTTTATATGTTTGTTTGGTTTTCAATGTAATTTATTGGTAATTCTGTATAGTCCTTTGCTCTTTAAATATAAACAATATTTTTATATTTTTAATATGATGGAAAAGGGGCAAGTGTGAGTCTATTTAATACCACTAGTGTCTTGTTTTGTGTGCTTATTTAGTGAAAGTCTTTTTTCCCCTATGTAAGATCACTTGCTGTGCTGCAATTTCCTACCCCATATATATACTAATTAATTATCAGGCATGGAGCCTAGAAATGCCACTTGAGTGGAGACACTGGATAGGAAACCTCATTCTAGGTTTCTGCTGAACTGTTGTCACTGGGTTCAAGCATAAATAAATAACAAACTCTGCTCAGAGCCAGTACAGCTGCAAACTGATGATATTGATGGAGCCTTAAAAAAGTGAGTGGCCTCTTCAGACCTGAGGAAAAATGAAGATTTCATTGATGCATGTAAAGAAGCAGATGTGCAGAACCCTTTGGGCCATGTGCTATAGGAGGGTTCCATCCTCCTGAAGAAGAGCAGGGCCTGGCACATTCACATTACACACTCACTCTTTACACATTGACTCTTCGGACATTCAGTACACATTCACTATTCACATATTCAGTACACACTGATTCACTCTTCACACATTCAGTCTTCATACATTCACTCTTCATACATTTACTCTTCACACAATCATTATTTTCTTTTTGTATTTTTGACCCCACATTTTCCAGATAGTCATTTTGTGACTGCTCTTATAAACATGACGTAACATTTATAGTATATTGGCCAAAATGTTGTTTTGCATCACAAGTGCAAAAAGATGTTGTCCAGAATCTTAAAAAATGACACCTGTCATGTTTATGAGGTGGTGTGGAAAATAGGTATGTTGAAAGTTTGAAGTCAAAATATTGAAAATTAGCCAAATTATGAGTGAATGTTCAAATGCTGCAACATTCAGTCATAACTTGGACATTTTACCATTTCTGTACACCAAATTTTCAGCACAGCTTTCTTATTACCCCACTTCATGAACCCCATAGGTGAACATTTTAAATTCCCACTGAAATGTGATTCTGCACCACCGAAATGTCATTCTGCACCCAGGTGTGAAAACCACATCTTGGCCAGGATTTAAAAAATGACACCTGTCACATTCATGAGGTGATGTGGAAAAGGGCTATGTTGAAAATTTGGGGTCAAAATATTTAAAATTACAGAAGCTATGAATGAGTGTATAATAATTTCAACATACGCTTGTAACTCTGTCATTTTTACAGTAGCCTTTGATTATGGAGACTGGGATTGAGAGCTTTCAAAAAGGGTGACTCAGTCATGATGCCTGTGCACAGGGCTACTGGGCAGGGAGGGTGACTGGATGGAGGATCTGCGAATATAGTGACAGGATGTCGCTAAATGTACACACGCATGGAGGGGGGAGGGACCACACCATGTGATGAGTGGAAGAGGAGGGAGGGTTTGTTGGGTGTAGTGTAGTAATGGGCTGCTGAGCTGGCTGTGTGGCATGGTGGGTTGGTGGCAGGATTGGGTTGGGAGGTGTCAGGTCTGATTCTGGCATGCATTTGTTTTTTGTGCCGGTCCATGAATTTTATTTATTTTTTTGTCTTTTGCACCCCCCGACATGCACCCCTTGGAGTTGGGTGTGTGGGGGACTGTGCCCCTGCATAAAAAAATCCAAGTCTCCTGCACCCTTTTGCTGTGTGCCGGGAGTGTACATTGCTGAAATTGATTTTTGGCGATGCACACTGGCCCTAATGGCGATCGCCTTTCTGCTATCACCGTTATCACATGGAACCATTTTTACACATTTTGACCCAAACTTTTCAACATAGCCTTCCTTATGATCCCACCTCATGAACAATGGTGGTGAAAATTGTCAAATCCCACCTGAAAGGTGATTTTGGCACGTGATCGTGAAATCCCATTTTGGACCTGATTTACATAATTCCACCACCATTGGTCATAAGGTAGGATCCTAAAAAGGGCATGTTGAAAACTTGGGGTCAAATATGCAAAAATGACAAAGTTATGCCTCAGAGTTGAAAATCCCATTGAAATATATTTAACGGCACATACCTTCATTTCTCATATTGCACTCGCCAATTCCAACAGCAAGATGACATGTCTTCGATCAGAGAGTGGATCTTCACTCTGTGACCAGTTCAGGTAAGTGACAGTGTATGTGGGTTTATACTGGTGGTGTGGAGTTGTGAGTGCCGAGTGGGAGGTCGGGGTGATAGGGGTCAAATTGGTGAGGGATCATTTTCTTTTTTACAGGTTTAAAGACAGAAAATAAAGGGATGGTTTTCTTTATAATAGCTCACAGGATGGCAATCAGAGGTTAGAGTGCCACTAGACACCAGGAAAACACATAGGGGAATGGGGATCGGAGAGAAGGAGGTATCACTAGACACCAGGGAAAATTACATAAACAGGGCGATGTTGATCAGAGGGTAGGGGGTGTCACTGAACACCAGGGAAATATTATACAAATACAGAGCTGGTGACTAGAGGGTGGGGGTGCCACTAGAAACCAGGGAAACATTATACAAATATGGGGACAGCAATCAGAGGATGGGGGGTGCCAATAGACACCAGGAAAACATTATACAAATATGATGATGTAATCAGAGGGTTGGGGTACCACTAGATACCTGGAAAACTTTACATATAAAACAGGATGGTGATCAGAGGGTGGAAGGTCTGGATGGAAAGGATCAGATCAGTGAGGGACCATTTTCTTTTTTACAGGTTTAAAGAAGAAGAAAACAGTGAGGGATAGTTTTCTTTATTAGACCTCAAATTTCTAAAATTAATATGGGGAAGGCTAATGGAGGGTGGAAGGTGCCACTAGACATGAGGGAAACAGTACATATATAGGGGAATGGCTACTGGAGGGCAGGGGAGTGCTACTAGACACCAGGGAACATTACACAAATGTCAGGATGGTGATCGGGTGGGGTACCACTAGCACCAAGGAAACATATAGAAATATGGGAATGGTGATCAGAGGAAAGAGGTGCCACTAGACACAAGGAAAGCATATAGAAATACCTGGACAGTGATCGGGGGAGGGAGGGTGCCACTAGACACCACGGAAACATTACTCATATAACAGGGGCGGTGATCAGAGGGTGGGGGTGGCACCTAGCTCCAAACCTGAAGGTGAACCAGAAGTGAGTGTGGAGCAGGAAAATAGTGTGCCAGGTGGGGGGGACAGAACTTTGGTCAGTGGAGAGGACCACATGTGCTTCAACACCACTGTGGAAGGACACAGTCTAGGTATCTGGTCATGTGCTTCCACAGCCCTCTGTCTTTACTATGTAATAGCAATAAGTCAGCATAGCTCTGCTATGCAACTGCAAAAATGTATTTATTTATTTATTAGTACAGTTGGATTTGCAACCTTTGAGTCAGAGACTCGTTTACAAAGGCACTTCATCACAATGAGGACAAAACAATAATACAACATTCTAAATAGACAGTGATACATAAAATACATAGGTTCCAGTGATGAAAGCATTATTACAGTGATACATAGCATATGTATAGTCAATTTACATGGATAACATGCAATAGAAATGGGAGATATAAGCCCCATGCAGTGCAATTACAATGAGGGTAGAGAAAGACAATAATTTCAGGTAGGAGCTCTACGGTAGAAGGGGGGGGGAAGCAGTCCAGAGGACTTTGTCGAGGTTGGATTGTGCTAGTTGGCATGAGTCTGCAGAGGCCTGAAGGAGAGGGTGCAGGGATTTAATTAGTTACATTTACAGTAACGCATGTTGAAAAGGTGGTCGCGAAGAGCGATTTTAAAGGAACCAATCTTGAGAATGTTGGCGGCGTTAACTGGGAGGGAGTTGAACCAGGCAGGAGCCCTGTAGCAGAAGGATTGCTGGGCTAGGGAGGTCCTGGTCCTGGGCACCAGGTGGGTAGCTTTATCCGTGCTACAGTTGGCCACAGTTGGGGTGGTGAGTTGAAGGGATGCAGTCACCCTTGGGGGAGAGCCTGAGAAGAATTTTCTGGGATAGTAGGCAGGTTTGGTAGTAGAGTCTATCTTCTAGGTTAAGGAGGTTTGCAGTGGCATAGAGTAGGCAGGTGTGGATGACTCTGGGTGCCCCAGTCAGGAGCCTGCAGGCCTTGTTTATAGAGAATTGGATTTGACTGATTGCAGTGTTAACAGCTGCACCGCATATAGGCCGGCTGTAATCCACTAGGGACAGGACAGAGGGTGTGATGGCCAGTCTGAGCACATGGGGAGGGATGCAGTCCTTGTGCCAGTGTAGAAGGCCTAGCTGAGAGTTGATGGCTGCTAAGAGGGCATTTATATGGTGATGAAAGGTGAGAGCAGAGTCAAATGTAATCCCTAGGTATTTATAGGTGGACACTTACTCTAAGGGCTGCTGTGTGCTGGGGAGGATTAGGAGGGGTGCATTTCTAGATTTGTTTTGGTGGTGAGTGAAAAGCATTGACTTGGTCTTTTTTAGGTTGATAAGTCTATGATCCTTGAACCATTTTTCAGTTTGGTTAAAGGTGAGCTGGAGAGAGTCCTGGAGTGAGGGAGTTTTATGGTGAGAGGCAAAAATTAATATGAGGCTGGAAAAATGATTACATTAAAAAATAATCCTAAGCAAAACTATTTCAAAACAAACACACATCAAATATACTGGGGATCTTAAGCAGACTCAGTGTATCTCCACATTTCTATTTCTATTAAAAAATATAAAAATATTTAAATATATGTTTCTTTTTAATAACTACATTGTAATTTAGAAAGTGTACAAGGACTAAAATGATACCTGTTGGCTAGATCCCAGAAACTGGCGTTTACCATTAGCAGTAGTATTACCCCCACCCAATCCACCAACACCAACCAATTGAGGTAATCTGTTACAGGTTTTTGTAATTTACGACTGGGGGGAGTCCTTACTTCTGCAAGCCTGTGCTACCACAACCTCCTATATATGTATAAACCAATCTGCTTTGCAGATACCCTTTACTCTAGCTACTGGCATCAAGTGGTCACCACTATGATGCCAGATCAGGGAATCTGCTATGACATTGGCAACCCTCCCAATCACAACAGGTCCATTTGGGTAAGGATACAGGAATACCTCCACTTCCTAATGTGGTTGGGGGAATTAAGTCATAGTCCATTGCAATGGGAGAGTTACTGTGTACAGTCTGGGCTCTTCCGTACACTGTGTGGCACAATTTGGGGAGAGGGAGAGGATTTTGATGGACACCAAGGACTGCTTACTGATCATGGAGAGGGAGTGGGTACACAGTACACCAGGGTCTGCTCAGTACCAGTTGATGAGATGGTGTAGTGGGTATCAGTTGACACCATGGATTGCATGATGTTGGTCACAGAGTGGAAGGGGCATTGGGACTGCCTGCCCTGAATTGGGAAACAGGCAGGATGAGATGCAGCAGAAGGGAGTTGTGTTACAGAGCTAGGGCAGAGTCAGGAGGCAGGCAGCAAGTGCTGCATGGAGATATAATGATGTGTTCCGTATGTGGGAGATGGTGACTTGTAAGTACAATTGCCTTCAAATAGCTGGAGCCTTTGACCTGCTGCTGAAATTCTGCTCCTGAACAACGTGCATGCAATAATACCTGGCAAGATGGGCAGTATTAGGCTATATACCCACCCAGAAGCATAATCAGGCCTGACGATGCAGGCAGAGGGTCTCATAGGAACATAGAAATGTAGAATTTGCTGACAGATATGAACCACTTTTCCCACCTAGTTTGCCCATTGTTCTCTGTCTATAGTATCACTACAGATCCCACTTGATCTCCGGGGGTAATGAGGCCTGGCAGTGCAGGCAGAGGGCCTCATAGGAACATAGAAACAGAATTTGTTGACAGATAAGGACCACTTGGCCCACCTAGGCTGCCTATTTTTCTATGCCTATGGTATCACCGCAGATCCTACTTGATCTCAGGCCCATTCACTCCCCCCCACTCCCTTTCCCTAATATTCTCTTATGCCTATCCCACATATTCTTGAACCCCACCACTCTTTTCACTTCCACCACCTCTGCTGGAAGATTGTTCCAGGAATCCACCATTCTTTCTGTGAAGAAGTACTTCCTCACATCTCTCCTGAATCTCCCCCCCCCCCAGCTTCTTATTATGCTCCCTTGTGCTTGAGCTCCTTTTTTTTTGAAAAATACTTCCCTCTAGCTGGCCCTATGGTGCTGAGGACTGAGGCACTGGCACCTTACCTCACACGCTACACCGGCGACCCATGTTCAGGAATGAGCATCGGCTGCCAGGGGTTGTCAGTGATGGAGATGGATCGAGCACCTGACGGACTGCTCTCCATCTCCAGAAAGGGGGAAGATTGGTGACCGGTGCACACCCGACCACTGGCAGAGTCTGGGGCTCAGCGTCATGGAGTCACTACTCGATGGGGGGCAGTGCGCAGCAGACGCTTGATGGGGATACACGTGGGAGCATGTGTGACCCCATCACAGGCGCCATTGCACGCCACGTGACCGCAGGGGCTAGAAAGCCAGGAATTAGCTCCTGGAGGATGACAGGGGAGCTTGCAGGCCCCAGACCTGGCTAGCCACTGCATGAATACCAGATTCAGTCTTGGTGGGGGACAGCCCCCTCCAATAACCCCGCCGGAGGGGGTGGAGTAAGCCCTGGGAGCTAGCTCCGGATGGTGGATGAGAGGGTATGGGGATGGGGCTCCCCCAGAATGAGAGGGCCTTGGAGCAGAGGAGTATAAATATCATATAAAAAAAATACTTCCCTCTTGTACCTTATTTACCTATGTGAGTTATTTAAATGTCTCTTATTTCCCCACCATCTCTCCTCTCTTCCATGGAATTCATATTTATTGTCCTCTAATCTCTTCTCAAAGGGCTTCTGATGCAGACCCTGTATCATTTTAGTTGCCCTCCCTTGGACCACCTCCACTCTGTCTATGTCCTTTCTGAGATGTGATCACCAGAACTGGACACAGTACTCTAGTAGGAGTATTACTAGTGATCTATACAGAAACAACACCATCTCCCTCCTTCTGCTGGTGATACCTCTTCCTATACACCTCAGCTTCCCATTTGTCCTCCCAACTGCCTAATCGCACTATCTGGCCACCTTCAGATCATTTGATATTATCACCCCAGCTCTTTTTTTCTGCTTGGTGGTCATCATTACCACCCCCCATTTTGTACTCCACCCCTGGGTTTCTTTGTGCAAGTGCATTATTTTGCCCTTTTTTATATTGAAACCTAGTTACCATACCTTTGACCACTCCTTAACTTTCTCAGGTTGCTGCTTATCTTTTCTACCACCACCCCCAGAGTATCCACCCTGTTGCAGAGTTGGTGTCATCTTCAAAGAAACAGACCTTCCCTTCCAGCTCCATAGCAATGTCACAATGTCCACATTACAGAGGACCAGTCCCAGCACTGATCCCTGAGGTACTCTGCTGGTCACTCCCCATTCCTCTGAGTGAACTCCATTTACCACCGCCCTCTGTTACCTATCCTTCAACCAATTTCTTGCCCAGTTTACCACTTTTCAACCCACTCCTAAGATACCCAGCTTGCTTACTTGTCTCCCATGTGGAATGGTGTTGAATGCCTTACTGAAATCTAGGTAGGTTGCATCCATCACTCCATCCTGTTCTAGCTCTTTGGTCACCAAATCAAAGAACTCTATCAGATTTATTTGACATGACCTTTCATCCCTCATGCATCCATGCTGCCTCTGGTCTTGTAACCAATTGGATTCAAGATATTCCACAATACTTTATTTCAGCAGTCATTCCATTAACTTTCCCACCGCTGAAGTCTGTCTGAGAGGCTTATAACTGCCCTGCAACCACTTTTGTGAAGTGGGACTACATCTGCCATCTTCTAATCCTCGGGACCACTTCTGTTTCCAATGAGTTGTTAAACAGGGCCATCAGAGGTGCAGTCAGTACCTCCCTGAGCTCCCTCAATACCATTGGGTGGATCACATATGGCCCCACTCCTTTGTCCACTTTCATATCTGTGAATCCCTTCAGGATTCTCACCTCCAAAAATGGACTAGTGTCCACAGCCCTCCCTTCAATGCTCCTGTTTCATTTTTGTGCCCCTTCCTGTCTCCTTCCTCTGTGAACTCTGAACACAAGTATTTGTTCAGGATGTTTGCCTTTTCTGTCCCCCTCTGCACTGCCCCCTGTCACTTCTTAACCTTACAATCCAACCCCAGTCTTCCTTTATTCAATTACAAACATGTCTAAAAAATGTCTTGTCCCCTTTTGTTATTGCCTTGACTATTCTCTCTTCAGTTTGTGCCTTTCTGCTCCTTTCTGCTCTCCCTGTTTCCCATTGCTTCCTCGATACACCTCCCTATCTTCCTCCTTCTGCTCCCCTTGTACCTTCTGAATGCTATGATTTAGCTCTTACCTTTTCCACCACATCTTTCAAGAACCCTAGCAGTCTCTTTTTCCTCTTTCTTTTGTTCCCTTGCTTGACTCAGAGTTACAACCATCCTTATATTGAACCACATGGTACAATGTAAATTCCTTGATTAATGTTAAGGATAAAAGTTCAATTCAATCTCTGAAGGTAAATGATACAGAGATTACTGACCTACTAGAAATAGCTAATTGTTTTCATTTTAAATGTTTTTGATCATAGTGTTTATGTTGTTCCTGGGAACCCCCATCCTCTCCTAATGTTAATTGTTCTTGTAATTGGCCTGTCTTATTCTAAACAAGTTACTCCTAGTGAGGTCTATAAATTGTTTTCTTTTCTCCCTGATAATGGTTCTGATTGTGTGGCTGGGCTGGATAGTTGGTTTCCTGAATTGGAAGCTCCTTATATTGCATCCGCTTCGTGTGCTTTATTTAATTTGTCACTTATTTCACAATAATTTCCTTTGGCCTGGAAATGTGCTAAGATTATACCTGTGCCCAAGAAGGGCCATGCTGCTCGTGTTGATGATTTTTTACCTATTTCAACATAGAACCCAATTAGTAAACTTCTTGAAAAAATTGTGTCTGAACAAATGAATGATTATTTGGAAAAATGTAAGGCTTTTTGTCCACAGCAGCATGGTTTTTGAAAGGGACTGGGACAGCCTTGGTCAGGTTCATGGACTCGGTTCTCGGTGGTATGGAGAATGGTCTCCTCACTGGGGCAGTGTTCATGGACCTGACCAAGGCTTTTGATCTTACTGATCTTAAAATGCCTTGTCTCAGGTTAAAATCGCTGGGTTTCTCACCAAATATTTTTTTGGTTTGGAGATTATTTAACTGATCAATCTCAGTTTGTATCAATTTCTTCAGTATTGTCTAGCATGAATAAACAGGGGTCTACCTCAGGGGTCAATTTTGAGACCACTTTTGTTTACTCTGTTTATTAATTCCCTTCCTTCTGTTATTCAGAATTGTGAATCTTTGCTTTATGCTGATGCTCTTGTTCTTTTTTCTTCAGCTAAAGAAGAATCCAAATTGGTTAAAGATCTTCTGTCTGATTTATTTCTTGTTCATAATTGGTTTTCTGAAAATCTACTTATTTTAAATGTAAAGTAGACAAAATCCATGATTTTTGGTTCATGTTCTAAGCTGATTAATTGTCCCTTACTTAAGTCATATGATAATCAAGGTAACTTAATTTAACAAGTATCCCAATTCAAATACCTTGGGGTTATTTTGGATCCATTGCTTTCTTTTTCTGATCACATCAAAATGTGTTTGCTGTAATGTTAATCAAAAAATTGGAATTTTGTATAAGTTTAATTTTTTTTTTCTTTTGAATCTTGTAAAGCCATAGCTATTGGTTCTGTTTTGCCCCATTTTAATAATGCATCTAATCTTTTTTTTTATTTTGTTTTTGCTGAGGTACAAAATCTTTCTATTGTTTATAATAAAATATGCATTGAAAAAGAACCTTGGGTCCATTGCTCTTACCCAGTTAACAAATTAAATAAATAAATAATCTGGTCCCCAGGTGGCCCACAACCTTGGCATTGGCAGCATGATCCCTGTTTGTAACAACCAGGTCCAGTATTGCCCCATTATGAGTGGCTTCACTGACTATTTGCCTGGGGAATGCCCCCTGCAGGGATCCCAAGATTTCTCACTTCTAGTAGAAGCTGCAGCTGGAAGGCTGCAATCTACATCCAGCAGATTAATGTCCCCTACCAACAGCACCAACACATTTTCTGTCATCTTGCCAGTGGCATCCATCAGTACCTTATCTAACCCTCACCCACCCCCTTGCTGGAGGTATGTAGGTCACACCAGTGTAAATAGAAGCTCTATTCTTTGTATCTAGGGTGTCACAAAGTATCTATGCCTCCACCATATTCACTGTATTTCCATTGCTTTAATGCCCTCTCTCACATAAAGTACCACACCCCTCCTTTTCTACCTACCTTGTCCTTCTTGAACAGATTATAGTTTGGAATGGCTATGTCCCAGTCATGGTTTTCAGTGCAAAATGACTCGGTAATGGCCACAATATCCAAGTCGGCCTCTGCCATTGTGACCTCTTGGTCTGCAATCTTATTTCCTAGACATCTAGCATTCACACACAGGGCTTTCCATGTTTTGTTACCACTCTGTTTGGTACTCCAATTTTTTCCTTTTTGCTTTCCTTCTCCCCCCCCTTTCTTTTTAATGCATCCTCTCCCATCCTCCTTCATTTTTTCCTCCCTGCTTCTTATATTAATTGTTATCCTGGGGGATTCCACTCTTTTTGCACTCTCCGTACTCTTTACTTCAGCTTGTGGTGGGGGACAGTTTCTGCATCCCTGAGCTATTCTGCCTCACCCCTGAGCTAGTTTAAATGTTCACCAAAGTAACATTTAAACCATTCCCGAGGACTGTGATTCTCCTCCTGGATAGATGCAGGCGATCACCCTGTATAGGAACTTATACTCCCAGGTTTGTTCCCAGTCTCTAATGTACAGTAGCTGGGTACCTGGTTAGATTAGTGCTACAAGAACAGTGCCAGTCAAGAGAGCACTAGTCCCTGTAGCACTAACATGGACAGCAAGAGGGGATTTACAGTGCTTTCAGTAAGTGCTCTCCTGGTCGCTGTCTGTGGTGCATATGGCACACAAGGGCACCAGGATCCAAGAGGCTGGCCTAGCTGCTCCTGTGGCATGGAGGGGTGGGGTATTGAGCAGCTTGGCCAGTGGCATTGGAGACCAGGATTCTAATCATGGTCTCCAACCTTTCTGTGCACTCAGGAATTAGAAATTTTTACCTGGCAATGTGGAAATGGCCCCACAAATTTTCACTTTCTCCATGATCCAATTCCCCCTGGAGTGAGAATCCTTCAATCTGGGGGGTGCTGGGGTGGAGCCCCCCACAAAAACACAATCAACAACATTTTTGCCATGCTCCTGATGCTGACAGCATTCTTGTCATTGCTGTTCTGACCCAGTGCCCAGTAGCTGAACCCATCTTCCCTCTATGATTCCTTTAGCCATAAGTTGAAGCTCCTGGTGTAGAAATCCCTCTCCTCCCTCCTGTTGTGGACAGACAGCACCTCAGCGAAAGCCACAGAGTGGGCTACCTATCTAAGACCCCTCAGCAGCTCCCTAAGGCACTATCATAACCCCGTATCTAGCCATGTCATTTTTCTCCAGGTGCACAATGACATACAGCTCAGCCTCCTGTCCTGCTGGTATAGTAATCCTTAGGATCTACGTCCCATCCTTCCGGGCCATGGTGGCAGGTATGCAGCTAACCTTCCTCCCTCTCCCCACCCTTTCTTATTCCAAAATACATCTCCCTGGCAACGGAGTCCACCAACAGAAGTTGTTTCTAGCGCTTCTGGGGTCATCTTCCATGTTCCTTGGGGTCTCCACAGTGGAGGGGCCCCCTACATCCTCCATGGCCTCTACCATGGATGCCTCTTCCTAGCAGTCCCGCCTTACCACAGCAGCATAGAAACTGCATAGAGGTACCCCAGGGATTTATTTAACTCTAAAAATTGATTAGCGTTTTGCTCATAAAAGTGCTAAAACATTGTGAAAATGCATAGCATTTCCCTCACTGTGTTTAACAAACACAACACTTCTAGAAAACCTATATAAATACTTTCTGTACAGTTAGCATTGTCCCAAGAAAAAAAAAACTGCTACTCAATTATTTAAAACCCTGTACCCATTGAATTTTTGAATTCTGGTACCATTTTTGCCTCCACCACCTGCGATGGGAAGCTGTTCCATGCATGTACCACCCTTTCAGTGAAGAAGTACTGTCTCACATTTCCCCTGAGTCTACCCCCTCTCCAACTCCATACCATGACCCCTTGTTGTTGAGCATCTTTTCTCTGAAAAATGCTTCCCTGCTGTACCTTACTTATACCCTTGAGGTATTTGAAAGTCTCTATCATATCACCGCTCCCTCCTTTCCACAAGGGTGTACATACTGAGGTCCTTTAGTCTCTCTTCATAGGGCTTTTAGTGCAGACCCTGCACCATTTTAGTTACCCTCCTCTGGACTGCCTTCACTCTGTCTATGACCCTCCATGTGGCCTCCAGAACTGGACACAGTACTCCAGATGAGGACTCACTAATGACTTGTACAGCAGCATCACCGCCTCCTCCTTTCTGCTGGTGATACGCTCCCTATCCACCCCTAAATCCCACTGGCCCTCCCCACTGTCTTGTCACACTATTTGGCCACTTTTAGGTCATCAGATGTGATTACCCCAGGATCCTTTTCTCTTTTGTGGTCGTCATTCCCATGCCCCCATCATGTACTCTGCCCCTGGGGTTCTGTGTCCCAAGTGCATGATTTTGCACTTCTCCACACTGAGTCTTCATTTACCATACTCTTGATCACTCCTCAGTCTTACTTAGATCCCTCCTCATTTTTTCCACCCCCCGGAGTGTCAACCCTGTTGCAGATCTTTGTGTCACCTGCAAAAAAGGCATACCTTACTTTCTAACCCCTTTGCAAAGTCATTAGTAAAGACATAAAAGAGGGCCAGCCCCGGCACTGATCCCTTTGGCACCCTACTGGTCACCCTCCCCTCCTCGGAATGAACTCTGTTTACTACCACCCTCTGTCACCTATCCCTCGACCAATTTCTTAACCATTTTACCACCTTAGGACTCCCTCCAAGTCTGCCCAGCTTGTGTATAACTCCTCTATGTGGAACTGTGTCAAAGGTCTTGCTGAAATCTAGGTAGGCCACACCTGCTGCTCAACTCTGATCCAATTCCCTGGTCACCCAGTCAAATAAATCTATCAGATTTCTTTGACAAGACAACCCCCAAATGAATCCATGTTGCCTGGGCTCCTGTGAGCCACCTGATTCAAAATATTCCACAATCCTTTCCTTCAGTAGTGATTCCATTAATTTCTCCACCACCAAAACCAGGCTGACTGGCCTGTAATTGTCAGCCTTCTCCCTGCTCCTACTTTTGTAAAGTGGGACTACATCTGCCCTCTTCCAGTCCTCTGAGCCACTCCTGTCCACAACAAGTGGTTAAACAGGACTGCCAGTGGTGCTACCAGCTCCTCTCTAAGCTCCTTTAATATCCTTGGATGTATCCTGTCTGGCTCCATTGCCTTGTCCATTTTCAGTTTTGTGAGTTCCTTCAAGACTCCTCTGTAAATTGACTGATGTCCACCTCCCTTCCATTGATTCTACTGCTGCTTATCTGTGGTCTCTCTTCTTCCCCTTCTTCTGTGAATACAGTACTGAGGAAAAATATTTGTTTGGGATGTCTGCTTTGTCCCTGTCTCCCTCCACACACTCCCCTCCTTCCCTCCTTATTCTTGCAATCTCTCTTTTGGTCTTTCTTCTTTCGCCTACATACCTGGAAAATGCCTTGTCCCCTTTCTTTACTGCCTGGGCTAGTTTCTCCTCCATTTGGGCCATTGTGCACCTTACTGCTGTCCCTGCCTCCCTCTGCTTCACATGATACACCTCCCTGTCCTCCTCCCTCTGAGTCTCCTCATACTGCCTGAATGCTAACTTTTTTACCCATATCTTCCCTATCACCGCCTTTGAGAACCAGGGTGATCTTTTTTCTCCTCTTGCTTTTGTTTACTTGCCTAACACAGAGGTTTGCTGCCTTCACTACAGTTCCTTTTAGTTTTGTCCACTGTTCCTCTACTCCACCCTGTATCCTGTGATCTGGGCATGTCACAAGTGGGTGCCTGCTGAAATGGCCCACTTGTGGTGCATACCCAGATGGCAAGGAAGTAGGGAGGGTGACCAGATGAGGAGGATTAGCGAATGGTAACAGGATGCGCTATATGTACATGCATGCGGCGGGGAGGGAGCGAGCACACCTAGCGAGGGGCAGGGGGGGGTTGTGAAGGGTGGTACCACAGTCAGCTGCTGAGCTGGCTCCAGGATGTGGTGGGTGGGTGCTGGCCTGGGGTGGCTGGGATGCAGGGTTCAGGTCCAGACACAGGTATGTTTTGTTGTGCTCGGCCTGAGTAGGTAAATTTCTTTTCTCACTGTTGCACCCCCCCCCCGACATCCACCCCCTGGAGTTGAGAATCTAATAGAAGGGAAGTGCGGGGGATGAAGCCCTCCATGGGTGTATGTGCGATGGGCACAGCTCTCCGCATAAAAGTAAATATTACTGTTCCTTGCACTGTTTTCTCTGTCACCAGGGGTGTACATTACTGAAATTTAATTTCAGCGATGTACACTCACCATAATGATGGTCACTTTTGGTGATCACCCTTATGACATAAAACCACTCCACCCAAGTCCCCTCCCTCCACTGGGGCATCCTAGAGGCATTCCCCCATCTTTGTAAAGTCAGCCCTCCTGAAATCCCGGACCCTCCCCTTTGCGTGATTCAGATCTCCTACTCTTCTCATATTGAACCACACCGTTTGGTGATTACTGGTCCCCAGGTGGTCACCCACTGTAACTTCTGCAAAGTGGTCCCCATTGGTGAGTACTAGGTTCACTATTGCTCCCTAGCGAGAAGGTACCTTACTAATTGCCTGATGAACGCCCCCTGAAGGGAGTTCAGAATATCCCTGCTCCTAGCTGAAGCTGCAGCTGGGATACTCCAGTCCACATTTGGCAGATTGAAGTCTCCTGCCAGTAGCATCTCCCCTTTTATTGCCATCTTTTGGATGGCTTCCAATGAAACCCTGTCCATTTCCTCCCCCTGTGCCAAAGGACTATAGATCACCCCAGTGTGAATAGCAGCTCCATTTCCTAGTTCTAGGGTGAACCACAGTGCCTCTGCCCCCTCCCTGTATTTCAGTTGCTTTTATGCCCTTCCTTAACTAAAGAGCCACTCCTCCCCCTTTCCTATCCACCCTGTCATTCCTAAACAGAGTGTAGCCTGGTATGGCTATATCCCAGTTGTGGTTCTCATTGCACCATGACTCAGTAATAGCGACAATGTCCAGGTCAGTCTCTGCCATTATGGCCACTAGGTCCAGGATTTTATTTCCCAGACTACAAACATTTGTGCACATGGCATTCCAAATTCTGCTACCATCCCTTCTATTAGCCCCACTTTTTTCCTCTTGCCTACTGTCTTTACCCCCTCTTCCTTCATTCTTATCCCTTTTTTTTCCCACCATTCTGCTTTTCCCATTTTCTGGTACCTCTTGGGGTTTCCTTCCCTTAGGGTTTTGCCTACTCATTACTTCTACTTGCGGGGGGGGGGGTTGATTCTCCCTGCTTCCTTCTGCCTCCCCTCTGTTAGTTTAAATGCTTACTAATCAAGCATTTAAACCATTCACTGAGAACGTTGGTACAGTAGTCCCTGTATTTCATAGATTTCAGAGAGTTATCAAGTCAAATAGTGGTATCCATGAATGACTCACCATATTTCAATGGAATTTTCTAGTGAATGCGTTTCCCTTTTAATTATCCAAGGATTTTTTAAATGTCTCCAGTGTTGTATTTACCACAACTGTCTCAGGAAGAGAATTCCATGGTGCCACCACACGTTGGTTTATCCACCCCCCCACGTTTATTAGTTTTAAAGTGTTCACCCTTTAACTGTTGTGTCCTAGTGTTCCTGTCTAAAATTTGCCTCTCTAATTCGACACACTCCCACAAATATGTATACATATATTTTTTATTAAAGTTTCGGAATTACAATCCTTTGAGTCGAAGACTCTTTTGCAAAGGCTCCATGTCAATACAAAATGGACACATTACTTAAGACAATTTTGAACAAACCTCATTAAGCAGAACAACACATTAAGACAGAATTTTACCTGATTACATCATACATTTACAATGCTTGTTTAGTATCTCTAGGGTTGATGATAGACCCTGGGTCGTCAAGGTGGAGTGAAGCTGGATTCCTACTGTGCAGGCTTCCCATGCCTAGCTTGTGGTTAGAGTCCCATAGGGATTGTAGGCCTAGTTATGGGTCATGGGAGCTGCAGTTTTTTTTTTTACGTACAGAATTAGTAGCAGCCACATGTCTCCAAGTCAATGAGATGTCTCTTAATTCCATTTTTAAATAGGCCAAGACTAGGGGCCAGGGAGATGGAAGAGGGGAGGTTATTAAGCCAGATGGGAGCCCGATAGCAGAAAGACCTTTGCCCTAGTGCAGTCCCACAGTGGGAAACTAAGAGGGGGATGCTTGCCTGGTGCCTAGGGGTGCTCCTGTGTGGGTTTGGTAGGATAAGGGGAAGAAGGCCAGTGGGTGAAAACTTCAGGAGGATCTTTTTGGCTTGGAGGCAAGTGTGGTATTTTAGCCTCCCTTCAAAGGTCAGCCAGTCCGGTTGCTTACAGAAATTGCACGTGTGGGTTAGTCTGTCACTGCCTGTGACTGGTTGGCAGGCTTTATTGAGGGCAAGATTGATGCGGTTAAGGGTCATGAGGTCAGCTGTACCATAAATAATTATCCCGTAATTGAACAGTGATAGGACTGAGCTGGTAACTGCCAGCTGTAGGGCCTGGGGGGGAGGCAGTGTCTGTGTCTATAGAGAATCCCAAGCTGGGTGTTTACCAAGGAGGATAGGTGGTTAATGTGTATGTGATAGGTGAGGGATGTGTCTAGTGTGATGCCTAGATATTTGAAGTATGGGATCTTTTCAATCTGGATGCCTTGAGAATTAGATACTTAGCTGGGTACTATTGTAGGAGTTTTGGTGGTGAGTAAAGATCATAGATTTGGTTTTAGTGTAATTTAGTGTTAATCGATGATCAGTGAACCAGGCCTCTAGTTCACTAAAGCAGCCTTGTGGGGTATGTTGAAGGGGCTTAGGAGTGTTATCTTTCCAATACACCACGGCGTCATCTGCATAGAGCAATAGCTTACCACTGCAAGTCTTTGGCAGGGAGTTCAAAAAGAGGGTGAAAAGTAGAGGGCCTAAAATTGATCCTTGAGGGACACCTGCAAGAACTGGTTGCTTGGCCGACAGGGTGGTGTTGATTTTGACTTCTTGTGTCCGGTCAGTGAGATAGTGCTTGAACCAGGAGATTGTGTTGGGGGTGAGATTGAGGGAGGGGAGAGAGTGGATTAGTAGAGCATGACTGATGGTGTCAAATGCTTTGGTCAGGTCAACATTGATTTCTCCTGCTATTGACCCCTGTTCCAGCATCTCGTGTATGTAAGATGTTAATTCGAGAAGGGCAGTGGTAGTGCTGTGACCTGCTCTGAACCCGTGTTGTTCGGGGCAAAGCAGAGTGTGATTAGCCAGGTACTCTGTGAGCTGGCCTGACACGATTCTTTCGAGAGCTTGGAGGGGGGATAGTGATGGGTCTATAGTTACCAGGGTCGGTTGAATCACCCTATTGATATTGATCTTTAAATGCTCTGAACACTAAACATTGGTCATTTCTTAACCTTCTGTATTCCAGAGAATGTTAGTCTAGCTTAATTGATCTTTCTTCATATGTCAGACTAGTGTATTCACTCATTTGGTTGCTCTTCTCTGTACCTTCTCTATCAAATGGATACTACCTAAGTTATATGGTGCCCAAAAGGGCACACAGTACTCCAGATGGGGCCTCACCTGAGCACAGTACTGTAGCATTAGAACTTTTTCATCTCTACTTTTAATATGTTTTAGTACACATCCAAGTAGCTTGTTACCTCTTTTCAGAATTTCTCTAGTATGATCATGAAATGACATACTGTGTTATTTGTTATTATAATACCGAGATCTCTTTCCTTATCAGTGATTTCTAATTCCTGTCCATTGATGGTATGCATGGCCATTTTGTTTTTGTGTACAAAATGCATCACCATGTACTTTGCCTCATTAAATCTCAATTTGTATTTTTTGGCCCAGTTTTCTAAATTATATACATCTTTCTGAAGCTGTGCTGTAACAGACTCATTATTAACTATTGTTCCCAATTTTGTGTTGTCTACAAATTTGCTAATGCAAGATGCTGGAGAAGACTGGATAGATGAAATAAATACATTCAAAAGGGAAGGTTCCAGCACTGATCCCTGTGGCAAATTGCTAGTCATGTATCCCCACTCAGGAGGAATACAAACCCTCTGCTTTATTTCATCCAGCCATGATTTGACCCACCTGACTATATTTACATTTATATTTAATTCGACCAGTCTATGGATCAGTTTCAAATGAGGTACTAAATCAAACGTTTTGGCAACATCTAGGTAAACAACATCTACTGGGATGCCAGGGCCGAGTGCCCCACTAATAGGCTCAAAAAACTGCAATAAATTTGTGAAGCATGATCTGTGAGATGTAAAACCATGTGGAGTAATATCAGTCAATCCTTTATTCACAATAGGTTTTTCAATCTCAGCTTTAATAAATTCTTCCATCACTTTACCTAGGGATGATGTCAGGCTAATTGGTCTATATGTGAGTAACACAGAGCCATATTAAGGTGGTCGGAAGTGCTCAGTGACAATATGCTACAAGAAAAGTCACAAGTCATGGCACTCACCTTCAGCACAAGAATAAAACAGAGAGTCCAAACAAACTTGGCATCAATATTTCCATTTATTTAGTTCTGCTTCAACAAAGATCTTTGATAAAGTCATTTGCAGGTGAAACATCAGAGCTAAGTTCTTCTCCCTGACCCAGGAGGGTCTGTTTGTTCTGTTGGCAAAACTAAATAAATGAAGATCTTGATGCCAAGTTTGTCTGGACACTCTATTTTATTCTTGTTTTGAAAGTGAGGGTTGTGACATGACTTTTGTTGGTCTATAAGTGCTAGAATCATGTCTTGGTCCCTTTTTGTGTATTGGTGTTATATTTGCCATTTTCCTTTCTGGAATAACTGTCCTCTTATCCAAAGATTAATTAAATAGTGATCCCAAGGGCCCATTCAATTCCTTAGCAAGTTCCCTGAGTAGCCTCGAGGGAATATTATTGGGACCTGGTGATTTCTTAATCTTTAACTTTTGTAATTTCTTTCTTACACTTTCCTCAGCAATGACTGATTCAAATTTACCAGCAGTGCAAGTATCTGACATATTGATCATATTGTAGGTTTTAGGTTGAATACACTTGTGAAATATTTATTAAATATTGTTGCCATTTCAGTTTCATTTTTGATCAGTGTATATCCCACCTGAAAAGGCCCAGCCCTTTATTGTCCTCCTTTCATCCTGTTAACATAATTAAAACAGACTTTTTTATTGTCATTCACTGATGTGGCTAAACTAAGTTCTTCATTCTTTTTAGCTGTTTTTATCATCTTCTTACATTTTTTTAGATATTTCGTTATATTTTGTCCATCTGTCAGAGATTGGGTTTCCTTTGTATTTTTGGTAATATTTTGTACTGCTAGCACTAGCACTGGAGGATGCTGTTTGTTTTGTGTTATTCTAGTCTGTAATATGTTCTGCCCCCACCCCCACCCACAGCAGTTTATGTCTTCCCCTTCATTTGCTTTAATTACTTTTCCCCCAGTCTGAAACACTTACTTTTATTTTAAATACAGGACAGCCTACCTGTCTCATGAGTGAGGTTTGTTGCAATGTGTGTGTGTGGGGGTCAAGAGCAAGCAGTATAGAGGTACAACAACTGCTTTATTGAGTAGACGAAGAGCAAGCATGAGACTGTACTGCTGAGAATGAGACCTGAGGTACTTTTGTGGTGTCATCTCTCACAGATGGAGACATTCTGCCAGTTTGTGGCAATTAAGAAAGCTGGTGGGTGGTGGAGTTGGGGGAGGTGAGTAGTACCTCAGAGCTAACAATGCTGTGTACTAGTGCTACAACATATAGGTTAACAAAATAAATTGATTTCTTTATGAGACTTTGTGGCAGTTCATGATTCCCACTAATATATATTTTAATTGCTGGTTAAACAACTTAAAAAAAATTGTGCAGATGGGCCATCTCACTCACTAAGCAAGAGAAAATAATGGTGGATAGTAGTTTAAAAATGTCTATGTGGCAGTGATGTTTTGTGTAATAGTGCACTTGGCACATGGACTTGATTTTGGTGAGCATTGTTTCATCATAAATCTCCAATTTGGCAAGACTTTTTGCCAATCAGAAGGCTGGGAAACTCAGCCCATTTTCTAAGGTGTCTTTTTAAAGCAGCAGTACTTGACAATTCACTAAAAATACTACTAACAGCTTAATCTGGTTCAATGTCATTTGTCATCCATCTGTATCCCCCTCCCCCGGGACCAGCCTGAAAATAGGCAGAATTGTCTAGTCCTCCTTTCCCAGTCAACAAAATCTAAACTAAAAAAAAAAATAATCAGGAAGGGATTATCAAAATTCTGCTTTTTGGCTGGAAGCATGTAGCCATAGTTTCAGTTTCCATATATGTAAATATTTTTTACTAGTTTTTTAGATATTTAAAATGTATTTCCATTGTTGTAGAGCCACAGTAAACATGGCTGGTGTCTAATTTGCAGCCAAGTTCCCCCCTCATGTCACATCATGTCTTTTGTTTGCTTCTGTGGGACCCTGTGCTGCACGTTCCCACTGTCCCTGTGTAGTATTGCAAGTCATACACATGCACGGCTGGCAGCAGAAGGTTCCTGTACAACATGGAAGGTGGGAGAAATATAAGCAAAAACTAAGAAAAACAGAGCAAATTAAGGGGTGATAGTACAGTGAAAATAAGAAACTTTGCCAGGTAAGTGCTGAACAGAGCAGAGGGACCAAATTGTTGCAAAAGATCCCAATTTTTTTTTATCTAATACTGTTGCTTTAACCCAAGTAAATGCACAGTGGTACACTTTTGTGTAAGCAACTGGAAAGCATGCAGAAATGAGCAGAGGCATGATATTCAAAAGGGCAAACTGAGACATGCATGTCAGAATGCATGATCATGCAGCTATAATGTATACAGCACAAAAAAAGGGGGGGGCACCTGAATACTCCAAGTGTGTATATATTCAGCTAAAATAAGCAGCGCATGTGCCACACATCCCACATTTGTGCCGCTCAAAGTTAGGCAAGCAAAGGGTTGCCCTAAATTGGCCAACCACCCACAGGCATGACACTGTACTGTAGACAGGTGATCCAGAGACAGCCCTTGCAGTTGCTCCAGGATGTGCTCCAGGCACCCACATACAGCAGTCATGCCAGGACTGTAGTACCCAAAGCCACAAATGTGCTGTGCCTGCTTGCTGGGCAGCTGTGCGGTACCAGTGGGTGACACCACCAGCACTGCCCAGTCACCCACCACCTCACTGCACCCATGTCGGGTATGCCCTGCTGCCACATGCTAGCCAGGCACCCCCTTAGCACACTAGCAGAGCAAGCAGCTACAATGAAGCACATGTGCCATGTGCCAAGGCCTGCACCCATGTGGCCATCAGAGTGCCTCCTGGTAGTGGCATGCACCCATAGTGATGTCTGGGACAACATTGATCACAATGCATGATGGTAATGGTGGCAGTATGGCATGTTCAGGGACTGCCCAGTGACACACACCCATGGTGGAACACAATAGGTGCACACAGCACACCCATGCCAGACCCATGCCACTAGGTAACACATACATGTCACTGATGCCATCCATGCAGTGGAACAATGCCACAGGGGCCCTGGGTATGGGTCACTGTGGTGTTCTGGTGGTGGACATTGCACAACTGTGGGCAACATAGGGCAGAGGTGGCACCACCTACAGCCTGGAGGCAGCAAGGGCATTCCTCAAGGACACTGGACCATTCCAGTGTTGTGTGTGCTGCCACTTAGGGCATGGACATGGCCATGGGTAGTAGCACTGCATACCTGTCAACAGTCAAACATTATGGGGTATGTCAATCATGTTATCTCACAGACACCCTCTGTCCCACATTGAAAGGGTGACATTGCACACTGGCCACTGAGACATTTATACAGAATTGTATAATAATAAAAGATGCTTGGTTATCACCAAACATTGTAAACAGTACTGCACTTATTTCCACAGTATTCTGAGCTTGCAATGTCATGTCTGTGATGTGGCACACATTTTGTCCAGTTATCATACATCTTGGCACACATTTGGGTACTAAAGGGTTGGGGGGTATGTAGCACTGTACTCAAGCCAATGTAGTCCACCCACACACAAACATGCCTTCTCACCTGCTTGCTAAGCTGTAGTACCTTCTGATTACCTTTATGGGGTGGTGGTGGTGCTGTCCTGCAGTGCTGGAACTGTGCATGCCAATGGTATGCAAATAGCCTGAATACATTTCAGTAATGAGATGCAAATGTACTGTTTGGGTGCTGACTGTGCAGTGAGGCCACTTGCACATCCTGTCTGAACACTGCAAACCTGCGCACCGCACAAGTGGCTTCACATCGCACAGTTCCATATGTTCTGCACTGAACTCTGGTCACCTGCTGCACTGTGCATCTCCCACTGCATGATTGCGCCTGTTCGAGATATTCAGCTGCACATGTGTGATCACATTTTATGGCACATCTTCTGAATATCCCATTATTTTGTGTTGTCACAGTTGAGATGTGCAGTGCATTCACTTGTACGATGCAGCCTGCCACTTTTGAATATGGGGCCCTAAGATCATAAACTGCATTAAGACAAATTTTTTCAACAGATATAGAGAGGTGATGTTGCCATTGTATGTATCCCAGGTTAGGCCACACTTGAAATATTATGTTCAGTTCTGAGCTCTGTAATACATTTCTGATAGTAACAGACTGGAATCAGTGAACAGGAACACACTATGGGATTATACAATTTTACATATGATCATATAGGCTGATGGTGTTAAAGCTGTTCAGTTTAATACATATGAGATTATGAGGATATTTAATCTTGGTGTACAGGGCTATGGGTGCTAGATATATAAGAAATTACATGGGACTTCAATTCAAGAGAACTTTCTTTCCATCCAGAATGCATAACTTTCAATTAAAAGGACTGATTTTAAGACTGAAAAAAGACAACGATGGTGGTCGGATGTGATTCTCCTTCACAAAAGTGGGAGCAAGACAGAGGCAGAAAACTACAGACCTGTCAGTTTGACCTCAGTTGTAGAGAAAATGATGGAATCATTTCTGAAGGAAAGAATTGTTGAATACCTAGAGGCCAGTGGGGCACAGGACGCAAGGCAGCATGTATTCACAGCAGGAAGGTCACTTCAGATGAATCGAATCAATTTCTTTGACTGGGTATCAAAGTAGTAGACCAGGGAGGGGCTGTGGATAAGGCCTACTTAGAATTTAGCAAGGCATTTGATACAGTTCCACATAAAAGATTAATCAACAAATTAGCCAGTCTGAGAGTGGGTCCCAGGGTGGTAGCCTGGATAAAACATTGGCTGGACAACAGGACACAGAAGGTAATAGTAAATGGAGTCCACTCTGAAGAAAGGGGGGTTACTAGTGGGATACCGCAGGGTTCAGTACTGGGTCCAGTCCTTTTTAATGTCTTTATAAGTGACATTGCAGAGGGACTAGAAAGAACAGTATGCCTCTTTGCAGATGACACAGAGATCTGCAACAGAGTTGATACACGGGGGGTGAGTAGGGACTTGGCAAAGTTGGAGGAATGGTCAGAAGTATGGCAGCTTAGATTCAATGCAAAGAAGTGCAAAGTAACGCACCTGGGAAACAAAAATTCAGGGGAAGAGTACACAGTGGGGGGGGGGGTAGTAACAACAACAAAAATGGAAAGGGACCTGGGGATAATCATATCAGATGACCTAAATGTTAGCAAGCAATGTGAGAAGGCAGTAGGGATGGCTGGGGGGATATTGGGATGTATAGAGAGAGGCATCACCAGTAGAAAACAAGAAGTTGCTATCCCTCTGTACAGACATTTAGTGAGACTCCATCTGGAGTACTGCGTCCAGTTCTGGAGATCCCATCTCCACAAGGACATAGACAGGATAGAGGCAGTCCAGAGGAGGGCAACTTAAATGGTGCAGGGTCTACAACAGAAGTCATACCAGGAGAAACTAAAGGAGCTTAATATGTATACCCTTGAAGAAAGGAGGGAGAGGGGGAACATGATAGAAACTTTTAAGTACTTCAAGGGAATCAACAAAGTCCAAGAGGGTAGCATCTTTCAGAAAAAGAGATGTGCAAGAACAAGGGGACAAAATCTGAAGATAGAGGGGAGACGGCTCAAGGGCAATGTAAGAAAGTATTTTTTCACAGAGAGGATGTTGAATGCATGGAATGGCCTTGCTGAGGAGGTTGTGGAGTCAGGAACAGTGGGAGAAGTGAAGAATACATCGGACAGACATAAAGCAGTTCTTGTGGTGGGTAGGAAGAAATAGGCTGTTGGTAACTAGGATCTGCAGCTCATCCAGTAGGTAGGGAAATGGATAGACTAGTTGGGCCAAGCAGTCCTTATCTGTCATCAAAGTCTGTGTGTCTATGTTTCTATGGTTCAGTCAGTGAGTGGCTGCAGACTGGAATAAGTTAGCATTTAGTGTGGTTGAAAGTAGGGCTCTACAAGAGCTCAAGAGAAGTCTGGATACTCACATGGACAGTTTGGGTATCACTGGCTGTAAGGGCGTTAGATGGTGGACATTCTTGATGAATGATGTGCCTGCCTATGTCCATTTTAAAGACAGGGCTTTCCCTGTAGAAAAAAAATTACTGTAACTAAAATATGTGGCCCTGCAAGCAAGTCTTGTAAAAAGGGAAGCCTATATAAGACCTGCAGTTGGTCCCAGGAAGGGCATCAACCTGATGCTGCGAGCTACTTTTTGAGGTGCAGAGACTGAACATTTACTAACCCCCATGAGTGGCTTGAGGCAAAGTGGCTCAGGTGTAGGTGTGTTATCAGCCCTAGTAGATCAACTTTCAGTTTTGGGAAAGAGCTTACCAGCTTGTGCTACCCTTCCAGTCAGTGTTCTGTTGTTGCTGAATTGTGTAGATGGTTGGCTGAGGGGAAGAACACAAAACTTAGTTATAAATTGGGAGTTCTTAGAGGTAAGGGATGTTATAAGTGTAGTTAAGAGAGTGGTGTTGGGCCCTGTCCATTTCAGTGTGTTCACATGTGACATATGAGAAGAAATAGAGGACAAGCTCTGCTTTTTGCAGATGACACAAAGATACGTGTAAGGCTGACATAGAGGAGGGGATAAGGGAACTTAGAGAGGATCTGGGCAAGCTTGGCAATGGGCCAAAAATCCAGCAGCTAAGCATCCATGAAAAAAATGCATAGTAATGCACATTGGGATGAGTAAACCTAAAATCTACATAGCACTGTAACATAACTATGGATAAGGCAAACATGATGTTGGAATGCATGGGGGGAGGAAGATAAACAGCAGAAACTGGGAGGTAGTCCACCCACTGTACAATTTCATGGTGAACTCCACTGGAAACATTGCACAAGGTACTGGGGTTCACACATGAGTGAAGACTGCAATAAGATGGAAGCAGTACAGTGTAGGGCAACCAAGATGGTCCAAGGCCTGGGGGGGATGACATATGACAAGGGGCCGCAGGGCATGAACATGTACACCCTCAAGAAGAGAAGGGAAAACGGCAACATGATCTGCATGGGATAACAAGGTTGACTTCAAGGACTTATTTTCCTTGGGCTTAAATACACAGGTAAGGGGAACTTCTCTCAAACTAGCAGGAGGGAGATTTAAGATATATATCTGTAAACAATTTTTATAGTAAGTGTTGGGGCAAGTGGAATAAGCTACTGGAAGAAGTGGTAAGGACCAAATAAGTGAGCAGTTTCAATGTGGGAGGCAGGTATATGGACTTAGTTAGATGAAGGGGCAGAAAATAAGGGGCATGATGGCCACAAGGGCTGAGCAGAGTAGTTATGTAGGGTGGGCAGACCTGATGGGATAGGAGATCTTTATTTACTGTCAGTGTCTATGAATCTATGTAAAGCTGAAATCTCGGCATCTTCAACCCACCCCTCTCCTTGCAGTAGTCTCCATCCCCCACAGTGATATAGCTGATTAGAAACATAGAAACATAGACTTTGATGGCAGATAAGGACCGCTTGGCCCATCTAGTCTGCCCATTTCCCTACCTACAGGATAGGCCGCAGATCCTAGTTAACCAATAGCCTATTTCTTCCTACCCCCACAAGAATTGCCTTATGTCTGTCTCATGCATTCTTGAATTCTCCCACAGTTTTAGACTCCACAACCTTCTCAGCAAGGCTGTTCCATGCATCCACTACCCTCTCTGTGAAAAAATACTTCCTCACATTGCCCCTGATCTGCACCCCCTCTATCTTTAAATTGTGTCCCCTTGTTCTTGCACATCACTTTTTCTGAAAGATGCTACCCTTTTGGACTTTGTTGATTCCACTGAGGTACTTAAAGGTTTCTATCATGTCCCCCCTCTGCCTTCTTTCCTCAAGGGTATACATATTAAGCTCCTTTAGTCTCTCCTCATATGGCTTCTCTTGTAGACCCTTCACCATTTTAGTTGCCCTCCTCTGGACTGCCTCTATCCAGTCTATGTCCTTGCGGAGATGGGGTCTCCAGAACTGGATACAGTACTCCAGATGGGATCTCACCAACTGTCTGTACAGAGGGATAACAACTTCCTGTTTTCTGCTGGTGATGCCTCTCCCTATGCATCCCTGTATACCCCCAGCCCTCCTACTGCCTTCTCACATTGCCTGCTAACCTTAAGGTCATCTGATATGATTGCCCCCAGGTCCCTTTCCTTTTTTGTTGTTGTTACTACCTCCCCCCCCATTGTGTAATCTTCCCCTGGGTTCTTGTTTCCCAGGTGCATTATTTTGCACTTCTTTGCATTGAATCCTAGCTGCCATACTTCTGACCATTCCTCCAACCTTGCCAAGTCCCTCCTCATCCTTTCCACGCCTCCTTGTGTATCAACCCTGTTGCAGATCTTTGTGTCATCTGCAAAGAGGCAGACTTTTCCTTCCAGTCCCTCTGCAATGTCACTTATAAAGACATTAAAAGGACTGGACCCAGTACTGAACCCTGCGGTACCCCACTAGTAACCTCTCTTTCTTCAGAGTGGACTCCATTTACAATTACCTTCTGTGTCCTGTTGTCCAGCCAATGTTTTACCAAGGCTACCACCATGGGACCCACTTCCAGGCTGGTTAATTTGACTATTAATCTTTTGTGTGGGACTGTGTCAAATGCCTTGCTAAAGTCTAGGTAGGCCATGTCCACAGCCCTCCCTGGTCTACTACTTTGGTCACCCAGTCAAAGAAATCTATTAGATTCGTCTGACATGACCTTCCCGCTGTGAACCCATGCTGCCTTGGGTCCTGTGCCCCACTGGCCTCTAGGTACTCAACAATTCTTTCCTTCAGAAGCGACTCCATCACTTTCTCTACCACAGAGGTCAACCTGAAAGGTCTGTAGTTTCCTGCCTCTGTCTTGGTCCCACTTTTGTGAAGGGGAATCACATCCGCCATCCTCCAATCCTCTACCACACCATCCTCCCATGATTTATTAAAAAGAGTAGCCAGTGGTTTCACTAGTTCCTCCCCCTTAATTCTTTTAGAATTCTGGGGTGAATTCCATCAGGCACCATTGCTTTGTCCACCTTCAGTTTTAGTAGTTCTTGCAGAACCCTTTCTACTATGAAAGGACTGAGATCAACCCCCTTATCAAGAGTGCTTCTGTTAATTGGATTAGGCACTTCCCCCTCCTCTTTTATGAATACTGAGCAGAAATATTCGTTCAGTATCCCTGCTTTTTCACTGTCCCCCTCTGCCCACCCACCATTCATTCTATTCAGCCTCACTATCCCTCCATTTGTCTTTCTTCGCTCTCTGATGTACCTATAAAAGGTTTTATTCCCCTTCTTAACCGAGTTGGCTATCTTTTCCTCAGTTTGGGCCTTTGCTATTCTTACTTCCTCCCTGCTTCCTTCTGCCTTAACTGGTACAGTTCTCTGTCCTGCTCCTTCTGTGTTTCCTTATACTTCCTAAATGCTATCTTTTTCTCCTGACTTCCCAGCCACCCTTTTGAGAACCATAGTGGCTTTTTTCATTTGATTTGTTTATTTGCTTCACACAAAGGCTTGTTGCCTCTGTGATGGCAGTTTTGATGATTCCCCATTGTTGCTCCACCCCTCCTTCTAGCCTGTTTGCTAATGCTTTTTTGAGGCACTCTCCCATCTTGCCAAAGTCAGCCCTCCTGATGTCCAGTGCCCTCACTTTTGTATGGCTTGACTCTGTAGCTGAGTTTAACTTGAACCACACTGTTTGATGGTCACTTGTTCCCAGATGGCAATCCACTTCTAGATCTGAGATCCTCTCTCTGCCCCCATTTGAGAGTACGAGGTCTAAGATTGCTCCCTCATGAGTGGATTCCGAAACTAGCTGTCTGAGGCCTGCCACCTGTAGGGCATCGAGAATGGCCCTGATGTTGGATGTGGCTGCAGAAAATGTGCTCCAGTTAACATCTGGCATATTGAGGTCTCCCATCAACAGTATCTCCCCTTTCTCTGCCATCCTAAGAATGCCTTCTGTTGTATCCTTGTCCATTCCCTCCCTCTGACATGGGGATCTGTACACAACCCCTGTGTGGATTGTGGTGCCCTTTCCAGTCTCCAAGGTGATCCACATTGCCTCCTGTCCTCCCTGTTTACTCTTTTGTTCAGTTGCTTTTATCCCTTCCTTTACATAGAGAGCTACTCCTTCCCCTCTTCTCCCCTGCCTGTCTCTCCTGTAGGTTATTTACCCTGGTATGTTAACATTCCAGTCATAGTTCTCTGTGTACATGTTTCTGAGATTGCTACAATATCCAGACATCCCTCTTCCTTCAAGGCCATCAGCTCAGGGAGTTTGTTGCCCAGACTACGGGCATTGGTACTCCATTTCCCTCCATTTCCTGATGGCCTTACACCTTTTTGCCCTATCCCTGTCCTTCTTCCCTTTGTCACTTTCCCTATTTACCCCTGCCCATCTCCCTATCGACACCTCTATGTTGGTGTTTACCGCACTTACTACCGTGATTTTTTTGGGGGGGGGCTAGGATTTCCCTGCTCCTTTCCAGTGCCTCCGTCCCCCCTTGGCTAGTTTAAATGCTTGCCAATGAAGCATTTAAACCTATCACCTAGGATCCTGGTTCCCCTCCTGGACAGATGCAGCCCATCATGCCAGTATAGGCTTGCATCACTCCAGGTGGAGTGCATTGAGTGCAATGATGTAGTGGTTATCTTATTGAGTGGTCGTAGCCCTCTGGATGGTAGCAATTCCTTGGACCAACAAAACATGTAATATGGGACCTTTCACCTGCTTCTTTCTGTGAGGAGTCAGGGACAAGGGGGCAGAGATGTAAGACTTTGGTTGCAGCACAGATTTGATGTGATGGGGGTGAGATGAGGCATCATATGAAGCAGCATTGATCTGCCTGGGTGGAGCTGCTAACCAGTATAGCATGGTCTCTGCCTGAGGGGTGGGGGTTTGCAAGTCATACTGTTGAATATGGTTGCTTGGATACTTACAATCCAATCTGAGTTAGGATAGTAGGATTTTAGGATAATCAGTATTTGAATCCAACATCCAGTCCTAACCTCGGATACCTTCAGATGTGGGATTCAGATATCATAACATCCAACTATCCTAAACACCTAGATAACAATCCCCCACTTGCAACTGTAGTAAAACCTCCCACCAAAACCAACCCATAAGCCCTAACCTTCCTCCCCCCCCCCAGCCCATGGGATCACAAACTATAAGGTTACTAAATAAATAACACATAATTCCTTGTCCAATTTTAAAAGAGCTGTGTAGAATATAAAATTCCACTAGCAGAATACACACAGAATTACCATTATGATTCTGCAGAATTTCATGGAATTTGCATGAAAATCCACAGAATTTTACCAACTTTTAAATGTCAGTTACTTTGGCCCAGTTTACAGAGTGCATATTCAAATAATACCAAATTTGGCAGGTATACAGGTACTAATGGCAGACATAAGTGTCCTAAGTTTTAGAGTCCTACATTGAAAGGAAGCTGAGTTATGTGTGGCCCTGAGCGTGTTAGTTGCAGCAGGGTGGATCTAATTGGGATTATAGTTCAGTCTGGCTAGGTACTGAGTAATATTTCCCTGAAGAAAAGTCTGAATAAGGCCTACCTCCAACCAAATATTAGACCTTGTGCAAACTCCTATAGTACTCCAGGGGTATTCATTTATGAATGAGTCACAAGGAGAAACTGCTAACATTTTATAACATTGTTGTTTAGCAGCAGAATAGTTATTTCTCACCAAAGGAAATTGCTAAATCTTATTTTTCTTTCATTTTGTATTGCATTATTTTCTTAGAGGTCCCTGCAGTTGGGCTGAGGGTCATTCCAGAGGGATATACAGTACTGTAGGTCTGAGTGATGAAGAGGGTCACCAAAATAGGGCAGTCAGTTAATAATAGTAGTAGTCTTTATTGTATGTGGCCCCATTCCCCAGAGGCTCCGAGCACCATTACAGTTTCAAACAATAGCAGCAAATTAAATATAATATCTCAAAAGTCATAAAAGAAATACCCAAGAAATAACATTATTTCAAATACAATACTGCATTCACTATAAACAAAGTCATAAACAAATTATTCAGTACTTAAAATTGGGATGACACCGCTGTGGGAAAGGTTAAGCCTCAAATGCCTGAGTAAATAAAAAGGTTTTGAGACCCCACTTAAAGGCTTCTACTTAAGGGGCTTCTCTCAAAGTTCTCTGCAAAGAAATCCATAGGACTGGAACCACAACCTCAAAAAGCCACATCCCCCGAGGTCTTAAACCTTTCTCTTGAAACTACTAGGAATTAGGGTAAAGGAAAACTCAACAGGGAGAGCTGGGTGCAGCTTGGACCAGCAGAGTGAACTAGTGTATAGGTGAAAAAGCAGCCAGAAAATAACTGCAACATTGGTACCTGGAGGGCATTTCCTTTAAAAGCAAGCAGATAATGACCCCAAAAGCAGCACTCTGTGAGCACCCATGGCATCGGATATTACCTACAGTCGATAGCATTAAAGGACTCACAAACAGGGGTATCAGAATCTGCCCAAAAGAAACACAGGTCTGTAGGTTAGAGGCTTACCTACATAATGCTGTGTTCCATTTGCCTCAAAATGTTTATTTATCCATGGTCACTACAGTATGAAGGTCTCCATGACATGCAAACAAACCCATTCTTGTTATTCAAGCACTGTGCTTTAGCAGCTGCCTAACATGGCTGCTACATGCTTAAGTGATGATGTCAGTGGAGCGACAGTGCTCAAGAGAGATAATACAGTCTGTATGGGTACTTCAGTAATAAAAAATTGAAATAGCATTCATAAAGTGCTTCTTCTCCAAATCATTTACTGTGCAGGTGTGAAAACGTTGTCACACCTGCACAGTAAATGTCATGATCACAGAGACCTTTAAATTGTAGTGACCATGGATTAACAAATATTTTGAGGCAACCAGAGCACAACATTATGTAAGTAAGCCTCTAACCTACAGTGCTGTGTTTCTGTTGAGCAGATTTGGATACCCTTGTTTATGAGTCCTTTAATATTCAAGCAGTATGAATTTACACAGTAAAAAGTTTCTACTTTGTGAGAAGAAACTACCCAGTACTCAGCATAAAGAGCACCTGCTTTGCTGCTTGCACAAAAGAAAAACCCACATAAAACATACTTCTTTAGAAGGTAAGTACTGTAGTTGCTATAGTTATTTTGTTTTGCAGTTTATACAGAGAAGTCATAATCTTACTTTGAGGACCTGGCTGTCTGATCCCTTTCTCCTTTCTGTTGTGCCAGATCATTCCCATGCTTACGTGATTTGTGACCTTTCATTAAAACGAGTGCAGAGGTGTGCTCAATTGAAATCAATGTGGGTCATTTTTTGATGCTTCTTATAATATTTTCAAGGTCAGGTTCATTCAGATCAAGATTACTGCTCAACTAACAAGATTCTGAAAGAGGAAAGCTTTATATCAGGGCTTTGGCAGATTTTTTTTAAAGACAGCATGCCTGTTGCTCTTTAATGTACTCAATGTGCCTCTCTTTTAACAACATTTATTTAAGTAGAAACATAGAAACACAGAATTTGTCTGCAGAAAAGGACCACTTGTACCACCTAGTCTGCCCAGATGGTTCCTGCTTAGTCTGTCTCCACAGACTCTCTCTGGCAATCCTCCATCCTGCCTACCCCATTTATTAACATTCTCCTATGTCCGTCCCATGCATGCTTTATGCCCCCTTCAGTTTTTGCCTCCATCATGTTTGCTGGCAGTCTGTTACAGGTTATCACTGAAATGAAGAGTTGCACTCCAATGAAGAGACATCGCAGAATCCAAATTACTGCAAATAAAAATATTTTAATCCCCTGCGCGTTGACTGTTAGGTCTTCATCAGGGAGTGGACTCTGGTAATGACTGAATTGCTTGTAAGCCCCGACATGTCATGGCATCATCAGTCACATGATGAATTCAAATTTCTGTTCCAGGATTTCTGAATTGCTTTAGTATTAACACTGTGGTTAACCCTTCAAGTCGCATGTTTAAAACTTTAAGAAAAACATTTATGTTCGAAAAGTTATTTGTTAATATAAAGCATTTGAATGTATCATGTGACTGATGATGTCAGGACATGTTGGGGCTTATAAGCAATTCAGTCATTACCAGAGTCCACCCCCTTATGAAGACCTAATGGTCAAAGTGCAGGGGCATCTGGTTGGAGTTTTGCCAGACTTTTCTAAGATGTCTGCTATTGTCCATCCTGGATTAAAATATTTTTATTTGCAGTAATTTGGGGTCTATGGTGTCTCTTCATTGGAGTGCAGCTCTTCGTTTCAGTGGTGTTCCATTCTGACTGGCAACCCTGGCTCTGCACTCCACCTGTACTCGGTTGCAGCGCAGGCTTTTTCCTCGTGTTCATCTAATCGATTGCTAGTTGCTCGTGAGTCTGAGGCAGGGGAGATCCCCTTTGAAACAGGCGCACTAGAGACACAAACCAAGCTTTGTCCTGTTGGGCAATTTCCAAAGTACCGGAGGGATGGGCATTTAATTTGCCTAGAGCATGGAAGTTGAGCACTCAGCTCGGACTAACCATCTGGTATGTTTAACCGAAACTGAGGATCTGCAACAATGGAAAGTAAATCTGAGAGCCAAGTTTGGAGTAGAACAGAGTTCAACAACATCTGAGGTGGGTGAACCAAAAGCACTCTTTCATACCCTTGAATGCCAACTAATCAATGAACTTAATATAACATATGATATTTTAAGCCTTGAAAATTATGTTGAAGAAGAATTGGCCCCTAGGGGATTAAGGGTAACAGTGCTACTGTTAGGAGATTTGGAAAACTTTGTGCATAAGGAAGAATGGGAAACAGCTGCGGCACTATGCTGCAAAACCTTCCTACAAATCCTTATTAAAGAAGATACTCATAAACATAACTTGCTAACCAAGGACATAGCATCCATGAAAATTGCACTGAAAAGATGTATATTAAACATACTGTTTTCAGAACTCAACAGACACTTACAACAAAGGATCAAAAAGCACAAAGCGGAACTTGTGGAATGCAAACAAACCAAATTAGAAAGAGATCACCTAGATTATAAGGAAAACAAAATCTATCAGTGGAGTAGGTTTGATGGAGGAAGGTCGGCATCTAGAAGGTGGTCTTTTACTAGACTAATACAAACAAATCCAACAAGAATAAAAACACTAACAAAAAAGCTGAAAAAAGTTTTAGGCTCTAAAACTGCAACCAATACAACAAACCACATTGTGATTTCAAGTTCTTAAGAGGACAGTGATACAGAAACGTAGGCTGCTGTCCCTAAAACAGCATTTTTTTTCCAATCAGTCTCCTTGGACAAAAGTCAAAGAAAAAGTAAAAAGAGGAAATGGACTAGGAGAGGGAAAAGGGGATGAAGAAACCATTCTAACAGTGCCAGAAAGTTTGAAATGACTCAGAGTGCCATGTAATAAATTTAACAACACAGGAACTGTCTGACTCACAGAAGTCCCGGTTATGAAAAGGCTTGTCATTTGTGCCTACTTCCCCTCCAAATAAACTAAAAATATTTATTGATCTTCAAAAATGTTTTCATAAAATATATTTGAAATTTTTTTTTGTTAAAGACCCTGTAATAGGGAGGCAAGATTTATCACTGTTTTCTATGATTCCTGATGATGACATCACCATTGACCCTTCCATTTTGGATTTCTCTATAGATGGCACAACTGCCGTCCATGACATGGATATTGAAACAGAGACAGAGGGGTGGACTGCTACGGATTTTGAAAACTGTTTGGCCCTAGAATCACTTTGGCATGAGGGGCGCGAGGACACCTCAGCTCACTCACAAAGTATAAGTACTGAACAGAATAATGTATTTACACAGAATCACATTAAATAATTTAAACTCAAGTCTGAGTTTTCCCCATGCCTGCATAATCCAGTGATAATAGCTTACAAAAAGCTGTATACAAAGAAATCAGCACCATCCTGCATAATCCACCACAATATCACCCCAATCAATCTTCAGAGGCGAGACAAGCTTTGACTGAATTACAGCAGAATAAAAACATTATAATCAAGCCCTCTGATAAAGGAGGCAATGCTGTGATCCTAACCAGATAGTTTTATAAGGGTACGGTTATGGAACTATTGGGTAATATTAACAACTACAAGTTATTACAAGGGGATCTCTTGCCGGATTTTAAAAAGGACTCATTAGATCTATTAGAGAATGCCAAGATTAACAATCAGATCACTGAAACAGAATTTCAATACTAGTGGCCTAAATTCCCCCTGAACCCTTTATTATACATTTTCCCCAAGGTCCATAAAAATATTGAGAACCCTTCCAGACATCCTATTGTTTCAGGAGTGGGCTCCCTTATTGAAAACCTTTGTGTTTTCCTTGATTTTTTCTTACAACAAAGTGTGGTGTCCCTGGCATCCTACACCAGGAACACTTCATTTATCAGATCAATTGGAGGACTTTAAATGGGAACCTGGTTACTTATGGCTGGGTATTGATGTGGAGACCCTCTACACATCAATTAGACATGTAGAGGGACTGAGGGTCTATGAATATTACATCAGTAAGGATCCTTTATGTGAATGTATTCCAAAACAATTGATCATGGATGGTCCTGAGTTTGTGTTAACACACAGTTATTTCTTGTTTGATTTTGATTTTTATCTTCAGTGCAGTGGTATGGTGATAGAGACAGCCATAGCTCCATCATACACCAACCTCTTTCTGGGTCTCTGGGAAGAGGACTTAATAATGAAAGGAAGTAAAACTCAATATAAAATCATTAAATGGAACTGCTACATTGACAATGCAATCTGTATATGGAAAGGCACAAAGTCTGAAGCTTTAGAGTTCATGCAATGGTTTAATGGGGGGGAGAGGGAGGGACATTGTTTAACCAGGAGAGGCACACTAAGCTGAAACTTGTTTTCAGAGACATCATGGGAGCACAATGAAGTTAACTGACTTGCTCAGGGTCACACCGTATGCAAGTGGGGGCTGAGAGATTCAAACCCAGGTCTCCAGGTTTGCAGCTCAGAGGCTTAAACCACTGCACTATACTGCCTCCTAAAACAACATTAACATTTACTTGCGTCTCACCTATGACATACTGGAAACTGAACTGAATTTCCTGGATGTCACTCTAACCAGCAATAGTGATAACAGGGTCATCAGTTCTGCTTATAGAAAACCGATTGCAACAAATAACTTATTACATGCCAGGAGCTCACACCCTCAGAGTCTGAAAGGCTTGATACCGTATGGGCAATTTTTGCATCATTAACGCAATTGTAAGTTCAAGTCGGATTTTCTAAAACAATCCGAGGATTTGAGAGACGGGGTATACACAGGAGGTCCTGGATAAGTCTTCGACTAGAGCTAGGTCCATGGAGGGAGCTCAGCTCCTCATACCCAAAAGCAGAAAAAAAGATGATTTTAAATGTGTGTCCTTCATCATTGAATTCAATTCAATAGCAGGAAGAATTAGTAATATACTGTACTTACCAAATTGTGGCCAGTTCTCTTCAGTGATACTGAATTATAAAACACAACTGGCAACAAACCGAAGGTTACCTTTAGAAGGAGCTCAATTCTCAAAGACAAATTAGTTTCCAGCTACTATTCTAATCCCCCCCCCCCCCAACAAGAACTTGGTTACAAGTGAGGCCACCTGGAATGTTCTGTTGCAGTAACTGCAACATATGTAAACATTGTGTGCAAGGGAATAGTTTCTCACTGGAAGGATGCCCTAAGATAGCAGAAATCAAACAATTCATTTCATGTGTCACTACCTTTATAGTTTATGTTTTGTGCTGCTCCTGTTTGAAATTGTATGTAGGGAAAACAACTAGGGAATTGAAGTTATGTATACGGGAACATGTTAAGGACATTGGAAATGGTGATACCTCCAGTCCAGTAGCTGAACATTTTCTGATATGTCACAACAGTGACCCTAATGAACTCAGCTTCATGGGTATAGAACAAGTTTGTATGGCGAAAAGGGGAGGTAAAAGACTAAACATATTGTTACAACAATTTGGGTATTCTCATTGCAAAGTTTGAATCCAGTAGGACCGAACAATGAACTGGATATAACCATATTTATGAAGTATTAATATGTAATGCTGAATGCTCATTTAAAGATCTGATTCCTTGTTCTTCTCTAATTTCAGGTCCCTCTATTGGAGTATTGGAGAGCACTGGCTAATTTTCTGCTGTCCCTGTGGTACAATGATGGAACACATAGATCTGCTCCTTTACCCACCTGTCTTTATCCTCTTTGTATCTCCCCCCCACCACACACACACACAAACATGCTTTTCTGAATTTTACTGAATTTTTATTAGTGACTACTGATTTGATATTATAGTACAGCAAATATGTGTGTTGAATTTACTGTCTCATTTATGCTTTTTTCTTTATTCAGTTTAAACTAATAATATGCCAATAATGAGAATATGGAATTATTTTCTAAATATATGAATTTGTAGACCTTAGTTTCTATTCTAGTATTTCTAAATTGCAGTTGTAGTATGAACACTGTGATTAACCCACCACACCATGTGGTTTTCCCTCAGTCTTGGAAAGGAGGTAGCTACAACAAAGACTAAGGTCCTGGACTTCAAAAGGTCAGACTTTGGCAGGATAGAAAGTATACTGGAAGGGCACATAGCTAACATCTGCCCATACGTGGATGCCAAGCAAAAATGGGCACTCATCAAGCAGGGCCTGGCTGAGGCCACTAGCACATATGTAAAGAGCCAGAGCAAGTAAAACAGGATCAATAAGCCAAGCTGGATGAACAGGGAGGTTGTGGAGAGGGTGAGGCAGAAGAGGGCTACCTTTAGGAGCTATAAAATATCCAACCACTAGGAGGACATGAGGAATATGTGAGGAAATCCAGGGAGGTGAGTAGAACAGGAAGGGTGGCCAAGGCATCGAAAGAACAGAGGCTAGCACAGGGGATCAGAGATACTCAGGGGATCAGAGGAGAAAAGTATTTCTTCCGGTATAAATGGGTGAGGAGAAAGGGGCTTATAAGCAATTCAGTCATTACCAGAGCCCACCCCATGATGAAGACCTAACGGTCAAAGCACAGGGGCATCTGGTTGAAGTTTTGCCTGACTGTTGTAATCTGTCTGTTATTGTCCATTCTGGATTAAAATATTTTTATTTGCAGTAATTTGGATTTTGCAGTGTCTCTTCACTGGAGTGCAGCTCTTCATTTCAGTCATGTTCCGTTCTGGCTGACAACCCTAGTTCTGCACTCCACCTTTGCTTGGTTGCGACGCAAGCTTTTTCCTTGTGTTCATTCTAGGTTATCCACCACTCTTTCACTGAATAGTACTTCCTCACATCCCTCTTGAACTTCCACCCCTCCAGCTTCATTACATGCCATGTAGTCCTGCTGCTCTTTCTAAGAAGGAAGAAAGGAAGGAAGGGAGGGTTTAACCAGGAAAGGCACACTAAGCCAAAGCTTGTTTTCAGGTGCAATCTGGGAGCACAAGGAAGTTAAGTGATTTACTCAGGGTCACACAGTATGAAAGTGGGGGCTAATGGGACTCAAACTGAAGGAAAGAATTGTTGAGTACCTAAAGGCCAGTGGGGCACAGGACCCAAGGCAGCACGGGTTCACAGTGGGAAGGTCATGTCAGACGAATTGAATCGATTTCTTTGACTGGGTGATCAAAGTTGTAGACCAGGCAGGGGCTGTGGACATGGCCTACCTAGACTTTAGCAAGGCATTTGACACAGTCCCACACAAAAGATTGATAAACAAATTAGCCAGCCTGGGAGTGGGTCCCAGGGTGGTAGCCTGGGTAAAACATTGGCTGACAACAGGACACAGAAGGTAATAGTAAACAGAGTCCACTCTGAAGAAAGGGGGGTTACTAGTGCGGTACCACAGGGTTCAGTACTGGGTCCAGTCTTTTAATGTTTTTATAAGTGACATTGCAGAGGGACTGGAAAGAAAAGTATGTCTCTTTGCAGATGACACAAAGATCTGTAACAGGGTTGTTACACAAGGAGGCATGGAAAGGATGAGAAGGGACTTGGCAAGGTTGGAGGAATGGTCAGAAGTATGGCAGCTTGGATTCAATGCAAGGAAGTGCAAAATAATGCATTTGGGAAACAAAAACCCAGGGGAAGAGTATACAATGTGGGGGGAGGTAGTAACAACAAAAAAAAAATGGAAAGGGACTAGGGTAATCATATCAGATGACCTTAAGGTTGGCAAGCAATGTGGGAAGGCAGAAGTGAGGGCTGGGGGGATACTGAGATGTATAGGAACAGGCATCACCAGCAGAAAACAGGAAATTGTTATCCCTTTGTACAGACAGTTAGTGAGACCCCATCTGGAGTACTGCGTCCAGTTCTGGAGACCCCATCTCCACAAGGACATAGACAGGATGGAGGCAGTCCAGAGGAGGGCAACTAAAATGGTGCAGGGTCTGCAAGAGAAGCCATATGAGGATAGACTAAAGGAGCTTAATATGGCTACCCTTGAGGAAGGGGGGACATGATAGAAACTTTTAAGTACCTCAGTGGACTCAACAAAGTCCAAGAGGGTAGCATCTTTCATAAAAAGAGATGTGCAAGAACAAGGGGACACAATTTGAAGATAGAGGGGGGGATGTCTCAGGGGCAATGTGTGGAAGCATTTTTTCACAGAGAGGGTGGTGGACACATGGAACAGCTTTCCTGGGGAGGTTGTGGGTTCTAAAACTGTGAGAGAATTCAAGAATGCATGGGATATACATAAGGCAATTCTTGTGGGGGGTAGGAAGAAATAGGCTGTTGGTTAACTAGGATCTGCAGCTTATCTAGTAGGTAGGAAAATGGGCAGACTAGGTGGGACAAGTGGTCCTTATCTGCCCTCAAAGTCTCTGTTGCTATGATTCTATTTCTAAACTCACATCTCTCACGTTTGCTGCTTGGTGCCCTTAACCACTGTGCTATACTGCCTTCAGACAGAGACAGAGACAGAGACAGAGACTCTCCTCCTGTACCCTGTACACCCCTATGAGGTACTTGTAGGTATCTATCATGTCCCCCTCACTTTTCTCTCTTCCAATGTGTATATGTTGAGATACTTCTGTCTTTCATGGTAGGACTTTTGATGCAACCCCTGCACCATTTTAGTTGCCCTTCTCTAGACTGCCTACACCCTATATATGACGTTTCTAAGAACTGGACAGAACACTCCAGGTGGGGTCTCACAAGAGAACAACATAGTGGCAACATCACCTCACTCATCCTGCTGGAGATACCTATCCCAATGCACTCCAGCATCCGACTGGCACTACCCACTGATTTGCCACATTGCCCTACCTCTTTGAGGTCATCAGATATGATGACCCCAGCATCTGTTTCCTGTTTAATGACTGTCAGTACCTCCCCCCATCCTATATTCAACTCCTGGGTCCCTATGCCCCCAGTGCATGATTTTGCACTTTTTAGCATTGAACCCCAATTGTGCTCCTAACCACTCATCGAGTACTACTGCTTTCTCTCCACCCCTGCCTATCCACCCTATAACAGATTTTGTATAATGTGTGAAAAGCATACCTTCCCTTCCAGTTCTTCTTTAGTGTCACTTTTGAAGACATGAAAGAGGACCAGTCTCAGTACTAAGCCCTGTGACACCCTGTGAGTCACTCTGCCATCATTAGAGTGACAGTCATTAACTACCACCCTCTGTTGCCCATTTATTAATCAGGTCCTTGCCTAATTAACCACTCATCTGTGTGATACAGCATCAAAGGCCTTGCTAAAGTCCAGATAGACCACATCCACTGACTTCCTCTGATTTATTTCCCTGGTCACCTAGTCAAATCAATCAGATTCATCTGGCATGATGCCACCCCCTCCATAAATCCATAATGCCTTTGGTCTTGTAGCCCACTGGATTCAAATCTACCAAACTGTCCTTTAACAAGGTTTCCTTTAATTTCGAGAAGGCACAAAGCACCATGTGCTCATAGCAGCATCTGCTGGTGCGAGTGTAGTAAACAGTTCAGGTAAAGACTCAGGACACTACACTTGGCCAGCATTAACACAGAGAAATGTCCTTGAGTTTTAACTTACAGTTTTGTAACAGAATTAGTGCAGCAACAGAAACCCTGATGGTTCAGCTCTAAGTGTGATCCTTCCTTAGGGGACCGCATAGGAAGTTCATGCTTAGTCCCAAAGTGCAGTGGTTTCTGTTGCTGCTCTTTGTCTCTGCAGTAAAACCATGAGTAAAAACTCAAGATCATTTCTGTGTGCTAATGCTGGCCGAGTGTGATGTCCTGTTTCATTTCAATTAATTTCCCCACCCCGATGTGAGACTGACTGGCCTATATTTGCTAGCCTCCTCCCTGCTGTGGCTGTTATGGAGTGGGACCACAGCTGCTCTCTTCCAGTCCTCTAGAACCATGCCTGTTTCCAGTGAGCTGTAATATAAGGCCATCAGTGGGGAATCTTGCACCCCCCTAAATTATTTTAGTATGCTTGGGTGTATCTCGCTCAGTCACTTAGCCTTGTTCATGTTCAGAGCTGCAAGTCCCTTCAGGACTCTTTCCTCTGAAGATGGACTTGTGTCCACCACCCCCTTTGTTCCTGCTGCTCCTTGGTGGTCCATCCCCAGCCTTACACTGTGAAGAATTATCAGAAGTAATGTTCAGCATGTCTTCTTTTTGTTGATCCTCTTCTTCAGAATCTATCTTCCATCCTTCTTATCCCCACTATCCTTCCTTTTGTTCTCCTTCCCACTTATGTACCTGAAGAAAGTCTTATCCCCTTTAGCTACCCCTTTGGTTATCCTTTCCTCAGACTATCCCTTTGCTCCACTCACTGCCTTTTCTGCTTCCATTTGTTTTAATTGTTATATACCTCCCTGTTTTCTTCTCTCTGCATGCCCCCACACCCCCAAAGTGTCACACATTTTTCCCTCACCACATTGGCCACTTCCCTAGAGAACCATAACAGTCTCGTTTTTATTTATTTTGTTTTTGTTAGCCGGGTAAGTGCACTAGACAAATCTTGCCTATTTTCAGGCATGACTCAGGGGACGGGGATACAGATGAATGCCAACTGACCTTGAACCAGATTAAGCTGTTGGTGGTATTTTTTGTGAATGGAGGAAATTTGGCCATTGCACTGGAGAAATTCCCCTTCTCTTTTCAAGAAGTGCTATGGGATCCTTAACATCCACCTGAACTACCACCGGAACAGACAGCTGGGACCTCAGTTTAACGTCTCATCTGAAAGATGGCACCTCAGGAGTGCAGCACCCCCCTCATGCTGCACTACAGTGTCAGTATTGTGATATTAACCCAAGTGCCTTGTGTGGGGATAGAACCCACAGCCTACTGATCTCCCGGCCTCAGAGGCGAGTGTGCTACCTGCTGAGCCACTGACCTTTGCTCACTTCCTTCATGCTCAGGTTGGGTGCCTTAATTATGCCCTCCCTTTTTTCACCCCACTGTGTCTCTACCCCTTTCTGGCATCCCCACCCTCCCAATGAGGCATTTTCTCAGGCAGTCTCCCATTTCTTTAAAATCTACCCTCATGAAGTCAGGGACGCTTGTCCTTGTGTGGTTTTGTTTGTTCCTGTCTTTATGTTAAGTTATATTTTACAGTGATCTGTGGTACCTAGGTGACTGCCCACTGTGACATCTGCGGTGCTGTTCCTGTTTGTAAGCACAAGGTCAAGCACTACTTCGTCCCTAGTGGGTTCCTTGACTAGCTGCCTGAGAAAAGCATCTTGTTGGGCATCAAGGATGGCCCTGCTGCTTGCTGAAGCTGCAGGTGGAGGGCTCCGATCCACATCTGCCAGTCTCAATTCCCCAACTAGCAGCACCTCCCACTTACTTTCCATCCTGATGATGGCTTCTCCAAGTACTGTACCTTGCCAAACTCCTCTCTCTGTGCTGGAGGTCTGTATACCACCCCAGTACAGATAGTGGTTGCAGTATCTGTCTCCAGGATGACCCACAGCACCTCCAGACCTACTTTTTCTCCTGGATGCCCCTGTACTTCTGTGGTCTTGATTCCCTCTCTCACAAATAATATACACTCTCTTCCCTTCTCTGTCTCTCCTGAACAGAGAGAAGCCCAGCATGGCAAAGTCCCATCTATGGCTGTTAGTGTACCATGAACCCATTATGGCCACCAAATCCAAGCTAGCCTCCCCAGTGACAACATCCAGGTCTGGAAGTTTACTTCCCAGACTCCTTGGATTGGTACTCATGGCTCTCCATAACTTACTCCCTCCTTTCCTGCTTCCCCCCACCAGTGCTGTTCCCCGAAACCCCCTCCAATCTCCATCTTACTTGTTACCTTCTCCTTTACTCCTTTCTTCTTGGTTTCCAGATTTAAACCCCCTTGTCTTATGCCTTGTCCCCTACCCTGCCTTCTTTCACCCCTTCCATGGGGAAGCTCACTCCCATTGATCTCTCTCTCTCTCCCTCCTTGATGCTTAATCGTCTGGAGGTGAACTGTCGCCTGTCTTAGTTTTACAAGCTCCTCACCAGCTAGTTTAAGTCTTCATCAAAGCACCATTTACTGTAACCCTCTGCCTTCTATTATCCAACCATGCTCTTATCCAATTTATAGTACTGTATTTGTCTGCATATTTTGTTCGTAAAGTGTTTCAATTAATTTGGGATGTGGCAGTTTATCAAAAACCTTAGAGAAGTCCATTTGCACCACATCCACTGAGTTCCCCTCATCCAAAGTCTTACTCACTTTTTCATAAAAATGTCTGGCAAGATCTTGCCTTTGTAAAACCATGTTGTGTTGGGTCCAATTTTTGATTTTCAGCTATTATTAGGAGAATATGTTCTTTGATTATTCCTTCATGTATTTTTTCCCAAAACTGAGGCCAAGCTCACTGGTCTATAATTTTCTGGGGAGTCTTTCTTTCCCTTTTTATGTTGGCGTGCTTGCGCAGCCAACATATTGCAGCAGTGGGGATTTGGAGGCATGGCCACTGTTGGGTGAATGCAGAGCACGCATCAGTAGGTGCATCCCTCATTCCCCAATCAGCCTTCATGCCGGCACCACACCATGCATACATAATGTGGTGAGCATATCTAAGAAAAGATCCGCTGCAATCCGAGCAAAGCTCGTCAGATGCAATGGACCTTCATTGACGTACTCACCATATTATGAACATGGGGGCACACTGGCCGACAAACCGCTGACTTCGGGGGTGCCCAATTCCCCTGTCGGTTTGCCCTGCCCCCTACATATGTGCCAATGGGGGCCTCCCTGTCAGCATAAAGCACCCCCATTTTGTTATAGCCTAGGTACCCAATCCCACATGGCTCTTATGCCCCCACTTTCCTTATGTGCCGATGGGGAGCCCTCCCCCATCGGCATAACAAACCCCATTGTTAAATGCCGGGGTGCCCAATCCCCTCAGCTCTACCCCCACTTTCTTTGTGTGCCGATGGGGTGTCAGTCCCCATCAGCATAACTTCCTCCTTGTGTTAAGGTGCTGACGAGGGTGCCCAACTTCGTCGCCTACAGAACCCCCAAGCAGTTGGGTGAATGCTGGGAGCCCTCCCAGTGTGCAAACTCCCTAAAACAAAAACTGTCCTGCGATGTTTAATTTTGTTTTTTTACCTGTAAAATGAAAACTGTCCCTTGTAGTCTCTCTGCCCCAACCCACATCCACCCTCTGCTCACCCTGCCTCCCCACACCCTTCCTCACACCATACTTACCTCTGGAGGCCAGTGAGCTGATCTTCGGTGGACCAGGAACACATTTGCACTCTTCAAAGCCGACCTTGAACTGAAGAAATGCCAGTAAGCTGTATAATGGAATAAATAGGTTTTTCTAACTTTGGTGCATATCTCAGGCATTTTGGAATTTTGCGCAAAATTTCAACATGGAGTTTTGGGACCTCTCCTCGTGAATTCTGTCACTGTCATGGCATTATTCGGTCCCGAGTGATTCAAGTCACTGCAGCGGAATCACCTTCCGGGACTGAGAACTTTCAGTAACAGTGCCACTAGTCGGGGGCTCTAAGAAGTCTATGTTGCAAATTTGGTGGGAAAACTAAAACGACTTGTTTTATTTAGCCAGCATATGTCAGTTACTACGCACGTCGAAAGATAGTGAATTATAATATTTTTACGCCAGATTCTCATCACTGGCATTTTACCACACCTTCTTGTGAACCGTACAGCTGTCATTTTTCACATCCTGGCTGAAATGTGTTTTCGCACTTCCAGCGCAGAATAGCATGGTCACTGTGGGAAATCAGTGTTTGGGGCACATTATGAAAATGACAGTGACACTGTTCATGAGCAGAGGTCCTAAAATGCCTGTGTTGAAAATTTGGTGACAATACTCCATAAAATGACTGTGTTACAAGCGTGCATTGCGCAGTTTGCACTCATGCTCATAAGTTTGCGAACTCATAATATTTTCACTCCAGATTTTCAACAGTGCCATTGTTCTGCACCTCCTAATGAACAGTACAACTGTCAATTTTCACAGCCTGCCCAAAATCTGTTTTTGCAGTTCTGGCCCAGAATAGCACGGTCGCTGTGGAAAGTCTGTGTTCAAGATACATTATTAAAATGACAGTGACACTGTTCATTTGCAGATGTCCTTAAATGTCTATGTTGAAAATTTGGGGACGAATGTCAATAAAATGATTGTTTTACGAGCATGCATTGAGCAGTTTGCACGCATGCTCGTGACTGTGAATTTGTAATAGTTTCACTCCAGCTGTTCATCATTGGCAATTTTCTACACCTCCTTATGAACAGTATAGCTGTCTGAAATGTGTTTTCGTACGTCCGGCACAGAATTGTACAGTTACTGTGTGAAATCAGTTTTTGGGACAGTCTGAGGAAATGTCAGTGACACTGTTTATGAGCAGACGTCCTAAACTGCCTATGTTGAAAATTTGGTGCCCGAAAGTCCTTAAAATGACTGTGTTGCAAGCGTACGTTGCACAGTTTCCACGCACCCTTGTAACTTCGTAAATCTCCAATTCTTTCATGACACATTTTCATCACTGGCATTTGTGCACACCTCCTTGTCAATAGTCCAGCTGCCATTTCTAACACCCTGCCCAAAACACGTTTCTACAGCTGTGGCGCACAATGGTGTGCTCGCTGTGGAAATTCACCTTTTGTGACACATTAACAAAATCACAGCACTATGCGTCTCTAGCTCTGCCACTGCCAATGTCAGAGTGACAACAATTGGCATTGACAAATGCTTGTTGTAGATTGGTACAACATGGGCTTCCCTCCATTTAGTGGTCACCTCCCCACTATCCAATGATCTCTGGAACACGTATGTCACAGATGGAGCTAATTCAGTTAAGATCTCAGCAATTAATCTAGGATGGATGTCATCCAACCCTTGCGATTTATTGTTGTTTATTTTTTTATCTATTTGTTACATCCTTTATATCTATTACAATTTGGTCTGTTCTTGATTTAATGTAATTGTTATCTTTAGTAGACTGATCCTTATGATTAAACACTGAACCAAAGTACTTGTTCTGTATATTTGCCATGTCCTTTTCTTTTACTATTTACCCCTGCTCGTCCCTAAAAGGACCTATACTTTGTTTATTTCCTTTGTTTATTGTCTATATAAGAAAATAAACTTTTATAATTATCAGTACTGTTTATAGCCAGTTGCTCCTCGAACGTAGCCTTAGCCACCTTTATGGCTTTTTTCACTTTCCTTTGGTGGTCCTTGTATGTAAAGTGACTAATTTTGTTCTGTTTTAGATGTTTAAACATTCAGGCCCAGATATTCAGAAATGCGCCAAAGGCCAGCGCAAGTCTGGCACAGCAGATATCAGATGTGCCATGGTGCAACAGGAGCCATAGTCAGAGGTTGTACTGACCACACTGCACCAGCACAACCCAGCTGAATATGGCACAGTTGTGCCATTGCACAACTGTGGTTGCACCATGGCACAACCAGAGGTGCACCATGGTGCAAACACAGGTGTGCCATGGTGCAGAAAGAGAAGCCCCAGGGCAACCGTGGGAGCAGAACAACAGAGCAACAGAGGGGCGCATGGCACAGAAAAGTGACTGAAGGACAGAGCCAGGGAAGCACAGTGACAGGCCACAGGAGGCCACCACCAGCTGGGCACAGTAGGGAGCACACAGGCACCCAAACCCCATCCCAGTACACAACAGTGGCACAGATAATAGGCAACAGGAGGTGCCAATGGTGGACGGAGTGCCACCAAAGGGGCATCCCACAGGCTGTATGCTGTGCCCCCTCCTATACACCCAGACTAGAGCATGCCTCACCCAGAACCATGCAGCCAGGCACACACACCCACCATACACCCCTGACAGCCGCCCCATGGGTAACCCAAGGCACAGCCACCAACCGAGGGGGGGACACCACCACAGTGGGACACACCACAGCACACAGCAGTGATCCACAGAAGCACAACACATTCACCAACACATGCACATCACACAGACAGGCACTGGGTCACTGCAGCATGGCTCCTCACGCCACCTGCAAAGCGGACACAGACAGGCAGGTATGTAAAAAGATATATGTATTGAAGAATGTGACTATGTACAATAGAATGGTGTGGGGAAGGGTAGGAAAGTGAGAAAGGGCACAGGGAACAGGGACTGTACAGTGGGATGGGGGACTGGATGGGGAGGCACAGCTGGGGAAACAGGGGAATGCAGGATCCCGACTAGCGGTGGCCATGTCCTATCACCCCTTGCAGTCTTTGCTGCCTTCTGTCAGCCAACAGCATCCTGCAGACCTGCAGCACTGCCTCCATGGTGGTCGAGGTTATCAAAATAATCTGGCAGAGCAGTCAGCAGTACAGGGGCCTCCTGCGCCACTGCCAGATACCTAGGACAAGGGACAAGACAGGTGATCAGTGCAATGTCCCAAGGAACAATGCCCACCCACAGCACGCAATGGGCAGCCAGACCACACCCCCTCTGGAGGGCCCCTACAGGCCACCCACAGGTGGGTGAGCCAATGCCTGCCAGCAACATGGCACACCATGGCAGTGCACAGCGGTGGTCCCCACTGCACAGTGGCCACCCGATGCACAGTGCTTCAGCAGCACCACAGCAATGTCAGTGGCAGATGAGTGCACACCCACCCCACCAACAGCTGGCACACATGTCCAATGTATGTGCCACAGTGGCGGGCACCACACACAATGTGACACACACAGCTGCCATGGCACATGTCACAGGCAACCATACCCACACCCATGCCCAGCCACCCCACATGTATGGTGTGAAGGACCATGACAGTGCCTACCTGCTCTCTGTGGCCCTGGTGCTGGAGCCACTCCGGCGTTGCCACCCTGGCCCGCTGTGGCCTGTCATCCTGCCTCTGCTGCTGCCGCTCTCCTCCAATTTTCAGGCCCTGGGAATGGAAAATAGACAGGTACACATCAGTAACCAACCACAGCAGCTGCCCACCACCCCCACCCCTGTGCACAGGGTGAGCCCCTGCCTGACATGTCCAGCACAGCAGCATTGCAATGCAAGCAGCAGCAGGTGATGCCACCCCACGATGCACACAATGGCAGTGCACTGAACTGCAGGGCATGCCAGGCAGCCTAGCCAACACCACAGTACAGCACTAGGGCACACATGCAATATGGCCCTACTCACCTGGCTGTGGCACAGCCCCATGCCTGACATGCACCTCCAGCCTCCTGAGGTGCTCTGGGTCCCTCCTTGTCAGGTCCCCATAGCGGTGGCTCCCCCATCCTGGCCACCCCTGTGCACTGCTGCAGTGTGGCAGTAATGCCCTGCCACACCTCTACCTGGGGCTTCTGCACGGGTGCCTGGTCGAATAGTTGGGGTGCATGGGGCTGGAAGCAGGTGACCAGGTTGACCAGATCCACCTGCATCCAGTTTGCCACCCAAAGTGCTCTCTGCTGCGCCATGCTGCACATCATAGCCGGTGAGCAAAATGACTTCAGTAAGCACACGTGGCCACAGCACGTGCCAGATGCATGGGCTGAGGGGACATGCGCTGTGTCTGCCCATCGTGCAGTCTCGGAGATGCACAGCATGGGCTTGGCTAGGCGGGGTCATGGGTGCAGAGGTCAACGAGGGGCAGAGATCACAGTAGGGGTCAAGGTTCAGCCACCACACAGTGCACATGTGTGCAACAGCAGGCTTGGCGTACCATGCGCCATGGCCCCCATCGTGCAGTTGGTGCACAGTGCATGATTGGTGACATTAAAGCATCCAGCACATTCGCACTGTGGTCCTGCACACCTTGCGTGCATGTGCATTGCACCACGACTTGCTCCGGAGCAATCTCATTAGGGAGGCGATATAGCGCAGTGTTTTAAGGCTCTGAGCTGCAAATCTGGTGACATCCAGCAGACCAGACCTGGGTTTGAATCCCACAGCTTCCACTTGCAGACTGTGTGACCCTGAGCAAGTCACTTAACTTCCCTGTGCTCCCAGGTCGCACCTGTAAAAAAGCTTTCAGCTTAGTGTGCTAGTCCTGGTTAAACAACTAACTAACAAACAAATTGCAATATTCAGCTGCCACATGCAAACGAGGTCATCAACCAATGGGTGGTGCACTGGGGGAATAAGCATGTCATTACCGTTGTGCCAAAGCTCATTTGCATGCGATGCAGTATTAAAACACCACGGATCAGCACAGGCCATGCATCCTTTCAAGTTAAATTGTGCATGCTGCTGTAGCACACTGGGAACATCCAGCACAGCAGGGGGGACAGAACAGGGTGCTGCTGCCACTGACACACTGTGCTGTCCATGTCCACAGGACGCGACATGTCAGAACGTGAGGAGGGTGAGGAGCATGGGCCTGCTCACATGCGCAGGCCCAATTTCACTAAGGTCGAGACAGAGGCCCTGTTTGAGGCCTACCTTGACACAGAGCCCCTGTTGAGTGGTGCCACAGTCACACCACAGGCCAGGGCTGGGGCCTGGGTAGAGGTGGCAGCATGTGTGAAACAGCAGGGCAGCTACCAGCGCTCAGTGCAGGAGTCCAGTCTTTTCCAATGGCAGATCTGCTAATTGAAAATAAACAATCTGATGGTCACTATTTCCTAATGGTGACCCTACCCTAGTGTTAATTATTCTTTCCCCCATGTTTGTTAGGATGACGTCCAATATATTGTTAACCCTAGTGTTTATGTTTCACTGTTTGAACAAGCCCATTGAGTTAAATAAATCCAAATAGTCCCTTTCTATATTAAATTTAGTGGTTTGCTTCTCGCAATCCATACCTGCCAAATTTAAATCTCCTGCCAGTATAATGTTATCAGATGGGTTCAGTTGTTCCAAATAGTCTAAGATCTCTTGGTCATTCTCCCTAGTATTTGAAGGTGGGTGATACGATACTTTTAATATGATTTTTGGGGCTCCCACAGGAATTATTTTTATTACTAGATGCTCTATATGTAATCTTTTCTCACTTATTTCTAAACTTTGTAATGATTTATGTATATAAATTGCCACACCTCCACCTTTCCTATATTTCCTCAATTTTTTATATAAATTATAACCTTTTATATCCTTACCCAAAATGCCTCCATCCTCCCACCATGTTTCTGTCAGGATTGCAATTTTTATATCCTTATCTATCATGAGAAGTTCTAACTCTTCAAACTTGCCATCCAAACTTCTAACATTTGCCAATGGGCAGTTTACTGGTTCATGGTCAATATTATCCTTAATTTTCCTTCCCTTTTGTGATGTTCCCATCTCTGCTGCGTCCTTTATTTTTTTAACCCCCCATGTCCAGTTTAAATGATTCACTATAATTCTCTTTATTGTGTTTCCAAGAATTCTTGATCCCATCTTGTTTAAATGTAATCCATCATTTTTATATAAGGATCTTTTTCTGACGATAGCATGTGTGTCTACATACCCAATCCCTTCTTTTTGACACAATTTCCATAGCTTGGTGTTCAGGTCTAGGATTTCCAGATTTTTGTATTGATAACCATTAAATGTAGGTAAAATACCAGCTATAATAATGTTGTTTGTTTATTCTTTTACCTCTAGGATTAATTCATCATATTATGCCAAGGTACCTTCTCTTTTAGAAAATATATCGTTTACCCCTATTTGTATGGTGCGCAATGTCCTTTCTTCGCTCCTACCATATACAAGTAACACCGTGGCAGAAGGCACGGTGCATGCCTCCAGCTTGAGAACCTTACCCAGCTCCCTAAAATTTCCTTGTACTACCCCTACCCTGTCCCTTGCTAGGTCATTTGCCCCAGGTGGGCAATAACAATTAGCTCCATCCCATATCCCGCTGCCCTAGTGATCCTGTGGATCTTCTCTCCATCCCTCCATTCCAAAGTGCCTCTCAAGCACTTCAGCTCCCTCTATCTCTCCATCTGTCCCCTACCCTATCACCAGGAAGCTCAGCCCCCACCACCTCCTGTCCCACGATTGGCCCACGATTGGCCCCAGGGAGTTACCTTAGGTGAAGATCCATGCCCTGACTTATCCTCCAGGTTGGGGGTGCCTATGACAGAAGTCAATAGCATAAACCCTAGCTTATCCTCCAGGGTGTAGCCACAGTAGTGGGTACCTCCGTGGAGTACACTAGGCTCGATCACCAGCCAAGAGCCACGAGCAGGCAGAGTGGGACTGATGGAGGAGCAGGGTGTCATGTGTGGGGGCTGCATTTTTAGAAATGCTGAACCCGCTACTGGGAGGTATGGCATGCAATGATATAGCAGTGCCAAGCGCTAACATCCAGCATACCTCCCCGCTACAACAGCCAGGCTCTGCCAGCTGTATTACACCTGGCCCCCACCATGGGTCAGTCAAGCACAGGTCAGGCCACCCCTCCTGCTGGAGAGGGAAAGCAGTCCCATAGATGTTCAATCCTCTTCCCCCTGGCCAGCCCTTTGATATCCCAAGTCAGTTCTCGAATCCAGGGCACAAGCACTGCAGACAGAATTCTTACCTCTGCGCCAGTGGGCCAGCTCCCTATTTCCTTCTTTTTTCTTAAGTGGCTGCATTTGTATTTTTTGTTCACATAACTTTTTAACCACTAAGGGCTATAGGACATGCTCCTCTCATTGAGAAGAGCCCCTCGATAACAAAATATGCTCATGCCACTGCTGTCTTCATCCTGTGGAATATATCAAAGGTTTAGTGTAATATTCATGAATGTTCATCAATAATTTGAAAATGTGACTGCAATTAATGAATTCCTATGATGAATACTGTTTGATATGCATTATTTATGAATTATAAAGTGCATGAACTGGCGATGAACAATGATGAAATTTGGGGAATTTTCATTATTAATGCAGCCAACGAAACCCACAAGCTGTTCATATATGTTCAAGAACATTCAGTAATAATCATGGACAATCACTAACACACATGAGCAATGATGTGCAAAGCCATTTGTGAATGTTCATGAACATTTATGAACTTTGCACACATGAGCAGTCATGAACAATCATGAGCATGACTGTTCATGAACTCAGCAGTACCATTAAATTTTTGTGTACAAATCATGAATGTTCATGAACCACTTTGATGACCTTTCATAACCATGTGTAAACTGGATTCCAGAATATTGAGATTTGCTGTTACATTTGGATGATACAAGTGAAATAGGTATTTGCATATTGTTATGTATTTATATTTATGTATATACATACAAATATATAATTGGAATTAACCAAAGTTAAGAGATTAAGGAAGGAAGATGTAGGAAGTACTCCATATATAACAGCACTCCATATATAAGGTAGGCCATTTTGATTCTAATTTAAGGTTACTAGGCTGATAAAAGAAAGCAAGTTATTAACCACCCACTGTCTACCTAAGTCATTTTCTGTCCTCTACCACGTGGCTTTTTTTTTCAAATACATTGAATTAAAAAAGCCAGATCCTAGCACTGTTCCAGGGATTAACCTTGTGTTTTTAATGACCTCCAGTCTCCCAAATATAGCTTTTTAAATTTTGAGGCCCATTCCTGATCTATAATGCTAAACAGCAAGGACATCACAGTGCAGTGCTCAGCCAGATCAAGGCCAAATGAAGTTCTTTTACTCTTGAACTTGGACGAACATTCGTGAGTGATTCATGAGCATCCATCAGAGTTCCCCAGTTGTTCTTTAACTCAGTTCATTAACCAAGTTCATGAAGTGTTCATCAACATAAAGTTCATGAATTTGCTGAACCTTTAAAGGACCATGATAAACCAAGACAAAATCAATTTGCACTTAATGCACTGTTTCCCACTGTACAATTTATAAAGCATCACAAAATCAGAACATTCTCAGTTTAGGAGTGGAAAATATATGTTCTACAAGGCAATTAACTATTTTAGCACCAAAGAGGATATAAATTTTAACTCACCACATTTTAAAAGAGTTGTAGATTGTCCTGCTATAAATTGCAATTGGGCCTTTCTAAAGATGAACGTGAACAGTGTTTCCATTTGACTGTAGAACAAAAATGTAAGTATACGATAACTTACTAATTCTAAAGTTCATTGAGAGAAAACCTGTTCATTTGAAAATGCTGAGTTTGTTAAAGCAAATAACTAATATTAAACTGCTTAGGTTGTATGATAAAACAACTAAGGGCTGAATTAGTTTACATCTGGTTTGTACAGAAAACAAACATACTTTGAGAATAGGGCTAAAACAGGGTTACCTGATGAGTTAACCAATATAAAAATCAGGGAATTTCTGAGCACCAAAAATATGCATGGATTGCGTTCATAAAAGTCCGGTGGAGGAATTTCATGAAATTTGATGGAGCTTTGTGAACTGTTACTTATAAAAATGTTAATAAACACAGTTTGCCCATTTGTTGGTCAAGAATCATTCCTGTTCACTTTGCCTGTTTAGCTACAGAGTTCTTTTGGGTATAGAAACATAGAATCTTACAGCAGATAAGGACCGCTAGGCCCACCTAGTCTGTCCATTTCCCTACCTGATGGATAAACTGCAGATTCTAGTTAATCAACAGCTTACTTCCTCCTACCCCCCACTAGAATTGCCTTATGTCTGTCCTATGCATTCTTGAATTCTTCCACTGTTCCTGACTCCACAACCTCCTCAGGAAGGCTGTTCCATGCATCCACAAACCTCTCTGTGAAAAAATACTTTCTAACATTACCTCTGAGCCGTCCCCCCTCTATCTACAAATTGTGCCCCCTTGTTCTCACACATCTCTTCTGCTAAAAGATGCTACCCTCTTGTACTTTGTTAATTCTCTTGAGAAACTTGAAAGCTTCTATCACCTCCCCCCTCTCCCTCCTTTCCTCAAGAGTATACATATTAAGCTGCTTTAGTCTCTCCTCGTATGTCTTCTGGTGCAGACCCTGCACCATTTTGGTTGCCCTCCTCTGAACAGCCTCCACTCTATGTCTTTGCAGAGATGGGGTTTCCAGAATTACATGCAGTACTCCAGATGGGGTCTTACCAACTGTCTGTACAGAGGGATAACAACTTCCTGTTTTCTACTGTTGGTGCCTCTCCCTATGCATCCCACTATCCCCCCAGCCCTCCTTACTACCTTCTCACATTGCTTGTCCACATTTAGGTAATCTGATGTAATTACTCCTAGGTCTCTTTCTATTTTTGTTGTTGTTATTAACTCACCCCCCATTGTGTACTCTTCCCCTGGGTTTTTGTTTCCCAGATGCATTACCTTGCACTTCTTTGCGTTGAATCTGAGCTGCCATATATTTGACCATTTCTCCAACCTTGCCAAGTCCCTTTTCATCCTTTCCACCCCACCCTGTGTATCAACCCTGTTGCAGATCTTTGTGTCGCCTGCAAAGATACATATTTTTCCTTCCAGGTGCTCTCCAATGTCACTTATAAAGACATTAAAGAGGACCGGTCCCAGTACCGACCGCTCACGGTACCCCACTAGTTACCCTCCTTTCTTCACTATGGACCCAGTTTACTATTACCCTTTGTGTCCTGTTGTCCAGCCAGTTTTTTATTCAGGCTACCACCTTGGGACCCATTCCAAGACTGGCTAACTTGTATATTAATCTTTTGTGTGAGACTGTGTCAAATGCCTTGCTATAATCTAGGTAGGCCATATCCACGGCCCCTTACTGGTCTACTACTTTGGTCACCCAGTCAAAGAAATCTATTAGGTTCATCTGACATGACCTTCCTGCTGTGAAACCATTTTGCCTTGGGTCCTGTGCCCCACTGGCCTCTAGGTATTCAACAATTCTTTCCTTCAGAAGGGATTTCATCATTTTCCCTACCACTGAGGTCAAACTAACTGGTCTGTAGGTTCCTGCATCTTCCCTGCTCCCACTTTTGTGAAGTGGAATCATATTTTCCCTCCTCCAGTCCTCAGATACCACCCCATCCTCCCATGATTTGTTAAAGAGAATAGTCAGCGGCATTACTAGTTCTACCCTTAGAACTTTTAGAACTCTTGGGTGAATCCCATCAAGCCCCATTGCTTTGTCCACCCTCAGTTTCAAGAGTTCTTTCAAAACCCTTTCTTCTGTGAATGGACTGGTATCGACCCCCCTATTCAGAGTGTTTCTCTTGATTGGCTTAGGTACCTCCCCCTCCTCTTCCATTGTGATTACTGAGCAGAAATATTCGTTCAGTATTCCTCCTTTTTCACTGTCACCCTCTGCCCACATTCCTTCCCCTTTATTAAGTCTCTGTATCCATTTTAAATAGTATTTTTCCATTTTCAAATCACATTGTCATCTACATTGTTTTAGGTTTAGTATCACAAAAGCGATATTCAAAGTTTATTTGTGATTATAACATAGGTTGTCCAGAACGTGCCATCTGATTGGTGTATAGCCCCTGCATGGCCATGCATTAAACAGCCTTTTTAATGCACAGTTTCATGGACTGAGTTAGGGGATGAGCCACCAGTTCTCGTTATCTGTACAGCTGGTGAAAATGATGTGGCAGCCATCTACTGTGCCCAGCAAGTGAGTCAGAGTGCACCGGATGTCATATGTTAAATGTGAAGTGTACCACCTGTACAGGGTACAGGGTGTACGGTAAGTGTTACAAAGCACACAACATTACAGAATCAATTCTGAGTGAAGCTCTGAGCCATGTCCTGTGGTATTGCTGTGATTGCTGCTGATGAGTGCTGGTAATAGTGTGCGTGTGTGTGTGTGTGTAAGAGACAGAAGAGAGAGAGAGAGAGAGAGAGAGAGGCAGAGGCACAGTATGACACCTGTAGATGGTGTACACATAGAAACATAGAATTTGATGGCAGACAAGGACTGCTTGGCCCACGTAGTCTGCCCATTTCCCTACCTAACGGGTAAGCTGCAGATCCTAGTCAGTGGCACAATGATAGATTACCACAGAAGCAAGCCCAAGTGAAGTGTTGTGTGATGTGCTGTTGGTCTGATTGCTGCCAATGAGCGCTGCTGAAAGAGTGAGAGAGTGAGAGAGGCACAGCTAGCATAAAATGATGTACTAGTGATTGGCAGACACAGACCCCCTGCAGCACTGATATGCTGTCACTGTTGATACTAGTGTGGAAATCAAACATTCTGCTCTGTCCTCTCTGTGTGTTTTTATCTGTGTTGGTGTGACAAGCATTGCCTCTCTCATTCATGTTGTGTGTATCCAGATCCTCTCCTATGTGTAGATAGAGAGAGACAGGCATCACATTGCGTCCTTCAAAGACTGTGAAAAACAATGCTGAAGCATGTGCCAAGAGGGAGAGCAAGCGGCAGTCACAAGCAGATGTCACAGCATACCTTTATAGACCTCTCGCAGGCCTTCGAAGAAGTTAATCATCTATTACTACTGGAACAACTTGGCAACTTAGGGCTGTCCCATGATACTCTACAATGGTTCAACAGTTATCTCTCCAACCGGTCACAACAAGTTAAGATTGGTGACTCCTTGTCCTCCAAACTACCTGTCAGGGCTGGTGTTCCCCAAGGGTCAGTATTGGGACCCCTTCTTTTCAGCATTTTCCTTAACAATCTCCCTTCTGCCTGTGATGAAAACATTATTCTGTGTGCTGATGAAGCAGTGATTTTCTCTAAGAATGCTGACCCTTCCCCTCTCAGAAAAACAACTTCAGGAAAGTTTCAAGCAAGTTGAGGCCTGGTTCGTCTCACAGAAACTAGTGCTAAATTACAAAAAAACAAAGACTATGCTGTTCCATGGCGCACATAACAAACATAAACACCAACAGTTGGCAATCAAAAACAGCCCGGGTGTGACCCTGGACCAAACACAGACTTTCAAATACCTTGGTATAACCCTGGACCCTACTCTGTCCTTCTCCAGCCATATCGATTCAGTAGCAAAATCTGCAAATATCCATATAGGCCTTCTCTATAAACACAGACACTGCCTGACACCTGACTCCCTTAAGCTAGCAATACACAGCTCTATTGTCTCCATCACTGATTATGGGCTTGTTATCTACGGAGCACCCACAGCAACAGCACTATGGTGAATCTTTACAGTGCTGAATAGGGCCTGCAGACTCCTAACTGGTGCTGCCCACCTCACGCATACCTGTGACCTCTACGAACAGTCAAACTGGCTACAACTTCAGGGAAGGATTACTTTCCAAACCTGCCTTCTAGCAAAAAAGTCATTGATGAGACTCATGCCACCTGGGCTCAGTCTGTCTTAAGCCCAGCCAACCACCCCCATTACAAAAGAAGCTCTGACAATTATTCTCTAGCTGTTCCCCACTGTCACACCACCCAAGGCCAGCAGTCTTTTGCTGGTAGAGCCCCTAAGATGTTTAACTCCCTGGGCAGTGAACTCACCAACTTAGGCACCCTCTGCTCATTCAAACACAAGCTACATCAAACGCTTGTGTCCAGAGCCACCTGTGACTGTTTCTCCTAACCTCCCAGGTAGTCGCTTCTGTTCTTTGCACCTCTCTACTATCACCACCTCTGCCTGCCTCCACCCTCCCCATATCTACCCCTGCCTCTCTCTCTCGCCCAGGTCCACCACCTTCCTCTCTTACCCTCCTTCAACTCCCTTGCTCTCTCGCTTTTCTAATCTACTCACCCCACCCAATGTTGCACTTGTTCCCTGATCCTTGCCTCCCACCCACCTCTCCTTCTACCTCCCTCCCAGTCACCCTTCTACACCCACTCTCTCTTCCACATTCCTACGCTACCTGGCACAATTGGCAGCAACTCAGTTTTTTCCACTCTGCCTTTCCCTTTGACAATACCATTCTGGTAGCTTTAATTCATGTAAATATTATTTGTTGTGACTCATCATTCTTAAATGTATGCCTGATTGTGTTGTTCTAACTGTTATTTACATTACCTGTAGCTTTTAGACCATGTATACCCTGTACTGAATTTTGTATTCAAACTGCTTGCCTGCTAATCTACACAAACTGTATTTCTATTCTTTGTATAACTGACGTGGAACCTTTGTAAAAGAGCCATTGGCTCAAAGGTATTTATCCGAAATTCTAATAAATAAGAAAAAGAGCTCCAGTTTGGGACAGTATTGCACTGTGCAGAAGTCATGGTCACAATGATCTCATGAGGCACATATGGTGCAACTGAACAGAAAGAAATATTTATGCCATGTGCATTTATGTAATTCAAGCTGTTCTGCAGTACTTACAGAAGGAGCAGTTAACAGAAGGTGTTGTACATTGGTTACACAGGGAGCAGACAGCAAGACACAGTGGCTGCACATTGAAACTGGCTTGTATAGTGGAGTATTGATTGCCACAGTTATATCATGAAGCAGCAATGTCAGAAATCAATGTTATGGTACATTTCTGCCATTTCTGTCTTCATACCATCACTGTAGCATGCATTTTTTGCCAGGCACTACTTTCTTAGGTGGCAGGATACAGTACAATTTCATAACTTTTAAGATGAATAAAAGTGTTTTCCTGCAATTGTATCCAGTGGTTGGACAACCCATGTTATAAGTGCAATAACCCACTCCAGGGTATGGGGTTACTAGGGATAAATGAACACCCTGGGTGCTGTGAGAACACATGGTCTGCAGCCTCGTGCCTCACAATGCACCTGGGGTGTTCATTAATCACCAATAACCCCATACCCTGTTATGGGTTATTGCTTACTTACTACATAAAGGTGCAGTATTTCAATGTATCAAATAACAATACATTAGTAAACATACATCATCATCATGAACATCAACAGACTGGAACCTGATTAAAATGGTTAAAGTTGATATAGTTCAAACTGGGTCTTCTAATTGGTTCATTAACATTCATATATGTTCATCATTTGGTTGGCTCATGACGGTTCATGAAAGTCCATCATACTTTTTAAATGCATACATACATACATAGATATATAGAAGTTGATGGTAGATAAGGTCCTCTTGGTCCATCCAGTCTGCCCTATTTATCCCTACCTAGTATGAGGTCTGATGCACAAACTGAACTCCAGTGCACCCCCCCTTACCTCCACAATACCCCTGTGTCTGTCCCACTCCTTTTTCAATCCTGTGAGTGTTTTAGCCTCTACCAACTCCTCTTGTAGGTCATTCCAAGCAACCACCATGCTCTTGTGAAAAAAAATGTTCTCCTGTAACCCCTGAACCATCTCCCCTCCAACTTCATACTGTGCCTCCTTGTATTAGAACATCTTTTACTTTGGAAGCTCCCTTCCTGTACTCTGTTTATACAGTATCAGTGAGGAGTTTGTATATCTCTATTATATCTCCCTCTTCCTCCTTGCCTCCAGGGAATACATATTTAATTCATTTAGTCTTTCCTCATAGGGATTCTTCTGCAGGCCCTGTCTAATTTCAGTTACCCTTCTTTTCACTGCCTCCACACTGTCTATGTTCTTTCTCAGATCGGGCCTCCTGAACTGGATGCAGTACTCCAGGAGTGGTCTAGCCAGTGTTTTATACAAGGGCAAAATGACCTCCATCCTTCTACTTTTGATACCTCTCCCTAACCATCCAAACATCCGGATAGCCTTCCCCGCTGCCTTGTCAAACTACCTAGCCTGTTTTAGGTCATCTGAAATGATAACTCCCAGGTCTCTTTCCTGCTTTGTGACTGTTTACATCTCCCCTGCTAATTTGTAAGTTGGCATTGGGTTCTTGTGCCCTATGTGCATGATCCTGCACTTTTTTGCGTTGAATCCCAGTTTCCATGCTCCAGACCATTTCTCCCTTTTTTTGAAGGTCCTCCTATAATTTTTAACCCCCCTGGTGTATCTACCCTATTACTTACCTTCATGTCATCCAGAGATAGGCATACCTTCCTCTACAGCCCCTCTACAGTGCCGCCAATATGGACATTAAAGAAGACCAGCCCGGTGGTGCTGAGGGTTGAGGCACTGGATGCCACACCTCGCTCCATGCCAGTGACCCAAGTTCGGGAATGACCTCAGGCTCTGGATGTCAGCATGGGAGGGAGAGGATCAAGCATCTAGAGGACTGCTCTTCTCTTCCTGGGGAGGGCTCCTGGATTTCTCTGGTGCAGCAGAGACCTTCTGTGGAGACCGGGGGTACTACTAGCGCAGCTGCACATTGTGGGAGGAACACGGCAGACATCTATGGGCAGCCATGCTGACATCCTAGCACAGCTGCACTCCTGGGGGAAAGAAAAAGAGAAAACCCTGGCCCTGAGGATAGGCGAAGGCACCACCTGGGCCTTGACCACACTCCCACCGTCGAGCTCATCATCTGGGTCTCCCCAACTCCAGCCTGGTGCATTAGATTTCAGATAGAGTGCCAGGGCATAAGGCGGTCCAACCTCGGGGGCTCAGAGCCAGGAATCCTCCGGGCTGGAGTGGCTTGGATGTGTGGGTCTCAGACAGGGAGGTAGAGTTGGGATCCCGGGGTAGCTGGAGAGAGTTCCTCAGAGGGTCTGGAGAATAAAGAAAGTTGACAAAAAAAAAATATGGTCATTAAAGAGGACTGGCCCCAACACTAACCCTTGCGGCACCTCGCTTGCTTCCTCTCCCTGCCCAGATTGTTCCTTGTTTACCACCACCCTTTGATTCCTGCCAGTAAGCCAGTTCTCTACCCAGAGCACTATTTTAGAATCCACTTCTAGGTTACGTAGTTTGTTTATCAGTCTTTTATGAGGGACAATGTCGAATCCCTTTCTGAAGTCCAGATAGACCATGTCCACCACCCCGCCATGGTCCACCACTTTAGTCACCCAGTCAAAAAACACTATTAGGTTTGTCTGGGAGGACCTCCCTTGATAAAACCATGTTGTCCCTGGTCAAGTAGGCCATTCTTATGAAGGTATTCAACTTTCGGCTGCGGTCATCTGGTGACACAATATGTTTTGCCCAGTATTCTCACAGCTCCACTGACCAGGGACCATATTTCTCTGTACACTACTTAACTGTTTGCTATTCATATACCACTGAGGCATTGTCTTCCTGTATCACCTGCTTCAGTCATGTAACTGTATGCTACTCATGTATCACTGAGGTGTTGTCCTCCTGTAACACCTATGAAACCTTGTAACTATTGCTTGAAACCTATATCATGTAACTATTACTGTGTATTGAACTATGTAACTCTGTCTGTCTTTGTACTCCATGATGAGGTGCCTTTGTAAATGAGTCCTTGACTCAAAGGTTTGTAAATCTGATAGTTTAAATAAAATAAATAAAATAAAATAACCTTTCCTTCAGCAAAGATTCCATTATCTTGTCCACTACTAAAGTCTGGCTTATAGGTCTGTAATTTCCAACCTCATCCCTATCACCCCTTTGTAGAGTGGGACCACAACTACTCTTTTCTAGCCCCCGTGACATCCCCTGCATGTAGCGATAGATTGAAAAACTCAGTGAGGGGTGCAACCAACTCTTCCCAGAGTTTCTTTAGCACCCTGGGGTGCACTGCGTTGGGGCCCATCACCTTGTCCACCCTTAGCTTCTTTAGCTCACTCAGGACTCTTTCCTCCATAAAGGAGCTGGTTTCCATCATTCTGCTGGTTATGCCCCTGCCCTGTATCTCCAGCCCTGCCTCTCCCCCTCCTCCTTGAATACTGAGCAGCAATGCTTATTTAGTATGTGCGCTGTTTGTTGGTCCTCCTCTATGTGACACCTCCCTCCCCTTTCAGCCTAATTATTGCTCACTTTGCTTTCCTCCTTTCTCCAATGTACTTATAGAATGTCTTGTCCCCTTTCTTAATTATCTTAGCTATAGTCTTCCATTAATGTCTTTGCTCTCCTAACTGCCATCCCCGCCTAACTTTACTTCTCTTGGTAACACCCCCTATCCTCCTCCTTCTGGATTCTTTTGTAGACAATGAAGGCTAGTCTTTTCGCCCTTACTTACACCACCTCCCTAGTGAACCAGATCAGCTTCCTCCACCTCCTCTTGTTCTTGCTGACCCACCTAACACATAGCTTGGTTGCTCTATCAATAATATGTCTTATTACAGCCCACTGTTCCTCCACCTCTTTTTTCTCCCCCAATTCTGCCAGGGTTCTCCTCAGGCATACCTTCATTTTCTCGAAATCTGCCCTCCTGAAGCAATCATTGGTTCATTAATGTTCATATGTGCTTATTAATTGGTTGATTCAGGATGGTTCATAAAAGTCCATCATATCTTTTAATCGGTTTATTAATGATCATATATATTCAAACGTTGGTTGGTTCATGTTGGTTTATAAAAGTCTAGCATGATTTGATGGTTCATTAAAGTTCATATAATGTTCATCCACTTCATGAATACAGTACTGATGAACAGTTCATGACTAAGCCCATGACCTGCGGTGAGGAACACTTCATAGACTTTAATGGATGTTCATAAACTGTTCATGAGCAAAGTTCATGAAGTGATGAACTGCATCTCACCTGGCTAGTAGTAAACATCATGCAGCCCTTCCATGCATGCATTTCCCACCCTCAGAACCTCAAAGCATAATGTAACACAAGGAACTATATATTATTCTAAAGTGTAATATCATCTTGCCAAATGTATGCTACCCATAGTCTTCCATCGACTTAAGCTATAAAACAGAAATTACTGACAAAAATGCAACATATTGGCCCTTTTCAATCTAATTATCTGGTTGCCTCATTTTACACATATAAAACCATCCAATGCAGGGCTGCTTTTGGGAGCACTGACTGTGCTTGTCCCACAAAATGTGTATGTTTTTCAAACGTGCTCCAAACTTGCTATTACCGCATGTCCCTGGCACATGCAGTATTCTATTACTGTAAAAGTAACTGAAAATACTATTTTGGGGTAAGCTCTTTTGTGTCAAGATGAGCACCTCCATTACCAGTAAATATGGGCACACATGGCTTTTCAATATTTGCAGGAGATCTCTGATAAAATTGACTATTAGCACTGTAGTGCCTGCAGTGTCCTGTATCTAGCACTGCAACAGCTGTCTGAAAGTCAGGTTTTGCCAAGGGATCAGATTCATTAAAGAAAGTGGCACTACACATGGGTAAGCACTCACACTCTAGTCAAATATCATGCTGAAACAGTGCATCAGACTTGGACAGTGCATACTGCTAAAGCTGTGTCTCCCTCAGGTAAGGCAATAGACTTGAACAAGGTCTTAGAAATATAGAAGCATAGACTTTGACAGCAGTTAAGGACCACTTAGCCCACCTAGTCTGCCCATTTCCCTACCTAGAGGATAAGCTGCAGATCCTATTTAACCAACAGCCTATTTCTTCCTACCCCCACAAAATTGCCTTATGTCTGTCCCATGCATTCTTAGATTCACCACAGTTTTAAACCCCACAACCTCCTCAGGAAGGCTGTTCCACGTCCACCACCCTCTCTGTGAAAATACTACCTCCACATTGCCCAGTCCATCCCCCCTCTATCTTCAAATTGTGTCACCTTGTTCTTGCACATCTCTTTTTTCTGAAAGATGCTACCCTCTTGGACTTTGTTGATTCCACTGAGGTACTTAAACATTTCTATCAAGTCCCCCCTCTCCCTCCTTTCCTCAAGAGTATACATATTAAGCTTCTTTAGCCTCTCCTCATATAGCTTCTCTTGCAGACCCTACACCATTTTAGCTGCCCTCCTCTGAACTTCCTCCATCCTGTCTATGTCCTTGTGGAGATGGGGTCTCCAGAACTGGACGCAGTACTCCAGCCGGGGTCTCATCAACTGTCTGTACAGGGGGTTAACAACTTCCTGTTTTCTGCTGGTGATGCCTGTTCCTATGCATCCCAGTATCACCCCAGCCCTCCCTACTGCCTTCTCACATTACCTGACAATCTTAAGGTCATCTGATATGATTACCCCCAGGTCCCTTTCCATTTTTGTTGTTGTTACTACCTCCCCCCCATTGTGTAATCTTCCCCTGGGTTTTTGTTTCCTAGGTGCATTACTGTGCACTTCTTTGCATTGAATCCAAGCTGCCATACTTTTGGCCATTCCTCCAACCTTGCCAAGTCCCTTCTCAACCTTTCCATGCCTCCTTGTGTATCAATCCTGTTGCAAATCTTTGTGTCATCTGCAAAGAGGCATACTTTTCCTTCCAGTCCCTCTGCAATGTCACTTATAAAGACATTAAAAGGACTGGACCAGTACTGAACCCTGTGGTACTCCACTAGTAACCCCTCTTTCTTCAGAGTGGACTCCATTTACAATTACCTTCTGTGTCCTGTTGTTCAGCCAATGTTTTACCCAGGCTACAACCCTGGGACCCACTCCAAGGCTGGTTAATTTGACTACTAATATTTTGTGTAGGACTGTGTCAAATGCCTTGCTAAAGTCTAGGTAGGCCATGTCCACTGCCCCTCTCTGGTCTACTAGTTTGGTCACCCAGTCAAAGAAATCAATTAGATTCGTCTGACATGACCTTCCCACTGTGAACCCATGCTGCCTTGGGTACTGTGCCTCGCTGGCCTCTAGGTACTTAACAATTCTTTCTTTCAGAAGTGATTCCATCACTTTCCCTACCACAGAGGTCAAACTGACAGGTCTGTAGTTTCCTGCCTCTGTCTTGCTCCCACTTTTGTGAAGGGGAATCCATCAGCCTTCTTCCAGTCCTCAGGTACCACACCATCCTCCATGATTTGTTATAAAGGGTAGTCAGTGGTGTCACTAGTTCTCTGCTTAATTCTTTTAGAATTCTGGGGTGAATTCCATCTGGCCCCATTGCTTTGTCCACCTTCAGTTTTAGGGGTTCATTCAGAACCCTTTCTTCTGTGAAAGGACTGGGATCGACCCCTCCCAAGTGCTTCTGTTAATTGGATTAGGCACCTCCCCCACTTCCTCTTTTGTGAATACTGAACAGAAGTATTCATTCAGTATCCTGGCTTTTTCACTCTCACTCTCTGCCCACCCACCATCCATTTTATTCAGCCTCACTATCCCTCCCTTTGTCTTTCTCAGCTCCCTGATATACCTATAAAAGGTTTTATCCCCCTTCTTAACCAAGTTGGCTATCTTTTCCTCAGTTTGTGCCTTTGCTATTCTGACTACCCTCCCTGCTTCCTTCTGCCTTAACTGGTACAGTTCTCTGTCCTGCTCCTTCTGTGTTTCCTTATACTTCCTAAATGCTCTCTTTTTCTCCCTAACCTTCACCGCCACTTCTTTTGAGAACCATAGTGGCTTTTTCTTTCATTATGATTTGTTTATTTGCTTCACACAAGGGCTTGTTGCCTCTGTGATTGCAGTTTTGATATTTCCCCATTGTTGCTCCACCCCTCCTTCTAGCCTGTTTGCTAGTACTTTTCTAAAGCACTCTCCCATCTTGCCAAAGTCAGCCCTCCTGAAGTCCAGAACCCTCACTTTTGTATGGCTTGACTCTGTAGCTGAGTTTATCATGAACCACACTGTTTGGTGGTCACTTGTTCCCAAATGGCTACCCACTTCTAGATCTGAGATCCTCTTACTGTCCCCATTTGAGAGTATGAGGTCTAAGATTGCTCCCTCCTGAGTAGGTTCCAAAACTAGCTATCTGAGGCATGCCACCTGAAGAGCATCAAGAATGGCCCTGCTTTTGGATGTGGCTGCAGCAAAGGTGCTCCAGTTAATATCTGGCATATTAAGGTCCCCCATCAACAGTATCTCCCCTTTCTCTGCCATCCTAAGTATGCCTTCTATCATATCCTTGTCCATTCCCTCCCCTTGACATGGGGGTCTGTATACAACCCCTGTGCAGATTGTGGTGCCATTTACAGTCTCTAAGGTGACACGCAGTGCCTCCTGTCCTCCCTGTTTACTCTTTTGTTCAGTTGCTTTTATCCCTTCCCTTACATAGAGAGCTACTCCCCCCTCTTCTGCCCTCCCTGTCTCTCCTGTAGGTTGTGTACCCTGGTATGTTAACATTCCAGTCATGGTTCTCTGTGTACCATGTTTCTGTGACTGTTACAATATCCAGCCATCCCTCTTCCATCAAGGCCACCATTCAAAGAGCCTGTTGCCCAGACTACGGGCGCTGGTACTCATTACCCTCCATGTCTTGATGGCCTTACCCCTTTTTGCCCTATCTCTGTCCTTATTGTGTTTGCCACTTTCTCCATTTACCCCTGCGCTTCTCCCTATTGACATCTCTATGCTGGTGTCTACCTCACTTAGTACCCTGATTTTTTTTTGGGGGGGGGCTAGGATTTTCCTGCTCCTTTCCAGAGGGCTCTCCCCTCGCAGTTTTAAATGCTTGCCAATGAAGCATTTAAACTCATAGCTAGATCCTGGTTCCCTCCTGGACAGATGCAGACCATCACGCCAGTATAGGCCTGCATCCATCCAGGTGGACCCCCAGTCCCCAATGAAGCCAAATCCCTGAGCTCTGCACCAGTTTTTCAACCACTGATTGAATCCCATGGTGTGGAGCACCCTAGCCTCATCCATGCCATACACAGGCAGCACCTCCGAGAAGGTTACCATGTGTGCTATTTGTCTTAGGCCCCTCCCCATCTCCACAAACGCTTCTTGCACTGCTCTGATCCCTTTCTTAGCCAGATCATTTGTCCCTAGGTGGACAATGACATCCAGCTCCCTCCCCTGTGTGGCTGCTCCTGTGATCCTGAGGATTCGCTCCCTGTCCCTCCAAGCCATGGCACCAGGCAGGCACCTTACCTCCCTCTCCCCTTCCTCCCCCAGTTCTACCTTCCTAACAATGGAGTCCCCCACCAGAAGTTGTTTCCTTCCCCTGTGGGGTCCCATGCCACCCTCCTGTGGGTCTCCTTTGTGGAGGTTCCCAGCATCCTCCTTGGTCTTCAATGTGGGTGCCTCCATAGAGGAACCACACTTTTCCAGAACAGCATAGAAATTATGGATAGGTACAACTGGAGGGATGCACCTCTGTTCCACCACCCTCATCCTCCCTGAGCCCACTGTGTTCTAACCACTCCTCTTTCTTGGCAACCTCTGAGGCAACGGCAGTGACTCTGGTGGTCCCTGGGTGGGAGAGGAGGTCCCACAAATCCTGGCCAACTCAGCCTGGAGATGAGCAACCTTCTTCCTCAGCCCAGAGAGGTGCCTGCAAATGGGAAAACACTGCATCCTCCAGAATATCTCCCGGAAGACTGCTGCTCCACAGCCACTGCAGAGTGGTAGGGCATCTAGCTTGGGAAGCACATCAGGTTTGGGAAGTGCATCTGGTATAGCTGAGTTATGCATGGGCACAGAATCAGGCTTGGTCAGGGAGTCATGCATGGGCAGAGAATAATGCTTGGCCAGGGAGTCGCACATGGGCATAGCATCAGCTTGGCCCAAAGAGTCAAGCATAGACAGGGAATCAGTCTCAAGCTGGGAGTCACTCATAGGAAAAGAACCTGTCTTGGCCAGAGAGTCGTGCTCCAGCAGTGTATCATGCTTGGGCAGAGTGTCATGTTTGGGCATAGTATCAGGCTAAGCTACAGTCAGGCTCAGGCAATTGCCTACACTTCAGTTTATGTGTCTTTGGCTGGGGTGCTTGCTCATAGCAACATATAATTTTTTTGGTAGAAAAGGACCACTTAGTCTACCCGATCTGCTCAGATGGTTTAATTTTATTTTTTTTCACTAGGAGGTGAACTGGGCACAGCCCTTTTTCAGTCACACTTGACACAAAAGCATACAATACAAGTACATCCTATACAACTGTGAATAATTACGAACAGTGACATCTAACATTCGCACCATACAATTTTTTTAAAAGTTGCTTAAAAATGCCTTGTGTTATGAGCAATTTTGACAATGCAAGCCAGCTCGTTTAGGATGGTTGGTCCAAACCATGAGAAAGATCTTTAACACATAGACAGCTTTATAGAGGGAACAGAGAGATGTCTTGATCCACTGTTCCTAGTATTAGACATTTCAGACAATGTTTTTAAAGAGCAAAATAGAACTTTCAGTCCTGACGTTTTAAAAATTTGCAAATGTTGCTTTATTATACTAAATTCTCTTTTGGGGAGTTAAAATTCCCACCTGCTGGTAAAGTAAACAATGATGTGTTCTGTATGATTCCTTAAGAACAAATCTACATATGTTTAATACTGTTTGATTTGTTTCTATGAAAGTGCTATTAAGATTTGCAAATAGATTAGAGCCATAATCAAGCATAGGCATCAGAACTTGTTTGGCTATAAGGAATCAGGCTTCATCTGTCAGAGAGTTGATATTACGTTGTAAATATCCCAGTTTTTGATTTATTTTACTCTGTACTTTCCCAGTATGTAATAACACACTGAAACTGTTGTCAAGTAATGCCCCTGAGTACTTAAAACTAGGCACCACAGACAGTATGTTTCCATTTTTCCTCATAATTTGCAGTGTTTCCCTGCCTTATCTGCCACCACATCTTCCCTAACTGGTCTCTGGGGACTCTCTCCTCCCTGCCTATTCACTAATGTTCTGTTATGTCCATCCCATGCATGACTGAAGTCCCCAAATGTTTCTGCCTCTACCACTTCCACTGGCAGTCTGTTGCTGGTGTCTACCACTCTTTCAGTGAAGTAGTACTTCCTCACATCTCTCTTTAACTTCACCCCTTCCAATGTCATCACATGACCTCTGGTCCTGGTGCTCCTCCTTTGAAAGAGACTCCCCTTCTGCACTTGGTTCACCCCATGAAGTACTTGTAGGTCTCTGTCATGTCCCCACTTGCTATCTCTTCCAAGGTGTAAATGTTGAGATTCCACAGACTCTCCTCATATGGCTTTTGGTGCATATCTGCACCACTTCAGTTACCCTCCTCTATGCTGCCTACATTCGGTCTGTCCTTTCTGAGGTGTGGCCTCCAGAACTGGGCACCATATCCCAGGTTGCGTCTCACCAGTGAGTGATACAGTGGCAACACTGCCTGTCTTCTCCTATTGGAGATACCTCTCCCAATGCATCACAGCATCACACAAACCCTACCCACTGCTTTGCCACACTGTCCTGTCACTTTGAGGTAATCAGATATGATAACCCCAAGGTCCATTTCTTGCTTGGTGACTGACAGTATCTCCCCCATCCTATACTCAGTTCCTGGGTTTCTATAATCTAGGTGCATAATTTTGCACTATGTGGCATTGAACCTCAACTGTCATGTGTTTGACTACTGCTCGAGTTTCCAATGATCCCTATGCATTCCCCCAACCCCGAATGTCCACCCTATTACAAAGTTTTGTATCATCTATAAAAAGGCATACCCTCCTTTGCAATTCATCTGCAGTGTCACATATGAAGATAATGAAGAGGTCTGGTCCCAGAACTGAGCCCTGCGATATCCTATCTGCTATTCTTAAAATCAGTGCTGTTAACCACCACCGTCTGTCTCCTATCCATTAATCAATTTCTAATGCGGTTCACTAATTTGGATTCTACCCCTAGGCTGCTTAATTTCTTTATCAGTCTCCTGTGCAGCACAGTGTCAAAGACCTTACTAAAGTCCAGATAAATCAAGTCCACCCCCATCTCCTGATCTATTTCACTGGTCGCACAGTCAAAAAAAATCAATCAGGTTTGTTTGCCATGACCTCCACTCCATCAATCCATGTTGCCTTTGGTCTTGTAGACCATTTGATTTAAGATACTGTACCAATCTTTTCTTAAACAGAGTTTCCTTTAATTTACACTCCACTGAGGTGAGGCACACAGGCCCATAGTTGCTGCCACTGCTATGCTCAGTGAACATGTCTGTTCTCCTCCAGTTCTCCAGAACCATCCCTGATTAAAGTAAGCTGTTGAATAAGGCCATCAGCAGGGCAACAAGCATCTCCCAAAATTCTTTTAGTACCCTTGGATGTATACCCTCCGGCCCCATAGTCTTGTCCATTATTAGAGCTGCAAGCTCCTTTAGGACTATTTCCACTGAAAACAGACATGAGTCCCTTCCCCCTCCATTCTTGCTGCTTCCTGGTGGTCTGTCCCCCCTCCCATCAATGTGAAGACTGAACAGAAGTACCTGTTTAAGATATCTGCTTTTTCTTGGTCCCCTTCCGAGCAGTCTCTCTCTGCTGTCCACCTTATCCTCACTTTCCCACCCCTTGCTTTCCTCTGCTCACTTAGGTACCTGAAGAAAGTCTTATCTCCATTTGCTATCCCTTTGGCTATCCTTTTGTTTCTCTGTGCCTTTGTCCTTCTTACTGCCTTACCTGCTTTCATCTATTTTACCTGATACACCTCCCTGTATTCCTCCCTATGTGTTTCCTTATACTTTCTGAATGCCATCTTTTTTTTCTTCACCACCATAGCCACTCCCCAAGAGTACCATACCAGTCTCTTTTTCCTTTTACTTTTACTCTTTTCTTTCATTTTGAGACTGGTTGATTTAATTATGCCCGCCCTTATTTTCCCACAGTGTCACTCTACCCTGCCTTGGCAGTCCTAACCACCACCATCACCGATCCTGGCTAGCCTCCTCCATACTTCCCAGCCTCCTAGCATTGGCACACATGACTCTCCATACCTTACTCCCTCCATGCCTGCTTTCTTGCTTTCTCCCTCTTCCCCACTGCCTGTTCTGCTCTCTGAAGCTCCCCCGACCTCTTCTCTTGTTATCCTCACTATTTCCTGTGTCTTTTAGTCCACTCTTCTTGCATTCTTTATTTATATCCACCTTGTCCCCTGCCTTGTCCCACCCCTTTCTTCTTGCACCTCCTGCCCTGGGGGAGCTTTCTCCCCTGGAGCCTCCCTTCTTGTTGCTTCACTATGTGGGGAGGACAATTTTGCTCTCCTTGGTACTACTGTGGTCCCCATTCTGCAAGGGTGCAGGTCATTTCCTTTATAGAGGCACATATCCTCCCAGTCTGACCCCAGTAACCAATGTATCCAAAACCCTCCTCCATGCACCATGCCTTCAACCAGTTGTTAGAAGCCATAGAGTGGAATTCCCTTTCCTCTCCCCAGCCATACACAGGTAACACCTTGGCAAATGACGTTGTGCATGATACCTACTTAAAGTCTACCCGACTCTGAAAATACTCTACTACTCCTACCCTATCCCTTGCCAGGTCATTTGCACGAGGGTGGACAAGAAAATCTAGCTCACGCTGGCCCCTTCCAGACGGTGGTAGCACACCGCTCGCGATGCTTGGTGACCTGGTACATGGAACAAGCCCGGGGAGCTGGAGGGCAGTCGGGGGGAGAAGGCTGAGCATCCATAGGACTGCTCGCCTTCTCCAGGGAGGAAGGGGGGATGAGGTTCTGAGCTTGACTGACCCCAGGCGGAGGCCTGGGGTACAGCAAGGGCCTGACCAGTCCAGGAGGGTTGGGCGTGCCAGACGTTGGCGGAGCTCTGCCTTGACATTAGGGTGCATGGCACGCCCAGAGAACAGAGGAAAAACTCCTTCATCACTTTGGGTAGACAGAGCATCAGCACAGACCTCAATGGTCCCCTGCCTGTCCCACACGGTGGCTCCAACGAAGTAATGTTAGTTCGGGGTGCTTGGCCCCCACCTCGTCCCCACCTGGGGGGTTGATCCAAGTCTACATGGGGGGACTGCCATGGGGCTCCAGGCATGGAAGGAACCAAGGCAGATGCCAGGCACTCTCGAAGAAGCGAAGCGTAGGAGGCAGGGAAGGCAGAAAAACAGTAAGTTCAAAAAAAAAAAAAAAAAAAGAAAATCTAGCTCCCTCCCATCACCTGCTACCCTAGCAATCCACTGGATCTGCTCCCCATCCCTCCAAGTTGATGGAGGCACTTCACTTCCCCCTCCCTTCCACCACCCATGTCCAAGTCTATCCCCCTGATGATACAGTCCCCCATCAACAGCTGCTTCCTTCTTGACTGGAGGCCTTTTCCTTCCTCCATGGGCCTCCCCCTCTGAGGTTCCTCACATCCTCCTTCTCACTGCTGTGGATGTCTCCTCCTGGTTGCTCCTTCCTGTCAATTCAGTGAAGGAATTCTGCAGTGGTATAGGCTGAGGAGTATGTAGCCTACCTGCCACACCCATCCTCCTAGATCCCACCAAGGTCCAACCATTCTGCCTCTGCCTAGGCATCCTCACGGGGAGTGGCAGCAGACTTGGTGGCTCCTTTGTGGGGCAAAAGGTTCTCTGTGCCCTTTCCAGTTCAGGCCATAGTCCATACAGTACGTACATGTAATGTACTCTAGTGGGATTTCAACCTGGGTCTTCTGGCTCCTAACCCTGCTAGCTCACCACTAGGTTGCAATGCCCCCTGACAGGCTGGGTGGAGCTCTAGTTCAGGCTGTGGCAGATTTTGTTGTTGCACATTTTTTAGTTCCTTTCATCCTAAATTGCAGGCATCATATCATTTGAAGATGATGGCTCCCAGAAGGCCTGTTGTTCAGGCAGCATTTGAGGATCAAGAATGGTCACAAGCTGGAGCCAATGCCAATGTGTTTGTGTTTTTAATGAGTGCCCTCTATTGCAGGCTCGAAATGGGTTTCTTTCTTAGGCAGAATCTCTAGCTCAGACAAAGGCTCAAGAAAATCCTTGCATTTGTGTTTGTGCTTTTTGTGCTTCATTTGAGTTACAGATGCAGGTTCAAAAGGAAATTCTTCTTCAGGCTCAGGCCTTGTTTCTGCTTGGGCAAAAGATTATGCATGTGCTTTGCACAACCTCCTTCAGCTGTATTACAGACATCATTTTAAGTGCGGCTGCAAACAATACAGCTCTGTCAAAGGCAAACATGGAGTCACTTTCTGGGGGAAGTAGCTCAGGCTCCTGTACCTACACAAGTACAGGTAGATCTCTACACTTCTGCTTTCTGGGATTGGTTTATTGCTTGAGCTGAGAATCGGGCAGATACCTGTTTTACTGCTTTTTCTTTTTAGGCACATAATCTTGCTTGGGCTAGAGCTTACTACTGGGTTCATATGTGCTCTTACTGTACATTCACATGGGGACACATAATTGGCCTTAGGACTGTACCGCACTGGACCATTCTCATCAGCATCACTCGATATTGTTTCATCAGAGAGGGTATTGCTCTGGCAGTAGTGACTCCCAGACTTTGGATCACAAAAAGTCTTACAAGTGTGACTCAGAGCTAATTATACATTATCTTATAAGTAGATGTCCTCTGCTATGTAATTCTGTGCTCAAATTTAAAAGCAGTATGGCTTAACAGTACAGAACTGTGAACTTAGTGCACCAGCATTGAATCATACTACTGCAATTTACAGTGTGGGTCTGTGCAAGTCCATACTTATCCTCTCTGCAATTCCTTACTAATATACTGTATCATTTAGCTGTTTGAAACTCCCTGTACAGCTAAATATAAACAGTGTTTTCTACCTCTCTGGGCTGTAAGTTACCATCGGATCATTTTATGAAAGGCACTCCATAAAACCAAAGTTTTGGACTATTGGTTAAAGTGCACAAGAGAGAACCTGAAGCCCTAGGCTTGAATCTCACTATTGTCATTTATTTGCTGTATGACTAAACTGATCTGTGGTTATCCTCTCTGTTGTATTTCCTATTCTTTCCCTTTGCTGTTTGTGTCTCCCTATTTAAACAGCATAAATGTTCCCATCCCTCCCTCAACTGGATTGTAAAACACTTTGTAACACTATAAATAAAACACTGAAATTTTTGCCTGGTGATTAGAGCATGAAGGTGAGAACCTGGAGCCCCAGGTTGGAATCCCATTACTGTCACTATATGCGTGAGTAAGCAAGTCTGTGTTTAACCATTCCATAATATTTCCAAATCTGCTGAAAGGTCTCAGAATGATCCAGAAATGGCACTTACCACTCTTAGTAGATGGAATATGGTAGATAATTAAGCACAGTCACTCTAGCCTCACTTTGTGCAGAGGAGTGACTATAGCAAAACTGAAATCATAAACAGATTAAAAATAGATTTACAATGAGTTAGCATAACATTAATCCTCTCTTATTCAGCTATTACCCCCAGGTAGAAGCTAGTTTGTTAGCTGGCAGCCAGACTCACACAAGCAACCTGTTTGTTGACTGCCGGTAATCATGAGTGATTTGCCAAGGATTATTTCTGAAGTAATGATTAGCCTTTTTTGTATTGTTTATTAACTTTCCTTATATCATCCGTATGACACGAAACAACTATCTCTCCAGCTGTTGCTTGCATGATCTCATTAAATTCAATAGTCTTCTTTCCTGAGTCTGGCATTGCGGCGCTGCTAAGGTGCAATACCTACATAATTAATCTCCCTGAAACAACCATGAAGTCTCTTTTAATTAATGTTTTAAGCCTGTGTGTCAGGAAAAAAAAGACAGGCAGTCTGCAATGCTCTGCAGCTGTCCAGACCATCTGGATGATTGTATATTTTGGTACGCCTTTCTTCTTTTATTTAGCAGTATAGTAGGAACGGTCAGTAATGGGTTAGAAAATGTTCTACAGACCTCACTGTAGTAAAGATGCTAATTGCACTAGGGTAGGGAAGGGATTTCTACTAGCTGTGTTATAACTCTATGACCTTATTCAGTTGATTATATTTGCTGATTATGTAACCATTGTACCAGTTTAATGTTTAGTGATGCTTATGTAAGAGTCATATTAGGCTACAGGCTATTTTATTAAATATGCAGAGGTTGTAGTACTGTGATGTACTTATCATAGAATTATATCACACACCTGGCACTTGGGGTAATACTCATAACTAAATCCTGCAGTGCAGCATGGGAAGGGGGTGCTGCACTGTTGAGGAGCTGTCCTTCTGATAAGACGTTAAACCGAGATCCCTTCTGCCAATCTCTGGTCACTGTCCTTGTGGAAGTAAAAGATACCATTGCACTAATTAAAGAAGATTAGGGTGTTTTTATTGATAAAAACATACATGCAAAAAACAAATGATCCAGACATTGAAATCCTATCACACACACCCCTGGCCCAAAAGAGATAAGTCAAAAAAGAAACTTAGCAAAGATTAACTAAAAATATACATACAAAAACAAATGTAGTGCCCAAAAGTTATAGGGACCAAAGTTACAGAGGCTCTAAAGAAACAGAGATCCATTCTCTAAGAGCCCCCAGTTATATCAGTGTGTGTGGCAGAGGGGTGGTGGGGCCCTGCATTGAATTCACCCCCTCCAATACCCTCTCTTGTCTGAATGCCCTTTCTGACCATCTGCAGTAGACTGGTATTAAAACAAAAGTTAGAAATGTATTTTTCTCTTTTTAGGGTTGCCTGCCCCCAAGGAGGCAGTGCAAGGCTGAGCAGGCCACATGCTGGGAGTGGGACCACTGTCCTGGTCCAGCACATGGTGTCTGATTTTTCACTTACTGGGGTTAGTCTCAGGCTCAGGGTTCTACTGCTATAACCCTGAACATTTTTTTGAAAAAGGAGATTCTGTGTAAAGCAGTTGGTTCTGAGTCAAGGATAAGGAGTGGCCCACCAAGGGAGCAACAGGAACCCAGTGCTTGCCTTTGAGTTGTGGAAGCTGGTTCCGTTTTCTCCACTGTAGTGCCTCCTTTCTGTTTGGAGTCATGGGTATCAGTCGTCCATTGGTGGTGTTCCTGGAGTGTCATCAATCAGTCAGTGTGGGTGCTGTTTAGCCCTGTTTAACATAGAAACATAGAAGCTGACAGCAGATAAGGACTTCAAGGCTCATCCAGTCTGTCCATTTCTTTTTCTACCTTATGAATGTGCCATCAGCCTTTACTCTGTCCATGGCCTATCTATAGTGTATGGTGGAACGTTGTTCTCACCCGAAATCCAGTCATACAAAAATGCTGTTCATCCACACACACTTAAATGAATGGAACGCCATACTGACCATATGTGCAGAACAGCATTCCATTCATTTAGAGTTGAAAGCTCAAGCAGGCATCAACAGAAAACTGCCACAGGCCAATATCACTGAAACAAACAGAAAATTACTGCGGCAGTTTTTAGACAAGCTAACAGTTAATGGAAAAGCTGGATCAACTAGATTTTGATCCATAAAAATTGTTTAACATACATTTTTCTGCCTCGGGACAGGTATTTTCCTCGCTAATCGAGACGTCCATCCACCATGTTTTTTTCTCTAAATTCTGCCCACAGTAGAGTGGCAACCAATGGGTATGTGCTCTGCTATGTTAGGGATGCCCAGTCCCTAGCAACCACTCAACTCCATCTCCTAGCTAGGGAAGGCAATCAGTTCTTTATGTACAATACAAATACAGTTTCAAAGCCTAAAAATGTTTTAAAAATAATTCGAGGGGCACCATACACTATATAAAATGCTAGATGGGTAACCCCATACAGAACCAGTGTGTTCTGCCACCTCAGGATCTGATTCCCAAGGGCCTTTCAAGCTTCGCTTTTGAGGTCACAGGGAATCAGACCCCTCTGTGGCAGAACATACTGATTCTGCATGGTTACCCATCCAGTATTCTTTGTATTCATACTCATCTGTATTGCTTCCCTATGTCTATCCCATGCCTGTTTTAAGCCCTGCACTGTATTCATATCCTCCACTTCCTGAGGTAGGCTGTTCCATGCATCCACCACCATTTATGTGAAAAATAACTTCCTCACATTACCCCTTAATTGGCCTCTCTCTAATCTCATGCTGTGTCCTCTTGTCCTGCTATTTTTCTTATATTGCTTTTTTTAATGGAAAGTAAAGTATTGGTTCCTTGTCCACAGCATTTGCATCATGCTGTATCCAATCTGAGAACCAGGAGGGTGAGAGAGAATGCGGAAGGAAGGAGGTGCTCAGCAGTGATGGCCACATGTCTGCTTCGGGAAGAGTCTCAAGTCCCGTTTTCAGTACCTCTTTCCAGGAGTATCCCTCCACAGTGACACTACCCCAGGCTGGGACAGTGAGTAGGTGATGGCACCAATACACAGGTGCTGACCACCAGTGAAAAATGTTTTTTTAAGGGCTCCAATAGGTGCCCAAAGGTGCAGGGCAGGGCCAGGTTCCTGGGAAGGGGAGGAACAGCTCTCTAAAGGATCACCCATGGGCAGGGCTCAGGGTAACAGGACCAATTTACAAAAATAAATAAACATCATGCAATGGACTCTGCTTAGGTGGAGTCAGAGGCAGACAAATCCCCAGCCAGGTTTTTAAAAGTTCACTTTTTACCATGTTTAACAATGCAATTTAAGCAGCCACGGTCACATTGGTGGGGCATTTAATCATACGTTCCAACCTCCAGATGCCCATAGGACATGGGTTATCAGGCCTACTATGAAAGAGTGGCTGGGAGAGCTTTAGGGGCAGAACATTTTCCTCAAACTGTGCTGATTGCCTCCTGAACTGGGTATTTGCCCCAAACTGTGCTAATTACCTTCTAAATTGGGTATCTGCCCTGAGCTGCACTAATTGCCTCCTGAAGTGGGTATTTGCCCCAAACTGTGCTACTTGCCACCTGAACTGTCTATTTGCCCTAGCTGTGCTTATTGCCTCCTGTACTGGGATTTTACCCTGAACTGTGCTACTTGCCTCCTAAACTGGGTATTAGCCCCAAACTGTGCTAATTGCTTCCTGAATTGGGTATTTGCCCTGAACTGTGCTACTTGCCTTTTGCATTGGGTTTTTGCCCTGAACTGTGCTAAATTTTCTCCTGAACTAGATATTTGCTCCAAATTATGCTAATCATCTGCTGAATTGGCTATTTGCCCCAAACTATGCTAATTGCCTTTTGAATTGGGTATTTGCCCCAAACTGTGCTAATTGTCCCCTGATCTGGGTATTTGCTCTGAACTGTGTTAATTACCTCCTGGACTGGATATGTTCCCTGAACTGTGCTACCTGGTTCCTGAATTGGGTATTTGCCCTGAACTGTGCTAATTATCTCCTGGACCAGGTATGCGCCCTGAACTGTGCTACCTGCCTCCTAAATTGGGAATTTGCACCAAGCTATGCTAACTGCCTCCTTAATTGGGTATTTGCCCTGAACTGTGCTAATTGCCTCTACCATACAAAGGGCATATAGTGCTTGTTCAAAAGAATCATCAAGTTGTCTTGATTACTTGGCAGTGAATCATTTTGACACTGAACATTTCATCCTGCTGCATGTGCCTACCAGTACCCCAGGTGTTACCTCAACTAGAGATTGGTCCTGCATTCTACTAGGGACACCTCCTCTCTGAACAACGATGTGGGCATCCCACCCAGCTAGCTTAAGGTGAAAGCTAGGAAGGGCCTGCCTGCTACTTTGCTACAGCCATGTCTCTACTCTGCTAAGGAGTCTACTGTAGTAATCATAGGAGCCACCCTGGCTCATTAGAAAGGGACCTCCCTCGTAGAGTAAGGTGAGAATTCTTCTCCATTTGTTATTTTTCTTCTATTTCAGGAACACCCTAGCACTGTAATCCGAAGATCTGCATCTTGGATCCATATCCAAGGACATATATCTTGGACCTACATCTGAAGAGAAGCATTCTTATTTTTGCATTCTCAGTTATGCTTGTTGCATGTTCAGTTCTTCTTCTTGAATCTTCAGTTCTTCTCATCCCAGCAGTTCACTGGAGGGTTGGTGCCGAGCAATCATCTTCAGTTCTTCTCATTCCAGCAGCCCACTGGAGGGTTTGTGCCAAGGGATTATCTTCTGCTCTTCTCATTCCAGCAGCCCAAGGAAGGGCTAATGCTGAGGTTCTGCTCCATCCTGCATCTTCAGTGTTCCTGGTTCTGGCAGCCCAAGAGAGGGTTTGCGCTGAGGGATAATCTTCTGTTCTTCCTGTACCAGCAGCCCTAAGGAGGGCTTGTACTGAAGGATCTACCCTGTTGTTTCAACTTAGTGCTTTTTGTCCCTACAACTCAAGAGAGGGGCTTTCTGCTGATGAACCTATGGCCTGTTTGCAAGTCCTCTCTTAAGTCCCAGTGGCCATCTGCAGACTCCTCATCAAAGCATCTGTTCAGTGTTGCAGCCAGAGTCCTTTGTTGTTCCAGGTGCCCCTTCTCATCTCAGATCTTTGCAACAGTCTTACATCATTCTATGTAGCCACTCCTGTGAGCCTGTTTTGAATTTACCAGAATGTCTTTGGGCTCTGTGATGCCCCTGGGACTTTCCAAAGAGAAGTAGAACACTGTCTAGGGAAGCAGAATGTTGACATCCTGCTGCTCTACCTTGACAATATCATCATCTATTCAAAAACTCAGCTGTATGAGCTACTCAGAGGATCAACAGAGGGGCATTCCTCGAAAAACAACCCTGTGGAGTGGACTGCAGCCCAGCAAGAGGCCTTTGAGAAGTTGAAATTTATATTAACAGAAGCACCAGTTCTAGCATATCCAGACTACAAGCAGCCCTTCTGGGTGTACACAGATGCAGTAACTGGGGCCTTGGAGCAGTGTCAGCCCAAGAGCAAGATGGTGCTGAACGTGTGATCACCTATGCAAGCTGTGCCCTGAGAGGTTCAGAGCGCAATGATGAGTGCTATAGCTCCTTCACATTGGAGTTTCTGGCACTGGTGTGGGCCATCACAGAGCAGTTTCATCATTACTTGGCTGCTACCTTCTTCATGATCTTTACTGAAAACACCACTTTGGCACATCTAAACACAGTCAGACTTGAAGTTCTTGAACAGAGATGGGCATCAAGGTTAGCAAACTACAATTTCACTATCAAGTACCGATATAGAAAATCAAATGTAAATGCCAATGCCCTGTGCAGACTACCTAACCAGACCAAAGGAAAGACTGATGATACATCCAGAGAGAATCTGGACAAGCTGCCCTTTCTCCAGGTTCCCACTGAGGTTGTGCATGCCTCTTGTCAAATCCATCCAGAGACCCTTTCCAAGCCAGAACCAGAACTTGCAAACAGATTCACAGAACAAGGAGATCTGTGGGAGTCAAAATCATATTCTTCACCAAATAAAGGATCTAAGAGAGGAAGTACAGAGCTTTGCTCAGAAGCATGAAAGTTGACTGACCGGGAAATAGTCAAATTTTGGAGACATAGAAAGCACCTGACCATAGAGAACTCTCAGCTAATCCGTAGCAGCCGAGAACCAAACATCCATTGCTAGGTAACTCAAATTGTTGTTTTTCAAGATAGTGCACCATTATTTCTTGATGCCTATCACAATTGGTCTGGACATTTCAGGCACAGAAGAATGGAAGCCAGCATCCGCAGATGTTTTTACTGGATAACGATGTGGGAAAACGTACAGAAATGGTGTGAAGAATGCCCAGCCTTCAGTCTCAGACACGACACTAAATGTGACCAAAAGGCCTCACTTCAGCCCTCTGTCAGTAATGCACCTCTCAGATTACTTGCTCTTGATCACCTTAAGTTAGAGCCCAGCATAAATGGCATCACATATGTCCTCACCATGACCGACCACGTTCACTGTAGCAGTACCAGTCAAAAATCTCATTGCTTGAACAACAGCGGATATCTTCTTGTAGCACTTTGTGTGACCACACAGGTATCCAGCCAAAATACTGACTAACCAAGGGCCCTCATTTGAGTCTCGGCTATTTCAAGAACTTTGTACCCTTTACATGAGCCAGAAAATAAGAACCACTGCCTACCATCCCCTGGCCAATGGATATTGCAAGAGAGTGAACCAGACCTTGATCAGAATGCTGGGAGCCCTACCAGGGCACCATCATCTACTTTGGCACACCATTCTTCCAGAAGTTACATACCTGTATAACAATAAAGTCTACTCTTCCATTGTTTATACCACATATTACGTCATGTTCTTCTGTCATGGTAGACTCCTGATAGACTTAGTTTTGGACATTCACCCAGGTGAAACCTCAACTAAACAGTCATTTATGGATTCGGTGCAAGAATACTACCACAGAATGCAGGAATCTGGATAAGTAGTGTACATATGAACTAAGCTTGACAGAGGCAGAAAACAATGCATGATACCAAACCTAATGTATCACATTTTCTGATTGGAGAGAGAGTCTTGCTGAAACAGACCTGGAGATGTCACACACTGTCCTCCAAGTGGGAACAGGAACCTTATTAAATTATTGCAGTTCTCTATCCTGATCTTCCTGTCTACCAGATACAATACATGTGGAATATGGAAAAGTTACTAAGATCATACACCACAATCTATTCAAACTGTGTATGTTCAGAGAAGGCTCAGAAGAAAAGACTGATATTGACTCCATGCTGAAGGAGAGGTAGGAGCATCTTGTGAATGGACCTGTCAACATAGAATCCCCTATGCAGTGTTGTGCTAACCAGTGGGGTTCATCTGCCCAATGTAAGCCTCTAACCATCCCATTCTCTTGAATCTGCAGTGAACCCCTTAGTGACCAATCCTTCTGAATCAGTGTGTTCTCCTACTGAGCCTTCAGTTCTTCCAGTTTGTAGGTCACAGAGGTCCACATTTGGGATTCCCCCAAAATAACTTGTGATTGACGCCCTCCAGATCAAGTCCCCATTTTAAGTATACTGTGAAGCAAAGTAAAAGAGGCATGGTCACTTACAAAATACAGAGGTTATAGGTGTTATATATACATCTTGTATAGTAGGTGTTATGCTGATAACCCAGACAAGTCTAGAAGTGTTAAGGAAATGTTATGAATAGTTCTAGAAGCAATAATTAAACAGTTATTAAGTGTTGAGGGAATACTTGGGGACGTGTATTTTTAAGTAGGCCTGAATCTGTAGTGGCCCAAAGTTATAGAGACCAAAGTTACAGTGGCCCTACAGAAATAGAGGTCCATTCCTTAAAAGCCCCCCACTATATGTAGTGTGGGTGGCAGTGTGGCAGTGGGGTGCTACATTAAATTAAACCCCCAGAGATTCCCTCTCTTGTCCTAGTGCCCTTTCTGACCACCTGGGGCAGAGTGGCCACAAAATAAAAATTAGACATTTATTTTTCCCTTATCAAGGCTGTCTGCTCATGTCTGGACCCCCCCAAGTAGGCAGCTTGAGACCAGGTAGGCTCCATGTTAGAACCACTGTCCTTGTCCAGTGCATGACATTTGTTTTCTTCTCTAACTGTGGTTAGGCTCAGGCTTGGGGTTCTAATGCTGGAACCCTGAGCATGTTTTCAAAAAGGTAGATTCCATGTAAGGCCGTTGATACTGAGCCTGGGGAAGAAGTGGTCCACCAACGGAGTGATGGGAACCCAGGGTTTACCTTTGAGTTATGGAAGCCAGTTCCATCAGCTGTACTGTGGTGCCTCTTCTCTGGTTGGTGACTCAGGTGGCAGTCTTCCACTGGCGGTGTTCCCAGAGTGTCATCAGTAAGTCTGTGTAGGCATCATTTGTTGCTTTTAAAGAAAAGTAAATTGTTGGTCCCTTGTTAGTGGCATCTGCATTGTGCTGTGTCCAGTCTGAGAGCAGGGAGGGAAGGAGAGAGAGAGCCAAAGGAAAGAGGAACTCAGCTGTGATGACCACACATCTGCACTGGAAGGAACCTCAAGTTTCACCTCCAGTACCTCCCTCCTTTTTTCCTCCGGTTCCCCCCAATCCTCAGACTCACCCTGCCTGCCACCCCCTCCCCCAGGCTTGCCCCCCTGGGTGAGACAATCAGGAGGGCTTCCTCTCCAAATGGACACTGTTGATAAGCCCCAGCTTGTCCCCCAGGTCGGGGCCATGGGAGCAAGACCACCCCCCAAGTGGACACCAGAGGCAGTGGAGACGGTGGTGGCAGAGAGGGTCATCATGCCGGAGGCTGGCTTTTTCTGATGCTTTGCTCCCTGAGGGCAGGGACATGGAATGATATCCAGCATCCACCCTGCCCCCCAAAATGATGGTGCCAGTCACAGCGGTACCCCCAACCACTCTTCCCCTCTCCCCACAGAGAAGGACAGCAGTCCCCAGGATGCTTGATCCTTCTCCCCCAGCCGGTCCTGCTACTCCCTGGTCCATTCCTAAACCCAGGTAATCAGAGTAGTACCTCTCTCCTTAAGTATCCTTCTATATTGACAACACTCCGGGCCAGGACATTGAGTTGACTGTGGCACCAATAGAGAGGTGCTGACCACCAGAAACATTTTTTTTGGATGGGTCTCTAGTAGGAGCCCAAGGGTGCAGGGCAGGGCAGGACCAGACTCCTAGGAAGGGGAGGACCAGATCACTGAAGGATAGCCTGCAGGGTGGAGTTAAGGGCTACAGGCCCAATTTACAGAAATAAATAAACTTCATGTTTAGCAACTCTGCTTAGGTGGAGTCAGGGAAGGAAAAAAGCCCAGTCAGGTTTTTAAAAGCTCACTGTTTACCGAACAGTGCTAATTGCCTCCTGAATTGGGTATCTATCCCAAACTGTGCTAATTGCCTTCTGAATTGGGTATTTGCCCTGAACTGTGCTAATTGATTCCTGAATTGGGTATTGGTAGTAGTGTAACTTCTCATTCTAATGACACTACAACAACTTACACATTGTCATCACCACCAAGCTCAATATAGCAGGTGTGCCACTGAGCATACAGAGTCAGTATTAGTTAAATAAGACCCATTATCCCACCTACTATGAATGGCAAAGCAACGGAATGACAGACCTGTCTGGCCATGCTCAGGCATGTACAGTTCTCCAGTCTTACTATGTAACTAGCTAACAACTGCAGGTTTTTTTTCTTTTGCCAGTTGGCAGTGCCTGTAGTGAAACTAAATTCAATTAATGTAATAGAAACAATGTTAAGAAAAAAGAAAAATTGCACAAAAATATCTATCCATGGATGTAAAATATTGTGAAAGGCAATGAAATACCATATGTTTTTTGTTTTGTGATGCACAATTTGTTTTTCATGGTGGGGGTTATTATCATATCATTTGAAAATCAACAGAGCCAGAGAGAATATGGTCTTTGGCATGGAGATAAAGGAGGACTGCAAGGGGGTATACACCATGGGGTCAGCAATAAATAGTATCTATTACTATTAGTCACACTGGGCTGTGGCAGTCTTAGTGAGTTTTGTGGATTTTGCCACAACTAGCATGGGTGAAGTGGCTGAAATTTGTGAATTAATTTGCCAAGTGTGAATTCACTGAATTCATGAAGTTTTGACTGGCGAAGTTACTGTTTTTTCAATGAAATCACCAAAATTCACTCATGAAGTGGCAACTAAACCAAACAAATGTATAGTTCACTGTAATAGCTTTGCAATTTCAGCAAAATTAAAGTTTCTAGGGTCTGCAGAAACTTTGCGAAACTCCTTGAAGGTCAATTTCAACCTCTTTGTGGCAAAATTTACTGATGAAATTTAAATTCACAATATCTCTAGTTGCAACACCACAAACAGTAATCCACACAGCAGATGCATGAGAACAGCACCTGCCATGAGTAAGCTACAGTAATGAATATTCATTGCTTACCTCAAGGCTGCTATTTGCACCCCTATGTGTAGTCTGTTTTACCCTGCTGATTACTGCATTGGGAGCCAAAGTGGTTCTGACAAAGTCTAAAAGCCAAACCAAATTTAAAGGCCCCAGTCTGAAGCCAAGCTAAAGTTGCTATTGGCTCATTTGTCACCCTTAAGTGGAGCTGCATATTATAAAGGAATGGCCACAGCAGAACTGAGGATGGAGTCCTGGGCGAGAAAGAAGGATCTTGACTTGGCAGCTGAACCAGGCTGCCATCATTATGATGCCACCTCTGTTGTAAGGAGGGGAGCTGGATAGTCATGTTGACTGCTGGTATATAGGAATCATTCAAGGATTATGCAGTAATAGGGCACAATTTATCATTTGTGGGATATGGCATTTTGTTTCTTTTTTTTTTACAGTTTTTAGCCAGGAAAGACAAACTAAGCCTTGGCTTGTTTTAGGTGTGTCCTGGGAGCACAAAGAAGTTAAGTGACTTGCTTATGGTCACACAGTATGCAAATGGTGATTGTGGGGTCCAAAGCCATTCTTCAGGTTTGTAGCTCACTGCTTTCAACTACTACACTATAATGTCTTCTGCTGTTAAGAAATATTCAATGCTTTGTTGAGGCAATCTGTTTACAATGTTGAAAGAAAGAATGGCGATATATTAGGAGCTATTCATTTCAAACTTCAGGTAGAGAGATGCATTTCTGGGGAATATTGTCTGGTGGAAAAAGTGAATTTCTTTGGTCTAAGAAATTAAAAAAATGCAACAGTTATTGTTGCTTGGATGTTTGAGTCAGCCTTGGACCCCAAAACAGTCTGTGAGTTGACAGCACAATCCATAATCTGTGGGATATCTATCATAAGGCAGTTTGAGGTAAGTCTTTTTCAGACCTTAGAGGAATACCTTAATAGCTGGACTTGGCAGATGTCAGGCAGAATCTGATACTGTCTAATGGTTGTAGATGACAGTTTGAAGTATATGGAACAGAAAGTGATGGCTGCCAGGACATGTTAAATGGAAGAGGTATGGGGGTCTAACTGCTGTCAGACAAACAATGAGGAGAATTTTGTCCATGCTGTACTCTTGGCTATGTTAGAGAAATGAGCAATCGAGTTACATACCATCATATCAGCAAAAGAAAGGTGGTACATTTGATTAGTTACAGGTCTTGAAATGTTGGCGTGGTGCCATGAATTCATCTACTTGAGAATGAGAATCCCAGAATGACCAAAAATTAAACCAAGATAAATTAACAGGAAGGAGTTGGCAGGATTCAGACTATAAACAAAATGGGTTCTGAAATTATGCAACAGGTCAGTTGTCTGAGGAAGTTAATTTTAAAGGGGAAAATGCAAGACATTTATTTACTGTCCTATGCAGCCAGTATAGTGTTATGCTTGTGCAACCGTGTTAGTTTGGTTTTGGCTGTTCACACTCTCTATTCCTGAGGAATTACCTCCCTGTGGGGGTGTGAAAGGCAAGGAACCCTCGGAGAGGGTTCCACCCCTAGAGATGCCACAGGACAATTCCCATGGCTAAAGGTACCTTAGGAATCCCCCTAAGGAGAGAAGTGCTGCCACTGGAGGAGGAGGAGGAGGAGGGGAGGATGGTGGGGGAAATAAAAAATGCCTCACAATGAGGCTGAGAGGAACTGCTTATATAGCTCAGGAAGTGGGAGTGGCTGGCTGCTTGGCCACCAAACTCCAGGCATAGTCTTTCTAATTCACTGTCCTATGCAGCCAGTATAGTGTTATGCTTGTGCAACTGTGTTAGTTTGGTTTTGGCTGTTCACACTCTCTGTATTCCAGAGGAATTACCACCATGTAGGGGTAAGAAAGGCAAGGAACCCTCAGAGAGGGTTCCACCCCCAGAGGTGCCATGGGACAATTCCCATGGCTAAAGGTACCTTAGGAATCCCCAAAAGAAATGTAGTACAAGCATATCTCAAAAGAATGAGGCAACATGAAGCATATGAGCAAGCAGTAACTGTGATGTAGTAGCAGTAACTGTGACATAGTAGTAGAGAAGCATAGACAGTTTGATAATGTAATGAGATGCTCAGTTTGATAACGTAATGAAATGCACAGGTTTGCATAGCATGATACTAATGGTTTACGTTGAGAATTAGGAGATCCTCTAAGGAGAGAGGGGACAGCAGGACATCTTCTACCTCCATCCAACAGCAGAACATACCTAAAGAAACTAAGGGACACTACTATGCTAACTAACAATTTTGACCAATGGCAACAGAGGAGAGAAAAATAACCCTATGAGGAGAAAATCTCTGGGGATGCAAGGCCTAGGTCACCTTCCTTCCAGGCTTGGGATAGTTTATTTAGTAATGACTCTGCAGCTGCAATTTGGAAAACCCAATTAAAGGGAGGTGGAAAATATTCCAATTTGGAGGAAGGCTGTCACTCAAACCCTCTAGAGGGAACGCCGTGGAAGGCTGTGATAAAACTCTGCAACAATACATGCAACCAAGGTGCAGGAGGAGAGCAACAACTGCTGAGGCACTCACCTGGCCTACCTGCCCTAAACTTAAACCAGGTGAACCAGAGGCAGTTGTAGGGAGAATGTGGTGAAGGTGTCTTGCTAGGGAAACCACTAAAGTCAATGGCTAACCATTATAGTGGAACACTAGAACCAAAGGAGATCATCGTTACCACCCTTCCCCACTAATCTTAAATTCTACACCAGGAGCTGCTGTCACATAGCAGGCAGCTAAAGCCAAGCCCAGGGTGAGGACATTCCCAGCTATGGGCCAGGTGAAAAGGATCCCACCCTAAGTTGGATACGCTCAAGATGTGGACTAAATGCAGAACGAGACCATCGGCTGCAGGAATCCTGCACCAGAATAGAATGGCTGGCATGCCGCAGAAATTGAATGAGAGCTTAAAAGCTGGTGAGCTGAATGAGCAAGGTGTACTAAGATTGTAATGTGCATTGAGTGCTGAGATCTTGCAAGGTCAAATGCAGAACTGAGTGCAGCAGAATCCCAGAGGCTGAAGCCGAGGGGATGGCAGTAGGCATGAAGCAATGGTCTGCATAAGCAAGGAGCAATGATTGTGTATGCAAGTGTGGACCTGCATGTAGGTCAGTAAACAGAGTAGCAATAAGTGGGACTGCATGAAGGTCTGCATAACATAGGGCAATGAAACATCACTGAATAGTGGGGCAAGCCAACCAGCATTTAAAAGCCAAATCAAGGTGACAAATACTCTGAGGATTTTCGGTGGTGAAGGCAGATTTAGAACAGAAATTATTAGCCGCATGGGGCCACGACTCCCCAAACACTTCCCAGTTCTCTCTGTAGGACAAACAAGAAAGTGATGGAAGGCCGAGAACCATAAGCAGATATGAAAGCTAGTTTAACAGCCTCAGCAGGGCTTTTTGGCTAACCTCACAGTAGAACAGGTTGAATAAACAGAGAAGCAACAAACTGTATGGAGTACACAGAGTTGTAAAACTGCAATAAAACATGGAGACACAATGCTCTGAAAGCAGGTGTAGCCAGGAAGTGCAATGAAGCTGCAAGTAGAATGAGATCATGAATGAGCAGCATAGCTAGGGTCAGAGTAAGCCTGCGTCAGTTGAAAACAATTGAGTATGCAGCATGGAGCAGCTATGGTTGAGCTGAAACACACAGATAATGATTGCATTTGTATTACAGTAGTTTGAGAGTGGTGAGCAACAGTGTAAAAACACAAGCAGTGGGTACAATAGTAATTGGAGTTAACAGTAGCAGTGGCTGCTATTGTAAGTAACTGAAAGCAGTAGTATGAGCTTTGAGTAACAGTATGCTAGGAGCTTGGAAACAAAGCCCCAAAAGACAAAACCAAAACACAGCAACACAGAAAACAGGGAACAAGGCCCAAAAACAAAAACAAGATACACAAAACACAAAGAAGCACACAGCCGAAGGAAAGATACAAACCAGAAGCAGGAAAACAAACACTGAAGTCCAGAAGAGATACGCAGAAACAGCAGGTGGGGGGGTAGGCCTCAGCCAGCTCAGAGATCAGACCAACTGAGCCTCCAGCTGCAAAGAAAAAATGCTTCACAATGAGGTTGAGAGTAACTGCTAATATAGCTCAGGAAGTGGGAGTGGCTGGCTGCTTGGCCACCAAACTCCAGGCAAAGCCTTTCCAATTAATAATGACAACTGTTGCTTTATTATCTGAATAAAAGGGGACCAGTTGAGTGTACAGGAGTTGCCCTCAGGATAATACTGCAGCAGTGATAGAGTAGATTTTGAAGAAAAAGGGAGCTGAGTGGGACTGAGGAATATGATGAATCTTGGGAGGCCAGCAAAGAAAAAACCAGGCTGGATCACAAAAAGCAGCAAATCTGAAGGAAGGGAAAAATTGGTGGAGATATCAATATGTTCACAAGGAGGCAGTTCTGAAAGAATAGGAGATACCATTGCAGTTTGACACGAAGCTTGATCATATGGTTCATTTTGAATGGGCTGCAGCAGTCACACTGATATGGTGCCACTATTTATTTTATTTATGTTTTTGGTGACTGGGTAGGTGCGCTGATCCAAGGGACCATTTTCAGGCATAACCCAGGCCAGAAACAATGGCACATTTAGCAAAACAGAATACAGGAATAGTAACATGGCAACAATGCAGGCCATTAACAATGAGGTGCAGGGAATTACAGTACAGAGGGTATTAAAAATGAGAATACAAGAAGGCACAAGGTGAAGCTGTAGGATAGTAACAAGTCCATATACATCATCACAGGAACATGAAGAACAATACTGTAAGGTGACAAATTACCAGGTAAACCATATAAAGTGCAATTTCAAACAGGCACACCAACAACAAAATCAAGTAACAACCAGGTGGATATTCACAATTCAGTGAAACAGTCCACAATCAACAAAGTGCAGTGGAGTAGACTATAAGGAGGGGAAAGAGAACCAGGTGGGGTTGGGTAGGAAGCTGGAAAGAAAGGGGGTGCCACAAGGGTGGGGAGACCCCACAAAAGGTGGAGGGGAATCATCCCAGCTTACACAGATGGACAGCAACATTTGGCTTCCAGTAGTAATCAATCTTTAAAGTGACTTTTGAAGGATAAGTGGGAGGAGAATGGGTGGAGCGACATAGGGAGCTTGTTCCACAAGGAGGGGACACAGACATAAAAGGCCTTGCTGCTTATGGTAGTGGAGATTCTGGGAACTACCAGGGGGAGGATGGATGATTTACGGAGGCACCAAGTAACCACTTTGCCCTTGAGTAGGGATGACTAAGGGGGCAGGGGACCATCTCTGAGTGTTGCTTCTATTAAGCAGCCCAAGGCATAATTGAAGCATCCTTGAAGTGGGAGCCAACCAAGCAATTTGTATAAGTCACAAGGATGGGTAGAAAAGGGTGCGAGGAGGATGAAGTTGCATATACTGTTGTAAACTGATGTCAGCATGGAGCACAGGGCTGATGACACAGGGGAATATATGGGGGAGCAGTAATTAATAAGGGGTAAAAGGTTGCCTTGTGCAATTGCTATGTGTGTCTCATGGGACAGGAATTGTCTTAGCCAGTAGGCAGCTCCTAATTTCTAGTTAACTCTATGCACAGAAATATTAACATGATCAGTGAATGTAAGGGAGGAGTCCAGGGTGATGACCAAATATTTGAAACTAGGGACATTTTTAAGTGGGGGGGGGCAACAGGTGTGAGTACAAGTACAGAGGACTCCACTTTGGAGACCTCAATGAGGAATGGTTTTGAGCCAGATAACATTGGTTTTGTCTTTTTTTCATTTACCAGGAGCTTTTTGGAAGTAAACCAATTGTAGATAGCACCTTAATTAAGGGTAAGGATGAAGGAGATGTTTGCAAGTGACTTGTCACTATGGTATAGAACAAGGTCATCTGCATAGAGAAGTGCTTCACAGGAGAGATTCTCTGCTGGGAATGCATTAATAAATATGGAAAACAGCAACAGGCAAAGGAGAACATAGATGTTGACTAGTTTGACATACAATCTAAAAGACCAGCCAAAAAGAAAACAAGGGAGAAAAGCTGAGGCCTTCACCTTACCACTTTATAATAGTTTTGACCCTCTTATCACAGTAACTGAAGAAGGAAGCACAATCTTCCCTGGATCTTTTACCTTACCCCAAATAAGTCTTGTTACTGAACCAGAAATAAATAATGAAATTAAGAATGACAGTATAGCTATTTCAGGACCCTCTCCCCCAACATTACCTCTGATTGAACCAGACCAAGTAAACTCAGTGAAAGAAATTGTTGTTGAGCTATCAGCTCCAAACAATGCAAACAAGGAACAGGACGATCATCATAATAGTTCCATAAATTCCCCATTACAAATAAATAATGTATCAGAGCAAATATTTATACTGGGGGAGTCTACTTCAAGGTTCACAGATAGATACATAGCTAGGGAAAACAAAGACAATGTAACACGTTGCAGTTATAGTGGGGCAACCATAAATGATATTACTCAATTACTTCCAGGAATATTACAAAACATTTCAGAACCCAAAACTGTGGTACTACATGCTGGCACGAATAACTTTGGAAAACAAGAGGTGGGAGAAATTATACAAGACACGGAAGTAGCTATAAAAACTTCACAAGATCTAAACATTACCCCTATAGTTTCAGAAGTTCTCCCAGGACCCAGGGCAAGTTACAAAAGAAACAAAAGTATTAAAAGTTTTTGTAATTGGCTATGTGGATGGAGTCTCATAAATAATAAATGGTGCAGAAGAACTTGGGAAAATTTGATAATAACTATTGACTGTATAGGCATGATGGGTTACATTTGAGTAGGCAAGGATCACGGCTACTTGGCTGTATCTTTTGTAATGCACTGAATCAAACAAAAAAATAAAAGAATATGTGGCAAGGGGAATCTTCAAGCACTGCATCCACAGTCAACAATTAATAAAACAAAAGTTAATAAAATCTCACACAACAAAAAAGGAAAAAACAGGTCTGCCGTTCCTCCTAACTAATACTAGGAGTTTACATGGAACAAAAATAGATGAACTCCAAATAATACTCAATAATGACAAAATAGATATAACAGCAGTAACAGAAACATGGTGGAGTGATAACTCTGATTGGAATACAAATATACCTGGATACACTACCTATCATAAAAAAAGATCAGAAAAAATAGGGGGAGTAGTGGCGTTATTCATAAAAGATAACACCAAGTTCAAACCAATTACTGATTTAACAGTAAAAACTTCTTGTGAAATAATCTGGGTAGAGTTATTTGAGGAAAGGCAACCCAAACTACTTATTGGTCCTTGTTATAGGCCACCTGATACAGATTTAGCAGGCAATCTAGATATTTTAACAGTATAAGTAGTAAATCCAATTATAAAGAAATTATATTAATGGGAGATTTCAATTTTCCTGGAATAAATTTGAAAGACTGTGTGGGAAGTAATAACCAAGAGAATTCTTTCCTAGATATATGTTCTACAAATGGTTTATATTAATTAATCAACAAACCTACAAAGAAAAATAATATTGTTGATTTACTTTTAACTGATATTCCTGACAAAATTCATAATATTCAATTTAAAACACCAATTCAAAATAGTGATCAAATGACCATAACCTTTGACAGTAGTATACAAATAAAACCTGAGACAGGAAAAACAGTTTCCAAAAACTATAACAAAACCAATTTTGTACAGTTAAAGTTGGATCTTTATGAATGGAGATGGGATGATGGAATAATCTCTCCAAATGAACTTTGGACTAGAGTTAAAAATAAAATCTTAGAAATGGAAGCAAAGTATGTCCCAAATAAAATAATTTATAATAAAAAAGGAAAGGTCCCACCATGAGTAACACCTACTATAACTAAGCTAATTAAACAAAAAAAAAACGGGTCTATAGGATAATGAAAAGAGACAGCAGTGACTTCAACTGATGGAGGTACAGGATGATTTTAAAGAAATGTAAAACCAAAATAAAAATGGAAAAAAATAGGTTTGAATACAGACTAGCATATAGAAATTATGGGGGTTAAAGCTTCTATTCCTACATAAACAACACAAAACAAACTCCAATGATCACTGGGCCTTTGACAATAAATTCAAAAGAGATAATAGCCCCTCAGCAAACAGCAGAAGAATTTAATAAATATTTTAGTTCTGTATTTAATATTAAAACTAAAACAAATGGAATACCCTTAGGAAATACCAATATAAATAAGTCACTGGGGCCTGATAAACTATATCCCAGACTTCTAAAAGAAATTAAGGACTGGTTAGTGGAACCACTCCACACACTATTTAATATGTCTCTTTTATCTTATAATATACGAAATGACTGGAAAACAGCTGTTGTTACACCAGTTTACAAAAAGGGAAACCATGCAGATATTTCCAGCTATAGACCAATCAGCTTGACCAGAGTAACAGGAAAGACATTTGAGTCTCTACTCAAAATTAGATTGGAGGAGGGTTTAAATAGCAAAGGGTTGGTAGACAGAACACAGCATGGATTCAGAAAAAATAGATCTTGTCTGTCTGGAAATTTGGTTTTCTATAAGTACATCAGTAAAACCTTGGATAATAATATACCTGTGGATGTGATCTACCTTGATTTTTGTAAGGCATTCGATAAGGTGCCCCACGACCATTTAATAAACAAGATGGGAATATTAGGAATAAATAATACAATCACTAAGTGGGTTGAAGAATGGTTAAATGATTGCACCTAGCGGGTATGTATTAGGGGACACGTCTGAAATATGTTCAGTTAGCAGCGGAGTACCACAGGGGTCAGTTCTGGGCCCAATATTATTTGACATTTTCATATCTGACCTGACTAATAATATTAATAGTTTTGCCATTAAATTCATAGACGATACTAAAATAGTGTTAGTAAATGTGTGATTATGCATTTGGGAATTACAAACAAACATAATCAGTATATACTAAATGGCCAAGTCTTAACTCCAGTAGTGCAGCAAAATGACTTAGGTATACTAATTAATTCTGATTTAACTTTCCACAGTCACTGTAATCATATTATTAGTCGAGCTAACAAACTTATAGGTTACCTTAAGAGGAGCTTTACCTCTCAGGACAGGGGATGCATCCTGTCACTCTACAGGGCATATGTGAGACCACACCTTGATTACTGTTCCCCCTTCTGAAGCCCCTACCTTAGGAGAGAGATTAACAGACTAGAGGGGGTGCAGCAGAGAGCAATCAAACTTGTCACTAACATGTGTGTCAAGGGTTATGAAGTAAGGTTGAATGAACTGGGCCTGTACTCTCTGGAACAGAGAAGAAAGAGAGGGGACCTCCTATTAATGCAAATAATCTATACTGATATTGAGCTATTGACTCAGTTGGGAATGTCCTACAGTAAACAAGAATGTAATCTTAGAAGCCATAAATACCAACTGACACTAGCATACCCCAGAACTAGCAAAAGAAAGGAGATCTTATTTTACTCAGAGAATTATCCCCTTATGGAATACTATTCTTAGTTCACTACTAGAAAACCCTGATCATGTTAAATTTAAACAGAATCTTGACTATTTTTTGTTACAAACAATGGGATGATGAACCAGCTTGGCTGAAGACATACATATATGAGCCATGGCCTTCTGTATGCCTACGTTTCTTAGTATGAAACTTAGTATGAAAGCATGGAGCCTTGGGGGACCCCGGTAGAGACAGGCATGGTAGGGGAGGATGCAGCCCCAATGGTAACTGACTGGGATCTGCCCTCAAAATAGCTCTGAAACCATGAGGGAAGTCTTCAAGGAGCAGCCAAGGTGGTGGAAAGTAGAGTGTAGGAGAGGGTCATCGACTAGGTCAAATGCCTTAGTCAGATCCACAAATACAGCACCTGTGGCCTTACCTGAATCCATGTTTCTGAGGATACGGTCAGTAAACTGGGCTAAGGCTGATAAGGTGCTGTGGAGAGTGCAGAAACCATGCTGCTGGGGGCACAGCAGTGAATATTTTCCAAGGTGCTCAGAAATCTTGGAGCACACCGTTCTCTCTAGTAGCTTGCTCAGGTGGGGGAGGAGGGAGACGGGCCTGTAGTTGTTGGTAAAAAGGGGATTACCTGCTTTAAAGACAGGAACAACATTAGCATGCTTCCAGGAATCAGGCATGGTGGATGTGGACAGGACAAGGTTGAAATGGAATGTGAGCGGTTTAATGATTGCAGGAGAGATGAGCTTAAGGAAGGAGGGGAACAACCCATCACTGCCAGGCATACCCCTGGTAGTGAGGGACTTTAGGAGCTTGGAGGTAGTTTCTGGGCCTATGGCTCTAAAGCAGAAGGGGGGGTGGGGGGATGTGACTGGCAGGGAGGCAGTCTGCCTGACTACTAGGGCTAGATTGTGACTGGGGGGGAAATCTACTAAGGTGGGCAGAGAGGTGAGTAAATTATTTGTTAAAGCTCTGTGCAATCTCAGCTGGGTCAATCAGGGAGCCTGATTGGAAGGTGAGTTGAGTGACTTAGCTGTGAGTCTTTGGATTGAGTAAGGACCCTATCAAGGCCAAAAAACACAGAGGCTCACCAAGGTTGTTCATTTGTAGGTTGAACTAGTAGTAAAGTAGTAAAAATGTTATTTATACAGGATGTGAAGACAACTTCAAACACCATTAGGGCCACAATGGCCTTCTTTACAAGGTGCACCTGTTTTGATGTCAATACAAAATTTCAGTAATAGAAACAGACAATAAAAACTGCACATTTAACAATACAAGAAATTACTTAATACAAGACAAACAATTTTATGTCATATAACTAAACATCTTTAAGTAATTCAGATCATCTGTTACATGCACAACTAAAACATATGTCATGCTTCATAGCAGAATTAAATTTGGCTATAGTCATATCCTGGATTTTCAATGTAAATGGGAGTTCATTCCAAGTGGTGGCAGCTCTGTACTGAAAAGTCAAAATTACAGATCTAGTTTTATTTTTAGGGAATATCAAATCTCTTGCTCCACTTTTACGGAAGTTAAACTGATGAGTGGAACTAATAAGCCTCTCTGCCAGGCCAGTGGGATATCTGGTCTTATAAATTTTATAAACTAAGTCTGTCCAAATTTGTTGTCTCCTAATCTCTAGAGAAACCCAGTTTAACGTTGTATACATAAAACAAAGATGGGTATCAATTTTACATCTCAATACAAACCTTGCTAACCTACTGTAACATGTGTCAAGCTTATGTAACATTGTTTTGTTTGCACTAGAATATACATGACTTCTGTAATCAATCAATGGTATTATTAACTGATTTGCTATGACCAGCCTGTCCTCAATACCCAGGCAGTCTACTATTCTTCTAAGCGCACCTATCCTAGAATAATTTTTTTTATTACCACGTTTAAGTTTTGTTCAAAAGATAACTTTTGGTCAACAAGCACCCCTAGGCACTTATAGGCCCAAACCTGGGTCAAATAATTTCCATTTGCAGTTTTTATTTTTAATTTTCCATTTTGTAAACCTTTCCTAGTTGTATTTAAACCAATTAACATAGTTTGGGTCTTTTTTGTATTTAGGACAAGACCTGAGGAGGTGAACCAGGCCTGCAGTACATTAAAATTTGTCTGCAATTTGGTTTCCACCTCCGACAGATCTACTCCATCAGAGACCAGAACAGTGTCATCGGATTAGAGCTTAATGTGGGTAGATTTTACTGTATATAGTGAGGAATTTCATTTAAATAAGTAATGAATAATAAGGGTCCTAATATGGACCCTTGTGGGACTCCATGGGTTACTAAGAGAAACCTAGAATCAGCTTCCTCCACCATCACCATTTAGGATCGATCTTCTAAGTAAGATCGAAACCAATTTAGTGGTTCGGCTGCTAGGCCTATCTGTTTCAGCCTCTGTAACAATATCAAGTGATCTACCAAATCAAATGCCTTTGATAAGTCGACAAACACCGCACCCACGGACCTTGACTCACCAGGTGGTGTTACTACTAAGTCAATAAAGTTGGTGAGTGCGGTGGTCATTGACATACCCCTTCTAAAACCTGACTGAAATTTATTTAACTTATTGTATTTTTCCAAATAGTCCATAAGTTGACTGTGAATCAACCTTTCTAACAGCTTGGAAAGAACAGATAATAAGGCAACTGGCCTATAATTTGTTGGCCTAAAGTCTAGACCCCCCCTTATGCATAGGCACTGTTTTAGCCTGTTTCCAAGATATAGGAAAAGTTCCTTCTATCAAACTCTTATTGAAGAGATCACTTAAAAGTTGGACCACCACATGTGTGGAATCTTTCAAAAATCTTATTTCAATGTCATCAAGACCTTTAGCCTTGTTTGTTTGTAATTTGTTCATTTCTTTTAGTACTTCCTTCGTAGCTATTTGTTTAAACCTAAATGTTGGATTAACATTTATTCTAAATGTTGGATTCCTTCCTAGCTATTGGTTTAAACCTAAATTTTGATCTGTTTGATTGTCATTTACATCTAACCCACAAAATCTGTTTTTTTGTGGTCCACTAGGAATATCTAAATCTGGAAATTCAGTGAAATATTTATTTATGTTTGCAGCATTATCTGAATTTTGCAGATCACCATTTTCAATGACCTTTATGCTTTTTAAATTAACTTGTGATTTGACAAGGGATTTCATTAGGGCTCAATATTTCTTTGGATCATTAGTTCCATTAATTTTGTGTTTATAATAAAGTGATTTTGTTTTCTTTACCTACTGAATAATTTTATTTTGTATATTTTTAAAGTGATCCCAAACAGCTTGATCCAGGGTTTTGTTGGCTTTTTTCCATAGTTGCTTTTTGTGTGTTATCAACTTTTTTCAGGGCATCATTCATCCATGGTAAATGACTTTGTTTGTTATCTTTTTACAGGAGCACACGTTACATACTTCTAAAAACATTTACGTAAATTCTTTTACTGCCAAATTTAGGCCCGGAATAAGGGAAATCCTATACCACTTTTGTTGTGAAATATGAAATTGAAAAAGTTGTTTGCTATATTTTCTATAACATCTCCTGGCTAAACAGTTCTCTCTTAAAGGGTGAACTTTAAGTTGTTTAATGGAGATAGAACAAGATGAAAAAATTACTCACCTTAGTAATGTTGTTTCTTCTAATGGAGTCTTGCTATATTATGACATATGCAGTGAGTCCCAACCTTCGAACTGCTCTGGAGGTGAAAGAGTTAACTTTCCATGCAGGGCATGGAACCTTGAGCGTGAGCTCGGTTGAACACTCTGTCTGTTGTTGCTCAAACTCAAACTGTCAGATCTTTACGAGCAAAACTCACTAAGGTTCTGTGTGGAAGCCGTAAACCTACACTAGCCAACTGGCTACTAAATATAAGAACACATCTTTCTTGGTCCCAAAACAAAGACTCAAGTCAGGGGATCCAGAAAAAATAAAAACATAACACCCAAACACCCCAAAAAGGAGGGGTGAAAATAAGGTGGGCATCTACCCAGTGCCAACACACATGCCACCCACATCCCAAAGTGGAAGTTCTGAGAGGGCAGGCTGGGGAGGTCATAATATAGCAAGACTCCATTAGAAGAAACAACATTACTAAGGTGAGTAATTTTTTCTTCAAACAACATGAAGTCTTGCTATATTATGACATATGCAGACTACACAGCAGTACCTCCAAGGAGGAGGGACAGAACCTACTTAGGAAAAAGGCTCTAAAGCACAGCTGTGCCAAACCGAGCATCACTCCTAGCCTGGATATCCAGGGAGTAATGCTTGGTAAAAGTGTGAACTGTTTTACAGGTAGATGCTTGACATGTCTCTAGGATAGGGATGTCCCTGTCAGCAGCCAGGGAAGCAGCTGTACCTCTGGTAGAGTGAGCCCTCAGTCCTGAGGGAGGAACCTTACCCAATTTCTCACAGCAAAATTGGATACAAGAGACAATCCATCTGGCAATGGATATTTTAGTGGCAGGTTTCCCTTTACCAACCTCACCAAAAGTGAGGAACAGTTGGAGGGAGTCAAACCTGTGACCCTTGGTACGTTCTATGTAGTAACTAAGGGCTCTTTTGACATCTAAACTGTGCAGTCTCCTCTTGCCAGAGGAGAAATGGTCAGTGAAGTACACAGGAAGAGAAATAGATTGATTAAGGTGGAAATCTGAAACCACCTTAGGCAAGAACTTCCTGTTAGTCCTGAGGACCACCTTATCTCTATGAAAGGAGATAAAATCAGGTTCCACTGACAATGCCTGTAATTCACTTATGTGCCTGGCAGAAGTGATGGCTACCAAAAACACAGTTTTCCAAGTCAAGTACTTAAGCTCTGCTGAAGACAAGGGCTCAAGGGGTTTGCATAAGCTGAGCAATGCAAATATAAGATCCAAGGCAGGAGCAGGGGCCCTGAAAGGGGGTTAGTGTGAAGCAACCCCTTGAAAACGAGAATACAGGATGAGCTGAAAGAGAAGAGGGTTTACCTGCTGATAAGAAAGCAGACACGGCTGCCAGGTGCACTTTAGGTAGCTGGTCTCAGCCCAACGTATTCAAATGCACAATGTAATCCAGGACTGTGGATAAGTCAGCAGATTCTGGGAAATATGCTGCAGAGCACAAATGGAAAATCTCTTCATTTGGAATTATAAGTAGCCCTGGTGAAGGCTTCCTAGAAGCCTTCAAGATATCAATATACCTTGGGAGAGGTGTAGGTCAGCAAACTCTAACTCTTCAAGAGCCAGGCCTTGAGATTGAGAGATTTGAGATTCGGTACCAAACTTTCCCCTGGGCACAGGTTAACAGGTTGTGATTCCTGGGAAGACACAGGGGAAGATGGACTGCTAAGGACATAAGGAGTGGGTACCAGGGCTGCCTGGCCCAATCTGGAGCAATCAGGATCATCTTGCAGGGCTGAGATCTGATTTTGACTAGCACCTTGAAAAGAAGAGGGAAGGGGGAATAAGCATAGAGGAACTTCCCTTCCCAACTGAGAAGGAAGGCATACAGGGGGACTGAGCCCAACACTGGGGGTCTGTAGCAAAAAAGAGGAAGTTGGTGATTGTCTGGGGCTGCAAAAAGATCTATCTGCGGGGTGCCCCATCTGGCAAATACTACCTCCAGTACTAGGGGGATCCAGTGACCATTCGTGATGGCCCTGGGAAATCTTGCTGAGAGCATCTGCCAGGACATTGTCCTTGCCTGGGAGGTGAACTGCCATAAGGGAGGTGTTCAGGGAATAAGCCAGAGACCACAACTTCATTACTTCGGTGCACAAGGCCGTAGACCGAGTGCCTCCTTGTTTGTTGATGTACCACATTGTAGTGGTGTTGTCTGTTCTGACCTGTACGACTTTGTTCTGAACAGATGTGGAAAAAACTTGAAGTGCTAGAAAAACTGCTCTGAGTTCCAACAGATTGATGTGAAGCAGAGATTCCGGTGGGGACCACAATCCCTGGGTAGTGAGATTGCCCATGTGAGCTCCCCACCCTAAGAGGCATGCATCTGTAGTAAGGATTAAGGAGTGAGACTGAGGGGTGAAGGGAACCCCCTGTCTCAGATTGCTCTGGTCCTGCCACCACTGAAGGGCTTGGATCAGGGTTCGAGTCACTGGGATCAATTTGGTTAAAGGGCCTCTAATTTGAGACCAAAGGCTCTCAAATGGAACTGGACGTCCCTCATCTGAAATCTTGCTCCCTGCACCACTGCTGTAGAAGCAGCCATGTGCCCAGGGCTGCAGAAAATGCCTTGCTGGTCGAAAGACTTGCAGGGTGAAAGAGGAGGCCAGAGAGACCAGGGTCCTTGCTCTTTCCAGAGGGAGGAAGGCTCTGGCCTCTTTTGTGTTCAGTTCTGCACCTATGAAGGTGAGGAGCTGGACAGGCTCTAGAACTGACTTGTGAAGATTGAGAAGGAAACCTGGAGATGTGAGCAGTTGCTGAGTTACCTGAAGGTGAAGTTTGACTTGTTCTGGAGACTGGCCTACTATGAGCCAGTCGTCCAGGTAAGGAAAGATGGCAATCTTTTGCCCTCTTAAGTGGGCAACTGCTACTGCCAGACATTTTGTGAATACCCTCGGGGCAGAGGTGAGGCCAAAGGGCATTGCTCTGAACTGGTAATAGCCTGAGGGCAGTTAGAATCTGAGGTACTTTCAATGGGAGCTTCTGATGAGAACATGGAAGCAGCGATCCAGGGAGGCTAGCAGTCCCCTGGCCTAGAGAAGGTAAAATAGTTCCCAGAGTCACCATTTTGAATTTTGGTTTTAAAGGTGCTTGTTTAGGTATCTGAGGTCCAGGATGGGCCGCATTCTCCTGTCTTTTGGGGTAAGGAAGTACCTGGAGTACAACCTTTGCCCTGGTGTAGGGTTGGAACCCTTTCCACAGCTCTGAGAGCCAGTAGGGTAGAAACTTCTGTTTCTAGGGCAAGTGCCTCTGATGGATTTGCAGGTGGAAAGGACCTGGTTCTCATTTTTGGAAATTTTTTGAAGCCGAGAACCAGTCCCTGGCTTACTACTTCCAGGACCCACTTGTCTGATGTTAAAGACTTCCAGTCCTGGACAAAGTAAGCCAGCCTGCCCCCTACAGGTAGAATAGAATTGGCCCTGGCCACCCCATCAGGGCGCCTGCTTGGCGGGGGCTTTGGGCTGGGGGGTGGAAGCAGGCTTGCTTGCACCCCATCTGCCTCTCCCTCTAAAGAACCCCCTCTGGGCATAAGCAGAAGAGGAGGCCTGGACTTGGTAAAAAGGCCTATGAAAAGGCCTGCCCCTACCCCTGGAAGGCTGCCTTTGAGAAGTGGCCTGCCGTTCCTTGGCCTGTGCACTCCTATAGGTGGTCCTATATTCATCCATTTTCTTTATGTAATTCTCTGTCTGCTCCCCAAACAGAGAATTCCCCACAACAGGAAAATCCATGGCCTTAGACTGAGTATCCTGTGACAGGGTAGTACATCTGAGCCAAGCCATTCTGCGAAGTGCCACAGATGTAGCCATGACCCTTGATGACACATCATTAGAGTCTACTGCAGCATGAAATTGCACCTTGGATGCCTCAATACCATCCGCAGCCACCTGTTCCAGTTCCCTGGCAAGCTGGTCAGGGACCTGTTTTGCCAGGGCCAGCACAGTATCCCATCTGGATTTCTGGTACCTAGCAGCATAAGCCATATAATTTGCCTGTCTGAGTCCAAAAGATGCTGCCATATACTGTTTCTTTGCCATGGCATCAATCCTCCTGGAGTCCTTTTCAGGGGGGTGGGAAGCTAGAGGAACATTTGCCTTGTCACAGGCTGCAGCCTGCACCACCCCCACATGGCTGCATTGCTGTCTAAGGAACTCTGTATCAGAGCCTGATAACGTATACCTCTTGTCCATCCTTTTATCAACAGGAGGTATAGTGTGAGGAGTTTTTAGAATTTTTACTGTCTGTTTCCGAAAAGATTTATACAAAGGAATAGACAGTCTCCTAGACTCTGGAATATCCATCATTTCTACATAATCAGGCTCCTCTTGGTCATCAACAGCTTCCTCAACAGGGAGCTGGAGAGTTTCAGCAACTTTCTTATAGAACATAAAATGAGAAGGAGACTCAGATAGCCTTGGGGAGAAACCCTTTGACGGTCTGTCTGGAGAGATGTCTGGTTCAATGGGCACATCAGACTTTCAAAACCACATTCACTCTCCTCATACTCCTCTTCCCCTCCTCCAGTTCATATAAAATCCTCAAAATCATAATCTTGAACCGATGGAACGCGAACAGCCAGCTACCTGATGGTGTCGGTTCGGTCGGAACCGGGGAAAGTGACTGGACAATTTGAATTGCTTTAGCTATTTCCTCAGCGTTGGAGAAAGAACTTTTGGCTCCCCACTAGCTGACTTCCTAGTCCTTTTAGTTGGAACCGGCTCCTCAGAGCTGGCTCTTCGTTGGCCCGAAGAAGTATCGCCCTGGTCAGAGGGCACTCCCTCCGGTTCGGTTGGGACCGAACCGGGCTGGCCATCCGGGTCAGCGGACTTCTTGGCCTCCCTTTCCCTGAGCCTACCAACTCTACGGTGGCAGCAGGAAAATTCTTACAAATCTGGCAGTCTGCATTGAGGTGGTCAAACCCCAGACAATATACACAGGTGGTGTGTGGGTCAGCCTTAGCAAAGGCTTCCCCACAAACACCACAGTGCTGAAACCCAGTGAGCCCGGTTTTTCTTTTGGGTTTCTCAGACATTGTGCCAGCCTAACCAAACTTGCCCGTTTATGGCAATCTGCCAAGCAAGACTCCCTTATCGGTTCCCAACCGTGTCACGGGTTGTGGAAAAAACCGTAATGAAATCCGTTTTTTTTAGAACCGATAAGAACTGGGAACCGCACTCTAATGAAGGACTAGTGAAGTTTGAGAATAAACTGATCGGTTCAAACCGAACCGAAAAGCGTTTACAAGTTCCACACAGAATAAAATAAATGTAAGCCTATCTATTACTTACAATACCACAGACAGAGCTTGAACCGACCGGTTGCGGTTTAATTTAGGTCAAAAAAACGATAAATTAATACTTTTTAACCAACAAAAGAACCGAGCAAAGGAGAAATCTCCGGAGCGACTGTTCAGTGAGGCGGAGTAAAGAATCTGACAGTTTGAGTTTGAGCAACAACAGACAGAGGGTGGGATATTCAAACTGCGCCCAAAAAGTGCACAACAGCAGGAGCAAGCGCAAGTCACTTGCACACACACAATTGTCGCGATATTCAAACATGGAGCAAGGCCAATTACGCAAGCAGCCAACGTCTGAATATCGCACAAACTGCGCCATAGCGCAACCAGGAAGGAAGCTGAGCAGAAATGATGCGCCATAGCGCAACAAGGCTAGCCCAGCTGAGCAGTCCAGAGGGCCATAGCGCAAGCAAAGAGACCCCGCAGCATAGCAAATGAAGTGCACAACCAGGGAGGTAGGCAGGGTACACCACCCATGCCACAGATGGGCACAGGGGACACACTGCCGAACCAACAATGTACCCCCACCCCCAAGCACAGCATAACTGGGGAGGGATGGAGCAGCCACTGGGCCATGGGGACAAGCAAACAAAACACATCCCGGCCGTGTTACTGCAGCACACCTACTGTCAACCTGAGACTGGCACACAAAGGGGGCGGAGCACCCCAGTGTCCAGCGGCCCCCCCCTGTGCACAGCACTCCCAGCACTGTGACCCCACAACACCACCCATGCGCAGTGACCAGCACTGCAGGAATCCCCAGGCCCCCCCGGAACACTGCAACCTCGTGAACCACAGAACCACACAAGCCAAACGCACCATGACCACCCAGGAATGGGTGGCAGCACACAGCAATACTGACTGGAAGCCTCACCCGAGACACCACCCCACACACACGCACACATACCCATGACCATACCACACCTAATGCCATGCACACCACTGCAACTGAGCACCTATAGCCAGCTGAAAATCAGAGACCACCACGGTATTCATATCAAAATATATATGTAATAAAGATGCATAACAAGAACAACAAACAGTAACATATGTACAAAGCAGGGGTGGGGGTATGGGTATGAGGTAGGGGTGGGTAAGGGGCAGGGGTGAACAACTGGGAGAGGGAAGGTGGGGATTGCCGATGTCTGGCTACCGCCTGGCAGCCTACCCTCCTCCTGCCTGGCGCTGTGCCCGTGGCCTCCTCCAGTGCCACATGCCATGCTGCTGTAGGTCGAGGAGGAGGATGGTATGCGAGTCCATGGCCACTTGAGTCAGCCTCCGCACACCCTGCTCCAACATGCGCAGGATCCGGATACCTAGGACAAGGGATCATAGTCAATGGCTGTGACTGTCCACATCCCTGAATGCATACAGCCAAGTGCCCCGCTCCTGTGATGGACTGCACCCACCCACAGTGACCGTGCACAAGACATGCCAAACCAGCCAGCAACGGCCATGTGTACCACTGCACACACACACCGCCCATGTCCAGCACAGCACAACCAAGGCTGCCCAGTGACGTGGCTACATGGTGGGATGCTAGTGCCACAGCCATGTGCCCAGTGCATGCATGGACCACCAGTGATGCACACACACACACATATGCAGTGCCACTGAACAGTGATGACTGTCACATGTTGCGTGCATGGTAGTGTCGTCCATGGAAGGTGTCCGTGCCCCCCCAGCATGCAATAGCATCCATGATGTAATGACACTCACCCTCATCAAGCCGCTGCAGCAGGTGCTGCTGTGGCTGTGGCTGCGGCTGCTGCTGTGGCTGCTGCTGTGGCTGTGGCTGTGGCACACCTCCTCCGCCAGCCACCCTGGCACCACCATCCCAGGCCTCAGCCTGTGCCCGCCTCTGCTCCTCCACGCCTGTGGGAGACAAATGAAGAGAAACACATCAGTGAGATCCCAAAGCAGACAGCCCCTTGCCCCATTGAGTGTGCCTGCCCACACAACCAGACCCAAACAGCACACACCTGCAAACACCCTCACAGCAAACCATAGCCCAACCCACCCCCATGCGCAGATCACATTGCGCAGATCACATTACACAGTCACCCAGTCGGACAATACCAGTGCATACACAGCACACCCACCTGGCCTGGGCACAATGCCCCTCCTGGCACGCGACCTGAGGCGCTCAAGCAGAGCACGGTCCCTCCTCCGCAGGTCGCTGTAGCGGTGCCTGCACTGCTCAGGGGTCCTCCTCCACCCAGTGGCCTGCTCCAGGGCAGTGGTGACCTGCTGCCACACATGGGTGCGTGGCACCTGCAGGGGCACTCCCTCAAACAGTGAGCCATGGTGAGGCTCCACCACAGCCACCAGGTTTGCCAATTCCAAGACCCCCCCATTGTGGTGCTCTCCTGCGTGCCATTTTCAAAATGTACAGTGGCAATATGGCGATCCGCAGTGCGGCAACCCCACGTTGAACTGTTGCGCAATACAACTCCATCACTGCCTATCGCGCTGTTTGGACAGTGCCATCGGTCCACATCACGCTGTCACTGAACAGCGCGATAGAGCTGTACACATGCCAGACGTACAGCGCCAGGGGGCAAAGGTCAGCCACAAGGTCATGGGTCAGTGGCGCAAGGCCACGCACAGCGCCATCGGACATCCACACGTCCTGCGCAATTGGTCACCTGCGTGCCAGTGCCACAGTGGACTATTGCGCAGTACTGCCACAGCGCCATTTGGTGACCAGCGCTGTAGCGCCACTGGCACAATGGTGGCCGTGTCCTGAATTGCTGATCGTGCACAGCATGTCATCAGTGTGGCAGACGCCTGTGTAAGCTACCTGGGCATGTGCAATGCAGTGTACCACATAGTCACAGAAATGCACCATTGGCTCAGCCGGCTCAACCGTATTGCGCAAAGCGCAACGGCACGATATTCAGCCAACACATGCAACTCATCTGATCAGCCATTCAAAGGTGCAGTGGCGCGATTAGCATGTCATTAAAGTTGTGCCACTCCCTAATTTGCATGCATTGCACTATAAATACGTGACATTGGGCTGCGCTGGCCAGATTCGGTTACTGCAGGTGAGAGGTGAGTTGCATGCTGTGTGATGTTCTGGCCAATGGTCATGGGATAACGCTGTAGACTGCACAGTGACAGGTGTCCACTTCCACCCATACAGGCTGACATGACTGAGCAGAGCCAAGGTGAGGGTGAGGATGGTGGGCGAAGAAGGAGGCTCAACTTCACCACAGCGGAGACAGAGGCCCTCTTCCAGGCCTACCTGGAAGAGGAGCCACTACTGAGTGGATGGCGGGGCATCCCTCAGGCCCTTGCGGCTGCATGGGAGGGGGTAGCTCGGGCAGTGAACCTGCATGGAAGCCACCAGCACTCCGTGCAGGAATGCAAAAAAGAAGATGGGGACAGACTGCAGAAGGGTGAAGGAGAAGGTGGCAGCCCTCAGGGCGGCACGTGCTGGCACAGGCGGGAGCCAGCCAGCGGTGGCGGAGCTGACCCCGGCTGAGGACCGACTGGCTGCATCAATGCAGTGGAGTGATGTAGAGGGCATACCAGGAGGTGGATTCCAGACAGGTGGAAGCCCATCACTGCACAGTATGACATGGTGGTGGTGTTGGGGGGGGAAGGTTGATCACATGCACTAACATGTCCTCACTTTCTGTTACAGATCCCGTTCATCTGCAGGGGACGGTGGTGGTGGGACCATGGAGTGAGGAAGACCTGCCAGAGGTGGAGGAGGGTCCATCCACCTCTGTCGCCAGCCGGCATGCACTGCACCAGCATGCACTCCTGGCTGCCACCTCTGTTGTCAGTGAGTCAGGTGTGGGGGGTGCACAGCCTGTGTCTCAGCAGTCTGGCATGCAAGCATGTCAGCATGCTGTGACTGTGGCTGTAGCATGTACCTGCACCATTGATGAAGCAAGGACTGCAATGGGCAGTGACACGTGTGTGTCCCATGACGGACACACAGCAGGCCAGCACGTGCCACTGGACCTAGCTGGTTCCAACGTGTGTGCAAGCACGTCAGCACAGTCCCAGGCTGTGCCTGTCAGCACCAGTGGGGCAGCACCGGTGGCTGTGCAGGTGTCTGGCACTGTTGCGGCCACAGCAGTGGAATGAGTGGTCCCTGGGGCACAGCAGTCAGAGGTGCAGCAGCAGCAGTCACCCACCAGGTCTGGGGGTACAGGGTCCAGCAGTGGCACATGCACACCACCCATTGATATGCCCATACCTGGTCCTGGTGAACAGCTCCCACCCTCAAGGGGTGTTGAGCATCAGGACCTTCCATACCCCGGGGGACAGGATGTGGCAGAGGACCCATTTGTCGAGCACATCTGCCTGCTGTGGGAATCAGTACAGCAGCAGAGGTGGGTTGCAACGTCTGTGGAGGCACTGTGCATGGCTGTGGAGCGGCACAGCAGGGACAGTGCTCTGATCCTTGCAGAGATGGTCCAATTGTGGATGGATGTGACCGCCAACATTGACAGGCAGACCCAGGCATTGGTCGCTGTCGTGGCTGCATTGGGCACACAGTCAGGTGCCCCTGTACCGCGCACCCCACACAGTACGCTCTCCACTCCCCATTCCCGGCATCGTGCGACACCCGGCCTGTTGATGCTGGGTTCTGCTGTGGGCATCCTGAGCACCCCTGGTGCAGGTATGTTTGGCATGCTGCAGACCCCTGTGTGGACAAGGTCACGATCATGCAGTGGGACCCCAGGTGTCCATCGGTGCCACCCCATGTGGCCCCTGCTCAGCCTGCCAGTGCTGTTGGGTCACAGCGCGGCCACCCATGCATCCGCGGTGGCTGTGGAACAGTGCAACATGACTGATCTGTCTCCCAGTGTGGGCCCTGTCTGGTGCTGCCCTGTGTGCAATGTGTGTCATGGTGGGCAGTGCACTGGTGGGTGCCCTGCCCAACATGCCGACACGCGGACCACCTGCACACCAACCCGACTGCTGTCCACAGTTGCGTGTGCATGATGATGCCTGCTTTGTACTGTACACCAAGGTGCAAGGGTGCCCAGCATCTGACACACATACTTGGACAGTACAGGTGGTGGGGGTGGTCTGTGGATCTGGGTGTTTGCTATGTCTGTTCCTGCTCTGCTGTGCACCTGCCCATGTACGCTTTGAGCCTGGTGTGTGTGTATGTGTCCATATGACTGTTCACCCCTCCCTGATGGTGTGTTCATGTGCCTGGACCCTTCCACTCCCCTTGCCGTCATGCACCCCTGGTGTGTTACCCTGTGTGCCTGTGGGTTGTGCCTGGACAGTGTTGGTTGCACATGGCCCCTTGACTTACTTGTGTCGTGCATAATGCTCCTCCGTGATGGTGTCCCGGTGCAGCTGGGCCTGCCGGATCAGTCGGGGGTCCCTCCGTCCAAGGGGGGGCTGCTCATCACCATCATCACCGGCGCCGCTGGCGTCCCCATCGCTGTCCCCCTCCTCGACCTGTATGGCTATCCCACAGTCTTTGGCCATGTTGTGCAGGATACAACAGGCCAGGAATATCCCACAGGCCTTTGAGGAGCTGTACTGTAGGGCACCGTCAGAGGTGTGTAGGCATCGGAAGCATGCCTTAAGCATCCCAAACACCCGCTCGATGATGTTGTGTGTGGCGGCATGTGCCTCATTATAGCATTGCTGTGATGGGGTCATGGGGCGCCGGTACGGTGTGAGCAGCCAGGGACGGAGTGGGTATCCACTGTCACCTGTGTGGAGATAGTGGAGATAAGTATCATGTTCAGGTCCATATTGCCCATATCCCTGTGTGCCACTACCATGGCACCTGTGGCATTCCCACCCTTGCCCCAAGTTTGCAATTCATACATGCGTACTCACCCATTAGATGGCCTGTGTGGATGTCCCCACTCTCGAATCGATGGCACAGTGCGGACTGATACCATATGAAGGCATCATGTGCTCCACCAGGGTGTGTGGCACAGACATTGATTATGCACCCAGTGGCATCACACACCACCTGGCAGTTGACACTGGAAAAGCCCTTCCTGTTCCTGTATGCGGCCCCATCGGGGCCAGGTGGCATGCGAATAGCCACATGGGTGCAGTCTATGGCCCCTAGTATGCCAGGCATACGTGCTACCCTGTGGAACTCCTGCATGTTTGCTGTATACTCTACCACGGTGCTGGGGAAATGGATGTACTCCGCAGCATGTGGCAGCAGTGCGCTGAGGAATTGGGTGAGGATGCGTGACGTGGCCGACTGTGTTATGCCTGTGGTGTCCCCTGTCAGCCTCTGGAAGGTACCCGTGGTGAGCAGGCACATGCAGGCTGTTACCTTTGTCTCCACTGACAGAGCGTGACTCCATCGTGAGGGTGCCTGCATCACATCACTGCACAGCTCACAGAGCCGCCTCAGTATTGCCCTGTTCAGGTGGTACCGGCCCACAATCTCTACGTCTGAGTACAGCTCAAAGCTGATGCGGGCACGGTACTGCCTGTTGGGGGCATACCGCCGACGGGCCCTTCCACGGCCACGTCCCCCTGCAGCATGCCTTCTCACCCCCCTCATTACAGCTTCCATATGGAAGCTGGCACTGTCCATCTCCCTGGCTTGTGTCCCCCCCCCGGCTGTTGTTGTTCTGTTACCCCCGCTGTCCTGACTGCTACCTCCACTGCACCGGGTACACCTACTGGCCTCTGCAGTCTGTGGCCCTGCACACCCTCCCTTGTCCCTCTCCTCTCCTGTGCACTCTCAGGCCTGCACTGTTTGCCACTGTCTCCCTGTTTCTCCCTGCCTCATGTGGCTTCCCTGTAGCATTCTTGCTCCTCTTCCTTGAGCCTTTTTATTTTGGCTCATTTCCTCCGTGGCGCACCTTCCGGCTCATCTGCTGTTGCGCATTGAGCAAGTCTTTGAATATCGCATTACGCTCTTTATGCATGGGTCCACCCCCTTCGATTGTGCATGCCTTCATTTACATTGCACTGTTGCTCAGCCTGTTTTCAGTGGCGCAACTGCCTCCTGCTGAATATCGCAGAATGGCGCAATTTCGGACTTGCGCATGCGCAACCCTGTTGCACATGGCGCAACCCTTTTGAATATCCCACCCAGAGTGTTCAACTGAGCTCGAGCTCAAAGTTCCATGCATGGAAAGTTAACTCTTTCACCTCTGGAGCAGTTCGAAGGTTGGGACTCACTGCATATGTTATAATATAGCAAGACTTCATGTTGTTTGAAACAACATTATGATCTCCCATATTTGGAGAACAAACCATTGTTTCTAAGACTGCAATGTCAGGGGACAGAAAAATAAGATCTAATATATTTCCAGGACTGTCTATCTTACCCTTTCTTGTTGGTGTACTGACTATTTGAATGAGATTTAAAATCTGAAATGATTCCTTTAACTTCTGACCTCTCCTTTCCCCCCAAGCAGCATTGAAATCACCTATTAATACTATATTTTTATCTTTAAGATGCAACTCTATGGCATCAGCCAGCTTCTAGAAATGGCTTGATTTTACCTTGGGAGGACAGTAAACCACTCCCAACAACTAGATCAATGGAAAAAAATATATGCCAACATGCACTCCATTCCTTCAATTTTACAAGAAAAAATAATCTCAGAGTGCCCCAAAGAGTTATTTACATACAATATTATACCCCCTCCCCTGACCCCTCTATCCCTGCTATGAAAATAATAACCATTTAGATCTAAATCTTTATTTTCTTCTTTCTTTCCCAACCAGGTCTCTGAAAGTGCAATTATTTCTGTTTTTTCTATTTCGACCCAGATGTGAAGCAGGTCCATTTTATTTTCCAAACTTTGTGCATTATCATGCATAATTTTTATTTGCCTGCGTTCAGGGCCTGGGTTTGTTTCAATATCTCTGCTAAGAGCCAAGATCACCAAAAGTACCCATTCGTTTGTTCTACCAATTGGCCTGGAAGTAAAACCACACCTCACCTGCTGACTCTTCAAATGGAGTTTCACCAGGAGGAAACGATTTCTCCTTTTTACCAGGCTAGATCCGTTTTTGACAGAACAAGCAAAGGGATGAAGATCCTGGTGTAACTGGCACTTTAGGGAAAGCGAAGCAGCCTTATTCATAAAACATGTTTGAGACAAGCAAATTAGTATAATCAATACCCCCAAAACACAGCAAAACATCACTTTTATATTGTTTTTATGAATTTGTTTAAATTCCATATTTATTTTGCAACAATATTATTTCAAAACCACAAATGAATATCCACTAAGCCACTAGTAACAATAATGAGCATTCAGTATCTATCAAAAAGACTACCAGTTTGGTAGATAGTGAGGTTTCAGAATTGCATCAAGCACTAGTGGCACTAAATTTAAAACCACCACTTCAAATTTACCTGTTTCTTATAATTTGCTATAAACTACCTACTCAGTTAAAAAGCAAATCTTATTTCAAACCCCCATTCAGTTTGCCAGTCAGATTGTTCTCAGTTTCAATTTCTTTTTTGTTTTTCTCTGCCAAGTGATGCTCGTGCCACTCACGATCTCACCACAGTGCTCGCGTTGTAGCAGCACGGAGGTTTTTAAAATGTATGGCTCCATCTTTGGTGTGACACTCTCCTCCTTTGATGTGACACACCTTAGTGTTTTGTTCTGCCAAAAACGGATCCAGCCTGGTAAAAAGGAGAAATCCTTTCCTCCTGGTGAAACTCCATTTGAAGAGTCAGCAGGTGAGGTATGGTTTTACTTCCAGGCCAACTGGTAGAACAAATGGATGGGTACTTTTAGTGATCTTAGCTCTTAGCAGAGATAATGAAACAAAGACACTTTAGTGTTTTGGCCATTTGCTTGCAGGTGTTGCGTAGGTGCTTGTAAGCATTCCAGAGTTGGGGGGAAGGGAACGCTTTGTAAGCCTTTCACTGGCTGCAGTCCCTCTCTTTCTATAGGGCCTGTAGGTACTTTGATATCCAATGGGTGTAATCCCCCCTCACCCTATGAGTGGTGAGAGGGAAGTGGAGCTAACTGCCGATGACAAATTATCAATGAGGTAAAAGGCAGACCAGTTTAATGCTCTTACATCATTGAGAAGCCTGGTGGGGTCTGAGCAGCTAAAATTTCTGAAAGAGAGTTATTTGGGAGGAGGATGTTTAATGTTGGTAGCCAGAATTATGTAAGTAGAGGAGTGGTCATGTAAAGAATCCGACAGGATCCCCACCTGAAGGGCCATGTCCACCTAATTTGTGGCCATGCAGTTGAGTAGGGCATGGTTTAATGTATGAGCATTATGTCTGGTGGGGTAGGAGATGACTTGCTCGAGGTTGTGGGATTTTAGGAGATTAGCATAGTCAGGCTCCTGGGTGCCTAGCCAATTGAGGATGAAATCTCCATCTGTCCCTGATTGGAGTTGTTAGCCCTAGACCATCCAATAGGTTAGATAAGCCTGGGATACCTCTGGTAGAGGGTTGTAGCAGCACCCCAGGTAAATTTCTTTAAAGGAGTTACTGATCGGCTAATCTGGAAGACATGAGGCAGAGGTCCATCCTTGAGGGATTACTCTCATTATTTAATTTCAATAAGCAAGCAGATAGCAGAGGGGTCCTTTCATGTTGGAACACCTGGAGGAAAATGTAGTGCCCAATCCTGAAAAACTATTTGATTTATCCATGGGTAAATGAGGACCCATTTTGGCATACTCCTGCTCAATATTGAGACATTCCAGAGAGGTAATGGAGCCTTGGGTTTTTCTTTATCAAGGGGTATGTCCAGGGAAGAAAATAGTCTCTTTAAGCAAGAAATGACAGCAAGTAGAGGTGACTCTGGAGAACATACTATACTGTACTTGGTTCTATACTTCATTCATAAGACAGAAAAGGCTAGTTTGTCCATTGTGTCTGTCTTTCAATTCCATGAGGGTCATACTATTCCAGTCCCCTAAACAAATAAACATATGCGGTCTACTTTTAAAGGCTTCAAATGTTCCAAATTATGTCGCCTCTATAGGAAGGACTTTCCATCACCTTGCAGTGTGCTGTTTACTACATACTGTACAGCAGAAATCAACTAATAGGTGTAAAACAAATTTACATCGGTAGAAGTTGAGCAGCATTAACCCAAGGGAACTGGAAAAGATGCTGAATAAGGTTATACTGCTTTTGCACCCAAAGGTGATATAAACACAAAATAGGGTTAATTTTTCCAGCAAATACTATACCATAAAGTTAATGCAAAGACCGGAGAAAAGGGAGGAGCTTAAACACATCTGTGATGTCTGCATTTAAGTGATCTGTCTTGGGACCTGCTAGTTTGATAAATGTAATGGCAATATAATAACAGGGTTGCATTTTTTTCCCTAAGGGAAACCTGGTTGTAATTTGCCGTTATAACCTGCAGATTATAACGACAAACGTGTCGGGTTTCCCTTGGTCTGCACATGCACCAGCTGCACATCTTCCCTTTCTCAGCGTCAGTTACATTTCCTTACTGCTGGAGACTTTGCTGACACTTGGACTCGGTGGTAAGTTTAAAAAAAAAATCACTGAGCTACAGCGCTTAAAACTGCCTGCTTTAAAAAAAAAGGGGGGTGGGGAATGATACCCAGCAATTATATAAAATAAAACACGGGTTGTGTGTTAAAGTTAGATGATGTATTTTCTGGTGTTGGATGCTTAAATAAACCCTTGAGTTTATATAGCATCCAACACCGGTGTGTAAATTATCATTAAGCATACAACCACGCAGCATTATTCTATACGTTAATGCATGCATACACCAGTGAAAAGTCTTCAGAAGGCTTAAAAGAATGTATACATGGATCAGTGGCAGAGTGAAAAGCTCACAGGTGTGATAATGAGGCATTTCTTCCAAAAGAACATGCGGATGTCAGAACCAGTTGGACAGATTCAGAAGTTGGTAAAAGGAGGAGATTGAAATGAGTCAGTGATAAATTAGTTTTGGAGCTCTTTAGATAACAGGTCTGAACAGTGTCTGCATTACTTGAGGTAGAATGATGATTCTGACAGGTGAAGGATGAGTCTGAAAGGGACTAAATCCCTTTATAAAGTTTAAAGGAGAAGTCAGACAAGAGAAATGCTATCATGGACTGGGAGGGATGAATTGTTTAAGTCAGTGACTCTTAACAGGATTGGACAGATAGCATAAATGTTATTTCCATCCCAAAAACACGAGGTTGAATGTTTTACAGTGACAGCTTATTTTTGAATGAGCCCCCTCTCAGTGACTACAGACATGAAGGAATGTGGAAGATGGAACAAAAACAAGCTGACTTATTAAAATTACTGCAGACTGGATGACTTGGAAAAAAGCACAATTTGACACTGTCTTATCTAAAATCTTCTTAAGAACATAGAATACATGCTGGCCAATATGAGACTTGGAAGATAAGTCTGATTAGGACACTGCTGTCTGACAACATAAGAGGACAAAGGGCAGAGAAATGTATGTATGAGCCACAGAATGACTGTAATAGTGCCAGTTGCCTAGTGAATTGCCTGCATAAGAGTTCATTATCTAAAGTGGCCCAGCAGAGTTTGGTGTTGAATCTGGCAAGCTGGGCAGCTGCCTTGGAGGAAAATGAATGATGATAATCATAAATGTTGGTACCCCCATATCGAAAAGCAAGGTCTCTATAAAGTATAAATATGAAACCAGCTCCTCTCCACATGATGGAAACACTTCTCATATAATGTGTCTGAAAATGCTGGAAGCAGACACAATCTAAGGAAAGGAAAGTTTCTTTAAGAGTCTGTGCTCTTTAGTTTTTAGGACTATGGAAACACTGCCTCATGGTATGCCCCTTTTTTCAGTAGTGATGTGGAATGAGATTAGAAGGGATGATAGATTAATAACATTCCCTTCATAAATGCCCTTTCTCAGGTGACTAGGCACCAGATGAGTGAGGTCAGAGGTAGAGACATTAAGCTGAATGGTCAGTAGTATGGGACTCATACCTGGAATTAGAAATTAGGAAGTGGTGCAGGAGGTTGATGGAGTATTGGAGCTGAAGGCTGATCGTGTATGTTTTTTGCCCTCAACTGTGCCCTTGGGGCAGCGCTGCCTATAACTCTATTCTTAAATATTCTTCTTTGAGAACTAAATCACTGCTCCTATAGATTTACTATTACTAACACTACGCCACCATGGATCACCAGTCAAATGAAATTCTGACCAAAACAGAAATGAGGGAACCTTGTCTGGATTCAACCCTCAACCTGTGGTTTATGAGGCTGTAGACCTCTCTACTACACCGTCTAGTTGGGACAGCAGTGAAGCTCAGCTGTTTAGCTGTAGAGGCTTCAGATCTGCATGTACTGCCCCCAGGTAGAAATGCTGCCCCTGAGGGAGTGCTGCCCCCAGGGAGATGCCTGTATTGTCCCTGAGACAGCGCTGCCCCCCCCTCCGGGCACAATTGAAGGCAAAAAACTTTCAACTGCCGAGCACCTGCATCTGAAGCTGAATGTTGGGCTTTTATATGTACGAGTCCAAATGCTGAAATCAAGCCTGACCAAGGCCTGCAATGAAAGAAAATGACTGGGAGAAGTCCCTTGTCATCACAGTAATATAGTAATTGCTGGTACCAGTAAGTAGAATATTACTCGTTTCTTGCATTCATGTTTAAAAAATCACATCCAGTGGAAATGCTTATTTTCATAGCTGTCCCACTTGGTAGTGAGAGATCCTCTATTAGACCTGCTTATATAAACTCTCTCTCCTAACTCATAAGTTTCTAGAAGAGCCATTATGAAAGAAAAATCGTGACTCTCACTGGGACTTGAACCCAGGACTTTGGCATTCTGTGCCTTGCACTTAACCACATGAGCTATAGGAGTTAAGAGCAAGGCACAGAATTCCAAGGTCCTGGGTTCGGGTCCCAGTGGGAGTCATACTTTTCCTTTCATGTGTACAACTGGATTTTGATTTTCAAAATTGCCTCGCAGTGGCTAAACTTCTTTGAAAGAGAAAGTGGAAGTTAGAAGAGCCATAAGAAACTCACACTCATCTGTTTTTCTGTAAGTAGCCATAATAGAAAATAAAGATTCCTATTCATCCTAACAGTTAGCCCCCACCATTTTTTGCAAACACACTTTGTTACTGTGAAATATCAACATGTGGGCAGGGTATGCAGGAAACATTTTCTTTAAAAAATACCAAATCCCTGGCACCACACTTTTAGAAATGTAGTTTAAAAACAAACAAAGAAAAAAAGAACCCTGTTCTACTATGATCATGTTTATAGAACTTAGCTCTTAATAGTGAATGCATCTCTTAATAAAGAAGAGCAGCTGCACAATGGAGCAAAAAACCAAAACTCACAGCAGCAACAAAAATGCTTCAGGGAACCACAGAGGAGAATAACAGAGGTGACAAACCCCAAAAGACCAAAAAGAAAGTAAAAAACAGTGACAAACAAAACAACAAAGCACAGAGGCAAGCCAAAAAGCAAACCAAGAGATAGGCTACATGTGAAGCAACTAAGGTAGGGAGTTCAGGGACTAAATGGGTGTACCTAGGTGGAGTATGGGAGGAGCTTTGTCAGCTGTTCATCAAACTGCAGGTACAGCCTTTAAAATATGTTATAACATGGCAAATGAAAATGGACCTTTCCCATTTGTCAGCATCTGTCAGGTGACCATGGATTAATTCTCAATTAATGGTTGCTCCCTTCACAGCTCAGAGTCAGCACTTGCAGTCACAGGACACCCCCTAGAGGTGCTGAGCCACTTCTGCTAGTCTAGGGACTGCAGTGTGTTTTCTGAGCTTAGCCCTGAAAATGCTGCCAGTCAAACTCCTCAGCATGCTCTGTTCCTGAACGCAGTAACAGCACCGTGCGGTGTCTCCGAGTTCTGCTATGTGGCAGTTTTTACAGTTTCCCTGACTCACTTTAGCTCTCTCTCCCCTCAACTCTTTGTAGCTCTCCCTCCTTAGTGTTTTGCTCCATAAGTGGTAACAGCACCATTCTGTGTCCCCGAGTCCTGCTATGTGACAGTTTTTGCAGTTTTCCTGACTCGTTTTAGCTCTCTCTCTCTCCCAAATCCTGATAGCTCTTCTTCCTTAGTGGTTTGCTCCCTGAGTGGCAACAGTACCATGCTTTGCCCCCGAGTCCTGCTATGTGGCAGTTTTTACAGTTTCCCTGACTCCTTTTAGCTGTCTCTCCCTGACTCCTGGTAGCCCTCCCTCCTTAGTGTTTTGTTCTCAAAGCGGTTGTTTCTCTCCCTGCTTACTCTTACCTCCCCTGCTCCACTTTCAGGGCTCCAATGTTCTCCTTGGCTTTACTATCTCCGATGCCAAACTTAATTTGAACAGGAAGATCAGAGCGCACCTGTCTCCTCCTACCATCACTTTACTCACTGCTCTCTGTTAGTGATGCTTAGGGGCTCCTTCCTGTGCAAGAAATTGGTTATTCTCACTCTGGACAGGATTTAACCACAAATGACCAGTATGCCATTACCCAGTGAAGTGAAGGTAGTGGAGGTGGCAGCAGCTTCACAATTCACAGAACAGCAGTACAGCAGGGTGAGTCAGTCGGACATGGATTTGGCATGGCCTTGGCCTGCGGTAGGGGTTCTGCTCAAGAATTGCTACTAAATTAATGTAGAAGACTGGGCATAAGTTTAATATGTGTGTATTTATAACATGGGCAGGGATAATAGCATTGTGCTCACCTGTCTGTCGCATCTGTAACCATACAGTCCATGTTTTCACTGGCCATGTTATAAGTGAATTAATCCACTTCAGAGCATGAGTTACATGGAGACTAGTCCATGCCTGGATGGTTGTTGGCACTCGGCCTATGGTCTCATGCAACCCCCCCAGGTGTGTATTAATTCCCCAGTAATCCACAGTCTGTCATGGGTTCATTTTTTATTTTATGGATGTCAGTAGCTAACGCTGTACACAAGCAAAATAAGCAATTAGGAAATTCTCAGTGGTTACTGTACCACAGTATACAAGTGTTTTAAGCATTTATATGATAATTAATTCTAATGCAGACAGGGTTTATACAGGAATTACATAAGAAAAAATTGAAGTGGGGGGAAAGAAGATGCATTTTTTTACATAATCTGGTAAAACTTTCTAGGTGATGGGTGGAATAAGAAGACTTTTCACCTGTGACTCAGAGGAGTGAGGATTTTGAGTATTTCTCCAATACTGTATGTGTCTTCACCTTGACCCAGCTGAGATGTATTTGATGTGCTGCTGAAGTTTAAATGAGGTGTGCACCTCAACTGCACTACTGACAGAGAGGGGTACATGAGGTAAAACAGCAGTGCACTTACAGTGTAACGTAAGTGTAGATGATGTGCATCTAAGCAGTGCAAATTAGGTACACCTCACTTGAGGTCTAGGTCTGAGGTGTAGATGATGTGCATCTAAAAATACCAACAAGTGACAGTACAGTTCACATTAAACTTATTGTGCAAGCAGTTAACAACCTGTTCATATTTAAAGGAGAACCGCACTGAACCTGTAAGTCATTTTTCCAGTAGATGCCTTTTTCATATATTTGATCCCTTTCTGTTATTGGTCTGTATTTGCTGGTATTTTAGTAAATGCCCGATTCTCAAAAGGTTACGCCAAGTGTTTTTGTAGTATGTCAACCAGGAATGTCACAAATGGCAAGTTACACCTGCATTTGTGACATGCAGAATTCAACAAACCGCACATGCAAAATAACAGAAATCAATATGCCAAAGTCCACTTACGCCACAGCTGCGACAAACCCTGAGATATGCAAATGCATAGTGTGAGATACAACAAAGAAAGTAGCAGATAGGACCGAAGTGCAATTCTAGAAGTTGCAGAATGTCAAAATAGGCCAATCAGAATTGGCAGAAGTTACACCAGGGGTTAGCAGGTGTAACCTCAGCAGAGTATACAAGGGGCCCCAAGGAGACACACATGAGAGAGAGAGACACTGTGGAGCAAGCAGTGGAAACACACACATTGGAAGTGAGTGAGAGAGGAATGGCAGCCCCAGTAGCCTTAATGGGCATACTCTTGGCAGCAGAGAGATGGTGTAGGCACCACAGGAGGTGAGCTGGCAGGAACCAGGGGAAAAGGCAGCAGCAACAACAGTAAAGACCAGCCAGACACCATGCACCACATGTGTACCAGCCCAGGAAGTCATACCTAGACCTTATGGAGGAGCACTGCATTGCACACTACCACCTGCCAAGTGTCACCATAGCTGAGCTGTGTGACAACCTGAGGGAAGATCTCCAGAGTGCCACAGGTAGGGGGCATTCTGTCCCTGTAGAGGTGAAAGTCAGAGCAGCATGGGCACCACCAGGGGAGGCTGAGGTCTATATGAGCCGCAAGAGGTACCACTCCATGAACATGTAGGTCGTGTGCAATGCCCAGTGTAGGATCCTGGATGTAGTGGCCCAGTACCCTGGTTCCTTCCGTGATTCATACATCCTACACAGCTGTGGCCTGCATGAGACACACAAGCAGATGGCTCCTTGGTAGGTCCAACTGGCACACAGTGTGAATATCACTGCCCAGGAGAGACAGCAACATTGTGCAGTGCACTCACGATGTGTCATTTCACCCCAACAGGTGACAGTGGCTACCCGCAGCTGCCATGGGTGATGACACGCCTCTGACATCCACACACTGCAGCCGAGCAGCAGTATAATGATTCCCATGTGGCTACAAGGACAGTGATTGAATGTACCTTTGGCATCCTTGAGGCATGGTTCAGGTACCTTGGCCAGTCAGGTGGAGCACTTCAGTACAGCCCCGAAATGGTCTGTAAAATATTCCTCATGTTCTGCATTCTGCATAACCTGGCACTGAAGAACCATGTACCACTGCCAGACATGGATGGCATGGAAGACGACAGGGATGGAAACCATCAGGACTGTCCCGTGAGGCAGCTGCAGGCCTATGCTGCACTGTGCCAGGTAGGACAATGCACGAGATGTGATCTGATCAATCACCACTTTGTATAAGGGTCACCAGCACTATGCATTGTGCACTTGCAGCAGTATGGAAGCAGACCCTGAACAGCCGAACAACAGACAGATCTGCTGCCTGGTGCTGGGCACATGACAAGGTGACATCGTGTACATCAGCCAGTGACCCTGTCCTGTGTCCAGCATCTGGTGGGCAGACCAACTGCCTGCACTGTGTGGGGAGACCAAGGTGGACAGGAAAGCATGCTGCAGCCACACAAATACAGCCCTTCGCCCCTGACAGACAGCAATGCTATGTCCCTGCGATGTGTTGCATGGATGGTACAATCCCCACCTTGTCCCGCACCACAGTACTGCAGTGCACACTACCTGCACAACTGTGGACACTGTGTTGCTGGACTGCCACGCCATACACTGCTGTTCACTGTGACACCCAGGCACTGCACACCAGCCATGGTCACAGGCCGAATAACAGTGATGCCTTGTCAGGTGTGTGGCACCGAGATGATGGTCCACCCATGGCACACATGCACTGTCCTGCCAACACATGCAGTGTCCAGTATTGGCCACCAGCATGTGACACCACCCAGCATATTTGTAGAGTGCATGGTACAGGTCCCCACAGTACTGCTGGCATGGCAGCAATTCCAAACATGCAGATCTGCATACCCCCACTGTATGGCCTATGCACAGAGTACGATGTATGAGGACATTGTGAAAAACGTGTCTATGCCTTCTGTTGGCACCCTTTGCAAACTGTGTGAGAGATCTTTCGGCACCATGCATTTCTGCTTAAAGTTGAATCAGCATAATATTCTGTGGTGATTTGCATATGCAGCCCATGATGCTTTGCATTGTGGGGGCATGTGTGATTTTTTTATTTCTTTGAAACTTGGCTTCCCGGCCAAAATCCCTTTGGGGTAACCATTGCCTCAGTGCTTGCACGAAGAGGTTCTTTGTCTTTTAAATTGTTTTTTGTTTTAATTGGGTTCACCACAACATAACCCTGATAGACCATCTTAGGGTAGCTGGTTCATTCCACTGAGGTGTCAAGCAGATGAGGCATACTGATGAGTCCTGGTAAGGTGAAACATGTGTCTATGTCTTCGGTTGGCACCCTTTCCAAACTGTGTGAGAGACCTTTCGGCACCATGCATTTGCATTGTGGGGACATGTATGATTTTGTATTTCTTTGACAGCATAATGAAGTTGTGTGGATGTCATTTCACCACACCTGTGGCCTACGGAGATTATTGATGCACAATGCTGCCATGTGTGCTGCATATTTGTGGCCAGCGCCACCGCAGGCTGCATAACAGATGTAAGGCACCCCACTCCACCCACATGTATAGTGCACCTACACAAAGCAACCCCCCCATAGTGCCATGCACAATGACACCCATTGCTGCATGGGCAGCAGCAGTATAAGAGTATGCTATGTGACTACACAGCAAGGGAAAAGCAATATGCACTTGTGTGTGGGTCAAGTGATGCATGTACTACCTGCAGTAATCCTTGCCGCACGTGTGAGATGCAATGTTGCACACGTGAAGCATGCTGCAGCATGTGCAGATCACATCACACAATGCCACACGCCACAGAACTGCCACTAAACCATGCCATTCAGTGCTGGTAGCCCAAAACACAATGGCACGCAGGGGAATGTTGACCCTAAATGGCAGGGCACCTAACTACATGCCCCAGGAGACTTCCCAGCTTGTAAACCTGGTGCAGCAATGGCACAGCATCCTGTTACCACCAGGCTGTAGGGGACACACCACCCAGTGAGAGGGATGCAGTCCAGCAGCAGCTTGCAGAGCACCTGCAGTGCCTCACTGGTGTTAGACGTACTGTACTCCAGCAAGAATTGGTGGCAGAACCTGTCCAGATGGGACCCCCAGATCCTCCAGCATATGCTGGACATGGCCAGGGAGAGTGATGTGGCCATAAGGATTGGCCAGAGACCACCAGATGGTAAGTTGTACACTTTTGCTGTCACCCTGCTATAGCCGCAGAACATGTACCACATGCCCCTGTGGGCCACACGCTTACACATGTCTACCCCTCATGTCTTTACAGGTCACAGACATACAGCCCATGATGGTAATCGGAAAGGTGGGCAGGTGGACCCAGCAGCTTCAGTGGAAGTGGACAGGTGAGGTAAGTGTTTGCCATTTCAGGTACATGACCAATCTGTGTCTGCATGTGTGGTGGGCAGTACCATGTATCACAGTACTGCACCAAATATTGCCACAGTGGCAATGGCTGTGCATGATGTGTTGCACACAGCCTGACCCTACCCACACATACAGCTGGGGATTGTGAGGATGGTTATTGTAGAATGACCATTGTACAAGTGCTGTCTGATGTGGAGGGGGAAGGACCACTGTAGGCACAGAGTGACTGGGCACAGTGGGTATGGCCAAGCAGCCCTCACCACAGTAACGCAGCCACGTGAATGATGCATTCCACAGTCCCAACCCCACACCCTTGTAACTGCTTCACGGTCTGTGACCGACACAATCCTTGTCATGTATACCACTACTATCCCACAGGTGCCACACACCATGGCGGTGCACATGTGGACAGCCCTCATTACCGGGCACTGTTGACAGCAATGAGGAGGCAGAAGAAGCAGGATGCTCATGCATATGTTTAATGCACAAGGGCATGGCTATGGAGGGCCAGGCAACTGCTACCCGAAATAAGTGAGGAGGACAGTGATGAACAGCATCCCACAGCATCTGCCAGCCAGGAGGACACTGCTGGCAATAAGGAGAATATGCAGGTACACAGCCACCAAACCACACCTGCCAGCCAGGAAGGAACCACTGGTGATGCCGAGGCACAGCACCACCACAGCCATGCAACATCACCTGCCAGCCTGGCGGTCACCTCTGGCAAAAGGAGGCGGAGCCGCAACACAGCCAGCCATCATCACCTGCCAGACAAGGTGGGACCACTGAAATTGTTGACAGTGAGTGGGACCACAGCACAGTAGATAGTTGGGAGTGCATAGCTGTCAATGCAACAGCACTGGGCCAGGGACAGTGCGGCCACACTGGAGTGGACAGTGCAACTCTGGCTGCTGGTGAGGGAGACATACAAAACATGTCACCCATGTGACAGCTCCAGGATGTGGAGGGTGTACAAGCTCAGGATGTGGAGGGTGTACAAGCTCAGGATGTGGAGCAGGCCCTGCAGACAACAGCTGACCCACAAGTGCAGGATGCAGGGGCTGGACGGGACATGGATGTGGTGGGAGTGGAGCATGACACCGGTCGGACAGCCCTGTGGATGCACAGGAAGGGACTGAACAGCAGGGCATGGATGCAGGAACCCTGGCACAAGCACCTGCAACACAGCCAATGAGGGACCAGCGGCTGGCTGGCATGGTGCAGCACATAGTAATGGACATGGCACAGATGCAGGGTTCATGGTACAGGTTCATGGATGTGCTCCAGGAACCATGAAGATACCTGTTGGGGTGGATTGTGTCCCAACAGGTGTGTACCAGTCATTCTGTGGTGGTGGGCTTTTTTATTGTTCCTATTGCTGTTTGTTGTACTTGATATAGCTGTTGTAACTGTTGGGGTGGGGTTGGTGGAGTGGGTGTTGTTGTTGATGGTACATGTTGTTGTATGTTTTACTTGTAGCTGTTTTACCTGATTGGACTGGGTGGGTGGGGTTGATGTGGGTTTTGTAATTACATAGTGTTCGTATTAGTTGTTAAAGCTGTTTACCTGTTTTACTGGGTGGGGTGGCTGTGGGTTTTGTTACTACCTATTGTTGTTCGTATTGATTGATAAACCTGTTTTAACAGTTGGGTTGGAGTGGGTGGGTCTGTGATTGTTACATGTCATTGTAACTTCATTTTCCATTAAACGTGTCTGCTGTTGATACGTACACTTGTGTCACTGTGTGTTCTATGCATGGATGGTACAGTGGCCCAGTACTGGTAAGTCACATGGTATGCCGCAGAGCGCACACTTGGCTCTGTGGCACTCTGCTGTGCTTGTACACACAAGTCATGAGGATATATGTGGCACATTGCTGCCATGTGGGCAATGTTTGGCTATCGTGCCATGACACATCTGCCCAGCAGCAATATGGTCCCATTCACAACTGCAACAATAGCATGTACATGCAGACACAGTGGCCACAGTACACCACACACTGGCCAGGCCTGCCCATTGTGCCGGATGTGGGCTGATAGCCCCTCACACCATCTGTGCAAACACACCTACAGGTAGCAACGGTGTCAGTAGCACATGGCCAACATTCACAGCTCCCTATGTTGGTGATGTGCTGCCCAGTGCAGCTCACTCGTCATGGCTTCACTGTCTATAGAACCCGGTGGCCATGTCTGGTGGGTGGGACATGGCGGTTAGTACAGCCAGCAGGGGCGGTACATGGCTGGACACTGCAGCTACAGGGGGACTCACATGGGAGGTGTGGCATGCCATAGGTGGGTGGATGGATGCTGTATATGTCAGTTGTACTGCAGTGAGGGACTATGGTGACTGGCAGGCCCTCTGACACAATGGCTGGACAGCCCATGTGGGCACGGCATGTTGCACTCAATATCCTGCATGGCACTGTGTGACTCGTCCCCTGCAGGACATGGCAAAGCTTCACTCCCAGTTCTGCACTGCACAGCATCACTGCTGGCATGTGCTCACACATGTATAGTGCACCCTGTGCATATCATGTGCCCAGGACACAGGACACCACTTGGGCCCGTGGTGTGTTATGCAGTATTGCATGGTCACCTGTCCCATACCTAGACACGCAGAGGTATACAGAAACTGACACAGATGCACACACACACTCAGATACACACACGCATCCCTGTGTGGCTGTGTGGTGCACTGACACATGCACCTGCATGGTAGTTGTGTGCGTCAGTGTGTATCAGCACTGCTGGCACAGTATGGTGTGCCTTGCCAAGAAGCCAGTGCATCTGTTCACACCCCCACCCATGGTCCTTTGCCCACCACTGTCTGACTGCAAATCTGTATGCACATGACACCTCATAGCTGTCTCACAACATTCCCAAGATATGCATTCACAGACAAAAAGATATGTGTTGGTAACTTTTTACTGGGCACCAGAGCTAGTGCCACTACATGATAAACTCCCCAGGATGTGCATTCCAGTATTAACAGTATGATCATTTGAAAGAGTACAATCCCGTGTCTGCCCACACCCCAGGACACGACATCAGTGGTGTCCCCCAACTCTCACCCCATGGCATTGTCCATGACATTGCATACGTGGACACATGTTGGTGCCCCTGCACTTAGTTGCCAGCCTAGCTGACCATGTTTGACCATTCCCATTGCACGTGTACCTGCTTTGTGCATAATCTCAGTGGCCTGGCTGTCATGTGTGCTGGTTAAGCTGCTACATGTGCATATGCTGCACTGCTTGGGGCCTGTTTTCTGCTGTGTCTGGTGTCACTTGTCACTTCTCCTGTTCCCCTCTTCCTCTGCCTCCACTGGACCACTGTGTTGCATCTCTGCTGCAGTTTCCCCGCTGGTCTTGAACTGACATTTTCTGCCCCACTTCCTGGGCTGTGTGTTACTCTCTGGTGCCATCTGTTGCTCCCCATGGGTGCTGGCTTGCTGCTCACTTGTCCCAGGCACCATTTCTGTGTCTGTTGGCTATTCTCTCCCTATGGTTGCAGTCTGTTCCAGGGTTTGCTGTGGCCCTTGGGTGGGGCCTGCATGGGTGGTGGTGGGGCTGTGGTGGAGGGTAGGCAGCACTGGTTGCTGTGGCTTGACTGGGGGTGGCCTGATTTCCTTCAGTGATGGCACTGTTGTGTCGCTGCCATGCACATGTGTGCCTTGTGAGTGCATGGGTGTTCCCTTTGGTGGGCTGCTGTGGTGTGCCGGAAGGCTCAAACCTCTGTGGGATATGTGTGCAGGTTGGACATGCCTGTGGTTGTTGGGGTCGCCTTGTGGCCAGCATCAGAAATGGCGGCATGGTATCCTGTTGCTGTTGCACCTGTAGTGTATTGGCGATGGCATGCAATGCTGTTGTTACAGTCGCTGTGCACTGTTGTTGGAGCACTAGGGAATGCTCAGTCACAGTGGTGCACTGCAGCTTTGCATCCATCAGCCTGTGCGACTGGTTGATGAAGCCATGGAGGGCCACCACGACATCTGCCAGAGCTGTGTTGCTGTCCCATGTCCCTACCTGTATGGCATTCACAGTGTCTGCAATATGCTCCTCCATGCAGTGCTGGTGTGCCTCCATGCTGGTCTGCATGATTGCAATCTCTTTGGTAAGCTCCTCCTGCCTGTGTTCCACTGAGTCACAGTACTCCTTGAAATATTGTGGTGTGGTGTCACCTTGCTACAGTGTCTTTCTGACCTCCTTCAGGTGTGCCTCTAGGTCATCCATGGTGAGGGGCCTCAATTTATCAGCAACGTTTCCATGTATGCTTGGGGTGTGCACTGTGCCTCCTGCTCAGTGCTGCTCCCATTGCCCATCCTCATTGGTGGCCATGTGGCTGGTTTCCTGATCACTCCTTTGGGTGAACACTTGTGTGTCTCCATATTCCTCCTCCTCATCCACCTCCTCCTCCTCCACCCTCTCTATATCACCTTCCTCTTCCTCCACACCCTCATCACTTCCCTCCATTGCGGCCTCCAGCTCCTCCACAGTGGCATCAGTATCATCCTGGTTTTCCGGGGTTCCAGGACTGCTGGTCATGCTGCTGTCGCCATCCCAGTCGTGTTTTCTTCTTCTGTTTCCAGCTATACACTGGTTCCTGCTTGGCTTGTGGTACCTGTGAGTGTAATGCTGGATTGTTATTTGCATGGTCTTGCATCAGTTTCATCCTGCCTAGATAGACACTGCATAGCCTTGTACAGCATTATGGTCTACAAACCTGATAGTCCATGTCTGCCTTGTGTTGTGGCAGTTATGGTGCTGGCAACCTGTGCTATGCATGCTGCCTCCTTGTGGATGGCTGCTAGGGGATCTCCCCATTCCATGATGCATGCAGTCCTATCACTGGTCAAGTTACCTCCATTCACATTGTCACCCACCACCTTTCAGGGGATGTTTGTTCAGTCACGTGCACACACATCCCAGTCAGCACTGTATTGTGCAGGTATCCCATTTGAAATGCTCTTACCATGCTTATGACTGTGTGGGGTGGCACTCCAGTATGGTGGCTTTTCCCCGTGGCCCTGGTGCATACACCTGTGTGACATTGGCTAGTGCTGGGGCACCAGCACCTGTGTCTGGTGGCACATTCCCTGCCTCCCCTCCAGTTCCTGCGGTTGTCACACATACATGCACACACCTGTGTCCATGCTCACAGCTGTTGTCAGAGCTGTCCCCACCCTGTTCTGGTACCTGTACTGCTCTGCAGCCTAAACATTTCCAGGTTGGTGTCACCACTGATGCTGTGCTGATTCAGGAGGGAGGGAGGCTACCATCTGCTCCATTACTGTCAGGGTCTGCATCTGGCTAGACCCACCCCAGAGGCCTGGGCACAATGCTTATTGTGTGCCAGCTTCTGCTTGATCAGTCTTTTGATGTCACTATATTTTTAACAGGTCCCTGACTGTTTGCTTCTGAGTGGCCACTGCATTGACTTTTCTGACCACCCTGCCCCAGGCCTGCTTTCTCTTGTCCCTGGTCTTCCTGTTACCACCCCTGCTGAGCAGTAGGGTGGCTTTGGCATGCAGCACTTTGAAGAGGATATTGGTTTTGTCATGCGAGAAATTGTTCTTCCTTCTCTGCCGCCCTGCGGCTGATTGCGACATATCTTGCTTCCGTCTTTGAGCTCCTCCTTCTGCCATAGCATTGGCTTTGCTATGTCAGTCTTTCCCACAACTTGTGTGCTTTTATATGATGCAAGTCTCGGTGCCAGACATGTGACTTGCACTTTGTCGTAACTCACATTTGTTCTAGAATATGACGTATCTCGCATGTCACAACTGCAGTGGCATATGTTACACATTTGCGTACTTTCCGCAGGGCGTATCTTCTCTTTCTAGAATTGGGCCCCTCTGGGTGTTTCTAATTAACATGCTGCTAGTAAATACCATTTTAGAATTGAATGATGTAGTTTATATCCCCTTTGGGCCACAGAGTTTCAGAGTAGAACATGAATGCATTGTGAAAACAATGTAAGTTCTTCAACAAGGAACTAAAGTACATCATGCAGTTCTAAAATGGTACTGCTCACCACAGTGTAATGGTGGAACAAATAGAGAGTGTGAAACTGTATTACAAATGGAGCTTCTACAGAAAACACAGGCTTGCTGATTCAAGGCAGTTCTCCTTTAAGCTGTTAAGGCTCTGCGTAGGAACTGTCTCTCTTTTTACAGCTGCATGGGCGGAGCTCCACAGACATCATGCCAAGACAAGATCTCAAAATAGCAGTGTGGAAGCACATAACCATACTACCATCCAGTGTGCTTCCATAGTGCTGTGGCACACTTTCCAGTGGTTGTGTTTATGCAGCACCTTCCCTCCGCCAGCTGCATAAACACACCCACTTTGAGGACACTTCTTTTTCTTCCGCAACTGCGAAAGTGATAGCCACCATGTACAAGCTGGCAGCACCGAATCAGACTGCGCATGCAGTAGTGTCATGCATGTGCAGTTCCGTCATCACCACCATGTTATGTACAGCATACTCCGGCAGTGCTCGGAAATGCTTGGCACAGCCTTATTGGCTCTGATCTGAGTTTGTTATATAAAATGCCTGCTTGGAGTCAGCAGAATCAGCCTGATATACAAGCAGTAAGATGCCACAGGGTGAGCATTATGCTGAGATAACCACCCATCCAGGGGCATAGTGAGGCCTTACACCACAAGAGGAGGGTCTTACTATCCCTGGAAGGGTGGTTGTCTATCATAATGAACACCCTGTTGTGTCTTATTGTTGTTATAAATGGATGATAGTTACTTTTATTTAAACAATAAATAAAAAAAGAGAAAATTAAAAAGAAAGCAAAGGAATAAAAAAGTGACTTTTACAAGTAAAATAGTTCCTCTGCTAGCTGGCACTAGGGGGAGCTATTATGCCTTGCAACAATGCTGACTCCCTGCTCACTCATGCCTTGGGGACCGGGTAGAGTGACAGACTTTGTTTATTTTATATTTCATCCCTCGTTGTGGCTTATGGCCATTTTGGGTTCTTCATTCCTGGCCCTCATTGCCTGCTCTAAGGAATGAGGATGATTGAAAGGCATTGTCTGTTTCATTTTTTTTAATTTAGTTCTCATTCCTCATTGCGGCTTCTGGCCATTTTTCGATTTATATTCCCTGTCCTCACTGCCTGATTTGAGGACTGGGAGTAACTATGTGTGCATTCCTCTTTGCAGCTTCTGGATGTTTTGTTCTATTGAATTCCAGTCCTCCTTGCCTATTCTGAGGTGAAGACCGGGAGTTACTGTTTGTGCTTTTTATATTTGCTTGCACATGCTCAAGAAACATTATGTGGCAGTTTAGGAGAAAAGAGTGTTGTGGAGGTGTGGCACTGTAGCGTCCAATGCCCGCACTGCATTGTTGGATTTGGCACTGCTCAACCAATGCAGGCCCAGTGTCCTGATGACACTGGTTCTGCAGAGTGACATCAACTTGTAAGGATTTTGCCACTGCAATCAGGGGCTGCCTCATCATTGCAGCGCCAGCCATTCTGCTGCAATGAGGGAGCGACTCATCATTGCAGGGCAGTACCTTGCTTGGTGTAACATTACCAGGCACATGGCGGCTCTATGCTGCCGCCTCATAGCCCCACGAAAGTCGACAGGGGTGCCCAATCCCCCTGTCAGCATGCCCCTGACCCACTTCATTTGCTGACAGGGGAGCTCACTCCCCGTCAGCATAATGTCTCCACCTCCAATTTCAGTTGTCTGCCGAGGGAGTGCAGAATCCCCCTCGGCATCATGTCCCCCCCACACACACATTTCTGTGCCAACAGGGGGCCCAATCCCTATTGGCTTCAGTCCCCCCTTCCCAGTTCCAGTTGCTGAGGGGGTGCCCAATCCTCCTCAGCATCATGTGTCTCCCCTCTTGTTTCTGTGCTGATGGGGCACCCAATCCCCATTGGCTTTGGTCCCCCTCCTCACAAATGCTGGTGGCACACTGGGAGACCACCCCAGTATACCAAAAACACACCTGCGAAAGTGAAAAACTGACCCACGTTGTCTGTATTTGTTTAAAAACCTGTACAATGAGAAACTGGTCCCTCGAAGTGCCTGGTGCCACTCCCCCAACCCACGCCCACCCTCTCCATACCCCACACCCCCCTTCACCCCATACTTACATCCGTAGCCCAGCGCAATGATCTTCAGCGAACCGGGAACACGTCTGCACTCTTCAAAGCCAACCGTGAACTGAAGAAATGCAGGTAAGCTGTATAATGGCATAAATAGGTTTTTTTTCCACTTTGATGCATATCTCAGGCATCTTTGGGAATTTTGGCACCACATTTTTAACATGGGGTTATTGGGACCCCTCCTAATGAATTCAGTCACTGTCATGGCATTATTCGGTCCTGAAAGGTGATTTGCGGTCACTGCGTGGAATCACCTTTTGGGACTGATTAACAAAACTACAGTGCCACTGTTCAAGACATGGGCTCCCAAAAAGCCTATGTTGCAAATTTGGTGAAAAAATCCAAACAAATGACTGTTTTATGAGTGTACCTTGCACAGTTTCCACGCACGCTTGTAACTTAGTGAATTTGTAATATTTTCACTCCAAATTTTCAACATTGCCATTTTTCCGCACCTCCTTATGAACAGTACAGTTGTCATTTTACACATCTTGGATGAAATGTGTTTTCGCACTTCCAGTGTAGAATAGCGAAGTCACTGTTGGAAATCAGTTTTTGGGACAGATTAAGATCGAGTGAGTGAGAGAGGGGGAGTGAGTGAGCTCAACGGAGCTCTGTCAGGACTGCTGCAGATTTCTTTGTGGGCAGAAAAAGGCACCAACGCAAGCAGGAGACCAGTACAAAAGGGCAGTCTGCAGCTTTGGGAGAAACAGAATGAGCAAGTGAGAGAGGGGGACTGAGCGAGCTCAACGGTGCTCTGTCGGGAGTGCTTCAGATTTCTTTGTTGGCAGAAAAAGGTGCCAACACAGGCAGGAGCCCAGTACAAAAGGGCAGCTTGCAATGCCTAGAGAAATAGAACAAGCGAGTGAGAGAGGGGGAGTGAGCAAGCTCAATGGAGATCTGCCGGGACTTTAGAGTTGCCCACCCTCCCGCCCAATATCCTTTGTGGTCCTACATTACAGCAGGGTCTCTGGGGTGGAGACAAAGCAATGATTGGATACTTTTAGGATTGCTGTAATAATATAGATTTAGTTCTTTTGTTTCTTTCTCTAACTGAGCTACGTACTGAGCTATACTGTTATGATTGCTGTAATAATACATATGTATTTGTTCTGTTTATTTCTCTAACTGAGCTGAGTAATACTTGGAGTGCAATAGGATTTCTAACTGGGCTAAATGGAACTATATGAGAGCTGAGAACAAAAAGTATGGTAGCTGAGGGGTGAAAAACAGACAAGGAGGCTTTAGTCACACAGTAATAGAGTGTCTAACGGATTAGATTTGAGACAGAGTTAACCCAGTCAGCAAGGGGGCAGTAGGGGGACTAGTGTGGAGGGGAACAGGAATTTGAGTGAATAGAGGCTTAACAGTTGTATAAGGTACAGAAACTGGGAGTAAGAGCCAATAACATAAGATGGAGGCCAAAATGGGGCAGGCACCGCATGTCAATAGGGCAGGCATCTTTGGAATGGTGGTGGGGTGTACAGGGTGTGGGTCCGCCATGATCCTGGACTGGGCTTAAAGGATGGGGGGTGTATAGTCTGTAGACAACTGGCTAGTTAGAGGGAGGAACTGTGAAGGTTAGGGAGGTGTCTAAGTGGCAGGGCAGATGAGTATGGTAGGCATCCTGGCTGAGGGGGGATAGCGGATGGCAAGGGGGGGATGGAGGAAGAACAATTAGGGACTGAAGCTGACCCCAGTATCAGAGGCACTAGCAGAAAAGAGAGGAGAAGGGAGGGGGTGCCCGAGGTGAGGGAGGGCATCCTGATGGGGGAGGAAGAGACCACGAGGAGTACCAGGGGTGGGAACAGATGGCTGCAGGTAGGGTGGGACCAGGGTTGGGACCAGGGTGGCACAGAGGGAGCAAGTAGGAGGGGAACTGATGGGGAAGAGATGTAGGAGGGTATCGACTAGAAATAGATTTGAGCCTCTGCTATGGGAGAGAGGAGCAGGAACATACTGAAGGCAAGAGAGCAAGCAGGGCATGAGAGGGAAAGCAACCAGTAGGGAAGAGATAGAGAGGATGAAAGGGTAGAAGGGGGATTGTAAGGAAGGAGGGGGTGGTGCTTGGAGGAGAGAAGGCTACAGGAAGGGGGAAGGATGGGAAGGGCATCACTATTGGGTAGAAGGGAATGGGGGCTCTAAATCGACAACAACGGGGATAGGAGAGGGGTTGGAAATCAGCACAGGAGGAGGGGAGGTCAACATAGGAAGCCCAGTAGGAAGTAGTCAGACTGGGAAGGGGTTCAAGATGGATAGGAGGAATAAGGCAGAAAAAAGGGATGAGGAGGAATTAGGGGGTACAGATACAGAAGTTGCAGAAGGTGCAGCTGGCAGGGGTAAGGGGCAGGGAAGAATGAATATTGGGGTGGTGGAAGGGGCATTAGAAGGGAAAGGCAGTAAGGGATAGGGGGTATTCATCCTGGGGGATTCTATACTGAAAGGGGTGAGAAGGGGCAGAAGGGGTTAAAGGCACAGCCGTATTTGGGTAGAAGCTTTCCCCAGGTTGACTGCAGGAGGGGCGGGGCAGGCACTGCTCAAGTGTACAGTGAGGGGGAAGAAGAAACCTCATTTAGTGTTGCATGTGGGTACAAACGACTTGATGGGGGAGACTGTGGAAGTAGTGAGGGGTAGGTATGAGTAGTTGGGCAGGCAGTGTGAGGTGGTGGGGGAGTCGATGGTATTCTCGGAAGTACTCCCGGTACCATGTGCAAGCATAGGGAGGAAGGGTAGGATTGAGGAGTTCAACGAGTGGCTGAGGGATTGGTGCCACACCAGAAATTATGGGTTAATGACTAACTGGGGTAGGGTCTGGGGGAATAGTGACTTGTACCTAGGGGACAGGCCACACTTGAGCAGGAAGGGAAGGGGAGAATTAAAGGCAGGATTGGAGGAGTATATCTCTACTAAGGTAGATTTAAACTAGTGGGGGGGGTGGCCAAAAGACTGAGGTTGGTATAAAGGTCCAGACAGGGGAGCCTAGTGAGCTCACCCCCCCCAGATGTAGGTAAAGGCAGAGGCGTAGTAACCCTGGGAGGGGGCAGCAGTGTGGTCTGAGTGTAATACAGAAGGCAGCACCACCTGGTAAGAATAAGGAGGAGAAAGGGTGCAGACTACTGGGAGGAGAGACACAGGCCAAGGAGGAGAAGAGTGAGGAGAAGGAGGGGTATGGGTGGAAGGTGGTCTCTCGCAACGCAAGAAGCCTGGGGAACAAAACTGCAGAGCTTCAGGCACTCCTTTCAGAGGGGAAGGTGGACATTGCTGCAGTGACAGAGACTTGGGCCACAGAATACCATGACTGGGACTTGGCAATCCCAGGATACAGGATACACAGGAGGGACCAGGGGGTTGGAAGGGGGGGATTGCACTCTATGAGAGGGAAGGGATTAAATGCATAAGGGACGAGGGAAAAGAGGAGAGTACAGAGGCACTTTGGGTGCAGCTCCTGGACTCCAAGGGCAGAAAACTGAGGCTGGGAGTGGTGTACAGACTCCCAACCCCATCCGGGGAACTGGACAGGGAGTTGGCAGAGCAGATAAGGAGGGTGTGTAGAAGGAGAACTGTGGTGATAGTGGGGGATTTTAACCTACCACTGGTTGACTGGAGCACCCTGGCCACTAGCAGTACCAGGGAGCAGGTGCTTCTTGATGTATTCAAGGATGGCCTTCTGACGCAATTGGTAAGTGGGTCTACAAGGCTTGGTAGCACTCTGGACCTAGTACTGGCAAATGGGGATATGGTGAGGGAGGTAAGGGTGGACGACCTACTAGCAGGTAGGTGACCACCAAACAGTGTGGCTCGTTGTTGTGCTGGGCAGGGAGACAGGAGGCACGGGCACTAAGGTGGTGGACTTTGTTAAGGTGGACTTTGGGGGGATGGGAACAATACTGCAAGGGAGACTCCAGGATATAAGGCCGTGGATAGATGCAGAACAAAAGTAGGGAGTCATAAAGACTGGGCTAACAGAGGCCACAGCAGCCTGCTCCAAGGCCAGGAATAAGAAAAGCAGAGCCAATAAGCCATACTGGCTGAACAAGGAAGTGCTGCAAGGGGTGGGGCAAAGAGGGCTGCATACCAGAAGTACAGGAGAACAGGGAAGGGAGAGGATAAGAAGGCTTTCAGGAGTTAGTCAAGGGAGGTGGCCAGGGGGGTGAAAAAAGCTAAGGCCTCCAGGCAATTAAGGTCCACATAGGGCATAAAGGGAGGGGAAAAGGACTTTTTTAGGTATGTCAGGGAAAAGAGGAAGTGCAAGAAACTTATGAGGATAAAATGGGAAGGGGATTGGGTGGAAAAGGGGGAGGAGCAAGTGGAAATTCTAAATGAATACTTCTGCTCTGTTTTCATTAAGGAGAGGGATGGGCCACTACCAGAATGGGCTGGGGGATGGGGAAAGGAGGTGATGGACAAAGTGATCACGGGGAGTGGGGTGCTAGAGGGGCTGAAGGCAGTAAGGGTGGACAAGGTACCAAGTCCCGATGGCATCCGCCCTAGGGTACTGAGGGAGATGGCGGAGCTTTTGGCTGAGCCTCTGGCAGATCTGTTCAACACCTCCCTGGAAACAGGATGTGTGCCCCAGGACTGAAGTGTTGACTATGTGGTGTCCATACACAAGAGTGGGCCTAGGAAGGAGCCAGGAAATTATCAGCCAGTAAGTCTCACATCCATAGTGGGTAAGCTTATGGAGGTGATACTGAAGGAGAGACTGGTGGCATTCCTTGAGAGTAATGGCCTCTAAGATTGGTGGCAACATGGGTTCATCTCAGGGAGGTATTGTCAAACCAACTTAATAGAGTATTATGACTGGGTGACAAGGGAGTTGGACAGGGGCCATCTGGTACTTGTCCTGTACTTGGACTTCAGTAAGGCCTTCGATACAGTGCCTCATGGGAGACTGGGGGGGGGAAGCTGACGGCAGTGGGGGTGGGGAAAAAAGCTGACTAAATGGATAGAGAACTGGTTAAAGGGGAGGGTGCAGATGGTGGTGGTGGTGGGGTTGCTCTCGGCACCCAGAGCAGTGACAAGCGGGGTGCCACAGGGGTCGGTGCTGGACCCGGTGCTATTTGGGCTCTTTATCTCCAATACAGCACAAGGAGTGGGGAGCAGGGTAAGTCTGTTTGCAGATTATACCAAATTGGGGGTGATGGTGGACGAGAAGGATGTATGGGAAAAACTAAAGGGGGACCTAACCAAACTAGAGACATGGTCAGTGGAGTGGCAGCTAGGATTCAACAGAAAGAAGTTTGGGGCTAAGAACCAGAAGGAGGACTATTGGTTGGGGATCACAGAGGAGGAGGAGAAGGATCTAGGGATGTTGGTAACTGGGAGCATGAACAACTCTGCTCAGTGTAGGAAAGCAGCAGCGAAGGCAAACAGGATGCTGGGGTACATCGCAAGGGGGTTCTCATCCAGACACAGGGATGTGATCCTACCTCTCTACAGACCGTTGGTCAGACCACATCTAGAGTACTGTGTGCAATACTGGAAGCCATACCTGAGGAGAGATATAAAGTTACTGGAGGGAGTGCAAAGGAGGGCAACAAAAATGTTAAAGGGGATGGAAGGAAAGGAATATGAAGTTAGGCTGAAGGAGCTGAACATGTATACACTGGAGGAGAGGAGGGATGGGGAGATATGATTGAAGTGTTTAAATACCTGAGGGGGGTAAATAAACCTAGCACCAAGGGGGGGTTTAAACTGAGGAGTGGAAGAGAGATGAGGGGGGCACTGACTAAGGTTGGAAGGGGGACGTTTCAAGAGGGAACTGAGGAGGCACTACTTCACTGAGAGTGTGGTATGTAGTTGGAATGCACTGCCAGAGTGGGTGGGTGGTAACATGTAGGACAGTCAATAGCTTTAAGAAGGAGTGGGATAAAGCAAGAGGAAGAGTCGGGGGACAGGGGCTGGGACAAGCAGGGGAGAAACTGACGGGGAGGAGGCTGGGGCAGCTGCAATCTAGGGTGCTAGCTGCATACTCAAGCAGACTTAGATAGATCGACTGGTGTGTTATGCTGGCAGATTTGTATGTTCATATGTATGTTCATATGTAAAATCACAGTGACTCTGTTCATGAGCAGAGGTCCTAAAATGCCTATGTTGAAAATCTGGTGACAAATGTCCATAAAATGACTGTGTTACAAGTGTGCAAATTTGTAGTACTTTCACTCCAGATTTTCAACACTGGTATTTTTTCAGACCTCCTTATTAACAGTACAGCTGTCATTTTTCACATCCTGCCCAAAATATGCATTTACACATTTGGTGCAGAATAGTGCGGTTGCTGTGGGAAATCAATGTTTGGGACAGATTAAGAAAATCATAGTGACACTGTTCATGAGCAGAGGTCACAAAATGCCTATGTTGACAATTTGGTGAAATAATTACACTAAATGACTGTGTTACGCGCATGCGTTGTGCAGTTTCTACGTACGCTCAGAAGTTTGTGCATTTTTAATATTTTCACTACAGATTTTCAACATTTCCATCTCTTCACACCTCTCTACGAATGGTACAGCTGTCATTCTTCACATCCTGCCCGATCTGTGTTTTCGTACATCTGGCACACAGTGGCATGGTCACTGTGGAAACTCAAAGTTCTGGACACAGTGACAAAATCACAGTGCCACTGTTCATGAGAAGAGTTCCCAAATGCTTTCATGAGGTGTGGGTCACAAAAAAGCCATGTTGAAAATTTGTAGTGCAAAGCCCAACAAATGCCAGGGGCGTTAGGGTTTCTAACCATAACGTCCTACCCTGTACAGACTGACAGGCATCAGGGGTGTGCCTTTGGATTGCCGACTGTAATGCTCATGCCATTCCACCCCCACCCTGCAGCCAGTGACAGGCATCGAGTTGTGCTTTGGACTCTTCGGGCCAAGAGTTCACCCCATTCTCCTATATTGCACTCATTTCAGCATATGTCTTTATGGAGTGGGGTGACTGTAAAGCTGAACACCTGAAGGCACACCTCAACACTTGTTAGTGTCTGCAGGATAGGGTGAGGTGAAATGGCATGAACGTTATGGGTGACAACCCAAACGCATAACCCAATGCCTGTCCATCTCTGCAGGGTGGAGGTGGGGTTGGCGTGAAGTTCAATACTTCACTGCCATTCCTACTCTGCATCTGTCTAACTCCTGCATTTCCAATGTTAATACCAGCAAGCAAACATTTGGCATTGACAAATGTTTGTTTTTATAGTGTCCCTCGTTGCAGCTTCCTGCTGTTCTGCTTAGCTGTTTGATGGTTTCTAGTTGCTGACTGTAATGGTTGAGCAGCATGTATTTAATCAAGCAGGTGGCCAGTGTCATCCTGCGACAGGGAGGGGGAAGAGTTAACTTATTTTTAATTAGATTTGATAAAAGTTTATTTTTATACAGGCATCATCCATTAGGAATTAAAATCCCTATTTACAAAAAATGGCCTATGCAATACACAAAACATGCAAACATTATACAAAACCTCTATATAAAATATAAAAATAAAAAAATAAAAAAGTATAGGAAGGTTTAGGATACACCTTCGATATGTGTATCCTATACCTTGCACTAGACCCAGTTATCTCCCCACTCACGGACCTTTTAAATCTGTCCCTGCACCTGGGCTAGCTCTCAACCTCATGGAAAATGGCAGTGATAACACCAGTATTGAAATGTGGTGACAGCTCCCTCCCAAACAACTACCGGACCATCTTGATTCTCCCCCACTCTCTAAAGCCCATGAAAAGATCATGGCTAATCAGCTCACTGACTACCTCCTCATACACAAGCTCTTATGTAGGGACCAGCATTGTTTCAGAGCTGGTCATAGCACTATGACTGCCCTCACAGAATTCGCTAACTCCCTGCACTCCATGCTTAACAAGGGGCACCTCACAGGGGCCATGTTTATAGACCTCTCAAAGGCCTTCAACACGGTTTCTCATCCCCTCCTTCTTAACACATTACAACAAACTGGGGTCTCTCATTGTCCACTCTCATGGTTCTCCGGCTATCTTTCATCTAGAACTCAATGTGTTAAAATTAATAATATCATATCTACTATGCTGCCTGTGCACTCAGGAGTTCCCCAGGGATTTATCCTGGGTCCCCTGCTATTCAGTATCTACCTTAATGCCCTGCCTAAATCCTGCCCTGGCAACCTTCTTCTCTACAAGGACGACGCTGTTCTTTATGCTACACATCCTCATCCTCTCTCTCTCCAGTGTACCTTACAAAACTCCTTCTCTCAGATTGAACACTGGTTTGCTGAACACAGGTCAACATTAAAAAAACTAAGATGATGCTCTATGCCCACCACCACCAAAACCAATCAAAGGATTTCCCCCTGGAAATACTCACTGCCTCTCATCCCACTGGAACAGGTCCAAAAGTACAAGCATTTAGGTATTACATTTGACTCTTCTCTCATTCCACGAACATATGACAATCCTTACCTCTGCCACCAACACCCACATTGGTCTCCTTTACAGAGATAAAGACTGCCTGCCACCTGAAGCACTTCATCTAGCCATTACCTCCTCAGTCTTCTCCTGGTGGACTATGGCCTCACAATCTATGCTGCCACTGATCCTATGGCACTTCATCAAATACAAGTAGTCATCAATAAGGCCTGCCGGCTCCTCTCTGGTGCCAACAGAAATACACATACCTGCACTCTATATGCACTCACCAATATCCTCTCCCTTGAGGAAGGACTATTATACCAGACCCATCTCTTCACCAAAAAAATCCACCTGGGTATAACCCCAATATGTGTCATGGCTTCTCTTCAGGCAGCCACCATCTCAGCATCCACATGGGCTGCCCCAAAAACTATCTGGAAGGTGCCTAGGGTCAGGACCACCCTGGCCCAGCGATCCTTCTCCCTTAGAGCTCCATCCTGGTACAATGCCCTCCCTCTGGCTGTCACATCAATCACCAATCTAGAACCTTTTAAAGCTACCTTAAGGGCCCATATCCTGTCCTCACGCCAATGCCAGTGTAACCTATGGATCCTGCACCATGCCGCTAGGCCACACACCCGCCCTTAGCCAGGCAGTGGAGAGCCCTCACTATTTCTAGCCTACAGGCTCCTCACCTCCCTTGGTTACCACATAATTGCACTGGGCTATGAATGCACTGTATTATGTGTAAGACAAGGCCTCCCTGAGGCAGCTTACTACCAACTCATATCATGCATTGCTTTAGCTACCAATTGTATAGGTCTTAACTGCTCATTAGGTAAATATGTCGATAGCTCTGCCCTGTTTCAGCTACCAAATGTATAGACATTAACCCACGCTCATTGTACTTATACTCTGTATGATTGTTCACCCACATTTATTCTATGTAGGTACTGTATGAATGTCTATGTTTTATTCTGATGTGGAGCCTTTGGAAACGAGTCTATGACTCAAAGGGTTGTAATTCTGAATTCCAAAATAAATAAAAAATAAATAAATATTTGTTAAAAGAACATCACAGCACATTGCAACACTGAACAGAGCTATTGTTGTTAATATTATGCAAAACAATTACATGAGTGTGATAGGGACTTTCTCAAAGCCGACTGAAACTCTTTAACAGAGTTCTTTTCCCTTAGTTATGACTTAACCTCCTTATTCCAGGACATTGCCAAGCTAGTAGTGATGTGCAGAATGTGGAATTCCATTGGTGGAATAAGTGCAGAATGGCCATTCCACCGGTAGAATTTCTGCCAGAGTTTAGCTGGTTCTTCAGCAGAATTCTGCCTACTGTGATTCACAGAATAATATTCTGCAGAAAAGCAATTTTTCTGTGAAAAATTATTCCTCAATAGTTTCCACAGAAAATATTGAGATTCACGTAATAACATTCCACAGAACAGCATTTTTTTCAGCAGGAAATCATTCCACAACTATTTTCTACTGTGGAATTCTACCATTCCGTTTGTGGTGAAATTCAATGGAATTTCAGCAGAATTTTGAAAATTCCACAGACTTTCTTTCTGCCAGAATTTGAAAATTCCGCACAGCACTTCAAGCTAGCTTGCAGCATGACCTCCCCAAAACTATTATACCTGTGGGGAAGCATCAAGTCTAATGCACTGGTTCATAGGGTAATATTTTGTGTCTCTTGTTTCAAATATTACTAACCCTCTAGTGGATGGATTACATTAAACTTAATCAATTTGAAACTCCAAGTTAGCCAATTGTATTGCCTCTTTTCACTGGGTCCTAACTAATCCAGTTCTTGTTACACTCTACAGTGGTGATTTCCCAGTTGGCTGCAGTTAGCAAAGCATGCATGTCTATAGTAAACCTTATCTGACTTGTTCAACAAGGTTTTGTTTGCGTTTATGTACACTAACCCCACATATTCCAATACCAGAATCAACAACTGCTGGGTTAATGTCTTTCTAACACTTTTTTATAAACAGTTTGATATTCTCTTATGGCCCCCAGTCTTTGGTTACTTTTCTTTGAGACTGAGTCTATGTGCTTTTCATAGGATAATTTATCGTCAGATAAGACCCCCAGGTATTTATAACATGTTGTGGATGTTACCTTCTGACCATCATTAAACCTAATATTCAAGACCCTGTCCAAAATATTGCTATTCTCTGTTGTAAAATAAATGTTTTGTGCTTTTTTTTATTGTTTAGTAGTAATCCTCTAACCATGTTTCCATTTTTCACATGTCCAACTGCAATTTTGTTCCAGGGAGGCGTGGCTGCCAGTGGACACCACCAGTAAGGTGTCGTCCACATACAGCTGCACCTCACTGTTATCCAGGAGCCCAGGTAACCTATTAACACAAATGTTAAATAACAACAGACCCAAAATTTTGCCTTGTGGGACCTCTCTCTTCACTTTTCTCAAGGGTGAATTAATGGACCCTTGAGCCACACATTGCTTTCTATGATCTAACTATGATTTGAAGCACTTCAAGGATTTCATATAAATTCCCAATTTGTAAAGCCTTTGTAATAAAGTTTGATGGCAAACCAAGTCAAAGGCTTTGCTGAGGTCCATGAGTACAGCTCCAGTGTCCATTCCTTGATTCATAGATGTTGAGACCAAATTATTAAAGTTCACTAGGGCTGTATCTGTGGACCTCCCCACCTGAAAACCAAGCTAACTATCAGTCAGCACGCCATACTGTTCTAAATATTGACTAATTTGTTTATGCATGAACGTTTCCATGATCTTCAATAAGGTTGATTACAAAGCTATAGGTCTATAACTGGTGGCTATCAATGGATCTCCTCCTTTAAATATGGGGACAATTTTGGCCATCTTTCAACGTTCAGAAAATTCAGATGAACACAGGCTCCAGTTTAGTAGGTAGGTAGGCCACTTTAGGTGCTAATATGTCATCCCCCAGTTGTAAAAATCTTATTGTAGTTGCTGGACAGCTCTTTGTAGTGGGAGCCAAACAGAAACTGGATTATTCCTGAAAAAAAAAAGGCAGTAAGTGACAGACGGCTGTTAAGAATGGGGAGAAGAACATGGCTGAGGATTACTTTTAGAAACATGAAGATTAAAAACCTCTGCCCGTTGATATAAGTGGCATCTTTGCAGGCTGGCACCAGTACCTTTTCTTGCCTGGACATTATGCTGAGGTAAATGTCTGGGTGCCAGCCTGTCTCAGCCCATCAGAAGCCAGGATTGTCCCTACCCATTTTATAAAATCTATTAAACTGCAGTAAATAGTAAGTAAAAAAAAATAATAATTTGTACACATGGTAAAATTTGGGATTAGCCCCACACTTGGGTGTTGGTCTCTTAGTGCTGCATGTTCCCATGTAAATCTCCTTGGAGTCATTTACGTCTGTGCCAAGGATTTTGTTTGCTTTTTCTCATGTGTGGTAGTCACAGAACAGTCTTTGATTTTACTTCTGGAGATTACCTTATCTCTCTTTGGGATGACATGGAGGAAGGATGGTTACAGACTACTGTACAAACCGGGTATTTAGCAAACCATTCCTCTTTTACAGCTTCTTGTACAAATTTCATATGCTTACTATATTTCCTTAATGGTCTTTCTGTCGAGTACCATGGCCATTAATTTATCTGTATAAAATTGTTTCACCATTTTCCCATTCTTATATGTCTAAATAAAGAAGGAAACGATTTGTCAAGTTTCTTTATGAGGATTTCTGTGGGAAGTCAATGCTGCAGTGCTATTCCCTGCTTGCTCCTGGAGTCATCTTCCATCTTAGTGTTCACCGTCCTCTGCTCTGAGTAGCTGTCATGTGTTATTACTTACTTTTTGGAAAAAAAGATTGTGTTTTTCTTCCCCCAGCCCAGCTTCCTTCAACCTAGCAACAACCCAGTCTTGGACCCCAGGGACCACTGCCTTCCTAGCCAGTGGGGTAATCTTCTCTTGGTAGGGCCTATGTGGGTGTGGTTGGCAACCCCCCCCCCCGATCGGAGTCCAAATCCAGTGGTAGTGGAGCTCTTCAGGCTGGGCAGGTGGGTGGTGTGGAGCTCAAATGTGTGGGTGTCATTCTGCTGAGCCAGGATGGTGTTCAGTCCTTTCTGTGTTCCTCCCTGAGATGCTGGGCTGTGACTACATGGCTACAAATACAATGGGCATGCATTCTGAAAGGCCCTACTGCATAGAAAATGTCTTAATCACTGATATCTGGTTGTTAATTGATTTCTGATGAGTTCTGAATGAGATTCCTGAATACACTTTCATTTGAAAGCCACATTCCTGCAATTGAGGGGGAAAAACAACCCACCTGTTTGGCAACTCCTTGCAGTTATAGAATGGGAACGGGTTACAAACTGTCTGCACAATTAGTTTAATGTGAACTGTACTGTACACCTCAATGAGGTGTACACCGTGACAAGAGATGTAGTCAGGAGGTATAGTTGATGTGCACACATCAATATGGCCAGTCTAGCTGTAAAAAATAAACTGTTACTGCGGGGCAGGGACCTTGTTCAAAAGAAAAAGTAAATACAATTTAAATAATTAGCTCATTGCAACCCCCCACCATGTGTGGGGCTTACTTGGTCTGCCTCCCAGCCATCTGGTCTCTTTAGTTCCAGGTCCTGGGTGCCCAACTGTTGCTCCAGCCAGCCCCTGTTGCCTGTTTTGCCTGTTTTGCAGTTAGCACTGGACAGGCAGTAGAGTGACACACAGCTTGGTGTTCACACCTTCGAGCTGGCTCCTGCTCAAACATGTGAGCTAGCAGTCTGCCCACAGATCTGTTAGTGCTATGGTGCTCTGAACCAAAACTACCTTTGCAGATCAAATTCTAATGCTTCTTTGTGTGCTCCGACCTCAAGAACCACCAGAAACATTGGTGGGGATCTGGAGACACACTTGGGGGTTAGAGAGAGTGAACTTTGTATATGTGTTGTTGTGCACTGTTACTTTAAGAGCAACTGCAGCTGCACCGTGAATGTGTTTCTGCCTGTTACCTGGGGAATCAATCACTACTGCGATAGCAACTGGCAGGCGAAGACACTTTGAATGACCATTACACAACTGAATAACAGGACAAAGGGACACCTATTGTGGAATGTGAATGGTGATTTCCAAATTGTACTGAAAAGTACTGAAGCCCTTAAAAATGACTTTAAAGTTGGGACTTCATGCAAACTGTTTATGGAGGCCATCTTGATGACCTTTGATCATCCTTTACCCAATCAGTAATTGAGGAGCACAAAGGACTATTGCTATGGCTGCTGGGGAAGGAGGACAGGGCAATGTTCTTGGTACCTTTAGAAGCACCCAATCAATCAAATGTTGTATGTGCTTAATCCATATTAATTTGTTAGATGGACAGCTGTGTTATCCTATCAGGAGCTGCCACATTCTTATCTGACTGTGGGGGAGAATGCAGCTTGGGGTCAGTTCTGCCTGAGGCTCTCTAAGTGAAGCAGGGGAGCATTTTGTGAGTGGAGAAAGTCTTGAAGTAGGCCTAAGGGTTCCATAGCCGAACTTCAGTAGACTTACCACACACTGTCTATTGTTTGGAGAATCAGATTGTATGTGTGAAGAGCTGTTTGAAGCTAAAGCCTGAATAATCTGAGAGAAGCCTTCAGTCTGTGAGGAGGTTTGGATCATATTTTAAAAATTGCCTGAAAGGTAATCTGGATTTACCAACCAAACCCCAGAGACAAATACAGAAAGTTTCCATTGCCTGGAAAATCCAGTCTGATGCAAGAAAAGCTGGTTTGCAATATGAACCTGCAGTTTGGAAAATTGCCTGAGAGACTGTTTGCCATCCCTAGTCTTGAAGGGCTTGTTTCCAGAGGATTAACATCTATTAGCAGCAGAGAGTAGACTGCGCAAATTCTGAGCTCCAGAAGTAGAAGTATTGCCAGCTAAGGATGGTCTGGGGAATCAGCCAGGTAGTGTAATAGCCAAAGATTACCCATTGCTTTTCCCCTGGGAGTTAGATGCCTGGACATGAGGGGTAGGTGTGTGGCCCTGGTCCCCAGTACTGGTCTATTCCAGCACTCATGAGGAGCAACCAAGAAGGTGGCAATCTTCCAGAGACTGCCAGCTTCCAGGAAGGTGACAAGCAGCCACAATATTGCTACAGCCAATCAGTCTGAAATCCTGCCACACTGTTTGAGGCCTAGTCAGCTGATGGATCCAGTTGAGGATGTCAGATCCTGTGTGAACAGTGGCTCACAACCATGAGTAAAGTTGGTGTCTTCCCTGACCTGGAGATACTTCAAAATAGTTGTTTCTGTTGCTACTTGAAAGTGTACCAACACTGGCCACCCACCTGCACCATACAAGCCTGCATCTTTACCACCTGGGTAGCCAGACTGACTTTAGAGGCTATGATACCAGTGAGGAGGTGAGTCAAATTGTGTGGGTGTCATTGCATTGGAGGGGGTTGGCACTGGTATTACTATTGTTTGTGGTCTTACCAGTTACATCAGTTGTTGCAAATCATTATTTATCTTTGAAATCCCATTCTCCTATCCCTTTTAATAAACTGTTACTGTTGTTTAACAATGTCCGTGAACATATTTTTAGTGATTGCCTTTAATTGCATGTGTTTTATGGTGTTACAGTCTAAAGTGGTATTCTGTGTGTGGGGTGACTGTGAGGGGAGGTGGGTAGGTACAGCATCCTAGGGGGTTGTACCAGGCAGATATCTGGCCCACTTTACTTTTACTCTGGGTGGAGGCAACACGCTAATTAATTTCTATTGGGAAAGAACCCCTTGTCTATGTGAAACAGAGCCCAGGCCCCTCAATCTTGTGCCTGCAAGGCAGGGGTAGTAACCAAAAGTTACACTTTGACCCAGTTACATCATTTTAAGCTGAACTTTAACATGTATTTACAAAGGGACAGTTCCCTTACCCTTTCCCCTTCTACCCCACAAGCCTGAAAACAGAAATAACACACCCACAAAACTCATAGAGATTTCTATTTTAAGTAGGTACATGGAGTAATGTCTGCAGGAAACAGCATTCAAAAGATATTTTTTATGTATTTGTTACAGGAGTAGTGAACCTTACAAAAAGTACAAGAAGATTGCCAGGGAGTTACAGGACCCCACCCAACCCCTGCAAAATATACAGAAGAGACACACATACACACACACACACACACACACACACACACACACACACACACACACATATACACACACACACAAGTGCGCAAAATTTACACAGTCAATAACAACATGAACAAATTGTTAATACAAACAAGGAATTATCATACTTGAAAAAAAAAAACAATGTTCAGAGGTCAGAATGCCACTCTTCCCCACAAATCAAATTGTAAGTCATAGCTTACTTGGAGTATTGTTTTCTACAACCGTGCCTGAGATTATACTGCCAGTAACCTGCAAATACTGCAGAGAAATTCAACAATCAGACCACTCAATGGTGTCCCTAGAGGATCAAAAAGGACTGCTTTTTGCTCAGAAGCATGTGGCAATAATCAGGGTGTGGTTGAGATGTATACTGCTGAAAGTTGTTTGTGAGGTATAGATGGTGTGTGCAGTGCATTGCTTATGTTCAACTTTTTAAGGTGCAGTTGAGGTGCAACACAATAATGCTACAGTATATCACAAAATGCTGCGGTATACTGTGGGGAACAGTGTAATTCAATAGTAATTGAGCCATTTTTCTGTAGTATTTTGTGACATGTCATTCCTGCAAGTTACTGCATTGCAACATAGCTGGCTCCACTGTAAATGTTAAGTTTGTAAGATGCAGTTGAGGTGTGCACTGTTAAATGTTACATTGTTACGATGCTGCTGAGGTTCACATTGCTAAATGTGAAGTTTTAAGATGTGGTTGAGGTACACACTGGTAAATGTCAAGTTTTTAAGGTGCAGTTGATGTGTACAGTACTGCAATGGTATAAGGTGCAGTTGAGCTGTCAACCTCAGTTCAGTCAGGGCAGTTGACAGATACAGTTAATCTTGGTTAGTGGGTGACTCATATAGTTAGTTCTTGAATGGGCCACTGATGCACTTATATATTAAGGTGTACTAGTGGTGATCATGCATATTGGGTAGATATAGTAGTTAGGAGTGTTGCGAATTTAAACATTGCTGGCAAAGTTGCAGTGAAGATGGGAACTTTGTAATGCATGCAGTGTGGCCAAGTTCCAATTTCACTATCACTTCACATGTGGAAGTTCATTTTTAAATGTGCTGCTGTTTAAAATAATTCGCTCCCACCCACGTATGCCACCCTATGCAACTTCACCTGAGTAGAATCCCATTCCCTGAAACCCCCACTCTTGCAGCACTCACTTCCCTCATCCTCCCAGTGTCCTAGTAAAGTGTGTACCTAAAGCAAAAGTTATCATTATAATTTCATTTCATTTCATTTTTTCTTTGGTGACCGAGTAAAGGCACCAGACCAAAGGTACCTTTTCAGGCCTGACCCTTCCCCCACCACAGTCAAAGCTGTAGTGCACTAACAGATTTAAACAGCATCCCCCAGCCCCAACCTTGAAGAATAATGAGTACCCCAGCCACACACATCCACTGGCATCCACCCACGCACCCTCCTCCTCTCATCACCCAACCAAAGGATATACTTAACTATCTGCAAAAAAAAAAAAGAAAACTGTCTCTCAAAATGGTCACCAGCCTCTCCCCTCCAGTCCCTTAGTTCAGTTAGCCACCATCTCATTCATTAGAATGAATGATTTGATGCTGGTGACCCGGGTTTGGGAACAGACCTGGAACATCGGAGGGATGGCCAGGGGAGAAGGACTGAGCATCCTGTGGACTGCTCTCCTTCTCTGGCGGGAGGGTGTGGTGTGTTGCCGGTACTTAGGGGACCCCTAGCAGAGGCCAGGGGCACCACACCAACTGGCGCCAATGAGGATCCAAGGGGGCGGGACAGATGCTGGAGTCACTGCATGTTCCTGCCCCCCCTGCCTACAGGGGGAAAAAGAAGCCTGCCCACTGGCTTGATGAAGCCCACACCCCAGCTGCAATTGGCTCCCCAAGCTGACTCCCACCCTATTCCATTGTTCACGGCACCCTTAGGGGCCGGGTGCCACAACCCCACCCTGGGGGGCAAGCCGGGGGGGTACCAGGAGAATGGCTGATTTGGGGATGCCACAGCCGAGGGGTCTGTGACTGGGCGGATGGTACCAGCAGTGAGTGGACACCAAAATAAATCTAAAATAAGAAAAAAAAAAAGAAAAAGAATGAATGATTTGTTGATGACATGCAGTGTTAAAGCTGATTGATGCACCCAATGACCAATCATATGTTACTACTATATGTCATTACTAAGTCATTCATTGATATGGATGGGCCAGTGGGAAAGCAGTTAGTAGATTAAATAAAATCATACTGTGCATTGAGTGTGACTGCATAGTTAGCTCACAGAATGCTGTAGTGCCCCCGTACAGATCACTGCTCCGACCTCATCTTGAGTGCAGCGTACAGTTCTCATACTTTATACCTAAGGAAAGATATCAACACACAAGAGAAGGTGTGGAAGAGAGCAAGCAAAGTGGTTTGTTTTTTGGAAAACCTGGGTATGACTGGCAAAACTATGACTGTTCTTCATGAACTAGCGAAGGCTCTGAAAAGCCTTAATTACAGTATTTAAATATCTGTAAACAATACCACCATTAGTCCAGATACAGCTCTTCCAGATGTATAAGGGTAAAAGAACACAGGGACATTCAATGTAATGGAAAGAAAGAAAGTTTAAGTGAAATATCAGGAAGAACTATTTCACACAATGGGCTGTGGACACTTGGAATAGACTTCCTTAACAGGTGACTTCAGTCAATACCAATTCTACCTAGAACCTCAAACTGGACAAGTAACTTTAAGAGAGATTGGAGGTTGGGTGTTTCCATTCAGTTGATGAGGAAATAACTTGATGAGCCAATTGTCTTCTTTCTTGTGTAAGTGTAATGTTTGCATATTTGCAGAGCAAAAGGTTTTTGAATTCCATACAGAAACTCAGTATCTTCCACTGAGCCCACTATTTATCTTTTTAAAGCAGGTCAAGAACAGTTCAATGTCTGGAGACTCAGTGCTTGGAGATTGTTTAAAAATTATATGGTTTACCATGTCAAATGCCTTATTGAAATAAATAAAGATGTGCCCACAGGAAGACAAGAGTTGAGGCAATGTTGTTTGATGCCTTGAGTAGAATTAAGATGCACTAATGCAGTGGTCTAAAACCAGAATGCTAAGCAGATATAATGTTGTTATCCTGGATAAAGGAGAGTGTTTGGACGGGGACCTGTTTTTCCAGTGCATTGTTCTGGGTGGTTAGAAAAGAAACTGCCCATCAGTTGTTAGGGTCATCTCAATCCCGAGCACTGTAAAGGTAGCTACTACTGTATGTCCTCCTTGACAGATGGGATCTCACCATTCACATGAGAAAAGTTTAAAAAAGGTGAGCTGGGGTGATTCTTTAGATCACAGAAATACAATGTGAGAAGTATTTATCATGCAGAGGACATTTGTTACTGTTTCTTTCCCCTTTAGGGAATGCCTTGGAATGCCGAAGGGTTTAAGGAGATATATAGAGAGGAGATATAGTTATAAAAAAACTGTTAAAATGCAGCCCAATGCTGGAGTACATGCAGATCATTTTTGTCCCATCTACAATGGGCATGTAACAAATGTAAGCTGTTTTAAAACCAGTATAAAACTATTACCTTCTTTCTTGTGAGACATTTTCACTTCAGAAGATTAATAAAAACAAATAATACTTAATTGTACAAAGAAATATCAGTTCTGAGTTGCTTACAGTGATTCCCGATGCATTTGCATTTTATTGGTTGGCTGAGTTCCTTCAGATTCCAGGAAATTAAGCTATGATGCACTGTACTGTATACCCGTGGTGCCAGCTGATTATGACTATTAGCACCGCATGCTGGGCTTCCAAATACCACCAATCTATACTGTCATGCTCTCCAGCTCTGAATGCTTCTTATTACTGCCCTGCACCCTCTTGTGAGAATGATTTATTTTCTTTTTAGAGCAGTTCTTATTGCATGAACATTTTAAATAAATAAAAGTTCAAAATGATCAGTGGACTGCCAACGACTCTTTAATATACATTCACTGAAGTTGCTGCCTGTACAGTGTCTCCAGATTACTATTTAAAAAACACAAAGGAAGGCTGGCACACTCAGGTGACACAGTAGATTCAGTACAATGCCTTTAATCGCACTTTAGTACCCAAAACAGCAGTACACAACATGGAGACAGACTCCCCCTATTTTTCATTTTAAACGAGGCTTCTTCAGAAGGACAGACTTTCTTAAAGGTATATCTGAATCTATTTGACATGAATCTTAACTGAGTTTGCAGTCTTTCTTTCCCTTTTTTTCAGAATAAAACACTACAGTGATTAGTGGCACCATAGGTGCAAGAGAATGTTGCTTTTTTTGTTCATTTCCAAAGGTTACTATGAGGCATTATACCTTATACTGTTGTAAATGCTGTCTGGGCCTTTCCAGTGTAGTTTCAGAAAAAATAAGTCAATAACAAAGGTAAAAGGTTCTAGCGGAAAAAGAGAAGATTATAAATAACTACTAACAGCATGCTAATTGTCACCTGCTCATTCAGCTGGTTTGCCTGGCACTATACAGACATCTCTCACCTCATCTGTGCCTGATATCTGACACCTTCCTCCAGGGGATTGCTCATGATCACTCCTGATCCCCCAGTCAGCACAGGTACTTTATAGTAACATCTTACTAGTCACATTTACTGCTCAGTTCTCAATCAGCTGCAAATAGCTGTTCCCCCTACCCTTGAGAAGCAGAGGAGGGTGTTTTATTTTAACTCCTGTGTGTGAGCTGTTGAAAAAGATATTCATATTTTAAAACTGTAGGATGTTATCAGACACCTCTGTTTTAATGGACAAAACCTGCAAGTACAAATGTGTCCATTATAAGATGTTTCCACTGTAGTAATAACCAACTACAAAATTATGCAATTGCCTGGGATTTACTGCTTTTTCCGTCTGCAGGTAATTCCCTTCATTAATAACCCGACCCCCATGTTGAAGATTGATAAATCAGTTGTTGCACTATTGCAAAGTCTTCCAGATCTCTCGGAACCAAATGACCCTAAAGACCTTTAACTTTAACCTATTGAACTATGAGAGGGGTATGAGGAAGGAAAATCTCTACTCTAGTAGTGAAGCTTTACTGTTGTTTTCAATGCTCCATCAGAGGTGTTTATCTATCAGCACAGAGCAATGTCTTGGAAATGTTTCTTTTGTATGCTTAAAATCAGAACAAAACTAAAAAAATATCAATAGGACTGACTTACAAGGAGAGGCAGTATTTAGATGTTGCATACTGTATGGATTTCATACTCCAAAAAATACTATTGTACAACAGTTTGAAGATTACGAAGTTATGTTATAGCAGTGAAGTCACTACTATGGTACAATTACTTTTTCCTCAGAACCTCGTGCCATGTGTAACATATAGCAACATGAAACATAGGCAAAAAAAAAAAGTGTCCATGTAGTCGTCTCAGAGTTGACTATCTGCCCCAGGAGCTATTGTTCATCCAGGGTTTTACCCCTCATGGTCCATCCTGCTGCTCTCCCCCTACTGCTACCAACCTGAGCAACCACCAAGCCCTTCACCCTGTCCCAGCCATGCTTGAAACTATTTATGGTCTTGGCGCCCACCGCCTCTACTGGCAGACTTTTCCATGGCTCCACCACCCTTTCAATAAAATAGAACTTCTTCACATCCCTCTTAAACCTTCCCCAGGCCAGTTTCCACTCATGACCTCAGATTGTTGACTCTGAACTCCTGCTAAGCAATTCCCTGCAGTTCACCTTACTTATTCCCTTCAGGAACTTGTGGGTCTGAATTGCATCTCCCCTCGCTCCCTAGTCTCTAGTGAGTGCAAGTTCCATGCCTTCAGATTATTTTCTTAAGATCTACCCTGTTGACTCTGAATGAACTTGGTTACTCTGCACTGCACCGTCTCCAGCCTCTCCCTGTCCTTCCTTAGGTGAGGACACCAGAAATGAGCACAGTATTCCAGATGTGGTCTCATCAGTGACCTATATAGAGGTAGTAGTACCTTCTTTTTTCTGCTGTAAATACCCCTCCCAATACACCCCAGTATCCTTTTAGCTGTACTAGAGGCCTTGTTACACTAGCTTGATTGTTTGAGGGAGTCTCCCAGTCCCTTTCCTCTGCCATAGTGCTCTTCCAGTCTAGTACTGTCTCCTGTGTTTTACTACTAGGGGATAAGCCAGTTCTGCAGCCAATTTCCTGAACATTCTTGGGTACATCCCATCTAACCATAAGGCTTTACCTTAACCACTTCAAGCCCCATCTGGACCCTTTCTCTGGTAAATACTGGCTGCTGCTTTTCAGGAATGCTCCAGACAACCACCTTAATGCCATTATCAGTCAATGGACCACTGTCTTGCTTTGTGAAGACAGAGCAAAAGTAATTATTAAGGATGGTTGCTCTTTGATCCTCTTCCTCTAGTTCACCCCCCCCATAGTCTAACAGTACCACTTCTCTGCTTCCTTATTTCCTTAATATAGCTGAAGAATTGCTTTTCTCACCCTTGACCCCTTCTGCCACATGTAGCTTATTCTCTGCTTTTGCCTCCCTGACCATCCTCTTTGCTTCACTAATTTTCATCTGGTACTCCCCCATTCCTCCTCTCATTGCTTTTCCTTGTAAATGGTAAAATCCTTTGTCTTGGCCCTCACTGCTTTCCTGGCCCTTTCCAAGAACCATATTAGTCTCTTGTACCTGCTTTGTTTTGTAACAATTCTTGTGCATGACTTCATTGCCTTGAGAGTGGTTCCTGTAACTGCCCAAGTCCAAGAGTGGTTGCTCAGAGTGAAAAAGGCTACCACACATCAATTTGGAGTATTTGTGTTGTTTATGTAAAACAGCCCCAATATTTTGCCAATATGGCTTCTTCTGAGGACACAGTACTCTTTCAGTAGATTTAATACCTTCTTGCATGTAGCATTTCATACTTGCAATTATTTTTAGCTGATCATTGTTTTTTTGCTGGTATTGACTGCTAGATAGTTCTCCCACCAGAGAGCAGAATCTGTGAGAAGTCTGGCTTCCTGGAGAGCTCATACAGATTAAATCAGAGATAATAAAAAGAAAGAACCTGGCAATTAATATCAGCAGAAAAGCTGATCGGCTGAAACTAATAACAACACTAAAATGTTACAAGCAAGAAGGTATTAATTGTATTGAGAGAGTACTGTGTCCTCAGAAGAAGCTATATTGGTGAAACATTGGGGCTGTTTTCAATAAACAAAACAAGTACACCAAAATGATGTGCGGTAGCCTTTTTTGGCTCTGAGCAGCCCACTTTTCAACTTTAGCACTGATTTCTCCTCTTTGGCTAGCTCCACTGAATACTGAAAATTAATACAGTGATTGCCCCCAGAAGCCCATTTCTCCCTTAATTACCTCCCATATTTTCTCTACACCTATGATGCTATCACCCAGGTCAGTATGTCTTGGACCAGATCCCTCATTTGGTTAAAGTCTGCTTTTATGAAATTTAGAACTTCAGTTTTTGATAGGGGCATTCCGGCCCAGAGGGCCGGTCTGAAACAAATGAAGTTATGGTTGCTGGACCCCAGTGACTCCTTTACCTTCACTCCACTCACCATCTCTGAGGTGATGAGCCCCAAAACAAGTATGACCTGTGGTCTAGTGGGCTTCTTAACCAGCTGCACCATCAGGCAGTCCTGCAGTATATCCCAAAGGGACTGACCTCTGGTGCACCTCACCACTGTAATATCTCAGTTGATATTTGGTGGGTTCAGATCACCCACCACCACCCCTCTCACCTTCCTCACACCCCTTACCAGCTCTTCTCTGAGCTCCTGATCACTCTTCCTCTCTTCACCTTGTTCTGGTGGTCTATGGAGCACCCACACCCATATTTTCTTGCCTGAAGGTGCCATGAGGTGAAACCATAGTGACTCTGCTTCCCCTTTGCTTCCCCTCATGTGCCCATCCTCCACAGCCTTGATGTCCTCTCTGACATATAGGGCTATGTTCTCCTTTGCCTTTACATGTATCCTGTCTAAACATTGTGTAACCTGGGACTGACAAGTCCCAGTTATTATTCTCTGTGGAAAAAAAGGACAACTGCAGACTCAGGATTCATTCTAGCCATACAAAACGTATTTTGTGATAAAAGAGTTACATATAGCAGCCACCATAAAAGTAAGCACACACAGCAATCAGCCTCTTGATTATTCTCTGTGGCCCAAGTTTCTTTGATGACCATGAGGTCCACCTTAGTGTATGCCACCATTGCCTGGAACTCACTGATTTTATTACTTAAACTCCTGGCATTAAGTCAGAACCCCCCCCCCCAAGTAACTTGGATCCTCTTTTGATGTTTTGTGATCCTGCACCTGCATTCCTTCCCATCCACCTTACCTTGTTATTTTTCTTATTGCTTGCAGACCCTGGGAGCATTCCCTCTTTGGCTTTTGGTTTTTTTTATTTATACTCCATCTCCCAGGTCTTACCTGGCTCTGTGAGTCTTGCCCCGTTGTATCACCTACCCACAGTGGAGGACTTCAGGCTGGATCAGATCCCTTAGTAAACTTACTTTGATGCCGACAGAGTGTGCCTAGGCCAGTGGGGTGCAAGGTCTGCAGGCCACCCAGAACCATCATATGGCTTGGCTGCTTTTTCCTGTTTCCTTTTATGGGGGCACTTAGCTGATGGATGTGATCACATGGAGCATGCAGATCCATCAAGTTAATCAGCGGCCACCAGCCTCAGAAATGTACTCTTGCTTACTCCACCACCTGTGATCACCCAGATGGTGGTCATGCTGCAGCAGTGATCTCCCTTTCCACCCTGGAGAGGAGAAAATCCTGTGGGTTGCTCAGTCTTCCTCCCCTGGCCTGCCTCTGATGATGCAGGCTGATTCCTGAACCTGGTCCAGTGGCATTGCTAGTGGTAGCATTACTGGTGCACTGACAGGCAAACCCATTACTTCTTTTTGAAAGTCAACCATATTTTTACCCACCTTTTTGTTACCAGTCCCCAGTTTAGGGGTAGAATTAGCCAGGTTCCACTATCTCATGCTCCTTTACCATGGTTCCTTTAGCCTCAGTGTCCCTGAAAGTCAGTTTAAATTTTTAATATAGATGTCAAACATCTGGCCCTGCACACTGGTCCACTCTCTAGCCATGTGAAATATTGTAACCTTTGAAAAGCCTCCAGTTTCAAAACATTTCCTTGTCCCCCCACAATGTTGTTCCCTTTCTCCTGACACCACTCCTTTAACCACCCATTTAATTCCTCAATCAGTTCTCTCCAAATTCTGTCTCCCCACCTCCATTCCACAAAAGGAGGACCTTAGAAAAGACCAGAGAGATCAAATGTGCCTGCAATGTGCCCCGGCCTCTGAAAGTTCTGCTTCATTTGCTCCACAGTCTGGTTCGCCAGATCATTGTTATCCAAGTGTACCAGCACCCCAAATCCCCCCTCCCTATCCTCCCAATTCTGTCTATCTGCTGGATGATTGATGCCCCTGGAAAGCCTGATGGCCCCTCTTCCCCAAATCCACCACTCTGTCTATTTCCTGATCATAGAATCCCCCACTTTCAAGACTACAGTATCCTAGCTGCCTTCTTTTTACTCTCATACCTGTTTGGTACCAGATCATCATTCCCATTCCACCTGACTGACCCAGAGTTCCTCCTTTTGGAGTCAGGTACTTAAGTCTCCTCCAGGAGTGCAAAGGAATTTACTGTCAGGGTGTGGTGGGGTTGGCTGACCTCCTTGTGACTAACCCTACCACTCTTTCCCCTTCCCACCACTCTCCAACCCTATGGACCACTGGGCCTCTGGAGGAGTGGGAGTGTGGGCTGTGGACTCCAGCTTAGCCAGTGCAGCAGGAGAAATATCTCTTCCCTTGCTACAATAATCTGAGCATGGAGCTCTACAAATATCCTGCAGAAGGGGCTGTAATGACCCCTCCTCCAGAGCATGTCCCTGGAGAAGAGCCCCTCACAGTTCCTGCAACTGACTTGCTCCTTGCTAAGTCTCAAGAACTTCAGCTAGCTCTGCCCTCTGCTCTCCCTAATGAACTGCTTCTGAAAGCAGAAACAAAATATTAAAGTTGGATGCTTAATCTCATCTTTTTCACCAATTCTAGCACTTCCAGTATATAATAGTAGCAAAATATGTAAAAGAAGAAACATTTAGAAACACTCAGCTTCTCACAAGATTCCAAATTAGTCTGACTTCTCTTGTTTTATTGTGAACAACAGGTTGTTATGGACTGATGTCATAAGATTCTAAACATGATGTTCTTTGGAACACAGAACGCACTTTGATTTTAAAATTTTAAACAAATACAAAGCAAAATTCAAACAAAACTTGATTCCAAAAAGTTATTATCTCCAATTAGGTGACAGCAGTAGACAGGAATCCAAGCTTCAGCAAACAAATTCAGTATTCATTCCCACCCCATCATCCTCCTTGGAAATATAAAAACAAATTTACAAATTTTCCTAATTTTTTCCAAAAAACAAATGCACGTCACACTTGCAGATCACTACCTATCTGCTGTATCACCAAAATGATAATGTGTTTGTTCAGCCCAGTACAGTTACACCCTATGATGAACACTGCACTCATTTTGTGAGACACAAGGCTGTAGGATATGGGTCTAGGGCAGAATATGTGTGTGTGTGTGTGTGTGTGTGTGTGTGTGTAAGTCTTTTAGTGATCAAGATTTTTTTGAAAGATCCTTCAGAAGTGACTTGGCTGTTAAGTTTTGCTTGTCCTGATGTACCTGCAGCATGGGAATTTTAAGTCATTCCTATAGGTTCCATCAAGCCGCATCAACAACAAAGTTGTCGAAATGCAGCTCAGTGATGGAAAAAATATCAAAATTATGCCTGTCAACATTGAGCATCACCCCCATGCCTCCTATCTTAAAGATAACAAACTTCAGGTCAGAGTTTATTTGACAGGTGGGAGAGACACTCAAAATCTGTGAAATTTCACCATCAGATCCAGTACAACAACAACCTCGAGGTTGTCACTGTACTGGATTTCGATGTCGAAATGTCGACATAGTAACGTGATACGGTCCCTACAGCAGACAATAAATAAGCATGCTCCTTATGCTAAAAAGAGAGACCGCTCTGTGTCATCACCCTGGTTTAACAACTGAATTTGCACAATGGTAAAAAGTGCAGAAATGACTTGGAAAAATGCAACAGCCACTGAGCACCCAATGGGCTATTAAAATGTTTGAACAATTAGAAATAAATGTACCTTAGAGAGCCATAAAGCAGTAATTCTTCTTCTTCTCAGTTCCAAGATTCTTGCAATAATCAGAGAAAAATGTGGACAAATATCAATAATCCTCAATGGAATACTGCTGGAAAGGCTTTACCACCTGTGCTACATTCTGACAAAACTATCATTACAGACTGATATACACAAGTTACAACTTTTAATAATGATTTTGTCAAAGCAAGTTTGATGCTTGATGAAGTGTTTCTATACTTACCCTTACAAGCTTAAATCTTGACTCTCCAGTTAATTTTCCAGGTCCATACTTCTCATTTCACAGACTTAAAGTCTTGGATGTTTATAATGAGCTGAGTCACATAGACTGGAAGAAAGGTGCTGGTTACAGCATGATTGATCCCGTTTTCCTGAAAATTGGAGCACCTGTAATTGTAAAGTGTTTAGCATACTTATTTAACTTTTCATTGAACACCACAGTTATTCTGTGGGATTGGAAAACAACTGTTATCATTTCAATATTTAAGGGTGGAGTTGCATCAGACACAAATTGTTATCATTCCATATCTATGCCATCCTCATTCATAAAGAAAAGAAAGAGCAAAAGGGGAATAGTTAGATTGGCTAAGAACAAGGACCAGCAAACAGAAGATGATGGGGAGAAAGTAGAGGTTCTGAATAAATACTTCTGCTCAGTTTTTACACAGGAGGAAGCAGGCAAAGGACCATCTCTCCACAGGAAGCACACCACCTCAAGGGAGCCGACACAAGTCCTTTCATGGAGGCAAGAGTCCTGGAGGAATTCAAGAAATTGAAAGTCAATAAAGCAATAGGGCCAGACAAAATATACCCAAGAATACTATGGGAGCTTGGGGATGAACTAGCAGCCCCCCTGGTGGAGCTCTTTAACAAATCGCTGGAAAGTGGGGATGTCCCTGAAGACTGGAAAAGGGCTACAGTAGTACCCCTACTCAAAAGTGGCAGTAGGGAAGAAGAGGGAAACCATAGCCCAGTCAGTTTCACCTTGGTCTTAGGGAAGCTGATGGAATCCATAGTAAAGGAGAGGATGGTGACATTCTTATGAGAGAGTTGATAGCTGGACCCAAGGCAACATGGCTTTATGGCAGGAAAGCCCTGCAGACTAACCTAATCAAATACTTTGACTGGGTCACAAAACTGTTGGACAATGGAGGCGCAGTTGACATGGTATACCTAGATTTCAGCAAGGCTTTCAATTCCGTTCCACATAGGAGACTAATAAACAAGCTGGAGCACACGGGCATTGGGACAAAAATTGTAAACTGAATCCAAAACTGGCTCAATGGAAGGACCCAGATAGTATTGGTAAATGGCACACTATCAGAGGAGGGTAAAGTTACAAGTGGTGTTCCACAGGATGCAGTGATGGGACCAACATTTTTCAATGTATTTATCAGCGACATAGCTGATGACCAAAGTGGGAAGGTGTGCCTATTTGCGGATGACACAAAGCTCTGCAATAGTGTGGACTCATCTGAAGGGACTCAAAAGATGGAGTCAGACCTTGGAAGAATGGTCAGGAAATTGGCAGTTGAAGTTCAACACCCAAAAATGTAAGGTTATGCACCTAGGAAGATGCAGCCCAGGGAGAAATTACTTTATGAATGAGGTACAGCTGGCGGTAACAAAACAAGAGCGTGATTTGGGGTGATCATTGCAGATGACCTGAAGGTTGGCAAGCAATGTGAAAAGGTAGCATAAAAGGCCAGCAGCATCTTTGGTTACATAAGGAGGGGCATAACCTGTAGAAAAGGAGGTGGTTATGCCACTGTACAGGTCTCTGGTGAGGCCTCACCAGGAGTACTGTGTCCAGTTTTGGAGGCCTCACCTTAGGAAAGACATAGAAAGACTAGAGACTATACAAAGAAGGGCAACAAAAATGGTGCAAGGCCTGCATCACAAGCCATATAATGCAAGGCTAAACTAAGCAGCTCATCATGTACTCACTAGAACAAAGAAGGGATGGGGGACATGATAGAGATGTTTAAATATCTGAAGGGTATTAACAAAATACAGGCACAGGATCTGCTTCAGGTAAACAACTGCACCCGGGCCAGAAGTCCTGACATGCACCTAAAGGGGGGCGGATTTAAGAGCAACATAAGGAAGTTCTTCTTTTCAGAAAGGGTGGTGGAGCCTTGGAATGGCCTCCCCCAAAGGTGGTGGGGTCAAAGATGGTCAGAGAATTCAAGTTGGTATGGGACAGACATTAAGCAAAACTTAACACAGCAGCCTGAATTGGGGAAGGGGTAGTATACATGGGCAGACTATATGGTCCACATGGACCCCCTCTGCCGACACATTCTATGTTTCTATGAAGATTTTTGAAAAATTAATTCACAAACAACTTTTTTCTACTTAACAAACAATAGCTTAATCTCTGAAAATCAGTCAGGCTTTTGTAAGGACTATAGTATCTCTCACGTTGTTTCAAGGTTAGTGAGTGATCTCTGTTCATCCTTCAACAGTAAATAACTTTTTTCCTGTTATATTCTTAGATTTATCCATATCATTCAGTACAGCTGACCACAGTCTACTGATGACTAGAGTTAAATTTACCAGCCTCAATTACAAATTTATACTTTGGTTTTCATCATACTTGTCCCAGCATAAGCAATTGTTAGAAATGGAGACATATGGTTCCATGTCAAAATAGCGATTGAGGAATGGAGATGCATGATAACGGTGCCGAACCCAAATTGCGACCATTCTTGACAAATGTAATTTTCCCCACGTACCCCTTACTATTTATTCCTGCACCAGGTGGGGGGGGGGGGCAAAACTTGGGGATGAGGGGGAAATGGGATTGCTAAAAAAGTGTTGGTGCTGTGGTTCAGTCACAGTTATGTAGCTTCGCCATTCCTCAATTGTTATCTTCACTGGATAACAAGACATATACTCAGATCATGTTAAAATCTCATGAGGAGTTCCATAAGGTTGTGTTGGGCCACTTTCGTTTTTACTGTATATTAATGATCTACCTAAACGTTGTTCTGAACAGACTAAATTATCTCTAAAAAAAATACAAAATCACACATGTATGTCTTCTGTATGTCTTCATGTATGTCTTCTGTTAGCACCCTTTGCAAACTGTGTGAGAGGCCTTTCGGCACCATGCAATTCTGCTTAAAGTTGGACCAGCATAACATTCTGTGGTGATTTGCATATGCAGCCCATGATGCTTTGCATTGTGGGGGCATGTGTGATTTTGTATTTTCTTGAAACTTGGCTTCCCAGCCAAATGCCCTTTGGGGTAACCCTTGCCTCAGTGTTTACGCACAGAGGTTCTTTGTCTTTTAAATTATCTCTATATACTAATTATGCTATTATTTATAGTGATCCTAACATTGAAACTGGCACAGTTTAAAAAACTTTGACAGGATCAGGATACTTTTCTGGGCCTAAGACTACTACTGAGCATTAAAAAGACTCAGTGGATAAGGTTTTGTAGATAGAATAGTGATGTTTTATCCAATCTGACATTAAAGATGCCAAAGATGTCATTGTATTAGTGTTGACAGATTCATATTAGTACATGGGCATATTTCTTGACAATAATTTGACTTTTAAAAATAATATACAACATTTGTCCAGTAAGCTGAAAAAACTGCTTGCCTTTTCTTCTAATAATAATAATGTGTTTTTTAGCCTATTCATTCATAAATAATTGATCAATTCCTCATTTCTTACACAAATTGACAATGTAGACTGTATTTATCGAAATGCCTCCACTGCCACATAGGTTACATAGGCTAACACTGAGCTTGTAAAGATGAATGTCCATATTGCTCACCAGTATTAGTACCTGTGTCCACTGATGTTATTAACCCTTTGGAGCCTGGAGTCATTTTTTCTGGACTGGCAGTTTGGTGCACAGTAATCCTGGAGTCTGAAAAAAATGACTCACATTTATCCCATTTTGATGCCCTAAATCTAAAGGGTGTAATCACACGGTGTTCAGTTCTGCACTGATTAATATACAGTATGATCTTTGGTTTGGAACTTATGATAACTTGGTATGGTGGATGCTGGACTGCTGGAATGCAGAACAAACAGATATCTCAATGCCATTCTCAAAAGAACTTAGGCAAATATGCACTTTCACTGAGAAAATGGATAGGCTCTACAATCACCCAGTTTATTTTTAAAGTCCTGCATATTCCTACTACCCACAACTTCCTGTGGAAATAAGTTCCAGAGTGAAACAACTCTCTGGTTGTACCAATTTGATCACGTCTTTGTATGGCACAGCTCGCCAAGTACTTGTAATATGTGGGTTCTCGTACAGTATGTTTTTTCTCTAAATTCCAAGCCCAGGCACTTCCATAGGTCATGACTGGTCAATGCTTGCTACAAAAGACACGTCTCTTCTCAAACTTCTATATTCATGCGTAACATTCCCAGGAGTGTTGGTTCCATGTGATAACGTTGACTGCCGAAAGGCAATTGCCATTAGGACGAAGTCACATCTCCGAAAATCAGGTGCAGCGATGTGACTCCCCGGCGCATAGCAAAATGGTGCTGGGGACTTACAATTATTATGTTGCTTTGCACCCACCACACACCCTCAATTAAGGATTTTCAACTCCAGTGGGGTGCATGTAAGGGGGGGAGGGGGTTGCAAAATGTGTAAAAAAAAAAAAACTTGGACTGGGTACAACAAAAACATACCTGCTCCCGGACCCGAACCCGAACCCAGCACCCTATCCAACCAAGCCACGAACCCACCCACCACACCACGGGGCCAGCTCAGTAGCCCACTGTGGCACCACCCCTCAAAAACCTTCCCACCCCTCGCTGAGTGTGCTTGCTCCCACCCACCCCCACGTGCACATACATGTAGCGACATCCTGTCTCTATATGAGCAAACCCCCCCATCGGGTCACCCTACCTCGTCAGTAGCCCGCATGACATGCACTGCAATTGAGTCACCATTTTTGGTTTCTCTCAATCACGGTTGCGCATGTCAAGGGCTACCAAAGTGTTAATCTAGCCTCATAATCATAACCTATAAGATCCCCTATTAGACTTGTGTCCCTTTTCTGTATCTTCTCAAATATCTGTACAGTATGTCTGTTTTTTTTTTGTTTAGTGCCCATACCTGAGCACAATACTTTAAGTGCAGCTCCATTAGGAATGTTAGATTGTTTATATCACAGCTCACTTAGGTTTGTAACTGACTTGCCATGGAGAACTCACCAATGCACTTTGTATTCATCTTTAGGTTGGGTCTCTTGGGCAACACAAAGGTTCATTGATTGGCGTATGTTCATTTATAAGGTTATTCTTGGTACAGTTACATCATATCGGACATATTTTTTATATGTGAGAAACAATAATGGTCAAGTCCTGAGATCTAATGATTTTTTCATGTACACCAAAATGTTATACTAAATTAGGCTCCTTCCCTTTATCTGTGTCAGTTCCTTATGCCTGTATACAATTCCAAATAATTAACTTGTTTGCTGTCAGTGACCCAGTTTAAAGCTCTGATATCTCAACTGTTAATCAGCCACTGTGAATGTTATAGGTAAATTGTATTACTTGGTTGATAATTCTCTTAATTGAAATGCTGTATATATTTCTGTTTTATATCTGTGTAACTTATTTCTCATGGTCGCAATTGTAAAAGAGAGGTTTGTTCTTAATTTTGCTTACCAGTAAACTGATGGATTTACTGTGTGTGTGTGTGTGTGTGTGTGTGTGACTCACAATTCAGCTGCAACATCACAGACATTGCAAAAAATCTGTAGTGGACTTTCAGACAAAAGTACTCAGGAAGCAGCCACATTATGATAAACATTTGCCCAGGCCCCCAGCAGTCTTCAAGAGTAGCCTGCAGCAGCAATGTTACACATAGTGCTCCTGGCCAGTCACTCATGAAACAGCAGCAACATCACATAGAGTGCCTCATTTTTAGTCCCAGGTGTGGTGGTCTTGTAGGCTTAAAGCTAGGATGAAAGACATTCCTTCACTACCCCTTGCTCAATCCAGTCAATCCCGAACTTATTTAGTCTCCCAAATTCCTCTAGTCAGTTTAAGAAAAATCTGAGTCAGCACCTGGCATAGTGTCAGGATCTGTAATTTTATTTTTATAAATCAAAGACTAGAGTGTTATTTTAGTAATGATTTAGCCTAAGATCAAAGTGATCCAAAGTAGTCTAAGCATTCAAATTGGTCAAATCGAAAGTAAAAGTGCAGAATTTCAGCATATTCGCCAAACAAAAATTTAGAATCAGCTCATCCTTAGTGCAAAGTGACTTCTTTTTAAAACACATACTGGAGGAACACAGAAGGGTGAAAGGGATTTGGATTGACTAAAGTGAGAGTGGGGTGGCAGAGTAGTACTTGTTGTTATACCAATTTGTAACCTGCTAAACCCCATACTATGGACATGAATTGCATTTAGCCAAGGTATTGAAGATGAACCAGAGACAGGTATCCCAGGTGAAGCTGAAACACAGCTGCCAATTTTAACATTTTCTTGCCCTTGCCCCAGACCTGTACCTTACTTTGCATATGGCCCTAGAGTGCCCTCTTGGGTTTGCCTTTTTTTAATTAGTGTTTTTCCTTCCCCCATCTGGTTTCCTTCAATCTGTCAACCATTCAGCCCTGTCACCTAACCCAGACTCCTTAGTGCCCCGCTTAACCTGCCCCCATAAGGTTGGGGCATAATGAAGACATTATGCCGCATGTATACGCCCTCCGCTGCCAATGCAGCTTAATGTCTGGCATGCAGCATAACTCTTTTTCTGTGTGGGCTTTTCCCTCAAACCCCCCTTTATGGGGGGGCTGCACCTCCAAACCCCCCTCACTAAAGATGCTCAACACCGGGGGAGGTTTACCTCGGGGAGCACACGATGTTGGCAAAAAATAAAATATCTGGGACCGGGAATCAAACCCAGTCCCAAACACAGCGCCTGGGTTCCTACTGCTGTGGCTCAGTCCTGTGAGCCATGGCAGCTACTCAACAGAATCTGCTCCCAGCAGAGGTCTTATTCTCTGCCTGGGAAAGCACTATTGGTGCAATACCTCGTACAGCAGTATACGCAGTATTGCACCAGCAGCTCTAGAATACTACGCTGTGCTGGGTTAGCCATAATGCCGTACGCTATTAAGTGTGCGACATTATGTCCTAGTAGGCCCATGGGGTATCCCTCCTATAATAGGGCTGTCAAGGAGGGCAGCAATTCCCTGACTGGAGTTCAAAGTGTCCAGTGGCAGCATAGCTTTTCATACTGGGTAGGCAGCTGGCAAGGGGTGTGAGTGCCATTGTCATCCTGCCAAGATGGGAAGGTGTTTTTTTTTTTCCCTATTTTAATCATCCCAAAGATACTGACTGTGAACATGAGACTGTGCATACAACAGGCATGCATATTGCAAGGCCCCCTGCATCTCCCCTCCCACTGCCATCACTGCAGCATATTTGCCATCTGGGCACCTCCAAGTGGTACTCAAGTGCCCTATATGGATCTGCCTTCCACCCCGGGAAGAAGAGCATCCCCTGGGATTCTCAGTCTGCCTCCCCTTGGATGGCCCCGATGACTCAGGCTCATTCCCGAACCTGGACTGATGACATTGCAAGGGGTAACTCTCCACTGCACTAAAGGGAAACATCAATTTTTTCTAATTTTCACAAAACTGGAGACTGTATTTCACAAGAGTGAGTTCGTCACATGGAATTGGATTCATGAGTAAGGAAAACAAGAACCAACATCACACTAAATACACTATCGACAACACAAGTTTCTGAATAACATCCAACAGATTTTCTTGCTTTTAATGTGTGAGATATTCTCTTGTTTTACATATTTTCATCACTGATAAGACCAATGAAATCAAGGGCCGGATATTCAAAAGTCTGCCATGGCACAAATCCTAGCTTGTATGCGCAAACCAGGCTTTGCATGGATTGCCTATATTCAAAAGCCCGGTTAACGCAGGCAAACAAGGTTTGCACCTTGGCAAACTGTGTAGGGGGAACCAATGCAAATGAAGGGGAGGGAACCCGAATATTGCTGAAGTCCAATATTCAGAGTATTTGTACCATGCAAAGGCATTTATGCAGCACCTTGCATGGTGCAAATACCACCGACTTAGACAACTTACTCCCACGCAACCCTAGCAGTTGGCAGAGGTAGTGTGGTTTCCCCCTGACTGCCAGCATAGTAATGCCTGGTGTCTAGTGGTCCCTCACCCCACTTGATGCTGTGCCCAAAAGAAAATATTAATTTCCCTGGTGTCCAGTGATCCCTCACCTTGATGCCACGCCCAATAGGAAATGTCACTGTCCCTGATGTCCAGTGACCCCTTCTCCCACCTGATACAATCCCTGATCAGAAATAGCATGTCCCTGGTGTCGAGTGGACCCTCCCTCCCTCCACAGCATGCCATGCCCGATAGGAAGCAGAATTTTCCTGTTGTCAAGGGGTCCACACCCACCCAATCCCATACCCACTAGGAAATATCACTGTTCCTGGTGTCCAGTGGTCCAACCCACCCAATCCCCATCTCCATATCGAGTAAAACCCCCAGGCTTGTCATGTCTACTCCCCCATGGTGATTGCCAGCCTGCCATTGCAAAGTGGCATGCCATTTGCAAGTAAGTCCCCTCTGCAACAAAGCCCCAGCCCCCCATTCCCAAGTAGTGATCTGAGCCCCCACCCCCAGCCCATCCCTCTGTGGTGGTTAGCGGCCCTGCTCCCACCCATGGTACCAGCAATCCACACCCCTGTACCTGTCTATCTGTGCTGTAGCATGGAGATGGTGGACAACACAGTCCTCCACACACCACGTCGGCCGCCCACCTTCTCACAGGAGCAGGGAGAGTACAGCTTATTTATAGGGTGCTTACCTTATAAATAAGCAGCACGATCCCTGCTCCTGTCAGACGGCAGGCAGCTGAGGTTGTGTGTGGAGGGCTGTGTCACTTGCCTTCCACTGACTGCAGCAGCAATATGCGGGTATTGGGGATCAGTGGGTGGGTTGATGGTGCACCGCGTGGGAGGGGTGTCATTAACCACCACCAAGGGAGGGGCTGGGGAGCCTGGATCTTAGTTTGGGAATGGGGTTGTGGCTTTGTTGTGGGGGGAACTTTCTTGCAAATGGCATGCTGCACAGCAGTTATGGGCTGGCAATTGCCATTGGGGGTAGACTTGACAAGCAGGTGGGTGCTTTACTCAGAATGGGGATGTGGATCAGGTGGGGAGGGACCATGGGACACCAGGGACAGTGATATGTCAGATCAGGCACAACAGAGGGTGTGGGGAGGGACTACTGGACACAAGGGACCGTGATATTTCCTGTCAGGCATGGCATCAGCTGGGTGGAACCACTGAACACCAGGGTATTGCTGTGTAATATGGGGCATGGGTGCAGGTGGAGAGAGGGACCATAGAGGGCTCTATTCTCAAAGGGGGCTTAGATAGCACAAGCTGCAACTAACAGCAGGTTGCGTTGAAGCCCGGTGAGCCAGGGCCCTGCACCAGATTCTGATACAGGAAGTGTCCCGGCACCTAAGTCCTGATGCCTACAGAAACCACACTCATGCATCAAACACATGGTGCAAAAGAGGGGCTTGCCACAGGCTCCCTGTGGCTGTAGCAATCACTGCCCCAGTCCACCAGCACTGGCATCGCCCATACCACCGTATTCCCCACTGCCCTAGTGGTAGAGCGCCCCCCCCCGAATCCCAGTCATGCTGGCATCGACCTAACATATGACCCCCCACAACCCTAGTGTGGCCCCCTTCCCGAACCCTGATCATGCGGTAAGGTAAATATGGATATAACACCCACATCCCTGGTGGTATAGTGTCCCCCACAACCTTCCTACCCTGGCTGATAGTGACCACTACCCCAACCCCCAAAACCCTGCTCAGAGCCAGCAACCAGCACAATCTACCTCACACCTCTGCAGCTGGATGTCAACTGAACTGTCATTGTGAGTATTGTGATGTGTACACTCACGTACACATTACAATACTGGCAAAGACAGTTCAGTCGCAGCCAGCCGCGGAGGTGTGAGGTGGGTTATGCTGGTCACAGGCTCTGAGCTGGGTTTGGGTGGGGAAGTGTGGTGGTCACTAGTGGCCAGGATGGGGAGGGTGGGAGTCCACTATGCCACCAGGAATATGGGTGTTATATCTACAGTATATTTAATTATCGCATGATCAGGGTTTGGGAAGGGGGTAGGGTTTTGGGGAGTTTTGTGTTAGATCAATGCCAGCATTATCATGGTTTGGGGAGGGGGAATGCTACTCCCCCAGGGTGGGGGGTATTGTTTAAGACATACCTGTGGGCACTGTGGGGGTCGCAGACAATGGCACATTGTGCATACCTGACAACTCTCCAGGTGGGGGGTATCTAAGTACCTTAGACCAGCAATGGCTGGTCTTAGGGTACTTGAAAATTCTCTCTCTGGGAGCATTCCATGAATACCATTCTCAGGGATGTGGCAGCCTGTGCCTGCCGTATTCCCCCTTGTACATGGTTGCAGCCCATGTTTGGGCGCACGGGTAGCGCAAGCCCAATTTGAGGCAGGCAGCCTGCGTTCAACACAGGATGCCTTTAAGAATAGCTCTGAGGGCTGTGACTGGCACAAGGTGCCACTTGTGCCATACACGTTTGGTGCAGGAACCATGCACAATTGCCAAGGCTTTGAGAATAGGGCCCAGAATGTTTCAGTAAAGTGTCATCAGCTATGTATTTGATTTAACAACTTCTGTTGGAACTCTGATACAATAGTCCCTACTAAAATAGAATAGGAAGAAATAGTTGTAATACAGAATTATAGGAATATCTGATATACATGAATAATATTTAAAGGTGTTAATTTATTTTATTTTCTTTCTTTTCTTTTATATACAAGAGCCAATCATAAAAATACTACAGTGTATGGTAGAATGTTGTAGTCCTTAAAAATCTATAATTTACTAGTCTTGTTGTACCATTGATGTGACATCATGATGTTGTACCATCATAAGTACGTCACATCGATGGTACAATAGGATGTAATGTCTTTGCACCTGTGCGGTTAGCTGAGAATCGGCCGCGGTGGTGAGTGCTTGCATCAAACAGAACAGCGCAGGGCAGTGGTACAAAAGTAAGACCCCTTTTTATTTCATATTGTCACCTTCTACAAAATGTTGGTTGCTGTTGTTTTCTCAAAAACAACAGAAAAATGTACTCTGTGAGAGAGCGTGGCCGAGGATCAGTTCCTTGTGGCGGGATGGGGGTGAAGTCTGAAAGCACGGCAGCAACCAGAATCACACAAGAAAGCTCTGCTTTTAAATTACTGTTACCATACACTATAAAAGATAATGGATGAGCAACAGTAAACAACATCACTGAGCTCACTTCTTGAGGTTGTCAGACAACTGAAAACCTCTCGAGCTTCACTCTCGAGGTTTACACGGTTGTCATGACAACCTCCCGAAGTGAGCACAGCATTGTTGTTCACTGTTGCCCATCCATTATCCTCAATATTCTAAATGAATATATTAAATAAATCACTCATATACAACAAACTAGAAAACTAGGGACTAAAACTTTACGTCACATTTTTTGCAACACTTTTGTATTTTTCCCATAGATGTCATGTTTTCTATTTTATGAATTGCACAATTGAAATTTATTGTAAATGTATTTTGCAATATTAGTAAATTGTAATCAGGAGACAGTAATTAAGTGTATAGTATTTAAATAGTGATGTGTACACCTGAAAGCCACGCCTCCTGAGGAAGGAAGGGGGGTGGGTATGTACTTAGTACACAGGGCATGGAAAAATGATGATCTCTGGGACATCACTGGACTTGACATGAATGCAAGCACATATAATACTAGGTCCCGCCCACTACAGCTATCAGCACCAAACAGGAAAACAGTGCATAGCACATGGTGGTTTAACCAAAGAGTGATTCATGACTGGAACAGGCTTCCATTGGAGGTTCTGGCCAGCCCATCAACTACAGTGTTTAAAGATCATGTGCAACGGTTTTTGCATATTTTTAATAAAAGTTTTAAAAGCTGAAATTCAAGTCATTGTATCATGATTAGTGTTTCCTGAAAATGTCATGCTGTTTGGTTTTGTGGTTTTCTTTAAATCAGCATTTGTTAACTTGCTCTGCAGTGGCTGAAAACAGTGGAGTTATTTCTGTCCTCTCAGTCAAACTTAGAGTGCAGTGACATCATTTTGGAGTAGCTTGCTGTTTCAGATTCCCAATCAGAGCAGTACTCTCTAGAGCTTATGGTTTGCTGAGCTCTCCAGGTTCTTTACAAACCCAGTCTCTGGTTTGTGTTTAGATAGATCAGCTTAAAATATATCATTCTCTTCTTTTACAAAGCTGATCATTTCAGTTCCAATGCTGAATTGAAGTAGTGAAAATCTTTTTCTGTGAGAAATCAGTTTGTCTGTATCACAGCTCTGTTCTTTCTAATCAAACCTCAATTTTTTTTCTAACTATATAACACAGGGCTGTTTAATGAATATAAAATAAATCTAAATTTTGTCCATTCACAGAAACAGTTTGTCTTTGATGTAGCCTTCATAAATACAATCATAGATCCAGAAGCAAATGATTTGATACCTTTTAATGGACCAACATAGATGTAACAACAAGAACAAAGTGCTTTAGCTTTCGGACCAACCAGTCCTTCTTCAGAAGCTCATGGCAGTTGTTTAGAAAATACAATACTTATAACAGCTAGATAATGCAGAGAAAAACAGAAAAAAATCCCCATTGGTTTAAAATACTCATTTAAAAAAAAAAAACAAAAAAACAAGATGATGTCAGAGAAGTTTAACAGTACAATACTGCCTTCAGCCAGAAAAAAACCTTGGGTTCAGATGCACTTGGTGGAACCCACATACAAAGAATCCTACTGCATATAAATTTAATTGACATAAGATAACACTGCTGAAGCAGATAACTCTTAAATCAATCTACGAGTGTCACAGTTAGTATAAGGATGTGATTATTGAAAGGCAACCCCCCACCCACATTAAAGACAAACTAAGATTGTTATAGGGCTCATGAAATTTCAATGTTAGCATTATAGACAAGAATTTACCAGTAAAGTTGTCTTAAAAACATCAGTGCACACTGTGTGATGTGTAAAACCTAGTTGGACATGTCACCCAGCTGTATTATCAAGCTAGATAAAAGGCCCAAGAAATTTCAAAAACCTCAGGACTATATAAATGATAATTTAAATATAAATTGATAATATTAATGTCAAATAAAAAACTCTAGTCGAGGAACCTCAAGGAATTAAGACCATGTAGCCTGATATGTACTGATGTCAATATATACTGAGAATGTTGCAACTAGATGTACCACAAGTGTCTAAGGAATCTGAAAAAGAGATAAAAATGTAATTTCTCTCCTCCTCTTCATACAAACAATACATCATAACCCACCCCACATCACAATAATGTGGTGGGGAGACTCATAACAAAAGGAGATGTTGTCTCTCTCGCTCTCTCGCTCTCCACCCTCCTTTTCTCTCTCTCTCTACACACACACACACACACACACACACACACACACTCTCTCTCTCTCTCCTAGTGAACCTATATTAACTTCAGTCACTACAATTGTTCCCCAAAGGAATTCAACTAGTCATGAAATCCTGAGTAAAAGGGCTTATGTCTCTCATTATCTATAGAGTAAAATGTAACACTATTTAACCATACTACTATCTGCAAAGTAACATTTCCAAGGATACTAGATAGAACTACCATGAAATAAACCTGCCACCTCCCAGGATAAGGTAACTAGAATAAATATAAAGTATATGTGTGAGACCAGAGGTCTAACATACCTACATATCCACAAATTACTACAATATTAGCCTAAAGTAAAAGATCTGTGCAGGACCCCCATGCAAATGAGATCACACACCCAATATGTACAGAGTCACAAAATAATATATAACATTATAAGATAACACTCCTGTATGTACACTAGCAGGCTAAGTAATCTGAATATGGTGCAATGGAATCAATCCCCGGTAAAGATAAAAGTGGGGAGGAATTAATATTCATTATGTGTGTGAAATAAAAATAGTAACACACTGTAACTCCATATATCTAAATAGAGACTTACCTCAATGTGACTGCAAGCCCCACATCTGTTATATCACATATCTCACAACACATACCCACACACATACATACACACACGCATCCATATCCCACACATGCTGAAGTCCTATAATATGTCAGTTTGAAATAAACAACATGTCATGACATGCATGTATAACTCCCATGCACCTGGAATTGTCTGTTTTGTGATGTACTTTCTGTTTATAAGGATTTACCACCTGATACAATTTTAGTGACAATGGATGTAACATCCCTCTACACTAATATTCCACATGCAGATGGCATTGCAGCATGCCTTAAATACATACATGAGAAAGGACCGGAACAAAACATCAACCCTGGAGTGGTGGGGGAACTTATGGAATTCATTTTGACACATAACAACTTCAACTTCAATGGTAAACATTATGTTCAAACTATGGGAACAGCAATCGGCACCAGGATGGCTCCACAGTATGCTAACCTCTTTATGGCTGACTTGGAGGAGGATTTTTTAAGGCAGTATCCTCACAAACCACTAGCTTATTTCCGTTACATTGATGATTTGTTTATCATCTGGATGGAAGGCGCAGATGCACTCAAAGATTTTCACCACAAACTTAATAATCTCCACCCTACCATAAAGCTTACCCTGGAGTACTCTACCACCAAGGTTAACTTTCTGGACACCACAGTCACCATTAAGGATGGAACCTTACATACATGTATTTACAGGAAGCCAACAGACAGACAGAGATACCTGCACAAGAAAAGTAACCACCCAAACCATACAAAAAAATCTGTCATATACAGTCAAGCACTCGTTGTCACCGTATTTGTTCAAATGAGGATGACAGAGATACACATTTAGCTATGTTGAAAAACACCTTCATTGAGCAGGGACACTCTTCCAGGAAATTGACAGGATAACAGAACGGCAACACAAGTACCAAGACAACAACTACTTCAATATAAAGAAAAGACAGCTACAGACAGAATACCCTTGGTAGTCACATATCATCAGACCTTGAACATCTGCATAAGATTATTAAAGATCTCCACCCAATATTTAGTGAGGATGACACCCTTAATTGTATTTTTAAGGAACTCCCACTACTATCTTTTAAACAACCACCAAATTTATCCAGCCTAATTATTAGGAGCAAACTTTCACGGAACAGAATACCATGTCACACAATGGCACACGACCTTGCAATCAACGCCCTGTAAGACTTGTGGGATCATTTCTACCTCGGACTGTGTGGTTACATCACAAAACAGACAATTCAGGTGCATGGGGTTATACATGCATGTCACGACATGTTGTTTATTTCATTCAGTGCAAGAGATGTCCACAAACAGGTTATGTAGGAGAGACACGCCAACAGCTCCGCACTAGGATGAACTCACACAGACATACTATTACAGCTAGGAAAACTGAAAACCAGTGGGGCATCACTTCTCCCAGCCTGACCACTCAGTCTCAGATATGTCAGTAATGGTCTTAAAGAAATCTCAAAACACACAACAGAGGCGAGCTTTTGAGATTAAACTTATTTACATCTCAATATGGTAGCAGATGGGATGAACGTAGATCTTGGCTTTATGGGACACTACAGAAACTAACATCCACAGACCTTTTCTTTTTCAAACTGACATATTATAGGACTTCAGCATGTGTGGGATGTGGATGCGTGTGTGTATGTATGTGTGTGGGTATGTGTTGTGAGATATGTGATATAACAGATGTGGGGCTTGCAGTCACATTGAGGTAAGTCTCTATTTAGATATATGGAGTTACAGTGTGTTACTATTTTTATTTCACACACATAATGAATATTAATTCCTCCCCACTTTTTATCTTTACCGGGGGGGGGGGGATTGATTCCATTGCACCATATTCAGATTACCTAGCCTGCTAGTGTACATACAGAGTGTTATCTTATAATGTTATATATTATTTTGTGACTCTGTACATATTGGGGTGTGTGATCTCATTTGCATGGGGGTCCTGCACAGATCTTTTTACATTAGGCTAATATTGTAGTAATTTGTGGATATGTAGGTATGTTGGACCTCTGGTCTCACACATATACTTTATATTTATTCTAGTTACCTTATCCTGGGGAGGGTGGCAGGTTTATTTCATGGTAGTTCTATCTAGTATCCTTGGAAATGTTACTTTGCAGATAGTAGTATGGTTAAATAGTGTTACATTTTTACTCTGTAGATAAAGAGAGACATAAGCCCTTTTACTCAGGATTTCATGACTAGTTGAATTCCTTTGGGGAACAATTGCAGTGACTGAAGTTAATATAGGTTCACTAGGAGAGAGAGAGAGAGAGAGAGAGGTGTGTGTGTGTGTGTGTGAGAGAGAGAGAGAGAGAGAGAGAAAGGAGGGTGGAGAGAGAGAGAGAGAGAGAGAGAGACATCTCCTTTAAGCTATGTATCTCCCCCACCCACATTATTGTGATGTGGGTGGGTTATGATGTATTGTTTGTCTGAAGAGGAGGCAGAAATTACATTTTATCTCTTTTCAGATTCCTTAGACACTTGTGGTACATCTAGTTGCTACATACTCAGTATATATTGACATCAGTACATATCAGGCTACATGGTCTTAATTCCTTGAGGGTTCCTTGACTAGAGTTTTTATTTGACACTAATATTATCAATTTATATTTAAATTATCATTTATATAGTCCTGAGGTTTTTGAAATTTCTTGGGCTTTTATCTAGCTTGATAATACAGCTGGGTGACATGTCCAGCTAGGTTTAAACATCACACAGTGTGCACTGATGTTTTAAGACAACTTTACTGGTAAATTCTTGTCTATAATGCTAATATTGAAATTTCATGAGCCCTATAACAATCTTAGTTTGTCTTTAATCTGGGTGGGGTTGCCTTTCAGTAATCACATCCTTATACTAACTGTGACACTCGTAGATTGATTTAAGAGTTATCTGCTTCAACAGTGTTATCTTATGTCAATTAAATTTATATGCAGTAGGATTCTTTGTATGTGGTTCCACCAAGCACATCTGAACCCAAGGTTTTTCTGGCTGAAGGCAGTATTGTACTGTTAAACTTCTCTGACATCATCTTGTTTTTGTTTTTTGTTTGTTTTTTAAATGAGTATTTTAAACCAATGGGGATTTTTCTGTTTTTCTCTGCATTATCTAGCTGTTATAAGTATTGTATTTTCTAAACAACTGCCATGAGCTTCTGAAGAAGGACTGGTTGGTCCGAAAGCTAAAGCACTTTGTTCTTGTTGTTACATCTATGTTGGTCCATTAAAAGGTATCAAATCATTTGCTTCTGGATCTATTCTTGCAAGGACCAATACGGCAACTACTAAATTTAGATTTAAATACAATAATGTAAGAACATTTTTATTTCATGTCAGATTGACAAACAGGTGCTTGTCACACTCTACTACAGTATTTCAAGCACATGTACTGTCAGAACTCACACATTTAAGCTCTTTGGTGGTTTCTGTGAGAAAATACATCATGTACGTGTACAACAAGAAACACTATGTGGCATCCTGTTACACTGTGTCTCTGCCCCACAGTTGAGGCAGCTGAAGTCTACTGCCACCAGTCCCCTGCCCCACAAGCCCCCTGCCTTCTGCTCCACATTCGAGGCTGCTGCACCCTGCTGCCCACTGTCTTCTCCCACACAGTCATGGATTGTGCACCCTGCTGCCTCCATCCCCTGCCTAAAGAATCAGGACTACTGCACCCAGCTGCTCCCTGCCCAAACAATTGGGGTTGCTGCACTGTGCTGCCCTATCTGCCCCGCCCTCACAGTTAAGGAAGCTGCACCTGTTGCCCCCTGTTCCTGTCACCACAGTCAAGGTTGCTGTGCTGTGCTAGGCCCTAAAGTGCCATGTTCCCTGTCTCCATGGGCAAGGCTGCTGCACCACGTGTACCCCATTTCACAGTCAGGGCTGCTGTACCCTGATGCCCCATGTGTCCTGCCCCACAGTCGAGGCTTCTGCACCATGCTGTTTTCTATCATCTATCACCACAGACAGGGCTGCTGCACCCTGCTCCTTTCTACACACTTGTGGTTGCTGTGGCCTGCTGTGCCCTAGAGCCCCATGCCTCTGCAGTTAGGGCTGCTGCACCATACTACCACTTGCCATAAGATTCAGGGCATTTGCTGCACCCTGTTGCATGCCTCCACAGTTGAGAAAGTTGTACCCTGCTGTCCCCCTGCCACAAGAGTCAGATCCTTTGCTACACTCTGCTGAGACAGGAAGAGGGTCAACATGTGCAGTGTCCCTGACTGTGAGAGTGAGAGAGAGAGAGAGAGAAACAGGGTAGCAGGGTGAAGCAACCCCAAGTGCTTGGGAAGGATGCAGCGCAAGAGTAAGGGCATTTGCTGCAACCTGTCCCCTGCCTGTAGAGGCATGGGGCTGTGTGGTGCAGCAGGACACAACGGTGGCAGGGAACAAAGGTCAGCATGATGCAGAAGCCTTGACTGTGGGGCAGGACACAGGTGGGCATCAGGATACAGCAGCCCTGACAGTGGTACAGGGAGTACATTGTGCAGCAGCCCCGCCCATCTGGAGCAATGCAAATGTGTAGCAGGGCTCAGCAGCCCCAAATGTGGATGCAGGTGGCATGAGACTCTAGGGTGTAGCACAGCACAGCAACCCTGACTGTGGAGACAGGGACAGGGGGCAACAGGGTGCCGTGGCCCTGACTGTGAGTGTGGGGACAGAAGGCAGCAAGGTGTAGCAGCCCTGAATGTTCAGGCAGGAGATGGGGTGGCATCAGGATACAGCAGCCCAAACTGTGGGACAGGGTGCAGCAGTCATGCCTGTCTGGGACAAGGGATGTGGGCAGCAGGGTATAGCAAAGGATCTGACTCTGGTGGCAGGGGACAGCAGGGTGCAACTGCCTCAACTGTGGAGGCATGCAATAGGGCACAGCAAATGCCCTGCATCTTGTAGCAAGTGGCAGCATGGTGCAACAGCCCAAACTGAAGTGGCATGGGAACTAGAGCACAGCAGGCCATGGCAACCTCAACTGTGTGAAAGGAGCAGGGTGCAGCAGCCCTGTCTCTGGTGACAAGGGATAGAGGACAGCATGATGCAGAAGTCTTGACTGTGGTGCAGAACACAGAGGGCATCAGGGTACAGCAGCTCTGACTATGAGATGGGGTACAGGTGGTGCAGCAGCCCTGCCCATTTGGGGCAATGGAAGTGGGAAGCAGGGTGTAGCAAAAGCCCCACCTCTGGTGGCCAGGGCAGCATGGTACAGCAGCCCCAGTTGTGGAGGCAGGGGACCTGTTACACTAGGGCTTAGCACAGCAGCCTTGACTGTGGAGACAGGAACAGGGATCAACAGGTGCAACTTCCCTAACTGTTAGGGTGAGGGAGAGAGGGTAGCAGGGTGCGTCATCCCCAACTGTCTAGGCAGGGGGTGGCAGGGGGCAGCAGCCCTGATTCTTTAGACAGGGGATGGAGGTAGCAGGGTGCACAATCCCTGACTGTGTGGGAGAAGACAGTGGGCAGCAGGATGCAGTAGTCTCGCATGTGGAGTAGAAGGCAGGGGGCTTGTGGGGCAGGGACAGGTGACAGTAGACTGCAGCTGCCTCAACTGTGGGGCAGAGACACAGTGTAACAGGATGCCACATAGTGCTTCTAGTTGTACACGTACATGATGTATTTTCACACAGAAACCACCAAAGAACTAAAATTTGTGAGTTCAGACAGGTGCCTGTCACACTCTGCTACAGTATTTCAAGCACATGTACTGTTTGTCAATCTGACATGAAATAAAAATGTTCTTACGTGAACATATTTATGAAGGCTACATCAAAGACAAACTGTTTCTGTGAATGAACAAAATTTAGATTTATTTTATATTCATTAAACAGCCCGGTGCTATATAGTTAGAAAAAAAAAATCTGAGTTTTGATTAGAAAGAACCGAAAGCTGTGATACAGATAAGCTGATTTCTCACGGAGAAAGATTTCCACTACTTCAATTCAGCATTGAAACTGAAATGATCAGCTTTTTATCAGAAGATACTGATATGTTTTAAGTTGATCTATCTAAACACAAATCAGAGACTGGATTTGTAAGAAACTTGGAGAGCTCAGCAAACCATTAACTCTACAAAGTACTACTCTGATTGGAATCTGAAACAGTGAGCTACTCCAAAATGATGTCATTGCACTCCAAGTTTGACTGAGAGGACAGAAATAACTCCACTGTTTTCAGCCACTGTAGAGCAAATTAACAAATGCTGATTTAAAGAAAATCACAAAATCAAACAGCATGAAATTTTCAGGAAACACTAATCATGACACAGGGATTTGAATGTCAGCTTTTAAAGCTTTTATAAAAAATATGTAAAAACCGTTGCACAGGATCTTTAAGACTAGATGGGATGTGGATTTAAACCAAATCAGAACCTAGAGTTATGCTGGCGAGCAGTTAGGACTAACAGTTCATTAGCTCAGTACTATCCTATGTTGGGGAGTAAGTAGTTACTTGTAACTGTAATCTGATTACTTTTCAAGGTAACTAGTAATAGTAATTGGTTACTTTTAAAATAAAGTAATAAGTAACTGTAATGATATTACTTTTCCATACAAGTAACTAGTTGCTGTAATATAAATAGAATAACATATGGGCATCTATCTGTTACAGTTATTGTAATCCATCGAGGGGTTCCTGTGACTTCATAATCCTCAAGAGCAAAGCTCAAGAGGGTTATGACATCACAGGAATCTGGAGATTGTGCAGGTGTCTTTTGATATTCAGGTTTCAGTGTAAACAAAGGCTGCTTAGCTGACTATGTGCACAATTTATTACATCATGAGGCTAAAAATCCTGGCTTCTGACAAGCACTGTGTGAGCATCCAGCATCTACACTGAATGCAAGTTGCCTACCACTTTTTGCCATTTTTCGCAATAAAAGGTTTAGGCAGCATTTCCTGGCTGTGAGGTGCCATTTTTGGTAGCCTTGCTGATATTCAGGTTTGCATAGTCGCAGTGTTTTGATATTATGAGAAGACGGAGCTACTGGGTGGTGTAAACCCATGGCAAGACAACTGGAGCAAAGACAAACAGCCTTGCAATGTTTAGCATAGGAATGTTGACCCAGTACTGATCTGCACTACAAGATCTTTGCTCTAACATAGTGACTACGATTACAAGATAGACTCATTTATTGCACCACTGCTTTCTACATGGTTACAGTCCTACTGCAAGTGGGTGTCAGGGTTGTTTTTGCCAATTGTCTCTTTATGGAAAATTATGTTAGGCTGAATGGCTCTGGTGAGGTGTCATTGCACTGGGTGTCCTTGTACCAGTTGTCACTATTGTTAAATGAGCAAAAAAGGCCTTGGCCCATAATAGCCCCTAATGGTCGTAGTGAAATTTAAATTTTCCTTCTTCTGTTAGGAACTTATCCAACCGTTTCTTGAATTTTTCCTTCATTTGACTTACTACAATACTTTCTGGTAGTCTATTCCATAAAAGTACCACTCTTTCAGTGAAAAAATACTTCCATTTGTTACTCCCGAACTGGCCTTCCTGCACTTGTAGTACATGTACCCTAATACCAGATTTATAGTCTTTGAATTTGATGTTTAATTTGTCTGCAAGAGATGGATTATTTATAACCAGCTGTTGCAAATCCAGTATAAATCACTCGCCCCTCCAGTTTGTATTACTTTGATCTGTAGAAAATGAAAATTAGTGTGCACACATAGCTTTCACCTTTCAGCCTTCTTACTAGATCCTGTTAATCAGTCACCACTTAAGGATTCCTCAGCACATTCACTTCTACAATACCTTTTCACACCTATCATCACCATTTCATTTTCTAGATTCTATTCTTACTGTACCTTATCTATTATCACTTTTTCTCCAACAGCCTTTCCCGATTTTCTTTCCTCACATATATTTATCTTATTTCCATTACCTGCTTCTTTCTCTTTCAGATAATTCCTGTAAAAAACCTATGGTTGAAAGATCGACTCTAACTCAATTTTCTATCTTCAGCATGCATACATAGATACATATACACTGTCGAAAGATAAGGGTCTATGGCCCACCCAGTCTGCCCATTTAAGCTTGTAAGTTCACTTTAAGTTTTTCTAGAAGTCTGTTGCCCCTTACATCTAGAATTTCCTTATGTCTATCCCATACATCCTTAAATCCCATCATTGTTTCATTCCCCCACCAATTCCTCTGACAGGATGTTCCATTTGTCCACCTCCCTTTCTGTGAAAAAATTCTTCCTCACGTTTCCTCTGAATCACCCTCCCCCCAACTTCATCCCATGCTCTCTAGTCCAGGAACATATTTTTCACTGGAAAATAGCATATTTCTGCACTCTGTTCCTCCCTGTAAGGTACTTGTATGTCTCTATCACATCCCCTCTCTACCTCCTCTCCTCCAGGGAGTACACATTCAAGTCCTTCAGCCTGTCCTCATAGGACTTGTGATGCAATCCCTGTACCATCTTTGTTGCCCTCCTCTGAACCTTCTCTACCCTGTCTATGTCCTTACGTAGGTAAGGTCTCCAGAACTGTACACTGTTCTCCAGGTGGGACCTCACTACTGTCTTGTATAGTGGAATTATGACCTCCCTTTTCCTGCTGGTGATGCCCCTGCCTATGCATCCCAGCATCCTATTTGCTTTACCTGCTGCCTTGTCGCACTGTTTCCTTACCTTGAGGTCATCAGAGATGGTAACCCCAATATCCCTTTCCTGCATGGTGCATGCTATATCCTCCCCCCCAACTGATATGTTGTTCCAGGGTTTTTGTGCCCCATGTGCATTATCTTAAACTTCTTTGCATTGAATTTCAACTGCCAAACCCTTGACCATTCTTCAAGCTTCTGCAGGTCCCTCCTCATTCTGTCGACACCCTCTGGCATGTCCACTCTGTTACGGAGCTTCTTGTAATCAGCAGACAGAGAAATTCTACCTTCTAGGTCCTGCACAATGTCACTGATGAAGACGTTGAATAGGACCAGTCCCAGCACTGATCCCTGTGGTATCCCACTGGTCACTCTTCCCTCTGTGGAGTGACAGCCATTTAATACCACCCTCTGTGTCCTGCCGCCTAGCCAATTACCTGCCCACCTCACTACAGTCCTGCCCACTCCCACATTCCCCAGTTTGTTTAATAGCCTTCTATGTGGCACAGTGACAAAGGCCTTGCTGAAGTCCAGATAGGCCATGTCCACTTCCATCCTCTAATCCACCTCCCTTGTCATCCAGTAGAAAAATTCAATGAGGTTGGTCTGGCATGACCTCCCCCCTGGTGAAACCATACTGCCTTAGGTCCCGTAGTCCATCGGCAACAAAATGTTCCACCAGTCTCTCCTTCAGTAGTGCCTACATGATGTTCCCCACTACTGAGGCCAGGCTGACTGGTCTGTAGTTCCCCACTTCCTCTTTGTTCCCACTTTCTTATAAGGGAACTACAGTACATCTGCTGTCCTCCAGTCTTTGGGTACCTCCCCTGTTTCCAGTTATCAGTGAAACAGGATTGCCAGAGGTTCAGCCACCACCTCTCTTAGTTCCTTTAGGACCCTGGTGTGCACTACATCTGGACCCATTGCTTTATCAACTCTTATCCCTTCCAGTTCCTTTAGGACCCTTTCATATGAAGAGGGACTTGTATCCATTTCTGCGCCATTCCCACCCCTTGTACTCCCTTCAGGCCCATTACCCTCCACTTCCTCAGTAAATAATGAGCAGAAACATTTGTGCAGCATATCAGCTTTACTATGGTCATCCGCCATGTGGCCCCCATCCTTTCCCTTCAGTCTCACTGTCCCTCCCTTTGCCCTTCTTTTTTCACTTACGTACATGTAAAAGGTTTTGTCCCCTCTACCCACTGATTTTGTGATGTGCTCTTCTGTCTGAGCTTTAGCTTCCCTTGCTGACCTACCTGCCTTCCTTTGCTTCTCCTGGTACTCCTCCCTATCCCCTTCTGCCTGTGCCTTTTTGTATTGCCTGAATGTGATCTTTTTGGCTTTCACTTTCTCTGCTACCTCCTTGGAAAACCATAATGACCTCCTCTTCCTTTTCCCCTTGCTAACCTGCTTAATGCATAATTCTGTTTCTCTTGTAATCCCTGTTTTAAATATTGCCCACTGTTCCTCAGTACCTGATTCCCTCCCCATTCCCATTAATGCCTCTTTCAAGCATCTCCACATTTTCCCAAAGTCTGGCCCCCTAAAATCCAAGATACGTGTTTTTTGTGTGGTTTGGTTCTGCTCCTTCTTTGATTTCAAACCACTGTGACCAGTGGTCACTGTTTCCCAGGTTCTCCCCAATTGTTACCCCACCACACTGTCCCCGTTTGTTAACATGAGATACAGTATTGCCTTCTGCTGAGTTGGTTCCATGACCAGTTGCTTGAGGAAGGCACCTTGAAGGGGAGTCCAGGATAAATCTGCTCCTGGTTGATGCTGCTTCTGGAAAGCTCCAGTCCATGTCTGGAATATTGAAGTCTCAAACTGGCACAACCTCACCCTTGTCTGCCATCCTTTGGATGACTAGCATCAGCTCCCTATCTGTTTCTTCCTCCTGGGCTGGGGATCTGTAGACCACCCATGTGCGGATGGCTGACCCCATTTTCCTTTCCAGCTTAACCCACAGTATCTCTTCTCCATTTTGTTCCTCCTGGATCTCTATGGTCTTTATGCCATCTTTCACATAAAGTGCCACTCCTCCTCCCCCCTTCCTGCCTGCCCTGTCTCTTCTGAATATGTTGTAGCCGGGTATGGTCATTCTTCCAGTCATGGTTATCATTACACCAGGTCTCCATGATGGCCACAATGTCCAGGTCTAACTGCACCATGGCAGCCTCCAGATCTTCCATCTTGTTGCTAAGGCTCCTGGCATTGGCCCTCATGGCTTTCCATGAAGTGAACTCCCTGGACTGTTAAGCTGTTCTACTTCAGCTCCCTTCCTGGTTGTCCTTTATCCCTGGTTCTCCCTGCTGTCTGTCCTTCTGTTTAAGTGTTGCCCCCTTTCTGCCTATTCACCCATTGGGTGCTTATCTCCATCTTTTGCACACTGCTTTGTAAAGATATCCACTCCTCCTGTTCACTGGTTCCACTGCTAGCTGGGGGGCAATTAGGTACCCTCTTTGCTAGCCTGCCACCCCCTTGGCTAGTTTAAATGCTTGTGCATGTAGTATTTAAACTTATCATTGAGTGCTTGGATTCCTCTTCTGGATGGATGCAGGCCATCAGGCTTGAACAAGCCCCCATCCCTCCAGGTGGGTCTCCAGTCACCAATGAAGCCAAACCCTTCCTCACAGCACCAGTTCTTCAACCATGAGTTAAAGTTCCTGTTGCGTGCACCCCTGTGGTCTCCCATGCCTTTCACAGGTAGTACTTCTGAGAAGGTGACAGAAGTAACTACTTACTTGAGACCCAATTCTTCCTGAACTTCCTTAGGGACATTAGACAGCTTAATGGGTGGCTGAGAAGGTGGTGCCATAGGGAGGATTTTGCATTTATCCTCCACTGAGACACCTTTACGGACCTAGGTTTATTTGGGAATGATGGGCTGCATCTTAATAGGCATGGTACTAGACTACTAGCTAGGGAAATACAACAACATTAGTGAACCATTTAAACTAGGTACCAAGGGGGTAGGGGTAGTCACCTAGCTTCCCAGGCATCAGGAAGTATCCCCAAATATCTTAAGAAAATGAATGTATCTCAGGACTGGAAATGCCTGTCCCTTAATGCCAGGAGCCTTACAAACAAATTTGAAGAACTAGTTTGTCTGCTTAATACAGACATTGTCCAGATATGTGCCATAACTGAGACCTGGTGGACATCTGAGGATACCTGGGACCATCATATACCAGGATTTGATTTATATCACATGGATAGATTAAGTAAAAAAGGTGGAGTGGTAGCACTGTATGTATCCGATATAATAAAATCAGTAGCTATTGAAGTTCCCCAAATACCAGGAATTGAACATCTGTGGATTAAGATATTGCCACTAGATGGCCCAAATATCACAATGGGGGGTTATGTATCGACCACCCTCAATTTCCCCCCAAAATGATGAGGCTGTTCTTAATTTCTTGAACTCCTTAGAGTCTACTGAAAGCATTATTCTTTTAGGTGACTTTAATCTGCCTGGCATCAATTGGTCAAAACAAATAGCAGGGACATCAAATGAGTTAAGATACCTGGACTCTGTTTTTCTAGCAGGTTTGGATCAACACATAGGGAGTAGCACAAGGGGGGGGATAAAACATTAGACCTTGTATTAAGTAATTTAGGGGACTCGATTAAAAATTGTAGTGTTACCTCACCACTTGGTTCAAGTGATCATTGTATGATTAGTTTTGAACTTAAGGGAGTAAATACTATGATTTTTGGTTCAACTGAGGTTCAGAACTTTAACAAGGTCAATTTCAATAAAATGAGGATGGAACTCATGGAGTGGGGATGGCAGAAAGAGTTTGAAAATAGAACATTAAAGGATAACTGGGCTATCTTGGAGAAGAAGATTGTAGATTTGGTAAATAAGTATGTTCCACTTAGGAAGAACTATAATGGACTAGGTAAAATTCCCTCATGGCTATCCCCTAGAATTAGGAAATTGATTAAAAGGAAAAAAAGAGCTTATAATAAAGCTAGGAAAAGAGAGTGCACAAAAAATTGAGTTGTGTATAATAAACTGTTAAAAGAAACTAAAAAAGCAAATAAACAGGCAACTTGAAAATATGAGTTAAATCTGGTTACAAGAGTTAAGGATAATCATAAATCTTTCTATACTTATATTAATAATAAAAAGGGGTATAAAACTACTGTGGGACCTATAAAGGACCAGGCTGGGGATTTAGTTGATGACAACCAAGCTATGGCAGGGCATTTTAATACTTATTTTTCCTCGGTCTTTAATGACAAATCTGAAAGTACTAGGGACCATCAGTATAATGCAGGTTATAGAACTGTTTTGAATAAAGGGGATATTGAGGGCAGATTGATGCACCTGGACCCAAATAAATCTCAGGGACCAGATGGAATCCATCCTAGAGTCCTTAAAGAGCTGGCAACAGTATTGGCAGCACCCATAACAGTATTGTTCCAAACATCACTGGCTAGAGAGGATGTGATAGAGGTCTGGCGTAAAGCAAATGTCGTCCCTATCCATAAAAAGGGGTCAAAACAGGAATTGAGTAACTACAGACCTGTAAGCTTGACCACTGTTTTGGGGAAAATGTTGGAAACTATTATTAAGGACCAACTAGTAGAGTTCATGAACTTGTTAGGGGACTGTGATAATGCACAACATGGCTTTAGGAAGGGTTTATCATGTCAGACAAATCTCCTGGAGTTTTATGAGCATGTGAGTAGGGCCTTGGAAGAGGGCACCTCTGTGAACGTAGTGTTTTTGGATTTTTCCAAGGCATTCGATAAGGTCCCACATGAGGAATTGGTGGATGCCTTAATAGAACACAAAATACCTGGGTATATTACATGTTGGGTAAAAGCATGGTTGAGTGATAGAAAGCAGAGGGTTTGTTTAAGGGGCATACATTCTGATTGGTTAGGAGTGGAAAGTGGAGTTCCCCAGGGATCAGTGCTGTGGCCTTGTTTGTTTAATATATATATATATATATATATATACTCTCACTGACTGGAGGAGGGGATGTTTGGGAAACCAAATTTGCACATGACACCATGACTGGTATTAGTATCAAAAATAGTGAGGATGTAATGAAGCTGCAGGAAGCTTTATTTAAAATAGAAAGATGGGCGAGGGATTATAAGTTATCTTTTAACACCAATAAATGTGCAGTTATGCACTTTTGGGAAAAATAACAAAAAAGCTGATTATGTTCTAAATGGACATATGCTGGGAAAGGTAATTGAAGAAAGAGATCTGGGTGTTAAAGTGCTAAATGATCTCAAGTTCCATCAACACTGTAGCCAGGTGATAAAGACCGCTGGTGGTATTCTTATTAATATTAAGATGCATATTAAGAGTAGGAAGAGGGAGGTGATTGTGTCTCTGTTTGGTTCCCTGGTGAGGCCAGTTCTGGTCACCAGGGTTTAGGACAGATGTCAAGAGATTGGAAAGGGTTCAGAGAAGGGCAACAAGGTTGGTGGCAGATGTTAGGGACCAAGATTACGAGAACAGATTGGGAGAGTTGGGGATGTTCACACTGGAGTATAGGCGATTGAGAGGAGACTTGTGTATGGTGTATAGATCGTTTAAAGACATCAACTTAAGGGAGAAACTGGGACTTACACTTAGGGATCAGTATTATGACACTAGGGCAGACTCATGGCAGTTGAAGGGGCAACATTTTAAGACAATAAAAAGAAAACACTGGTTTAGTGTTAGGGTAATTCCAGTCTAGAACAACTTGCCTGAAGAGGTGGTTGCTAGTAAGACCATGCTTGAGTTCAAGAGGGAACTGGACAAACATTGTGTAACGAACAAAATAGGGACTTCCATAACTAGGGCCTAAGTGAGCACAGTGGACGAAAGTCTTCTCTGCTTTGTAACTACCTGTGATACCTATGATACCTATGATACCTCATTTGCTAGGTCATTAGTACCTAGGTGGATAATGACATCCAGCTCACCCTCCCATCTTGCCTTCCCAGTGATCCCCAGGATCTTCCTCCTATCCCTCCATGTTGTGGCACCTGGTAGACACCTTAGCTCCCTGTCCTCCCCCTACCGTGTTCCTAGCTGGATCCCTCTTATGATAGAGTCCCACAGCAGGATTCACTTCCTCCTTCTCTGAGGTCCACTGCTCTCCCCACTGAGGTCAGCTTATTGGTTGACCTCCATATCCTTCCCTTCCACTTTTCTGAGTACCTCTGTTTGGTTGTCCCCATTTGTCAGTGTGGCATATGAGTTATGGAGTGGAAATGGAATAGGATTTGGGATGTGCCTCTGTCTGACTGCCCTAACCCTCTCCGAGCCCAGCATCATCCAAGTGCTCCCAGTTCTTGGCATCCTTTGAGGCAGCAGCATTGGACTGGGTGGTCTCTGGATAGGGGCAAAGATACTCCTGACCCAGTTTACTTCAACTTTGAATCTGGCTACCTCATCCCATTGTCCAGAGAGATGTCTGCAGATAGAACAGCACCTCAGCATCCAGAAGGTCTGCCTGAATACAGCTGCTCCACATTCACTGCATTGCACCACTCCCCACATTATACTGCACTTATAGTGCTATTCCAGTACTTGTCTGTTATTGAAACTCTCCTTGTAGTTCCCTTTTTATTTATTTACTGTCCTGAAAATCCTGCCACCGATCCTCAGATACTTTTTTATAAGAAGGAAAACAAAAAAAAGAAAAAGTCAAAACACTTGTGCCAAGAGTGGGCTTCCTCCCCATTATGCCCCTCCTTCTCCACAACCCTTGCTATTCCCTGTGCTTGGCTCTTGTCAACCACATTTAACAGGGCATATAATTAAGAGTGGGGGTCAGGGGTGGGAGCAAGTAAAGACAGTAAAAGAAAACAGCACCACTACAAGCACACCAAACTAGGTTTTAAATGTTCAACAGCCCAAAAACAATTCTAAGTAAAGACAGCAAAGAAATAACAGTACCACTAAAAGTCCACAAATCTAGGTTTAAAACAAAAACAGAAATAAACAGTTACTATACTGCACTGCACTGCACTGCACTGAAATGAATCTGGATCTTTCCCCCTTCTGGCCTCTTCTGAGAAATCAAAAATCAACTTGCTATCTCAAACCTGACTGAGCCCCACCTCCAGTTATCATGTAGTTGAGGTCAGAGGTCAGACAATTAGCACCCCTCCCCCAAAATACAGAGCAAGACAGACAAGACAAGACAAAATGTGCAGCAAGTAAAGACAGCAAAAGAAAACAGCACCATTACAAGCACACCAAACTAGGTTTCAAATTTTCAACAGCCAAAAAACAATTTTAATTAAAGACAGCACAAGAATAACAGTGCTACTAAAAACCAACAAATCTAGGTTTAAAACAAAAACAGCAATGAGCAGTTATTGCACCACAAACACCTCAGTCTTGTCCGGATTCAGTCTCAACCAGTTAGCACTCATCCAGTCCTGAATCTCAGCGAGGCAGTTGTTAAAGACTGAGATCACACTATTCTGTTCGGGTACAAAGGACATGAAAAGCTGAGTATCATCTGCACACCATGAACAACATGGGGGACAGCATGGAACCCTATGGCACCCCACAAGGCAGGCAAAGGGGGCCGAGGAAATAATTCCTAACACCACCCTCTGAGTCCTGCCTGTGAGGAAAGAATGGAACCATCTGAGGACTGTCCCCAACAGTCCACCGAGTAGCCACATGCATTCTAGCAACACCCCATGATCCACGGTGTCAAATGCTGCAGAGAGGTCAAGGAGGACCAAGATCGAATGACTCCTCTGATCCCTCGCTATTAGGAGATCATTAAGTACTCAAACTAATGCTGTCTCTGTACTATGCCTCTTCCTGAAACTGGACTGGAGAGGATCATAGACTTCATGGGTGGTAAGAAAGTTCTCAAGCTGCAATGCGACTACCTTCTCAATAACCTTGCCCAGAAAGGGCAGGTTAGAGACCAGTCTGTAGTTTGCAAGATAGTCTGGGTCACAGGAAGGTTTCTTTAATAGGGGTGTCACCACAGCCTCCTTCAGGGGGTTTGGAAAACCTCCTGATCCAGCAAACACTAGACTATCTCAGCAAGGACTGGTCTGATAACATCCATACAACCCACTAGGAGACACGTTGAACCAGGATCCAAACTACAGTAAGTCGGTCGCAAGCCTCGAACAATCTTCATGATATCCATGATCGCTGGCTGGTTAAAGTCTGTCCAGACAGACCAGGTGTCTGTGCCCTCGCATCGACCACCACCGTACTCATTTGAACACATTAAGCAGATCTCCAATCTGATTGAAGACACCTTATCAGCAAAGAACTGAGCGAACTCATCACACTTAGATTGTGAAAAGGCTCTCTGGCCCCAAAGGCAGGCTGGATTGCACAGCCTGTCCACGGTCTGAAAGAGCTGAACTGGTTGATTACTTGCTGCAGCTATCTCCCTGGATAGGAACTCTGTCTTCTTACGGTGATTTCTGATTGATAGTCCGAATAATGGGCTATCATCCTAAGTCTGTCCTCCTCCTGGCCAGATTTCTGCCAACAATGTTCCAACCTTCGCCCGACTCTCCTCAGCTCCCTCAAAGTCCCATCAAACCAGGGGGACTGAGGGCAGAGAGGAAGGGGTCAAACTCGGACAGGAGCTATGGAATTCAGGGCCCTCAGCACCATATTATTATTGTGCACTACTAACTGGTTCCACCACCAAGTCAGTGATATCCATCCCCAGGAGGAACACCAGGTCCAGGGAGTGACCCTGAATATGGGTTGCTGTGGCAACTACCTGTGTGAAGCCCAAAAAAATCATCAGTTGGAAGAAGTTTTGACCAAAATGCAAGAGTTCATCATCGACCCAGACATTAAAATCCCCCAGGACCAACCACCTGGAGGATTCCAACACCATGCTGACCATGAAGTCTGCAACTTCCTGCAGGAAGACTTTATCATCTCCGGGTGGACGATAGACAAGCAGAATCATGCTGTGCACACCTGCTCCCATGATACACTTGAAGGATCTAGTGGTCCTCACTTGAACCTCTACAAGGTCCAGTTCTATCTTAAAACAGATGGCTACACCCCCGCCCCTTCGATCCAATCTTGGGCAGTGTATAACCAAGTACCCAGCTGGAACTGTTGACTCCAGTACTGGACCAGCATTCTCATCCAGCCAGGTCTCGGTGATACAAACCAGGTCAGATGACTCAACAAGATCAGCAATAATTGCTGTCTTGTTTTTTATTGACCTAGCATTACATAACACTGCCCAAGTTGGATGAGAGGCCATGGAAAAGTGGGCAACTTTCTCACTATCAGTGGAACCCTTGGGTATGGGTACCAGGCATGGAGGACCCTTTTCCTGGACCCATTTGGCCCCAGGGTGCCTCCTCAACCTCATCACCCCTATCTGTCCATCCCACTCCTCCCCCCAGGTTGTGGACCACCTCCTCGGCCCCTCCGTACAATACCCAAGGCACGACAATGCTTATATAGCTCAATTGCAATGGGGGACTATCGAAGGGGCATAGGCCCCTCAGCCTGGAGGTGGAGTAACACCTGCCCACCGAAGCACAATCCCAACACATGCTGCCTATTAAAAAACTTACTATAAATATAAATTGCAGCTACATCAAAATCAATTCTAATGATGTATCAAATTAAATAAATACAAATAAATCAATAAATCAAACAAAATATCAAAAATATATGTCTAACCAAAATTTGAATTCTCTCCCTACTCTAGCAAAATGACTAAAACAACCCCCTCCCCACCACCACCTCTCACGTAGTGAGGGAGAGTCTACAAAAATATAAAACACTCAATCATATAAACACAGTTCATTAAATTCAAGTGAGCTCTTAAATCCCATTTAGTTTTATCCAAAATTAAACACACAGCCCAAGTCACTTATTTTAGCCTGTGTATCACAATAGGAAAGTCCAAGTAATTCAAGACAGTCAAATCTCTTCAGGCCTTGTAGAAGTGGTGTGCATCAGAGCTCTCACCTCTGAAGGATAAAACCAGATGGTATTTCAGACAAAAGTCAGCACTCACCTTGACTCTGAATGAATGAATGCACTAATTTAATAAACAAAATTTTGGTAGAATTGCAGGCACTCTTACTGCCTGGGCCAGGTCTTTACACAGGCACTCTTAATAATAAAAAAAATATATATTAAATCCTTCCTTAGCCAGTTTTCCTTGCAGTTCAACATCAGAATTCAGCAATCTAACAGTTTCTCTGAGATAGGCAGAAATGAATCTGGATCCTTCACTTTCTGGCCTTTTCTGAGAAACCTAAAATCAACTTGCTACCTCAAATTTGACTTAGCCCCACCTCCGGTTATCATATAGCTAAGTAAAGACTGCAAAGAAATAAGAGTACCACTAAAAGCCCACAAATCTAGGTTTAAAACAAAAACAGCAATGAGCAGTTATAGCACTGCACTGAAATTAATCTGGATCCTTCCCCTTCTGTCCTCTGACATTTAATATTACCATTTTGTTCTATATTTGTAACATGTGTTGTGCAAATAAAAGTCAGAAAAAAACATTATATTGGTTAACTATTAAATATTTCATTTTACAATACTTGATATACAAATTATTCTACTTATGCAGTGCTACATGGTAAAGCCAAGAATTACTCTAGGAATTGATGAAATATGTTTGAGGGGGCAACAGCTTGGCCAGTTGATGTACAATTTATAGATAGCTAGCTACACCCCTGCACATTGTCAGTCGTGGTCCTCTATAGTAGCCATTGTGAACCCCAAGGGAATCAGGGCCAGCCTAGCCATTGTAGGGAAAAAGGCAAGTAGTCCATCGCAGGCAGGACTAAAGGCCTATTTCCACCAACACCACATGCAGCGAACTGCCGCAGCAGGCTGCTTGATCATCTATCTGCCTGCCCACCTGCCAGGTCTATCATCATCACCCGACCCATCTCAAAGAAAATGCTCATCGCAGGGCTATGTACTGGAGTGTAACAAGTGTGTTGTGCTGTGTGATAATTTAATTGTAAGTAACACTGTCTGTCTTCTGTTGTGGCATACTAGCAGTGGCAGTCACAACAGACTTAGTTATAATTAAAACTTTGTCTCAGTGGCAAGTCAAGGTTCAGATTTGAGAAAGAGTGTTTAAATTGCGTGTTGGGGTAAGCAGGTGTGTGCTGTGGAATTTATTGTATGTGATGTGGGTGGATCTGTGGCTGGCAATGGCAAAGTTAGGTTTCAGGCTGCTGTGGGAAAATGAGAAAAGAACCCCAAGGCAAAGAAGGGCAGTAGATCTGCAGGTTGCATGTGTGTGGGTGTAGGGGGAGCTATGTGAGGGTGAAAATTTAAAGGGGTAGTTGTGGCTCTTGCATAGTCAGGAGGAGAATACAGGTTAGATGTGGCAAAGATTGCAAAGTTCAGAAGATGCAGCAGAGTGTGTGTGGTGGTGGGGTAAGGGTGCGATGTAAAGGGGCAGCTGTGGCTGATGTTGTCAAGATATACAGCTGTGTGGGAAAGATCACCCAAGGCACTGGCAGGAGATGCAGTGCGTGTGTGTGTGTGTGTGAGTTATGGAAATGAAAAAGGTTAGGGACAACGGTGGATGGCAAAGTCAGGATTCAGCAGTGGAAGGAAAAGATTGCGGAGGGCAGCAGTAGATGCAGGGTGTGTGTTTGAGTGTTTTTGTTTCTTTTTAATAGAGCTCTTATTTATGGAAATGTAAAGGGATTGTTGTGGTTGGCAAAGTCACATTGGTACTGCATTATAAATTAACATATTCATTGTCTTTAGAATCTGTTGTATTTCTTTTATACACCTCTTGGGGTTTCATGAGCAAATAGCTATGCTCAATGAGTAAATACAAATACAACCATGTTATCAAAAGTAATATGAAAAGTAATATACAATACATTACAGTTACTAATTACTTTTCATGTAAAAGTAATAAGTAACTATATTGATTACATTTATTTGAAAGTAACTGTAACTGATTACTTTTTAAAATTAACTTACCCAACACTGAACAAGGATAGTAGTACCCAAAGCACTGGGGCAGAGCTTGGCTCCACACACTGCTCGTTATAGTGTATGTTAGAATGATGTATTCACTTAAAATCTAAAATTCCCTAGTCTTGTTGTACCATCGATGCAATGTCACGATGTTGTTGTACCATCGTGAGTACGTCACATCGATGGTGCAACAGCTCTGATCAAGTCATGCTTCATATTCATCATTAAAATAGCCACGGCAGTTTAGTGTAGGCACTGGAGGACATCCTAATTTAAAAGTAAGTGCCGCTTTGTTCAAATCTTAGCCGGCACACAGCAGACCCCAATTATTTAGTTTAAAATGCGGACCCGGAATAAGAGGAGCATTGTCACTGACATGGGCTGGGCAGGGGGTTCCCCGATTCACAGCATGACCGTGAAAGAATCCACAAGTTTTTTTTTACTTTTGCCCATACACTATTAAAGACAGCGGATGGGCAACAGTAAACAACAACAACACTGTTTTTACTTCTCGAGGTTTCATAACAACCAAAAACCTTTCAAACTTCCTTCTTGAGGTTTACATGGTTGTCATGACAACCTCTCGAAGTGAACAACAGTGTTGTTGTTGTTCAATGTTGCCCATCCACGATCCTCTATGTTTTGCTGTTTGCTGCAATAAATAAGCCTTTGCATCTAAATCTGCAGTTACCTGTTTTCATTCGGGACATTGGGACCTAATAGATGGTATAAAGGTCACTGGCATATTTCTACTAATATATGGTAATAAACAGAAACATTTTGAAGTGAATTGGTTTCACTGTGGAGTGTATCTACCTGTTTAATGAGTCACCTGAGTTCAGAATAGCAACCTGTGTTAAGGTGTACCCTCCTTGCCTTGTTTGTTTACGGAACACCAGACTGACTTTCAATCAACTGTGCTAATATCTGTAGAACTGCAGCCGTTTATCCAGAATGGTGAAAGGAAAAAGTGAACCACTTTAAAAATGTAGCAGTACTGTGTGGAAACTGGCGAAAGCAGCGAGATCTGGAAAATCAGGATTACATCATCAATGAAGGACAAGGATACAGAGTTGGGAAGCAGTATCTGCAAACAACAGACCAGGTTGATCGAGCTGGGAGGATTCAGAGTCATTCCAGAGAAGGAAACAAAAATCATCAGAACGCATTCAAACTAAAGAGGTAAATACATTTGCTGATACCATTACTGAAATTAAACTAATTTTAGAAAAGTTAGAGAAATTATTATGCAAAGAAATAGACCTCACATTTAACATCACTATGCTAGAACAGTATCTTGCTAAAGATCAAGTACTGAGGGGACTTAGAGTAACTTTTACACCTTCTTCAGGTCTAGAAGATTTTGAATTTCACCAAGAATGGATAAAAGCAGCAGGTTTATGCTCTAAGACATTTACTGAGGGAATTATTAAAGCAGACATTAAAAAAAAACACAAACATTTCCAAGAGGAGTGAAAAGAGAGCAAACAGAAAGTCGTTGCTCTTAAAGGGACAGAGGAATTTAAAGAGCAAGATTTGATCCTAAAGAAAAGATTAGACAAATACAAGGACGCGATAGCTGGGAGGAAGCAGACCAAACCTTTAAGAGATGAGGAAGATTATTAAAAATGAGAATTAGCTTTATGGACCAAATCAAAATATTCAAGGTCAAAGAGCAGAGGGAGGTCAAGGGTGGGATTAGAAAAACAAACAGGAGACAAAAGTCAAGGGCTACAGAGAGAAATACACATCAGTCTGGAAGAAAAACAAGCATCAAGCTCTAAACAAAAAACAAGGGGCCTTTTGTAGGAAACCAAAAAAGAAAAGGAAAACAAGGTGGAGAGGTGGGCAAGCAAGGCCCTGGCAGTTATCTGTGGAACAAGAAGGGCCCAAACTCAACATCATAAATTTATCAGAACTCCATACAACAGAACATCAAGAAAAGTGTTGAGAAAGGGATTATCGTTTGTCCCAACCCCACATGTGAATGAATTCTCAGTTCATGAGGACATTCAAAAACTTATAAGAAAAACAAAATGTAAGTATTTTATTCTGGGAAAAGAGAATAATCAAGCAGCGGCCAATATGGGGATTACAACTGAACAAGTAATGGACTATCAAGGAATCGAGACAACTGACACAAGTCTGAAAAAGTGATATTAGATGAAGAACAGCTAATGAGGGACTTTAATGTATTGGAGGAACTATGCCTTGAAAGCATCAATACAATGGATGACGCAGACATTAACAATATTGAAACCCCAAGGCCAGACATTCCACCACAGCTACAAGCTATGACAGCCAGGAAAAAACAAAGAAAGCAACTGTTAAGAAATAAATCTTCTTTTTGCTCAAATGTATATAATGCGAACATCTCCACTTTTGAAAAAATAGTTGTTAAACAAGTACAAGAAATGTTAGAGATCAACAAGAATATGGTAAGAAATATAATTTAAGGCAAGATGAAATGCAAACATTAACAGAAGTAAAAAATCTGAAGGGTGCGATTATTAAATCTGCAGACAAAGGGGACAATATTGTACTGATTGCATCTGAAATGTATAAAAAAATTTTAATGGATCTTATTTCAGATGAAAAGAACTATGAAAAACTAAATCTAAACCCATCAGTGCAATTTAAGAAAAAACTGTTGAATTTCTTACAGAATGCCTTAAAAAGAGGGGATATTACAAACGATGAATTTAAATTTATATGGCCAGAAAATAACAAAATTGCCCAGTTTCTATGTCTCTCCTAAAATACATAAGAACCTACAAAATCCACCTGGTATACCAAAGCCTGACAGAGAAATTGGGGCAATTTGTTGATTTCTTTTTCAGAGTAGTGTAACAAATGTTAAATCAGTTCTACAAGACACCATGGGCCAGATATTCAAACCTTTGCACCTAGCGCAATTCCATTGCGCTGGAATAGCACTGGATTTGTGCGAGGCTGCAATATTCAAAACCCCTATTAGTGCCAGCGCTGTGTGGTAGCACTGATGCTAATAGATAATGGTATGCAGGGGCGTGGATAGGGGAGAGCCCAGGAATGCCAGCAGCATGGCATATTCAAAGGCATAGTGCCATGATACAGGCATTAGAGTGACCTGTAGCATGGTGCTAGATACCGCTGAAAAAAGGCAGGCAGTAATGCGGTGGTGCCCCCCCACATCATGGACCCCTGTAGCCATGGGATATCAATAATCCCCATGGTAGTGTAGTGGTCCCCCCACCCCAGCATGAATCCCGGCACCCATAGCTGCAGTAATTTAAGATTGTTCTTGGTAGTCTAGTGGTCTCCCAACCCCCCAGCATGATCCCAACATCCATAGCCATGGTATTTCCATAGTTCACCTTATAGTCTAGTGGTCTCCCCACCACCCAGCACAATCCCTGACACCCATAGCCATGGTATTTACATAGTTTACCTGGTAGTCTAGTGGTACCTGCACCCCCTAACACAATCCCTATCCTCTGGAAAGCTGCGGGAAAGAGTAAATTCCATTGGTGAAGTAGTGGTAACCCCCCACCTGGCAGTGCATCTCTGGTTGCCCCTGAATACATCTCACAGGAGCCGGTGACTGGCTCAACCCTCCTCTCACCACCAAGGCTGGCCACCGACTGCGGTATGAATGAGAACTACTGAAATTAATGATTCATTTCAGTAGCGCTCATTCATACTGTAGTCGGCGGCCGGCCGTGATGGTGAGAGGAGGGCTGAGCTGGTTGCTGGCTCCCTTAAGATGTATTCAGGGACAATGGGAGGTGCACTGCCAGGTGGGAGGGACCACTACTCCACCAATGGAATTTACTCTTTCTCGCACCTACTGGAGGACGGGGATTGTGTTGGTGGGTGGGGGGACCACTAGACTACTAGGTAAAATCTTAAATTACCATGGCTTCGGGGGTCTTGGATCTTGCTTGAGGGTGGGGGGACCACTTCACCACCAATGACATTAACTGTTTCTCACGGCTACAGGAGGATGGGGATCATGTTGGGGGATGGGGGGACCACTATACCACCATGGATAAAGCCCATTTTAGTGGCTACTGGAGGTCGGGGATCATGCCTGGGGTGGAGGAGGGGGACCACTAGACTACCAGGGTGTGTAACAGGCACACATGAAAACAGGGACCATGATGACAGAGAGGACTGCCTTGCTCAGCCAGTCTGCCCAGTTCCCTATTGAATGGATATGCTGCAAGCCCTACTTGACCTACAGCCTATGTCCTCCCACCCCCCTCCAGGTGTGCCTTATGCCTGTCCCATTCTGCCTTGATGCAACTCCTCTGGCTTCTCCTCACCCCAGCCTGCCCAAAATGCTCTAATGGCTGTGGCACCCAGCTGAAACCCCTGACACTCTCTACCAACATACCCTAGTCTGGGACTATACCTCAACCTCTTTTATTTACTATGCACATTAACTCATATTTTATTGTAAAGTATTAAGTTCTCAGTATAACTGTCTGTGTATACTGTGTATATTACCCACCTTTTGTACTCGCTCTTTCACTGTATACTCTGTACCCAGATCGCACCTGGAAACGAGCCTCAGCTCAGTGTGCCTTTCCCGGTCATCAAATTTTAAATAAAATCAATAAATAAATAAATAAATTACCTAATTAGGCTCATTTGCATAGGAGCTTTGAATATAGCTCACATTTGCCCCAGGCTAACCAGTTTGCACCAGGCTATTGTGTTAGCATTGTGCTATCGGGTTAGCCCCGGGCAAACAACACTTCAGCATTGCACAGTTCTGCAGTGCAAGGCTTACATTGTTGTTTGCAACAAAAGTGAGACATCTCTGTGCAATCACACACAATGTTCCCCACCTGCAACACTGGCTCGCTACAGAATCTAATGAGCTGCAGTTGCAGTGTACACTTCCCTGTTGCTATATTCAGTGATGTCTTTTTCCTAGGCAATTTTTGCCCTGCACTCCTGGCCCTGTTTGCCCAACTTCCTTTGCTTGCTATATTGGGTGTTTACTCACCTGGTAAAGGTGATTGTGTTGGTTGACATCCATGGCACTCCAGACATTACCTCATGGGTTTTAGCCCACCTGATAGGCTAGTGATACACATGACTCTAGGATCAAATTTCTAGTATATCCAGGTCCCAGAAACCCCTGTTCTCTTGTTCAAATCTTCCATAGCTGAAATCAAGGTTAGTAAAGTGCAAACACAAGTGCAAGAGAAAACAATACAAACATTGTATATAATGATGCAAAGTAAAACGTAAGCTGGTGTGGCCAACAAGCCTGATTTTATTTTCCCTATTATTTACAATCTACTCTCAACCCCTAATAGGTCGACTGTCAAAATCTCAATGTATCATACCCCCTCCTGAGCTTTGTTTGGAATAGACTTCCTGTCCTGGTCACTCTGAGTACTCTGTTGGGAGGGTCTTGGAGTGCCATGGATGTCAACCAACACAATCACCTTTACCAGGTGAGTAAACACCCATTGTGATTGGTTGACCATCCATGGCAATCCAGACATTACCTCATGAGTAGATAAGTAGCAGTGTAATACCCAAGGGAGGGAAAAAGAGTGGTCTATGAGTGAGAGGTGGATATTGCTGCTAGGAGGATCTGTGTGGAGAAAGTGGGCTGTATGTTGTACAGGTGCACGAGCCTATAGTGTCTGGCGAACGTATGGATGGAGGTCCATGTTGTCACCTTGCATATGTCTTCTGAAGACATGTTTGCCCTTTCTGCCCAGGATGTGGCTACTGATCTAGTGGAATGGGCCTTGATACTATGGGGTGGTGTCATATGTTTTGCTAGGTAAGCTTCCTGGATGGTCCTTTTGAGCCATCCAGCAATTGTGGACTTGGAGGCTGCCTTGCCTTGTCTTTGTCCCCTTGTGACGATAAATAATCTTTCTGTCTTATGAAGGGGCAGGTCCTAGCTATGTAGATGGAGAGGGTGATGCCAACATCCAAGTGATGTGGAATCAGCCGGACGTCCTGTTGTGTGTCTCCAGAAAAGGTGGGTAGCTCGATGGGCTGTTCCCCATGGAATTCTGTGGATACCTTTGGTTGGAAGGCTGGGACCGTCCGTAAGTGGACTCCCTGAGGGGTGAACACGGTATAGGTTTCTTTGCAAGATAGTGCCCCTAGTTCTCCGATCTATCTAGCTGAGCAGATGGCTACAAGGAAGCAAGCATTAAGGCTGACCCAGAATAGATCTACTTTGCGGAGTGGCTCAAAAGGAGCTGAACTGAGGGAGTCGAGCACCAGTGGGCGATCCCATGGCACGATGGTCAGTCAGGTTCTGGGTCAGAGTACCTCTACTGCTTTTAGGAAGTGTAGGGCATCAGGGTGTGCTCCCAGGCTGTATCCCCCGATGGGACCAGTGGCCGCCCAAATTGCTGACAGTTGTACTCTGAGGGATGAGTGGGTCAGGCCCTTGTCTACTCCCTGTTGGAGAAATAACAAAATGGTTGAAATGTCCATTTGTTCAGGGTTCTTACCCTGTTCTCGACATCACTTTGTGAATATAGACCATTGTCTACCGTAGGTGGAAGTGGTGGAGGCCCGTCTAGATTGTAATATTGTCAATATATCGGAGTCATGGTAGTCTGCCCTCATTAGTCTCCTCCTTTCAGGACTTAGGCCGTGAGTTTCAGTGTTTGCGGGGCTGGGTGGATCACTGGGCCCTGTGAGAGCATATCCACTTGGTAAGGCAATTGGAGGCTGGCTAAAGTCATTTCGAGTACCGTGGCAAACCATGTCCTCTGTGGCCAGTAGGGGGCCACTAGGATGATGGTACAGTGAGATGCCTGGGTCTTGCTTAGTACCTGGGGAATTAGGGGAAGGGGTGGGAACATGTACGCATGTTCCCGAGACCACGGTTGTAACAGGGCATCGGTTCCCTGGGAACGACCTTCCCTGAACCGTGAATAGAATGCCTGGACCTGTGTGTTTTCCATTGTTGCCATGAGGTCCATGGGAACTGGTCCCCATGCTTCCTGAATCATCTGGAAGAGGTCAGGGTGTAGCTGCCATTCCCACGGGTAAACCTGTTGCTGGCTGAGCCAATCCGGGCACACGTTGAGTTTGCCTGCGAGGTGCACTGCGCTGAGATGGCTGAGGTTGGTGTGAGCCCAACTGAGGACTGACATTGCCTCCCTCAGCATGGATCTGCTCCTGGTGCCACCCTGTTTTGCGATGTAGCCACCGTTACCTGATTGTCGGAGTGTATCATAACCGACTGGCCATAGATGAAGGATTTGAAAGCCTCGAGGGCGTGGGATACGGCCCTCATCTCCAGGATGTTGATGGATAATTTAGCTTCCATTGGCGACCATAGGCCTTGAGCTGTCAAGTCACCCAGGCATGCTCCCCAGCTGGATAGGCTCACGTTCGTCTCTATTGTGGCCGTGTAAGATGCCTCTAGAGGTACCCCTCTGGTGAGGTTGGACTTCACTGTCCACCATGTTAGGGAATGTCTCACCGATGGTGGTAGCAGGACAATGACCTGTAGATTGTACTCGTTTGGGGAACCCTGAGTAAGAACGTACGTCTGGAGCGGTCGCATGTGCCATCTGGCCCAGGGTATGAGGTCTATGCAAGGTGTCATGCACCTTAGCAACTGGGCTATGCATCCCATGGTTGTCTGATGGCGGGATCTCATGTGATGGGCCAGGGCTATCAGATTGAGCACCCTTGTCTGAGAGAGTTTTGCCCATCCCTGGGACGTGTTGTTTAGTGCCCCCAGATGTTCGATCTGCTGGGTGGGTACCAGATGGCTTTTTGCCCGGTTCACTACCCAGCCATGTTCCTCGAGTGCCTGTAGGGTGGTCGAAGTGTCTTGGAGCACCTGCTCCTTGGAACGTGCTCGAATGAGCCAGTTGTCCAAGTAGGGTATGATATCCAGCCCCTGCTCCTTGAGTTTGGCTACGAGGATGATGGACACCTTGGTGAACACCCTTGGTGCTGAGGTGAGGCCGAAAGGCAAGGCCTGGTATTGGTAGTGGTGGCCCCAGATGTGGAATCTGAGGAATTGTCGGTGTCTTGGTATGATTGGGATGTGGAGGTATGCGTCCTTCAAGTCTATGGACGTGAGGTAGTCGCCTACCCGGAGGCTGCATAGAGTTGATCGTATGGTCTCCATTTTGAACCTGTGAAACACCACGTGTTCGTTGAGGTGTTTCAGATCCAGAATGGGGTGTAGTTCTCCCAACTTTTTGGGCACGAGAAAGAAAATGGAGTACACCCCTAGCTTCTGCTCATGCATGGGGATGGGCTGGATGGCTCTGTTTTGCAGCAGTTCCAACAGGATGTGTTGGACCTGATGCGGTGTTGTCTTCCTTTTGGCAATTGGGGAGGTTAAAAACCTGTGAGTGACGGGGGCATGGGACAGTTCTATGGAGTACCCCCTTGATACCACCTCTAGGACCCACCTGCCCAAGGTTGTGTTGAACCACTGGTGTTTGAACAGTGACAGTCTTTGCCCCACAGGAGGGTATGCTCCCTGACTCTGAATGGTTCTGGGTACATAGTCATTGCTGTTTTCCCCTGTAGCCTCTACATCTTCCCCCAAATTTCTGGCCAAGGGCTCTAAAGGAGGACGGTTGGTAAGCTTGGGAATAGGGACTACGGTAACTGTGGGATGTTCCTCTGCCTCGAAAGGAGCTGTTCTGTGAGTGTGTGTCCCTGCTGGGTTGGTATAGTCTGCCCCCCCCGAAACCTCCACCTTGTGGAAGGGAGGTAGGTGTACTTGGCCTTGTTGTTAAAGAGGTCTCTTCCCCCCTCTTTTTGTTTTAGAAAGTCCTGTAGCCCCTCCCCAAAAACATGCTTTCCCTTCATGGGTAAATTTTGCAATAGTGTCTTTGATTCGTTGTCGGCATCCCACAACTTCAGCCACAACGCTCTCCTAGCATGATTGGTGATAGCTGTGGCCCTGGCGTGCAGTCACAGGGTGTCCACTGCCATGTCTGCCAGGTATTTTGCCGCATTGAGAGTGCACTCTAAAAGTTCTGCCTCTCTGGACTTTGGGTTTGCTTGCTCTTGGAGCTCTTCGAGCCAGTGGATTTGTGCCCGAGCTGTGTAAATGGCCGTTGTGGCAGCTTTGGCGGCAGTTCCCTTGACCTCGAATGCCCTTTTTAGCATGTCCTCTACCTTCTTATCCATTGGATCTTTTAGAGCTATTGTGCTGCATGGTAAGATTGTTTTCTTACTGAGCGCCGCCACTTGTGGGTCAATAGTGGGGTCTTTGCACCAGATTTCAGTCTTGTCCTCTTGAACCGGATACATCCTGTCCAGGTTTTTCCTATTCGACATTCTGCCTGGTTCTGTGGATTGCCACTCTTTGTTGAAGATGTCCTCGATAGCTGGGCACATGGGGAAAGTCTCAGAGGTGGTCGCCTTCTGCTGGATCATGGGGTCAAGTTTGGACTCAGGTTTACTCTCCTCGACGTCGAACCCCATAGTGGCCTTGACGATTTTCATGAGGCCTGGTACCATGTCGAATGAACACAATTTTGAAGTAAGGAACGGTACAGCTTGAGGTTCCATGTCCTCTTCGTCAGTGTCCAGTCCATCCTCTTCCTCTGGGATATCCTTATCTTCTCCGGAGTCCGGCCGAGGATTGTCTGGTATGGTATTTTCATGGTCTAGATGTTCCTCTGAGAGCCCCCCTGCCTTGTCTGGTTCCGGAAGCAATGCTGTAGTTCTATGCTGTGTAAGGGATTTGAGTTTCTCCATTATCTTCAGCATAAAGTTTTGCTGGCTCTCCATCATTGCGACTGTGGCCTGTTGGTTTTGAATCAGGAGGGAACCAGGGTCCATCCAGGTGGTACCGCTGGGCCCCGGATTGTTGGGACCCATGACCAGAGTTTGCTCCATTGATAACTCGTCGTCGTCAAGTAGACAGGTGGAGCAAAGTGGACCCGGAGCTTGGGGCAAAAGGGTAGCGTTGTAAGAGGAACACTTCTTGGCCTTGACCATCTGGTGAAAAAGAAGAAGGCAAGCATATGATTAGGGCTAGTGCAATGTGCTGTGGGGAACTCTCTTTCCCCTAGTAATCAACATAATTTGCATGGTCTGGCACCTCATTTTCGGGGGGGGTTGCCTGTGCTATTCCCTGGGTGGGACGTCAGCCTGTGGGGTCACTGTGGGAAGGACCCCTCAAGCATAGGAGGACTAGTCTGGTTGTCGCTGTAGGGAGGGACTTCCAGTGTAGTGGTGAGCACCGGGGTCACTGTAGGGAGGGACCCATGCCGAGACTGAAATTGTAGGCCATATAATTGTAGGCCATAACACAAAGGTTGCTAGGAGAGGGACCCGTGTATAGGGTGTGGAAAGCTGTAGCTGGTGGTCAATATATAGAGGTCGCTATGTGAGGGACCCCACATAGAAAGGCTTAAAAAAACCTTGGCTTGTGTGGCATTGGTAATTCTTCCATCCCTGTTGATAACCCCCCCTTTTATTTTGGTTGTAGCGAGATGGAGGGAGTCTAAACTCCCATGTCCAGATTGGAGGGGTGAGCACCCCTTCTTGCAAGGCCTCACCGGTCTTGAATGTCCACCACGGGCTTCCTCTAAAGGTTTTAGATCGTGCCCCTCAGTCCCCATATATGGGGATCCTCAATCACGTGGTCACAGTGAAGGCATCTGTATATGTGCCTGCAGAAACCATGAGGCATGGGCACTATATAAAAAGGCTTCCCTAGGCCACCGCCTCGTGGATAGATGGGCCTAGCCACCACCGCCCCAGCCCCTGTGGTGGAGCGAGGGTGAGGCCTGGATGTAGGCAGCAAGCCTGAAGGAGCTCTGGAAGATCACCCCCCTCAATCCCCAATAACCCCCCCGGCTGCTGAGACTGAAAGGGGGGTCTTGAGCTTGTAGATAGGTGGAGGGAAGCACTTTCGGCACAGTAGAGATCGTGGAGATCAGCCCTGATAATGGGGCTGTGCGGGAGCATCCGGCACCGACCGCGCGGTGGAGGGAGGGCGTGGCGCTGCTGGGAATTGTAGGCCAAACCCTGCAGAAGCACATACAGTGTGGTTGTGAGGGCGTGCTCCTGAAGGAGAAACACGGTACTGGGGCATGGAGAGTGCTCCCCGCAGTAAGGAGCGACTCACCAAGCAAGCAGAGGGCCTCGGAGGAGGCATGAGAGGGGGGCCCCAGGTGGGCATGCTGCGCCAAGGACTACCTTGTGAGCAGCAACGGGGCTGGGAGGTATACCATGCGAGTGGCGTGGTGCGAATGAACAACATTTATGGTTTAAAACTTGCTAAGCCATACAGAGTCTCCCTTTCTTACTTTAAACTGGTAATTGTACTGCAATATGGTTGAAACAGTAGAGTTAGCATACAGTCTGTAAGTCCTGTGACAAACTCATAAGCAGTGAGCTAAACAGATTGACAAAGCATGAAACTCATAATGCAGGGAAAAAAAAACAGGCATAAGCCTGACTAAAAATGCTAGGAACACAATAGAATCACTCTGGAATGCTGGCCCTGCAGATCTAGAATTCTTCCATCCCTAGCTGTGCTAACCTAGCTGTGGGCTGCTTTCTTTTACTCTCTTTTGGAACACCATTTTACAAATATCCATATATTCCTTATAGTTCAGAGGCCTACCTTTCTGATGTGGAGCAGACAGGGATCCTGGTGTGCTTGTTGCCTGATCAGATGCATGATTTGAACTGGAGAGCAGGGGTTTCTGGGACCTGGATATACTAGAAATTTGATCCTAGAGTCATGTGCATCACTAGCCTATCAGGTAGGCTAAAACCCATGAGGTAATGTCTGGAGTGCCATGGATGGTCAACCAATCACAATCAGCTGGTTTTGCACTGGGCTATTCCTTTTGAATATAGCTTGCTTTCTGCTCTGGGCTAAGTTTGCCCACCAGGCAGTGCTAATTTAGCACCGGGGCAAAGTTTTGAATATCTGGCCCCACATGTCTTAAAAAAACTTGATGCAGAATAGCAAGAGGGATTTCTGTTCTCATTTGTGGATGAAAATTCTCTGTATATTGTACATCCATCATACATGATACAGGTATTGAAGCATGTAACTATTTATTGGGAAAATCATGCAGAACACAGAAACATGCCTATTCAGTTTCTCCTAGAACGTCTAGAGTATATTCTGACACATAATTAATTTGAATTTAATGGAGATTCTTTTATTCAAAAGTGTGGCACAGCTATGGGGGCCTGTATGGCACCTATCTATACAAACTTCTTTTGGGGATTTGGGGAACAAATATGGATTATGAATGAAATTAATAATCCATATTTCAAGAAAATGCACAGATGGTATAGGTTTGTGGATGATATATTATGTATCTAGAAAGGGACTGAAACAGAGCTCAGTTTATGAACATAATAGATGTTAACAACCTAAACCTATCATAAATAAACAATTGAAAAAAGAAATGGGTTAGCACTCTGTGTCTGAAAACGAAGATCCTTTAAACAGTCTTTTCAAGTTATTTTTTATTAGCAATACAGACACCAACACAGTTACCATTGCGGCCCAAAGATGCTACCACAAACCTACATTTCGCACTTCTTCAAGTGCTTTCAAACTAAACCTATCATTTAGTTATGTTATTAATCCCAAAGAAATAAATTTTTTAGATCTTACCATTTTTGTGTCAGATGAAGGGAGATTTTTGGAAACAAAATGCCACCGTAAAGAAACAGCAACTAGCTCCCTACTAAGATATGACAGTGCTCATCCTACTACCCTTAAAAACTCTATCCCATATGGACAATTCTTTAGGCTGCATATAAATTGTAGCAGTAGCCAAGAATTTGAAGCCCAATCAGATGAACTAGAGAAAAGGTTTATACAAAGGGGATATGACAAACATGTTTTGAAACAAGTCAAGGAACAGGTACAAAAGTTGGACAGAAAAAATGTGATAAAACTAAAGGAGAATAGATATGTTAAATTATCTAATGAAAGAATTGTAACTTTCTTAACAGAGTACAACAACTTAGCAGGCAGGATAGGTAACATTATTCACAAAAATTGGTCCATCCTGCAATCAGATAGCACAGTGGCTATGGCTGTGGAATCAAAACCAAGAGAAACTTTCAGAAGAGCACAGCACTTAAGAGACATGTTGGTACATAATAGGTACACTGAGACACCCATAATAGGGAGGGGATGGTTTCCTGAAAAACCTAATGGATTCTTTACATGAAAAAAATGCAACATCTGTAAGTATTCAGGTAAGATTAAGAAGTTTCAACACCCTAAATTTAAGGACATTGAGTTAGAAATCAGAGGACTGATAACCTGCAACACACCCTTCTGTGTCTATGCACTGTGGAGCATGTGTAACTTGGTTTATGTTGGCTGTACAGTACACCTATTAAAGCAAAGGGTACAAGAACATATTAGATCATTGATAAATCCCAGGACAGATACACCTGAAGGAGTACATGTTACTGAAAAGCATGGCTCAAACATAAATGATATAAAATTTGTAGGTATTGAACATACACCTGTGCAGAAATATAGTGGTAGCATAAATGATTTGTTATTAAAGAAGGAAAGCTACTGGATTTATACCCTTAAATTGGTTAAACCAAATGGGCTAAATGATTAGTGGGACCTTAAACCACACTTATAACCCCCCTCCTTCTCAAATCAATAAAACCAAGACATACCTATTGTTAAAATTCAATGAAGGAACTCATTGTTTGGTTATTTTTTTAAGAAAAGTGGTGTACCCTTGAAATCATTGTACCTATGACCTTTTCTATATAGGTTGACCTCTGATACTTTAAAGTTGTATTATGTAATGTATAGCTGGGAAATAATGTGATGGTATTTTGTACTGTATGGTAAACCTTGAATTGATTATTTTATTCTTTGTTTTATTTCAGGAATTTATTTGGCTATAGGGCTACATTGGAAAAGATGTAGATCGACTCAAAGAAGCCCTGTAATGTGTTCAGATCCACCAATCCTGTATTTAGCAATAGCCCTGTCTTAAAAGGTTTTTGATTGTCTGTATCTCTCCTTTAATATCTTGGTTCTCGATTGTCATTGTTTTCATTCCCATTTATCTTTAAATAAAATATTTCCAGCTGGTTCTGAAGCCATAACTAGATTTAAAAGATAAAATGTTTCAGTAAAGTGTTATCAGCTGTGTATTTGCTTAATTAACTTCTGTTGGAACTCTGATACAATAGTCCCTGCTATTAAAGTAAAATAAGAAGAAATAGATGTATTACAGAATTATAGGAATATCTGATATACATGAATAATATTTAAAGGTGCTACTTTATTTTATTTTCTTTCTTTTTTTTTGTACAAGAGCCAATCGTAAAAAAAAACACTATTATAAGTGAATATGTAAAATAAATCACGTGTACGAAGCAAACCAGAAAACTAGGGACTAAAACTTCACATCACATTTTTTGCAACACTTTTTGTATTTTTCACATTGGTGTTATGTTTTCTATTTTATGAATTGCACAGTTGAAACTTTGTTGTAAATGTATTTTGTATTACTAATCGATTGTAATCAGGTGATAGTGATTAACTGTATAGTATTTAAAGAGTAATGTATGCACTTGAAAGCAACACCTCCTGAGGAAGGGTAGTAGTACCCAAAGCACTGGGGCAGAGCTTAGTTCCACACACTGCTCACTTTTTTGCTGTTTACTGCAATAAATAAGCATTTGCATCTAAATCTTCAGTGACCTGTTTTCATTCAGGACATTGGGACCTAATAGATGGTAAAAAGGTCACTGGCATATATGGTAACAAACAAAGACATTTTGAAGTGGATTGGTCTCACTGTGGAGTGCATCTACCTGTTTGATGAGTTGTCTGAATTTGGGATAGCAACCTGTGTAAAGGTGCACCCTCCTTGCCTTGCAGATTCTCAGAACACCAGACTGACTTTGCATTTCCCTGCTGTCCAGTGGTCTCCTCCACCCACACCATGCTGTGCCCTATAGAAAATAGCATACTGTATTCCTAGTGTCAGGGTTCCACCCACCACCCAATCCCATACCTGCTAGGAAATATTACTGTCCCTGGTGTCCGGTGGTCCCTCCTCCACATGATACCATGCCTGATGGGAAAATTCACTGTCCCTGGTGTCCAGTGGTCCACCCCATCCAATCCCCATCTCAATATCAAGTAAATCCCTCTGGCTTGTCATGTCTACTATCCCATGGTGATTGCTGGCCTGCCATTAACTAGTGGCATGCCATAAGCAAGTAAGTCCCCCCCACAACAAAGCTACAGACCCATTCCCAAGCAGTGATCTGAGCGTCAACCCCAAGCCCATCTCTCTGTGGTGATTAGTGGCCCTGGTACCACTCATGGCACTGACAATCCACCCCCCATACCTGCCTATCTGTGCCATGGTATGTGGATGGTGGTCAACACAGCCCTCCATACACCACCTTGCCATCTTCTGACAGGAGCAGGGAGCACACAGCTTATTTATAGGGTGCTTACCTTATAAATAAGTTGTGTGCTCCCTGCTCCTGTCAGATGGCAGGCAGCTGAGGTGGTGTGGAGGGCTGTGTCGCTTGCCATCCACTGACCACAGCAGTGATAGGTGGGTGTTGTGGAATGGTGGGGGGGTTGTCGGTGCAGTGGGTGGGAGGGGGGTCACTAACCACCACCAAGGGAAGGGCTTGGGGGACCCAGATCACTGTTTGAGAATGGGGTTGGGGCTTTCTTGTTTGGGAACTTACTTATAAATGGCATGCTGCATGGCAGTTATGGACCAGCAATCACTGTGGGAGTTGACTTGACAAGCAGGAGGGGCTTTACTCAGTATGGGGATGTGGATCAGGTGAGGCAGGGATCATGGGACACCAGGGACAGTGATATTTCCTATAAGGCAGAGCAGAGGGTGCGGGGAGGGACTACTGGACACAAGAGACAGTGATATTTCCTGTCAGGCATGGCATCAGGTGGGCAGAACCACTGGACACCATGGGTATTGTTGTGTAATATGGGGCATGTGTGCAGGTGGAGAGAGGGACTACTAGCACAAGGGATTGCCCCTCTGGGACCGGGCAATTGGGAGGGTGTTCCATGCAAACCAGCCTCACTTCACATGCAAATTAGCCCATAATGCATATACAAATAGCCATTTAGTGCCTTGAATGCCCAATGGGCTCATTTTCATAGGTTCATTTGAATATCAGAATGTTAGCGTGGACACAAGCAATTGTGATGCCCTATTTCAGGAGCTATATCAGTGCAGTGCTAAGTTGCTTAGCACTGGTCCAACATGGCACTTTATTCAATTGAATAGTGCTGGTGCACTGTTCCATTGAATATAGCATCTTTGGGCACCCAGGCTACAAAAAAAGTAGCGCAAATATTTGCGCTCCGCTTTGTGCATTTTTAAATATTGGGCCCAAAAAGTTTTCTCTCAGAAAAGTGGGTTCTAATTCAGACAATGTCTGACAGAATGCCAGGGGCTGTAATTTGTTTGTTTATTAAAATATATCTGGGAATGTGGAAGAAGGGAGGAAAATGACTGGGTGGGGAAGACTAGTCTATTATAGTAAACTTGGCCTCCTGGGAAGGGATAGAGTTGTATTTTTTTAATTATTTTACCAAAGGCTGAAGTCCACAGTGTCTCAAAAGTTTGTTTGGGCTGAAATAAATGTAAAAGTTCAACATTTTGGCACATTCACCAAATACAAATTTGACATTGATTCATTCTTATTGATTACATTCTTTTTTTTATTGCATGAAGTGTTATGTAGTAACTAGTTATTTTAATTGGTAACTGTAATCTGATTACTTTTTTAGATACCTAGTAATAGTAACACATTATTTAAAAAGTAATAAGTTGACTGTAACAAATTACTTTTTCCCCTAAAAGTAATTAATTACTGTAATATAAACGTTTAGTTTCTATTAAATGTCCTTCTTCAGCTGTATTCTCATAGGCCTGATCAGCACCAGGTAGAAATGTGACAAATCCAGGCCTTAGATTAAACTGGCATTCCAACAATGCTGGCACATATTTTTTTTCATAAGTAAAACTCAACTTTATACCTGCAGAAGACACTGGGGGTGTGCAAGTAATAAATATTAATTCACAAATACCACAAATATTAGACTTTCTGAATATTCATCCTAATAATGAATAGTTTTCACTCATCATATATGGCCAAGGGCATTTGGGAATTAATATGTCTTCCCCCTTCCTAGGCAGTCAGGGCTAGTTTTCAGACACCCTCTCTCCCAATTCCAAACATTTACCACACACATACCTCTTCCCTGGAGTTCAACACAGCTAACAAAAGTAATATCATGCTAATGATCATGAGGGCGGGGCAGACCAGTGGCGTCAGTAGTTGTGATGCTAGGCAGTCTGACCAATTAGACCATCCCTGCTCACACTTTTTCCTGTGATCAGCTGTGATTTAGTGAGTGAAGTAGGATGACAAGTATGGCTAGAGGAGGGGGGCAACTGACTAGTCTGGATATGTGGCACTAGCCCAACCACCAATCAAGGACTGGACTTAGGTGGGGGTGGGCTCGGGAGTATAACTAGCTAATTATTCTTATTAATGGGGTAGTTGAGATAGAGAGGGGGTGTCACAAAGACCCTGTCAACTCTAGGAAAAGTGCCTTGAGATGACTATTACTTTTATTTGCCGTGTGCGACTCCAGGGAGGGGGTAGGTGTGTGGGTGGGGAAATTTGGAATCAGGGGAGTGGTGGCCAGGATACTAATCCTAGCCACCTGGGGAGAGGGACACCTTACCCCATACTGAATAATGAATATGAATGCCAAATATTTTGACTATCAAATAGAATATTTTTGTTGCATAGTTGTTAAACAGTATTTGCACACCCCTTGAGGACATGTAATGGAAAGTAAAATTAAATTAACATAAATATAATATGCAGTACATTACTATTACAGTTATGTATTAAATTGCATACAAATGTAATAAGTAACAGTAAGCTATTACGAATATTGGATAGTAAGTAGTAACTGTAATATTACATTTTAAAGGACACTTACTCAACAGTGTTTAAATGTCTGGAGGAACAGTGGAGAGAGGGGGTAGAAGAGGTTGGGATTGACTAAAGAAGTTCAGGATTGCTTCTCACCCAATTTGTAGCCTGCTAGACCCCCCATATAAAAGACCTGAAGTAGTGAGAGGCAGAAGATGAGAAGCTGGAATCTCCAAAATAAAGTGCTGAAGCTTTCATTCATGTCTGGTCCATCTCCCAAGGGAAGGCAAATGGCCATTACTGGTATCTTGTAAGTTGGTCTGCCGGGGCTAATGCAGTATATTGTGTTAGTTCAATAAACCTTGCTTTGTGGTGTGCAAGTCCTTGTTTCCAGTGTAATCACTGGCTTAAATACCTTGGCACCCCTAGTTGGGATGAGGTTTATTTGCACCCCAAAATCAAGGAATAGAGGTATGAAAGGATTGCAGCCTACATACTTCTGTCGGCAGCAGTTGATAGTAGGATAGAGACTGTAAGCAGAAGTTTTGTTTTCTAAAACCTGGTCTGGCTAAAAAAAGACAGACTTTTTGTAATGAAACTAGACATAAAGGAGAATCCTGGAAATATGTTAAGCAACAGTTTTATCTCGAATCAAATAAGAAACTTAAGGACAAACTGAACAAGGCTATTATATGCAAGATTTATTTTTTGACTTTGCCAGACAAAATCAAATGTATTAGGAAACATGTGGCATAGTTGACAAATATTAACTATAAAGTATGAATGCAAAATGAGAAACACATGGAGATAGACAGACTACAAGGGTATCTTGTGATATTGATGAAGTTATTTGGGCGAGTCAGTTTGGGTGATGACAAAATCGCAAGTGTAGAAAGGGCTATGTGCACATAATAGCACATGGTAAGTTCAGCAATTCTGTAAAAAGGGCTATATTCACATAATAGCACATGGTAAGTTCAGCAATTCTGTAAAAAGGACTATATTCACATAATAGCATATGGTAAGTTCAGCGATTGTCTGTCTGTAAGGAGTAGTCATGGCATGTATGTAGGGCTGGATTTGGTGGACCAGCATCAAGACTGCCGTCTGGTGTGGTGGCTACAGTCACCGCCTCTTTGTCTGGTGGACCCAGGTTTGGGACTTGCTGTAGACTTTTTATTCTTTTAGTTGTGTTGGGTATAAATTTTGCTCCCATTCCCCTGACATCCCAACTGTATCCCCCCCCCGCCTGCAGGTTGCCCCCTCCAATGTTCTCACCCTGCTGATTTTAGTTCTCCCATGCTGTAGCCCCTCCCAAGTTTCTCTTCTCCCCCATTGTCAGCTCCCCTAGAGTTGGTCATTATAGAAATGGGGATGCAGAGGGCAAGGGGGGGCATAGCCCCCTGCATTGCATGTACATTTCAATTGCCCCCTGCATAAGAACTGAGTACTAGTCACCAATATTGTTAGGTGATGTAGTGGTCCTCACTGTTTTTGTCATTTAGCATTGTTTGTTCATTGTTTTGCTTTGCATCATTTTGTGGGCACTGTCATCACATGGAACTGACTGCAAGTGCACTTGAAATGTGTAACATGTGAAAAGTACTATTCTAAGCAACAGTGCACAGACCTTAAAGTAGCGCTGCATGTGTAACATGAGCAGTTGCGAGCACTACCTAGGGTGAAACACTAGCAGTTGCATGTATTAGTTAGGGGGAGCAAGATATCTTTCTAAATGTCACAATAAGTATAGGAGATTGCAAGGGCAAGCTTTAATTGATGAAGGTTAGGCATCTGTGAAGGTAAACATCAGCATATCAAATAACTTTAACCTTTCACTTTAACTTCCTCTATTTTGTGCTGCAGTCCACATTTCTCCAATCACCCAAAGTTTAGAAATCTCTCAATGCTCTGACCACTCTCTCTCTCTCTCTCTCTATACAGGCACACACAAAGACAGACAGACTGACAGACACACACACTAGTAGTTTTAAAAACATTATGTTAGTCAGTTACTAAAAAAAGCTGCCAAGTTAGCACAGGTGATAGAGACATTTTTATAGTCATTCTTAAAATGTGTGTTTTATAGTAACAATAACTGAAAAGTGACAATTTTGATAATAGCACTATGTGATAGTTTAATTTGGATCTTTTTACTATATTCTGCTTTGTAACTGGGACCATTGATAGGTTCATAGGGGTATTATGCATCAGAAGGTCAAAGGCCTATAAATAACTTGCCACTTGTTCAGTGGTAATGCCTACAATTTTCCCACCCATATGTTTGTCCAGGGCTGTTCTAAACATTGCCTTGAATAAGGCTTTTCCCCCCACCCACACATATACACATGAGTCAGTCTTTTACTGGCAGGCTGTTCTCTAGCATTCAGGTGCAACAGGCAGGTAAAGGATGAAATATTTTCTACTTTTCAGCTTTTTCAGCTTGAAAGAAAAGGAAACAGAGACAGAAGGGGTTTCTTTTTCAGATATTTTGCAATCATCTGTTTAACCCTTTCATATCTGAATTAAAAGGAAGTCAAGGCAAAGTGGTTCAGAAATGTAAAGGTGTTTAAGAAAAAAAATGTAGTTTTGGGAAAATACAGTGAGGAAGATCCAGGTATTGAATGATTGAATGCATTGCCAGTGTCCCCCACACTCACAAGTATTTTTAGACAATTGAGCAAGCAAAGACATGTTAGGCTGGATAAAAATTATTGCCAAAATTGTGTTTGTATGTAATAAAGGGTTTGTGTTTATGAATGACAGTGAGTGAGGATTACTTGGAGTCTATTCAATGGTGGGGACTTTGGAACTGTTTCATGAGCATGCAGGCTGATGTAAAGGAATCAGTTTATCAGTTTACACAGGCTTACTTGTATACACGTGTCTTATGAAGGTACAAAGAGACATTGTAGTGAAAATGTACAGTGTGGTATGAACTAATATGATTAAACCCCTACCCTATGTACCTACTGAAATCATTCCTTAAGAGACATGGAGTTCTGGCAACTACCATAGCTTTTATTGGTTTGAACCTAGTGAAAAGGGGGGGGGAGGACACAATAACTAACTGTGAACAGAAACAAGAAAGTTCTCCTTCAGCTGTTAAAGTTTGCTTATTTGAAGTTATTTGTGGCTTCTCCATTGCATTGGCATATTTGTGCCATCTCAGTTGCAAGAGAGTCCCAACGTTTGACATACCCCTATTGTATAAGCAACATGTTTTTCTTGTACCATATTGTTTGTTAATCATGATTGGTTTAGAACTTTTTTTTACTCTCTTTCTCCAAAGTGTGTGTATGTGTTTGGGTGGGGGGGGGATGGATCATTTCCAAAAGAGGCACATTTAAACTAAACTGACTCATTATGGGTTACTCTGAGAACCTTGAGTTCTCAGCTATAGCTCAAGAAGGGAAGTAGCTGGCTGCATTCCAGTCCACAGACAAGAAGGATATTTATTGTGATAAGTGCTCATTAAATGGAATTAAGTTTATATTCTGAAACAAACCTTTTATTGTCAACATTTTAGGGTTTTAACATTTTATCATGAATGGGATTCCGCTGTGTTATTATGCATATGCGGTACATGGCACTGTGTCTGGGAGGGAGAGTCCAATACTCAACCTTTGATTAGCTACTCCATATTGGAGTCTTTACATATCTGGCAGCATAACAATTTCACTGCTTCAGATCCCTCATCTGTGCTGCTTATTACAGTACATTGTTTTCCTGGCCACTTCTGCAGTCTGTTGGTTTTATGTAAATGGAATTAAATGATTAAAGCCTACTTCCCCCCACCAAAAAAAGACTCCCTTTAGCAGAGACAATGCCCAAGTTGATCTCCTTGCAAAGGAATATGCTCGGGGGGGGGAGACATAGACTTTCTCACATGGACTTTCTCAACTCCCCAGCCACACAATCTGTGACAGGCTTCACAGAATAAAACAACTCTAGCTTATTTACCTGAGCACTTACAGAAGCAAGGCAAGTAACTAACTGTTTTATGGCAGTAGCTGATACCTATAGGCTCACTGTTAAAAAAAAAACATAAAAGCAATTGCATTTGTCATCCAGAGACTGGAATTCTGCTGTATGCAAGTCCATGAATTGATTTCATCAGTATCTGATATGCCCATGGGAGGTCATCGGGGGCAGACAAAACAGTTTTGAAAATGTAGACAGTTGGGTGGTGGTCAGCTATATATTTATAAAAAAAAAGACTGTGTCAGCTACATTGCAGATGTTCAGAGTAGCCACTGACAAGTGATTGCATGTCAATCAGTTGAAACTGTTTAAAGATCAAAACTAAGCTGCAAATGAAGGAGGGTTTCAAAGCCTTCCTTTTGTTTGTTTTGTCTTTCATAAATTAAGCAATACGTATCTGGCAGCCACAGGCCTTCAGGTGACAGTGCACCAGCTTGTGGAAAAGCACATGAGGAGATTCTAGATTTGCTACCAGTCACCTACACTCCATCCAACATGGCACGCTTGATATGGTAACAGCAGATATCAGACAGACAAGTCTTTGTAACTATTTCAAAGCTGTTGGGGGATATTGATGATGGAAGGGTATTTGATCTTTTACAAGACAGTCACCTGTTAGGGCAGTAGTCTCCAAACTGTCAGGGTAGCTATGAGTGTTTGGAAATGTGTGCCCATTTACCCTTGAGTACTGTTAAGATTTGGGATCAGTAGCATCCCATCCTGCAGTAATCAATGGAACATGTTTACAAGCAGGAAGCTTTTCACTGCCTGAAACCATGTTTAGCTTCACTCTATCTACCCCACTATTTGATGAAGCTATAGCCGTATTTAACTGGGTAGTCTCTATTCATTCAGTTGGTCACTTAGAAGGAAACATTTATAAGGAAAGGTGCAACCTTCTTAGCATGGTGGTATACAACAAAAAGTTAAATCAATCAGTAGCCCCACATACAACCTGCTGTGATGTCAGAGGTTATGTGTTTAATATTCTCACACCCATATGTGGATACTCCAATATCACTGATCAGCAGATACAAGAAACTGAGGGTCAAAGGACAGCCAACAGCTAGCAATCCTCATCAAATAGAGGGTGCCACAAGCAAAGGCCACATATAATAAGGGAGTACAGTATTGTATAGTTACTAACCACAACTTTTTCCTTCATGGCTCACAGCAGAGTCCAATCTGTATGCTTACTCCTACATATAAAACACTTTAGGTATGATTGTAATCACTCCTGTGCCCTGTCAAGAAAACCTCTCCTTCTGGTGTCCCATCCTTTACCAATCTTGAAAAATATGTACCTTTCTTTGAGGTCCCCTTAGCTAAGCTGTCTTCATATTTAAAATCCCTTCTTGAGCACAGCAACAGCATGCATAAAGTAAGACAGATAGTGGATCAGTTACTGAATGATGATGACTTTGACTTGGTTCTCTCCAATACATGACTAGAACTTACTTTTAAGGCATTTGCAATATTTCAAACTGTCTTAAAATGTTATTATTATTATTATAGGTCTTTGCTGCTTGTGTTGAGTTTTAACTCAAAACCACTAACAGTTACACTTTTTACATGCTATGCAACAGATCAAATTATTTTTGTAGGCCAGCTATGCCACAGAGTGAGGGACATGTACAGTATATTTTCTGTGTTGCTTACAGCCTGATTGGCAGAACTGTATAAAGCAACTGGACCATTTGATGCACATATTGGATTATCATATTTGGATGGTGATGCATGTGCTTGGTACACATCAAGCAGGGGGCTGTAGGAATATGACAATTTGGTATAATGAACAATATTGTAAAGTACTCGCAGGAGAACAGAAAAGGGTTAATTTCTGGTCTAATGCATTTGGCTTTTATGCACTAATGCCCTTGCTATTGCAAAAATAGAGTTGGTAGCTAGTACACTGTGCACAGCATAGCTTGTACAAAATGCTAAGCATAAACAAAATTAGAGATACCAAGAACTATGTGTGTAACATGCACATTCTCAGACTGGAGAAATACAGTAATGTACCCTGTGAAAGATTACATTATATGGACATATGCTGAGTTTATTAAGATAACAACCACAAAGGGTATATGAGCTATTCTGCAAGAGGCAGTGGGTGAGAAGCTATGAACCTGGAAATGAAGTGCTGAAGCTTTCACACCTGCCTGGTTCATCTACCAAGGAAAGGTAATTGGCTATTACTGGTACCCTGTAGATTAGGCTGCCAGGGATAATGCTGTATATTGTGTTTGTTCAATAAAACCTTCCTTTGTGGTGTGCAATGCCTCATTTCCAGTGTAATCATTGCCTGAATACCTAACACCTACTGATTTGTCAAAGCAGAACTGAAGACGGGGTGCATTCATTTACACTTCACCAAGATCTATAGCTTACTTTGCATGTGTCCTGACAAAGCCATCTAGATTTTTTCATTTTGAATCTGTCACAAAGTGGAGGGGAAATCTAGGGGTGCTCAGAATTTGCTGATTCTAATATTAATTTTGGATTTAGGATTTTAGGAATTTCTCAATCTTAATCTGATTTTGTTTCAAATCTTAACTGGACCTGAAAATCAGATTTAGGATTTGGATTTGAAATCCTAAGTGCCTATGTAAAATAGGTTTAGGATTCAGTTTGGAATGTATGATTTTCTGTCTGGAAATCAGAAAATCCTAAATATGAAAACTGGGTTGGAATCTGATGGATCTGATCCCATTTGGTGGATTGCAAGCAATCCTAGACATATCTCTGAGAGTATATATAATCGTCAATAAATCAGATTCATGAGTGATTAAAAACAAACTTTTTTATGACAGTTAACTTGATTTCAGTAATATTTTACACTCTTGTTTAAAAAAAAAAACAACAATTGTAGAATCAACATTACACCCTACGTTATCGACCACACAGGATTCATACTTACATTCCAACAGATTGTCATTTTTTATGTTCTGTTTTCTCTTATTTCCATGTTTGTGACTGCAAACCATCTTGATTTTACTCATGTTGAGACTGTGTCATGAAAGTGGAGGCTGTATCTCACAGAAGTGAGTCTGAGTGTCACAAAAGCAAGTTTATGAGTGATGAAATCAGAGCCTTTTCATGATGTTTAACAACCTAATTTTATTAATATTTTAATGTATTGTTTTGAAAAACATTTGAAGAATCAACCTCACACCCTACTCTATCAACACACACAAGTTTCAAACTGAACCCAAAAGATTGTCTTCTTTTGGATGCACTAACGTTTTTTCTTGCTTTATCCACTTTAGTGGCTGTTAAGACTCACAAAACCATGGGCTGGATTTTCAAAGTCCAGAGAATGACACAAAGTGCTTGTGTCGAAAACAAAAACAAAAACAAAAAACAAAAAAAATGATGCAAGGAGCAGGATTCATCAAAACTTGTGTCAGTTTTGATTTTCTATCAGTGCTTGCATCAACTCAGGTCTGCATGTGCCAGACTAGCTTGTACCATGCTTGTATCAAAACAATGTCTGCACCATGTCAGAAGAGATGCCTGGGTCAAACAAATGATGTGATTTTCAAAAAATGTGGGTCCTGCCCATGTGCTTAAGATGAATGCCACTGTTACAACAGCCAGAGCTAATCTAATTGACACGGGTGCATATAAAGAGACCCATGCCAGGTGGACAGACCTAACTACAGTACAATGAATGGCATTTTGCTACAAGAGTCCTGCACTGTATAGATCCTAATACTTTCTAAAGTACTATAACACATAAGATATTACTTTCAGAGGCCATTTCATCCACTGTAAGTTTTGATTCAACTTGCATAATTCTCATTCCATGCATCATATTTTTGATTCAGCTTGTATCATTCTTGCTCCATACATCCTATTTTTTGACTCAGCTTGTTTCATTCTCAGTTTGCATCATTCTTTGCCATGCATCATATTTTTTGTTGCAGTAGACCTCTTGCATCATTTTGGACTTTGCCACAAAGAAGGGGTTTCTTGCAAAATGTAGTGCACATTATTTGGTACACCTGGATTTGATGCAAGGTGGATGCTTGATGCATCTTGCATTGCTGTAAGGGCCTTTTGAAAATCTGGCCCCACATGTCTGACCTCAAAAAACATGTGTTTTGACTAAAAAAAAGTGACATACAATATTGTCACTTTCATGAAAAACATCTTATGAAAACATTTGTGAAGAAATCAACTGCATATGTGCAAAAATTACAATTTGTCTCTAAGCTTAAAATCTATAACTTTCTCAACAGAACCGCAGAGCCAAGAATCATCAATGGGCCCAACACTAGCTATCCTCAATGTTTCAAGTTTGAACTCTTAATTTCTTGGTGCTATTGGTTAGCAAGTCTTAAATAACGTATTTTCACTCTTTTTCAACCTTCTAGAAATGTTGAAACTACCCAAGCAACCATTGCCAAATTTACAGGATCCAGAGATCTTAGGAATGGCTACATGCATAGCAAATTTCAGGTTATTCAATCAACAAAATGTTGTAGTAGTACGGTGCAAAAATCAGGGTTCGACTTACCCTAGGCTGATAAAGGAACTAGCTGAGGATTTGGCAGGCCCATTATCAGACATTTTCTCAGGCTCAGTATGGGAAGGCAGAGTTATAGCTGAATTAAAGAGGCTAATGTTATCCCTATCCATAAGAAGGGAATAAGGGAAGTTTTTGGTAATTATTGACCTTTAAGCCTTACATTTATTATAGGTAAAATCATTGAAGACTTTATAGAGCAAGAAACAGACAAGCATATGTATAACAAAGGACTAGTGGACATCTCCCAGCATGGTTTTACACCTAAAAGATCATGTATTACAAACCTTTTTCACTTCATTGACCCTATCAGCAGAGCATTGGATAAAGGACTCACAGCAGATGTCTTGTTTTTAGACTTCTCAAAAGCATTTGTTATGGTGCCTCATTCAAATCTAATTGACAAACTTAACAAGGTGGGACTTGATGCTAACATTGTTATTTGGGTGCATGCATGGCTAGACAGGAGTAGGCAAAGAGAAAGTGTCACAGGTCACTACTCAGAGTGGGGTGAAGTCACAAGTGGGGTCCTGCATGGACTGCTGTTGGTTCCTACACTTTTTAATGTTTATGTCTTGTGCATACAAACATCAAATAACACTTAGATATGCAAGTTTGCAGATGATGCAAAGATGGGAGCTATTGCAGGCAACACCAAGGTCAATAGACACTTTCAAAGGAAAATACATAAGCTACAAAATTGGGCAGAACAACACAAGCTAACCTTTAATTTGAACAAATGCAAAATAATGAATTTGGGTATGAGAAAAAAGATGACTACGTGCACCCTCTTTTGTAAAAGAATATTAGACATTACCATAAAGAAGAAGACCTGGGGGTGATTGTTAACAACAAATTAATATTTGGCAACCAGTGTAAAGAAGCAGTCACAAGGGGTAACAAGATACTGGGATGTATTTGCAGAAATACAAGAAGTATGGACAGGGAGGTGATCTTGCCACTGTACAGGGCCTTGGTGTAGCTCTATCTGGAATAATGTGTACTGCTATGGACACCTTGAACCAAAAACAATATCAAACTAGTTAAGAGAGTACAGAGAAATGCAACACGTAATATAAGGACACTGAAAAAATACAAAAAAATCCTGCATGTTTTTAATGGTATTTATAGAGATTTGTCACTGATTTGCACCTTTTTTTCACCTACCTGATGCAGAGTGATGATGTCACTATCCTGACTGTATAAATATGCATTCTTGTGGTCGTGCAATAGATCCTTTGAAAAAGGAAATGATTCTGAAAAATGTCAGGACCTTGCACCTGGCACCAAATATAATAATCACTTTGAGCTATCCTGAGTAGTACTGATATTTTTCTGGGTTGGTGAGTGTGGGATTTATTTGTATTTTTTCAGTGGTTGATTTATCCCTGCACCCCCACCCATGTGCAACCTCTTGCTAAACTTTTTTAGTATAAGCTCACTCTCAAGCAAGTCTTATGAGGACAGATTGAGGGATCTAAATTTATACTTTTTAGATGGTTCAACCAGAGGGTAGTGAACACCTGGAATTGTTTGCCAACAGAAGTAGTAGAAAGTAGTTCACTAAATACATTCAAAGCAGGTCTTTATTTATTTAGTTTTTGTTGACCGGGTAAGTGCACTAGACAAAGCCTGCCTATTTTCAGGCACGACCCGGGGGAGGGGGATACAGATGAATGCCAACTGACCTTCAACCAGATTAAACTGTTGGTATTTTTTTAGTGAATTTAGTGTCTTGACAAATACATGGGTGATAAAATCATTTCCTTTTCTGGCTAAGGTACTGTAAGGTTAGTCATAGAGGCCTATGGCTTCTGGAGTCATATCATCCTATGATCCTATGAAAACAGTATTTTTAGCCCTAATTATTGTATAGAGAAACTATCCCGTAATCAGGAAAAAGTCAGTCCATAAATTGTTGTGTTATGCAATCTTTTATGCATTTTAATTGTAAGTTGCTTTTTGAGTGGGGGAAGAAAATCAAAATGTAATATCTGCAAATGTATGTTTTCTTTGATGTGTTGTGTAGCTTTTGACTTTTATGACACTACAACTGAAGAAAATTAGTCACAACCATTGACATTATGCAAAATATTATTGCCACAATTTTTTATTTGATTGCATAAAGCTAAGGGTGAGGAAAGTGGGTCACTGGCTACTTTGATGCAGTTTTGAGTTGGGGCCCACAACTTTGGTTTGATTTTAAGAATTCAGCATTTGGCTTCAAATGCAGTAGTTGTAATGTGTAAATCAGACTACAAATGAGGGGAAGATAAAACATCCTTGAGATCAGCAATAACTAATTATCACTGTAGCTTACTTGTGGGAGGCACTTTTGGCTGTATCTGCTGTAAATTGCGTTTTTGGTGTTGTGAGAGTGTCTGAAAATCTCACCAGGACTACCAGGACCCAGTGTAAGCTATAGTAATGGTTATTATTCATTGCTGTATTCAAGGTAAATACCATTGTAGTCCCCAGTTTTCTGCTTCACGTCATGCATACTACTATATCCTCCATTGTAACACCATAGATTTTACAATTATATGTTTAGATTATGATTATTTTATATATTTTCTTCCATTTGTACTTTTAAGTTATGTGTTTTATATATTATGAATAGAATAATAGATAGGTTCCTGTGAATTACAAGGCTGTAATTCTATAGGTTCTGGGGATATAGGTAACTTCGAGAGCAAAGCTTGAGGGGTCCCCATGTCCCCAGAACCTTGAGATGGAATTACAGCCAAGTGATTCACTGGAACCTAATTGGTATTTTTTGTAGTACATGGATGCAAGATGCTGACGAGGTCTTACCTGTGGATTGGTTGTAGGACTGTTCCGTGCTCCTCACTCCTCACTGTCCACTCACCCCATTCCCATTGCCCCCTGCCCTCCATTCCCTGAATCGAGAAGGCTGGGATGATTTTCTCTCAGTAAGGGAAAAAAAAACACACGCTTCAGACATTAGCCTCGGCAGTGAGGTCTGAACGATACTATTACGAGGGCCAGAAGTATAGTATTATTTGGCTGGAAGTATAATATTATGAGGACTGGAAGTATAGTATTATGAGATTGACTCACCTATTACAGGATTTTTTTACATGCTTTTCAGGGGTATTATTTTTAAAATCCATATATTACATATTAATTGTGTTATGATGAGAGTAATATATAAACATAAATTTCTTTCTAATTTCTTTGTATTTTTTTATTGATATGACAAATCAACACAGTTTGTGGTAATGACTAGTTTGCATCTAGAACTAGTCAACATCTGTGATTTTCATTTTAAAATAATATTATTTAGTTTTTATTTGTATACCAAGAAAAAGAGTTGTATGATAGCATAGTAGTATGCTTCATTTGGTTGCTATAGAAGATTGTAAATAATGTTATGTGAGGCATTCAAGTGGACTTACCATTGGGAGCACCATGGTACTGGTTGCTGAAAAAGCTTTAGCAGCACACAGCACTGTGTACACTGTCTGGGACTGGCATCTGCCCACACATTCTGAAGAATAATGGAATACTGTATTTGTGCTTTAGATCTTCATGCAAGAGTCTTCAAAAGCCAATATCATCTACAACTGAGAATGGCTGACATCAAGGGTGATCATCACTCCCTAATGAGTCATGAAATGAGTGCCAGGACACTGGCTCTTGTGCTTCTGCTGGTACTGTCAGAGGACCATAACAGGGTGTGACCCATTGATGTGAGTGGGATTACAATAAATTTATTGGAGTAGTTAATATACGTAGTACAATTTGTTTTAGTATTCTAAATGTATTTTTATTTGTATGATAAAAAAACACAATTTCTAAATTAACGTGATAAGTCATGAAAATAATAATAAATAGTATTACAGTCTATATAGTGCCTCAAGGTGGACAGACAATTACCAAGACTCAGAAAATAGTGATAGCTGTGGTGGCAATGTCACTGGCAAATTTGTGGTATATTATTTATAAAAAAAAACAGATGTCAAGTAAAGAAGATGACAGAAAAGCACTATGTATTATGCCTCATTACAGATGGGCAATTTCCATGCCCATGGTGTACAGTACCTTCTCCACAGTGATGGATAACATAAAGAATAATAAATGGGTGACCATATACAACAAGTCTGTGTTTCCATTGAGGAGTAGAGATAATAGAATATGGAACCTGAGAATGAATCTCAAGAGGTCCATGCTGTTATTTCAACATTGAGATGGAAACACAAGGCAAGTTATGTATGTTCACCCATATTTTATTTTTTATAGAAAAATGGTTCTGTAAAGGGAATTAGCAAGCAGCACTGAGTTCTAGTACAGAGAAAGAGAGAGAGAAAGAGGAAGTGAGCCAAGGACCAGCTCTGCTGAATAAGTGCTACCAGTACACATTTAAATTTACTATATATCAAACAAATTTAAAATGTAAGGATCATTTATTTTTCCTAACCCTATCAAATCCCAGCACATAGGAACCTCATGTAGCATTCCAGCAGTTGCAGTTCCACTGGTTCAAAGAGAAGGAGTAAGCTGAGGAGTTGCTCTGCCTACTAAGCGCTTCATCTCTCAGTGGGGAATCTGCTCACACACCATGAGGGGGGTGTCGTGAACCACTAGTGCAATTGCAAAGGCAGGCTATATCCTGCACAAGTTGAACTCAGTAAAAATGAAAATAGGTAGCAGGCGGGAGTTTGCTGGAGCAGGAACACAGGTGCACTTGATGATAGAACATGAACAATAACTTTTAGAACATACACCACAACTTGTTGAGAGCCACTGATTTCCATACAGAATAAGCCCTAACCATATACTATATTCCTACTGTACCCTCTCTATGTCTTGTGCCAACAGGGGAGAAGGTGATGCTACCCACACAAGGTCCAAGGTTTAATGTTTATTAGTAAAGAGCCACAGGCTATCATTACATTAAAATCATGAATGTATAACAACATTAATAAAAAGCCATAAAAGGAGAACCACTATTTGTGCTACCACACAGTAAAACACGAGTGCTAAATATGCAAAAATCTAGAATCACATAATACAAAAAAGATGGTAAGACATTGTAACTATTTAGCAGTGTGCCCTGAGATTTGATGTTTAGATCATTTGCAGACTCTTTCTGACACTACGGCATATGATGCCAAGGCAAATACTCTATAACTGCTTCCATTTTGATTGTAAATAAATTCACAATTAAATCTTTAACTGAGCAGCGGTTCATCTCATTCAAAACTGGTTTCAGATATAAATGTATAGCACCAGAAAATGTATCACTCTGTAATATATAATGCATTAAGATGTCTGAAGGCCTATTACATACAAATCTGCTACTTTATCCCAAAGATTTAAATTTCCATAAATATATTGAAAACAGAGAAGATGATGTTACCTACAACCTGGAATGACACTTGATAAGGAAAATGTGATTCATGATGGTGGCAGGAGAAGAATGATAAATAGTATGTGTTGTTTTTGTTTTATGAACCAGTCAATTTCTATATAGTGTATAGTGGAACGATGTTGAGGATGGAAATCCATCCCCACAATGAGCTTGTTGTGCTGCAGTAGCTACGTAATTTTCCTGTTGTACTGCACTAGATATGTAGCTACTGCAGCACAACAACATGGAACGTCTTTGCACATGTGCATAATGAACTTCGCACATGAGCAAAATGGAAACTGCCAGTCTTCCCGAAACAGCCACAGTGGAGGCAGCAGGACCCAGAGTATAGCAGAGCAGCAAAAAAAAATGTTGTTTCTTTGTGTTAGGAGACCATACACTATAAAAGACAATGTATGTTCCCTATATACAACAAACATGAGTACCCATCTCGAGTTTGCCATGTCGACTGAAAAGGTTTGAACAGATTCCATATCAACCTCTTGATGGCAACACATGCTTGTTATGTATAGTCAAACATACATTATCCTCTATGTTTTTTATGTTAATATAATTCTTCTTATTATTAATTATACTTCTTAAATTTGGCTTTATTTATATACTGAGAAAATGTAATAATATAACATATTATAATAGTAGCCAATATGATTTTATAAATGAAAAGATACTATAATGTAATATGATATATGTAACAGATGATCCACTACAGGGCATGCGGTAATGCTCTGATATACATATGCCTTGGTGTGTGTTGTGACACATGAGTCCACAGGCTGAGTACGTTCAACCACCCAAGGTGTGTGTATATCAGAGCATGGCCACATGCCCTATAGCAGATTATCTGTCTGATAACATAGCGAAAATTGTTTTGGGGAGTGAAAAATAGAAAGATGAGCAGGCATGCTGTCATTGCGGAATAATGCAAGGTCATGTGGTGTGTTTTGCCCAATCAACCGAAAGCATTTTTTACTGATTTTTCTCACCCATTTTATAAAATATAATTTGTATCATTTTGTATTTATTTTATTATTATTATTTTTATATGCCAAAAAACATGAATTATGAAACTAAACCTATGATTTGTGCTTGCCTTTTGACTCTATTCCCTCATAAAGCAGCTAATAACAATGGGGAAGGGGATTTTGTGGAACTGTGCAGTATATGCATGATGATTTTTTTTTTATGGACTAGAACTTACATTTCTGGGTGGATCACTTATAGTACAGCCAAAACAAGGGAAATGGAAGCATTTGAAGAAGTGGAAGATGGGTTTGCTTCTGGATTACTCTGGATGGTTCATTACCAGAAGAGCTGGGTGACCATCAAGAAAGCTGCTTGTAGTGCAGTGGGAGTAACACCTGTGGATTTCTGGGCACTAAAGAAACATGGTTACATTGGCATTACTAGAGAGAGAGAGAGAAGGTGAATTTCCCCCAATGTGGTGTTTTTTGTAACACTTACTGTTATTGAATGATCTTAAGACAAATGGAAAGATACCTCTAAACATTGCTGTACAAAGGATTTACACAGTGAGTAAAAGAGACCCCATAGTGTTGCTGAGAGAGACAGAGAGAGAGAGAGAGAGAGAGAGAGAGGACTGAGTACTGCAATGAGGAGATGCACATGAAGAACAGTAAGTGGTAGACAGTATTTTATGCACACTAAATATCAGAACTCAGTTCAGAATGCTGTTTCTGACATTTGTATGTGCATAAAATTGAATGATATATGCATTCATTCTGTGGACTACTTTCAATCTTGGCAACATACAGTACCATTGCTCCTATATAAACACCAAAAAGACAGCTTAGTCAATATTTTTTTAACTTGTACACATAACCCATGTTATAAGTGCAATAACCCACTCCAAGGTATGGAGTTATTGAGGATGAGTCAACACCCTGGGTGCTGTGAGGATGCTTAGCCTGTAGCCTCATGCCTCACAATGCACCTGGGGTTTTGATTAATCCCCAATAACCCCATACCCTGTCATGGGTTAATGTTTACTTAAATGTTTCTCAAGTGCAACACTCAAAGAATAAAACACTTGAAAAGAAAAATCATACTTTCAAAAGGTCATATTAGGCAAATGACTTATTTTTCTTTTAAAAAGAACATTTATTAAATTTCTCACTAATCAACATTAAAGTCTAAGCAGTTAATCAATTTATCTGCATGAAGTTCCCCAGATAAATGATACAAAAGTTAGTACTTTATTGTTCAAGCCTATAAAGATTGAAAATTAAAGCAAAAGAAAAGAAAGAAGAAAGAAAGGAAGTGACAGAAAAATGGAGAACAGCTGGCCCTGTGACGCTGAGGGTTGAGGCGCTGGCCACCACACCTCGTGCCACGCTGGCAACCTGGGTTTGGGAACAGACTCGGACCACCGGGGGCTGGCAGGAGGAAGGAAGGATTGAGCATCCTGCAACAGCTCTCCTTCCTTCGGGGTGGGTGAGGGATATGTGCCACGCTGCAGTGACACCCAGCAGAGGCTGGGTGTTAGGCAAGCTATGGGCATCTACATGGGGTGAAGAGCCGGCAGATGTCTGCACATCAGTGCGTTGACATCATTGCACATCTGGCTCTTCAGTGGGCCAGAAATCAAGGGTGTCTCAACCTTTATGAAGCCCTCCACAGGCTTCAATTAGCCTCAGTCGCCGGATCTCCCAACCAGATATTGGTTCTGCGGGCTGGATAGGGGAACAGTTCTGCAGCCCCGCCCTCCAGCGGGGAAGCCAGGGGTGACTGGGGGATCATGACAATAGACAGTGGGTGGAAGACAGTGGGGGCCATGACCAGGGTCAAAATCTGGCAGAGAACCCTGCAAAAAAAAATGGAGAAGACAGCAGATCCCACACCCCACAGGAAAGAAAGCATCCACAGGAACATCCTCTTCAGTTGGTTGTTAATGACCATGGCATGTTCCTGATCCTGGATCACCAGTGCTACGAGTGACAGTTCTACTGCTGGGATAATGGGGCTCAAAGGTGTTTGTTTAAAATTTGTTTATTTTCAAATAAAAAGAAGTTCCTTACTTCCACAGGTCTTACTTTTGTGAGAAAGAGTTGTAAATGGCAATGAGATGTGTGCTGTATCTTGTGTTCTTGATCTCCAGTGTCACACATTGGCTGCTGCAGGTTCTGTGGCTTGCCAACAACTTGGACATGCTTAATGTGTGCTCCCTGCAAGAAATTCTGAAACATTGAAGGGAATGTTCGTTCTTTCAGAGCTGCTTCACTGATGTCCAAAAACGTTGGATTACAGTACGTTCACCAAATGCCAATTCGCCATCAGCTCATCCTTACCTCTAGGCTTAAAAGACCAACATCTGTGACACCAATTTGTCTATAAGCTCATTGTACAGTTGCCAAAAGCTCTAGGACAATGGACAACATGACCTCTTCTCTCACTTTTAAATAATAATGGGGAGTGGATGAAGGCAGATCAGCACTCCTATACTCACCGCCAAGTAAGCAAATGACCTAATGACAACCTGCACTCTTTTGAAAAATAAGTCTCACATGAACAGTAAGCAGTCATAGCACAATGAATAGTGTTTTTCCTACTCATTAAAAATGTTACAACATTGCTGTTTAAGTGACCCTGTCACCAGGAGGGAGTGGCAGGCCACGGGCGATGTGGGAAGCATATGAAATCTACATTGAACTACACTAGTGAAGATTATGACAAATGAGATTAGACTTGCATAATGATAAAATCTTGATAATGTGATCTATAAATAAAAAAAGTTTCATATGCAGATCAACTGCTATTTGCTATGGAACATGTGAGGGATAATATATCTGCCTGCTGAGTTGACTTCAGGGAAATGTTTTTTTACAAATGAAGCAAAACATGAAAGTAAAATTATATTTATTGCTGCTCATTAATGCATAAGTTCATTTTTTTTTTGTGGTGAAAGTCTCTTTGGCAATGTCATAAATATTCATTAGTCAATTATAAATATTTGCAAAAAGATAAATACTGTACATCCTCAAAAAATATATCCTGAAGGGGGGAAAACAATGTATAAGATATGGAAAATCAAAAGACATTACTATTCGTTCCTTTGGTGAGGCTAACATATATTTCTTATACTGCATGATTCCCATGGGGTCTTGGAATCATTTGTAAAAAAAATCTACTTTTCTCTGCCATTATCTTATTTAATAAACCTTTTTTTCTAGCACTAACAGCACACTGAAGATGTTCTGGCAAGTTTCAGCAAAGCAGATAAGATATTTCAGATAAGCAGATAAGCCACCTGCCCTCTGAGCCTGAACATTTTCAGACATTCATCTCAGATACTCAGTGAAAACACACTCATATCCAAGTTCTTGATGCCACATTCTCAGCCAGAATAGAGGGTGAAAGGTATTGCTTTCACCCACAAAGCATTTTTTATGGTGATGTGACAACAGTCACCAAACACAGAGGGTGTCAACTGTGCTTGATAAGAACCAGTACAGCAAGTTAAAAATAATTGGTATAGTGGGCAGAAAACATTGGTGTGGATGTGGGAATTGGTTCTGAATGCATCAGAGCAGTCACAAATAGAGATGCAGTGAAGTTTTTCTCCACGGGGGAATATGTGGCGAAGTCGCCAAATTTGCATCCACGTAGCACTTTGCGTAATTTTCCAAAATATCCTAGAATATGCCGTTTGTGATTTCACCTTGCTTTTCGGGGTTTTAAGTGCAGATTGCACTTAAAAAAACCTAAAGCAAGGAGCATTCACATCCCCCAGCCAAACTTCTCTCCCTGGTGTTTAGTGCCCCCCCCCACCAATTGTCATCCACAAACAATATAAAAAAATATACATTTTTTTCATGAAATCCCTAATCTATCCCTTCCCTTCCCTGTTGTCTAGTGCCCCACCACCACCAATTGCAGGCCACAATAAATCCACCCTGGCTGGCACCCTACTGTCTTGGTGTCTATCTAGTGGTCCCACCCCAACCCCTGTTGATTGCCACCCACATCCATGACACAATACTGTATAAAAAAAGAAAATGTTTAATTAAATCCCATGTGTCCAATGGACCCCCAGCCTGTAAGGTAGCGCTCCAACCCAGCTCCCCCCCAAACCCAACCCCCAGCAGGCTACTGGCACAGCCTCCACTCACCTCCATGGCCAGCAGTCCAACTGAGCTCAATGAACAAGCTTGCACTCATTCAATTAACAGCTCATGGTCATTTTTGTCACATTTCAGGGTTGTAGAGAAGAGGAGGGGACTGCTCCAGTCACCAGCGGGAGTGGCAGGATGGGGGGAATGGTGTTGTGTACCTTCATTGAAAAGGGCTCAGTCAGGCTGCCAGTCGTGGAGGTAAGTGGAGGGCTGTGCCAGTGGCCCACTTGATGTTGGGGTGGGGGGAGAGGTGTGGGGACACTTCTTGACAGGGTAGGGGGTCCACTAGACACCAGGAATTAAATTAAACATTTTCTTTTTAATAGAGTATTGTGGTCATGTGGGCAGTGTGCATGGGAGACAGCGGGGAGGGGGCACTACCACTAGACACCAGGAATTGAAAATGTATGTAGTTTTGTGTGGAATTTCTACACTTTAGGGATGACCACCGCTCCATGAAGTACCAAATTTCATGAATTGTGCTCTGCGAATTGAGCGCTATTCGTGAAAGTTTCCGTGGAGCGAATTTTGTCAGCTTGGCCCACCTCTAGTCACAAATGGCAAATACAAAGTCAATTTACACCCTAAGAACCACATAGTACATTCTAGCATTTTAAAAATATCTGTCATTAAAGTGACCAATGCATGGATTACCTTAGTGTTCAAAACCCTATGGAACATTTTCTATGGGGGCAATTAGGAACAAAAGGGAAGCAGTGGATGGGGAGAGCATTGAAGGGGCAGAGACAATCAACATACTGTAGGAGCAACTGTACAGACTTGACTGACTCATCAGCCTTTTTCTGTCTTATACCACCTGTGTATACAAGTGTAAACATTTCATGGGCCATTGTTGTAAGAAGCACAGGATGGGGAACAAGTCAGTCATGGAGTGGTGGTGGGGGGGGGGGAGACAGCCAGCTTGTACCTCCATTTGCCATAAGATAGTTTTGTTGTTTTGCATAATCTATTTATTAAAAGACATGCATTTGCAAGCACATACAAGCAAAGACCATCAGGGTGGTGTTACAGTCCTAATCCCAATAATGTTGAGAACAGAACTGCAGACTTGTTATAATTTATTTATTTCATTTTTGTTGACCGGGTGGGTGCTCTAGACAGCAGAACTGCCTATTTTCAGGCATGACCTGGGAGGTTACATACAATAGGATAAAATGCAGCCGTGAAATACATGGATAAGACAGGCAAACAACATCCCTACATTTATCTAACAAAGCACTGACATGCAACGTACACATCACAGTGGCAGAAGACATATGGAACTGGCAGAACAGTGGCATCAAATGTAACAACAAATACAATAGTACAACAAAGAGTATTAAGTACCAGGGTTAACTTGGTTCAAGAACAGCTCGAGGAGAGCCTTACTCAAGTAATAGGAACAAGTGCCAGGGCAGATCTAAGAGGGTCAGGCAAGGAAGTGTCAGCTCCCCTCACAGGAGCAGTGGTCTGAGCTACCAAGTAAGTTGCAGATTTCCAGTTTAAAAATCCGGTGAGTTTGGGAGTGCCTGAGCTCCAGCAGTAGGAAGTTCCATAATTTTGGACCGAAAACAGAGAAAGCATTTTCTCCCATTTTGGTGTTACACTTGGGTATGGCAAGGTATGACATAACAGCTGATCTCAGGGGGTAGGCAGAGGGAGCTGGTTTTAGCAGGAGAGCCAGCTTGTCAGGTTCCTGGGTGTTGATGATGTTGTTAAAGGGAATGCGTATGTTTCCTTGTGAAATTATTATAAAGGTTACAATAAGGATCCAGTATGTAAACTGTTGGGTTCTACTAAAAAAATGTTTTCAGCAAGACAGAAAAATGCTTTTTAAATAGGGATATGGAGGCATCCATTTTGTGGACAGAAAGAGTGTTGTGATGATGTCACTGCCTCACCAGTGTTACAGTGTGCAGTGCAGCAGGTGAGAACAGTTTGACTGTGCTGTCAGGAATTCTATTATATTCTGAGGAACACCCAGGATTTTATGTTTGGCAGAGTGCAAGAAAAGAATCCAGTGATTGTCTTTGTGATAGAACAGGATATGTAGGAGCAGTTTGTTTTAATCTGCTTAATTGCATACTGTTAGAGCTGGTGAAGCAATGATATCATCACAGCACTCTTCCTGTCCACAAAATGGATGCCTCCACATCACAATTTTAAATGTATTTTTCTGTCTTACTGAAAACATTTTGTAAATATAACCCTGAAGATTACATACAGGATCCTCATAGTAACCTACCTAATAATTTTATAAGGAAACGTATGGATTCCTTTTAACAAAGCAACAAGTGGTGAATTGATGGGGCACTGTGGGGAAGAGCCAGCCAAGGCTGGAGTAAAGGGAGCAGCAGTGAGTGAGCTTGGGTACAGACAGAGCAAAGTGGTTGAAGCTATTATAGCAGATGTCCCACTTATGGAGAAGACCTATAGAGAATACAGGAAGGGCAATCACACCATGGGCAAGTTTAGGTCTCTGGACCCCCTGAGCGATTGCCAGCCAAGCTGCCACAGTCAGATTGTGTCTAACTTTGTATGCCAACCCCAGTTTTGTGTTGAGAGCTTTGACTGCAGTAGAGAGATGCAGGTTGAAGTCCAGCGCCAGGTCCAGGGTGAATCCCAGGTATTTAAATGAGGAGACAGTACTGAGTGGGGAGTCATCAGATCTTCTGATGTTTAAGGCTAGGTAGCAGGTCCTAATTTTGGGCCTGGACCTGAACAGCATGGACACTGTCTTTTTATTGTTTAGGATGGGTTTGTTTTGCTTCAGCCATGACTGGATGGTTTTGAAGTTGAGGTTCAGGTTCAAGTTGATATTAGATAGGTTGGAAGAACTGGAGTATTGGATACACAGTCTATCTGATGTATGATTACCCATATGTGCATCCTTTTTATTTTATCTTTAAAAAAAATTAGAATCCATTTTGAAACTCCATCAAACAATCAAGTCAGTGAAACAAGGCATATAGCAAACTGAGTAGGATACTGGGATGTATTGGGAGGGTATAGATGGCAGAAAGAAAGTGGTAATACTTCCCCTACATAGACCCTTAGTGATGCCACACCTAGAGTACTGCATCCAGTTCTGGAGCCCTCAACTTAGGAAAGATAAGGATAGGCAATAGACAGTGCAGTGCAGGATAACAAAACTGATTCAGGGCCAAGAAGGCAGGTCTAATGAGGAGCACCTTAAGGCACTGAACATGTACTCATTGTGGACCAGAAGAGAGAGGGGAGATTTGACAGAGACCTTCAAGTTACTAAAATGGTGAACTGCAGAGAAATAATTAGCTTGAATACTAGTTCACGGTCACAAGGGCATGAGTGGAAACTGATGGGAGGCTCAGAAAGGGCATGAAAAAGTATTACTTTATAGAAAGGGTGGTGGAGCCATGGAACAGTCTACTAGCAGAAGTGGTAGATGCTAAAACTGGAAATGGTTTCAAGCATTGTTGGGACAGAATGATGGGTATGGTGCTTGCTCAGGGTGGCAGAAACAGGGAGGATAATGGGGAAGGATGGGGAGGGCTAAGACCCTGGAAAGACAGTAGGTCCCAGAACTAAATTAGGAAAGTTGGGCAGAATGTACAGACTGTTGTTTGTTTTTTCTGCCAAAATTGTCTATGTTTCCATGTTTCTTAAACTTTTAACAGGGTTAAAAACTAACAAAAATGAAAAACAGTATAAATCAGAACTAGCAAACACATCTTATTTGCAGCTACAGAATCTCAATAACCTGTACATGGCATAAAAGTTAATACAAATCTTCACTATTACACTTAAATTATGACTTGAACCCTTCATCCTTTATAGAATCCCCAATTTTTTCAGCAATCAGGTCAGCCAGTCCCTGTGATAATTAATTGTGCATCTTGTGAGGCCAAATTGTCGATATATGGGCCCTATACTCTCTGGAAGAGCTCTTCATTCCCTTTCAGGAGGTATGTTAGGCATTCCAGAGGGAGCACCTTAAGTACCGTATATACTCACGTATAAGTCGGATTTTGTGGAGTTGAAACCTACATGTTGTTTAACCGTCCAACTTATACGTGAGCTATAGCGCTGGCTTGTTAGAGACAGCTCTGAACAAAGATTAATATAGTCACTGAGCCATGTCAGGAAGATCTTGCAGACTCATAAGCCAGTTACAAAGGCTCAGGATGGGTTTGCCAATCCATGCCGCCATATAAAAAGAAGGGAATCATGGCTCGGTGACCTCCGAAGCGTGGCAAGAAGATTAGCAGCTAATGTATTCAGAAGGGTCTGCTCCCATCACACTGAAATGTCCATGGACCACACTCACCCTGAGAGAGGAAAAGGACAAAGTAAAAGGGAATGAGCCTCAGCCAGATGTAAGGTCTTTAACCAGTTCAGGACATCCGTAGCACCGATCTAGGATAAGGGCTAAATCGCCATTCCCTCACGGAGTCGCAGAAATTAAAACCACCTGATTACCACCATAAAGGAAGCTAGGATACATAGTGAAAAACCCACTGCCTCCAGCACAAATATGCGCATCCATGCAGCTCCAAACTGACACTGCAGCTAAATCACCATCCCCTCATGGAGTCGCAGTCACCTGCACTGGAAACTCAGTACCCGACTTATATGCGGGTCAATAACAAAGTTGTAATTTGCTGCGTTCAAGTCGGGACCCCGACTTATAGGCGAACCTACTTGTACGCGAGTTTTTACGGTAATAGATCCTTCCATTTCAGCATTGTTGCTGCTAACCTCAACATCCAAATTTGCTGAATACGGTGTCATATAATAATCTACAGTACATGAACTGAATGTACCGCCTGTATGGCCTCCAAACATCCTACTCCTGTTCCTCAGGGTTCATAAGCATTGCATGTGGTATTGGTGTGACCATACATTTATACTGCAAATATACCGTTTTCTCTGCCACTCCCATCCAAAACGGTTATAGCTGAGCACAGTTCCAAAAGTAATGAAAGTATATCCTTATCTCTTTAATACACTGTCTATATATTGGGGAAATCCCTGGATTACATTTATTAACTACTTGTGGAGTTAGTACAGTCTGTTTGTAAATGTGAATTAGGCTTCCTTATACTTATTACAGACAAATAAGCCCATAAGTGATGAGCAGAGTGTGGCCCAGCTCTTCTCTAGGATAGGATATCCCAGCTCTGTCTCCCATCTGTGTATCATTTTAATCAAAGAATCTAGACCAAAAGTCTGCTTTGCTTTATTGTCACTGATATCATCTGTTCAGGACCAAGTCACTTTTGCATGACGACCCTCTTCAGGGAGTCGATGCCCACCTCTATGGGGGATCCCCTATCTAGGATACCTATGAAATGCCTGATGTGGAGGTAATTATACTTATGCATATTTGGGACACCCCTCAATGTCTTAACATAGATATATAGATGTTGATGGCACAAAAGGACCATCAGGCCCATCAAGTCTACCCCTTTTTCCTCCCTAACAGAAACCTGTAGATTTTAGACTGCCTCTGCCACCCGTTCCAACCAGTGGTGTCTCCAGTCCTTGTTGTGGCTCCGGGTTTTTTTCCTTACTAGTTCTGGTGATGCTCATGTGTCTATCCCATGCTTTCTGTAATAGGGAACACCTTCTGTTTTGGAGCTGGAATATTTATCTTTCCTTTTATTTTTTGTCTACATTAATTTGACCTTCAAGTCTGTTGCGCAACAACATATTTTTTTTTGGTAACCCCCACATTTCATTGCTCTTTCCTAAACTAAATGTTCTGCAGGTCTCTCTCCTAGATATTCATAGTGTATTAGTAGGCTGGACACCTGCATAGTATGCTTATAGAGGCAGAGACCCTTGTATTGTGATATTTCCTGTTATATTCTAGCTCCCGAATGAAGCACCCTCTTAACATGCCCTTTATCCATCCTTATGGCTTGACAAACCATTATATGTTGCTTACATGTATGCACTTTATGCCAAATTCAAAGCAAATGTTCTAAAATTGGGTTCCTTCTGGCTCTACTAATATTATGGAAATTCATACAATATAAAAGATCAGTAATCTTGGTAGCCCATTCTCTTTCTAGCTTTATTTTTATTTAAACATATGAAAAGAGTTAAGAGCCATCCTGACAAATCAGTCAAAGCACCCCTTTAAATGCTTTGTTAGCGTTTAAACTGAACCCTCGTTAGGTGCATAACACCAGTGGAATTCTTTCAGAAAGCTGCTGAGCACCACACCTAGGTAAGCCGTGCTGTCTGCCTCGAGGATAGTGAAAGGCTTAGTCGTAGGCGTGGTGCAATGCAGCATTTCTGCCGAGAAAACTTCTCCTGCAATTTGTGCTGCCCATAGCTTGGTAGCATGGCACAATGCAGTGTTTAAACGGCCGTTTCCTCAGTATGTACTGCACATGACTCAATTCGTTGGTACGAAGGTACAACGCAAAGGTTTTGCCAAAAAGTTTTCCCCCCTTTTAGTTTTGCTACTCACAGCTCTAAAGCAGGCTAAGTCGCACTAAGAGACACAAGTTAGGCACTCTTCCTACAATATAACAGCTCTACAAAGGCTGTATTATTGTTAAAACTGGGTAGCAAGAAGGTAGCCTATAAGTAACCAAGTAAAAGACAAGAAAACACTGGAGTAAAAAAACATAAATGAAATACAATGGAGATTACATTTATTTTGTTCATGATTGCTTGCCTTATATTGCTTGCCTTATATTGTGGAATAGTATATTCCTGTTGGCTTTCTTATTCCTTGCTACTGCTGTTCCCTCTCCACACTAGGTATACCATCCTAAGAGCTAGCTGGCCTCATTCTGCTGTCATTTATGGTATACCTTGATGTGGGAGGAGCTAGAGTATGCAGGAATAGGAAATATTAGTGTAAATATCATAAAATCCCTACTGTAGAGCTATAGACATTTTGTTAGTTGGTCTACAAATGAATATAAATATTACTTGAGAAAAAAGAATTGTTAATAAATAAAATTCATGTTACATAATTTATTTATTTATTTAGACAGCAGTTTGGAAAACCTTTGAGCCATAGGCTCATTTACAAAGGTACCTTGTCACAGTAAGACAAACAAAAATACACAGTATAACAGTATAACACAGTATAACAGTAACTTAAGACATAGATACAAACAAGCTGGTACAGGTAAGATTGATGCAAACAATACCAGAGTTATGTTGTCCTTAGCAGCTTAGTAGTAAGCTTTGTCATTAGTACTGAGTACAGCTTTGACTAGTGGCAATTACAGTTTCGGGTGTTAACAAGGTGGTTCCATAAGGACGTTTTGAAGCACGATATAGTTGGAGCTTCGGAGATGGAGGGGGGCAGTGTGTTGAGCCAGGAGGGGGCCCTAAAGCTGAAGGCTCTTTGGCCATGAGAGGTCCTAGCTCTAGGGATAACAAGAGAGGTTGTCCCAGAGGTCCGAGTATGAACTAGTGGGACAGAGCGGCAGATAGTGGTAGTCAATCCAGGTGGGGATAGCCCAAGGAGGGTCTTTTTTGTAAGGGTACAGGTCAGATATTTGAGGCGCTCATCAAGATCAAGTACCAGCACTTTAGCGTACAGTAGACAGGTGTGTGTTAGCCTAGGTGTCCCAGTAATTAACCTGCAGGCCTTATTCAGAGTAGTGTGAATTTTATGGAGTGCGGTCTGATCAGCAGCACCATACACCGGCAGTCCATAGTCCACTAGGGACAGGATAGAGGAGGTGACTGCGAGTCGAAGAGCCTCCGGGGGGAGGCAGTGTTTATACCGATGTAAGATGCCCAATCGGGTATTAGTGGCAGTGGTTAGGTCAGTGATATGTCCATGGAAGGAGAGGGAGGGGTCAAAATGGATCCCTAGGTATTTATAGGAGCAAACTTGTTCGAGTGGGAAAGAGGACCCAGAGTGAATGAGGAGTTTGAAGTTGCAGGACTTGTTTTGAGGATGAGTGAAGAACATGGCTTTTTTTTTTTTAAGATTTATCACCAATCTATGTTCCTTGAACCAGCCCTCGGCTTCAGCGAAGGACTTCTGCAGCGAGTCCTGGAGTGCAATAGGGTTATGACTTGAGGCAAAGATGACTGCATCATCAGCGTACAATAGAGTGTTCCCCGAGCAAGAGCATGAAAGGATGTTAAGGTAAAGGGAGAATAGTAAGGGGCCCAGAATGGAGCCCTGGGGAACGCCAGAAAAGATGGGACAGATGTCTGAGTAGGTCCCATTAATTTTTACACACTGTGAGCGGTCAGACAGATAACTGGTGCACCAGGAGATAGGTCCAGCAGCGAAACCAGAGAGACTAAGGGCATCAAGAAGGAGGGGGTGGGAGACAGTGTTGAAAGCTTTTAGAGAGGTCAATGAAGACCGCACCAGCAAGAGAACCAGTGTCTAAGGAGGAGTGGAGAAAGTTGGAGAACTCTAGGAGGGCTGTGTTGGTACCTGTGGCCTGCCTGAAGCCATGCTGCTCAGGACATAGGACATTGTAGGTGGAGAGGTAGTCAGAGATTTGAGAGGCTACCACTTTTCCAAGGCCTTGAGAGAGGAAAGAGAATGGAGATTGGCCGATAGTTTGCAGCCACATTCCTATCACCACCTTTAAAGATAGGGGTGACAGTGGCAACTTTCCAGGCAGTTGGAACCTTCCCCAGGCAAAGAGAGTGGTTGATGAGGCACGTGATCAGGGTAAGGACTGTGTCTAAGACCAGCAGTAGGATACACAGATCCAGGGTGTCACTGCCCGTACTATTACTCTTGAGGGCAGTGACAAGGTGTGGCCTAAGTTCTTGGGCAAAAACACGGCGGAGGAGAAAATAAGGGTGAGAAAGATTTACGGCAGGTGCTGGGGGAGGAGGGTCAAAAACATTTGTAGGGAGGATAGGGCTAAGGTCAGTGAATGAGGTGTTGAGGTGGTTGGCTATGAGGGCTGGGTCTGAAGAGATCACGCCATTAATGTTGATCTGGTGGGTGGGAGGGGAGTGCACTCCCATTTAACTGTTTAATGTTATCCCGAAGGTTCTGGGGTTCCCCCATGAGGCTGTGAGTGAGGACCGATAGTGCTCAGACTTGGCCTTTCTGATGGCCCAAGTGTACTTGCTTTGGGTGGCAGCATATAACTGCCTGTCACTGGGCTGGCCAGTCTCAATGGCACGGTGCCATAGGTTGTCCCTTTGTTTGAGTTGGTGGATCAAAGCTGGGGTTACCCAGGGGGCATTCTGCCTTTTAGAACGGCGGGTCAACATTGGGGCAAAGATATCACAGGCATTATTAAAAGTCCGGGTAAAGAAGGAGAGAGCTGTGTCAATGTCAGGAGTTGCCTGTATAGGAGACCAGTCAATTTGGGACAGAAGTTCCTTAAGTTTTGTCAGACCACCAGGTATTAGACGCCGCCGGCATGTGGACTGTGCTATGGGTTCGGGGACTGAGGATGACCAGTGGAATAGAATGGGGGAGTGATCACTGAGAGATTCTGGGAGGACTTGTACATTGGGGATCCAATTAGGGCGGTTGGTGAGTACCACATCAAGCAGGGTATTGGAGCATCTCTTTGGGTTAGTCCTGGTAGGTTGGGTAACTAGTTGTGTTAGGTCTATTGCAGAAAAGGAGTCACGGGTAGAGGAGGAGGAGGGGCTGAGCCAGTTGACATTTAAGTCACCCACTAGAATTTGATCAGCGGAAGGAGGTAGTGAGGAAAGGTATTCTGTAAGAGAGGCAATGGCCTGCGTTTGGTCCCTGGGGGGCACATATGCAGTAGTCGGATAATGGGGTCCCTTTAAAGGGTCAGGGGTTAGTTTCAGCGTAAGCGCCTGGGCCCTGGAGTCAAGGATTGGAGTAGACAGGGCTAGTACGGGGAGAGGTTCCTTGATATAAATAGCGCAGCCACCGCCTCGTCTCCCAACATGGTCGGACCAGAAGAGGGTGAAACCAGGAAGAGAGACCAGGGAGTCAGGGGAGGATTTCAACAGCCAAGTCTCAACCAGAGCAATGACATCAGGGTTAATTGATGTGACCAGGCATTGTAGTGAGTCAAACTTTTTTAGAAGACTACAGATATTCATGGAGACCATGCATAGGCCTGTGGTGCTAGTCAGGGAGCTCCTGGGAACCGGGCCAGGGTTTGGATGAATGTTCCCTGACAGGACTAGTAGCATGACTAACACCCTGGCTGGGAGATGGTGAGAGGTTTTCCTACAATTGACATGGGGGAAGGGACGTTAAGGGAGCAGGGAGTGGGCAGGGTGGTACAGGAATGGAAGGCAAGAATAAGAAGACACCCAGATGTGCCTGAGGTGAGGAGGAAGCTAGGGGGAGGGCAGGGAGGACTGAGACACACAGAGGTCCCAAGGGGCAAGAGAGCAGGTTCAGGAGCAAGGGGAGGGAGGGGGGTGCCAGGGCACAGTGCGGAGTAGCAGATGGGTAAGTGGGCAAGTGCACTGCGAGTGGGGATAGGCACAGGCAGAGCATGAGGCAGGGCATAATGGCATGTGGGAGGGGCTTCGGGTCATATGCTCCAGCCCCTAAATAAAAAGAGTTCAGATTCTGAAAGAAGGTAGTCTTGAGTTGGTCTCTCTAAGGATCGACATCTCTCTAGCCGATACTAGAGCTACATTTGTAAACCTGCTTAGTTGCTTTTTGGACATCTGTTTTGCCGTATCAAGTTCATTCTCTTTATTTACTTTGCTTGTTGTTTTGTAAATAAATATTGGACAGAGAGGTCCAATTGCTGCAGCTTGAATTGGTGTCCATGTCTTCAATCCAACCACCTCCACAGCTGGTGTCAGAAGTGGGATTCGAGCCCATGCCTCCAAACCCTATCCGAGTGAAACCCTATAGACTCCCTGAAAAGTTATGAGGGGAAGTGATTAAAGAGCTAGACAAGATGGTTAAATTAAAAGTCATAGAACCTTCTAAAAGTGACTGGTCCTTCCCTTAGCACTTGTTCAGTTTTAAGTCTTTCCTTCTTATGCTCAGGCAGTCCAAACAACAATGGCTCCCCCAACTTATCCGCCATGGTTCTGCTTAGTTGCTTTTTGGACATTTGTTTTGCCGTAGTCTTGAGTTGGGAAGGACCAGTCACTTTTAGAAGATTCTATGACTTTTAATTTACCCATCTTATCTAGCTCTTTAAGACATGGACACCAATTCAAGCTGCAGGAATTGGACCTCTTTGTCCAACATTTATTTACAAAACAACAAGCAAAGTAAATAAAGAGAACGAACTTGATACGGCAAAACAAATGTCCAAAAAGCAACTAAGCAGAACCATGGCAGATAAGTTGGGGGAGCCATTGTTGTTTGGACTGCCTGAGCGTAAGAAGGAAAGACTTAAAACTGAACAAGTGCTAAGGGAGGCAGCTGAGGACCTCCAGGGGCACCAGCTGGTGCCCCAATTGAGGCTGAACTGCCAGAACAGTTACATGAGCTATTGAAATGGCTCTGTCTTAAACAACTAGCCACAGACAAGGAGAGGGAGAAAGAGCAGGAATGAAACAAGAGGAGATGGCAGGAGACTTTAAGGGCTATCCAGACTATCAGTGTTCCTGGAAGCCCCCCAGCCCTTAGTGAAACCCCAAAAGACATTAAATTAACTAAATTGGGAGAGCAAGATGACATAGAAACCTACCTGATGACCTTTGAGTGGATAGCGGAGGCCTGTGGATGGCCAAGGGAACAATGGGTTCTTTGTCTGGAACCCTATCTCACTGGAAAGGCTCAGTTGGCTTATGGTAACATGGACAGCTAACAGGTGGGGAACTATGATGCTGTAAAGAAAGAAATCCTGAAAAGGTATGATATTAGTGTTGAGACATATTGACAGAGGTTCTGTACACTCCGGTTTCAACCTACTGATCATCCAAGAGAGATATATGTGAGACTGAACAATCTGTGCCACAAATGGTTACAGCCTGGGGTAAAGACTTTGGACCAAATTATGGAAGCCATCGTGGTGGAGCAATATATTCATGTTTTGCCCCAGGACATCAATTATGGATGAAGGAGCATCGCCTGGAAACTTCAGAGAAGGCAATCTCTCTAGCAGAAGACTACCTGACAGCTAGACCTTACAGAAAGAAGATTCAAACTGGTCAACCCAGTGTGACTACCATGGTAAGGTCTCCCTCTTCTTCTACTTCTCCATCCACTGTTGTTCCAGCTAGTAATGTTGGACATTCAGCAAAACAAGTTTGTTCTCTTTATTTACTTTGCTTGTTGTTTTGTAAATAAATATTGGACAGAGAGGCCCAATTGCTGCAGCTTGAATTGGTGTCCGTGTCTTCAATCCCACCACCTCCACACTTTCTTAAATCCAGTACCTGTCTTTGCTCCCACCATCTCCTTTGGGAGGCTGTTCCAGGGGTCCACCACTATTTCCGTGAAGAAGTACTTTCTCCTGCTCCCTCTGAACATACAACCCCCCCTCCGATTTCTTATTGTACTCTCTAGTCTTTGGACATCTTTTATTTTGAAAGATGCTCCCTGCCTGTACCTTGTTTATCCCCTTTTGGTATTTAAATGTCTCAATCATGTCTCCCCTCTCCCTCTTAATCTCCAGGGAATAAAGAGCAAGATACCTTAGCGTTTCCTCATAGGGCTTCTGATGCAGGCCCTGCACTGTTTGGTTGCCCTTCTTTTGCACCCCATTTATCCTGTCAATATCTTTTCAGAGGTGTGGCCTCCAGATTAGCACCCCATACTTGAGGTGGGGTCTCACCAGTGATTTATATTGGGGCATTATCACCTCCCTCTACCTGCTGGTTATGCCCCTCACTATATTTACCAAGATGGGATTTACTCTTCCTATTGCCCTACCACATTGTTTTTCCACCTTCAGAAACATAGATACATAGATACATAGAATGTGATGGCAGAAGGGGACTTCGAGGTCAGTCTAGTCTGTGCATTGTGCCTAGATTATTATCCCTTCACTCTGTTACCCCCTCTTTTTGATGATTCCTTTGTGCTAATCCCACGAGTTTTTGAAGCCCTCTACCATTTTGGCCCCCCCCCCCGGCCTCTGAGGGAAGGCTGTTCCAGGAGTCCACCACCTTCTCTGAGAAGAAGAACTTTCTAATGTTAGTCCTGAATTTACCCCTTTAGTCTGATTGTGAACCCGTGTTCTGCTACCCTCCTTGGAATTGAAAAGTTCCTGGACCTGTACCTTAGTTATACTCTTAATGTACTTGAATGTTTCAATCATGTCCCCCCTTTTCCTCATGTGCAAATTTGTGTACTTCCTGTATCATTTTTTGTTGTCTTCCTTTGTACTGTCTCTATTCTGTCAATGTCCTTTCTAAGGTGTGGTCTCCAGAACTGGACACAGTATTCCAGGTGGGGATTGACAAGTGCCCTGTACAGCGGCAGTATCACTTCCCCCCTCTGGCTCATGATTCCTCTCCCAATGCATTCCATCAGTCCACTGATCTTAAGGACTGCCTTCTCGCATTGTCTACTCACTCTCAAGTCATCCAATATTACCACCCACAGGTCATGCTCTTGGCTGGTTGTTGCTAGTTTTACTCCTCCTAAGAAGTATTCCCTTTTTGGGTTTCCTCTCCCTATGTGCACGACTTTGCATTTTTTGGCCTTAAAATTTAGCTGCCATGCTGTAGACCAGTCCTCCAGTTTCTTTAGGTCTGCTTCCATGTTCATTTGTCCTGCTGGGGAATCTAAAATGTTGCTTATTTTGGTGTCATCTGTGAATAGACACATCTTCCCCTCGAGCCCCTTCTTCTATGTCAGCTATGAACAGATTGAATAGTAGAGTCCCCAACACAGAGCCTTGGGGTAACCTGCTGGTTACCCTCTGTTCTGCTGGTAATGTGCCATTTACCTGTACCCTCTGCTTCTACCATGCAGTAAATTTTTCACTCATGCCACCTCTTCCTGTCCAGCTCCCATGTAGTCCAACTTATTTACCAGCCTTCTGTGTCCGACAGAGTTGAGGGCTTTGCTAAAGTCCAGGTAGACTATATCCACTGCCCTCCCACCCATTATCCACTGTCCTGGTAACCCAGTCGAAGAATTCGATTAGGTTAGTTTGTCAAGACCTCCCCATTGTGAACCCATGTTCTTTATGATCCTGTTGCCTGCTGGCTTTAAGGAATGCTATTATCATCTGTTTCAGTAATGATTCCATCAATTTTCCCATCATGGAAGTGCAGCTCACTGGGTGGTAGATTCCTGCTTCCTCCCTGCTACCAGAGTTATGAAGTGGGACCACTGTTGCCATCTTCCAGTCTATGGGAACTTCACCAGTCAACAGTGATTTGGTGAAGAGTTCCGCTAGTGGTGTTGCAAATTCCTTCTCTAGTTCTTTTAGGATTCTGGGGTGCATGTTATCAGGTCAGATGGCCTTGTCCACTTTGAGGTTGTCAAGCACCTTGAAAACTTGGTCTGCTGTGAAGGAGTTTGTATCAACCCCTAGTCCCTGGCTGCTGTTCCTTCTTAGTGATGGATCATTTCCTTTACTCTCCTCTGTAAATACAAAGCAGAAGTACCTGTTTAGGACTTCTGCCTTTTCCTTGTCCCCCTCTTCTAGGTTCCCCCCTTCTGCATGTATTCTTACTATTCCCACCTTTGTCTTCCTTTTTTCCCTTATGTTGCTAAAAATGATCTTGTCCCTTCTTTTTACACCTTCTGCTAGCCTCATTTCAGTTTGTGCTTTAGCCTTCTTTATTACTTTATTTTGTCGAGGGTTTTAAATCTGCCCTAAAAACACACTTGTTCGCATTAGCTTTCCTCAACTGATTGGGTTAGATATATGGTTTTATGCTGCCTTAAGAATATTATTTTATTATTGTATATATGCTTTTATTGGTTTTATTGCTTATATACGTACACCGCTATGATCTTTATTGGAATAACGTTTAATAAATAAAGATTGCTTGCTTCCTTTACTGGCTGCCTTTAGTTTTTCTCTGCATGATTCCCTGTCTTCCTCTTTATTTGTTGCTTTGAATTTCTTGTAGGCTGCCTTTTTTTCTGTTACTATAGTTGCCATCTCCTTGGAGTACCATAGTGGATTGCTTTTCTTTTTTGCTTTGCTTACTTTCCTAGTGTATTGGTCCATCATCTTCTTGATAGTGCCCTTAATGTTTTCCCAGATTTCCTCAACCTCTTCTTTTAAGATTTCAGCTAGGCTGTACATCATTTTCTCAAAGTCAGCTCTCCGAAAATCTAGGGCCCTATTATTGGAGTGACTGGTGTCCTCTGCTGTGATAATGCTGAAACTGACCATGCTATGGCCACTGTTCCCTAGGTGGCACCTTACTTCTGTCTTCTTTATCCTCTCACTGTTTGTAAAAATGAGGTCCAGTATGGCTTCTCCTCTTATTTGAGTCTACAAGTCTACAAGCTGCCTCAGACCTGCACCCTTCAAGGCAATTAAAAAGACCCTACTTCTCATTGATGCTGCTGATTTTGTTTTCCACTGTATATCAGGTAGGTTAAGATCCCCTACCAGTATCACCTCACCCCTGTCTGCCATTTTGTATATTGTCTTGAGTGGGTCCTTGTCCCCATTTTCCCCCAGCATTGGGGGCCTATATACGACACCTGTTCTGATGGTTGTCCCATTTTCAGCATCAGCTGCTAGTCACAGTGCCTCAGTTTCAATGGGAGATCCCTGTATCTCTGTGGTGTTCATGTTCTCCCATACATATATTGCCACCCCTCCCCCCTTTATTCCCTTCCTGTCCTTTCTGTATAGATTGTACCCTGGGATCACCGTATCCCAGCTGTGGTTCTCTGTATACCAGGTTTCAGTCACAGCTACCCAGTCTAGGTCCCCCCTCTGCCATAGCTGCCATGAGGTCTGGAAGTTTGTTTGTTAGACTCCTAGCATTTACAAACATTGCCCTCCATATACGTCCCCCCTTGGTGTGCTGTTATTTCTCGTTTTTATGTTGTTTTGGATAGTTGCAATTTGGTATTGATTCTTTGCTTTTATTGGATGTTTGAAGAGTGGTGTCCTGTACACTGGTTGCCGTGGTGTGTGCAGTCACCAGCTCCCAATTTCTTAGTTTGAATGGCTCATGCAAATGTTGAATTTCTGTCCAAGTTCCCTCACCCCCTCTTTGTTAAGGTGCAGGATATCATACCTAAAAAATTGCTTTTCCCAAAAGCTCCACCAGTTCCCTATGAAGCTGTACCCCTTTTCCTGGCACAAGTCATGCAACCAGTGTTGAGGTCATTGATTTCTTCTGCCCTGACATGCTTGTTGCTACCACCTTTTTCCAAGACTGGCAGGACTTCTGAGAAGGCGAGGGTGGATGAAATACATGACAATTTGTTTGCTAGCTCTGTTAAGGGATGTTTGTGCTTATCCAATATGAGTAATCTGATACAGGTCATCCAAAATGATATTCCCCAGGTCCCTCTCCTGCCTTATTGTTGTGACTGCCCCCCCATTCATACATGCCCCGTGGGTTTTTATGTCCTATGTGCATGATTCTACACTTCTGAGCTTTAAACTTCAATTGCCAGGTTTATGACAATTTCTTTAACCTCCCTATGTCATCCCTCATTTTTTCTGCCCCCCAGTGTATCTACCCTATTGCAGATCTTTGAGTCATCTACAAATAGGCACACCTTCCCGTTTAAGCCATCTGCATTATTGCTGATATAGATATTAAAAAGGACCGGGCCTAATGTTTTCACTCCCTCTAAGGTGGTATAGTCACCCAATACACTGCATGCCCCAGGACTCCTATTATTTAACTTATTTAATGTGTTAATTTTTTTTTATTGTGTCCAAAGATATTTGAGCTCAAGAGCCTTTTTCAAAGGTGTTCAAGTCCATAAAGTTACATACAACAGAAGAACAAGTTACATTCAACAGTTGACCAATGCAACACAATGCACAACAGGCATAACATATAATAATAATTATCATATTATAAGAAGCAGTGAATTAACAACAGACTTCTACAATTACATGAGGCATCAACAATGGGTGCAGGCTAATGCAACTAGCAGATATAGTTTAGGTACATGTGAAGTTATTATTAGCCTTTCTAGAAGGAAAGCAGGGGTGCCCTCCACTGGCAGCAGCAGGGTGTGCTCCCTCTACCCCATATCTTTTTGCCAAGGTGTGACTATGCACCACTGGTAGAAATCACAACAAGATCAGGTGTTTCTACCTTCCTGTAAGAATCTTTATTCTCTTCATCTAAAAAAGCCTGTAATGGGCAAGGAGGCTCCCTCCCCCTCTAGTTTCACCCATTGTCTTTTATTTGATTTAGTCACCCAATCCTGAATTGACCATGCCTTCACTGCAAGGCAGTAATTATTAATGTTGGGAAATTCTAGGGCCTCCTGGATGGTGTCCCATTTAAGTGTCTGCACAGTTGCCTTTGGTCTCTTGGATGCCCAAATAAATTAAATGCATGGCAACAAGTACTCATGCCAGTAAAGTTGTAAGCTGTTAGTCCATTTCTAACTATTTTTCCAAAGTACAACCATTAAGAGACCTAGCACTGGAATTAGAAATATGCCCCAGTCCACAAGCACACCATCACCTGGTTCTGTGCACTTAATAGAACCAACCATATTACAGACACTGTCTAAGCACAACAAATATCACTGTAACCAACCAGTGACAAGAAACCTGATACATGTCTCGCACAAATGCTAGACATTCTGCCCTACTCATTTGTGGAAAATCCTGGTTTCAGGCAATTCATTAGGGCAGTCCTGAGTGGAACATAAGATCATGTACACATTTTTACAGCTACATGGTGATGTCATCATGCTGCCATGTTGCTATTACTAAGAGAGAGAGAGAGAGATGACTCTGGAAGCATGTGATTGGATATCAAGAGCGTCTCTATTCACAGAATGCTTCAGCTGGGCATGAATCACAAATCTCTGCCTCACCTCCGCAGTGCTGTTCCTTGCTGTTCCATTGTCTCCCCTCCCCTCCCCACCCCTCCTCTACCCCACCACTGCAGTAGCTGCACTATTTAATTTCTCCTGACTAGAACTCCTGAGACTACAAATGGTTACTGTCAGGGTTTTAACCCTTTTTTTTAAGTGTGTACTTTACCTCTGTCTGCTGGCATTTTGCATTCTTTAGATTTCTATCTTTCTAATGTGTGTGTGTGTGTGTGTGTGTGTGTGTGTGTGTGTGTGTGTGTGAATCTGCAAGTCCTGCCTGCTTTTATGTTAACCCTTTCAGGACTGATTTAATAGTGGCATTCTGTTCAGTTTGTTTCATGCAACGGTAGCTGCTAAGACATTGTGAGGTAGGCTGCATGCACTGAATCCAGCTCCTTGTACATATCTGATTATAAGGGATTTTTGTTGATTTTCTCCTCCTTTATATTCAGATAATCCCTTCACAGCTTTCCTAGACTGAGGACCTTGTGTTTAAGAATCTTCATTTCTGCTATGCCATGCTATTGGTCAGTGAAAGCACCTCCCCTCATCACTGACATTCCCAAGTTGACCGCGGAAGTCAATGAGGCACAAAGCAGAAAGGTCTACAGTCAAAGACCCAATAAAACAATTAGTTCAGTGAATTTTCTTTTTTCAATTCCTTTACCTTGCCTTGTGATGTGAAGCTCAATGGTTTCTTGTGTGTATGGTCACTTCCTGCAGTGGGTGGTAATTGGTTATCCCTGTGTTACAAAGAAAGACTAAGTGGAGAGAGAGAGAGAGAGACAGAGAGACAGCCAGCATTTTGCAGTTGATAAGGTTAACTCATTGTTAACCTAACGAAACAGAACACATGCCAGGTTGCAAGTAATTTCCCAAAAATGAATACAGTGGTACAAACCCAAGAAAACAAGGTCATGGATTGTAAGAAGCATCCTTGGCTGTGTCATTAGTGTGTAGATAATGTATGGATTGTTTAAAAAAAATACAAAAATAAATAAATAAATACAATAATATAGATATCTCAACATTGGTATAACAGCTGTATATCATCATAATGCAGTAACTTCATATAGTATGCACGTACCATAGATTACTGCTCACGGCTTTGGGGAGCTTTAAATAGTATTGATAGGAAGAAAATTAAATTTATTCAGAGGAAGGCAACAAGAAAGGGTTTAGAACATAAGACAAATGAGGAATGTTTCAAATTCCTCAGACTAAATCCTATACAACAGGCGTATTGGGGGAATATGTTAATGACGTACAAAATCATTAACAAAGAGGATCTAATGGAAGGATTACATTAAATTTTGGAATGGAACAAAATGTAAGGGGACATGAACAACAAATTAGGCCAAACTATTTTAAGACACACAAAGGACAGTAAACATTTGGAATAATCTGCCTGCTGAAGTGGTAAATAGGAATTTCTCTGAGCATAAGAAAAGACTGAACACATTTCTTGGCAGAGAAGGGTTTAGAGGATTATTATAACTAAACAGGGGACAGCTCATATGAGTGTCATGCCTTCTACTGTCTCTAAATTTTAAAGTGAATCATGGTGTCACCACTCTAGGAGTAGTATATTGCGTCACATGTGTTCCCCCTGATTTTTTCTCTCTTGCTCAATGCATATATCATTGCCCTTCTGATTATTGTGTATGTGTAGCATAGTACAACATGAATTATGTGTGCCACACAGTTTACAGTATGGACATTGCACACATAAATAATTTGACACTGTATCCATTTGAATCACATAACCTGTCATACATACAAATATGGAAGCAGATAGCAGATAATGACCACTGGGCCATTTACTCTGCCTATTTTTTATTATGATTACTTTTACTGCAGAACCTACTTGATCTACAGCACTGTCTCTTCCACCCCCTTTCTTCCTCTTAGGATTCCTCTGTGCCTATTGCAGGCATTTTTGAAACCTACCACTGATTTTGCCCCCGCTGCTTCTTTCTTTTTATAATTTAATAAACTTTATTTAGTTTTAATATATTAGTAGACAAAACCAAAAAGTAAAATACAATGTAGTATACATGGATATTAGACCAATCCTGGTCACAGTATGGGAGTTCAGGTGTACCTATTTAGACATATAGCGATGTCATGAAAGCCAATTCATCTAGTTCAAATATGAGCTTAACATAAAAATATACTGTGACAAAGCAGAAGGATCAGTGTGATCTTTGGCTAAGCAAAAGCAACAAAACAGGGAGGCAGTATAGCGCAGTGGTCTAAGGCTCTGAGCTGCAAATTTGGTGACATCCAGCAGACCAGACCTGGGTTTGAATCCCACAGCTTCCACTTGCATACTGTGTGACCCTGAGCAAGTCACTTAACGTCCTTGTGCTCCCAGGTTGCTCCTGTAAAAAAGCTTTCAGCTTAGTGTGCTATACCTGGTTAAACAACTAAAAAAAACAAAAAAAACAACAGGAAACCAAATAAACCACCCCAGCCCCTCCCCAACACACTCCCCTCAACCACAACCCCCCATACCCTCCCTTCTCCACATAAGGACATCAGGTACATGAATTTTCTCTATTACAGCAAACGGTAAGTTTCCCAAAAAAGAACATCCAATCACTGAGTTGCCTGCTTAAGGCTTCCATATCATTAACAATGTATCTGAAGTGCCCCATCTGTCTAAATGGCTTTGCAGTTGATTATCCATACTAGCAATATGCTTTTCAAGCTGAAAAGCTTGTAAGATTTCTCTATGCCACTCTAATATTGTAGGCAAGGAATCATCAGTCCAATGTCTCATGAGTACAAGTTTAGCCACTGCAGAAATGAGAGCCATAAAGTATTTCTTAGACTTCAATGTTCCTTTTGGGTAGTGATTAAGTAAACAAACTTCTGAAGAAAATAATGAGCCCAAGGCTAGCATAGGGTTTAGGGAATTTTCTGTAGCCCTCCAGAATAGTCACACTTTTCATAACATATGATGGAGGTCTCCGTTTCCATTAAGACACTGGGAACAATAAGGGGATGATACTTTACCGATTTTGTAAAGTTTCTGGGGAGTATAATATAGATTATTCATAATATTAAGCTGCATAAGACACAGACGGTCTTGTTTAACAAACTTATATAGGTTGCTCCATTTTTGTTGCCAGAAATCAGGTGTAGATGGGAGAGATAGGGCATTTATCCAGTAATGGCATATCCCAGTTGGTAACTGCGTATCAAGGGTCTACAGTTCTTAGTACACCATGGATATCGGATGTGGGTAGATGGCTACTCTAAGTAAGGAGGGTAGGTCAGTTTTAGGAAATTCAGGATTCCCCATTGTGGTTATAAAGGAGGAAACCGCTAGTGCGACCTGACAGTATTTGAAGGGGTATCCTTTTAATTCAGGAAAACTTTGTAGGAGTTGGTTATATGAAAGTATACTGCCATTGGGCATGAGGTCTTTGTGCCTCATGTTCCTTAAAGAGGGCCAAAACGCTATTGAGATAGGTTTCTGCTGAATTTTAAAATGCAGATTGTTTAAGAGTTGTTGTTCTCCATCTACTTGCCAGTTTATTTTCAGGTAACTCTGCAGCTGATTCAAAGATCTCAGTGACCACACTATTAGGGATTTCCAAAGGTTTTTGGGGATATATTTTGAGGAGGAATATAATAGGAACAGCAATAAACATAATGTGGGGGATACTAAGGTCTTTTCAATATCTAGCCAGGAGGGGAAGTAAGATCTAGGGTCTCCTTCATATGGTTGAGACATCCAAAGTGCTAATTTTGTAATGTGGATTGCTCCATAATAATTGAATAAAGATGGTAGAGAAAGCTCACCATAACTTTTTGGTGCTGTTAATTTACGATATGCCCATCTCAACATTTTGCCCTTCCAGATAAATTTATTAAATAAGTTTCTGAGGTTCAAAAACCATGATTTGGGGAGATAAGGGGCCAACATATTGAGAGGGCATAAAATTCTGGGGAGAGCATTCATTTTCATTATATTGATCCTTCCCCATAGAGAGATTTGTAATGTGCTCCATCTTTCTAGATCCAATTTATTATTTGGGCTAATTTAAGAAGATTCTCCTTAACAATAGAGGAATGTGTTTTAAAGATTTTAATACCTAAGTAGGTTATACTTTTATTTTCCCAATGCAATCCAAAATGTTCTACATCTGTTCTTAGTATTTTCTGATTCAAAGGAAAAATTGTAGATTTCGCCAAATTAAGTTTATAATAGGAGATTTTTGAAAAAGGTTCAATTTCTTGTAAAAGGACAGGGATACTTTCAGTCAGATTCGTCACATGTAGTAACAGATCATCTGCATAGGCAGACAGAAGGTGTTGTCGATTTCCTATTTGAATTCCTTGTAAACCCTGTATTGTAAGTAACCTCCTGATGAAGGGATCTAAGTAAAAATTGAAGAGGAGCAGGGAGAGGGGGCAGCCCTATCTAGTGCCATGAAGTAATAGGAATGGGTCAAAGTGACCGTTACACCAGACCCGGGCTGTGGGAGATGAATATAGTAGTCTAACCTATTTAATACATGTTTGTGGAAGGCCATATCGGGATAGTGCAGTAAACAAGAAATGTCAAGAGACCCGGTCAAAGGCCTTTTCCGCATCTAAGGCGATGAGAGCCATAGGTATAGTTGTTTCATCGGCTAGGGGGAAAAGATGTAGCAATTGGCGTATATGATCACTTGAGGATCTCTTTGGCATAAAATCAACCTGCTCGCTACTAATTAATGTATGCATTAGAGGCCCCAAATGGTTAGCCAGTATTTTTGCTAGTATTTTAACATCAGTATTAAGTAACAAAATAGGACTCTGGCTATCCTGTTCAGCCAATCACTGGAAACAGGGGAGGTACCCAAAGACTGGAGGACAGCAGATGTAGTCCCCTCATACAAAAGTGGGAACAAAGAGGAAGCAGGGAACTACAGACCAGTCAGCCTCACCTCGGTAGTGGGAAAGATCATGGAAGCACTACTGAAGGAGAGATTGGTGGAACATCTGGTTGTCAATGGACTACAGGACCCAAGGCAGCATGGTTTCACCAGGGGGAGGTCATGTCAGACCAACCTCATTGAATTTTTTGACTGGGTGACTAGGGAGGTGGATCAGGGAGGGCAGTGGACATGGCCTATCTGGACTTCAGCAAGGCCTTTGACACTGTGCCACATAGAAGACTATTACACAAACTGGGGAATATGGGTGGGCAGGACAGTAGTGTGGTGGGTAGGTAACTGGCTGGGTGGCAGGACACAGAGGGTGGTGGTAAATGACTGTCACTCCACAGAGGGAAGAGTAACCAGTGGGGTACCACAGGGATCAGTGCTGGGACCGGTCCTATTCAACATCTTCATCAGTGACATTGCACAGGATCTAGAAGGCAGAATTTCACTGTTCGCTGATGACACAAAGCTCTGTAACAGAGTAGACACACCAGAGGGTGTAGACAGAATGAGAAGGGACCTGCAGAAACTTGAAGAATGGTCAAGGGTTTGGCAGTTGAAATTCAATGCAAAGAAGTGCAAGATAATGCATATGGGGCACAAAACCCTGGCACAATATATCAGTTGGGGGTGAGGATATAGCATGCACCAAGCAGGAAAGGGATCTTGGGGTTGTCATCTCTGATGACCTCAAGGTAGGGAAATGGTGTGACAAGGCATCAGGTAAAGCAAATAGGATGCTGGGATGTATAGGCAGGGGCATCACCAGCAGGAAAAGGGAGGTCATAATTCCGCTATACAAGACACTAGTGAGGCCCCACCTGGAGTACAGTGTACAGTTCTGGAGACCATACCACATAAGGACATAGACAGGGTAGAGAAGGTTCAGAGGAGGGCAACAAAGATGGTGCATGGGTTGCATCACAAGTCCTATGAAGACAGGTTGAAGGAACTGAACATGTACTCCCTGGAGGAGAGGAGGGAGAGAGGGGATATGATAGAGACATACCAGTATCTTACAGGGAGGAACAGGGTGCAGGAAAACACTATTTTTAAGCGAAAAAGATGTTTCAGGACTAGAGGGCATGGGATGAAGTTGGAGGGAGGACAATTCAGAGGAAACATGAGAAAGAATTTCTTCACAGAACGGGTGGTGAAAGTGGAACACCCTGCCAGAGGAAGTGGTGGGGGCTGAAACAATCACGGGATTTAAGAATGCATGGGATAGACATAAAGGAATTCTAGAGGTCAGGGGTAAGGGGAAATAGACTTCTAGGAAAACAAACTGAACTTACAAGCTCAAATGGGCAGACTAGGTGGGCCATAGGCCCTTATCTGCCGACACTGTCTATGTATCTATGTATGTATCTATGACAGTAATTTTCAACAAAATGTGGGTCACGGCCCGGTTTGGGAATAATAGTGATTAGGGCTTCAAGGTATGTATGATCTGAAAGGCCAGGTTCATACCAGAAGTTAAAAACTCTTGTTAAAAGAGGGGAAAGTTCTGCACTATATAGTTTATATAAATTAGACGGGAAGCCATCTGTACCAGGTGACTTATCAGCTGTGAGCTGTTTAATTGCCTGAGTGACTTCCCATTCCATAATAAGGGAGCTCAGGAATGTCTTTTTGTCTGCAGGTAGAGCCGGGAGGATCAAATGATCAAAGTATGTTTGTAGTTGTTCATTTGGGATATTTCCATCTGCGGCACAATACAGGTATCCATAATATTTTGCAAAACTAGAGGCAATTTCCCTCAGGTTTGTAACTAATGAACCTTCTTTTTGTAAATACAGTCCAGGCACAAAACGAGTTGATTCGATTTGTTTAATAAGGAGGGCTAGATGTTTACCAGCACATTTCCCAGATTCCAAGTACCTCATCTGGACATGTTTCAAAGAGAGCTCTGCTTTTTGTGACATAGGATCTGAAAATTGAGCATGCAACGTATGGAGTCTAGTCCATTCAGAATCAGAGGAACGCTTGCTGATATTTAATTCTAGGGCTTTGATTTCCTGCAGCAGGGTTTCAGTATGCATTTTAAACTTTTTCGACCTAATAGAGGCTAGACGTATGCATTCCCCTTGTAATGCACATTTCAGGGCTGACCAAACTATGTCAATTTTAGGGACTGTTCCTATGTTATTATCTAGAAATGATGTAAACATTTTTTTAAGATGGGCCTGTATATTGGGGGTCTGGAGCAATTGCGTGTTTAATCTCCATATGGAATCTCTTCTAGTTCCAAATCCTGATATATATGTTATAGAGACCAGGGAGTGATCCGACATCACCCGTGGATGAATCAAAGCCTTCATCACTCCAGGCATAATATGGGAGTTTATCAGGATATAATCTATGTGCGAACAAGTACGATGAGGTTGAGAAAAAAAGGTGTATTGTTTTTCATTGGGATTAAACACTCTCCATATGTTGAGGAGACCCAGCCCACTTATTAGATCTTGTAGGGCTCTCTGTGCAGGAGAAAGACCAGACCTTTTAGGTTCTGACCTATCTAGAGAGAGCTGAGGGGTAATATTCCAGTCTCCTCCTAAAAATATAGTTCTAGGTGAAGCAGTGGAAATATTTCCCATTAAGCTTGTAAAAAATGCTGAGGAATCTACATTTGGTCCATAAATAGACTCAATTGTTACTTGATGTGCGCCCAATAAACCGTGTAGTATAATATATCGCCCTTGGCTGTCCTATATCTCACTTTCTAGTCTAAAGGGAACATTTTTATGAAATATTATAGTGACCCTGCCTCTGTTTGTGGATATTCCTGTCCCATAAGATTGTCCTACCCACTCCTTACACCATAGTGAAGCATCCTCATGCCTAAAGTGCGATCTTGTAGACAGATTATGTTTGCCTTAAGGCTCTGTAAGTGCCTTAATACTATTTGCCACTTGGATCTATCCCTAGCATCCTTAACTTAAAATAATATAGGGACCTGACATTGTTTTATTTTGAAGTTAAATCTCCATGTAAGATGAAGCACATAGGGGATTTGATAAAAGTACCTGATGCCTTTATCTATAACTAAGAAAAGTAAGTAAAAAGGAGGTAACCTGCCCCAATAATTCCCCATCCCTCTTCCCATTCTAACCCCTATAAATCCCTTAACTACCCCCAGTTTTAACAACTGATCTGCAATCGAATTTGTCAAGTGATGTACAAAGAACAAGCCTAAAAGTATCTGCTTTCCTTAAAAATCCTTCCCCCAACTCACTAATTTTATTCAGTGATTGTGAAACTTTCAACAATCAAGTAATTACCCCTGAAATTATAAAGAGACCCTCTTGATTTATCTAGGGTTAAAACTCCCCTTGTTAAAGAGTCTAATTCTTTTAATTCGTTAGGCAGAGCAATGATATTTTGCAATGTTATTATAACCAGTATAAAGAAAACTTAGTATTAAGAGTACTAGTAATCAAATATTAAACCCCCTTGTAGTTGCCTCGTTACTTCACCGGTGAACTTTATTGGCAAGTCTCCAGCTCCATATGGGTTTTGTTGCAAGCTCAAACACAGTTCTAGAAGCAGGTGGTACTTCAACATTGGCAAGTGAATTTTCCAGGAGCCGCGGTGCTGAACTTGCAGATTGTGGGAGCAATTTTATGATCTTATTCAAACTTACTCATAGAACCATCTTCTCACTAAGAGAAACAATTACTTTTTTATCAAGTCAGATGGGTCTTTAATATCAGTGTTGCACATTCATAATGTTTTCAATTAGGCATCTAATAAGAGAGGCGTATGCTTTTAATCATTTCCTGCCTTATGTATGCCATCTACATATACGAGAGAGTGAGATTTTCATAGCATTGGCACAGAAAAGCTGCCGCTACTATTAGAACGAAGTAAAAAATAACACCTCTTTCTAAGGGAAGCTCACTTAAATAGGTCTGAGAGCGCTGTTTTCAATTCGCTCAGGGCTTGTTCCTGGGAGTCGAAGGTTTGCCAATGGTCACCGAGCTTCACTTGTAGAATCGCAGGGTATTTAACATGAAAAGGCTTGCTCGCTGCAATTAGCTTTGTTACAATTGGGTGCAATTCTTGGCATTTCAATCGAACCGATTGTGGCAAATCTTGGGTCACTCTAACCTTTTTCCCCTCCCAGAGAACTTCTTGTAATGCTTTTACTTTAGAGAGGATATGTTGTTTATCCTGGAAACTAAGTAGCTTGAAGATTATAGGCCTAGGAGCAGAGCCGGGGGGTGGGAGTGGTCGAAGTGCCATGTGAGCTTTCTCCACAATATAGGCAGGACTGTTAGGAGAGGGCCCTGCTATTTTTTCACAAAACTTCTGGACAAAAAGTATAGGTGTTGTGCCTTCTTCTTTTCCGGGAATGCCTATTATTAATAAGTTGTCCCTGCAACTCCTCCCCTCCAGGTCCTCTAGTTTATCTTCTAATTTTTTAACTCTTTGGTTGGTAAGGGTCTGGTCTATGGCAAGTTTATCTTGCTTTTTCTTTGCAGATGCGAGGCAAGCTTCTGAGTCTGCCATTCGGATAGCCAGGGAATCTGTTGCTGCTTTAATCTGGTGCAATTCCTCAGCTATATTATCCATCGACTCCTGCATAAGTCTCATAATTTCTAGGAATCTGTCTTCTGTGAGTGGCACAGTCCCCACAGGCATTTTCGGCATCTGGGCTTTAGGCCGCTTAGAGGTCTTGTCTTTTTCAGGGTATAGTGGCGGCAAATGCCGTGGTGGCACTTTCCGCATAAAGACCTCCATGGTGGGCAATTCCGATACAGCGAGGAGATTTAGTGCTGTGATCTGATTAAAATCTTCCACTCTCGCTTCTGAAAAGACATTTAATTAGCGGGTTTTAGCGAGTAGGGGATGGAGCTATTGGAGTCTGCTGGTACTCTATTAGGCTGCCATCACGTGACCCCGCCCCCACTGCTTCTGATAGAAGGTTGTTCCAGGAATCCACCACCCTTTCTGTGAAGAAATATTGCCTCACATCTTTCCTGAATCTATCCCCTTCCAGCCTCGTATCATGACCCCTTGTTCTAGAGCACCTTTTTTTCTGAAATGTATCTCCCTCCTGTACCTTACTACCTCTGTGAGTTATTTAACGGTCTGTATCATATCCTCACTCTCCCTACTCTCCTCCACGGTGTACATGTTGAACTCTTTAAGTCTCTCCTCATAGGGCTTCTGATGCAGACCTTGTACCATTTTGACAGCTGTCCTCTGGACCACCTGCTCGTTGTCTATATCTTTACAGAAATGTGGTCTCTAGAATCCAACACAGTTCACCAGGTGGGGTGCTATGCATTGACCTATACAGGTGCAACACCCCCTCCCTCTTCCTGTGGTGGATATCCCTACCTATGCACCCCAGCATCCCACTAGCCCTCTTGACTGCCTTGTCACATTATCTGGCTACCCTTAGGTCATCCGATATCATTATCTCCCAATCTCTTTCTTGCTTGGTCACTGTCAGTATCACTCCCCCAGTTTTGTACTCTGCGCCTGGTTTTCTGTGGACCAGATGCATTACTTTGCACTTTTTTGGCATTAAAGAATTAGCTGCTTGATTACCTAGTCAAAGAAATCTATCAGATTTGTTTGGCATGACCATCCCCATGCCTGTTGAATAAGTTTGTCAGAGGTGCAACTAGTACCTCCCTGAGCTCCCTCAGCTACATTGGATGCACCCTCTCTGGTCTCATACAATAGCTTTGGCCACCTTCAGATTACTGAGTTATTTCTAATTTCTGTCCTCAGGAAAGGGAATACTGTCCATTTCCCTCCCCTTAAAGCCCTTCATGCAGTTCTGTGTTCCCTTTCCTTTACCTTGTACTCTGAACACTAGGCAGAAGTATTTGTTTAAGATGTCTGCCATTTCTTGGTCCCACTTCATACATTACCTCCCCCCTTTAACCACACAATCCCTCCCTTTGTCTTCCTTTTCTCACTGATATACCCCCAAAATATCCTGTCCTCTTTTGATACTGTCTGAGCTATTCTTTCTTCACTTTGTGCCTTTGCACTCCTTACTGCTTTCCCTGTTCTGTTTTTCCTGACACTCTCTCCTATCCTCCTCCCTGTGGGTCTCCTTATACCTTCTTTTTATTCAATAAACTTTATTTAGCTTTTGTCTTCTTCCTCCAAAAATGACTTAATATGACATACATATGGGTAGCAGTTGGGTAATCAGGAGGATCAACACCCCAATAAAATGTTCACATCCATTATCTAATACAGGAATACAGTAACTTAAATACTGGAGATAAACCCCCCTCCCCCTCCCCCAGACTCCCTTTCTTATCCCTAAAAAAAACCCCTCCCTATGCCATCCCATATCAAGTGTGTTTATATTCATCCTGGTAGTAGTAAACATGTAGAACAATGTACACATTAATCACCTATGGTTTCTACGCACTAAGCAAGGCATCCAGTGATCCCCATTTAAGGAGGTAGACCCTGAGACCAGTTTGCCATAGAATGGCTGTGCTTTTCTAATTGGAGAGCAAATAATAATTCTTTATGCCATTCCAAAACTGACAAAGGCATAATATCCTTCCAGTGCCTCATAATAATTAACTTGGCTGTGGCTGAGATCAGGGCCAGATGTGCCTTTCTAAGATTAGGAGTGCCTGTCGGTAAAACATAAATTAAACAGGCTTCTGTACTAAAAAGTGAGTCTAGGTCCAATAAATGATTGAGTGTTTGTCTAATAAAATGCCAAAAGGTCTGGACCATCGAGCATTTCCATAATGTATAATATAACATTCCTGAAAAATTGCCACATCGAGAGCAATTAGGGGAGGGCAATTGACCTAATCTGTGAAGTATAAGGGGGTAAAATATAGATTGTGCATAATATTAAATTGTATCAAATGCACTCTATCTTGCTTAACAAATGTATATATTGTTTGCCACACACTCCTCCAGAAGATAGTTTTGGTACTAAGAGATAATGCTTGAGCCCAGTAGTAACAAACTCCTTCAGGCAAATTTGAATCAAGTGTTTGGATTTCTTTATATACTGCAGATACTGCTCCTTATAGCTTCTGAAATTTATTTTTTTAGCCTTTACCTTTTCTGCCACCTCTTTCAAGAAGCATAGCGGTCTCATCTTCCTTTTGCTTTTGTATACTTGCTTGATACTGAGGTTTCTTGCCTTCACTATGCTCTCTTTTACTTTGACTCAATTTTCCACCCCCCCCCCCACCAAGCCATCTTCCCTTGCCAGGTCATTCCTGAAGCATTCCACAATCTTTGTACCTTCAGCCCTTCTGAAGACCAGGACCATCCCCCTTGTGTGGTTGGAGACTGCCCCTGTTCTTATGTTGAACTACACTGTACGATAATCATTGATCCCCAGGTGGCTTCCAACCTTGATATCTGCACTACTGTCCCTGTTAGTAAGAACCATGTCCAGTATTGCCCAATCATGAGCAGATTCACTAACTACTTGCCTGAAGAATGCCCCTTGCAGGGAGTCCAGGATATTCCTGCTCCTAACTGACACAGTAGCTGAAATGCTTCAAACTACATCTGGCAGATAGAAGTCCTCTACCAACAACACCACTCACTTTCAGCCATTTTGCCAATTGCTTCTTACATTTTTATCTGAGTCCTCCTTTGTGCCAGAGGCCTGCAGATCATTCCTATCCAAACAGTGGCTCTGTTTCTCTACTACTGTACAGAGTGACCCACATCACCTTGACCCCCCTGAATTCCCTGTACCTTCATTGCTTTTATGTTTTCCTTCACATAAAGCACCACACACCATCCTTTATTCCCTACCCTGTCTCTTCAGAACATTGTGTAGCCTGGTATGACCATGTCCCAGATGTTGTCAGTACACTGTGATTCAGTAATGGCCACATTATCCAAGTCTGTCTCCACCATGATGGCCTCTTGGTCTGGGATCTCATTCCTCAGATTCTAGCATTGGCACATATTGCATTCCATATTTTTTTAGCTCTTTTCTTGTTACTGTCTCCTTTTTCAAATTGTTTTCCCTTCCTCACATTTCTCATTTGACTGCTCCCTTCTCCCACTTTCTCCTTTGCTAACCTACTGCTTCACTGAATAGCTTGCATCTTGGTGGGACTCTGTTCCCTAGAGATCTTCTTACTCTCTGTCTCAGCCTTTGGTGGCCCACTTTCTACCTTCCCTATTTCTTTCGTCACCCTCCTTCACTGCTTTAAATGTCAATCAAAGTAACATTTAAACCATTCACTGAGGACTATAGTTCTCTCCTGGATGGAATCAATCCATCACCTCGGTATAGGCTCTTATCCTTCCAGGTTGGTCCACAGTCCCTAGTGTGGCCATGCCTCTCCTCTCCTCTCTGCAGCATTTCTTCTACCATTACTTGAAAGTCCTAGTGTGGAGCTCCCTCTGCTTCTCCATATAGTACAAGATGCAGTTGCTTCTTACATTTTAAACACATGGGAAATACAGGATCAACTCAATAAATTATCTAAATTTATCAAACAATGACATTTACACACGGACCAGAATATGGCACTTCAATTTTATGTTTAAGTGCATGACACACACTTATCAAGTTAATGCATTAGAAGCTGTAGTGGCTGTGCCCAGAGTTTGTTTTAACTGAGGCTGTCCCGAAAGCATTCATTTTGCATGCCCTTTTCAATTCTGTAGTGCTCACCGTGCATTTCACAAGCAATATGCAGAGTATTGGGCCTGGAATAGCTTAGTTATACATGTGTGTGACAGTACACTGGGCACGTTTGCCAAATGTTTGTGGTACTAAGACCTGTGATTCTCCATCGTACTTGAACTACCCCCTCTTGCTGGTGTGCTTCAGCAAGCAACACACTCAGCATGTTGTGCATGAATTTAATTTTGCACAATTCCCAGAATATTTTGTCTGACTTGAGCAATCAAATCGAGGCGTGACTAACATCCCAAACCTTTAAGGCTGGATTTATTATATATTTATATCCATCAAAAAAACATCCATCTCATATTATATCTTCTTACCCATCCAAAAGTTAAGCACATAACCATTTATTTTTATAATAAGTAGGCATGGATAGGTTGAATAGTGTAACATAACCTAAATTCTTCTGGGGGGGGGGTTCTATGTTAACAGAATATTGAGCTACAGCATAAGCGCTGCAAAATACCATTGGCAGCTACCTTTATATGTCAGTCCATTTCCACTGAAACTAATATAGCCACATTATGCTAGAGCAAAATATGTAATCAAAATATTTGGCAGAATGTTAAATTATTTATGCTTCCACTTGCATTACTAAATTAAATGTCCATCTTTTCTAAGGAAGCTAGAATATCTCTATTCAAATCTGTCAATGTACAGATAGTATCTTGATGCAGTGATGCTTTGTGGCGTGGTCTGAGGTAGGCCACAATTTGGTCCACCTCAAAAAAGATGTTTGCTTTACCATCTTTTGTACCTTTGACCTTTGCAGGCAACAGTAGTAACAACTCAGCCCCTATCTCCAGAACCACTTACGTGTAAGATAAAAATGTTCTTCTCCCTCTTAATTGGATTTGGTATGCATAGTCCAGATACAGCTAGAATCTATCAGATGTGTACTCTTGTGCGCATTTTATCTTTAACAGTTTAAACAGAAAGTGCCAGATTTTCAAAGCGATCAGATTGCCACAAGCCTTGTGTGCACTAAAGAAATGGCACACCGGGTTTGCGGCAATCCAATAAGATTTTACAACTCGTGCGGCAATTGTCACAAGTTAGATCAACCTTTTCTGATCTAGCTTGCTGCAATCCTGGGGGCTTTTTTTTATGGAGCGTACACCAGATATTTGGCACAAGCCGGCATAAATCATGGAAACTGTTGCAAATGTGCCTAAGATTGTAAAATTGGGATAAGTTGCAGCAAAGGGGGCTAGGGCATCACCAGAACCTAAGTGTTATGGCCCAGGGTTTAACGCAAGCCCTGCACCATGCTTTGAAAATCTGTCCCAAAGTCTCTATCCAACTCAAACAGCAGGGTGGACACAATAGTGGACTTAATAGATAATGCACAATCCTGATTCTTTTTTGTAAGTTTTTGTAAATTCAAAAGGCTCTGACAGGTGAGGATTATCAGGTGGGAGTTCAAAGGTTAAAGCCAGAATATCCTTAACTAAGTCTTTCATAATTTGGAAATATTTATCTAGGGCATCAGGTAAGTCAAAAATTCTTGGTACTTTCCAATTAGTGGGATATTTAGTCATTCAATAAAGGCCAGGAACAAGCTGAAAGATTTACAGTCCAAAAATGGTTTCCCACACCACTGGCTGAAACAAGAGGTGTCGCTGTAGCTTATAAAAGTAGCTGATCATTTTTTTATTTCCTATTAGACCACCCAATGTTTTGCCTTGTTTGGCTTCTTCTGGGGAATTGTAATCGAGGAATAAATATATATTTGTAATTACAGAATATATAGCATTTAGTGTTCATACATTTTCTTAATTTGACAACTTAAATAATACTGTTAAACATCAGTTTTCAAAGCATCTTTGTTTTGCTTAAGTCACATCTTACAGTTGATAACTATTGTTTATAGCTTTCTAATTTTTTTTTTGTATTATCTTTTTTACCTCCTCCCTATGTTCTCCATTTTAGCCTCTCCTTCAGGCTTACCAGTAATTGCTCTGGTGCATCTGCCCTCCAATCCTCCAGTCCACATAGCAGCCAACCCCAGTGTAACCTGGAGTTACCCATCTCCTGATGGGTCCCCCACCTCTGAGGTGGAATGCACCAGCCCAGGGCTAGCCAGCACTACACTTGGCTCTGGGGTGCTGCTAGGATGGAGGACTCAGCAGGACATGAATGGCACCAGAGAGCCGGGCAGCCGTCATCCGGCTGAAAGTGGGGTGGTATTTCTGCTTTTCTGGTGCATTCCCTGACGTGTGTTTGATGTTCTCCTGGTCTCCACCAGGGGCTGCCACAGTACAATGTCAATCCACTATCCACCCCAGGAAAGGAGAGCAGTCCTATGGATGCTTGATCGTCCTGAGTCCATTCTTGAACCAGGGTCACCGGCGTGGGTCGAGGTAAGGCACCAGCCCCTGAGCTCTCTACGGCACAGGGCCAGCTAGCTTTCTAATTTAATAAGCCTTTCACATTCAAACTTGCCACAAGTAGTTCTATACTGTCAGTGATTGACTATGGGCTGCCTATTTATGGGTCTGGCACCACAACTGCTCTTAACAGGATTAGCACACTCCTCAATTAGACCTGTCGTCTAACTTTGGGGGCTGCTCTAGACACCCACACCTGCTCGCTCTACACTGAATCTGGGTGGCTCCCTCTAAATCTTAAAGGGCAATACCAAGCCTGCCTATTATTAAAATAAAGTGCTTCTTGGTCTCGCCTTCCCCTCTCTGGACAGTCTCTTTATGCTGGCAGTTCCAACAAAACCAACCAGAAGTGTGGCTACTAACAAGTTGGTGACACCCTTCAAAAGAAAGAAACTTGCCCAGAATTCCATCCTGTACCAAGGACTGAAATGGTACAATGAGCTACCGGCTTACCTCACTGTCATGCTCAAGATCAGTACTTTCAAACCTGGGCTCAGATCCTTTCTAGGCTCTAAAAAGATATGTACCGGCCTACAACAATGAGTCAGGACTTCATCTTCCCGCATCCTCCCACCTTTCTACACATCCCTGCTCCCCCCAATCACCTGACAATGCCCACATTTGACTGACAACCTGAACTCCCCTTCCCACCCTTGACAATACCACCTCTGGCTGACCACCCTATCCCCATCTGACCTACGTTGGCCCACTAAATAGGGATCTCTAATCACAAGCCTCACTAACCTCTTATCAACCCTTCTTTTCTGATAATTATGGACTATTTGATGTATATAAGTCTCAGTTTTATTTTACTACCTCTGTAAATGTTTAATAAGTCTCAATTTTATTTACCTATGTAAATGTCTCAATGTTATTTTCTGTATACTATGTATTATTGTAATTATTTGTGCAACACTGGCTTGAAACCTTCAAAAATGAGTCCTGGACTCAAAGGCATTAATCCCAAACTGAAATAAACAAATAAATAAATAAAATATTCTGCCTGACTGTATTAAAGTGTGCATAAAAGCTACCTACTTTTTCACTGGTTTACTTGTCCTCCCCTGATGAACTCCATTAGAAAAAATTGGTGCACTCTGTGATTTAACATGGTGGGGGGTGCTCTCCTACAGATACGCTTGCTAGGGTACTCTAAATAGTGTATCTTCCTTTTATATGTGACACATAAGCAAAGAAGCAGGGGCAGTCAGATAACAACCCTTTTTTCAGTTTCTCTCCAGTTCTAGAGAATCAGAAAAAACTCTCCTCAAGATTTTCTTCAAATTTTAAGATGGATTTATTCACTATACCATGATAAAAACATACAAGAATATAGACCTGCCCCTGCCCCAACACAGCCAGCCAACAAAAAACCCCAGTGCTCAGCCAGACAGCTTCCTCGGTGTGCTTGGTTTTGACATCACATAGTACATTTAAATACCCTGATAACCAGGTGCAACATATTATCAAACAATTAATTATCTGCAAGTACCTGTAGATAACTTAACACTTAATGATATAAGTTACAAAGATAGCTACTTAAACCTTGTGGCAATCGATATTAATTAGCAACTATTATGTATAAAATAGCTATAAATTCAATAAATATACTTTTTATCATGATTAATATTTAAACATGCTTATCTAACTTTCTGTGTTGCTATTTCAAAGTCATCCTATAGATACTTGTCATTTGCTCTTTAATGACACACGTAATAGTTTTAGTAAGAAACAATCACAGATTCCTATTCAAGTCCATAGAAAGTAGTTCAATAGCATTCTGCTGTGAATTTTCCATTTCATTTGTTCAACAGTTCAGGTATTTCTTCTCATTGGATTAGCAATGTTCCCTTTTTGTGATGCCACAGGTAGTGCATAAATGATTTTGCAGAGATCACAGAAACAATTCCATCCATTGTAATAGTAAAAAAATTCTAGGATGAAACAAGAGAACAATATTCAAGCAGCTATTTATAACTAGTGCTTTTAAAATACATATTAACAAATGTGGTTTCAGATCTGATATATTATTAAATCTATTTGGCTTTAATGAACCCATTTCCCAAATCCACAGTGTTTTTTATGTTTGCTTGCACGCATGTGCAAGAAACATAGTGCCATCATATGAGTTTTCGGAGGTGTGGCAGCCCTCTTCCAATTCAGGCAGTGTGTTTGCAGGCGCGGCCGCAGTTCTCCAATGCCTGCTGAGCTGTCCATGACAGCAAACAAAATGCAGTGGCATACAGTTGAAAGGGGGAGCTATGCTTCAGTGAGCAGCGATAAGATATAGCCTGCTCATGTCGCCCCCTACACACACACACACACACACACACACACACACACACACACACACGCATGCATGCTGCATGCTCCTTCCACTGTGTGGCGGCCGACGGGGGGTGCCCAATCCTCCATTGCTGTACTGCACCCCCCAAAAACAGAGTTCTATATGCCACACTGGGTGCCCACCCCAGCGTGGCTACACATCAGTATAGCCAACGGGGGTGCCCAATCCCCCGTCGGCTCCACTGGTCTCCCCCCAGAGTATAGGGTGCCATGCTGGGAGCCCACCCCAGCGTGGCAACATATGCTATCACTGACGGGGGTGCCCAATCCCCTGTCGGCTCCATGCCCCCCCCACCAGCCATCCTTGTGCCATGCTGGGAGTCCACCCCAGCGTGGAAAACGTCCCGCGTCATCGTGATTTACAAAAAAAAACACCTGAAACTCGAAAACGGTCCCTCACTGTCTCTGCCCCCACCGCACCCACCCACTGCGCACCCTGCCTCCCCACACCCCCTCACTCCATACTTACCTCGGACTCCAGCGCGGATGATCTTCAGTGGACTGGGAACACGTCTGCACTCTTCAAAGCCAACTGCTAACTGAGGAAATGCCGGTAAGTTGTATCATGGGATAGATAGGGGTTTTTCAACTTTGCTGCATATCTCAGGCATTTTTGGGAATTTTTGCACCAAATTTTCAACATGGGGTTTTTGGAACCCCTTCTCATGAATGATCTCACTGTCATGGTGTTAATCGGCCCCGAAGGGTGATTTCGCAGTCACTGCATGAAATCACCTTTTGGGACTGAGTAACGAAATGACACTGCCACTGTTCATAAGGTGGGCTCTCAAAAAGCCTATGTTGAAAATTTGGTGAAAAATTCCCAAAATGACTGTTTTTACATGCCGCAGCAGTTCCTACACACTGTAAGTTTGTGAATTTTCTATATTTCACTCCAGATTTCCACATTGCCATTTTATTACACTTCCTTATGAACAGTACAGCTACCATTTTTCACGTCGCCAAAAATGTGTTTCCGCACATGTAGTGCATAATGGTGCAGTCGGTGTATGAAAGCAATGTTTGGGATAGATTAAGAAAATCACAGTTATACTGTACATGAGCAGAGGTCTTAAAATGGCCATGTTGAAAATTTGGTGACAAAAGTCCATAAAATGACTGTGTTACGAGTGAGCATTTCACAGTTTCCACGCACCATCATAAGTTCATGACTTTGTAATATTTTCAGTCCAGATTTTCACCAGTGGCATTTTTCCACACTTCCTTATGAACAGTACAGCTGTCATTTTTCACAACATGGCAAAAATGTGTTTTCACCCTTTCAGCGCAGAGATGTGTGGTCGCTGTGGGAAATCATTGCTCGGGACAAATAAAGAAAATCACAGTGACACGGTTCATGATCGGAGGCACCAAAATGCCTGTGTTGACAATCTGCTGTAAAAAATCCCCAAACTAATTACATTACGGGTGTGCGTTGCACAGTTTCTATGCCCACTCGTGACTTCACCAGTTTTTTTAATATTTTTACTGCAGATTTGCAACATTGCTATTTTTTACACCTCCCCATGAACAGTATAGTTGTCATTGTTCACATCCTGTTCAGAATGTGTTTTTGCACCTGTGGTGCTAAATGCCGTAGTCACTGTGCATAAGCAGCTTTTGACTAACAAATTGATATTGCCACTGTTCATGAGGTGGGGGTCACAAAAAAAACATGTTCAAAATTTGGATTGAAAATACCAATGAATGCCTGAGGTGTTAGGGTTTCCAACCATAACACCCACCCCTGTAGAGAATGACAGGCATCAGGGGTGTGACTTGGGATTCTTGCCTGTAATGCTCATACCATTCCACACCCTGCAGCCAGTGAGAGGCATCGAGGTATGCCTTGGACTCTTCAGCCCCAAAGTTCACCCCATTCTCCTATACTGCACCCATCTCACCGTATTTCCTAATGGAATGGGGTGAGCATAAGAGCCAAAGACCTCAAGGAACACTGTGACACTTGTCAGTGTCTGCAGGTGGGGTGTGGTGAAATGGCATGGTCGTTATGCCTGACGACCCAAAGGCACACCCCAATGCCTGTCACTATCTGCAGGGTGGTGGTGGGGTTGGCTTCAGTTCAGTACTTAACTGCCATTTCTGTTATGCAGCTCTGTAACTTCTACACTACCAATGCCAATGCCAGCAAGTAAACATTCGGCATTGACAAATGCTTGTTGTTTTTGAGACAGTGTCAGAAAAATATCACATTTTTACTTTTCATTTTTCTAATACATTGTAGTCCCATAAAATTTATTCCATTTGGGTCACTATTGTTTTTGGTTTTTGAGACAGTGTCAGAAAAATATCACATTTTTACTTTTTGCTTTTCTAATACATTCTAGTCCCATAAAATTAATTCCATTCGGGTCACTATTGTGCTCATTTTTAAATTGCACAGCTACTGGGCTTGTGTCAGACACATTGATAACATTATCTACATGCTCCTGAATTTGTTTTTTACATTGTTGTGTCATTCTTCCAATATATAATAGGTCATATAGGCATACCAAACAGTATATTACATTTCTTGTATCACATGTACTGTACAATAATACATTCTTCTATCCTGTGATTTTTAGATGTCTTTGGATGTATAAGATAATTCCCTTCCACAGCGTATCTACATATATTGCATATTTTACATTTCCTGATGCCCCTTGGTGGGTGTTGGGGAAGGGGGCAGTATACCAGGATACCTGTCCATCTTTCTGGGACTAAATTTACTATGGACTGTCCAATTTTTAATATTAGTTGCTCTCCTGAAACTCACCCATGGTTTATCTCCTATCTTTTTGCAAGTTTTTCATCATTCAGTAGACTTTTGATGTGTTTCAGAATTGGCTGTCTTCTAATCATATGGTTCTTAATTAATATACAACTAAAGTTATGCTTTTTTCCAAAACAGCTATCAAGCATAGACTCTCCACACCATTGTAGCTCAGGATGGGAACCCTCTCAAACTGGTTGATAGCTTTAAATATTTGGAGATAAAATTAGACTCTGAGTTATCATTTGAAATTCATATTAATAACCTAAGAAATTCATTACATCTGAAATTGGGTTCATTTTATAGGGTTAAGCAATTTTTAAGCAATTTTTGACTTGTGAATTTAGGAAACTACTTACCCGCAGTTGTTTATTGAATGCTATGGATTATGGCATACTGTGGTTATATATTCAGCTATGCTGGGTAAATTATTTGATAGACTGAGGGTTACTTATAATTCTATACTTCGATTCAAGCTTGATGTTCCTTTTCAAACTCACCACTGTCTTCTTTTAAAAAATTCTAATAGTCTGTCTCTCAAAAATAGAATTTCTCACCGATTGAACACTCTGTTGTACGAAGTGAAGAATGGCCTCCTTTCGCCTGCTGTTTCTGCTTTATTCTGTAGGGGCCAGATATTCAAAACTTTGTCCCAGGGCTAAATTTGCACTGCCCAGCATGCTAAATTAGCCTGGAACCAATAGCCCACTATATTCAAAAAGGATAGCTCCAGTGCCAAATCTGCTGAATATAGCATGCTAAGAAAGCGAGGCAAACTGGACTGGGAGTGCAGTGCAAAAATAGCCCAGGAAATAAGACAGCTCTGAATATAGCAACCAGGAAGTGCAAACCATAACAGCAGCCCAGTTCACAACAAATGTGAAGGAAGGTGGAGGTGAACTATGTGGCCAATGTGTGTGCTAGCAATGGAGTGTATTCATTAAAGCTGCAAGCACCAGCGCATGTGAAATTAAATTGTGCAGAAATGTGCAATGTTTCTGAAATGTTTGTGTGGTGCAAACACATTTGCACAGGTTTTGCATGGAGCTTAGCCATTTGCCCAGCACTATCATGTTTGCCCTGGGAAAAATTTTGCTATATTCAAAGGTGACATGCAAATGAGCCTACTTAGGCAATCTGTGGGCAAAGATCCAGATTAGCATCTCATTATGCCCTGATTTGCTTGCAGTTTGCCCAGCACTATTGCAGGGTACCACAGCTTCACCTGTAGGCCAGTCTGGTAATGCATGGTGGTAGCTGCAGGCAACATTTGCACAGAACCTCATAGAATATTGTGCCCCAAGGGACTACACAGCACAGGCACAGGTGGTGGTGCTGCATGCAATTGTCAAACTGTAGTTCTTGCTACAATGCACAGCCGACACTATAGTAGCAAGGGGGCCAGTAGTGTGAGAGACACAGCAATGCTTATGGTGTGTCAGGCATTAATGACCACTGTAGGGTACACAGTGAAAGTCCCAACTTGCAGGTGTGTACTGACAGTGGACATTACTGTTATGCTGTTGTGCAACCCACAGATGCTGCACCACTGGCATGGGATGCTCACAGTGACATATACATGACTGGCTGTGTGTGCTGTGGTGTCTGGACAGATGTGCGGTATGTGGCTGGGGAGGCACATACCATCAAACAGGCACACTGGTGTTAGGGTATTCTCAACACTGGACCATTTGCACTGCGTGGCTTGTCCCAGCCTTGTGGCTGCACCCAGTCTGCAGTGCAGCCTGGCCACCTGTACACCCTCCCCTCAAAACCCTCCATGCCCAAAGTGCTGCATGTGTGTGCTGGCTTCTGTTGGTGTCCACTGAAGTGTGGTCTGCAGATGTGTGCTATATGGCCACACTGCCATGGTGTCCACTGGGAGCTGGGTCACCACTTACTGCCTGGCATGGCTGGGAATGGTGGCAGATGATGGCATCATAGGGATGCCATCCATGAGCAGCATGTTTCTTCTATGTCTGATTTATTTCTATGTTTTATACTTACAGGTTAGGGTCATGCAAAGCCATGCAAAAGTCATGCAAAGCTGCGCAAAGCCACAAAGTTGCACAAAGCTGGTTTGCCCAGAGTTAAGACTACCTTTTCCAGGGTGGTAATGTTAGGCTGCAATTTCGTTTTCGGCTGTTAAAATTCCTTTTTCTTGGTGGATTCTTCTTTTTTCTTCATGTAGTCAACTAAAAATATGTCCTTTGATGTAATATTCTTGATCTCTTACTAATTGTGCCTATTTTCTCTGTATAATCTTTTTTCATGTGCTTCCAATCTTGTTTTAATTGATGCATCCATTTCTTTAAATGCTGGCTGTCATTGAGGCACAGGTCAGGCAGCATAGGAAAACCAGGAGCAGTTTCAAAATTCGCAAATAGCATTTTATTTTTCTCAGTAACAACAAAATAAAAAATAAAAATTATTCAGTATAACTATTTACAAAGGCAGTACAAACAGAAAAAACTAAGTCCTTCTTCTGAGAGTATCTCTTAATTACAAGCGTCAGTCTCGCAGTCTCTCACTCTCCTTGGCTCTCTAGCAAAAGCATTGCTGCTCCTTTTATAAGTCTTTGTCTGGGAACTCGTTAAGAGTGCCTGCTTCTCACAGAATGTTTTTGTAAGTTTACAGAATGTTCTTGTTAGTTTTGTTCCTTGCAGGTGCCGCAAAACAGTACATGGTATCCCAGAACTGACCTCTTTTTGACAACTCTGCAAAGGGCTTAAAAACTACATCTCAGGTTAACCCCTTGAGTTTCAAATAGCTTTTTGCAATCATTTCAACAGTGTAACTATATATAGTTTCAAAAAAAGGGATCACAGTATCATATATAGTTTTACACAGAGATTCACATATATTTTTTATAGCTGCAGATGTGCAAGGGGGAAGAAAGACAGAACAGCAAGTGAAGGCAGAGACATAGTGAGGGGCAGAGAATCGCAAAACCATCAGAGTGATCATTCAGTTCCCAGGTCTCAAAAGAAAATTTTGTGCAATCAGACAGACAAGAGACAGTAAAGGAGAGGATAGAACAGATCCTTTCATTTAAACTCTATCTGAATAACAAATGGGGCAGGGACTTATACAGCCCTATCACATACTCCCCTTTTTAAGAGGGAACCTGTTTTACAAAAACAGGTTTCCAAAATGTTCTATCACCTAACATTAGCATATAACCTTTACCAGTCAGTGCGTATGCAGCATAGGAAACAGAGAAGTTTCAACTCATATTTTTTCAACCTTCAGAATTCTCAATTCCTGATCCATATCTTGACAGAAAATCAGCAATGACATTCTCTTTCCCAGATTTGTGCATCACTTTAAATTTAAATGGCTGCAGTGCCAGGCACCACCGTGTGATTCTATAATTTTTATCCTTCATTTGGTTAATAGAACAGAGAGTGTTGTGATCTGTTGCAATTACAAAGTCAGCTCCTAATAAGTAAAACTTAAGGGACTCCATGGCCCACTTCACCAAAAGACATTCCATTTCAATGGTGGAGTACCTTTTCTCTCTGTCATGCAAGTTCCTACTTATGTATAGAATAGGTTGTTCTTTCCCATCTATATGCTGACTCAAAAATCCAAACGCACTCTGCACTCGCGTGCCAGTAAAATTTCAAACAAGCACCAACCTTCTTTTTCTTTCACAACACTGTGAACTTTTATTGTATGATGTCTGAATTCACAAATGACACTTTCTGCTCCACATTGTTTGTTTTGTAGCCAAAATAAGTGCATCCAACACAAACATTAAATCCAGCGCTTCGACCACATGTATGGTCTTCCTCAGGGGATCAATAATGCTATGAGATATTTCTTTTTATAGCCAATCTGCCCTGTAATTAACTACCCCTATTGGTTAATAGGCAGAACTACCATCAAGAGTTATTTAAAAGTGGCTCTGATGGCATCTGAACCATGAATTTTAAAAGTTTAGTTTTAGTGGATTTTAAAGTTTTTATACCATCTTTAACATTGAATCAACCTTTCTTTAATCAAATATCAGGTATAAAAAACTGAGTCATTTTTTCCACAATATCTGTCTATGTAAATCCTTAAGTTTTTTAAGTGGCTCTGGTGGGATCTGTACCTTAAATTCCAAAATTCATATTTAATGGATTTTAAAGTTTTTTTAACCTTTCTTATCATTCAAAAATACATTCTGTATCTAAATATCAAATACAAAAAAACATTTTAAGCCATCTTTCCACAATATTTAGCTCTATACAAATATACAGAATTTACATAAAAGATAAATATAAAGTCAGTTCAAAATAACTTTTTCTCAAGAAATACAGTATTAAAGCTTGTTCATAAGGCATCTTGACATATCTTTTGTTTAGATTCTTATTCATCAATAATAATAATCAAAGTTCAGCATTCAGCATACTGGGGATTATGAACAATCTTACTTTTTTTGTAGTTCAAATCAAAAACATTTCTCCATTCATACGATAACCTGATTCTCAAAATTTAGTGATCACACCTTTTCTCTTTCTATTTCTATTTTTATTAGGTGGATCCACCATTGAGGGATTCCAGCGCATGAACTGGAAAAAAAGGAAAAAATAAAAGCTGTTATTTATATCAACAGCCTTTACTTTTTAACTTTTTTACTTTTTTAAGAATGGTTTTAAGTCCCATTCTTTGTTCAAAGCATATGGCTGTATGCTGTTCAAGGTGAAAATCCAAAAACTCTCCCTTTGCAAAAGTTTATTCAATCTATCCCCACCACGTGGATTTCTCTGAATCTGTTCAATGGCTATAAATTTTGTCCCATCTGGTCTACTGTCATGTAGTTCCATATAATGGCTCACCAATGGCTTGCCATAAGCTTCTGCTCTAATATTTCTAATGTGTTCCTGTATTCACTGTTTTACAGGTCGAATAGTTCTTCCAATATACAGCAACCCACAGGGACACCATAGTAAATAAACAACATATGTGCTGTTACAATTAAGAAAAGAGTGTATCTCAACCTTGCCATTGTAACCTTCTATTTCTAAGATTTTTTTTCTGGCAACAATAGTTGCAAATGTTACACCTACCACATTTATACACGCCAATAGGTGGAGGGGGGAGCCACATTCTATGCTCAGATACAGTAGGTGAAGTGTTTCTACTCTTCACTAATTTGTCTTTTAAATTCTCTGCTTTTGAAAAGGTGATTCTTGGATTTCCACCTAATTCTTTAGATAAAGTTGGATCATTTAGAAGCATTGGCCACAATTTTTTCACAATGGCCCCTATTTGACCAGCTTGGTTGCTGTATTGTGTCATGAATGTGACAGGAATATTTGCCCCTTTCTCCACAACCTTTTTATTTTTTGGTGTGAGCAAGTTATCCCTAGGCTGTAACCTGACCTTTTCTTTTGCACTCAGCAAAATCTCCTTTTTATATCCTCTTACTTCAAATCTTTTCATCATTTCATCTGTTTGTTTTTCAAAATCTTCATTTTTTGAACAGTTTCTCCTAATCCTTAAGAATTGGCCATATGGAATAGAGTTTACTAGAGATCTTGGATGAGAGCCATCAGCTCTTAGCAAACTGTTAGTTGCTGTTTCCTTCCTATAAGTTTTTGTTTGAATGTTATTATCATTGTCTCTAAATAAAGTTGCATCTAAAAAGTTGATTTCTTTTCTATTGTAACAAAAAGTAAACTTCAGATTTTTGTTGTTATTTACATTCAACCAATTCATAAAGAATCCAATTTTACTCTTCAGGACCCTGCCATATACAGAGTATATTGTCAATAAAACGATCCCATCTTTTGATATTTTTTAAATATGGATTTACTGTTTCTTCAAAAACAAAAGTTTGTTCCCAATGGCCCAGGAAAAGATTCACTTAGTTGGGGGCCATTGCTGCCCCCATAGCAGTTCCTTCTAGCTGTAAATAACATTCACCATTGAATTCAAATAGTTATGTTTTAAGACAAAATCAAGTGCTGTTAATATGAATTCAGTGGGAAAGTGTTTATATCTTAAGTTGTTTTTCAGAAAGGTTGAATGGTTGAATGTAAATAATAAAAATCTGAAGTTTACTTTTGTTACAATAGAAAAGAAATCAACTTTTTAGATGTAACTTTATTTAGAGACAATGATAATAACATTCAAACAAAAACGTATAGGAAGGAAACAACAACTAATAGTTTCCTAAAAGCTGATAGCTCTCATCCAAGATCTCTAGTAAACTCTATTCCATATGGCCAATTCTTAAGGATTAGGAGAAACTGTTCAAAAAATGAAGATTTTGAAAAACAAACAGATGAAATGATGAAAAAATTTGAAGTAACAGGCTATAAAAGGAGATTTTGCTGGGTGCAAAAGAAAAGGCCAGGTTACAGCCTAGGGATAACTTACTCACACCAAAAATAAAAGATTGTGGAGAAGGGGCAATATTCCTGTCATGATTGTGACACAATACAGCAACTAAGCTGGTCAAATAGGGGCTTATTGTGAAAAAATTGTGGCCAATGCTTCTAAATGATCCAACTTTATCTAAAGAATTAGGTGGAAATCCAAGAATCACCTTTTCAAAAGCAGAGAATTTAAAAGACAAATTAGTGAAGAGTAGAAACACCTCACCTACTGTATCTGAGCATAGAATGTGGCTCCCCCCTCCACCTATTGGCATGTATAAATGTGGTAGATGTAACATTTGCAACTATTGTTGCCAGAAAAAAATCTTAGAAATAGAAGGTTACAATGGCATGGTTGAGATACGCTCTTTTCTTAATTGTAACAGCACATATGTTGTTTTTTTACTATGGTGTCCCTGTGGGTTGCTGTATATTGGAAGAACTATTCGACCTGTAAAACAACGAATACAGGAACACATTAGAAATATTAGAACAGAAGCTTATGGCAAGCCATTGGTGAGCCATTATATGGAATTACATGACAGTAGACCAGATGGGACAAAATTTATAGCCATTGAACAGATTCAGAGAAATCCACGTGGTGGAGATAGCTTGAATAAACTTTTGCAAAGGGAGAGTTTTTGGATTTTCACCTTGAACAGCATACAGCCATATGGTTTGAACAAAGAATGGGACTTAAAACCATTCTTAAAAAAAGTTAAAAAGTTAAAAAGTAAAGGCTGTTGATATAAATAAAACCTTTTATTTTTTCCTTTTTTTCCAGTTCATGCGCTGGAGTCCCTTGATGGTGGATCCACCTAATAAAAATGGAAATAGAAAGAGAAAAGGTGTGATCTCTAAATTTTGAGAATCCAGGTTATTGTATGAATGGAGAAATGTTTTTGATTTGGAACTACAAAAAAAGTAAGATTGTTCATAATCCCCAGTATGCTGAATGCTGAACTTAGATTATTATTATTGATGAATAATAATCTAAACAAAAGATATGTCAATATGCCTTATGAACAAGCTTTAATACTGTATTTCTTGAGCAAAAGTTATTTTGAACTGACTTTATATTTATCTTTTATGTAAATTCTGTAGATTTGTATAGAGCTAAATCTTGTGGAAAAATGGCTTAAAATTGTTTTTTGTATTTGATATTTAGATACAGAATATATTTTTGAATGATAAGAAAGGTTAAAAAAACTTTAAAATCCATTAAATATGAATTTTGGAAATTAAGGTACAGATCCCACCAGAGCCACTTAAAAAACTTAAGGATTTACATAGACTTAGATATTGTGGAAAAAATGGCTCAATTAGTTTTTTTATACCTGATATTTGATTAAAGAACGGTTGATTGAATGTTAAAGATGGTAAAAAAAGCTTTAAAATCCACTAAAACTAAATTTTTAAAATTCATGGTTCAGATCCCATCAGAGCCACTTTTAAATAAATCTTGATGGTAGTTCTGCCAATTAACCAATAGGGGTAGTTAATTACATGGCAGATTGGCTATAAAAAGAAATACCTCATAGCATTATTCATCCTCTGAGGAAGACTATACATGTGGTCGAAGCACTGGGATTTAGTGTTTGTATTGGATGCACTTATTTTGGCTACAAAACAAAACATATGGAGCAGAAAGTGTCATTTGTGAATTCAGACATCATACAATAAAAGTTCACAGTGTTGTGAAAAGAAAAAGAAGGTTGGTGCTTGTTTGAAATTTTACTGGCACGTGAGTGCAGAGTGCAGTTGGATTTTTGGTTGTACTTGGTAGGGGCTAGCAACCCCATACTCTGCACCAAGGTTCATTTGAGCACACGTCTAAGGAGAGTTTTGGACCATTTATATGCAGACTCAAGACTGCACCTAGGCCTACCTCTGATGCATCAGTCTGTAACAAAAAATTGTTTCTCAAAGTCTGGGCTTCTTAAAACAGGGGCTGAACATAATGCATCCTTAATGGCCTGAAAAGCCTAGTCACACTCTGGGGTCCCTTTCTCAGTATTCAGGAACTGTTTCTTTATGAGTTCAGTGAGGGAAGTAGCCAACTTGCCAAAGATGGGAACAACTCTCCGATAACAACCAGCCAGCCCTAAAAATGATGTGACATGTTTCTTGGTTTTGGTGACAGGGCTGTTAGCTACAGCTTCTATTTTGAAAACCTATGGCTTGACTTCTCCATTTCCCAAAATATAGCACAAATATCTGGTTTCCTGCATGCCTAATGCACACTTGGTAAGATTCATTGTCAGACCTGCCTATTTTGATCAACTAGATAACTGCTTGTAAGTGTTCCAGATGGCTTTTCCAGTCTGGATTGTACACCACAACATCATCCAGGTATGCAGCACAATAACCAGTGTGATTGGAAAAAAATTACATCAGTGTACCACTGGAGTGTAGCAGGTGCACCATATAAACTAAACGGCATGTTGGTGAACTGATAGAATCCTATGGAGTGGCAAATGCAGTTTTGTCTCTGGATTCTTTAGCTAGGGGTTTTGCTAGTAACACTTGGTGAGATCGAGGGTAGTGATATACTTGGCACTCCCTAGTCTGTCCACCAAATCATCTATTCAGGGCATAGGATAACTGTCAAATTTTGACACTTGATTAAGTTTCCTAAAATCAAGGCAGATTCTTACACCCCTTTCTTTTTTGTTTACAATCACCATTGGTGATGACCAAACACTTCTTGACTCTTCTATGATACCCACTTCTTTTAATTTTTGTACTTCCTTAGCCACGTCTGTTTTTAACCACTGTGGTAATCTGTATGTCTTTTGTCTAATAGGGCAAACATTCCTTGTCACTATTACATGCTCGACCCCTTTTGCTCAGCCTGCTACTGTGGTAAAAGTACTGTTAAATGTCTTTAGCAAGTTACAGATTTCTGTGGTTTCTTCAGAGGTTAAGGAATCATTCACCTTTACAACATCAGCAGTAACAGTTTGTTCCAGTCTGTCATAAGCTACATCAGTATTGTCTTTATCAATTTCTGGCAAAACTAGCAAAGTAGCCTGTGGTGATTTTTCAATCCATTTCTTCAAGAGGTTAACATGGTATATCTTAGTAGGATTTTTCCTATCAGGGGTTTCAATCTCATAGTTAACTGTGCCTGTACATCTAAGCACTTTATAAGGCCCTTGCCACTTCATTAACAGTTTATTTTCTGTAGTTGGTAACAGTAGCAAGAACTTTTCTCCTGGCTCAAAAATGCTTCGTTTTACCCCCTAGTTATAATACACCTTCTGCTGGGTTTGGTCCCCTTCCTGATTACTATGATCAATTTCAACATATTTTGCCAGCTTCTTTCTCAGGGCATACATATAAGATGTAATAGGTTGTTTCTGATGGGGGTTATCTTCCCATGTTTCTTTTATTACATCTAGTGGCCCTCTAGCTTGTCTACCATACAGCATTTCAGATGGTAAAAAACCCGTTGATGCCTGTGGCACTTCTCTGTAAGCAAAAAGGAGGTAAGGTCAATATTATTCCCAGTCTTTCCCTTCCCCTTTCACAAACCTTTTTAACATGCATTTCAGGGTTTGATTAAAACGCTCAAGAAGATCATCTGTCTGAGGGTGATGGGGGAGGTTCTTATGGCAGTGATACCTAGTAGTCGGTACAGCTCCTTCAGTAATGCAGCACCAAAATTACTACCCTGATCAGCCATAATCTCTTAAGGTATGCCCACCCTGCTGAAAATTTTGGCAAACTCTGCTGCCACATTTTGGGCTATGAAAGTATGCATAGGAACTGCCTCTAGGTATCGAGTAGCATAGTCTCATACTGCCAGAATGAATCGATTACCCTTTTTACTTTTCTCTAAGGGGCCAACCACATCCATTGCAATTCTCTCAAAGGGCACATCTATCAAGGGAAGGGGCACCAGGGCTACCTTGTCTTTTTTAGTCAGTGGGGCTGCTTTCTGACACTCAGCTCAAGAACTACAATAGGTAGCAACAGCTTCATGAATTTCAGGCCAGTAAAATCTGTACAACAATCTGGCAAGGGTGTGATCCCTTCCCAAGTGACCAGCCACAGGACTACCATGTGCTATCTGTAATAACTCAGATCTATACTTTTGTGGTATAACCAATTGTTCTGTCTGGTTCTGTGTTTGATGTTTAACCCAAACTCTGTACAGTAATTCATTATGTTTTTTAAACATAGGTTCATCCTGTTTTGGTTTCACCCCCAGCTGCTTAAAATTACCCTGGAGAGAAACATTGTTAGCACGTTCTTAAAGAAAATCACAATCAGTGTTCAGTTTAGTTTCAGCATTTTTGTATCTTAACCCCTTGTGTACATCAGTCTTTTGTTGCCACTGTTTCTACAAGTGTCATCTTTCGTTCCTGGACTTTCAGGTCTTGGAGCTGTGCTCAAACATGTCTGAATCAAAATCAATGAAAGGAAAAAAGTCCCCCCCATCTGATATTTTCTTTGCCTGAGCTTTTGTCACCACAGCTGCTGAGACATAAGGATTTACTCCCTCTTTGACTAACTCAGTAAATCCTGGAAAGTCATTTCTAATAATCACAGGTACAGGTAACTTAGGTACTACACCCACTTTCTTTTGATGTGACACCCCATTAATAGTGAGTCACTTAGCTGGTGGGATAGTATCGAGTGTCCCCATGGATGCTGATGACACCAGTACCTGTTCCTTTTGGACATTGTTTTTCCAGCACTTCAAACTGCATTAGGGTCTGTCTGCTTCCTGAATCAATAAGTCCTTTCACAGTCTTATCTTCCACTTTGACATCTGTTAAGTACTTGCCCCAATTTGCTAAGGACAAATCTGCTACAGTGTCACTCTTCTTACTATGGCAATTTCATGCAATATTATCTGCATTTTTACAGTTGTAGCAAATAAAGTCTTTGGGTGCAGATTTGTCACCCCCACCAGAGTTCTTATCAGACTTGGAGTTTAAATGGAAAAAAGACTGTCTTACTGGTGCTTGGCTGTTACCTCGCTGCTGTGGCATCTATCTGGCAATTTGGTAGTCCTCAGGCAAAGAAACAGCCTTTTCCCCACTTTCTGGTCAGTGTTCTATTACCCAAAGCTGTCTGCCTATGGGTAGAATGTTAATGAACTGCTCCATTACAAATGTTTCAATGATCTGTGGGAGTGTTTTGCCCTCTGGTTGGAGGCATTTCATAAGAAGTTCTCTCAGTCAGGTGATGGCTTCTCAAGAATTGTCGACTGAGTTCTATTTCATAGACCAAAATCTTTGCTTGTCGGTTTCTCCTGAGATGTCATACCTTTTTAGGATCTCTGTTTTCACCAGGTCATAGTTTTCTGACTGTGCAATGTCCATATTGCTGTAGGCAAATTGGGCTTTCCCTATCAAGTAAGGTACTAGTCTGATTGCCCATTTTTATGTTTGCTTGCACGCATGTGCAAGAAACATAGTGCCATCATCCGAGTTTTCGGAGGTGTGTCACCCCCTCTTCCAATTCAGTCAGTGTGTTGGCAGGCACAGCCCCAGTCCACCAATGCATGCTGGAGCTGTCTATGACAGCTCCAAAATGCAGTGGCATACAGCTGAAAGGGGGAGCTATGCTTCAGTGAGCAGCGATAAGATATCGCCTGCTCATGCGCAGCTCCCCCTACACACACACACAAACACACGCATGCATACTGCGTACTGCCCCCCCAAGCACACACTGTATAGCCGACAGGGGTGCCCAATCCCCTGTCAGCTGTGCTGCGCTCCCCCCCAAAGCCTTCCACTTGCCACGCTGGGTACCCACCTCAGCGTGGCAACTCATTGTATAGCCAACAGGGGTGCCCAATCCCCCATTGGCTCCACTGTCCTCTCCCCCCCAGAGTACAGGGTGCCATGCTGGGAGCCCACCCCAGCGTGGCAACTGATGATATGGCCGACGGGGGTGCCCAATCCCCTGTCAGCTCCATGCCCCCACAACCAGCCATCCTTGTGCCATGCTGGGAGCCCACCCCAGTGTGGCAAACGTCCCACGTCATCAATTTAACAAAAAAAACCCTGCAAATTAAAAACGGTCCCACGCAGTCTCCCTGCCCCCCACAACCCGCACTCACCCACTGCGCACCTTACCTCCCCACTCCTACCCCATACTTACTCCGGAGTCTGGCGTGACGTATCTTTGGTGGACCGGAACACGGCTGTACTCTTTCAAAGCCGACCGCGGAACTGAGGAAATGCCGTAAGCTGTATAATGGGATAGATAGGGTTTTTCAACTTTGTTGCATATCTCAGGCATTTTTTGGAATTTTTGCACCAAATTTCCAACATGGGGTTTTTGGGACCCCTTCTCATGAATGCTGTCACTGTCATGGCGTTATTCGGGCCGAAGGGTGATTTTGCAGTCACTGCGTGAAATCACCTTTTGGGACTGATTAATGAAATGACACTGCCAGTGTTCATAAGGTGGGCTCTCAAGAAGCCTATTTTGAAAATTTGGTGGAAAAATTCCAAAATGACTGTTTTACGAGTGTGCATTGCGCAGTTCCTATGCACGCTCATAAGTTCGCGAATTTTCAATATTTTCACTCCAGATTTTCAACATTGCCATTTTACCACACTTTCTTATGAGTAGTACAGCTGTCATTTTTCACATCTCACCCAAAACGTGTTTCTGCCCATGTAGAGCACAATGGCGCAGTCGGTGTGTGAAATCAATGTACGGGACAAATTAAGAAAATCACAGTGACACTGTTCATGAGCAGAGGTCTTAAAATGGCTATGTTGAAAATTTGGTGAAAAAATTCCTAAAAATGACTGTTTTATGAGCGTGCGTTGCGCAGTTCCTATGCATGCTCGCAAGTTTGCAAATTTAATATTTTCACTCCAGATTTTCGACATTGCCATTTTATTACACTTCCTTATGAGCAGTACAGCTGCCATTTTTCATATGTTGCCCAAAATGTGTTTTCGCACATGTAGCGCACAATGGTGCTGTTGGTGTGCGAAAGCAATGTTTGGGACAGATTAAGAAAATCACAGTTACACTGTTCATGAACAGAGGTCTTAAATTGGCTATGTTGAAAATTTGGTGACAAAAGTCCATAAAATGACTATGTTATGAGTGAGCATTGCGCAGTTTCCACGCACCCTCGTAAGTTCATGACTTTGTAATATTTTAAGTCCAAATTTTCACCAGTGGTATTTTTCCACACTTCCTTATGAACAGTACAGCTGTCATTTTTCACAACATGGTCGAAGTGTGTTTTCACACTTTCAGCGCAGAGATGTGTGGTCACTGTGGGAAATCATTGTTCGGGACAGATAAAGAAAATCACAGTGACACTGTTCATGATCGGAGGCACCAAAATGCCTGAGTTGACAATCTGCTGTAAAAAAAATCCCCAACCTAATTATATAACGGGTGTGTGTTGCACAGTTTCTATGTATGCTCGTGACTTCACCATTTTTTTAAATATTTTTACTGCAGATTTGCAACATTGCCATTTTTTTACACCTCCCCATAAACAGTACAGCTGTCATTTTTTACATCCTGTTTGGAATGTGTTTTTGCAACTGTGGTGCTAAATGCCATAGTCGCTGCGCATAAGCAGCTGTCGGCTAACAAACTGATATTCCCCCTGTTCATGAGGTGGGGTCACAAAAAAACCATGTTGAAAATTTGGAGTGAAAATACCAATGAATGCCTGAGGTATTGGGTTTCCAACCTATGCCTAACCCTGTAGAGAATGACAGGCATCAGGGGTGTGACTTGGGATTCTTGCCTGTAATGCTCATACCATTCCACACCCTGCAGCCAATGAGAGGCATCGAGGTATGCCTTGGACTCTTCGGCCCCAAAGTTCACCCCATTCTCCTATATCGCACCCATCTCACTGTATTTCCTAATGGAATGGGGTGCACATAAGGGCCAAAGACCCCAAGGAACACCGTGACACTTGTCAGTGTCTGCAGGGTAGGGTGTGGTGAAATGGTATGGCTGTTATGCCTGACGACCCAAAGGCACACCCCAATGCCTGTCACTCTCTGCAGGGTGGTGGTGGGATTGGCTTCAGTTCAATACTTCACTGCCATTCCTATTATGCAGCTCTGTAACTTCTACACTACCACTGCCAATGCAAGCAAGCAAACATTCGGCATTGACAAATGCTTGTTGCTTTGGCAACTGGCAGGCTGCAGCAACCCTTTCAAAAGTTGCCAGGTATGCTTCGATATCATCCGAGGGACACAACTTTGTAAGTTTAAGGTCTTTTAAGTTGTTGGTGTTTTATTGCTCTGCTGGACATGTGCCAGAATCTCCAGCTTTGATAGTTTGCAAGGCATCCAGCTATTGCTGCTCCAGTCGCTACTGTACATCTCTTCTCTCCTGTGCTTCTCGAGTTACTACATCTCTTCTCATCTCTGTTTCTCCTACTCTTTTTGGTGTATAGCTCACCATTGGAAAAAGACAGTCAGCCTTTCAGGTTCTGTCAGTGCTTGTTCTTTTTTTTCCCCATCTCTGGTTCTGGCTGAAAAGTCTCAGTTTGGACTTTTGTTTCTGTTTCTAATTTGGCTGCCTTCCTTCTGGTAATGACTCCTGGACTTGCTGCTGCAGAATCCATATATTTCTGCTATGCTTCACTGGTACTAGGTCTAGTACCCATACACAAAACTCCTGGCTTAGCGTATGCTCGGTGTAAATCCCACTTAGGCTGACACTGTCTGTCATTGAGGCACAGGTCAGGAAGCATTTATGAAAACCAGCAGCAGTTTCAAAATTAGCAAATTGTTTTAGTTTTCTCAAATACAGTAAAATAAAAAAATGTAATTTATTCATTATAACTATTTACAAAGGCAGTACAAACAGAGAAAACTAAGTCTTTCTTCTGAGAGTATCTCTTAATTCCAAGTTTCAATCTCTCAGTCTCTCACTCTTCTTGTCTCGATAGCAAAAGCATTGTTGCTCTTTTTATAAGTCTTTGTCTGGGAACTCGTTAAGAGAGCCTGCTTCTCACAGAATGTTTTTGCAAGTTTACAGAATGTTCTTGTCAGTTTTCTTCCTTGCAGGTGCAGCAAAACAGTACATGGTGTCCCAGAACTGACTTCTTGTTGACAACTCTGCAAAGGGCTTAAGAACTGCATCTTATTTTAACCCCTTGAGTTCCAACTAGCTTTTTGCCATCATCCCAACAGTATAACTACATACAGTTTTAAACAAAGGGATACAATTTCAAACAAAGGGATCCCAGTGTCATATGCAGTTTTACACAGAGATTCACATATATATATTTTTATAACTGCAGATACACAAGGGGGAAGAAAAGACAGAACAACAAGTGAAGGCAGAGACATAGCGAGGAGTGGAGAATCATGAAACCGTTGGAGTAATCAGTTCCCAGATCTCACAAGAAAATTTAGTTGTGCAACCAGACAGACAATAGACAGAAAAGGAGCAGACAGAACAGATCCTTGCATTTAAACTCTTTCTGCATTACAAATGAAGCAGGGCCTTACTCAACCATGTCACACTGGCCGATCAGCAAATGAGCTCAGTGTGTTTATAACTGATTCAATATCTTTCTTAATTAGTTCATATTTATTTCAATCTGCCTTGATAATTAACTGCAGGAACATCTTGGAACAAAGTTTGGAACAAAGTTTTGCAGCCTTTTCCCATTCATTTTTAAATTCAAATGCATCAGTGTCACTGAAGGGAGTTTTAAGGACACATAGCCCCAGTGGTACTAATTCAAGGTCTAAATAAGTTTTGAGGGTCATTACATTGTAAGCCAGATTGATTTCTTGAAATAATAAATCCTCTAATTTATTCAGGTTGCATCTGAGCTCACTGGAAGTTGTTTCTGCATCAGCTTCAGTACTTGTGTTTCCTGCAAGTTGTATTCCATGGGCTAGATTATGTTTTCATTGTTCTGATGTATCTAAACATCCAAAAACATATGGTTCCAAATTCTACCTTACTTCTTCAGTGACTTTTCATATGCTAGAATATTATGTTTTAAAGTCATGGGACAAAACATAGACTTTGGTATAAAACACTCTTTCTTTCATCCCATATATTCCATTCTATCAAACTGGATGTAGCTTCATTTTCACTTTGTTGAAGTTCCTCATCCTATTGCACAGATGTTAATTCAGCATCACCATGAATTTCCAAAAAAATTTCATTAAGATTTTCAAAGGTCATGCAACCCTCTATTTCAGTTTCATCCAGGCTTGTAGCTGAAATGCTTGTACTTTCATCAAACTGGTTGTTCTCATGCATGTAGAAATATTTTAACTTGTTTTTTCTCAAAAACTTAAAAACATCCACATTATTGTCAAAGTCATTCACAACCGATGTTGGTACAAATGTTAGTCATTGATCTAGAACTTTAACTTGAGGGGTATTAAGTACTTTACCTGATAAATTGACTGCTTATGATTTCAACCCCATCACTTTCCTTTCCTTTCTGAACACCATGGGATTTCATTGTCTTCCCTTTTCTTGTGTCCTCCTCCTTGTTTTTTTCTTCCACTTTCTTTGTTTGTGTTTCCATGATACCTTTCTCTATTTGATTGTTGCCTAAAAAAGGTCGATCTCTGTATCTAGAGGCATTTGATTGATTACTTTCATTGGATGTTCCTGCTATCTGGTTGTCAATTTGATTTAATGGGAAAGTAACTGAATGGTTTTTTTTGGCTGTGATTATGTTTTCGGCTGTTAAATTTTTTTTTCTTGTTTTATATCTAACTCTGCTCTGGCTTCTATCTTTATAATGTATGGGTAGCCCTTATAATGTATTGCCTGGTATCTAGTAATTTTCTTGTAATCTCATCGTTCTGACGTAAGAGCTGTAAACCTTGCTTGCCTACATCAGAGCGTTGAGATTACAAGATGGAATCAGTGGCACCAGACAGCATTCAACACTAGAATGTGACATGCGAGCTATTTGAACTGAGCATCAGTAGCGGCAGTTTAAACACGGTTGCAGAGCACAGAAACAGAAACATCGCAATGCCCTCACCTAGTGCACAACAAAGCAGGCTGGAATTCATAAATGAGCAGCAAAAAACCCCATACACTATACAAGATAATGGCTGGGTTTAAGCTGTTTACCAGGTTGAAATCACCTCTCCTGGTTGCCATGCTGACAATAAACCTCTTGAGCTATGATCTTGAGGTTTACAAGCACTGCATTGAACCACTCAAGGTCATTACAACCCGGTAAACAGTGTAAACCAAGCCATGATCCTCTATTTCTTCACATGACCAGCCAAAAATACTATATATCCTTTGCTGTAATCCTTCTTATCTCTTATTAGTTTTGTCTGTTTTCTCTGTATAATCTTTTTTCCATGAGTTTTCAATCTTGTTTTAATTGCTGCATCAGTTTCTTTAAATGCTGGTTGATCAACAAATGAGCTCAGTGTGTTTTTATCTGATTCAATATCTTACTTAATTACTTCGTATTTATTTCAATCTGCCCTGATAATTAACTGCAAAAACACCTTGGAACAAAGTTTTGCAGCTTCTACCCATTCATTTTTAAATTTAAATGTTTCAATGCCAATGGGAGGAGTTTGAAGGAAACATAGCCCCCGTGGTACTAATTCAAGGTCTAAATAAGATTTGTGGGTTGTTATATTGTAAGTCAAATTGATTTCTTGGAATAATAAATCTTTCTAAAGTATCTAGATTGTTTCTGAGCTTATTGGAAGTTGTCTCTGTATCAACATCAGTACTTGTGTTTCCTGCACATTGTATTCCATATGTTATCTTGTGTTTTTGTTGTTCATCTAGTGTATCTAAACTTCCAAAAATACATGGTTCCAAATTGCCCTTTACTTCTTCAGTGTCCAATGAATTTTGACTCATTATTTAGTGTGCTAAACTTTTTAAGAAAGAGGAAAACCGTGAACCAAAAATAAACCACTGATGGCTAGCTGGATTTTCAAGTTTGGCTACTACCCCTTCTAGATGTCCAGGATCAGATGCTCACAGCAACATCTTTTACAGAGCCAATTATCAAATGAACTCCATCAGGAAAAAATGGCGTGCTCTGAAATTTAACTCAAGGACGGGTGCTCTCCTACAGATACCCTGGCTAGGGTTCTCTAATTAATGTATCTTCCCTTTATGTGTAACACAAAAGAAAAGGGAGCACATACCAGGGGTGATCAGATAACAAGCCTTTTTTCAGCTTCGCTCCAATTCTAGTGAATCAAAAAAAGAAAAACACTCCTTGAGGATTTCTATAAATTTTAAGCTTGATTTATTCAGTATATCATGGCAAAAACATACAGGCCTGCCCAAGTCCCAACACAGCCAGCCAGCAACCAACCCCATCACTTCATCTCACAGGCTTCCTCAGTGAATGTGGCTTTGACATCGCATGGTACATTTAAATGTCTTCATAAACAGGTGCAACATATTATCAAACAATTCATCATTTAGAAGTAGATAATTACATACATTACATAGATAGCTACTTAAACCTTGTGGCAATTTATATTAATTACCTCCCCTGTCTGCCTTGATCTCTGCCAACTCTATTTTGTGGGGTTTGATTTCATGGCAGACAGAGGAGGCCAAGCAGGCCAGTGTGATTTTGTTTAAATTGTGCACCACCTCTACAGACCCCAGGCAATGCAAGATCAGGCCTGCACCAGTAACTTTAAGCTGTGGCACCCAGTTAACTGGTTTATTTATTTATTTCATTTTTGTTGACTGGCAAGGAGGACTAGACCATTCTTTTGCCTATTTTCAGGATTGTCCCAGGGGAAGGTGCATACAGATGGGTGCCAACTATCATTGAACCAGATTTTAAGCTATTGGTGATATATTTAGTGAATGGGGGAAATTTGGCCAGGACACTGAGGAAATTCCCCTACTGTTAGCTGTTTCTATACTTTACAGCAAAAACATATCTCTTGTGTAGAATTGATAGAAAACATTACAGAAGCATTATAGGACATTTACTATGCAGATTCACAACAGCTTACTAAGTGGGCAAGCCTTGCCAAATGAATAAGTTGAAAAATTATCTTTAATGGTTCCCCTTTACAGCATTACCACTTACTAAGCCAGCACAAAAAAATGTTACAGTGCTTTTTAAAAATGAGGGTGTTAGCATGAATGACCTGGTGGTATGGTTAAAGCATAGGTGCACAGTGTTAAATGATCCAGAGGCCATTTGTGACTCTGAGAATATATGGGCTGAGGGATATAGGGTGAAAGTATTACTAAAATCAACAGGCATCACAGTACAACACCTCATGAATAGTTTTTGGCTAGCCAGGGACAGAGGGGTATTATTTTACCCAGGCCAGCTAAAGGCCTGTTACAAATGCAGTTACTTCACTCACCTATGTAGCGTGTGTGACAGCATAAAATACTCAGTTTGTGGAATTATGGGTCACTCTGGGGAACAGAGTGTAGAGGAGCCAAGGTGTGTATTATGTGAAGAGACAGGGCACACATTTCAGCAATGTCCATGGGCAGCCCATAACACTCCAGACCTAGCAGATGGAGCTCAGCAAAGGCTCCTAATCACTCTAGCCCAAAGATCAAAAATTGCACCCCCAAAAAAGGCTGAAGAGGATAGGGAACCCCACTCCCGTCAAACAGAAGAAGCCCAAACAAATATGTGTGACTCTGACAGAACACAGGATGGGACTACCACAGAGCACACTGATGCACAAACTGATAGGACACAACTCACACAGCAGCAAGTGGTGGATTCCCACCCCAACAAGAGATGGAGGTTACCCCATCGAAGATGCAGGACAGCAACCAGACTGATAACAGTACTGTGTCAGAATCTCAGACAAATACAGACATGAGACTCCTCACCCCCCACTCAATGTACTAAAAGCACAAAGGGCTACTAGATGCAGAAGCACTGATAGCTCTCCAATCACAAAAACATCTAAGATGGAAGCAACTGCCCTGGAGAACAAATATGAACTCCTCCAGGAGAATTCTGATGAGACAAGATGACTCAGATACCTCCTAAATTCTATCCTCTCACCCTGAACATACCACAGATACTGAAGTTACACAAGTTGTAACATGGCCACAAAAGAGGAAAGCTAAAATCAAGTTGAAACACAGGGAGCAGGTTTCCAGGAGACGTAGACCAAGGCAAAGGAAAGAAAAGGAGTATATGGGACAACATTTTTGTTTTTGTATAAAAATGCATCCTAACTTTACCTTTCATACTGTGAATGTTAACAGTATTAAGAGACAGGTAAAAAGGGACATGGTGTTTTCTTTTTTATCCTACACTACTATGGTCATCATATTTTTGCAAGATGTCAGATTCTATACTTTAACTGAAGTTACCCAAGCGAAAAAAGCATGGTTCTTGGGACCCTCATTTTGATAATTCAACCAAGGGGCCTGCTCAGGAATATGAATTTTATTTAAATTACCACAGTTGGCGTGATAAAACTATTTGATCTAGTCCCAGGCAGTCATGAGTCTGGATGTTAGAATATACAACACTGGATATAGGTTAATCAACATTTATTCACCCCAAACAAAAGCTCATAGAATAGATTTATTAAAGAAAATACAACCATTTCTGCATACATCGCAGTATTTTGTTTATGGGGGCGACTTTAACTGTGGCCTCTCAGTTAAGGATAGATCAAAACAGTCTAAAACCACAAACATGTTCCGTGACTCAAATTTTTTGATATCATTACTAAAAGTAGCAAGACTAAAGGACAGGTACTTAAATACTACAAAATTGCATACCCACGCGTTACAAAAAGGCTCCCTAACAACCAGAATAGATTTTTTCTTCACTTCTCAACACTTGCAGATTACTGCAGCTAAAGTAACAGTAGCATAATTCTCAGACCGTAATTTGCTGTCTGTTATAGCAGGACAAGATAACCTCTTAGTAAAAGGGCCAGGAACATGGAAAATGAACACATCACTCTTAAAGAAAGAAATCACTAAAAAAATATACAGCAATTTATAGAAGCTAGGATATCAGTATTTATTTTAAAGACAACCCCCAGATATGGTGGACTGATACAAAATTTGACCTACAAAAGTTATTGAAACAACTTAGTAAAATGTATTGTAATGGACAATATATTCAATATTTAGAAAAATAACAGCAATTACAGAAATTAATAATGTTAACATATAACACAGGACAAGACTAATCCAAACAAATTAGTATTCTAACAAGCATTTGTCAATGCCAAATGTTAATGACGTTGGTCCATTGAGCTCGCTCACTGCCTCGTGTCACTCACTCATTTTGTTTCTCCCAGTGCTGCAGGCTGCTCTTTTGTACTGGGCTCCTGCCTGTGTTGGCACATTTTTCTGCCCACAAAGAAATCTGCAGTTGTCCCGACAGAGCTCTGTTGAGGTGGGTCACTCCTCCTCTCTCACTCGCTCATTCGGTTTCTGCTGGCGCTGCAGGCTGCCCTTTTGTACTGGGCTGCTGCCTCTGTTGGAGGCTTTTTCTGCCCACAAAGAAATCTGCAGCACTCGTGACATAGGTCCGTTGAGCTAGCTCACTCCCCCTCTCTTGCTCGTTCCATTTCTGCTGGCACTGCAGGCTGGCCTTTTGTATGGGGCTTCTGCCTGTGTTGCCACCTTTTTCTGCCCACAAAGCAATCCACAGCAGTCACGATAGAGGTCTGTTGAGCTCGCTCACTCCCACTCTCTCACTTACTCATTGTGTTTCTCCCGGCGCTGCAGGCTGCCCTTTTGTATTAAGCTTCTGCCTGCATTGACACCTTTTTCTGACCACAAAGAAATTCACAGCTGTCCTGACAGAGCTCGGTTGAGGTCGCTCACTCCGCCTGTCTCACTTGTTCATTCAGTTTCTCCTGGTGCTGCATGCTGCCATTTTGTAGTGGTCTTCTGCCTCTGTTGGCACCTTTTTCTGCCCACAAAGAAATCTGTAGTGGTCCCAACAGAGCTCCGTTGAGCTCGCTCACTCCCCCTCTCTCACTCGCTTGTTCTGTTCCTGTCAGCGCTACAGTCTGCCCTTTTGTACTGGGCTTCTGCCTGCATTGTCGCCTTCTTCTGGCCACAAAGAAATCTGCAGCAGTCATGATAGAGCTCCATTGAGCTCGCTCACTCACTCCTCCTCTCTCACTCATTCGTTCTGTTTCTCCTACCACTGCAGGCTGCCCTTTTGCATGGGGCCCCTGCGTGCATTGCTGCCTTTTTTGGCCCACAAAGAAATCTGCAGCAGTCCCAACAGAGCTCCGTTGAGCTCACTCACTCCCCCCCCCACTTGCTCATTCTGTGTCTTCTGCGGCTGCAGGATGCAGTTTTATACTGGGTTCCTGCCTGCATTGCCAGCTTTTTCTGCCCACAAAGACATGTGCAGCAGTCCCAACACAGCTCCGTTGAGGTCAGTCACTCCCCCGCTCTCACTCGCTCATTCTGTTTCTCCCAGCATTGCAGGCTGCCCTTTTGTACTGGGCTTCTGCCTCTGTTGGCATTTTTTTCTGCCCACAAAGAAATCTGCAGCACTCCTGACACAGGTCCATTGAGCTAGCTCACTCCCCCTTTCTTGCTCATTCCGTTTCTGCCGGTGCTGCAGGCTGGCCTTTTGTACTGGGCTCCTGTCTGTGTTGTCGCCTTTTTCTGCCCACAAAGCAATCCACAGCAGGCACGATAGAGGTCTGTTGAACTCGCTCACTCCCCTTCTCTCACTTGCTCATTGTGTTTCTCCCAGCGCTGCAGGCTGCCCTTTTGTACTGGGCTTCTGCCTGCATTGACACCTTTTTCTGCCCACAAAGAAATCTGCAGCTGTCCTGACAGAGCTCTGTTGAGGTCGCTCACTCTGCCTGTCTCACTTGCTCATTCTGTTTCTCCTGGTGCTGCAGGCTGCCATTTTGTAGTGGTCTCCCGCCTCTGCTGGTACCTTTTTTGCCCACAAAGAAATCTGTAGTGGTCCCAACAGAGCTCCATTGAGCTCGCTCACTCCTCCTCTCTCACTCGCTCGTTCCATTTCTGTGAGCTCTACAGGCTGCCCTTTTGTACTGGGCTCCTGCCTGCATTGTCGCCTTCTTCTGGCCACAAAGAAATCTGCAGCAGTCATGATAGAGTTCCATTGAGCTCGCTCACTCACTCCTCCTCTCTCACTCATTCATTCTGTTTCTCCTACCGCTGCAGGCTGCCCTTTTGTACGGGGCCCCTGCATGCATTGCTGCCTTTTTTGGCCCACAAAGAAATCTGCAGCAGTCCCAACAGAGCTCCGTTGAGATCACTCACTCCCCCTCCCTCACTTGCTCATTCTGTGTCTCCTGCTGCTGCAGGATGCAGTTTTATACTGGGTTCCTGCCTGCAGTGCCAGCTTTTTCTGCCCACAAAGACATGTGCAGCAGTCCCAACACAGCTCCGCTGAGGTCGGTCACTCCTCCTCTCTCACTCACTCATTCTGTTTCTGCCAGGGCTGCAGGCTGACCTTTTGTACTGGGCTCCTTCCTGCATTGCCACCTTTTCCTGCCCACAAAGAAATCCGCAGCAGTCACAGTACAGCTCCGTTGAACTCGCTCACTCCCCCTCTCTCACTCGCTCGTTCTGTTTCTCCCAGCACTGCAGGCTGCCCTTTTGTACTGGGCTTCTGCCTCTGTTGCCATTTTTTTCTGCCCACAAAGAAATCTGCAGCAGTTCGGACAGAGCTCTGTTGACATCACTTACTTCCCCTGTCTCACTCGCTCGTTCCAGTTCTGCTGGTGCTGCAGGCTGCCCTTTTGTACTGGGCTTCTGCCTCTGTTGGCATTTTTTTTCTGCCCACAAAGAAATCTGCAGCAGTTTGGACAGAGCTCCGTTGGCCTCACTCACTTCCCCTGTTTCACTCGCTCGTTCCGTTTCTGCTGGTGCTGCAGGCTGCCCTTTTGTACTGGGCTTCTGCCTGCATTTCTTCCCTTTTCTGCCCATAAAGAAAACTGCAGCAGTCATGATAGAGCTCCGTTGAGCTCACTCACTCACTCACTCCCCCTCTCTCACTCGTTTGCTCTGTTTCTCCCGCCACTGCAGGCTGCCCTTTTATTCTGGGTTCCTGCCTGCACTGGTGGCTTTTTCTTCCCACAAGGACATCTGCAGCAGTCCCAACACAGCTCTGTTAGGCACGCTCACTCCCCCTCTCACACTCGCTCGTTCCATTTCTGCTGGTGCTGCAGGCTGGCCTTTTGTACTGGGCTCCTGCCTGCATTGCCGTCTTTTCCTGCCCACAAAGAAAACTGCAGCAGTCACGATACACCTCCATTGCGCTCGCTCACTCCCCCCCCCACTCGCTCATTCTGTTTCTCCCAGCACTGCAGGCTGCCTTTTTGTACTGGGCTCCTGCCTGCATTGGCACCGTTTCCTGCCCACAAAGAAATCTGCAGCTGTCCTGACAGAGCTCTGTTGAGGTTGCTCACTCCCTCTGTCTCACTCACTCATTCTGTTTCTCCCAATGCTGCAGGCTGCTCTTTTGTACTGGGCTCCTGCTACTGTCGGCATCTTTTTCTGCCCGCAAAGAAATCTGCAGCAGTTCTGACAGAGCTCCATTGGCCTCACTCACTCCTCCTGTCTCACCCGCTCAATCCATTTTTGCCGGTGCTGCAGGCTGCCCTTCTGTACTGGACTCCTGCCTTCATTGCTGCCTTTTCCTGCCCATAAAGAAATCCACAGCAGTCCCAACATGCTCGTTCTGTGTCTCCCAGCGCTGCAGGCTGCCCTTTTGTACTGGGCTTCTGCCTGTGTTGTCACCTTTTCCTGCCCACAAAGAAATCCGCAACAGTCCTGACAGAGCTCAGTTGAGCTCAGTCACTACCCACCCCCCAGTCGCTTGATCCTAATCTATCCTAAACACTGATTTCTGACAGTGACTGCGGTATTCTAAGCCAGAAGTGCAGAAACAGATTTCAGACAGGATGTGAAAAATTACAGCTGTACTGTTCATAAGGAGTTGTGAACAAATGTCAGTGTTGAAAATCTGGCATGAAAATATTACTAATTTGCAAACTTACTAGGGTGCGTGGAACCTGCACAACACATGCTCGTAACACAGTCATTTTACGGAGTTTGATCACAAAATTTTCAACATAGGCATTTTAGGCCCTCTGCTCATGAACAGTGTCAGTGTGATTTTCTTAATATGTCCCAAAGACTGATTTCCCACAGCTACCGCGCTATTGTGCAACGGAAGAGTGAAAACACATTTCTGTCAGGATGTGAAAAATGACAGCTGCACTGTTCATAAGGAGGTGTGGCAAAATGGCAATGCTGAAAATCTGGAGTGAAAATATTGCAAAGTTGTGAAAGTACAAGCGTGCGTGGAAACTGCGCAATGCACATTTGTAACACACTCATTTTATGGACTTTCATCACCAAATTTTCAGCATATGCATTTTAGGACCTCTGCTAATGAACAGTGTCACTGTCATTTTCATAATGTGTCCCGAACATGGATTTCCCACAGCGACCACACTATTCTGCGTCAGAACTGTGAAAACATATTTTGGCCAGGATGTGAAAAATGACAGCTGTACTGTTCCTAAGGATGTGCAGAAGAATGGCAATGTTGAAATTCTGGAGTGAAAATATTATTAATTCATAAAGTTACGAGCGTGCGTGCAAACTGTGCAATGCATGCTCGTAACACAACCATTTGATGGAGTATCATCACCAAACATTCAACATAGGCATTTTAGGACCTCTGCTCATGAACAGTGCCACAGTCATTTTCTTAATCTGTCCTGAACACTGATTTCCAACACCAGCTGCGCTATTCTGCACTGGAAGTGAGAAAACACATTTTGGCCAGGATGTAGAAAATTACAGCTGTACTGTTCATAAAGAGGTCAGAATAAATGCCAATGTTGAAAATCTGGCATGAAAATATTGCAAATTTGCAAAATTACGAGCATGCGTAGCAACTGCGCAATGCACGCTCATAAAACAGTCATTTTTGGGATTTTTCCCACCAAATATGCAGAATAGACTTTTTGGCAGCACATCTCATGAACACTGGCACTGTCATTTTGTTACTTGGTCCTGAAAAGGGATTCCATGCAGTGACCACGAAATCACCTTTCAGGGCTGAATAACGCCATGACAGTGCCAGAATTCATGAGGAGGAGTCCCAAAAACCCCATGTTGAAAATTTGGTGCCAAAATTCCAAAAAATGCCTGAGATATGCATCAAAGTTGAAAAAACCCTATTTATTCGATTATACAGCTTACCGGCATTTCCTCAGTTAGTGGTCGGCTTTGAAGAGTGCAGATGTGTTCCTGGTCCACCAAAGATTGTCGCGCTGGACTCAGGAGGAAAGTATGGGGTGAGGGGATGTGGGAGGCAGGGTACTAAGTGGGTGGGCACAGGTTGTGGGAGGGGGCAGGGAGACAGGACTGTTTTTTTACAAGTGTAAATAAAGACATCGCAGGACCATTTTTGATTTTACAGGGGCATATGGCATACTTGGGTGGGCTTTCAGCATGCCAATGGAGTCGTTTTTGGGGACAGCTGCAGCCGACTGGAGATTGGGCACCCCATCAGCACACAAACAAAGAGGGTGACATTATGCCGACGGGATGGGCACCCGTTGGCAGACAACAAAATCGGGGGGGGGGTTACACAATGCTGACGGGGAGTGGGCTTCCCCATTGGCAACATAAACCATTGGCCACTGAAGCCAATGGGGATTAGGGCCCCCATCGGCAAACAAACACGGTGTGGGACACATGCTGCTGAGGGGGATTGGGCACCCCCATGGAGGGGTTAATGTTGTTTGTGAACACGGAAACAAGACGCCACCATGTTCACAAACAATATCAGTGTTTCAAGGTTCTGCCATGCAATGATGCAATGACGGGTTGCTCTCTCATTGCAGCGAATGACTGATGCTGCAATGACATGGTGGCCCCTGATTGCAGCTGCTAAATTTTTACAAGGTTGTGGCACACTGGCTGAACTAGTGTCAGCAGCAGTGTGCCACGGTATTGGGGGAAGCAGGCCAAGCCTTTAAAGGCTGTGGGGGCACTGGCCACAACAGTGCCACGCCTCCACAACCTGCTTCTGCAGAAAGCTGCTGCAATATGTTTCTTGCGCATGCACGCAATCAACATAAAAAACGAACTAACAGACCACCACTCACAAAAAGCCATGATTCTATAACAACAACAACTGAAATTTGGAAGAACGGGTAATTCTGACACAATATGTCCCTATGAAAGCTGCCAGAAAACGTATCATAAGGAAAGAAATGGATGCACTATATAATAAACAACACAATTTACAAACGACAAATACAGGAATACAGTGTAGCCGACTATACAAAACAAATGTTTGGGCCCTTACAAACAAATATTACTTCTGCTCCTTTATACTTAGCACAAGTAGAGGTACCAGAAATCCCTAAAAATATAGGAGACAGGGTACAGGAAGATGTACATGTGTACATGAAGCAATAGCTTCCTTGAAATCTGGGATGTCCCTAGGCCTGGATGGATTTTCAAATGAACTCTAAAATCCTGGGGCCTACATTAGGACAAGAGTTAACACTAGTATATAATCATATGTTAATTTATTCATCTATACCACTAGATTTTATTTTTATTTACCGGGTAAGTGCACTAGACAAATCCTGCCTATTTTCAGGCACAACCCAGGGAAGGGGGATACAGATGAATGCCAACTGACCTTGAACCCGATTAAGCTGTTGGTGGTATTTTTAGTGAATAAGGGAAATTTGGCCAGGACACCAGGGAAACTCCCTACTCTTTTCGATAAGTGCCATGGGATCTTTAACATCAACCTGAACTACTACCAATCCAGGCAGATGGGACCTTAGTTTAACGTCTCATCCGAAAGATGGCACCTCAGAAGTGCAGCACCCCTCTCATGCTGCACTACAGTGTCAGTACTGGGATATTAACCCAAGTGCCAGATGTGGGAACTGAACCCACAGCCCTCTGATTTCCCAGCCTCAGAGGTGAGTGTGCTATCTACTGAGCCACTGACACTGCTGATATGAACATGGGAGAGCAAATTTACATACACAAGAAAGGAAAACTACAGAATTGGAGACCGATCAATCTCTTAAATACAGATTTTAAGATCCTGGCTAAACTTTTTGAGAAAAGGCTAACCCATATAGCAAAAATAGGGATCTCAGCAGCACAATCCTGTTCTATTCCAGGACACAATATTTCAGATAATCTAATTCTGCTCCGGGAAATAGTGGAAAGGGGGAATAGTGACCAACTATCAGGCTTCCTTATATCATTAGACCAGAAACAAGCCTTTGACTCCATGAATCCTGAATTTTTATGGTTAACCCTAGACAAACATCATATTACAAACAAGGTCATAAATATGATTATGGGAATGTATCAAACAGCCACAGTAGTCCCAATTACAAACAGGTGGAAAGGATCATTAATTAGCAGAAAAAGAGGAATAAGGCAAGGGTGCCCTCGAGCCCCATCTTATAGGTGTTTTTTCTTGGATCCATTATTAAGAAAAATAAATGCATCACAGAACATACACCCGATAAACAGCAACATGAATGTCATGCAACAGAAAATATTAGCATATGCAGATGATATGAGTTTGTTAGTGAATGATAGCTCAGTGAAGGAAGCTATTCAAATGTGCCAGGAATTTGAAGACATCTCAGGAGCAACTTTAAATCTACTAAAATGTGCAGGGAAAAAAATAGGGCATGACCAGGTAATGCAAACGGACATCATTGGTGGTATTAATATTAAAACAGACCTCATTACAGTTCTAGGAATACAGTTTGGAGAAGGGCAACTAGATACCCTAAACTGGAGTACCAAACTTGAACAAGGACAAAACACAGTAACAAAATGGAACAAATGGAAATTAGGTAAAAAGAAAAGGGTATATTTAATAAAAACATTTTTGATTTCCATTTCTCTTTGCAGAAGTTATACCTTCTCTCCCCCTAGAAATATGGAAAATAGAATTTTTAGTATATTCTTTCAAGTCTTGTGAGGGAGCTGCCTTAACCCAATTAAATGACACATCACGTATTTACCACTCTCAAAAGGCGGCCTCAGTATGGTACACCCCTAATTCTTTTTTAATAGCATATTTTTTAAGGCAACTATGAAACCTTTACTATTTAATATGGGCAAAGGATGAAAACCCTGGTTCTATGAGACATGTACACCTTGGTTTACACAATGGGAGTTAAATACTCTAAAAACAGTAAAACTAGTCCCTTATGTACAGTATATGTTAGGGACACTTTCAGTAGACTACAACAATGGCATATCAATAGTAATATGATCATAAGACTACATAGTAAAACACTTTATAAAAACCTGCTAGAACAGATATGTATTGTACCCATAGTTTTTTAAAAATGTCCAACAAAGTACAGAAGTGAATTATTACAATTATTGCAGAATTCTAGAATACCCCCACATATGTGGGATGCACATTGGCTTAGTGGCCATGAAAGGTTAAACTTTAAAAACAACCAGAAGCATAAACAGTTATCAGAAAGACAATGCAGTAGATTCAAATCCATCCAGCAACCAGAAACAATAGAACATCTGTTTTTTACATGTTCCTTACATTGCAACAGTTCCAAATTTTGAATCAAGAATTGCTGGGGAAAATTGAGCATGCTATAAAACACATAGGCCCGGATATTCAAACTGCGCCATTCTGAGGCGCAAGCCCTTGCGCTGCTCAAAATAGTTGTGCAGGGGTGTGGCCGGGGCGATATTCAAAGGAGTTACGCTATTGAGCAACTCCTTTGAATATCGCCTAACCACAGCCACTGTACATGGCGCCGTGGAACTTGCGCCTCATAAGTTGTCAGGAGTTGAGCATTAAACTTGCAGTGGCGCCAAGTACCATTGCGCCATGCGCAAATTTCCGATATTCAAAAGGTGACATGCAAATGGGGCCATAATTCATGCAAGGTGCAGGGGTGGCCATTTGCATCTGATTATGGCCCCATTTGCATGCCATTAGCATGTAGGTGCGCCGATCCCGAGGACTTGCGCCTGGCAGCCCTGCCAGGCAGCAGCCATCGGGGACTGATGCACCCTGCAGCCCGATCGCGAACTGCGTGAAAACAACTCCCGCTCACACATCCCAATGCCCGATCGCGGGCAGATGTGAAGCTAACCCCGTGCCCGATCGCGGGAAGAATGTCCAGTGACAACCCCCAAACATCTCCTGGTGTCCAGGTGTCCTCTCACCCCACTCCACCCACCCACGAAGCCCCACCTTCCCGCGGGGGTTGTTTTACGCTCTGCCCGCGATCGGGCATTGGGAGATGTTTGGGCGGGGGAGGGGGTTGTTTTACGCTCTGCCCATTGGGCTCATGGGGGGGCGAGGGACTGAGTTGGGGCCAGCCAGGTGGCAGCTGCTGCTGCGTCCTGCAATACAGCAGCTCACCTGTGGGTGGCCCCTCAACTTGATCCTTTTTGGCTCAAAGTTGTGCAGGCCAGGTTGGGGTTGCGCCAGAGCCGTCCTGCACAACCCGACTGAATATCGGGTTGCGCAGTTTATGCATGGTTCCTCCCCCTCCTGTTGAGCATGCGTTCATTTGCATTGCGCTGTTGCTCAACCTGTTTTCAGTGGCGCAACTGCCTCCTGCTGAATATCGCAGAATGGTACAAAGTAGGACTTGCGCATGTGCAACCCTGTTGCACATGGCTCAACCCTTTTGAATATCTGGGCCATATACTTTTTGGAATCCAAGATTACACAAAGATCTGTATTACTGGAAAGATGGAAAGGCCTATCTTAGATAACGGACTCTGATTTTCCTGTTACTTAAACAAACTTATTTTCAGTATTTTTTTTTTTCTGACATGATTTGAGAATTGTACTTGTATACAGTATATTGTGTATATTATATGTATTGTGCTTATGTTTGTGATTTTTGTTAGACTTACTTTAATAAGAGTTTCCCCTACTCTTTTCGAGAAGTGCCATGGGATCTTTAATATCCATCTGAACTGGCAGATGGGACCTCGGTTTAACACCTCATCTGAAAGACAGCACTTAAGGAGTGCAGCTCCCTCTCATGTTGCACTAAGGTATTAGGATATAACCCAAGTGCCTGGAGTGGGGATAGAACCCACAGCATTCTGGTCTTCCAGTCTCAGAAGGAAGTGTGCAACCTGCTGAGCCACTGACACTCCTAATTAGTTTAATAACACCCAGATCTGCTTTCTTGAGCCACCTAAAGTGCACTTGAAGGGAGAGGAAGAAAGTGTGTTGGGAGATGGTTTCCTATTGAACGCAGCCTGACTGTAACCATTGTTGTTATCTAACTTTACTCTTTTTCTCTTCAGGATACATAAATAAAGACTTGTTACTTTTTATTTCTTGTGTATAGTGCATGTTATTTTGCACTATTGCTGGCAATATGTTGCATTGTCTATTAATAGTAGATCTGCTTCACGGGTGGGATTTAGAGTGGTGTTTGTCCTAGTGGGGAGGTGGGCAGGTACATCATTCCAGAGGGTTGTGCCATACCTGTCACCTGGCCCAGTAATCTGCTCTCTGGGTGGAGGCATGACACTGTTTAATTTTTTTTCTGGCTATGAACCCTCACAAGGAGTTTCAAAGAACCCAGGCCCCTCACACTTGCAGGCCTCTGTGTGTGTTTGTCAGGGGTAGTAACCTCAGGTTCCCAACTAAAGGCACATTGATCTGATTATATCTTTGGAGGCACCACTGAGATCTCTTGTTTACCACCAAGCACCTCTTGGATCTCTGTGGAGCCGTACTCACACTTGGTAACCCCCCCCAAAAAATAAATATTGTTGGTAATTCAAGATGGCTTTCCAAGAAGGTGAAGGATGGTGTTGCACAGAGGTTCTAGATATGAATAAAGTGTGTTGGTTCAAAATATATCAGAGGATATGGAAGGAATGCAGTAATTGATATCCTAATGCATGGCATAAAGGGACTTGACAAACTGAAAGCACACTAACCTTGAAACATAGAATTTGATGGCAGATAAGGACCGTTTGGCCCACCTAGTCTGCCCATTTCTCTACCTAATGGATAAGCTGCAGATCCCAGTTAACCAACAGCCTACTTCCCCCTACCCCCCACTAGAATTGCCTTATGTCTGCCCCATGCATTCTTGAATTCCCCCACTGTTTTTGACTGCACGACCTCCTCAGGAAGGCTGTTCCATGTATCCACAACCCTTTCCATGAAAAAATACTACTTCACATTACCTCTGATGCATCCCCCTTCTATCTTCAAATTGTGCCCCCTTGTTCTTGCACATCTCTTTTTCTGAAAGATGCTACCTATTTGGATTTTGTTGATTCCCTTGAAGTACTTGGAAGTTTCTATGATGTCCCCCCCTCTCCCTCCATTCCTCTAGGGTATACGTATTAAGCTCCTTTAGTCTCACTTCATATATCTTCTGGTGCAGACCTTACACCATTTTAGTTGCCCTCCTCTGGACAGAATCCATCCTGTCTATGTCCTTGAGGAGATGGGATCTCCAGGACTGCATGCAGTACTCCAGATGGGGTCTCACCAATTGTCTGTACAGAGGGATAACAACTTCCTGTTTTCTACTGATGATGCCTTTCCCTACGCATCCCAGTATCCCCCCACCCCTCCTTACTGCCTTCTCACATTGCTTGCCCACCTTTAGGTCATCTGATATGACTATCCCAGGTCCCTTTCCATTTTTGTTGTTGTTAGTATTTCATCCCCCCCCCATTGTGTACTCTTTCTTATGTTTTTGTTTCCCAGGTGCATTACTTTGCACTTCTTTGTGTTTAATCCAAGCTGCCATACATTTGATCATTCCTCCAACCTTGCCAAGTCCCTTCTCATCCTTTCCACCAACCCTTGTGTATTGACCCTGGTGCAGATCTTTGTGTCGTCTGCAAAGAGACATACTTTTCCTTCCAGTCCCTCTGCAATGTCACTTATAAAGACATTAAAGAGGACCGGTCCCAGCACTGAACCCTGTGGTACGCCACTTGTAATCCCTCTTTCTTCAGAGTGGACTCCATTTACTATTACTCTCTGCATACTGTTGTCCAGCCAATTTTTTACCCAGGCTACCACTTTGGGATCCACTCCAAGGCTGGCTAACTTGGTTCTACGTTATAACAGTGACTGTGTAATAGTGATTGCCGAAAATGAATTTTGGCAATGCACACTCACAGCAAGGATAAAGAGGGTACCCGAGACCTACATTTTCACATACACCCCACTAATGGATTCTCAACTCCAGGGGGGTGCATATCGGGGGGTTAAAACTTGGAAAATTAAAGCAGCTCACCAGCCCAAACACTGCACCTGCACCTTCCAAGCAACCACCCACCCCACCACGCTAGTGGTCCAGCTTGGCAGCTGCCCGCCACACCCTCTCCCAAATACCTTCACTCCCCTTCCTCCCTCCTGCATGCATGTATAAGTGTGTACATCCCTTTGTCCAACCTCACCCACCTAGGTATCCACTTGCTACCCTGCCAGGTAGCCCTGTATACAGGCACCATGACTGAATCGCCCTTTTTGTAAGTGCTCAATTATGGTCGCTTTGTACATGGTATACTGGCTAACTTGTATACTTGATTTATGAGACAGCTACCAATGCTGGACGTGATAAGGATGTTTCTACACTCGGTTTACCAACTGAGTTTTGTCCTAAGGGGGATGCTATGGAGGTTTGGTGTCTGCTCAGAAGAGGGAGTCCCTTGGCTTCAGTAACAGAGGGAAATGTAAAAGAGGAATGGCTTTCAAAAGTAACACAATTTCTTCATGGCAAAGGAAAAACTTGACAAGATTTGCAAACCTTGTAGACACCAATGTGAAATGTGCCCTGAACTTCTGAAACTTTGCTACAAACAGTTTTAAGCTTGATTGTCAAGGTGCAGAGACCTGGGAGAGATTACAAAGAATACAGAAGACTGAGGACTTTTTCTGGGGTTGAACCTGTTCTCCATGGTGAGGAAGATTTTGAGATCTGGTTGGAGCAAGCCACATTGATGCTTCAGGACCTGAGATGTTCGAATGCTGAAAAGAAGGCCAGGAGACCGTTAGGGGACCTGCATTAGGGTCAATTCAAGGATTAAAGTGATCAGACCAGAGGCCACTCCCAAAGAATATCCTTCCATCTTAAAGAAAATGTAGGGACGCAGTGCAAAACCTGGGCAAGTCATGATGAAGTTGTATTTGATGAGACAAAGGGAAAATACTGTCAGAAATCCTGGGACAGGGCTGGCCTGCTGGCACAGTAGTTGGATTTCCATCTGTGATGCCAATGCCCCAGGTTCGCATGTGGACTCGAAGTGTTAGAGGACCAGCAAGAGGAAGGAGGATTGAGCATCCCAGGGTCTGCTCTCCTCCTCAATGGGGAAGGGGGAAGAGCTACCTTCACATGAATGACTCCTGGCTGTGGCCAGGGGGAATATAGTTGCTGGAGCTGAGCTGTCAGGGAGGCATGCTGGACATTGCACATCGCACCTATGTCTTTCCACACTACACCACCACACCTGCTAGGGATCCCCTACTAAAATATACAGTACTGCTGCCAGCTCCATTCATAATGCCTGCCTCACTAATTCCATTCTGCACTGCAAAGTGCTTAGCTGGTCACTGGGTGATGAGTTTCCATTGGTGCGGTCCGGTCCCATGGCCCCACCCAGGGGGTAAGCCAGGGGCCTTCTCACTGGTGTTCCCATCAGGACCCATGGCCAGTTGTCCATGGGGGCCATGACATCTGATGGCCCTGCAATGAGGGAGAAAGCCTGGGTGGGTCACCATTCTAAGGTAAGTCCCAGGGTTTGGCGGAGGTTGGGGGTGGCAGGTACTGAGCTCTCGGTGGCCTGGCACAACAGCAAAAAAAATATTAAAAAATCCTGGGACAGATGGAACCCATGGTACAGAGAGTGTTCTGAAAAGGGAACCTGACTGCAGCTGTGATGGATCATATCAGATTAGAGCAAGTGTTGGAAGGAGCTGTGTATTCAGATCAGATTATGACTAACTTTTGGCTGAGGGAACGAATGGACAACCCACTTTCTTTTGGAGAATTGGTTGGAGAAGTAAGAGAGCAAGAAGATCAGCTGCCTGCTTCTTTGATCCCAGAACACCTGCCAGGATGGCCCAGAGTGCAATGGCCATGAGCCAGTCTGCAGTGACTTCATTTGAGCCCAGCCTTGTAGGTCTTTAGGAGCAAGTCAAAAAACTCACCAAGCTGGTAATGGAAAGTCAAGAGGAATGTTCACTGAGTACTTCTGCTGCACCTATTCCCTCTCATGGGAGACAACATTTGAACCTGTCTTCAGAAAGGCCCAGAAACAATGGACTGTTTTGTTACCACTGTGGGGAGGATGGGCACTTGAAAAGGAACTGCCAAGAAAAAGAAAACCTAAGAAAAGTAACAGACAAGATTATCCAGAAAGTATTGTTTCAGAGAGGTCCTGTAAGGGAGCATACTGGCACCCTGGAGGAAAGATGCTGTATAGAGTGGCCAAAGCTTCAGCCAAAAAGCAAACCCTACCACCAGATGTGTTGTCAAACATAGTTGGACCAACTTCTGAGGTTGATGTGAGGCTGGACCAACAGACTGTTACTGAATAGTGGGTCTCAAGTCACTATTGTTTTAAAAAAAGATTACAACCGATACCTGACTAACAAGAAATTGGAACCTCTGAAATGCTTGAATGTTTGGGGTTTAAGTGACGCTCCCTACCTTTACCTAGGCTTTATCTGAATGTGGATCAGGTTCCCCATAGATATGGTAGCGGTAGATGAACCTGTTGACACACTAGCACTGGTCTGCCCTCAAACACAAATGTACAATGACATTTCTATTACCATTGGAAGGAATGCTCATATGTTTGGGAGGTTGAAACAGTTATGCATGGTGATGGAAGCACAACAAAATGGGACTGACAGATCCATACATGGGGTTATGAGACCAGCCTGTGCCAAACAGGACACAGAAGTACAAACTGTAAGTCAGGACTCAGTTGGCATTGTTTGACACTGAGATGAACAAGAGATAATTCTGCCACCTAAGACAGAAAGGCCATTTGTGGAGTTGTACATTTAAAAGGGGATGTTTAGAATCAGCTGCTAATGGTTGATACCCCTGAGGAACATGGTTTGCCCAAAGGACTTCTGGTGAAACCCAATATTTTACCAGTACATGTGAGCATCACTCTGTGCTGGAGAAAGGTGAGGGACTGCTTGCCCTGTGCGCAGATACTCAGAATGACTTCATTAACACACTGGGGCAAGATGCCACACATCATGGTTGTGTACTGTGTGCTGGAAAAAGGTAAGGGACTGCTTGTACTGTGGAGTAATGCACAGAAGCACTGCATGAACATAGTTGGGAATGTAGTGCCTATCACTGCGGTGTAGTACATGCTGGTAAAAGGTGAGGGACTGCCTGCATAGGGGAGTGATGCTCATAAGCACTGCACGGACACAGTGGGGTGACAAAGCAGCTGTCACTGTGGTATACTGTGTGAAGGTGAAAGGTGCAGGACTGCCTGCACATGGGAGTGATGTTTATAAGCACTGTATGGATGTAGTGGTGTGACATGGAACCCATCATGGTGCTGTACTGCATCCTAGTGAAGGGTGATGGATTGCCTGCATGGGGGAGTAATGCTCAAAAACACTGAATGAACACAGTGGGGTGACACAGCACCCATCATGATGGTGTACTGTATGCTGGTGAAAGGTGAGGGACTGCCTGCACATGGGAGTGATGCTGACAAGCACTGCATGGACATAGTGGGGTGACATGACACTCATCACAATGGTGTACTTTGTGCTGGTGAAAGGTGACATGGCATCAATTATGGTTGCATTCTTTGAGTTAGTGAATGGTGAGGTATTGCCTGCACTGTGTAATGATGCTCAGAAGCTCTGCATGAACACTCTGGTGAGCAAAGGCACACCGTATGGTGGTGTACTGTGTGCTGGTGAAAGGAACTGCCTGTCACTGGGGAGTGATGACCAGAAACACTGCATGGGCAAAGTGGTGCAACATGAAACCCAGCATGCTTGTGTACAGCATGCTAGTGAAAGGTCAGGGACTGCCTGCACTGAGAAGCGATGCTGAGAAGCACTACTTGAGCACGGGGGGGAATGGCACCCATAAGAGCTGTGTACTATGTGCTGGTGAAAGGTGAGGGACTGCTTGCCCTGTGCACAGATACTCAGAAGGACTTCATGAACACACTGGGGCAAGATGCCACACATCATGGTTGTGTACTGTGTGCTGGCAAAAGGTAAGGGACTGTTTGCACTGTGGAGTACTGCACAGAAGCACTGCATGAACATAGTTGGGAATGTAGGGCCCATCACAGCAGTGTAGGACATGCTGGTAAAAGGTAAGGGACTGCCTACACTGTGAAGTAATGCACAGACACACTGCATGAACATAGTGGGGCAAAGTGGCACCCATCACTGTGGTTTAGGACATGCTGGTAAAAGGTAAGAGACTGCCTGCACTGTGGAGCGATGCTCAGAAGCACTGCATAAACACAGTGGAGTGACATGGCATCAATTACGGTTGCGTTCTTTGAGTTGGTGAATAGTGAGGTATTGCCTGCATTGTGTAATGATGCTCAGAAGCACTGCATGAACACTCTGGTGAGCAAAGGCACACCTCACGGTGGTGTATTGTGTGCTGTTAAAAGTTGAAGAACTGCCTGCACTGGTGAGTGATGCTCAGAAGCACTGAATGAACACAGTGGGGCACCAAGGCACTCATCACGATGGTGTGGTTTGTGCTAGTGAAATGTGACAGACTCCCTGCATTAAGCAGCGATGTTCTGAAGGACTGCTTGGACACAGTTGGGTGACATGGCACCCATTATGGTGGTGTACTGGGTGTTGGGGAAATGTCAGGGACTGACTGCACTGTGGAGTGATACTTAGAAGCACTGGAGGACCACAGTGGTGTGACATCGCACCTGTCATTGTGCTACACTGTGTGCTGGTGAAAGGTGTGGCAGGGCCTGATCTATGGAGTGATGCTCAGAAGCACTGCATGAACACTGTGTGGTGACATGGTACCCATTGCTGTGGTGTACTGAATGCTTGTGAAAGGCAAGGGACTGCTGCACTGTGGATTAATGCTTAGAAGCACTGCATGAACACAGCAGAGTGACATGGTACCCATCATGGTGGTGTACTGCATGCAGGTGAAAGGCGAGGGACTGCCTGCCCAGGGGAGTGTTGGTCAGAAGCACTGCATGACAAAAGTGGGGTGACATGTCACCCACTATGGGGGAGTACAGTGTGTTGGGGAAAAGTCAAGGACTGCCTGCACTGTGGAGCGATGCTCAGCAGAACTGCTTGAACCCTGTGGGGTGATATGACACGAATAATGGTAGTGTATTGTGTGCTGGTGAAAGATGATGGATAGCTTGATCTGTGGAGTGATGCTCAGAAGCACTGCATGAACACAGTGGGGTGACATGGCACACAATACGGTGGTGTCCTGTGCATTGGAGAAATGTCAGGGACTGCCTGCACTGTGGAGTGATGCTCAGAAGCACTTCATGAACACAGTGGACTGACATTGCACACTTCATGGTGGTGTTCTACATGCTGGTGAAAGATGAGGGACTGCCTTCACTACTGAGTGATGTTCAGAAGCAGTACATGAACACATCAAAGTGACATGGCACCCATCATGGTGGTGCACTGTGTGCTGGTTAAAGGCAAGGGACTGCCTGCACAGGGAGTGATGCTCAGAAGCACAGCTTAAACACGGGGTTACGTGGCACCCATCATGGTGGTGTAATGCATGCTGGTGAAACATGTGTGACTGCCTACACAGGGAAGTGATGCTCATAAATAATGCATGTACATTACAGGCTGACGTGGTACTTGTCTCTGTGGTATATTATGCGCAGGTGAAAGGTGAAGGACTGCCTGCACAGGACAGTGATGCTTATAAGCACTGCATGGAGATAGTGGGGTGACATGGTACCCATGGTAGTCTAATGCATGCTGATGAAAGGTGTGGGTCTGCCAGCATGGGGAAGTGATGCTCAGAAGCACTGAATGATCACAGTGGGGTGACATGGCACCCATCACGGTGGTGTACTGCTTGCTGGTGATAGGTGAGGGACTACCTGCACAGGGGAGTGATGCTTCTAAAAACTGCATGGACAGAGTGGTGTGACATGGCACCAGTCTCAGTTGTGTACTGCATGCTGGTGAAAGGTGAGGGACTGCCAGCATGGGGCAGTGATGCTCAGAATCACTGCAAGAACACAGTGGAGTGACATGTCACCAATTACAGTTGTGTTCTGTGAGCTAGTGAAAGTTGAGGGATTGCTTGCACTGTGTAATGATGCTCAGAAGCACTGTATGAAGACTTGTGCAAAAAGGCACACATCAAGGTAGTGTACTGTGTGCTGGGGAAAGATGACAGACTGCCTGCACTAGTAAGTGATGCTCAGAAGCACTGCATGAACACAGTGGGGCCCCATGGCACCCATCTTGATGGTGTAGTGTGTGCTGTTGAAAGGTGACAGATTCCATGCATGGAGGAGTGATGCTCAGCAGCTCTGCATGGACACAGTTGCGTGACATGGCACAAATTACAGTGGTGTACTGGGTGTTGGGGAAATGTCAAGGACTGCCTGCACTGTGGAGTGGTACTTTGAAGCACTGCAGGAACACAGTGGGGTGACATCGCACCCATCACTGTGCTGCACTGCGTGCTGGTGAAAGGTGAGGGACTGCCTGCACTTTGGAGTGATACTCAGGAGCACAACTCGAACACAGTGTGGTGACACATCACCAATCATGGAAGTGTATGTTTTGCTGGTGAAAGATGCTCAAAAACGCTGCATGAACACTGTGGTGATATCATACCCACGTCTGTCTATTACTGCATGCTGGTGAAAGCTGAGGGACTGCTGCACTGTGGAGTGATGCTCAGAAGCAATGCATATACACAGCAAAATGACATGTCACCCACCATGGTGGTGTACTGCATGCTGGTGAAAGATGAGGGACTGCCTGCACAGGGAAGTGTTGCTCAAAAGCACTGTATTAACACAATGAGGTGACATGGTACCCATCACAGTGGAGTACTGCATGCTGGTGAAAGGCACGGGAATGCCTGCACTGGAGAGAGAGAGATGCTCAGAAGCACAGCTTACAATCAGTGGAGTGACATGGCACCAACCATGGTGGTGTGCTGGTGAAAGGTGTGGGACAGCCTGCACTGGGGAGTGATGCTCAGAAACACTGCCTTGACACAGTGGTGCAACATGGTACCCAGCGTGCTTGTGTACTGTGTGCTAGTCAAAGGTCAGGGATACCTGTACTGAGGAGCGATGCTGAAAAGCACTGCCTGAACACGGGAAGGGGGGGTTGGCACCCATAAGAGCTGTGTTATGTGTGCTGATAAAAGGTGAGGGACTGCTTACCCTATAGAGAGAGAGAGATACTCAAAAGGACTGCATGAACACAGTAGGGCAAGATGCCACTCATCACGGTGGTGTACTGTGTGCTGGTGAAAGGAGAGACCTGTCCGCACTGTGGAGTGATGCTCAGAAACACTGCGTGAACACAGTGGGGTGACATGGCAACCATCACGGTGGTGTACTGCGTCCTCGTGAAAGGTGAGACCTGTCTGCACAGGGGAGTGGTGCTCCGTACCAATGCATGAATACAGTGGGGTGACATGGCACCTGCCATTGTGGTATTCTGTGGGCAGGTGAAAGGTGAGAGACTGCCTGCACTGGGGAGTAATGCTTATAAGCACTGCATGGACATAGTTGAACAAGATGCCACTCATCATGGTTGTGTACTGCATGCTGGTGAAAAGCAGGGGACTGCCTGCACCGTGGAGTGATGCTCAGAAACATTGCATGAACACATAGTGGGGTGACATGGCATCCATCACGGTGGTGTACTGCATGCTGGTGAAGTGTAAGGGACAGTCTGCACATGGAGTGATGCTCAGAAACACTGCATGAACATAATGGGGTGACATGACACCCATCACAATAGTGTACTGTGTGCTGGTTAAAGGTGAGGGACTGCCTGAACAGTGGACAGATGCTTATAAGCACTGCAAGGCCACAATGGGGTGACATGGCACCCAACACAGTGGTGTACTGTGTGCTGGTGAAAGGTGAGGGGCTGCCTGTATGGGGGAGTGATTCTCAGGAGCACTGCATGAACACAGTGGAGTGACATGGCAACAATTACAAATGCATTCTGTGAGCTTTTGAATCATGTGGGATTGCCTACACTGTGTAATGATGCTCAGAAGCACAGTGTGAAGACTGTAATGTGAACTGGCACACATCACTGCGGTGTACTGTGTGCTAGTGAAAGGTAAAGGACTGCCTGCACTGGTAAGGGATACTCAAAGGCACTGCATGAACTCAGTGGGGTACCATGTCACCCATCACAATGTTGTTCTGTGTGCTGGTGAAAGGTGACGGTCTCCCTGCATGGAGGAGTGGTGCTCAGAAGCACTACATGGACACAGTTGGGTAACATGGAACCCTTTATGGTGATGTACTTGGTGTTAGGGAAATGTCAGGGACTGTCTGCACTCTGAAGAGAGACTTAGAGGCAATACAGGACACAGTGGGGTGACAACACACCCATCACTGTGCTGCACTGTGTGCTGGTGAAAGGTGAAGGACTGCCTGCACTGTGGAGTGATGCTCAGAAGCACAGCGTTAACATGGTGGGGTGACATGGCACCAATCACGGCAGTGTACTGTGTGCTGGTGAAAGGTGAAGAAGGGCCTGATCTGTGGAGTGATGCTCAGAAGAACTGCATGAACACTGCGTGGTGATATGGTATCTATTTCTGTAGTGCACTGCATGCTTGTGAAAGGTAAGGTACTGCCTGCACAGGGGATTGATGCTCAGAAGCATTTTATGAAAACAGTCAGGTGAAATGGAACTCATTACAGTGGTGTACTGTGTGTCGGGGAAATGTCAGGGACTGCCTTCACTGTGGAGTGATGCTCAGAAGCCCTGCATTGACACAGTGGGGTGACATTGCACACTTCATTATGGTGTTCTACATGCTGGTGAAAGATGAGGGACTGCCTGCACTGTGGTATGTTGCTCAGAAGCCCTGCATTAACACAATGGCGTGATATGACATCCATCACAGTGGTGTACTGAATGCTGGTGAAAGGTAACGGACTGCCTGCAAATGGGAGTGATGTTCAGAAGCACAGCATAAACACAGTGGGATGACATGCCACCAAACATGATGGTGTGCTGTGTGCTGTGTGCTGGTGAAAGGTGAGCAGATTCCTGAAATGGGGAGTGATGCTCAGAAACACTGCATGGACACAGTGGTGCAACATGGCACACAGCATGCTTGTGTTTTGTGTGCCAGTGAAAGGTCAGGGACTGCCTACACTGAGGAGTGATGCTGAGAAGCGCTGCTTGAACATGGTGGGGGGGGAGGCACCCATAAGAGCAGCGTACTGTGTGCTGGAGAAAGGTGAGGGACTGCTAGTCCTGTGCAGGGATACTCAGAAGGACTGCATGAACCCAGTGGGGCAAGATGCCACTCATCATGGTTGTGTACTGTGTGCTGGTGAAAGGTAAGGGACTTTCTGCACGGTGGAGTGATGCAGAGAAGCACTGCATGAACACAGTGGGGTGACATGGCACCCATCACGGTGGTGTACTGCATGCTGGTGAAAGGTGAGGGACTGCCTGCACAGGGGAATGATGCTCATAAGCACTGCATTTACACAGTGGGGTGACAAGGCACCTGTCACTGTGGCACACTACATGCAGGTGAAAGGCGAGGGACTGCCTGCACAGGGGAGTGATGCTTATAAGCACTGCATGGACATAGTGGGGTGACATGGCAGCCATCACAGTGGTGTACTGCATTCAGGTGAAAGATGTAGGATTGCCTGTATGGGAGAGTAATGCTTAAAAATACTGAGTGAACAGAGTGGGGTGACCTGGCACCCATCACAGTGGTGTACTGTGTGCTGGGGAAGGGTCAGTTACTGCCTGCACAGGGCAGTGATGCTTATAAGCACTGCATAGACACAGTGGGTTAACAAGGCACACATGAGGGTGGTGTTCTGCATGCTGGAAAATGTAAGGGACTGCCTGCATGGGTGAGTGATGCTCAGAAACAGTGCATGAACACAGAGGAGTGATTTAGCACCAATTACAGTTGCATTCTGTGAGCTGGTGAATGGTGTGGGATTGCCTGCACTGTGTAATGATGCTCAGAAGCACTGTGTGAGGACTCTGGTGAGAAAAGGCACACATCACGGAGGTGTACTTTGTGCTGGTAAAAGATGGACTGCAAGCACTTGTGAGTGATTGTTCAGAAGCACTGCATGAACACAGTGCGACGCCATGGCACCCATCATAATGGTGTAGTGTGTGCTGGTGAAAGGTGACGGACTCCCTGCATGGAGGAGCGATGCTCAGAAGAACTGCATGGACAATGTTTTGTGACATATAACCAGGGCCCCTACTTTTCTGCGGTACAGTGGGACCAAGTTCTGCGGCAAGACTACCATTTGCCACAGAACTTCTGTGTCGGTGGTTTGCAATTTCTGTGGAAGTTCTGCGGCACTAACAAACTACCACATCACAGTGACAGCATGTCATGCTGACTTCACTTTCATGGCAGTTTTTATAGCATTCAGGATGGTGGAAAGCACAGTAACACTAGTTCAAAAAATAACAGAATTATAAAAATAATGTTATGCCTAAAAAGCAAAACAAATGTCTCTGCCTTAAGGTCCTAGCCTGTTAAATAAATGACATATGCAGAGGGGATCTTATGTGATAAATAAGGTATTTCTATATGCATGCTATCGATCCCACTAATGAGGTCTCCACTGTCTATCACTTATATATTTTTATGTGTTTTCTACACCACTCATGAGGTTCCCACTGTGTATCACTTATATATTTATATGCAATCTGTAACATACATACAAATGTGTGTGTGTGGTGAGAGAGAGATAGATATACTGTGTGTGCGTGTGTGTGTGTGTGCGTGTGTATATATATATATATATATATTTTTAATTCCATGAACTTGCTTCCTCATTCGTACAGGTCCCATTATAAATGGAATAGAGGAGTTATTGCAAAACTCATATTTGATGTCAACCTGCTTTCTCTGACACACCGTGTAACACCATCAGGCCATGACATGCATGTGAACCAATTGTGAGATAGGGCTCTCTAGACCAGCACAATGTGTCCACCATGTGACAAAACACTGTACCATACCTTCCCAGGCTCCAAGCAATGATGTTTTCCACCAATCCTTGTGCTGCCCAGCCAGCTCCCAGAGCTAATCTCTGAACCTGAGTTGCCAGCACGGAAACACAGCATGCTACCCTCTGGCCCAACAGCTGTCCCTGCACACAACATTTCACCATAACTTTTAGGTGATTCTATCAACCAATGACAATATGTAATCAATAACCCTGGCAAAAATGCGTACAGTGCAATTATTTATTTAACAGGTTTTCTTTCAACAGGTCTACACATTATTATATTCCACTTTTCTGGGCAAAATTACTTTATTTTTCTTAAAAATGACAGTTAAATACATTTTACCAGTTATTCATTTCAGATGGCATCTCTATACCTTAAAGGCACAAATAGGTTTGTACAAAGTGAGGTATGGACTTAACAGATCTGTGCTATTGATGAGGTTTTGTTTAAGTTAGTCCTAGTGCAATAATGTAAGACTGAAAATTGTATTAGGCTGTAGTGCAGGTTGAGCAAATATCACCATTCGTGATGTGCTGTGCCACCACCTCTGACAGTGGGAGCTGTGGTAGATAAGTGACTGTTCATTTCTGTTCCAGATTGCAGCTACTTCATTAGCTAATGTATGATGTTTTAACATCACATTCTGAGTATATAGGGAGGTTTAGGATATAAAAAGAGGGGAAGGGAACCAGATTCTATGGAAAAACAGAAATATTAATAAAAAATCAACAAGAAGAGTGAATTCTGCGGCACCACAGAAGTTCTGCAGTAGATTGCAAGTTCTGCGCAAAATTCTGCGGCCGCAGAATTCTAGGGGCCTTGCATATAACCCATTACGGTGGTGTACTGTGTGGGTGGCAAAATGTCAAAGACTGCCTACACAGTCGAGTGACACTTTGAAGCACTGGAAGAACACAGTGGAATGACATCGCACCCATCACTGTGCTGCACTGCATACTGGTGAAAGGTGAGGGACTGCCTGCACTATGGAGTGATGCTCAGAAACACAACTTGAACACAGTGGGGCGACATGGCACCCACCTCAGTGGTATACTGCATGTTGGTGAAAGGTGAGGGAGTGTCTGCACAGGGGAGTGATGCTCAGAAGCACTGCATGGAGACAGTTGGGTGACATGGCACCTGTCACTGTGGTATACTGGGGGCTGGTGAAAGGTGAAGGACTGAATGCACACGGGGGTGATGCTTATAAGCACTGCATGGACCTAGTGGGGTAAGATGCCACTCTTCATGGTTGTGTACTGCATGCTGGTGAAAAGCAGGGGACTGCCTGCACTGCGGAGTGATGCTCAGAAACATTGCATGAACACATAGTGGGGTGACATGGCATCCATCACGGTGATGTACTGCGTGCTGATGAAGTGTGAAGGACAGTCTGCACAGTGGAGTGATGCTCAGAAACACTGTATGAACACAATGGGGTGACATGACACCCATCACAATAGTGTACTGTGTGCTGGTTAAAGGCGAGGGACTGCCTGAACAGTGGACTGATGCTTATAAGCACTGCAAGGCCACAATGGAGTGATATGTCACCCAACACAGTGGTGTACTGTGTGCTGGTGAAAGGTGAGGAGCTGCCTGTATGGGGAGTGATTCAGGAGCACTGCATGAACACAGTGGAGTGACATGGCAACAATTACAAATGCATTCTGTGAGCTTTTGAATCATGTGGGATTGCCTACACTGTGTAATGATTCTCAGAAGCACAGTGTGAAGACTGTAATGTGAACTGGCACACATCACTGCGGTGTACTGTGTGCTAGTGAAAGGTAAAGGACTGCCTGCACTGGTAAGAGATACTCAAAGGCACTGCATGAACACAGTGGAGTACCATGTCACCCATCACAATGTTGTTCTGTGTGCTGGTGAAAGGTGACGGTCTCCCTGCATGGAGGAGTGGTGCTCAGAAGCACTACATGGACACAGTTGGGTAACATGGAACCCTTTATGGTGATGTACTTGGTGTTGGGGAAATGTCAGGGACTGTCTGCACTCTGAAGAGAGACTTAGAGGCAGTACAGGACACAGTGGGGTGACAACACACCCATCACTGTGCTGCACTGTGTGCTGGTGAAAGGTGAAGGACTGCCTGCACTGTGGAGTGATGCTCAGAAGCACAGCGTTAACATGGTGGGGTGACATGGCACCAATCACGGCAGTGTACTGTGTGCTGGTGAAAGGTGAAGAAGGGCCTGATCTGTGGAGTGATGCTCAGAAGAACTGCATGAACACTGCGTGGTGACATGGTATCTATTTCTGTAGTGCACTGCATGCTTGTGAAAGGTAAGGTACTGCCTGCACAGGGTATTGATGCTCAGAAGCATTTTATGAAAACAGTCAGGTGAAATGGAACCCATTACAGTGGTGTACTGTGTGTCGGAGAAATGTCAGGGACTGCCTTCACTGTGGAGTGATGCTCAGAAGCCCTGCATTGACACAGTGGGGTGACATTGCACACTTCATTATGGTGTTCTACATGCTGGTGAAAGATGAGGGACTGCCTGCACTGTGGTATGTTGCTCAGAAGCCCTGCATTAACACAATGGCATGATATGGCATCCATCACAGTGGTGTACTGGATGCTGGTGAAAGGTAACGGACTGCCTGCAAATGGGAGTGATGTTCAGAAGCACAGCTTAAACACAGTGGGATGAGATGGTACCAAAAGCGATGGTGGCTGTGTGCTGTGTGCTGCATGCTGGTGAAAGGTGAGCAGATTCCTGAAATGAGGAGTGATGCCCAGAAACACTGCATTGACTCAGTGGTGCAACATGGCACCCAGCATGCTTGTGTTCGGTGTGCCAGTGAAAGGTCAGGGACTGCCTACACTGAGAAGCGATGCTGAGAAGCACTGCTTGAACATGGTGGTGGGGAATGGCACCCATAAGAGCAGTGTACTGTGTGCTGGAGAAAGGTGAGGGACAGCTAGCCTTGTGCAGAGATACTCAGAAGGACTGCATGAACCCAGTTGGGCAAGATACCACTCATTGTGGTTGTGTGCTGCATGCTGGTGAAAGGTAAGGGACTGCCTGCATGGTGGAGTGATGCAGAGAAGCACTGCATGAACACAGTGGGGTGAGTGATGCTCAGAAACAGTGCATGAACACAGAGGAGTGATAAGGCACCAATTACAGTTGCGTTCTGTGAGCTTTTGAATCTGAGGGATTGCCTGCACTGTGTAATGATGCTCAGAAGCACTGTATGAGGACTCTGGTGAGAAAAGGCACACATCACGGTGGTGTAGTGTGTGCTGGTGAAAGGTGATGGACTCCCTGTATGGAGGAACAATGCTCAGAAGCACTGCATGGGCAACGTTTTGTGACATGGCACCCATTATGGTGTTGTACTGTGTGGTGGCGAAATGTCAGGGACTGCCTACACAGCTGAGTGATGCTTTAAAGCACTGGAAGAACACAGTGGAGTGACATCGCACCCATCACTGTGCTGCACTGCATACTGGTGAAAGGTGAGGGACTGCCTGCACTATGGAGTGATGCTCAGAAGCACAGCTTGAACACAGTGGGGTGACATGGCACCCATCTCGGTGGTGTACTACGTGTTGGTGAAAAGTAAGGGAGTGTCTGTACAGGGGAGTGATGCTGAGAAGCACTGCATGGAGACAGTTGGGTGACATGGCACCTGTCACTGTGGTATATTGGGGACTGGTGAAAGGTGAAGGACTGGATGCACACGGGAGTGATGCTTATAAACACTGCATGGACCTAGTGGGGTAAGATGCCACTCTTCATGGTTGTGTACTGCATGCTGGTGAAAGGTGAAGGACTGCCTGCACTGTGGAGTGATTCTCAGAAACACTGTGTGAACACAGTGGAGTGATACGGCACTCATCACGGTGGTGTACTGTGTGCTGGTGAAAGCTGAGGGACTGTCTGCACAGTAGAGTGATTCTCAGAAACACTACATGAACATAGTGGGGTGACATGTCACCCTTCATGGTGGTGTACAGCGTGCTGGTGAAAGATGAGGGACTGCATGCACAGGAAAGTGATGCTCAGAAGCATTGAATTTGGTCAGTGGGGTGACATGGCACCCAACATGGTGGTGTACTGCGTGCTGGTGAAAGGTGAGGGACTGCTTGCACAAAGGGGACTGATGCTTATAAGCACTGTATGGACTTAGTGTGGTGAGACAGCACTCATCACGGTAGTGCACTGTGTGCTGGTGAAAGGTGAGAGACTACCTGCATGGGGGAGTGATTCTCAGAAACAATGCATGAACACAGTGACATTACATGGCAACAATTGTGGAAGCGTTCTGTAAGCTTTTGAATGCTGGGGGATTGCCTGCACTGTGTAACGATGCGTAGAAGCACTGTATGAAGACTCTGATGCGAAATGGCACACATCATCTTGGTGTACTGTGTGCTAATGAAAGGTAAAGGACTGCCTACACTGGTGAGTGATACTCACAGGCAATACATGGACACAGTGGGGCGCCATGTCATGCATCACGATGGTGTTCTGTGCTCTGATGAACGCTGATAGACTCCATGCATGGAGCAGTGATACTCAGAAGCACTGCATGGACACAGTTGGGTAACATGGAACCCATTATGGTGGTGTACTGGGTGTTGGAGTAATGTCAGGGACTGTCCACATTGCGGAGTGATACTTAGAAGCACTAGAGGAACACAGAGGGGTGACATCACACCCATCACTCTGCTGTGCTGCATGCTGGTGAAAGGTGAGAGACTGCCTGCACTGTGGAGTGATGCTAAGAAGCAGAGCTTGAACACAGTGGGGTGACATGGCACTAATCACGGCAGCATACTGTGTGCTGGAGAAAGGTGAGGGAGGGCCTGATTTGTGGAGTGATGATCAGAAGTACTGCATGAACACTGTGTGGTGACATGGTACCCATTTTTGTGGTGTACTGCATGCATGTGAAAGGTACAGGACTACCTGCACAAAGGAGTGATGCGCAGATGCATTGCATGAACACAGTGAGGTGACATGGCACCCACTGCAGTGGTATACTGCGTCTTGAGGACATGTTAGGGACTGCCTGCTCTGTGGAGTGATGCTCAGAACCCTTTCATGAAGCACAGTGGGGTGACATTGCACACTTCTTGGTGGTGTTCTAAGTACTGGTGAAAGATGTGGGACTGCCAGCACTGTGGTGTGATGCTCAGAAACACTACATTAACACAATGGGGTGACATGGAATCCATCACAGTGGTGTACTGCGTTCTGATGAAAGGCAAGGGACTGCCTGCGCTGTGGAGTGATGCTCAGAAGCACAACTTAAACACAGTGGGGTGACACGACACCAATCACATGGTGTGTTGTCTGCTTCATGCTGGTGAAAGGTGAGGGGCTGCCTGCACTGGGGAGTGATGCTCAGAAACACTGCATGGCCACAGTGGTGCAACATGACACCCAGCATGCTTGTGTTCTGTGTGCTAGTGAAAGATCAGGACTGCGTACACTTAGGAGGAATGCCGAGAAGCACTGCTTGAACACGGGGAAGGGGGGAATGGCACTCATAAGAGCTGTATACTGTGCTTGTGAAAGGTGAGAAACTATTTGGCCTGTGCAGAGATACTCAGAAGGACTATATGAACACAGTGGAGCAAGATACACTCATCATGGTGGTGTAATGTGTACTGGTGAAAGATAAGGGACTGAGGTTACTGTGGAGTGATGCACAGAAGTACTACATGAACATAGTGGGGCAATACGGCACCCATCAGTATGGTGTATGACATGCTGGAAAAAGGTAAGCGACTGCCTACACTGGCGAATGATACTCAGAGGCAATGCATGAACCCAGTGGGGCACCATGTCACCCATCATGATAGTGTTCTGTGTGCTGGTGAACAGTGATGGACACATTGCATGGAGGAGTGATGCTCAGAAGCACTGCATGGACACAGCTGGGTAACATGGAACCCATTACGGTGGTGTATTGGCTGTTGGGGAAATGTCAGGGACTGCCTGCACTGTGGAGTGATGCTCAGAAGCAATGCATGTGCACAGTGGGGTGACATGGCACCTATCATGTTGGTATACTGCATGCTGATGAAAGGTGAGGGATTGCCTGCACTGGGGAGTGATGCTCATAAGCACTCAATTGCCACAGTGGGTGACAAGGCACCTGTCACTGTGGCATATGGTATGCAGGTAAAAGGTGAGGGACTGCCTGCCCAGGACAGTGATGCTTATAAGTACTGCAAGGATGTAGTAGGGTGACACGGTTCCCATCAAGATGGTGTACTGCATGCTGTTGAAAGGCGAAGAACTGCCTGCATGGGGGAGTGATGCTCAAAAACACTGAATGAACACAGTGGGGTGACAAGGCACCTGTCACTGTGGTATGCTGTGTGCAGATGAAAGGTGATTGATTGACTGCACAGGGGAATGATGCTTATAAGCACTGCATGGACATAGTGGGGTGCCGTGGCACCCGTCAAGGTGGTGTACTGCTGCTGGTGAAAGGTGAGGGACTGCCTACATGAGGGAATGAATCTTAGATGCACTGCATGAACACAGTGGGGTGACATGGCACCCATCATGGTGGTGTACTGTGTGCTGGGGTGAAAGGTGAGGGAGTGCCTGCATGATGGAATGAATCTCAGATGCACTGCATGAACACAGTGGGGTGACATGGCACCCATCATGGTAGTGTACTGTGTGCTGGTGAAGGGTGAGTAACTGCCTGCACAACGGAGTGATGCTTATATGAACTGCATAAACACAGTGGGGTGACACAGCACACATAACGGTGATGTACTGCGTGCTGGTGAAACATGAGGGACTGATTGCATGGTGGAGTGATGCTCAGAAGCAGAACATGGCACCAATTTTGGTTGTGTTCTGGGAGCTGGTGAATAGTGAGGGATCGCCTGCACTGTTTAATGATGCTCAGAAGCACTGTATGAAGATTCTGGTGAGAAAAGGCACACATCATGGTGATGTACAGTGTGCTGGTAAAAGGTGAAGGACTGTCTGCACTGTGAAGTGATACTAAGAAGCAATGCAGGAACACAGTCGGGTGACATCACTATCATCAATGTGCTGCACTGCGTGCTGGTGAAAGGTGAGAGAATTCCTGCACTGTGGAGTGATGCTAAGAGGCACAGCTTGAACACAGTGGGGAGACATGGCACCAATCACTGTAGTGAACCGTGTGCTGGTGAAAGGTGAGGGAGGGCCTGGTCTGTGGAGGGATGCTCAGAAGCACTGCATGAATACAGTGGTGAGCCATGGCACCCATCATGATGGTGTAGTGTGTGCTGGTGAAAGGTGACGGACTCCCTGCATGGAGGAGTGATGCTCAGAAAGCACTGCATCGACACAGTTGGGTGGTATGGCACCCATTATGGTAATGTACTGGGTTTGGGGGAAATGTCAGGGACTGCCTGCACTGTGGAGTGATACTCAAAAGGACTGCATGAACACAGTGGGGCAAGACTCCACTTATCATGGTTGTGTAGTGCATGCAGGTGAAAGGTAAGAGACTGACTGCACTGTGGAGTGATACTCAGAAGCACTGCATGAACATAGTGGGGCAACATGGCACCCATCACTATGGTGTACGATATGCTGGTAACAGGTAAGGGACTGCATGCACTGTGGAGTGATGCTCAGAAGCACTGCATATACACAGTGGAGTGACGTGGCACCCACAATGGTGGTTTACTGCTTGCAGGTGAAAGGTGAGAGACCGTGCACAGGGGAGAGTGATGCTCATAAGCACTGCATGGACATAGTGTCACAACATGACACTCATCAAGGTGGTGTACTGTGTGCTGGTGAAAGGTGAAGGACTGACTGCACTGGTGAGTGATGCTCAGAAGGACTACATGAACACAGTGGTACACCGTGGCATCCATCTCCATGGTGTAGTGTGTGCTGGTGAAAAGTGACAGACTCTCTGAATGGAGAAGCGATGCTCAGAAGCACTGCATGGACAAAGTTAGGTGACATGGCATCCATTCTGATGGTGTACTGGATGTCGGGGAAATGTCAGGGATTGTCTGCACTCTAGAGTTATATGTTGAAGCACTGCAGGAGCACAGTGTGGGGACATCACACCTATAACTGTGCTGCACTGCATGATGGTGAAGGGGTAAGGGACTGCATGCACTCTGGAGTAATGTTCAGAAGCTCAGCTTGAACTCAGTGTGGTGAGATGTCACCAATCACAGTATTGTACTGTGTGCTGGTGAAAGGTGAGGGAGGGCGTGATCTGTGGAGTGATGCTTAGAAGCGCTGCCTGACCACTGCGTGGTGACATCTTCCCAATTTCTGTGGTGTACTATATGCTGGTGAAAGGTAATGGATTTTTGCACTGTGGATCGATGCTCAGAAGCACTGCATGCACACAGTAGAGTGACATGGCACTCGACTGAGTGCTGGTGAAAGGCAAGGGACTGCCTGCACAGGGGAGTGATGCTCTGAAGCATTGCATGAAGACAATGGGGTGACATGGCACCTATTACAGTGGTGTACTGTGTTTTGGGGAAATGTCAGGGACTGCCTGCACTGTGGCATGATACTCAGAAGCTCTGCATGAACACAATGGGATGATATTGCACACTTCACGGTGAAGTTCTACGTGCTGCTGAAAGATGAGGAACTGCATACACTGTGGAGTGATGCTCAGAAGCAGTGCAATAACACAGTGGGGTGTCACGGCACCATTCATGGTGGTGTACTGCATGCTCATGGAAGGCATGGGACTGCCTGCACAGGACAGTGATGCTCAGAAAAACAGCTTAAACACAGTGGGGTGACATGGCACCAATCCCAGTGGTGTGCTGTGTGATGTATACTTTTGAAAGGTGAGGGACTGCCTGAACTGGGGAGTGATGTTCAGAAACACTGCATGAACACCTGGTGCAACATGGAACCCAGCATGATTGTGTTCTGTGTGCTAGTGAAAGGTCAGGTAATGCCTGCACTGAGGAGCAATGCTGAGAAGCACTGCTTAAACACTGGGGGGGGGGGACGGCACACATAAGAGCTGAGTACTGCATGCTGGTGAAAGATTAGGGGTTGCATGCACAGAGGAGTGTTGCTCATAAGCACTGCATAAACACAGTGGGGTGACATGGCACCTGTCAACACTGTGTGCAGGTGAAGGGACTGCCTGCACAGGGGAGTTATGCTGATAAGCACTGCGTGGACATAATGGGGTGACACAGCACCTGTCACAGTGATGTACTGCATGCTCGTGAAAGGTGAGGAATATCCTGCATAGGGGAGTGATGCTCAGAAACACTGAATGAACACAGTGGGGTGACATGGCACCCATCATGGTGGTGTACTGTGTGCTGGTGAAAGGTGAGGGACTGCCTGTACAGGGGAGTGATGCTAATAAGCAGCTGCATGGACATAGTGGGGTGACATGACACTCATCACGTTGGTGTACTGTGTGCTGGTGAAAGGAGAGGGATTGACTGCTCTGTGTAATGATGCTCAGAAGCTTTGCAAGAAGACTCTGGTGCAAAAGGGCACACATCAAGGTGGTATGCTGCATGCTGGCAAAAGGTGAGAGATAGCCTGCATGGGGGAGTGATGCTCAGAAACACTAATGAACACAGTGGAGTGACTTGGGCACCCATCACGGAAGTGTACTGCGTGCTGGTGCAAGGTGAAGGACTGCTTACACAGGGGAGTGACGCTTCTAAGCACTGCATGGGCACAGTGGGGTGACTCAGCACCAGTCATTGTGATGCACTGTGTGCTGGTGAAAAGTGAAGGACTGCCTACATGGCGGAGTGATTCTCAGAAGTACCTGATGAACACAGTGGAGTGACTTGGCACAAATTACAGTTGCATTCTGTGAGCTGGTGAAAGGTGAGAAATTGCCTGCACTGTGTAATGATACTCAGAAGAATTGTATGAAGACTGTTGCAAAAAGGCACATATCAAGGTGCTGTACTGTGAGCTGGTGAAAGTTGAAGGACTGACTGCACTGGTGAGTGATGCTCAGAAGCACTACATGAACACAGTGGTGCGCCATGGCACCCATCTCCATGGTGTAATGTGTGCTGGTGAAAGGTGACTGACTCCTTGCATGGAGGAGAGATGCTCAGAAGCACTGCATGGATACTATTGGGTGCCACGGCACCCATTCTGGTGGTGTACCGGTGTTGGGGAAATCTCAGGGACTGCCTGCACTGCGGAGTTACACTTTGAAGCACTGCAGGAGCACAGTGTGCTGACATTACACCTATAACTGTGCTGCTCTGTGAACTGGTGAAAGGTGAGGGACTGCCTCCACAGTGGAGTAATGTTCAGAAGCACAGGCTTGAACACAGTGCGGTGAGATGTCACCAATCACGGTAGTGTACTATGTGCTGGTGAACGCCTGTGTGGTGACATCTTACCCATTTCTGTGGTGAACTGTATGCGGGTAAAAGGCAATCAATCAATCAATCAATCACTCAAGTCTTTATTTATCCAGGAGAACACCTTTGAACAAGCTCATTTACAAGGTGGACCTGCATCACACAAGGTCAAGGAACAATACAATACAATTATGTACATGCAATAAATAGGCATTATCATACATAACACTGAGCGGGAAAATACATACTGTGCCAAGGTAAATATGATCAGAGGATATCTTGGCTGTAAGAAAAATAGAAAAGGTGAGAGGAAGGGAAGCAAGTAGCAAAAGCAACAGAATTAAGCAAGTTATATTATCAGAACTTTTATGGACGCAAGTCAGGCTTTGGAAGGTGTGTGTACGGAGCAAAACACCACCTAGGTGGAGCTATAGAGACAGTGCTCTATAAGCCCATAAAATGAGCTGAGGCACCTTTGGGGAGGTCGGGGGTAGGAAAGGGTAAGGAAAGCAGCATAAGAGGATACATTTAGTAGGGAAGAGGAGGTCAAGGAAAAGTGATATAGCATAGGGCAGGGGAAGGAGTAGGCAAAAGAGCATTTTAGGCACGAGGAAAGCAGCTGCATAACTCCTTAACAGTTTTTGCAAACAAGGTTATAAAAGCTGTGAGACTAGTGGAGGTAATGGAGTGCTGCACTGTGGAGTGATGCTCAGAAGCACTGCATGAACACAGCAGAGTGACATGGCACCCATCATGGCGGTGGACTGAGTGCTGTTGAAAGGCAAGGGACTGCCCTCACAGGGGAGTGATGCTCTGAAGCATTGCATGAAGACAATGGAGTGACATGGCACCCTTACAGTGGTGTACTGTTTTTTGGGGAAATGTCAGGGACTGCCTACACAGTGGTGCAACATGGCACCCATCATGTTTGTGTACTGTGTGCTAGTGAAAGGTCAGGTACTGCCTGCACTGAGAAGCAATGCTGAGAAGCACTGTTTGAATACAGGGGATGGGGGATGGCACCCATAAGAGCTGAGTACTGCATGCTGATGAAAGGTGTGGGACTGTCTGCACAGGGGAGTGTTGCTCATAAGTACTGCATAAACATAATGGGGTGACATGGCACCTGTCTATACTGTGTGCAGGTGAAAGGCGAGGGACTGCTTGGACAGGGGAATTATTCTTATAAGCACTGCATGGACATAGTTGGGTGACACTGCACCTGTCACTGTGGTGTTCTGCATGCTGGTGAAAGGTGTGGGACAGACTACATGGGGGAGACAGGGAGTGATGCTCAGAAACACTGAATGGACAAAATGTGGTGACATGGCACCCAGCACGGTAGTGTAATGTGCGCTGGTGAAAGGTGAGGGACTGCCTGCACAGGGGAGTGATGCTGTCTAGCACTACTTTTACACAGTGGTGCAAACTGGCACCCATTATACTTGTGTGCTGTGTGCTGGTAAAAGGTCAGGAACTGCCTGCACTGAGGAGCGATGAACACAGTAGGGAGACATGGTACCCATTATGGTCATTTACTGTGTGTTGGGGAAATGTCAAGGACTGCCTGCACTGTGGAGTGATGCTCAGAAGCACTGCATGAACAGAGTGGGGTGACACTGCACACTTCACGGTGGTGTTCTACATGGTGGTGAAAGATGTGGGACTGCCTGCACTGTGGAGTGATGCTCACAAGCACTGCATTAACACAATGGCATGACATGGCACCCATCACAGTGGTGTACTGCATGCTGATGCAAGCAAGGGACTGCCTGCGCAGGGGAGTGATGCTCAGAAACACAGTTTAAACACAGTGGGGTGACATGGCACCAATCCCAGTGGTGTGTTGCATGCTGATGAAAGGTGAGAGACTGCCTGCACTGGGGAGTGATGCTAAGAAAGACTGCAGGTACACAGTGGTGCAATATGACACCCAACATGATTGTGTACTGTGTGCTAGTGAAAGGTCAGGTACTGTCTGCACTGAGCATCGATGCTGAGAAGCACTGCTTGAACACAGGGGGAAGGGAATTTCACCCATAAGATCTGAGCACTGCATGCTGGTGAAAAGTGAGGACTGCCTGCACTGTGATGTGTTGCTCATAAGCACTGCATAAACACAGTGTGGTGACATGGTACCTGTCAATACTGTGTGCAGGTGAAAGGTGAGGGAATGCATGCACAGGGGAGTTATGCTTATAAGCACTGCATGGACATAGTGGGATGACATGGCATCCATCACAGTGGTGTACTGCGTGCTGGTGAAAGGTGAGGAACTGGCGGCACAGGAGAGTGATGCTTATGAGCGTTGCATTGACACAGTGGGGTGACACGGCACCAGTCACGGTGGTGTACTGTGTACTGGTGAAGGGTGAGGGACTGCCTGCATGGGAGAGTGATTCTCAGAAGTACTGTATGAACACAGTAGAGTGAAGTGGCACCAATTACAGTTGCATTCTTTGAGCTGGTGAAAGGTGAGGGATTGTCTGCACTGTGAAATGATGCTCAGAAGCATTATATGAAGACTGGTGTAAAAAGGCACACATCAAGGTGGTGTACTGTGTACTGGTGAAAGGTGAAGGACTGACTGCACTGGTGAGTGATGCACAGAAGTACTACATCAACACAGTGGTACACCGTGGCACCAATCTCCATGGTGTAGTGTGTGCTGGTGAAAGGTGATAGACTCCCTGCATGGAGGAGCGATGCTGAGCAACACTGCATGGACACAGTTGTGTGCCATTAGGGTGGTGCACTGGGTGTTGGAGAAATGTCAGGGACTGTGGAGTTTTACTTTGAAGCACTGCAGGAGCACAGTGTGGTGACATCGCACCTATAACTGTGCTGCACTCTGCATGCTGGTGAAAGGTGCGGGACTGAATGCACTCTGGAGTAATGCTCAGAAGCACAGGCTTGAACACAGTGTAGTGAGATGTCGGCAATCATGGTAGTATACTGTGTGCTGTTGAAAGGTGAGGGAGGGCCTAATCTGTGGAGTGATGCTCAGAAGCACTGCCTGAACACTGTGTGCTGACATCTTCCCCATTTTGGGGTGTACTATATGCTGGTGAAAGGTAATGGAGTGTTGCACTGTGGAGTGATACTCAGAAGCACTGCATGAACAGAGCAGAGTGATATGGCACCCATCATTGCAGTGGACTGAGTGCTGCTGAAATCTGAGGGACTGCCTGCACAGGGGAGTGATGCTCTGAAGCACTGCATGAAGACAATGGGGTGACATGGCAACCATTACAGTGATGTACTATGTTTTGCGGAAATGTCAGGGACATGCCTGCATTGTGGAGTGATGCTCAGAAGCACTGCATTAACACAATGGGGTGACATGGCACCCATCACAGTGGTGTGCTTCGTACTAGTGAGATTCGAGGGACCACCTGCACAGGGGAGTGATGCTGAGAAACACAGCTTAAACACAGTGGGGTGACATGGTGCCAATCCCGGTGGTGTACTGTGTGCTGCATGCTAGTGAAAGATGAGGGACTGCCTGCACTGGGGAGTGATGCTCAGAAACACTTCATGGGCACAGATGTGCAACATGGCACCCATGATGACTGTGTACTGTGTACTAGTGAAAGGTCAGGTACTGCCTGCATTGAGGAGCAATGCTGAGAAGCACTGTTTGGATACAGGGGATGGGGGATGACACCGATAAGAGCTGAGTACTGCATGCTGTTGAAAGGTTAGTGACTGTCTGCACAGAGGAGTGTTGCTCAGAAGCACTGCATAAACATAGTGGGGTGACATTGCACACTTCACGGTGGTGTTCTACACGCTGTTGAAAGATGTGGGACTGCCTGCACTGTGGAGTGATGCTCACAAGCACTGCATTAACACAATAGCATGACAAGGCACCCATCACAGTGGTGTAGTCCATGCTGGTGAAGGGCGAGGGACTTCCTACACAAGCGAGTGATGCTCAGAAGCACAGCTGATACACAGTGTGATGACATGGTACCAATCACAGTGGTGTGCTGCGTGCTGCATGCTGGTGAAAGGTGAGGGACTGCCTGCACTGGCATGTGATGCTCAGAAACACTGCATGGCCACAGTGGTGCAACATGATACCCAGCATGCTTGTGTACTGTGTGCTAATGAAAGGTCAGGGTGTGCCTACACTGAGAAGTGATGCTGAGAGCATTGCTTGAACATGGGGTGGGGGAATGGCACATATAAGAGTTGTGTACTGTGTGCTGGTGAAAGGTGAAGGACTGCCTGCCTTGTGGAGAGATACTCAGAAGAACCGCATGAACACAGTGAGGCAAGATGCCACTCATCATGGTTGAGTTCTGCGTGCTGGTGAAAGGTAAGAGACTGCCTGCCCTGTGTAGTGATGCTCAGAAGCACTGCATGAACACAGTGGGGTGACATGGCACCCATTATGGTGGTGTACTGCATGCTGGTGAAAGGCGAGGGACTGCCTGCACAGGGGACTGATGCTTATAAGCACTGCATAGACACAGTGGGGTGACAAGGCACCTGTCACTGTGGTATGCTGTGTGCAGATGAAAGGTGACTGATTGCCTGCACAGGGGAATGATGCTTATATGCACTGCATGGACATAGTGGGGTGCCATGGCATCCTTCAAGGTGGTGTACTGCTGCTGGTGAAAGGTGAGGGACTGCCTACATGAGGGAATGAATCTCAGATGCACTGAATGAACACAGTGGGGTGACATGGCACCCATCATGGTGGTGTACTGTGTGCTGGTGAAAGGTGAGAGAGTGCCTACATGAGGGAATGAATCTCAGATGCACTGAATGAACACAGTGGGGTGATGCGGCACCCATCATGGTGGTGTACTGTGTGCTGGGGTGAAAGGTGAGGGAGTGCCTGCATGGAGGAGTGATGTCCAGAGGCACAGCATGAACACAGTGGAGTGACATGGCACAAATTACGGTTGTGTTCTGTGAGCTGGTGAATGATGAGGGATTGCCTGCACTGTGTAATGATGCTCAGAAGCACTGTATGAAGAGTCTGGTACAAAAAGATACACATCACGGTGGTGTACTGTGTGCTAGTGAAAGGTGAAGGACTGCCAGCACTGGTGAGTGATGCTCAGAAGAACTGCATGAACACAGTGGGGCTCCTTGGCACCCATCATGATGGTGTACTGTGTGCTTGTGAAAGGTGATGGACTCCTTCCATGGAAGAGCAATGCTCAGAAACACTGCATGGACACAGTTGGGTGACATGGCACCCATTACGGTGGTGTACTGGGTGTTGGGGAAATGTCAGGCTTTGCCTGCACTGTAGAGTGATATTTAAATGCATGGCAGAAATACAGTGGGGTGACATCGCGCCCATCATTGTGCTGCAGTGCATGCTGGTGAAAGGTGAGGGACTGCCTGCACTACTAAGTAATGCTCAGAAGCACAGCTTGAGCACTGTGGGGTGACATGACACCAATTACGGTAGTGTACTGTGTGCTGGTGAAAGGTGTGGGAAGGCCGGATCTGTGGAGTGATGCTCTAAAGCACTGCATGATCACTGTGTGGTGACATGGTACCCATTTCTTTGGTATACTGCATTCTGGTGAAAGGTAAGGGACTGCTGCACTGTGGAGTGATGCTTCAAAGTACTGCACAGACACAGCACCATGACATGGTACACATCATGGCACTGTAGTGCATGCTAGTGAAAGGCGAGGGACTGCCTGCACTGTGGAGTGATGCTCAGAAGCACTGCATGAACACAGTGGGTGACATGGCACCCATCATGGTGGTGTAATGTGGGCTAGAGAATGGGTATGGTTTGCCTACACTGTGGAGTGATGCTCAGAACACTGCATGAACACAGTGGGGTGACATGACACCCATCACAGCAGTGTACTGCATGCTGGTTAAAGGTGAGGGACTTCTTGCACTGTGGAGTGATGTTCTGAAGCACTACTTAGACACAGTGGCTCAACATGGCACCCAGCATGCTTATGTGTTGTGTGCTAGTAAAAGGTCAGGAACTGCCTGCACTGAGGAGCGATGCTCTGAAGCACTTCATGAACACAGTCGGGAGTCATGGCCTCCATCTCTGTTGTGTACGGCTTGCTAGTGAAAATTGAGGGACTGCCTGCACAGGTGATTGATACCCAGAACCACTGCATGAACACAGTGGGGTGACATGGCACCATTAATGGCTGTGTACTGCATGGTGGTGAAAGGCAAGGGGCTGCCTGCACTGTAGAGCGATGTTAAGAAACACTGCATGAAGAAATTTGGGTGGCATGCCACCCATCATTGTGGAGTACTGCGTGGCTGTGAAAGGTGAGGGACTGCCTGTACAGGAGACGGATGCTCAGAAGCACTGCATGAGTCCAGAGGCACGACATGACACCCATCATGGTTGTTGACTGCATGCTGGTGAAAGGTGAGGTACTGTCTGTGCTCATTTAACTGCTATATGAGAAATAACACATACACTGCCTTATATGGTATGTATGTGCTTATACATCTAACTCTAACTTTTATTGTTTTTAGGGTAATCACTTTGACACACTAAAACACTTACACTGCTTCATGTTCTAAACAGTACACAATAGTACAGCATGGCATTGCAGCCATTTGAAAACTGACTAGAAAAGGTTAATGTACATTAGAGGGTTAACAGAGTGTCACACAGGTGCAAATGCACACACACACACACACACACACATAGAATTAGACGGCAGATAAGGGCTGCCTGGCCCACCCAGTCTGCCCATTTCCCTGCCTATGTAAACCCTCATATCCTGAAGCAGCTTACCTTCTCTTTCCTATCACTAGTGTTGCCTTCTGTCTATCCCATGCATTTCTGAATTCACCTATTGTTGTAGCCCATAAAACCTCTACAGGTAGGCTGTTCTATACATCTACCACACTTTCCATGAAAAAATACTCCATCACATTACCTGAGTCTCCCCCCTCCTGCCAGCATCATATTCTGACCCCTTGTTCTTGCACATCTTTTTTTGAAAGATTCTGCCCTCCTGAACCCTGTTGATTCCCTTGAGGTACTTGAATGTCTCTATCATATCCCTCTCTCCCTTCCTTTCTCCAGGGTACACATATTGAGGTCCCTCAGTGTTTCCTCTTATGTTTTCTGGTGCATTCCTTTCACCATTTTCATTGCCTTCTCTGGACCACCTCCTCTCTGTCTATGTCCTTCTGGAGATGTGGTCTCCAGAATTGAACACAGTATTTCAGATGTGGCCTCACCAATTGTCTGTACAGTGGCATCACCACCTGCTGTTTTCTACTGGTGATGCTTCTCCCTATGCACCCCAGCATCCCTCTGACCCTCCCCACCTCTTTCTCACATTGCTTGGCTATTTTCAAGTCATTCATTATAGTTACCCCCAGGTCCCAGTCCAGTTTTGTTGTTGTTAGTATCCCCCCCCCCACCATCGTGTATTCCTCTCCAAGATTCCTGTGCCCCAACTACATGACTTCCCTTTCAGAAATATAAGTGTGCTGTATTCATGCAGAATGCATACCACGTGCTAAATTGTGCAATGTTTGCATATGGCTCACACACACAAAGTGAACCTAAGCAAACCAGATCTAAAAAGCAAATCAGATTTGCATGCTGCAAGCTTGACATGTACACAACAAGTAAGCTGGTGTGAACATCTTCCAAAAATTACATCAGTTTCTCATATTGCATGCTTAACATGAGTGCAGCAGTTAAGCTGGTGCAAATCTCATCTAAAAATGCATTTGTTTCTATTTCTTATACTATTGCTAGCCATTAGTGCCATTAAAATACACTTTTAATTGAATTCCCATAAAAATTAGATAAACTCATTGTTTCTGGTCCTTTTGCAAGTTGTTTAATGGCTTTTGATTTTTATCATTAAATCACCATTAATTTGTAAATTATTGTCTGCTTAATGCATTGAATGCCTAGGATATAGCGAGCCTACATCCCTCATTCCAGATGTACGAAGAGGGACCTTTGTGTTGTGAAGCCTGATCTTTTTGTTTTGGACCATGCCAATCCCCATATTCATATTTAATGCTACAAATATGTTTATCCATGATTGTTTCAGCTCACTTACTTTCCCTTTGTCATTCTCTATGGAGCATATACACTGGTGCCATACTCAGCACTTATTGTGCTGAGTAGGGTCTTGGAAGCATGCACCATACCTCACATTTTGTCACTGAAATGAGGGACATGGACACTCAAAATGAGGGACAATGAGAGACACTAACCCACATGATGATCAGGACACATCATGAAACATGGATATGCAGTATTTCAGAACACAGTGGAAACCATTGCATTGCCACCTGAGAATGCATTTCTACCATAAAGCAGGGGTGCCATTAAATTAGGGCAGAGGGAGACAGTTGCCCCCCCCCCCATATTTGTGCCTAGGTTGTGTGGCAATAATGTCATTAAATTTGGATTTAATATTTTGCAAAATAAGTGCCCACCTGGCCTGTGTGCACTCACGCTGCAAGCACCATCACATGTGATGTGGATGAGCTCCAGCCAAGCAATATCACATGAGTCTTGCAACTGTGACACCGTCTTTCCAGCCACAGAGTAGACAGGCTGCACACTATAGCTTGCAGGAGTCAGTGAGCACTGAACTCTCAATAGCAGTGTTGTGGTGACATATTTTTGTTGGTCTACTCTTAGTGTGTCTCCTTCTCCCCTGGTGACTAAAGAGGCAGAAGGTGAGCTAGATGCTAGCTCAAGATTAAGCTATCTACTTACTCTACTAGGCTCACCTTGCAAAAAAAAAAAAAAATACAGCACAGACCCCCATGGCTACAAGCTAGTCTTAGCAATGGTGGTGTCAGCAGTGTGGGTGGTCTTCATAGGCCTTGATCAGTGCAGTGTGGCAGCAGCCACAAGCAGCAGCCAAGCAAGAAGCATGCAACCTAAGTTGGGTGGGTTCAGTTGATGAGTTGACTTGGTCAAGGACCACACTGAGGACCTGTGATGGTCTGTTCTAGCATCCAGCTTCTGGCAGAAGTACAGAGGGGGAGCAGACTGAAAACTGAGCTGCTGGCATACTGCGTCAGGCTGCAGGTTCTGGCCAGATGGCTGGGTAAGTAAAAGTAAATATGTTTTTTTCAGGGGAATCAGGAAGGAAGAAGGACTGAAATGCTGATGTGTTTCTCACATTTCTTCACCTTTAAGCAGCTTCATGACTCACAGAGGATGGATATTATATACATACATACATACATGCATACATAGATGTCAGCAGATTATGCCCATCAGCCCATCTACTCTAGGTAAAGAATGGAATGAAGTCAGGGAGAAATATCAGGACAAAGTTCTTTTTGGGGGGGAGACAGAAATTCAGCCAGGAAAAAAATTGGTAAGTAACTGGGTAGGTTTAAGCCCAAATCTGATGCACTGCTCCGGGGTACAGTATATACAGATGAATCTTTTACATTTGAATTTTTCCTGATATGCATATCACTTTTAAGTCAAACCAAATAAGTTTTACCTTTTAGAGATGTTATACACATTCTAGAGCTGTCCCTTCTTGCATTCACAGATCGATGAGTGGTATGGTATGTAGAGAGTATTGGAGCCCCACTATAGTCAGGCTTATGCCCCCCTCCCACATGAAGCTGACCTACACATCCCCATGCTCAGGCACATTATGTCAAAGGTCAAAGGAGACTGCAGGGGTGTGCACCATTGAAATAAATGGGGGTATTTTTTTATTGCTATTTTAAACATTATTGATGGAGAATTGGAGAATACTGAAAGACACTGCTCGACTAACAAGGGCCTTGTTAGTAGAACAGTGGCCTTCATTATTCTCCAACTCACCATCATAATGTATAAAATAGTAATAAAAAAATTACTCCATTCATTTCAAGGGGTTACGCCCCAACACTCTGACCCATGGACATCATCTCTTAAAGACTTCTGCCTCTAGCTCCCTAGTACTCTAGTAAGAGAGGTTTTACTTATAGTTATAATTGGTGGGTTGTCTGCAGCAGCATGGCCATACCCACTACAGTGTGTGTGCATGGGGGAGGGACTGGCCATGTGGGTGTCTGTCGAGTTATTGGTACTTTTGTGTTTGCCCCTTAAGTCGGTTTGTGTGGAGGCAGTCAAAACTATGAAGAAAAAATAGTAGGGGTACAGGCCAGGTAGAAGTAATTAAATGGTTTTGTGGGTAAGTGTGTATATTGCAGGTGGGAAGAACCACATGTGTTCCCATTGGTTCCGTATGTGTGCTACAGTTCAACTGTGAAACTGAGATAAGCGAGAGAAGAAAACTGAAAAGTTTAACAGTGGCTACAAGCATGCCACATGCATGCAGATGTATTCAGATATATATTGAAGCACTGTACAAGTGATCCATATGCGTGCAGACAGTATGGCTTAGTGGTTAAAGGCACTGAACTACGAGACTTGGAGGCATGAAGACCTGGGTTTGAATCTCATCAACCCCCACTTGTGTATGGTGTGATCTTGAGCAAGTCACTTAACTTTTATGTGTGTAGTTATCAGGACTACATGCTTTTTACACACATGCCACATGCATGCAGTCTTTTCCAATTTAAAATAAAAATCATGCTTTCCACACTTGCCTGCTGCACACATGCCATATGCATGCAATCAGTTCCAAATTAACATTTAAATCATACTTGCAGCATGTGTGTCACTTGGGTAGTTTTATGAGTGCAGCATGAAACATTTCATATAATTATTTCTGTAAGGGTTTGCACTTCTTTGTATTGAATGTAAGCTGCCACTCTCTTTACAACTCCTCCAACTTGCCTAGGTCTTTTCTCATTTTTTTCATCCCATCTGGAGTGTCCACCCTATTACAGATCTTTGTAATGTACGCAAAGAGGCTTCCCTTCCCTTTCAACCCTTCTGCAATGTTACAAATGAAAACATTGAAATGGGAATGGTCCCAGTACTGAGTCTTGTGTCATGCTGCTGGTCACCTCCCTCTCCTGTGATTGTCCTCTTTTTCCCACCACTGCCTGTGTCCTGTTGCTCAGCCAATTTCTCAGCCAATTTGCCACCTTGGGAGCCACTCATAGACTGATCATAGATACATAGATACATAGACAGTGTCGGCAGATAAAGGCCTATGGCCCTCCCAGTCTGCCCATTTGAGCTTGTAAGTTCAGTTTATGTTTTCCAAGAAGTCTGTTGCCCCTTACCCCTGACCTCCAGAATTTCTTTATGTCTATCCCATGCATTCTTAAATCCTGTGATTGTTTCAGCCCCCAACACTTCCTCTGGCAGGGTGTTCCACTTGTCCACCACCCATTCTGTGAAGAAATTGTTTGTCATGTTTCTTCTGAATCATCCTCCCTCCAACTTCATCCGATGCCCTCTAGTCCTGGAACATCTTTTTTGCTTAAAAATAGTGTATTCCTGCACTCTGTTCCTCCCTGTAAGAAACTTGATCAATTTGTTTACTAGCCTCCTGTGGGGTACGGTGTCAAAAGTCTTGCTAAAATCTAGGTGGGCCATGTCTATGATCCCCCCCCTCCAATCAACCACCCTGGTTACCCAGTCAAAAAAATCTATCAGATTTCTTTGACAAGATCAACCTACTGTGAATCCATGTTGCCCCAGGTCCTGTGCCCTGCTGGCCTCAAGATATGCCACAGTCCTTTCCTTTAGCGTGGATTCCATTATTTTCTCCACCACTGAAATCAAACTGACCAGCCTGAAATTCCCTGTCTCCACCATCAATCTCCATGATTCTAGCAGAATTTAGAGACCTTTTATAACAAGATCAGTGAACAATTAGATATTGGAATACCTTCAGATGTGTTTTTGCTTGACTTTGCCAAGGCTTTTGACAAAGTGCTACATACAAAACTTATTGATAAACTACTGAGTTTAGGATTTAATAAACATCTTGTTATTTGGATAAGAACATGGCTCACTGACAGATCTCAGTGTGTAAGAATACAAAATTGTATTTCATCTGAATGTAGGGTGGGAAGTGGTGTGCCACATGGGTTCATTTTGGGCCTTGTCCTTTTTAACATCTTTGTTAGTGATATGCATCTGGGAATCCATAATCATTTAATTAACTTTGCAGATGATACCAAATTGAGTGGTGAAGTTTGTAATTTTGGTAACCATCTATCATTAGTAAATGACTTGGCCCTAATAGAAAATTGAGCACTTACTAATGAAATGACTTTAAACTCAGATAAATGTACAATTTTACATTTTGGTATAAATAATCCTAACTATTCATATATTTTCAATCAAAAGCTATTAAAAAGTTCAACTTGGGACTTGGACCAAGGCATCATGGTTAATAATAAATTAACTTCAAGCGATCATTGCCTTATTACATCTGCAAAAGCAATGGACCTGGTACACAAAGTAAAGAGATCTTTCATAAACAAAAATAGTCCTTCCTATCTACAGGAGTTATATACGTCCAGTACTTGATTATGGGGCACAACTGTGGTCACCAGCAATTAAGAAGGATATACAATCTGTAGAAAAAGTACAAAGGGCTGTAGCCAGGATGATACCAACTAATAAAGGGAAAACATACCCCGAAAGGTTGCATAGTTTGGGCCTTCATTCTTTAGAAACACGAAGACAAAGAGGTGATCTTTTCTTCCTTTATAAACTATTAAATTCTAAACAACTTATGGAAGAATGTGGTATTGAATTCTATAATCTGCATTATAGTCTCAGGTCTCATAATAAACAACTGAAGCTACCAATAATAAACTCAAACAAAAGATGTAACTTCTTTACTGTTCAAGCAGTTAAGGCTTGGAACATGCTCCCTCAGTAACTGGTAGATATTTCAATGCTAAATTTGTTTAAAAACAAATTAGATGAGATCTTTTATAATAATCAAAGAATGGTATAATGTCCCATAGGTGTGGGAGACATTTGCGATGGGCCATGTGGCTCCCTTATATCTCTGAACACCTAGTAAACCTAGTAATAATAGCCTGCTTTGTTATACTAATGTGCATCAATTAATTTCAGAAAAATGAACAATAACAAGAATAAACAACATACAAACTCATTAAGTGATTTACATAAGTTAATGTGTTATTTACTGCTGTCTTTTTTAAATTCTTGCAGATCCCAGCATCTAAAATCTAAACTTCCTTCCACAGTCTCAATTACAGTTTATGACCAGGAAAGGCTGATAAAGTTAACATGTGTATGAGCTGTAAATCCTTCTTGAAAGAGAGTAGTACCTAGATTGAAGCTAGTAACCATGTTATCACACAAAATAGTCTGGTGCAACACTGCTCAGCTGAATGAACACAGCTGACTGCTTCAATTAGTGGAGTGATTGCACAAACCTCCAATTTTATCTAATCTGTTTGGAATCTGGAGAGATCTCTTTTTCTACTGGCATAACAGGATGTCTGCAGGGTTCCTTCCACTGTAGCTGTATAAAGCAGCAGCAGAAAGCATGGAGATTGTGTCACCTAACCAGTTTCACTTAGAGGCTTCATCAGATGGTGTGTGTTTGCTATCTGTCATTGAGCTTAGTTAAATACAAATCTTTTTTAAAGTGCCAGTGCAACATTATTGATACAATACTATTACATAGTGTACAAACTACAATATATACCATTTCTATAAGCACAATAGTGACAAACAAAAAACACACATAATTTAAATCTATTGCAAACTACACTAAAAGGACAATCTAGAAATAGCAGAACAAATTATTATATGTATAGGACAGAAACTAGCCTAAAGGTCCAACTGGTACTCATGGTACTTTTCCACATAGATTAAAAAAGTTTCTTCACATCCTGAGTGGTCCAAGAGTAGATATGGCATCCCTATAATTGCTAATAAGAGACAAAATGAGAGAGACAGAGAGAGAGAGAGATTTTCATACATATGGACAATACACATTACTTTATTTTATTTCTGTTTAATTCTGTGGATTAAATTCTATCATTCAGCCCTGGAACAAAGAGAGCTCCTAATTGTATAATCCACAATGCTTCCATTATAGCATCAGTAGGATCTGAGCTGTGCTATACCAGTCATACCCACAAGATTTGAGGCCAGTTACTTTTACTAGCAGACGTCTGTCTCCCACAGAGCACAATACCCAGTGCACAAGTTGAATTTTCTTGCCTTGATGCAGGCTATTGTAATTCAGTTCTATGAATAACTGTATGGAGCACATGTCACTGTTAGAACTGACAATAATTCACTGACCTATATCTTCACAGCAGCTAAATTTGATGCAGCCCGGTCACAGATAGCTCTCAGCTTTATCGCTGTACAGTATGACTACTGTGTGGAGTAGCGACCTGGTGTGAAGCACTCAGACACCAATGCCTTGTCTCACCACTCTCATCCTGATGTCTTAGCTGGAAATTCTGTAAAGATTCCTGAGCCTGCTGTCAAAGCATTGTGTGAAAAGTATGAAGCTGGTGAGTTACCTTCCCCCAGCTAGTGCCAATCAACTTATTGATAGGCTTGGACCATCTGCAGAGTGTCTACTTACAGTGTATTGTAATTTCTCTGCAATAGACAAGTTGTCTTTAACCCAGTTAAATTCAGCAGATTTACAGAAGGAACAGAGATGTGAATCTTGTTTCACAGACATTGTTCCTGTATTAGAAGAAGGAAAAAGGCCTGAACAAGTAACTGTGACCCAGATAGACACACTTCTGCTGTTAAGAGACTAGCTTAAATTAAAGTTAAGACATTGGGCTGAATTCTTAAGGACCCCTTAGATCACAACAATTTGCAGTGATCTGGGGTTATAGCAAACTCCGGGTGAATCAGGGACCCTGTGCCAAATTCTATAAAAACAGGGGTCCCTGCACCAAAAACCTGGGAGTTGCCACACCCTCAGGCTAGTGCCAAACAAGTAGTTCACCTGTATGAACTGCCACAGGGAACAGGCTTTGCCATGCCCAGTGCAACACTAGAGAAGCAGAGATGGTTGGGGTGTGATGAATCATGTTTTCCAGGAGGGGGCCAAGGGCAAAAGGGGCATGGGGATGCCATATGGGAGCTGGGGAGATGGTGGGCATGTGATGGAGTGATGTGGTACCCAGCAGGGGTGCCGTTTATATAACTATTAAGCTAATGGGATGGTACCACGGGAGGGCCAAGGATAAACAGTGATAGAGGTTGGGGATGTTACCAGGGCAGGTCTGACCTGGGGCCATGGCACTGTTTGTCCCTTGAATCCCCCTGTGGTACCATCACATCAGCTTAATAGCTATATAAATTGCACCCCTGACAGGTGCCACATCACCCCCTTGCATTCCCACCATTTCCCCAATACCTCCTATGGAACCTATGTGCTCCATCTGCCACTGGATCCCACTTTCAGAGCCTACCCAAATTTGCCAAATTGGCAAGTGATGCTTATACCATCTCATGGCTGGTGTAGGCTGAGCTCCTTGCTTCTCCTGCAGTGGGGCTTACAGAATAAAAAAAGGGGATGGTGCAGCCCCACCATGGCCCAAGCCCCCTTGTGACCCAGTGAATGTGTGCTTTACCCACAAGCATGGTACAAGAGGACTTTACTGCATGGCATCCTGCTGTCATCACAATTGGAATTTGAGAATTTAGATCATTCCAAACTATGATGCAAGGTGCCATTGGCATCATCCCTGTTTGGTGCAGGCACATTGAGTCATAGTTTTGCCTTTGAGAATTGGGCCCCTGGTTTGCTAGTGTAAGAATGTATGGAGCCTAACGAGATCTTGAGAAGGCAAATGCTTTTAACTACAAAGTATGAACGAACTGTGATCCAGGCTCTACATGATGAAATGGGACTTTTGGGTTTTGAGTTCTGACAGAATCCTGGACTTGGTCACATCAAGGTTCTTCTCACCCAGAATGAGTGCAGAAGTGGATAAAAGTTGGGATCAGTGTTCATCGTGTTTGCAAAGCAAAACTCTTCCAAAATGAGCTGTCCTTCTTGTTAATATTTCCACCCATGGAACTTGTGTGTATTGATTTACTCAGTTTGGAGCCAAAGAGTAAACATGTGGGAAATGTACTAGTTGTGGCTGGTCACTTTTCTTGATATACTCAAGCATTCCTGACCATGGACCAAAAAGCATCTGCTGTTACCAAACTGTTAATAGAAAAGTTTTTTTTGTGCATTATGGAGCTCCAAAAAGAATAAATTCTGATCAAGGCAGAGATTTTGAGAGTTGTATTATAAAAGAACTGTTATGCCTGTGGGGGGTTAGTAAGTCTTGCACTACTCTGCATCACCCTCAAGGTCATCCTCAACTGAAGAGATTCAGTTGAACTCTGTTGAATATGCTTGGAACATTGGATCCCAAACAAAAGTCACAGTGGGGTCTAAGAAATCAGTACCTTGTACACGCTTACAATTGCACAAAGAATGATGCTACAGGCTATTCACCATATTACCTAATGTTCGGGAGGGAGGTAAGGCTCCCAGTGGACTTGTGATCTGGAGTGTTTTCTGATGGTGCCAGACCTGTAACCTACCTACAGTATGTCCAGAAACTCAAAGATGAATTGAACTTTGCTTACTACCTGGCCTCAGAGGCAGCCATGAAAAAGAAGCAAGACAACAATACCCACTGTTTGTCCCTGGACCAACCCCATTCACCACATTGGTACACTGTGATTAGAACACTTCATGGCAGGTTTAAGTTGAGCCCCTTGCTGTGCCCAGTGGCACAGGGGGTAGATATTGCCTGACAAACCTGATAGAGTTTTTGACTAGGTTACTGGGAAGGGGGATCAGGGAGGAGTGGTGAATGTGGCCTACCTGGATTTCAGTAAGACCTTCAACACTGTTCCACACAGAAGACTAGTAAACAAGCCAGACAGCATGGGAGTGGGTCCAAAGATAGCAAAATGGGTACAAAGTTGGCTAAGTAACAGAACCCAGAGGGTAGTGGTAAATGAAATTCACTCAGAGGAAGGTAAGGTAACCAGCTGGGTTCCACAGGGGTCAGTACTGTGACTGGTCCTCTTCAATGTCTTTATTAGCGACATTGCAGAGTGGCTAGAAGTAAAGGTATGCCTGTTCTTGGATGACACAGAAATCTGCAACAGAGTGGACATACTGGAGGGGGGTGGAGAAAATGAAGGAAGATCTAAAATAGTGGAAGATTGCTCAACAGTTTGTCAGCTGGGATTCAATGACAAATAATGTAAAATGATGCATATAGGGCACAGAAAGCCAAGGGCAACATACCATTTGGAAGGGAGGTGTTAAGAACAATAAAACAGGAAATGGACCTGGGGGTCATCATATCTTATGACCTGAAGGTAGCAAAATAGTGTGATAAGGCAATAGGAAAGGCTAGTAGGATGATAGGGTGCATAGGGAGGGATATCACCAATAGAATAAGGGAGGTAGTGTTACCCGTATATAAATCAATGGTGAGGCCACACCTGGAGTACTGTGTCCAGTTCTGGAGGCCCCATTTCTGGAAGAACATAGATCGGGTGGAGGCAGTACACAGAAGGGCAACCAAAATGGTGCATGGCCTGCATCAGAAGCCCTACGAGGAAAGACTCAAGGAATTAAATATGTACTCACTGGGAGAAAAGGAAAAAAACGGGAGACATGATAGAAACATTGAAATACCTCAAGGGTACCAATAAGGTACAGGAGAGTAACATATTGCATAGACAGAGATGCTCAGGGATGAGGAGGCATGATAAGAAGCTGGAAGGGGGGAGACTTAGAGAGGATGTGAGGAAATATTTCTTCACAGAAATGGTGGAAGACACCTGGAACAAGAAATCAGCTGAGGTGGTGGGTACTGAAATGGTAACAGGTTTCAAACATGCATGGCTAGACACAAGAGACATTAGTAACAGCTGTGGGGGGGGGGAATAGAGATCAATTAGGGTCTACGGGGAGGTTGGCAGGCATTGCATCCCATGAGGCTGGTTGTACCATACCTATCACCAGGCTGAGTAATTTATTCTCTAGGTGGAGGCACAGCACTATATTTCTTTTCTTTCTGGATACAAACTCCCACAAGGAGTTTCAAAGAACCCAGGCCCCCCTCAACCTTGCAGGTCTCTGTATGTGTAAGGCAGGGGTTGTAACTGAAGCTTCCCAACTAAATACATGGTGACTTGGCTACATGTACTTCTAGATATTTTTCTCAAGTAACAGAATGTATTTGTCAGAGTGCTGCATGCTGTTACATGGCGCTACGCTGTGTGTCAGTCACCCCACCACAGTTCTTGTAATACACTTTCATGGAAACTGTGCAAAAAAGCACAATATACATACGTTCTGCAGGCCCTGAATTGTTTAACAAGTACTAGGAAAAATATGTCAAGCTGCTACATATTGCTACATGGTGCTACACTGTGTCTCAGTACCAGGCACATTTCTTGTAATGCACTTTAGTGGATATGGTGCGAAAAGCACAATATACATTGAAGTATCAGGGTAATTACTGGGTCCGGTTCCCTGACCCAACTTCCAAGGGTTGTTCCATGTCTGGGAATGAGTTCTCTGAACTGTCGGGAACAGCCACCCTATTGAGAAATTCAGCTTGACGGGGACTTCCGGTGTGATGGCTGCCTGAGTCGGGTCAATCGCGAGTAGCTCCAGAATCAACCTCGCTCAAATCTAGCTTTGCAAAGTCTTTTAAACATCCCCTGCAGTTTTTATAAAGTTCAGGAGAAGGCGCAACTAACCCGAACGGTTTTCAGGTTGAAGAGACGAGAATCCGGGGGAGATGGATGCTGAAATGAAGAAGGACACATTGAAGCACACACCTCCCTCTACTCCATCCAAGGAGAAGCAGTCTAAAAGATCTAAAGCCCAGGAAGAAGACCTGAGCTCAGCCAGTTCTAAGCCAGAAGTGCTTAGTGAGAAGCGATTCTTAGAAGAGTTAACACCCATAAAGGATACACTACTAGTGTTAGCCTTGGAGTTGAGAGGCATGAGGGCGACTTTAGATCAGCTTACTATTCGGATCTCGGATAACGAGGCTCACATATCCTCATTGGATGATTGGCGGCAGCGTCAAGAGCCAGAAATGGGGCAGCTGAGGCAAAAGCTTAAGAAAGCTGAGGATAAACTAGAAGATCTCGAGGGGAGATCGTGGAGGAACAACTTGGTCGTATTGGGATTGCCTGACGGGGAAGAGTGGCCAGTACCAGTAGCGTTTGCCCAGAAACTCTGTGAGAGGTTAGCAGGGCCATCTCCTAATGGCCCCACTTATATAATTGAGACAGCACATTGCTCCCTGAGGCCTATGCCGCCTGTGGGCTCCCCTCCCAGGCTCTTCTTGTTCAAGCTGCTCAACTTCCTGGATAAGCAATACATCATTGCCAAATTAAAAGAGCTGCAAGAAATTAAATGGGAAGGAAAAAGGATAAGGGTGGCACAAGACCTGCCATATACGGTCTGACAGAAGCGCTCTGCCCTCCACCCTGTGGTCTCCAAGCTCATTTCGGCGAGTATCAAATTTAGAATTAGATACCCAGCAACGTTGCAAATATCCCACAAGGGGAATTGGCACTCATTTGAAACAGTGGATAAAGCAACGGAATTCTGCAAACATAGGTTCCCAGATTTGTTTAAATGAGTTTGCAGTGCCATCTAGTGGACATTGGATGCAAATTTGAACTCTTGTTGCGTGATGTGCACTGTGTGAACCTGTTCTTTTTATTTGGTTTCTATATAATTAGAAGGACATCCTGGGTTTAGATAATAATAATGAAGGCTTGCGAGTACACTGAGGTGGCTTGTGCCTCTTACATAAATATGGGACCAGGCTCATAAAGTAATATGATAAACAAGGGGGGATTATTTTCTATGTTACTCAAAGGTTGAATGACTGTTAACTATTGGCGGGAAGAGCGAAGTAATGGTATCATTAATGAGGGATACTTTCCCTTTTGATGTTTATGTAACCGAATGCTTGTGCAACCAAAGGGTTGAAATAGCAGTTTAGATACTATTTTAAGTAACCTTGACTTGGAAGTGGATGGGTTTAAATTTTGTTGGTGGCAAATAGCATTGTATCTCGATTTGGAAAGTTTCAATTTCAAATATTTATAGGGTTAGTTACCTGGTCTCTTTTTGTAATTTTTTGACAACGAGATTATGGAATCTTACACCTAGGCATCTATTTCACTCGCAATTACCATTGTAAGTTCGGGGGAAGTATTTTGGGGGACAAAAATAATTCCTAAGATGGGAGTGAGGGAGGAGGGGTGTAGGGTGAGAGAACTCATCAGGCGGCATGGACGTCATCATGCCAGAGAGGGAGGTGTGAGTTCAGTCTTTAGGACTGGGAGATATAAATGTACCACTAGAAAGAATACAGAGAGCAGCGGGAGGGTAAGGAGGGTGGGGGTGGGATTTAGGGGTTGTGGGAAAGGTGGGAACATGGGGACCTGTGGATGTAAGGGTAGGGGGGAGAAGGGGAGGACATGGGATAGGAGGGAGGAGGGAGGAGGAGGAGAAGAGAGGAAGGGGGGAAGGGGGGACAGGGAATGGAGCCACTTTTTGGAACAGTATATATGGGTGCTAAGTGCAAGAGTTACCAATATGAGCTCCTTTAATAAAGTATATTACTATGAAAATGATATCATGGAATGTTAAGGGCATTAGGTCCTGGGTAAAGTGGCTTCAAATAATTAAGCACCTAGCAGTGCTGAATTGTCAAGTTGCTTTACTGCAGGAAACGCATATACTGGAAGGAGAAAATAATTTGCTAAGGAGAGGACCAATTGAGACAGTATATGCAGCAGGGAAATCCACATCCCAGTGTGGGGTTGCAAAATTGTTTACCAAAAGGACTCAATTTTTAGAATTGCAAAAGGTAGTTGATCCTCATGGAAGATTCCTCTTCTTGAGAGGAATTTTAGAAAACAGAGAAGTTCTGGTTGGTACTATATATGGGCCGAACAGAGATTCCCCGGAATTTTTTGTTAACCTTTCACTAAATCTTGCTCCCTTCAGTAGTCTCCCTATGATATTATCAGGAGACTGGAATTTAGTGATAGACTCCAATTTGGAAAGGTCTGTTTTAACAGGGCAGATTCTTTCCCCAGCCCAGAGATCCCTTCGAGATTTAAGGGATACATATGGTCTGCGAGATCCCTGGTGGGTTCTGAACCTGGATGCAAGGGCTTATACCTATTATTCTCCTGTGCATAAATCTCTCTCCCGAATTGATTTTTTCCTGCTGGATCAAAGGGTTATGTCAGGTTTAGTGGATAGTGGGATTGCCCCCAGAGTGCTTTCTGACCGTTCTTCAGTTTGGCCGAAGGTTAATTTAGTTTCACATATCCATAAGGATACTATCTGGAAACTAAATTCCCAGCTCCTCAGCCAGGAGGATACAGTTAAAATGATTAAGGATCTTATACAGCAATTTATGGCCCAGAATGATGCTTCTATCTCTGATTTTGATAAAATATGGTGTGCATTAAAGTGCTGTTTACAGGGGGAATTTATTAGAATATCGGCTACCGAAAAGCGGAAGCAGCAAGTTAAGGTTAAGGCCCTGTTAGAGGAGATCGAGATCTTAGAAAGTTCACTATCAAATCCTCCATTAGAGGAAGAGATATTGCAGTTAGAGGTCCTGAAAAGTGAGTATGCGGAAATATTGAGAGAGAGAGCGGAATATGCTCTCTTTAAAACTCAAGCCAAATACACTGAGCAAGGAGAGCGAGCTAGTCACCTCCTGGCGATGAGGCTAAGAAAGCAGGAGGAATCCTGATTGATTCCTTATGTTTACTCCCTATCAAATAATACTGTCTTAACAACTCCTAGACAAATTGCTAAAGAATTTGAACACCCCCGCACTTGTACACCCTCCCCAGAAAATGCTCCTTCACCCAAAGAAATCTGGGAATACTTGTTAGCCACATCACTGCCTGCATTAGAGGTAGCCCAGCAAGAGTTCCTGATTAGCACTGTCTCTTCTCAGGAAATTAGAGATACTATCAATTCCTTAGCCAGAGACAAAGCTCCGGGCCCAGATGTCTTTTCGTCCAACTTCTATAAAACTTTCGAAAAAGAATTAACCCCTATCCTCCTACATTTATTTAACTTTATATGCCAAAAGGGAATTACGGATAAGACACTCCTGGAGGCCATTATAGTTGTATTGCCAAAGTCTGGTAGGGAGAAAAATAAGGTTACGAATTTTCATCCCATTTCATTGATGAACTACGATATAAAAATATTTACTAAAATTCTGGCTGTATGGATGGCTAAGGTTTGGATGGGGCTACTGAGTCCTGAGCAAGTTGGTTTTGTGCAGGGTAGAGTCTCATTGGACCACATCCATAAATTAGCACATATTTTCTCCGTGTCCAGGGAGGCGGACAAACCAATGGCGTTGGTTTCCCTGGACACGGAGAAAGCACTTGACAGGGTAGATTGGGTATTTCTCTTTGATACTCCAGCAGTAATGGGTTTTCCTTACCCCTTTATTTCCTGGGTTAAATCATTATATTCTGGAACTAGGGCAAAGGTGTACTGTAGTGGAGTTTTTTCTTCTGCTTTCCCCTTAAAATCTGGCACCAGACAGGGGTGCCCACTCTCTCCGTTACTATTTAATTTATATCTGGAACTGCTAATAAGATGGTTTAAAGCCTCTCCAGGAATTCAGGGGATTAAGGTAGGGAATTTTCATTTAAAAATATCAGTTTATGCAGATGATATCCTCCTCCATATTTCTAACCCCTACGAGTCCATTCAATCTGCCCTCCAAATAAGTCACAATTTCGGCACAGTATTGAATTATAAACTCAATATTGGTAAATTGGAGGTAATGCCCTTGAATCCCCTGCTCTCTAGAGATGATATTACCCTGCTCTCAATGGTGTGGTCTACTCAACTCAAGTATTTAGGTCTAACACTCTCTACATCTGTATCCTGGATGAAAAAGCTGAACCTAGACAATCTGGTTAAAGAAATTCGACTAGATTTGAATAGGTGGAGCTCCTTGCATTTATCCCTTCAGGCAAGGATTAGTGTCATTAAGATGAATTTTCTGCCGAGGGTATTTTATCCACTCAATATGTTAAATTTTTATCTTCCCCTGAGTTGGTTCCGTAGACTCCACAATATTATCTCACTGTTTATATGGAGGGCAAGACCCCACGTAGAGCATATAATCAGCTTAGTGCTCCTAAGCAGTGGGGGGGGGCCTTAAACTCCCCAATTTTTTCCATTATTACCTAGTCAGTCACATGGCTAAGTATATGCGTTGGGGGGCTAACCTAAGGGACACAAGAACTGCCTCCAATCTTCCTATTTGGCTGCAGTTGGAGCGAAACCTACTAGCTAAATGTTCCCCAGAGAGTCTCTTATTTGTCGGCCCAGGTAGGTTAGCCAGCGATTTAAAAGGCACAGTTTTATACATCTCGCTAAAGATGCTCTCACAACTTTGCAGGACCATGAAATGCAATAACCAAATGGATCTGTCACAACCGGTATTCAATAACCCAAATTTTAAAATTGGGGATAGAATTATAAGGGCTCCCAATGAATGTTCAGACCTCCAAATTAAAGTTTGTGATTTGCTGCTAGACGGTATACTAAAAGAGACACAGGAGATTTTAATCTCTTTACGGCTTCCCAATAAATACTCCTTCTTAGGTATCCAACTTAGGCATGTGTTAATAAAGTGGTTTGGTTTAAAAAGATGGAATACACAGCAGCCTTCTCCCCTTCAGCAGTTTCTTGACTGTGTTAACCAGCCACATGCTATATCCCACCTGGTGTCATGGATATACTTGGCACTTAATTCAGAGGTGGTGGGCCAGTCTAGTTACTGGATACAACAGTTCCCACAAGAGAATTTTTCCTGGGAGAAAATCTGGGATGGAGTTTATCAGTATATCAACAATGATCACTTAAGGCTAATGCAGTTTTATATTCTGCATAACATTTACTACACTCCAGTTAAGTTGCATGGAATGGTCAAGACACAGAGTAACTTGTGTTTTAGGTGTGAAGCAGCCCCTGGAACACTATTTCATACATTATGGGATTGCCCCAAAGTAGCATCCCTTTGGAGTGTTATTAGTGATAGAGCGGATCCACTGTTAGGGCTGCAAGACCTTTTCTCACCACAGATTTGTATTCTGGGGGATTCCTCTACTGTTCCTTTCAAAGAGAAAAAATATTACATGGTCATTATTTCCCTGTCAGTAAAATGGCTTGTACTTCGATATTGGAAGGACCAGCATGTGATGTCTTACTTAGAATGGGTTAAGGAGTTATTATATGACCTAAGAATTGAAAAAGCAATTGCAAGTTTAAGGGGAAAACTTCCCCTGTATAAATCTAGATGGGACAAATTTCTTACGCTTTGGCCTCTCTCCCTTTCCTCCTAATGAAGCAGGGTGGAACTAGAGTAGTAGTGTAGGGAGGATAAAGTCCCAATAGGCTGCCCTATAGTAACTCTAAGAGGAACTATTTTAAGGCTCGTGTTTGTATGAGGGTGGGCACCATTGGGGAAGTATTTGTGGCTCTGGGGATAGAGGTGGGAAGGGTAGGGGTGGGAGGTAGGGGAGGAACTATATATTACTTGATTGGAGGGCATGCAGATGTTTTCTTTTTGCCTTTTCTGCATTGTATGTCACAAGTAAATCATTGAGTTATAATTGTATGGTATTTGTATTTTGGAGTTTTCATGCCCTTGTACCATTATATGTCTTTATTCAAGATGTAGGACTAAAGTTGAAATGTTGTACTTGATGATAAAAGAATAAAGTTTATTTAGTTTTAAAAAAAAGAAATTCAGCTTGACTAAGGTGAAGTCTATCCAGATGTGTTGATAATGCACATGGTTGAGTGTCCAATTTGGTAATTGTTACTGTATAACCACCCTAGTTCAATCATGGTCTAATCTATTTGTCTGATTAAAATGACCTGATCCTAAACCTTTGCAGTTATTTTTTTAATATTTTTGTACAACTTATATACCAATAGTCACAATTAAGTTTTACCCCTTCATTCTTAGTCAACAACTTTATAAGTAAAAATATTTAATCGAAAATAAATACTAGGAAATGTCATATTGTCTTAATTCTTTACTTAAAACGTGTATACAAAATTAACATTATTTTAATCAGCAGTGCAAGCAAACAATATATTTTTTAACTGGAGAGGAAGTCTCTCCTACTTTTAAATACAATCATGCAGAAAATATAAAATAAAATGCAATGATCATCCTTCTGTGCTCCTAATGTCAGAGATATAAACAATTCCTACCACACAGAGCCATAACCTGATGTTTCAAGTGAGGTCCTGACAGAAGGACATGCTGCCACAGCTCCTTCTTCTCTTCTGTTTACCTTGACTCAAATAGGGTTTGAATTTATATGTTTTGGGTGGAAGGCACCTGATGGAGCTCGTGTTCCAAAACCCAGACTAGTTTAATAATTACACTTTTTGTCCATTTCAAACATATGTTTGGCAGGAAAGCACCTGATAGACCTCGTGTTCCAAAACCTAGACTAGTGTAATAGTTAACATATATATATATATATATATATATATATATATATATATATATATATTTTTTTTTTTTAAAGTATGGTAAGTGTTTTTTATATTTATCCTGCTATGTTGTCATTTGAAATGGTGAAATTAATACACTAGTTGTACTTTTCAGACATGTGATAAAAACTTACATTTGCAATAGGTGGTAGAAAATGTCTTATTTTAGAAGTGAAATGTCATGTCAGATTCTTACTTCATAGCAGAGTGGTTTGTAACATCTTAAAACTCTGTAGCTAGCTTTAAAGCTCTTGTTGCTATAGAGGAAGTATCTTGTGGTTAGGCCTGCATTCTGTCTAGCAGGAAACTTTCTGACTTAGGAAAAAATTAGTTCTTTTTTACTTCCTCAAATAAATCTCACCATTCTACACCAATTCCAAACAAAATATTTTTTCAACTTTAAAATGTTAATGATGCAACTTAATATTGTAAAGGAGCTTGATATGATTTTGAAGTTAGTCTTCTAAAAAAGATCATAAACAACATATACTTTGAAATAAAATACATAATTAAATAATATTCTTGTTTTAAATTTATCTTTAATCTACTTCAAAGTATAGCACACTTAATTAAGTATTGAGTAAACAGCAGCTTAAGTCGAAATTATGCTTGGCAATAAGGTTTTTGTTTAACTTTATTCAGAAAAAGCAGAAGCAAAACGTTTTCAATTGTCATTGTTTAATTCAGAGAAGTGACAATAAGTCAAATCTATTTGTTAATTTGTCTCTGGAAAATAGTCAGAGGGTGGTTGCTCAATCATGTCCCCTATTTCTAGGAAGAGCAGCTTCTCTGGAATATTTGGATCAGGTAATCAAATATGGACTCGGGGAATTGCAGGTTCTGCAACTTCCACTCACTTGACAAAAATATATTGGTGAATGAAATGTTGGATCTGCTGGTTTATGCAGAGCATAAGTTTTTATGATATTAACCATAAGATAAGTTTGTCCATTACGTTGGAGCAATAAGCAGTGGTTATATTCAGGATGTTGCTTTTGCATATGAACTTTGATGCTGGCACTAAGTTGATGTCTGGGGTGCATCAGAATGATGTCAGTACACAGAATGCATCTGACATGAGTGCTGGTGAATGGTTGAAGAAACAAAGCAGTTGCTGAGATCATCCGCCATTTTCTGTCAATGGTGTTTGCCTTTTTGATATCTCAACATAGCTATGGCTGTATGAAAAATGGCTCATGTACCTTATTGTGCTGACAGCCATCCTCTGAAAGGCAACAGAAACAGGATGACAGCAGAAGTGCACACTATCTTTGGCAACTACAGAACAGTAAGGCAACAATAGTGAGACCAAGTACCACCAGTACTGTATGTAATTGGGATAACAACCAAGAATGCAATGTTTTAATCTAATTTAGTGGATTTTAACTTTAATTAGGGTAACTGAAGCTCCACTTTTTGCTGCTGTAGAATGTTTAGGTGTCTTAAAAATAGATTTTGTGTATTTTGTGCAGTTGAGTGCTTGTTGAAATTGCATGTTTTTGTTTTGTAAGGTAAGCTTTAAAATTGGCACAGTGCCTAGAACAGTGCTTAATTTGGATATAGAGTCTTGAATGAGGCCTTGTTGCGTGGTAGTAACTATTGGAGTTTGTAATATGAGGGGTACTTTTAACTGTTCAGCAGTTTAAATGTAATAGATTTATCTCTAAAACCAATAGTTTTTTTTGTATTAAAGATTAATTTAGTATATATTTTACAAAGTCATTACAAGACTTGTTTAATAATTTTGTATTTTTATTTATGTATTTATTATTTTTTTAAGGGAGCCAGGTGTTTTATTTGTTATAAGTTATTGTGGAAAGACGTCACAAACATCTAGCTAAAGTGATGTTTTCTGGCACATATTTTTGTGTAGCAAAACTGGTGGCCCAAGTGATATCAACTAATATGATTCACTATCAGGAAGCCCAGTATAGCCTATCTTGCAATCGCTGTGCCACCAATTAAGAACAGATTGTGACATTTGAAGCACACTGGCACCACCAAAAAAGAGAACATTTTTTCAACTGACGCATTGAAATTAACTTCGCCCACAGAGACAACCACACAATTAAGACTATGTAAAAAGTTCCTAACCACTGTTATGCATTGAGGGTGCTATTTACTGCAGGATGATATGTGTGTGTACTGTACAGGTATGTGGTGTGGATGTTGTGCCAGTAGAATTAGTGTATGACATTGTTAGATTAACAATGTTTGCTTGGTAGGATTGTTGGAGTTATGAATGGTATTGAGTAGATAAAGAATTAGTGTTTCTATGGAAGATAGGCATAAATTAAGAAGGTAAATGTGGCAATGAAGAATACTGTAATAATAACTTTTTGCAAAAGTTTACATGTGGCCCATTGCTGTGGTTTGTTCTTAACCTTACGTGATGCTGTGTGAGACATAGCAGGTTCATCCAACATGATATAATCAGTATTTGTCCCCGAATCCCCCCAAGGAATGATGGATGCTACAACAGTTTCACTTGTTGGTTGCTTATTGGCAAATTTACTTATGGCACAAATAATATATTTCCAAACACAGATTTTGAAGGCACAATTCAATTCCACACCAAATTTCTTTCAAAGCTTCCTGGTTCTGGCCTCTGGCCTTCTTCTGGTCATTCTTCCATCTCGGCTTACAGGGCCCGGACACTGTGAATCCGGCCCCCTCCTCCACACCAGAACCAAGCCAGCTCCACCTACCCAGGCTTTTGCCTTCCAGGCCCAGACACTTCTGAATCCTGTGCCTGGACCTATCCCCCTCTCTGCTTTACCACCACATCTGGGTTCTTTGTCCCCAGCCCATGTATCCTACCCTTCCCCCCTTCCTTCTCCCCTACTCCCCCGTTTTTCTTTCTTCCACTGCCCCCCTTCCAGCTTGCGATTGATGGAGTGGCTTCCTCTTTGCGGGCTAGTATCTAAAACCTTTGCTGGTTTTCTGGTTCACTAGCTCCCCGATAGGTCTTAGGAATAGGTACATGCCAAACTCTGACAGGTGGACCCTGTCAAACCTGTACACCACAGGCTGGTCGAAGAGATGTGCTTGTACTGCAGGTGCACCCCACCATCTCTATTACCATCCTGGCCACCCTTCTATTTATATGATTCCTGGCTTTCTCAATCAGCCAGACATCCTTCACCCCCTTCCAAACCCTCCGGGAGGTGATGTCAGACCAGCCGATTGTCAACCTCAGCCATCACCCTCTCAATTTCTCCAGATCTCCCATGATGCTCTGCCCCAATGCCCCCGATGGCAGACTTCCCTAATCGTTGCCCCCTAGGTGTATAATAATGCAATCCAGCATGCCCCATTGCAACTTTAATTCTTCTATCAAAGGCATGAGCTGTGTCCACCTCATCCCCCTAATGCCTTTACCACAGCACCCTGGTATGCTCAGTGTTATATCTCATTTCTGCTCCACTGGAGGTGATGACCGCAAACCTTTCAGCCCAATATATGAAGGAATGCCCCACTATCCAGATTTTCCTCTTGGAACCTGCCATGGAAAACAAAATAAACAGTGTGAGTTGCTGTTGTCAATATGTCATGTACCTCTTATAGCAGCTGGACTTCCAGCACCCCATTTTCTGTACCTCCGACATTGCAGCACCTTTTTCTGCTGCCTCTGTGGCTGCCCCAATCTAAACTAAATGTGGGGCTGATTTACTTGGATCTTCTCTGAGGAACGTCAGAGCCCTCTTGAGTACTGCCCCTACCTGAAACCCCGTGACCGGGAAGCTATCCCTATGTCAGAACAGAACTCCCTTGGCCCTCCCCCGAGTGCTCCTGTATGTCTCCAGCACACACACACGGCACAGCTGGTGGACTGCGGTTGCCTCACCAGTGACACCTGGGTCCCCTCCCCCAGCCCATCTTAGACCTGGCCAGGGTAATGACCACCCCGTCATGTTCCCATCAGATGTCCTCATGTTGCACATCCTGCCCGGCAACTGTCTTTCATGGGGCCACCACCTCCCCCACCCTGAATGACCCTGCTGCCATAACCGCAAACATGGCCTGGAATAGTACCTCTCTTGGGCAGATGTGCATACCTTCTGTGTTGCCCCTAAGACCTTTTCCAGCAACTCCCCTCTTATAGGGTTGCCTCCTGTCCACCCTGGCCATTTGACACCTCTGCCACCCTGACATCATAAGTTTTATCGTCCTGCTGGCCCCTACATCAGGCTACCCCCTGTCCTGGCATACCCAATTGATGGCAACTAAGTGCATGACCATTGTGGTGTGGGCCAGCCTTTCTTCTCACATCTCCACCATGAACCTCCTGACCTGCTCGTCCTGGGCCTGTTCGGCCCTGTCCCACCCGTACTTCCTTCCGAAATCCTGAAACATCACCCATCCTGCCTCATATGCCATCAATGTGTTAGCTGCCCAAGATCCCTGGTAGAGCACCCTGGCTGTGTCCCTCCAGCTTCCCACACCTGGTCCAGGATCCTGGTCCTGTGTGGTGCTGCCTGAGGCATCAGTTCCCGAAACCTGTCGAACTATAAACGGGAAAGACTGTCTGCCACTTCGTTCTTCAGCCCCTCAATGTGCTGCACCTTGAATGATATATTCAACAGCAGCCCCGACAAAACCAGTCACATGAGCAGCCTGCCCACTGTCTCTGTTCTACCCCTTGCCTATTAATGACTTCCACCGCCCCTTTGTTATCACACCAAAACAAGATGCGCTTCCCTTGCATCCTATAGCCCCACACCAGAGCCACCCATATTGGGAAGATCTCCAAGAATGTGATATCCTTCAATACCCCCCCTTTTCCCATGATGCTGGCCAAGGTTCTGACATCCATTCCCATTGGAAGTATGCCCCCATTCCCAGGGCACCTGAAGCATCTGTGAACAGTTCAAAGTCCACATTCCTTTCCCATTCTTCCTGCCAGAATGTCACCCCATTGCAGCTGTCAATAAACTCCTCCCATACCCGGAAGTCCTCCTGCACACCTCTCAACACATCCACCCAGTAGTGCGGCAGCCGAGCCTCCCCCGTCGCCCTTCTGAGCCTCCTTGAGAATGCCCTGCCTGGGCTGATGGATGTGCAGAGAAAATTAAGGTGCCCCAGCAGCTGCTGCATTTGTACCAGTGGCACCCTTCACCTGCCCGTAACCCGGGTTAGCAGGCCTCTAAGGTGTGCCACTTTGTCCCCGGAAAGTCAAAAACAGCCATCCTCTGTGGCCACCTCTATGCCCAGGAATTCCAACTTACAGGTGGGGCCTTCTGTCTTGCCCTGTGCCAAGAGTATACCCACCTGTCTGCATATAGCCTTAAAATCCTGCAACATCCCCTGCACCTCCACCCTGGATTCCCTGATGAGGAGGAAATCATCCAGGTAGTGCACCACTCTCCTGTGCCCATACTGAGCCTCGAATACCCACTGCACCCAGGTGCTCATTGCTTTAAAAGTGGAACATGCCACTGTGCACCCCATGGGCATGGCCTTGTAGAAATACATGCCCCCTTGAAACTGAAAACCCAGCAGGTCCCAATTCTCGTGCCGAACAGGTAGAAGCCGAAATGTTGATTCTATGTCCGTCTTCACAAGCCATGCCCCTTCGATAGCCCTGATTAGCACTATTGCCTGTTCCAGAGAGGCATACGACACCACCCTAAGGTGATCAGGTATGCCCTTGTTTACCAATGAGCCCTTGGGGTAGGATAAGTGATGGAGCAAGTGGAATTCCCCTGCCACTTTTTTGAAGACAATACCCAAAGGAAAAACTCAGAAATGCTCATGGGGGGCCCCCACTGGGCCTTCAACCCTACCCACCATGATTTCCTTCTCTATCTTGGCACCCACTATTTCCCCTTTCCTCTTTACTGACCATAGGTTCTTGGCCCACATCCTTGTCCACCCCCTTGAAACCCCAGTGGGAAGCCCACCCAGAAACCTGCCCTGAGCAGCTCCACCGCCTCCCTATTTGAGTAGTCTGTGGTCCATTCCTCCACCTCTGCTAGGGAGATGGGGGTGGCATGCCAACACATAACACCATCTCCCTTCACTGTGTACCTTGTTAATGCCATCCCCCAGGAGCTTGTGTTGACATCTCTGACTACCCCCGACCCCTGCCCTAACCCCCGGGCACCCTGAAAGGACTGTTCCTGGTACTGTCCCCATGCTGTCCCCCTCTGTCCGCCCCATGTCGGCAGTTGGAGACCGGGTGCGACCCCCCCTCACTTGAAGAAAACATGCCAGAACTTACAATTGCCCGATGTACATGTGGCCTTGTTGCAATCCCAGCATGTCCTGGCCACTGTGGTAGATACGGCCTTCTGTACTTGCTTGCCCCTGGCCCCACCCACTTCCCCAGATAGGGTCCTTACCAACAACTCTGAGTGGGTACAGTCCCACTTCAGATCCCCTTTTGCCACCATCCTCTTCTGGAATGCCTCGTCGTACCTGAGCCAGCAATACCCATCTTTGGCTTTGTATGCATCTCTGATAATGGACATGTATGCCAGTAGTGGGATGGCAAGCTCAAGCTGCTTCTCCAGCACCAACACACTGTATATGATGATGCTCCCTTGCCAGTTTTCAAAGGTTTTCCCTTTGTACTTAGCTTACTCCATCTTGTGGCCCACCACTGTCAAAGCCACCACCATTTCCGACTTCCCTACCAACTCCTTCTGCTCATACTTCATGGCCGTGTCCTCGTCCACCAGCCAGAAGATGTCCACATACTGTACTCACCCTTCCAGATTTTTCTTTGGTTGAAACTGGGACGTGGTCCCTGACCGAACAGCATGGAGGCCCCTCGTATAATGTTTTGGCTGCCATCTTGTCCCCCCCCCGCTCTTCTCCACCCAACACCTTTACTTTTAAGTCCTGCACGGCCCACTACATCATTCCAATCCCTGCATCCCCCATGCTTCCCAGTAACCCCTCTAAGTAATCTTTCAGACCACTTTCATCCGTGAGGTCCACATCAGTCTTACCCCCATCTGGACTGCCTTAGTCTGGTTCCAGTACGGGTAGAGGTGCTGGGATGGGCGCGGGGTGTGGCCCATTGCATCTGGGTCTCTTACCCCCTCTTCCCCTGCCCAGGTGCTCCTCTCACTCCTTACACTTCCTCTGCGTCTCTTCCTCTGCCTCTCTGTACTTTGCTGCCGCCACCAGCTCTGACATCTGCTCTATCAATTTCGATGCTTCCTGCATCACCTTCTCGCTGGACATCTGGGCTTGCTTTGGTGCCATGGTATTCCTAAGTCACTGCAGATAGATGGGCAAGAAAACAACAATTCAAGACTTGTGCATGCCCCCCCCCCCGTAGCAGGGATGCAGGGGTCTCAGTGCCTGCCCCTTCAATCCTTGATCCCCCTGTATGTGGTCTCCCATGGCTCACTCTACCTCATGGTCCCACTTGCGAAGGACACAGCTCCTTGTAAGGCCCCTCACTTAAGCGACCCTGCTCAATCTCCATCAGGAACTCCTGTCATTGCCCTCTCACCAGGGGGATGCCTCGCACCTGCCCCTGCCCCGACTACCTCCTGTATAACCACAACCCTCTTTGTCTCTTTGTCTTCTTCTTTTTTTTGGGGTACAATCCAGCTTTAATGCTGTGCTCTGAGTTGCCCAGTATGCAAGTGGAGGTCATGAGAATCACCAAGATCCGGCCTGCTGGAGGCACCAAGCTTGCCCACAGCAACCCACTCCACCTCTGTGTTGTACTGCCAGGCCACGGGCCCCCCTGGTCCCACCTATCCCCCAAAAGCAGGCCTCGCACTGTTACTGTTACCCATGTTTTTGCTGGCACCCGCTTTGCCTCCTTTTTTCGTCTTTTTTTTAAGGCCCCCCCCAAACCCAGATACACATTCAATTGCCTCAAATCCACCTGTAGCCACTGTTTCTTTGTAGGTGCTGCTGCTGCCCCCCCCAGCTCTGAGAGAAATTGACCTGAATCTTGGCCTGCTGCTTCCCCAAATCTGCCTTAGCCCTCTGAAGCTCCTGGCCTACCCAGTTCCATCTGCCTGGTACCCCGCCATGTAGTTGTATTTTGAAACATAGTCTTATTCCTTATTTAGCACACATGAACAGTGTGTGACATGAGATGAGAATGCTGCTGCCCCCATCCTTGCAGGCCCCCCACTCTACCCTGCCAGCCCAGCATCGCAGAGCCTCTCTGTGGCCACCACCTTCTTCCACTGGTATCTGCAGACCTATTTCCCCTTGCAAAAGCCTCGCTGCCTCCACATCCTGTATTCTCTACCACGGCCTTCCCCATGAAGGCTCCCCGACTTGCGACTGCCTCTGCCTGCACCACAAAACAATCAAAAACCAAAAAATCTGCCCCATCTACCTTCTGCTTCTCCACTGCAGCAGCCTTCCATCTGGATCTCCTTGTACAAAGGGAACCAGCACGCTGCACCAGGACATGTCATGCCATGTGGATCAAAGGCCCAGCTACTCCCCACCACACCACTCTGGCTCTGCCTCCCAATATCAACACACATTTTTTTTTAAACAAGACAAAATGCCACCAATGCGTACCTGGATCAAACGCTTCCTCTTTTGTCAAGCTGGGTCGGACTTTGCTAGCTGAGCAACTAAAACACACCCCCATGGCTCTCCAGCATTAAACAAACAAACCCCATGGCTCTCTGCCATTAAACCAGACGACTGTGCCACCCCCATGAGTCTGCTGCCCAGGCTCTTCTGGTCTATAAATGCATAAAATTTCTTTCTTCATTTTTTTTTTTGATATGAAGCAAACCACTTCTCATGGCTCTCTTCCCTTAAACATGGATGACTGTGCCTCCCAATTGAGCATGTTTGTTGCCCATGTTTTTCTGGCCTATAAACTCAAGAAAACCAGAACAAAAGCCCTAGACCAACACGCTGCACCATGCGCTCGGCCCCTGCAGAAATTCAGAAACCACCAAAAACTGAAACACCATACTAAGCAGCCACTTGATCCTATTTGCTGCCCATTCTAGTTCCAGGTTAAAGCTGCCCTGAGACAACAATTGAACCACCAGTTTTAGGCCATAATGAACATTGTAGTGGCAATCCTGTTCCTGCACAGTCTGTTCTTCTCACTAAACGCTGGGAGAGACAAGCACAACAAAACCCCACTGAGCTCTCATTCACAAACCACATTTTCTATGATTAGTTAATTATTCACAGTGCATAGTAATGAGTAACAACTTTCTTTCTTTATATATATATATATATATATATATATATATTTTTTTAAAACACCATGATATAAGCCAAACAAACCACAGTGCTAGTCACAATGAAACACATGGCCTACAAGGCCTAAAAACCTCATGTGCCTTACCTGCTGCTTACCAATGATGTGCTGAATTCTCAGTCTGAAAAAATTCCCAGTAAAAGAGGTCATACTGCCTGAGTCCAGGCCTAATATACCCCTATCGGCCCCTAGTCAGGATGCCCTTTGGGCTTCATCCCCCAGCCAATCCCTGGGGCTCTGGCATCCTTATCATTTTACCCTTACCTGCCTGGTGATGTCACCAGGCCCCACTCTCTCTATTCCATCTGTCCCCCACCCCTCCCCTCCTGTGCATCTTCCTGGCAGGGATCACTGGACAACCTGGCCTGCCTTTTAGTGGCAAGCCCCATTGTCTTCTTTAAGAAGGGTTTTGGACTCACTGTGTTGTGTCACACTGAAATAAAAACACTGAGGGCCAGATATTCAGACTGCGCCAGGCTGTGGCGCAAGCCTGGGCGCAGCGCAACTGGGCTATGCAGGGTTGTAGACAAGGTGATATTCAACTGAACTGCGCCATGGCACAGCAATGTTGAATATTGCACCTTGGCCACCCACAGTGCGTATGGCACAGTGGCACTGCACCAGCGCAAGTGGCCAGAGTGGAGCAGGGGGATGCGCTAGCGCAAGTTCCATTGTACTAGGTGCAACAACTGTGATATTCAAAAATGCTCATGCAAATGGGGCCATAATGTATGCAAGGCAAAAATGGGGCCATTTGCATGTCATTATGGATCCATTTGCATGCAGTTGTGCTGATCCCCAGTGACATGCGCCTGGCGTCCTGCCAGGCAGCAGCTGTTGGGGACTGATGCCCCTTACACATCGTGGCAAAGTGCCACAATGCCTGCTCATGGGCATGTGTATAGTGCAGAACAAGTCCAATATTCCTGGTGGTCCAGTGGACTGCTCGCAGCCCGATCGTGGGCATAAGTATATTTAAAAATAGTGAACTCTCTCCCTGGTGGTCCAGCGGACTGCTCACAGCACGATCGTGGGCATTTGAAGTAGAGTAAAAGTCCTATATCCCTGGTGGTCCAGTGGACCACTCACAGTCCGATCACAGGCGTTTGTTATAAAAAATGACACCCCAATCCAACCCTGTTGTTCCAGCAGTACCCCCTCCCACCGCCCACTGGGCCACTGCCCCATTCCCCCAGTCAGCGGCAGGCGGCAGCTCTCCACCCACTTACCACCCCGCCACCCACCGACTGACACCGTACAGTAGGGCTGTCTGCCATTGGTCCACAGCATGAGCCAATGGGAGTGCAGTCCATATCGTACTGCATAGTCCAGATATGTGAATGGATTCTGCAGATTGTAGTTAATCAATAGCTTACTTCCTCCTGCCCCCCACTAGAATTGCCTTATGCCTGTCCCATGCATTCTTGAATTCTCCCACTGTTCCTGACTCCACAACCTCCTCAGGAAGGCTTAGTTAATTAGTGAGATTATGATCTCCAAATGTGTTGGTTTAGTAGTACTATATTATTAGAGATTTATTTTATGTGCATGGGCTTGGTATATTTAAGACCCATGGGTGTTTAGGACTTTTTAAGCAAACCCATATTTTTATGTCATAAGGGTTTACTGGAAACTGTACTCATTAGTTTATTTAAATGCATTTGTGCCTGGTATTAGTATCCAGGACCATTTGTGTTTGCATCTGAGCTCCTGTAAGGAGCTGATAAAGTGCTTTGTAAGTGGTTTACTTCTGAGATAAATAAGTACCATTGATATGCTTCTCATTTAAGATGTATTGTACCCCAGTTTTAAGGCCTGTTGTAAGTGCTTGTTGACATTTTAAGCAGACCTTGGAATTGAAGGTGGTACTGAGTACCATAGTGTAGATTAGTACCATACTTGTCTTTCAGTTCAAAAACATGAATGTTTTTAAAATGCAAACCTTGAAGTGAATGGATGTGAGAGAGGATTCCCCAGTGAGAAAAAAATCTCTTTGGTCAATGTGTCCACAGGAAATTTGGCTGTGGCCACCACTGCAGGGAATGCCTTCACATATTGTAAAATGATCTGTAATAACACACATATATATATATATATATATATATATATATATACATATACATATACATATACATATATATATATATATTTATTATTTTCACTGAGGGATAATGGTCCTTCCAAATACTCATGTATCCCCCCAGGGCTCATGAAAACTTATTTGCAGGTTGGGAGTGGGAACTAGTTGGGCCTGCTTGTGTTGTTGGCAGGTTACACAACTGTTGATGTAGTTAGTAATGTCTGAGGTCATGGAAGGCAAATTGAAGTTGCTTTGATACCCAGATATACATGTTGAATGCCTGTATGTGCCAAATGGATTAACTTCTGCCTCCAGGAATCACTGTGTACCAAATAAGTATATCTTGTTATTTTTTTGTATTAGGCCTTCTGACTCCCATTCCTACAAGTTTTAAAATTACCTTACTGTGCAGGAGGCAGCCAACCTGCTGTTCAGCTTGGTGGACCTCCATCAGGGTTTGACTAACAGTGTGGCGCAGCGACATGGTATACACAGGTTTCACTGCTGAATTGCTAGGATGATCACTTGGAATAATATAGTCTGTTCCATGCCCTCTGGCTGTGGGAAACCTTTGGTGCAGGAGTTGAGACTTCACTTTGCTTGCTAACTTCCATCCCAGCCTGATGGGAGCACCTCAGGCTGTTTTGGACGCAAATTGTATGTTTGAACTATGGTACATAGCTTCTGTCAGTGGATACAAAATTAGGCTTATGTATTAATGTTTATGTAAGTGCCAAGACTTTAGTACGGTGAGCAGACCCGACTTTCACTGGTATTACTTCTTGGGTAATAATGGAGTCATTTTTTTTGCACTGTCTTGTAATCTGTAATGATACCTATTACTGGTGTTTTTCTTTTTTTTTATCTTGCATATGTTGTACACTTGTATTTGAATACACTACAGTAGTAATGCTTGATATATTTGCCCAATAAATGTATTTCAGACTTGGTGGGCTGCCCTAATTGTTAGTATGATGGGTATGATGCTGTTTATTTAGAACAAAACTATGTATTTATTGATTTATTTGTTTAGTGTACTGAGGAGCAAGGTGCAAGCCTTGGCTGGGGTTAATACCAGATTGTTGATAAGGACTAGAGTGTTTGAATGTGTGCTGTGAACTAAAATGTGAAATATTTGGTACTTGCCACAAGTGTGGGGCTTGTTTAAGAATACTATAATTGCCTTGATATGTTTCAAAACCTGTAATAATGCATATTTGGAATATAGCTTTTATATGTGTTGTCTGTTGTACCTATTTTTTAGAAGATATGATAGTGTTACCATATGGTATAGTTGCCAGGGAAATATATGTGAAATTTAACTAATTTTACTGTCAGAATGGTGAACATAATGATGTTTACAAATGTTGGGGATTATTAGTACATGTATTAAACATGCATATAGGTGAGAAATAGTTAGTTAAACGCATTAATAAGAGGTAACATACAATCCAGTAATGAACACCTGTATTACATTTGTGTATGCTCAAAGAATGCTGAAGTGCATTTTAGCTTAGTGTAAGATGTCTCTGTATACAGTTTTATATTTTTAAGGTTTTTGCCTTGAAAGCCATGGACAATGAGATATGAAAAAAACTATGAGCACATATGTGTTATATTTGTTGATTGAGAAAGAAAAGCCAGGCAAAACTATGTATTTAAATGGACAAGGAGGTCAAGTGACTTGCTAAAGGTTACACAGGGGGAAAGTGTGAACTGCTTAGGCTTAAAAACAGGAAGTAAAACAAAAGATGTGAGGTAACAAGATATATTAGTATAACATGAGATATGTAGCTGACAAACACAGGAAAATAAGAACAGATTTTATGACTAATGAATATATTTGAGTTAATGCTTAGCAGATTAAGGTACAAAACATAAACCTTGGGACCCACTTGTAAATGAGTGGGGAAAGTGAAATAACTTTAAATAAATAATGTAATACCAGTTAACTGCATTATGAAATAATTAATTATGGAATGACAATAAATGGTTAAAATTAAAGATTGAGTTGCATAAACAATGGGATCACAGAAAAAAGGAAGTAGACAGTCTGTTGACGGTTTGGAAGAAGCCAAAGCAGCATTAAAAAAGTAAAAACTGTATTAAGATAAGAAAGTTACAGTACAAGTTGGGACTGCTTTGTAATTTAAGATGACATTTATATACTAATAGTACTCCCAATTTGTGATGAATAAACCAACCCAATAAAAAAAACTCTGTGAGAGTGTATGTGTGGGAGGGGGTTGCAACCATGGCTATAGTGTGTGAATTATACAATTCTGCTTAAAGTTGGACCAGCATAACATTCTGGGGTTGATTTGCATATGCAGCCCATGATGCTTTGCATTGTGTGGGCATGTGTGATTTTGTATTTTCTTGAAACTTGGCTTCCCAGCCAAATGCCCTTTGGGGTAACCCTTGCCTCAGTGTTTGCGCACAGAGGTTCTTTGTCTTTTAAATAGTTTTTTATTTTAATGGGTTCACCACAGCATATCCAAGACACACTGTCTTAGGGTAGCTGGTCCATTCCACTGGGGTGTCAAACAGACGAGGCATACTGATGAGTCCTGGTAGGACGAAACACGTGTCTATGTCATCTGTTAGCACCCTTTGCAAACTGTGTGAGAGGCCTTTCGGCACCATACAATTCTGCTTAAAGTTGGACCAGCATAACATTCTGTGGTGATTTGCATATGCAGCCCATGATGCTTTGCACTGTGTGGGCATGTGTGATTTTGAATTATTTACATAGACTAAAATACACAGTGCATGCTGTCAAGAGGAAGCTTGCATAGGAGTTTGAAGAACAAGTAATAAAGATGTAAGTGGTTTAGAAAATATTACTTTTATATGATAAAATGACCCTGTATAATGAGAGATTAACTTGTATTGTTATACGGTGGCAGAATAAATATTATAAGGAGTTTCAATAATTATATATATAGGGAAAATAGATTGATAGGTATTAACTTATGATGTTGTAATATAGCATGTGGTAATTATTACAAAAGTTTTAGTTAGTTATTGAGCCCATTTTTTTTCATTGTAAGTAAAATGTGTTAATGACTGATATAGGGATTTGGTTTAGTAACATAAGATAATAATATCAATGTGTAAGTCAGGGGTCACCATCTGAAATGTCAGGGTAATTACTGAGTCTAGTTCTTTGACCAGACTTCCAAAGTTTGTTCCATGTTCTAGGAATGAGTTCTTGGAACCATCAGGAACCAGATGTGCTGAAAATGCACATGGCTGAGTGTCCAAGTAGGTTATTGTTACTTTATAATCATCCTATTTCAATCATGATAGAAATATTTTGCCTGGTTAAAATTACCTTATAACCTCTGGATGTGCTGATAATGTACATGGCTGAGTATCCAGCTAAGTTATTGTTACTTTATAACCACCCTATTTCAATCATGGTCTAATCTATTTGCCTGATTAAAATGAACTTATCGTAAACTTTGTAGTTTTTTTTTAATATTTTTGTACAACTTATATACCAATAGTCACAATTAAGGTTTATCCCTGCATTGTTAGTCAACAACTTGATAAGTGAAAATATTTAACCAAAAAGAAATAACAGAAAATGTCATATTGTCTAAATTCTTTACTTAAAACTTGTACAGAAAATTAACATTATTTTGATCAGCAGTGCAAGCAAACAATATATTTTTTTAACTGGAGAAGAAGACTCTTCTATTTTTAAATACAATCATACAGAAAATAAAAATAAAATAAAATGCAAGGGTCATCCTTCTCTGTTCCTCATGTCAGAGATATAAGCAATTCTTATCGCACAGAGCCATAACCTGATGTCTCAAGTGAGGTCCTGACAGAAGGACGTGGTGTCACAGCCCCTTTCTCTCTTCTGCTTACCTTGACTCAAATGAGGTTTGAATTTATGTTTTGGGTGGAAGGCACCTGATGGACCTCGTGTTCCAAAACCCAGATTAGTGTAATAATTACACTTTTTGTACTTTTCAGACATGTGTTTGGCAGGAAAGCACCTGATGGAACTTGTGTTTCAAAACCTAGACTAGTGTAATAATTATATATATTCTTTTTTAAGTATGGTAAGTGGTTTTTATATTTATCTTGCTATGTTGTCACTTCAAATTGTGCAATTAATGCATTAGTTGTACTTTTCAGACACGTGATAAAAACTTACATTTGCAATAGGTGGCAGAAAATGCCTTATTTTAGAAGTGAAATGTCATGTTAAATTCTTACTTCATAGCAGAGTGGTTTGTAATATCGTAAACCTCTGTAGCTAGCTTTAAAGCTCTTATTGCTATAGAGGAAGAACCTTGCGGTTAGGCCTGCATTCTGTCTAACAGGAAACTTTCTGACTTAGTAAAAAAATATGTTCTTTTTTACTCTCTCAAATAAATTTCACCACTATACACAAATTCCAAACAAGATATTTTTTAAACTTTAAAATGTTAATGATGCAACTTAAATTGTAAAAGAGCTTGATATGATTTTGAAGTTAGTCTTCTAAAAAATATCATAAACAACATATAGTTAGAAAAAATACATAATTAAATAATATTCTTGTTTTAAATGTATCTTTAAACTATTTCAAAGTAAAGCACGCTTAATTTATTATTGGCTAAACAGCAGCATAATTCTATATTATGCTTGCCAATAAAGTTTTATGTAATTTTATTCAGAAAAAGCAGAAGCAAATCATTTTTTTAATTTTTTATGTTTAATTCAGAGAAAAGACAATAAGTCAAATCTACAGTAAAACCCTGCTTATTCGAACTTGCTGAGGGACACAAAAAACATTTGGATAAGTGGGGGTTCATATAACCAGGAGCTCCATTAAACTAGTGGGTACAATGTTATGATACTGAACTAGCTGACTGTTGTACACCGGAATGGTGCAGTATGTTAATAAAGGCAGTACTGTACATAAGTAAAGCAGAGCAATAAGCAACGCAAATTAAAAAATAACCTTTATTAGACATTATCAGTAAGTGCGTTCAATAAGCAGGATTTAATAAAGTCCAGTACATTATAGCATTACATAACATTATGGCCACTACTACTGTTACTGAGTTACTGTTACAACTTCAGAATTCTCTAACCACTGGATGCACTTCTCAAAGCTCTCCACAGCTTCTGAATCGGTAACAGCCAGTAGTGTTGGAGTATCAGGTTCCTCAGGCTGTTCCCACGCTGAAAGGTCCACATCTGCCTCTTGTGCCAAAGTGGTCAGTGCAGTCTGTGCCTCCTTAACTTGTGGAGTTTGGCATTGATGTCAAGTATGGATCACTTTCACTTCACCATTGTAAGTTAACGCTCTGCAGTACAATATTTGCTTGTAATTGTTCAGTCAGTAGCACCTGTAAGAACTGTAGCACCTACTTTCAATGCTATCACAATGTGTTAATCACACTAATTAATGACAGGTTGAGTGGAGACTGAGTGTGAATTGTTGACAGCTGTGCAATGATCGATTGCTGATGAGCCCCATTAAGCATTATGTTGCAAACCACAAATCTGAAAACATAAATGTACTGAAGTTAATGCATCAGCAAGATCAGCTAGAAAACGGGGGACAACATCCGCATTTGGATAACAGAGGGTTTTGGATTACTGGGGTTTAGATAAGCGGGGGTTTGCTGTATTTGTTGATTTGTCTCTGGAAAATAGTCAGAAGGTTCTTGCTCCATCATGTCCTCTATTTCTAGGAAATGCTGCTTCTCTGGAATATTTGGATCAGGTAGTCCAAATATGGACTAGGGGGGATTGCAGATTCTGCAACATACATGCTGTACTCCCAGAATTTTTTCAACTACTGTACCAAAATAAATATGTCAGGCTGCTGCATGTTATATACATGGTGCTATGCTGTATGTCATTCCCCCACCAGTTATTATAACAAGCTTTAGAAGAAATTACTCAAAAAGCACAATAAACATAAATTCTGTACTCCCAGAATTTTTTTCAAGTGCCAGAAAAAAATATGTCAGGCTGCTGCATGCTGTTACATGGTGTTATGCTGTTTGCAAGTCCCCCACCACAGTTCTTGTAACACACTTTAGTGGCAAATGTGGAAAAAACACAATATACATAAATTCTGTGCTCACAGAATTTTTCTCAACTACCAGAATAAATATGTCTGGCTGCTTCATGCTGCTACATGGTGCTATTTTGTGTGTCAGTCCCCCTGCCACAGTTCATGTAATGAATTTTAGTGTAAATAATGTGAAGGACACCTTGTCCCACCCTCTCTGCCATGTTTGTCCCTGCCTACAGCTATTACCACAGACCCTACAGCAGACCCTACCTGATCTCCATCTACTTCTCTTCTCCCAGCTTGCTACTAAAATTCTTTTGTGCTTATCCTATGCATGCTTGAAGCCCACCACCTCCAGTGGCAGACTGTTCCAGGCATTCACCACTCTTTCAGTGAAGAAGTCCTTCCTTACATCCCTCCTAAGTTCCCCCTTCCAGTTTGAGTGCATGCCCTCTTGTCCTCATGCACCTGCTCTTCTGAAAAATGCTCCCCTCCCATACCCTGGTCACACATGTGAGGTACTCACATGTCTGTATCATGTCACCCCTTTCACACCTCTCCTTTGGGATGTACAAATTGAGATCCCTCGGTCTCTTCTCATACGACTTGTGATGTAACCCCTGCACCATTTTAGTTGCCTTCCTCTGTGTATCCTTCACCCTGTCTATGTACCTTCGAGATGTGATATCCAGAAAAGAACACAGTACTCCAGGTGGGGTCTCACCAGCTATTAATACAGTGGAAACACCACCTCTTTCCTTCTGCTGCTGATTCCCCTTCTTATTTATTCCAGCTTCCTGCTGGCACTGCCTACTGCCTTGTTGCACTCTCCCACCAACTTCAGGTAATTAGATATCATAATCTCAAGGTCTCTTTCCTGCTTTATGATAGTCATTAACTCTCCCCCTATCTTATACACCACCCCTGGGGTTCTGTGCCCTACTGTAGGTGCATGAGTTTCCCCTTTTTGCATTGTAACTCATCTGCTATACCTTTGACCACTCCTTGAGCTTTCTCAGGTTTCTACTCATTCTCTTAACCCCTTCTGGAGTATCTACCCAATTACAGATTTTGATGTAATCTGCAAAGAGGCATACCTTCCTTTCCTACTCTTCTTCAATGACACTTATGATGACAATGGAAAGGGCTTGTCCCAGTACTGAGCCCTGAAATATCCTGCTGGTCACTTCCCCTTCATTAGAGTGAGTGCTATTTACCAACACCTTCTGTCATCTATCCATCAACCAGTCCAATAACCAATTTACCACATTGGGCCCCACCCCAAGATTCAAGATTCTTTATTAAAGTATGCATAAAAACATTATAGCATACACATTCACTTCATATGAAAAGATATTTTACAGTGGTCCAGATATTCAAAGGGGTTGCGCATGCGCAACAGAGTTGCACCAGTGCAACCCTGCATTGCACCCTGGTGGGTAGTTGAAAAGGCTGCCTGGTGTAGCACAACTCCCGATGCACCAGGGCGCAATGTAATGGTATGCAGCACAGATGCAGGGGGCATGCCCATGCATATGAGGCACATCCCGATATTCAGCCCAGGAAGTGTGACACATATGCTGGTGCAGCCCTGCATTGTGCCACATGGGGGACTCAAAGTTGAGCTCTTGCAGAGCAGAAACAACTCCCAGCCATTCCAAAGGTTGGCTGCAGTATTGCAGGGTGCAACACAGCAGTCCAGCCTTAGGTGGACACCTGCCCACCCAGAACACCGTCCACAATCACACACTGAACCCAGAACCCTCCTGTCTGTAACCACGATCGTGTGATATATGTATGAAAAGAAATCCCTGGTAGTCTAGTGGCCCCCCAGTCCCCGATTCCCTGAGAAATAATATACGTGTCCATCCCTGGTGGTCTAGGGATCCCCCCTCCCATCCAAGTCCCCGATTCCCCGATATATGGTACTATGACCATCCCTGGTGGTCTAGTGGAACCCCCCCACCCACTGCGGTGATCCCGGTAAATGTAAATTACAACATTCCCTGGTAGTCTAGTGGACCCTCCTCCCTCCTGAGTCCCCGATTGTGGTAAATAGCCCACACATACTTCCCTGGTGATCCAGTGGCACCCTCCACCCCTCCCATCCACACAGGACCCCTTGCCTCCCCACCCCCCATCATTGGTGAGCGGCTGCATCCGTCCACATACCGCCCAGCCACCCACCAAATGACAGGTACAGTATGGGCTGTAAGACCATTGGTCCCTGTGTGGACCACTGCACTTGCAGAGCATACTGTACTAGACAGTCCCAAATATGTATATGTGTATATATATATTTATATATATATATATATATATATATATATATATATATATATTTATACAATGTATGTTTTGGGATAAATAGAAGTATAAAACATGATATCTGAGCTAGGCAGTGAAGATAACATTGATATCTTCATGTTCCTATACGTTATGGAGATATCTTCACACTCCTATACGTCATTCTGAAACCACTCCAATATTTGGAGCTTTCACTTTCTTGTACTGTAACTGAGCGCTGTCTACAGCTGTAAATCAAGATTTACAATAAGGCATGCTCTGCACAAAAAACAGCAAAACACTATTTTTAATCTTAACATTCCTTACTTTTGTAAAAGAGAACTTATCTGGTTGATCCCAAGTCACCACTGCCAGACTGTCGTACCAATGTAACCACTTTCACTTTTCTTTCTGTCATTAAGCGCTATCAATACATGCACAGTACATGATCACCGGCGTGCTGATACACATTTAAAATAATGCTCTCTCTCTCCAAAAAGAAATAAAAGTGTCTACTTCATTTTGAATTTACCCAGCTTTCTATATCAGGGTATGCCAAGTAACAACATCACGGAGTGTGCAGCCAGTGAGTTGGCAGATTCCAAAAAGAAACCGCAAGCCCAAGTCACCATTGCCATAGCAACGAGTCCTGTCACTCCCAGCTACTGTTCTCAGGCTGCTGATTTTCTTGCATTGCACTCCCTCTCTTCTTGCTACAATCGGAAACCTCTTTTCCACAAATATGAGTAAATGAAAGTAAAATGCATACGTTTGTTACTTTTCCAGCACTAGCAGTCCTTCTAACAGAATATCATCATGTACAATGAACAGCACTCGGCTACGCTACATAAGCACATTAAAACTAAAAGTGGTGCAATGGTAGGACACTCTGTAAATGGCAGGATCAACCACATAAGTGCTCATACATAAAACTAAGGCAAATTAACATAAAAACACAGCTATGTTACTTCTTTTGCACACAGAATGTCTAAGTTTAAATCACTAGCAGGACTTAATTTACTGCTATATGCAGTGCTCGGTCACGCTACTTTAAAGCAAAAAAAAAACAAAGTGCTTGATTGGTGAACAGTGTGAAATGACACAAACAACAAATGTTTTAAATCATAAATGCTGCTTGAAAGTTAGGTGGCAGATATGGACAGTTTTGTGGGGGGATATGGAAAGTTCTGTGGAGGAGCATTAGTAAGTCACCTGAGAGGGGCACAAAACCACTGAGGATTATGATGAGGGCAGAACTGGGGAGGAGGGATTCTCTTGTGTGGATCCCAAAACATACATTGTATAAACAGAACATGACATGGCCTGACTGAAGATATCATATTTATCTTCACTCGAGGCCAATAACGTCAAGATATCTCACTCATGGCTTCACCACTCATGAGATATCATGATATCATTGGCCTCTCATGAAGATAAATATGATATCTTCAGTCAGGCCATGTCATATCCCCTATATATTATGGTAGCACGGTAGTGCTACCATGGTTAGGGTTGATGAGCCATTTACGTTAAACCTAAAATGTTGCACCTTAATAACTTTACAACAGTTCAATGGATTTGCCTGAAATTTGGAATACATAATCAAGATCCATACGCCTTGGGATCTGCTAAGTTTCGTACTGGTCAGATATAGGGCTGTGGAGTTATTAAGCATGATCAGCAGACGCATTTACACTTTTTTGGAATTCTATGGTCACACCTACAGGTCGCACAGTTTGCGCGACTGGTCCAAAATCTTCAGGGAATGTGCAGCCAGGGTCCCTGATGTGCCTTTTGAAGATTTCATGAAAAAATATTAAACGGTTCAAAAGTTATTCAAAAAACAAGTTCCCATTATAAGTCAATGGGAGAAGTTAACAAAAAGTTTGACAGTGTCGCAAATGCAGTTTTTACTTTCGCAAATGGCCTTTTTACTGTTGCAAATCCGTCATTTTGTTTTCAGTTGGTGATCAGAAAAATGCTTAGCATTTAAATTTGGGACACTCTAGCAACCTAATTCTTTTTATATTCACCTAGTCAGACCCTGAGGATGCTAGCCATGTCTTTATTTTGGGGTGAAACAGCCCAGAAATATGTTTTTTAAATTTCTGGAAAAAGTACTTTCACAAAGTACTTTCGCACTTACGACACTGTCGAATGATTTTGAGAAAGTTTTCGCAAATTGCGGCAGTACTTTTCTAGGCTGTGGGAAAATGACAGCAATTTTTTGGCACCATGCTGCAAAAGAACGGTTTGGTGTTTTGGGCTGACATTTGGAGGGAACGCAGCTGACATCTCATAGATGTGCCTTTCAGTGGTTCATTGAAAAAATATTACACATCGGCAAAGTTACGGCACTCCAAAGTTGATGCTTTTTCCCATAGGATAACATTACGGCGTCTGACACATTGCAACAATCCTTAGACGCACTGCTGCAAAATAATGGTTCAGTCTTTTGGGCTGACATTAGGAGGGAAGACAGCCAACATCCCACAGACATGCCTTTCAGTAGTTTGGTGAAAAAATATTACAGGGAGGCAAAGTTATAGCACTCCAAACTTCACTTTTTTCCCATAGGATAACATTACGGAGTTCGCCACGCCTTTCAGGGCCTGTATCTCAGAAACGGTGCGAGATATGGACTTTTCATCGGAAAAATGCATAGCCCCTTAAGGGGGGGCTAAATACAAAACTAGCCAGGAAAGTGATAATTCATATGAGTTTTAATTTTTTTTCTACGTGGTGTGGTTCCTGAGATATAAGCAATTTACTATTCCAAGTCTTCATTTTCTGTTCCGAGAGTCATTATTTTGCATACATTCTTTGTACTCACTGTCTTTCTATATGCAGCTTTTGGGGAAAACTATTGTGTGCGTTTCCATAACCCTTACCCTTAATGCTTCTGCTTCTGGTTCAGTACCTGTTTCACTTACTTTTACTGTCTACGCCACCTTCTGCGTTACCCTTTGCATTTTCATTTGCGCTTCTGTTTCTGTAATTTTAACCATTTGTGTCTACAGTACTGTTTATCTTTGTGTTTCGCTTTGTCACACTATGCACATTACCATTTCTGTTTCTGGGCACTGTGTTACTATGTGCCAAGGAGACAATATGTGGCGGGAGTGTGGCGCCCTTTCGGCCCCACGCTCCCGTAGCTGGTCCCGTCGCTCTGTTACATTCACTATTTCTCAGTACTGTTTATCTTTGTGTTTCACTTTATGTCACCATGTGCATTACCATTTGCATTTGTGGGCACTGTGTTACTATGTGTGAAGACGCCACATGGTGGGAGCGTGGGGCCCTGTCATTATCATTCTCAAAAAGAAGGGAAATTAGAGGCAAAAAACTCTGTTTAATGCCTCAGTTAGGGTTGTTCCACAGTGACAAAAGTAAGGAAATTCGGTGTTAGGGTTGAAAACTCCCCTTGGACCCCCCAGCCCACCACCCCAACCGGCAATGGGGTGCACATTGGGGTCTTCGGTCCTAACTCTCACCCCATTCTCCTATACCTCTGCTTCTTTACACATGTGATGGGGTGAGAATTAGGGCCGATGACCCCAGTGTACACCCCAATGCCAGTTGGGGTGGTGGGCTGGGGGGTCCAAGGGGGGTTTTCAACCCTAACACTGAATTTCCTCACTTTTGTGGCTGTGGAACAACCCTAACTGATGCATTAAATGGAGTTTTTTGCCTCTAATATATATATATGCTTACAACCCATAGTGTACCTGGGTTGCTAGGTAGGTGGCTGGGTGGTATGCTGAGATGCAGCCACTGTCGGCGATGGGGAGTGGGGTGGGCAAGGGGTCCTGTGGGTGGGAGGGTGGGGTGCCACTGGATCACCAGGGAAGTACATGGTGGCTATTTATCATGATCTGGGACTTGGGTGGGAGAGGAGACCACTAGACCACCAGGGATGGTCCTGTATAACATACATCGGGCAATCGGGTACTGGGGGGGCCACTAGACTACCAGGGATTTCCTTTTAAACATAGCAGTCCAAAAGTATGTGGTGCACAAGGAATACAAGATGCAGTATTGCTTTTAAGCAAACATTTTACTGCCAAAGTGTTATACAAAAGTAGACAAGCAAAAACGTGACAAGTGGTTACCCCTAGCGCCTCAACTACACAAGTCTTCAAGGGGGTGAAACACTCAGGTGAAACTCTACCTAATAAATCAATTAGTGCTTACGTCATAGTATCAAAATAAATACTGGCTCACTTCAGAATCCAATGGGAGGTTCAATTTATCTGTCATTGCTTTAGGAGAGAAAATATTTTAACAGCATATGAGCCTAAAGCACAAATTAAGGCCATGTGTTCATACTATATGAGCTTTTTGGCAATTTCTTTCTGAGGTTGTCCAGAAAATGTTGTTAGAAATGGACTCAGCCATTTTCCCCTCTCTTTTTCCAAGCTATGGATAGTCTACAACAATAAACATGCTACTGATAATGGAATCTCTGGGTTACATTTGCATATATTTAAGTATTGCACATATGGGTTATGCAAGTATGTATCACTAAAAGGTTTCCCCCAAGTATGTATCACTAAAATGTTTTCTGGAAAGTTCTAAGTATAATCTAATAACCCCTCTCCTATGTGAAAATGATTCCCCACATTTTAAATAGACTAGAGCCCCAAACACCTCTTTCTGAGACTTATATAAGGCGTGCATCTAGGAGTAATGGATTTTGCCCAAATCCAGTTAGTGGGCAGAATCAATTATTCTCTGAAGGGCTAATTTAACAAATACATCTTGAGTTTCTTTCTCATTAGGACATTAAACAAAGGATTTTTCCAAGCTAATTTGGAGAGACTGTTGTTCAATTTACCAAAGCAGTTCTTCTCATTTTTATGATTTTGTGTGTTACACCAACACTTATATGGAAATTGGTCTTTGGGCAGGTTAACAAATTTTGCCCAATATATAATAGCTCTTTTAAGGATTCTTGCTTCCATATTCAGACATCCTGTCTTGGTGCATATAACTGTGTAGCAATTCTTTTTGTGCGCCCTAATATCATTTTTAAAAATGTGTTTTGAACCACATCAAGTTCTTTATATATAAACTTATTGTTTACTCCCCAAATTTTGCTTTCATATAACATTTGAGAATTAACTTTAACTTCAAAACATAACTTCATGGCAACAAATGAACTGTTGGCAAATGTGCTACCAAAGCAGTTTATAGCTAAACTTGATTCCACAAAAAGCATCCTTTGTTTTTTTATGTTGGCGTGCTTGCGCAGCCAACATCTTGTGGCAGTGCAGCTTTGGAGGCGCGGTCGCTCATTCCCCAATCAGTCTGCATGCTGGCGCCACACCATGCATACATAATATGGTGAGCACATCTAAGAAAAGGTCCACTGCAATCTGAGCAAAGCTTGTCAGATGCAGTGGACCTTCCCTGGATGTGCTCATCAACATTATGAGCATGGCGGCACAGTAGCCACCAAACTGCTGACTTTTGGGGTGCCCAATCCCCCTGTTGGTTAACCCTGCCCCTCTGTACTGCTGACTGGGGAGCCCACTCCCCATTGGCATAAATCACTCCCCCATTTGTTATATGCCGAGGAGGTGGCCAATCCCCTTTGGCTCTAACCCCCCCTTTACTTGTGTGCTGATGGGGGAGCACATTCCCCATCAGCATAAAGAACCCCCCTATTGTTAAATGCTGAGGGGGCGCCCAATCACCCTTGGCTCAGTGCCCCCCCTTTCTTTGTGTGCCGACGGGGGTACCCAATCCTCCGTCTGTTACAGAACCCCCAAACAGTTAGGTGGCACGCTGGGAGGCCACCCCAGTGTGTCAAATCCCCTAAAACAAAAAAACTGCCCAGCAATGTTTTATTTTGCTTTTCACCTATGAAACAAAAATGGTCCCTCATAGTCTCCCTGCCCCCCACTGCACCCACCCTCTGTGCACCCTGCCTCCCCACACCCCCAACCCCATACTTACCTCTGGAGTCTGCGCAGGACGATCTTCGGTGGACCGGAAACATGTCTGCACTCTTCAAAGCCGACCGCGAACTGAGGAAATGCCGGTAAGCTGTATAATGGAATAAACAGGGTTTCAACTTTGCTGCATATCTCAGGCATTTTGGCCCCAAATTTTCAACATGGGGTTTTTGTGACACAGCCTCATGAATTCTTGCACTGTCATGGCGTTATTCGGTCCCAAAACGTGATTTTGCAGTTACTGTGTGGAATCACCTTTCGGGACTGAGTAACAAAATGACAGTACTACTGCTCATGAGGGGGGCTCTCAAAAAGCCTATGTTGCAAATTTGGTGGGAAAAATCCAAAAAAATGACTGTTTTATGAGCGTGCATTGCGCAGTTGCTACGCACGCTCATAAGTTAGCGAATTCACAATATTTTCCTGCCAGATTCTCAACATTGGCATTTTACCACACCTTCTTGTGAACTGTATAGCTGTCATTTTTCACATCCTGGCCAAAATATGTTTTCACACTTCCGGTGCAGAATAACGCAGTTGCTGTGTGAAATCAGTGTTCGGGACACATTACAAAAATGACAGTAGCACTGTTCATGAGCAGAGGTCCTAAAATGCCTGTGTTGAAAATTTGGTGATAGTACTCCATAAAATGACTGTGTTACGAGCTTGCGTTGGGCAGTTTGCACACAAGCTTGTAAGTTCGCAAACTTATAATATTTTCACTCCAGATTTTCAACAGTGCCATTGTTCTGCACCTCCTAATGAACAGTACAGCTGTCATTTTTCACATCCTGACCAAAATCTGTTTTCGCAGTTCCGGCACAAAATAGCGCAGTCGCTGTGTAAAGTCCATGTTAGAGACATATTACAAAAATGACAGTGACACTGTTCATTAGCAGATGTCCTAAAATGCCTATGTTAAAAATTTGGGGACAAAAGTCAATAAAATGAGTGTGTTACGAGCGTGCATTGTGAAGTTTGCATGCACGCGCGTGACTTTGTGAATTTGTAATAGTTTCACTCCAGCTGTTCATCATTGGCATTTTTCCATACCTCCTTATGAACAGTACAGCTGGCTGAAATGTGTTTTCGCACATCTGGCACAGAATTGCACAGTCGCTGTGCGAAATCAGTTTTCGGGACAGTTTGAGGAAATGATGGTGACACTATTTATGAGCAGAGGTCCTAAAATGTCTAGTTGAAAATTTGGTGCCGAAAGTCCCTAAAATGACTGTGTTGCAAGCGTGCATTGCGCAGTTTCCATGCACCCTTGTAACTTCATCAATCTGCAATACTTTCATGCCACATTTTCACCACTGGCATTTGTGCACACCTCCTTATCAATAGTCCAGCTGCCATTTTTCACAGCCTGCCCAAAACGCGTTTCCGCAGCTGTGGCACATAATGGCGTGCTCGCTATGCAAATCATCTTTTGGGACACATTAACAAAATCACAGCACTATGCATCACTAGCTCCTCCAGTGCCACTGCCAATGCCAGCGCAACAACATTCGGCATTGACAAATGTGTGTTTAACATGCTGCTTCCAGCTCAATGTTCTCTCAAACCAAACCCCAAGATAACAAAATGTATCTACTTCTTCAGATTTGTAATAATTAACCCCATCTATGTTGAGATTGTCTATTTCCACTAAAACTCATAATTTGTTTTTTTCAACATTGACCTCTAAATCTAGTCGAGTTAATGAAATTATAACAGAGCCTAATGCCCCTTTTAAGCCCATTGGCATTTCAGACAATAGGACTGCATTATCAGCATATAATAAAATGTGTACTAGGAGTCTATAAATAGATGGTAGAAATGTATCAGGTTTTTTTTGAGATCATGAACCAGTTGGCCAATATATATACATTAAACAGAGTCAGTACAATGAGGCTGCATATATTTTATGCTTTTTAATGACATCATATTTTTCAACAGGATAATTCAATGTCACAATCCAATCAAGTGTACCATAACCTCACCTGAATTCACCTTGATTAATATACAGTGTATTATTATCTTCTATTATCTTCTATCCACCATTGGAGATAGGTAAACACCATGCACAAGAATATTTTTAAGGTAATAGGTAAGAGTGTTATCAGCCTAGAATATTGGGGGCACATTTTTTAACCTTTGTTATGAATAGGTACAATGAAACCTAGTTTCCAGATTTCTGGAATCCTTTTGTATTTAATCATCAGGTTAAATAAAGGGTCAATGGTTCTGCCCACCACAGAGAGTTTGTTTGATACAATTGGCAGACATACTATCTAACCCTAAGACCTTATTTTATTTTTTTGAGTTTTAATGGCATCAATGACTTCTGAAATTTTAAATGCTATCCATCCATCATTAGTAAGTAAGTAAGTAATATTTTATTTGTAAAAAAAAGCACAATTCACAGGAGTATCAAAGTGCTTGTACAATTCAACATACAATCAGCCTTAAAACATCAATAAATAATAAAATGCTAAAACACATCTACTTCAATTAATATAATCAGTAGTCCAGAAAGGCAAGACTAAAAAGATAAGTCTTCAAAGCCGATTTAAAACTCTCCACAGTCAGGCAGTCTCGTATCCGATGAGGTAGAGAATTCCACAGGGTAAGGGCCTCAAACGCAAAAGCCCAGACTCTGATGTCTTCAAACAGACCCTGGGAACCTCTAGCAATCCCTCATTGTTGGAGCAGAGAGGGCAGAGGGGGCAGTAGGGACAAAGAAGATCTAGCAGATAGCCCAGTCTCTGTCTGTGTAGGGTCTTATAGGTCAGCAAAGCGACCTTGAAAGTGACCCACCACTGAATAGGCAGCCAGTGCAGGCCATGGAGCACAGGCGTGACATGGCTAGATTGAGATATACCAGTCATCAGCCTGGCAGCAGTATTCTGCACCAGCTGCAAGTGGCAGATATCCACCCCCAGTAGCCCTAGATACAGGGAGTTGCAGTAGTCAAGACAAGAGGTCACAAAGGCGTAAATCAATGTTGGAAGGTCATCAGGCAGAACAAGGTGCTTAATTCGGGTGATATTCCTCAGATGGTAAAATGAGGATTTGACAACAGACAACACCTGAGATCTCAGTGTCAGCTCCTCGTGAAAGATAACAGACAGACTCCGCATACACTCAGAGGTCACCAGCTGGCCACCACCAAGCCAGAGCCCGAACAGCTGACCAGCCAAAGGCCCCTCTACCCAGCAATCCAGCTCCACAACCAACACCTCAGTCTTGTCTGGGTTTAACTTCAGCCAGTTGGTACTCATCCAGTCCTGGATCTCAGAAAGACAGTTGTTAAAAGTTAAGACAGCTCCATCCTGATTGGGCACAAAAAACATGTATAGCTGTATGTCTTCTGCATAGCAGTGAAAACTCAACCCATACCATCTTACAATGTCTCCCAATGGCAGCATATACACCGCGAACAACATGGGTGATAAGATGGAGCCCTGCAGCACCCCACGGGACAGGGAGACCGGGTCAGAAGAATAAATCCCTGATACCACTCTCTGTGACCTGCCTGTGCGGAAAGAATGAAACCATCTGAGGACTGTACCAGACAGTCCACAGATCAGCTGCAGGCACTCCAACAACACCCCATGATCAATGGTGTCAAATGCTGCAGAGAGATCAAGAAGAACCAAAATGGAATGGTTCTTCTGATCTCTCGCTATTAGAAGTTCATTTAGTACCCGAATCAGGGCCATCTCAATACTAAGCCACTTCTGAAATACCTACTGGAGAGGATTGTAGACATTGTGGATGGTAAGATGATCCTCCAGCTGCAGTGCAACCACCTTCTCAATAACCTTACCCTCAAAGGGCAGATTAGAGATGGATCTGTAGTTAACAAGGCAGTCTGGGTCAAGAGATGGTTTCTTAAGGAGGGGTGTCACCACTGCTTTCTTCAGGGTGTCAGGAAACACAACTGTCTCTAACAAACACCAGACTATCTCCACCAGGACCGTGCTGATGACAACGACACACACCACAAGGAGTATTTACATTTACCGGACAATAGTTTGTCAGTGCTATTTTAGTCCCACGTACAATATTATGAAAAAACAATTGATCAAAAATAGTGCAACCATACCTGTGGGCTAGTTATTGCATCAAAATTGTGTGTATTATTCACTGTCCCTAGAGCTACCAAATTACAGAATTTTTTACAGTTCTCCTCTACAATTGATTCCTGCAAGACACACCATAAAGAATTACTATATTCTTCATTTTTCCTGTTTAATGGTAACTAATATTAAAATTCTGTAAAGCAAGCCTATCTTCATTAATACAGAACTCGTCCGTTTTTTGCCCTGTTTATTTAGAGTTTTTTTCCATGTTAACACACTCTTTACCAATGGAAAACAAAGAAACTGCACCCATGCCAGAAAATACCAACTTGAGCTATAGTTACATGTTTGACACAAGCTGGTATTTTTTGGCATGACTGCAATTTTTTTGTTTTTCATTGAAGTTATGTGTTTGAAACAATGCACCAAGTATTATGAGCTGTGGTTGCTCTTTTCACACACTCTTCATCAAACTACCTCACCTTTTTGTTAAATGTGTTATTTCTTCTACTTGAATTGTCATACAGGGATTCTACCAGAATATTATTCATGTTCTCAGATTGATCCAGTATCCAGATAACCCTTTCAACAGTCAGCTTGTAATTTATTAATGTTTTATACAAACATCTTTTAAACTAAGTATGTTGTTGTCTGCAAGTAAACCAATAATTTTTCCTTCTGCATATGGGGTCCATTTTATTAATTTTTTGTTAATAATTTCCATGTTTAAATTTGCATTGTCCCTAGTTGCCTTAATCTGGGCATTCTTTTCACCTTTTAGCATCAAGGTGGCCCAGATATTCAGAGCAGTTGCGCATGGTGTAACTGAGTTGCGCCATGCAAGTGCGGACTTTTGCCAAGGAGCCATATTCAGCGGGAGCCAGTGCACAGTGCAAAATCCATTGCACCAATGCACAACTATAATGAATGCAGGCACAAGAGCAGGGGGCATTCACATGAATATCCAGCGCAGTGTGGAGCAAACTGAAGTTGCTCTGAGCAGACTTGTTTCTAGCAAAACAGGGAGCAAACACAGACAGCAATTGTGCCAAGAGTGGGAGTGAGAGGGAGAGATACAGAGAGACAGACAGACAGACAGACAGATGGGCACACAACCAGACACAGAGGAAGGGGGACAGAGAGGTGGCATGGGAGAGGGAGACAGGGGCAGAGAGAGAGAGAGAGGAACACACACACACACAGACACAAAGCCTGTGTAGCAGGGTGGCACACAGCCAGCAGCCAACTGCCCAGTGGTACGGTGGACAGCAGGGGACATGGAGAGCATGCCCACCCTGATGGGGGTGGTTATGAGTGGTGTGAGGTGGCAGGAGGAACAGCTACATGGCCGACGAAGGGCCTGGCAGTGGCATGCCTGACACAGGTGGGACTGTGCCCACAGCACCACTGGGAACAGAGTGACACTGAGACTGCGGGCTGGCACCACCTGAACAGGGCCATGCCAAGGCAGCCCTGCGAGCTATGCAGTGCAGGGCTGCAGACATCCACCAGATGGAGCCGCACCATGACCATGGGGATGACGGTAACTGCCGGCATGTGCCTGCTCACCACGGGCACCAGCCAAGGACCAACAGGGGACACCATGGGTAGCACCCAGGTGGCCACAGTCCACCACCCCACACAGGTCCCCATGGCTGTGCTGCCAATTGCTGTGGAATGCAGCTGTCACCCTAGCACACAGGTGGAGAGTACAGCACCGATGCAGGACAGCCACAGGGTGGCATGCATGCCTGGCATGAATGGGGTCTGTGCCTGCACCCACATGGGCATCCACTTGCCACCTGGCCCTGTGGGACTGGCACATAGCAAAAGGAAGGGGCACCCAAGCATCACCTGCCAGGTGGTGTACGATGCCATGGGGCACACACCAATGCCTGCACCACACAACCGTCACAGCCCTGTGCCATGACATGGATATGAACATGGGGATGACCCCACAGGCCACCCAGTGGGCATGTGTGGCACAGGCAGGGTGTGATGGGCAGTGCAGTCCTGGGGATGGGGTGGGCAGGGTGTGCATGGTGGTGTGGGTGCTAGGGACAGACAAGGTGCACAGCACAGCATAGCAAAGGGCTAACCATGGCATGCACCACACAGGTGACAGTGCATACCCACTGAGGCCCTGGCAGCATCACCCTGGTCCATCTCACCCTGCAGTGCTGTCTGCCCCCAGTGTGCTGCTGTGGCATCCACCACTCCTGTCAAGGTTGCAATACCGGTACATGGCCTGTGCTGTTCAGCAGTGCTCCTGTGGAGCAACACATGCAAATGAGGTTGTGCGCAATGGTAATGATATGCTAATGCACCCCACTGCACCATGCATTGGCTGATGAGCTCATTTGCATATGGTGTCTGCATATAGAGATATTGCACCATGTGCAATGGTATTGTATCGGAGCAGGTGGCGGTGCAATGCCCACGCATGTGCGGTGCTCAGACCTGCATTACGCATGTGCACTGCACTGCCATGGTGTCAGTCATGCAGGCCGCATGACCAGCACAATGTATCAGCACAGCGCAAGCTGCACTGGGCCGGCAACACACACTCCATGCATGATGACATGTTCCCTATTATGCTCATGTGCACTGTGGGTGGGCATGGTCCCTTGGGCCATTGCACTTGGCACCTGTCTTGACCCTTACTATAGGTGTCCAGCTGCTGGTGTGGACACTGCCGCACCAGATGCTGGGCTGGCCCATTTGGCAGACCTTGCTCATGCTCTTGGGCATACTTGGGGTGGTGGCAGCCCTGCAGGGCATGCTGGCAGTGGAGGGGAGTGAGGGATGGCATGTCAGGGTGGCCAGCCAGGGCCATCACTAGGGTTGCCCCAGTGTCCCCTGTTACCCTAGATGGGCCTTTCCCTACAGTCCCCCTCCCACTGCACAGTCCCTGTTCCCTGTCCCCCTCCCTCGCTTTCCCCACCCCTGCTGTTTCTGTACATGGATGTTCCATACATATATATTGTCTGGCATACCCGCCTGTGTCCGTGTCTGCTTTGCAGGTGGCTTATGGTACCATGCTGCAGTGGCCCAGTGTGCATCCATGTTGTGTGCATGTGGGGGGGGTGCATGCTGTGCATCCATGGTTCCCTGCTGTGTGTCGTGGTCTGTCCCACTGTGGTGGTGTCCATCCCCTGGGTGATGGCTGTGCATTGGGGTGCCCATGGGGCAGTGGTCAGGGGTGTGTGGTGGGTGTGTGCATCATGGTGGCTCACAGCCATGGCCATTGGTCGGGTACTGTCAGTACACTGTGTTGGGGTCCTCTGCCTAGTGTTGTGTGGCCTGTCCCATGTCACCAGCCACACTGCCTGCCACCTGGCCTGTGCAGTCCCCACTGTGTGGGCTCCCTGTGTGCCTGTGTGGCTTCTGTGTGCTTGGCTGCATGGTCCTGGGTGTGGCCTGCTCTGGTCCTGGGGATGGGGCATGGCCAGCAGCCTGCCGGGGGGGCTCCCTTGGTGGCCCTCCATTGGCCGTTGGCACCTCCTGGCACCTGTTCTCCATGCCACTGTTGTGTTCTGGGGTCCAGTATTGGGGTGCCTATGTGTGCTCTGCTGTGCCCTGCTGGTGGAGGCCTCCTGTGCCCTGTCACTGTGCTGCCATGGCCCTGTCCCTGGGTCTGTTCTCTGTGCCCTGCCCCCCTCTGTTGCTCTGCTGCCCTGCTGCCATGGGTGCACTGGAGCATCTCTGTGTGTGCCATAGCACACCTCTGTTTGCACCATGGTGCAACTCTGCCATATTCAGCAGCATTGCACTGGCACAGTTTGGCCAGTGCAACTTCTGAATATGGCTCCAGTTGTGCTGTGGTGCATCGGATCTGCACTGCGCCGGACCTGTGCAGGGCTTTGGCACATTTCTGAATATCGGGGCCAAGGTTTCTTTTTGTGGGAGGTGTTCACTATCCCATTGATCTATAATAACAAAAAGTCAAGCAGGTTTGTGAAATGAGAAAATACAGTATCTATCATTCAATAAGCAATGACACTGCTCCCTGCAAGAGTGGGATGAGCCATACTCCCCAAACATTCCTTAGAGAACTTGCCATTCCAAATGCATAAATGAGTGTTTCTTAGATATTCCAGCAGTAATTTTCCTTACAAATTAATTTTATTATTTTAAGATTCTTAATCGGAAGCTGGAAAATGTCACCAGTACCCTAAGAATTACTTTTGCCTTTAGGATAGGATTGTGTTTTAGCATTAAAGTCACCACCACCCCACAAAGAACAGACGGATACCTGGATAATTTGTTGGAATTGTGGTAATAACTTCATTCAAGCTAGACATAATAAATAAATAAATAAAGATAGATAGATAGATAGATAGACAGACAGACAGACAGACAGATAGACAGACAGACAGATTAACAGACAATGTATATATTTATATGCAGATTTGTTTTAAGAAGGGGGGATGCATACATTAATACACAAACGGGTATATCCCTTTTTAACAATAATACACAAAGGAACGCATTATTACACAGTAAGTGCAATTGCGTTCCTTGAATTCCAGCTCTGGAGAACACAAACAGTAGGTTACCAGCCTCTCTAAGGCTCTCCCATAAGTGCTATTTTTTTGCGTCAGCCACAATCCAGTGCTGGAATCCCTTCGTATAACCAGCATTAACATTCTGGATCTATGTTTCCTGCAGCATGATAATATAATTGTTTTCCAGGAACTTTATATAGTCAGTATCTTTAATTTTTCCTTCTAGACCAGCTACATTCCACATTAAAATTGTGTAGCCCTCTAGTTTATCATACACAATGGGGGGTTCAGGTTTATTTTGTCATTGTGACACATCTGCTCATAGTACACTGTATCTGTTAACATTGTATATAGACATAATAGCTCTTCCTTCCATACATTCTCTACTGTTGATCTCATCGCATTGATTTTCTCCAGAGTCTAGGGCCAAGTTGTTATTTTCTAGCACCATTTACAGTCTCCTCTTATCATTTTTCTATGTTCTTAATACTGGATATTGTCATCTGTTATTAGGAATGATTATTTTTTTTTCAGCTGGAAACATGCAGTTTGTTATTCTGTTTTGATTTAGGGGATTCCTTCTCCCTATTGGTATTTTTATCCTCATTAGGTTTTTATGCCTCATGGTACTATTGTCACTATTATCCACGTTCATACCTCTACTGAGAGACTCACTATTATTTATAGCATTGTCTGGCTTAATTAATGTGTATACTGATATCCCTATGTTAACAAATTCGTGATTCCTTAATTTGTGTCACCATACAAATCCAGCCTTTGGAACTTTTGTCTTCATAATGGTACACAGAGGAGATCTCCATCCAGCTCAATTTGTTTCCCATTACTCCTTTACACGCATGATAAAATGGGTAGTTGGGTTCTCATAATGTAGATGTGGAGTACATTTAAATTAAAGGGTGGGGAGGAAAAAGCCTGACTTTGTAATGCACTCATTTATCTCTGCTTCTAGTTCTGTCTCAACATTCTTTAATGTCTTTTCATCATTACTCTCTCCCTCTATCATCCAACAGTCTGAGGGGGTAATTCTGATACTGCTATAACATCATCATCCTCTTGAACTCTTCTATATCTTTAGCTTTTTTTCTGCTGTTAGTACTGCAATCTTCCTATCAACTGCATTATTTTACTTCAGATCCTTTATTTTACTATCTTTATGATCTTTATGCTTACTTACATGGATCATCTGTTTGAGTTTTTTTTTGTGCCTGAATAAGGTGCTTCTGATTTTTCATTGCAGTTTTAAAAGCAACTTTAGAATCCTGACAACCTGGAGTTTGTGTGTGTGTGTGTGTGTGTGTGTGTGTGTGTGTGTGTGTGTTCAGTGTTTCAGTTTCCCAAAGCTCCTTACTACCATTTTTTTTCCATTTACTGTAAATCTGTAATTATTTTGTATTCATGTCATTCATGGGAGTAACTGATGAGACAGGTAATTCTGTCCATGAACGCTGATTTTACCTACCATGAAGGACTCTAATATTATTCATTTGTGTCTCAAAGACTCAAAAAATAACTTCTTCATGAAACAATCATCGTCATTATTAACTGGTTGTTGGTTATAAGCTCATTTTTGATATCTTGTAAAGTTTCTTTCAGTCCTGTTATTGGCATATCAGCTAGCTGTCCCCTTGGGTTTTTCCAATTGTTAGATCTATGTCCTGATCATTCCACAAATGTGAATGTCAGGTGGTTTATGTGAAGGTTGGTCTACAGTTATTTTGTGTACATATGGGGCCCAATTTTCCAATGATCTGTGAATGCCACCAGTTGCTACAGCAACAAACTCTGGTCAAAGCCAATATGGCTGTGGAGAGCTTTTATGAGCAGCAAGAGTGGCGAAAAGGATATGTGGTGCTCTCACTGCACCAGAGACAGCCATGATACTGCTGCAGTTACAATACTGCTCATGCGTGATACTCACACATGTGCAGTTTGCCCTGAAGTCAGCCTTGCGCAACATGGCAGTGCTGACATAACTACATATAACAACCCAGTCTCCTTGGGTTACTAGAATCCCATTAGTACTAGTCTTAGGCAAGTAGGAAAAGGCAGCTGGTGGGGAGCTCATTATGGGATTTCTACATAATGACATCATTGTTTACTCAGCTAGCCTGAGAGAAGGATGATTATGTCATTTAGAACTCTTGCAGCAGCATAACCATTTTAGAGTCAGCTGCTCTTGGGGAGCTTAGAATGTTCATCAGTAAGTTCAAGTGTGGCAGTCAGAGTGACAGGAGGTCTGCCATCATGGCTCTGTTAAAGGGAGTCCTGGTATTTCTCACCCTAGTTTGGTAAAATCTTTAGTTTGCCTGCAGGACTCTTTAATTTCACTCCAGGGGGAGTGAGAGGTATTGTAATTCTTGAGGATCAAGGGGCAATCCCCTGAAGTTCCTGAAGTTCACAGCTGCCTTAAGGAAGAACAATGAGTGGAATCTGACAGCTACCCGAGAAAGGAAGGTGCCTTTTGTTGTTTCCATGACTGGGAGGAAGGAACAACTAATGTGTGAGTACAGAATTTGAAACTCTTCTCTGAGGGAGTTGTCTGAGGTGTGTGTGTCCTAGATAAGGCTAGATCACACCTATCAGGACCCCTTTTACCACAACTGTACTGAATTTTTGGCAGTCTTTAGCAATTCATTGGGGACTGGATACTCATTTGGTGTAACTCTGAAGGAATGGCAGAGGCTGTTTAGGGTAAAGGGTGGGAGGAACACAAACTGGAGTTTCAGGCAAGGTTAAGTGGTTCGTGGAAGGGCACCGCTGTTCCCTGGGCAAAGACCATACCTCAGGAGGATTTTAAATTGTGTGGCACATCCCACAGATATACACTTTGGAAATGGAAATGTGTGGAAAATGCTTAAAATGTGTGGCATATCCCAGAGATATACACTTTGGAAGAGAGATAGAGAGGTTTTTCTGGAAAACAGTACTGCCTAGCTAAGTGTTCTGCAAAAGAGAGTGTACCTGTATTGCAATGACAAACCTTTGGGAGACCACTCTTGCTTTAAGTAACATCTGTAAATAAAGCCATACTGCAAAATCTCAGTTACTGCTTTGGACATTCCGCTTGTTGCTTGTAGTGTGAACGTTATTGGGGCACCTCAGCAGTTAGGTCTGGCATATGCCTAGCATCCTCTTCCCTGGACCTAGTTGTAAATAAAAAGGTTAATTTTAGTATGTTCCCCCACCTCCCATCCTCTAGATAATAAGCCTGGTATACACTCCAACACTAGGGGTGGTACCATGAGTGTATTTCTGCCAAAAGAAAATTGTATGCCATGTAGTTAGCAGTAGTTCTTTTAAGGGTGGGTGCCAGCTAGCCAAAGGTGGCATGGGGGTTACATACATATGCACAATACTCGTGCACACGCACTAAGTCAGTGCCACCATGTTGCACAGGGCGGCCGTCACTTCCGCAGTTGTAGAAAGGAGAAGTAGTAGACTGGGAAGTTTATGCAGCATGCAGAGGGGAAGGGCTGCATAAACAGAAACACTGGAAACAATTCTGGAGCACTGTTGCAGAACATCAGACAGTGGTCCAGTTACGTGCTTCCATAGTGCTCTTATATAAATCTGATGATGGCATAATATCTGTGGAGCTTGGCCCTCACGGCTGTAAAAATCAGACTCAGGAGGAGACTATTATCAAACTAGAGATCTCGTCCTGGATTTGCTTGTCATCACAGTCCCTTTCTCATTCTTTTTGATGCAGTAATTTCTGGTAAATGTGCCTTAACTGTATTAATCTCAGTGCTGGTAGACTACTTCTGGTTTCCCCTGATTGTATTAGGTGGGAGTAGTAGCAATCTTGAAATGGTAGCTGCCAGTGGTGACATGCTCTGAAAAAAAGTGGTCCCTATGCATGGCTGCATATTTTAGAAATGACCACTTTCCTTGTTTTTGCTGTAAAAGAACTGACCCCTTTAACACAAAAACAAAGAGTCAGTTATGGCCTCCAACCCCACCCCTTTTCGCTTCAAGTGAGGAACATGATTATGGGTTTGCATCAGATGCAGAGTGGCAGCTATAGATGCATAATATTGTTAAACAGCAATCAACTGTATATAAAAGTTTTTTTTTACTTGTGCTTTCTTAATGTTGTCAATACCACTCCACCCATTTTGTTCTTTGCCCCTGGATTTCTGTGCCACCCAAGTACATTATTTGACATTTTTGTGTTCAGGACAAAAGGGCCTTTCAAATGAGGGTAGTCACTAATCTAAAATCTTTGTATCTTTTTTAATTGCCATTAGAAATGTGAATTTTGTAAAAACAAAAATGGATATACAGGTAATAAGGTGACCATATTTTACAAAATATAGGGAATTTGGATTAGTGACTACCCTCATTTGAAAGGTCTTTTTGCCCTGAACAACTTTCAGACTGGTTGTTTTTGTGTACATGGAATAGTTTTAAAGATATTTAGATGTGTTTGGAATGTCTGCATATTTGCTAAGAAGTCTGCACAGTGCCTTAGGAAGTTTCTCAATAAAAAGCAGTTTGGAATTCTGTCTCCAATGTTCTAAACACACAATGGGTCTGAATAAGTTAAGAGGACAGTAATTGATTACTTTTAGAAAATGGGTTTTTTATTTGCTGGGCTCTCATTGGCTAGTACTCCTGACAGGGGGGTACATTAACTTTTAATAGACACCTAGCAAATAAAAAGTGCCAGATCAAACCTGCCTCATGCCCGGCCAAGCATCATTGTGCCTAGCCTGCTTCCTTATTGGTTGAAGCACTGGGCACACAATTCAAACTACCGCCATTTTTTTTAAACAGTTAGCAAGTGAATAGGTCTACTCTCCCCCCCAACACCATGAAATAGCAGTCACTACACTTGCCAGTCACCTAATTTAATAAATGAAGAAAAAAATATTTGGAAATAAAAATCAGTTGTGGATCTTACAGCACACCACTCGGATAACCAGTGCTGCTTCTAACGCCGCTCAGTAACCTCTCATACAGTCCTCTGACAGAAATTTAATAAATGTAATACTGACCATATTTATACAACAAAAGAGCATAAAAACAACTCCAGTAGTTTCTTAGCAGTCGGTGACACAGAGTACAAACGCGCCTAACAGTATCAGTCTCCCATCCCTGCTCTTGTACTTGAGTCTCTAGATCAAATGCCATCTGCCTGTTTTCCTTACCGAGCAGCTCATGCTTCACTATCCTCTCATCTTTCCTCTGCTGATAAAAAGAAAGCAGAGTTGTTTAAATATTTTACAAAAAATGTACCTGTTCTCTCATCTGTTGCCTGTTTTCACACAGCACTGCCCTTTCCTGATTCTAGCGGGTGGAGGCGGGATGCTAACGTAGGGCTAGCAGCAAAA